>OX376170.1:4189909-5586545 GCA_947363495.1 Euzophera pinguis | reverse complement strand
CGAGGTTTCGATTTTTATTATTTAGATATTTTGTTTTTTAACTCCTGTTGAACAGATGTTGTAATTTTGACTTTTCCTGACAATTTTGTCTGTCTTTAACATCTTATTTCTTTAATGCTGGTCTGGGAGAAAAGTAAATACGTGGAATGTACTAGCTGCTTCTCTTCCCGCGCAGACCATATAAGCCGGCCGAGGAAGTGGGCGAAAATCGAAGAACCACACCTATCAGTAGGCGATGCGACTAGCAACCTATCACTATTTTGATTCCATTTCCACTTTACGCCCACCAACATTCTAAATATGCCTTTAGGTAGTTGGTACCCCGTAGGGTATTGTTGCCGGATAATCCATTAATCGAATTTGGGTTTTTTTTAAATAATCTAGGATATCGAAAGTATTGATATAATAAATTTAATCGATTATTAACTACAATATCAAACAATTAGTCGATTATTGAAATGGGTTGATATAAATTATATCGATTTAATCAATATAGGTAATTTATTTATTTATTTATTAAAACTTTATTGTTCCACGAAGTACACATATACTTATAACAATTGGCGGACTTAATGCTAAGAGCATTCTCTACCAGTCAACCATTGGGAGAAACGGAAAGATAGTTAGATTGGCGCAAAATAGTTAAGGGGGGAAAATGTATTACTTATAGAGCAAATTTTATCAAAAGCTTAAGTTTATACACCACGTAAACATACATAAAACATACACAAATACTATTTCATTTTAAATATATTTAAAATGAAATAGTATTTGTGTATATATACATACATATACATACATATACCTACACAAATATCAATGATGAAGTCAAGTCACATTGAGAAGTTTTCATTAACTGAGCGAGTCCAAAATGTGCACACGTGCCCGCTTTTTAAATAAAAATTTGTTAGGACTTTCCTTAATATCAGCAGGCAAAGCATTCCAAAGTCGAGTAGATTGTAAAGTGAAGGAATTAGCCATAAAACTGGTGCGAAAAAGAGGAGTACTTAGTAAGAGAGAATTAGAAGAGCGAAGTTGACGATCATGAGAGTCGGATAGATATTTAAAATTACATTTTAAATAATCAGGAGATTGCGGATTCATTAGGATCGAAAAGAGTGTACAGAGAAGCCTATAAGCTCTCTGCGTTGACGAATTTGTTGCCATCTAAGCTCGGAGCGGTAAGGCGATATGTGATCATACTTACGGAGGCAAAATATGAAGCGGATGCAGTTATTTACTAGACGATATAGCTTATTTAGAAGATCTTGATTAAGGTCCGGATAGCATACATCTGCATAGTCCAAAATTGGAAAAACTAAGGTTTGAACCAAAAGAATCTTCGTTTTAATAGGTAGAAAATTTCTGAGACGATTCAGCTGTTGAAGAACAATATTAATAGAGCGGCTGATTTCAGCCACATGAGTAGTCCAACTGAGTGTGATATCAATATGGAGACCTAAGTTTTTTACAGAATTACGAAAAGGAATAACGTTATTATTGTAGGTTATAGGTGAAACAGAGCTAAGTAATCGTTTATATCAATGGTTATTAATCGATTATGTATCTTTAGTATCGATATAATCTAATCTGTAGTATTGATTTTTGAGAATTTATGAAAAATAATCGTTTAATGGTTAACAATAATACCAAGCATTTCAGGCACCGGTACTATACAGATATACCGGAACTCGGCGGCGGGATGTACAACGGGCATAACACAAATCATCGTCATTCAACTCATACAGAAAAAAATACTGTACTTACAGAAATATATTATCGATAGTATCAATATCGATACTATCGATATATGATCACTATCGATACCTTAGATTATATTTTCAACTATCAAAGAATCGATTATTATTCGATGTGTAATCGATTTTCCGGCAACACTACTGTATGGAAAAAGGCCATAATAATATCTATGTACTAGCTGTTTCCCGCAGCTCCGCCTGCGTCAAAAGGTAGCCTATGTTTGACTCCGGGTCTTGAACTATATCCGTACCAAATTTCATTAAAATCAATTCAGCGGTTTAGTTGTGAAAGAGTAACAAACATCCATCCATACTTACAAACTTTCGCGTTTATAATATTAGTAGGATGTGTATGTCTATTTATTTATCTGTATTTAAACCCGGGTTACAATTAAAAAGAGGTCAGTAATCAAATAGCTCCAAGCTAAATAGAAAATTAAAGTAACGTATAACATACTGTACTGTGTAATTATAAATCAAATGAAAGGTTTTTGCAATTTTAGGATTCTATATTAGAATTATAAAATAAAGTAGACAAAAAAATAACCATTTCCCCTACCTTACCTCCGAAACTATCGATTCCAGAATTTCGATTTATAAATTACAGGAAAACCTATAAGATAATTTTAAATTTGTTTTGGAGGTCCAAATGGAGAAAATAAAAAAACCTTCTCCACGCGAGCCGGCCAGTTTTATGTTAATTTAATTTTAAAGGATTTTCTGAGCTACTTTTTATAATACGTAACGAGACCACAGCAATTAATAATTTTCC
This sequence comes from Euzophera pinguis, assembly GCA_947363495.1. Classification (NCBI taxonomy): domain Eukaryota; kingdom Metazoa; phylum Arthropoda; class Insecta; order Lepidoptera; family Pyralidae; genus Euzophera; species Euzophera pinguis. Next base: position 5,584,016 of record OX376170.1, on the reverse strand, counting down.
CATTGGTCGGGCACCAGTCAAGCTGGCAACACCATAATCGACGCTAGTGTGCGCGTCTTTGCACATTGTTTTACACAAGTATGTGTCCTATTAAGTGGCCGCATTCTGGAAACTATTTTTTCTTCACAGCGCGGTATCTAGTCGTAGCGCCGCGGAGACCAATTATTAATCTAAGCTTGTAGTCTTTTTAAACCACATTTTGTCCAGCTATGTTAGTCAATTGTCAAAGTGCAAAGATGCAAGCTGCCTAAATAACCTGTTAAATTAGACAGTGTTAGCCACTAATACACTTCCGAATGTGTATCTAATTATCAGACCAATATCAATCATAATTCTCTTATCTGTTTTCACTGTAAAATAAAGAAAAGTAATATTTTTATAATTGTATATTTGCAATCAGTTGATAAGCATCCGACTGGTAATTAAATGACCTACCCTGGGTAGTTTGGTAGTCACTCAACTGACTCTGGACGGGTATTAAAAATCGTGCTAGGAGTGCTATTTTTAAAAAGCGTGACTCACGCACAATCGATATATTTTTTTGTACGATATCGAATGATTCTCGTTCGTTATCGAAGGATTTTTGTTCGAGGTTTTCTTGTTTGATGGATCTTTGCCATCTACCCGGTGGAATCAATGGCTTACCTTCTGTCGTGCCCCAATAGATCATATACATAGTCACTTGCACTATGGAAAAACACCGAGCAATATGAAGGTGGAAAAGTTATATAGCCGACTTGACAAGAAAAAGAAGCGCCATATGCAGCACGTCTAGTAAATTCTACCATGCACTACTATTACACAGTAAATGTTACAAAGATGAACAAGATAATAAAACCAGTGATAAAACTGCCTCAAGTCTGAAGGAGTCGTTTCGAGGACGCCTCACGGAGAATCCTTGACCTATTGACCCAGTTGACAACACCCTGTTTAATTTCAATCAATTATTCTCCATTAATGAATAATTCACAATTATTACCCGCAGGTAAGATTTCATTTAATATAAGCAGCTGAAGAAAACAATGTTTACGCTCGCGCCGTCATAAATAAGCTAAATAAAGCGTTTATTAGTTGTTGTAATTACGTTTGTTTGCCTAATTGATGGATTTATGTATTCTCATTTCGATAGAGTTTATTTTTGTTTAATCTGAGCTCAGCTGGTTTCTAACTAAGAATTTCTATAAAGGGTTTCCAGGCACATACATAAATTATCAATCTCTATTTGAAAACTCTAACGCTAGACATTGTTCATAGTTATCTCCCAAAAAAACGTAAATAAAAAATATGTAAAAAATTGGTTTAGCTGAAAGTATTTACATGGCTCTTTAGGCGACCTTGAGCTTTCTTATGAGGCCCATAGTCAGAACGCTGCCCAGCCGAGTCGGATTCGACGAAAGACCTCGTCCTTGAAGCTGGAGTTACCAGCCTGGATCAGCTGACCCAAGCAGACATAATGGTCTACAGTCTCAAGGGTGTGGCTCTCAACAGAAATGGGTGATGGCGCAACATGGTCATTAAACATTACTTTGCTTTTGTCCATGTTCATTTTAAGACCCACCTATTGGAAGACCACGTTGAGGTCACTGAGCATGGTACTTAAGTCCTCCAGCAACTTCGCCAGGCCATGCTCGGTATTTCCCTACGAGATAGAATTAGAAATGAGGAGATCCGTAAGAGAACAAAAGTCACCGAAATAGCCCTGCGGATTAGTTCATTGAATGGCAGTGGGCGGGGCACATAGCTCGGAGAACCGATGGCCGTTCGGGCAGAAAGGTTCTCGAATAGCGACCACGAACCGGCAAGCGCAGCGTTGGACATCCACCGACCAGATGGTCAGATGACCTGAAAAAGCGTCGCACGCAGACGCTGGATGCAGGCTGCTGCCAACCGGTCATTTTGGAAATCATTAGGAGAGGCCTATGTCCAGCAGTGGACTGACTGCGTCTGAAATGATGATGATGATGATGATGAAAGTATTTGAGTTCAATTTTTTTTTTCTGTAATTATTATTGTTCATTGTTAGTGCAACTCATCTCTTTTATTTTCGCACTCTAAAACGTTTGGAGGACAGACGGCAGCAGCGGCTCCATTTTAATGGCTATTAATAACCAGTGCTGCCAAATCAAGGATCCTGGGCTCTAAAGCGTAAGCAGAGGATGCAAGTGCGAAACATTCTGAATATTATCCATCCATATGCACTTCAAAAATAAAATAAAAAACACATGGCGATGCAAATTGTTTCATTTATGCATTGCATTTTAGACAATATCTAAACTTGAAAACCCCGCGCTACAATTTTCCCACATGCGCCGTTAGCGAAAACCATTTCTAGAAAGAGCTTCCCGCGTTAATTTTGCGCATGCGTGAAAAGAAGCTTGTCTCTTTCTGGCAAACTACGCGCCAGTCGGCACTGCGCGCCGCGTCTGCCGCCACGCGACTGTTCCGATCTCCGACATCACCATTACTTGCCACGAAGGCACGATGATCGCTGATCTGCCACCATTCCGCACAACGGAACATCAACCCTATGCTCAACACCATAACTCCGAAGACTGTGTACGCCAGTGCCGGTCTATCGCCGCGCCGCAACCGGCAAACGGTACAATACTTTGTTTGTATGCAGCTATAACGTCGTAAGTAAACGAGACAAAGCCTTTCGTATGCGGTGCATTATGAAATAATTGATGATATTCACAATTGCTTATGTTTTCGTGACCTTTGCTAACGCATCTGCGTCATCATTGTCGTCAGTGACGCGAGCTGTCGTACCTTGCTCAAGTTGAAGGATAATAAAATGGGAACAATACATTTTTAATGAGTCTTAAAACTACTAAGTTGAACGTTTACGGTAGCCGGCTGTTAAAGTGTCGATATACATCACAGATTCCTATCAGTCGAGCATCTGCTATAGATGATGAGGATACATTCGATACTAAGGTCGTAAAAGACCGGAAAAGGTCGAGCGGGCCCCACAGAGGTCGCGCCGCCCCGTGACTTGTTGCGTTCTCCGATGCTTGTTTACTATGTGAATCCGTATTTCGGTGTCGATTTCCGCTCCTACACACAACGACAAACATTTCACAGCTGAATAGCCAGCAACAGATAACGCAGAGGGCGTCATTGTGTTGGCAATAGCAATTTTGCAAGTGATCCGGTTAAAGATCTGTTTATTACGACGGAGTTTCAGCGATTGGAGTCGGAGTACTTTTCGGTTTTGTTTTCATTGTCCCCGCTATGCGATGGTGCGCTGCCTTTTGTACATGTTTTGTTTCAATTTTGAATTTAAATTGTTGGTAAGAATTTTAGCTGGCGTTTTTTTTTTTAATTAAAATTAGCTAGATAACTATTTCAGTTCCGAATTTAAAGGACTGTTAATTATTATGTAAGTAAAAAAAGTCTTTGAATATTTCAAATTTATGCCGAAAATGAAATATATTTATTACATATGTTTTATTTGTTTATATGTTTTATTATAGGATAGATAACATCCAAGTTTTTTTATGAAAAGAGATGGTAAAAACTCGGATACCAGGGTGAGCAGGAATGCAAAACAGGCCCTTTCTTTCATATCTCGGCACATAAGAATTTATTCTCCTAAACATAACATATTTATTGTTATTGTGTTTTTATATAACGAACTATCAAATCAGCTAGAATCTAGCGATTGGCCTATAAAGCTATAAACAGAAATTTCCCGAAACTCATTTTAATATTATATGAGTTACGTCCTTTGAAATCTTCAAAATAGGTCGACATTTTTATAGCGAATGGGAACATTGGCATCGGATAACGTAAAACAGGAAGTGGGTCAACTCCACATTTCAATTACTCTTAGGATCCAATTCTGTATTCATAATATCCAATGGTCTCGTATGTAATGTTTTCTATTTGTTTTTCATATTACTGTAAAAGGACCGCTTACAGAACACTAGTTATTCGCAGCAAAAAGGATGATTTATAAATACCTGGCAAAGTTTTACAGAGTGTTACGTAACACTCGACTCGTTTTAAAAAAAAAAGTTTAAAAAAACCGAATATGTTTTTAGACGTCCCAATTAAATTTATGTATGTATGTATGTAAAAATCTTTATGGTACACAAAGAACATAGTATCAGAATACAGGTAACTACAAAAGGCGGACTTATCCCAAATAGGGATCTCTTCCAGTCAACCAAACTAACATAGGAAATAGACATATGAGCACAGAAGAGGGCGCAACACGCAAAGAAATTTTAGGTGCAAAGTATACATAGACTTGCATCTAACATACACATTTAATTACACATAAAAACAGTAAGCTCAGCTCAAGTCCGATCGTTTGTAGTATTCCCTAACCCGAGATTTGAAAGAGTGAGAAGACAACTCTTTAACTTCCAAAGGAAGCTTGTTCCAGAGATTTGCTTAATGATTATCTGAAGATTTTTTCCATCTTAGGACATTGCTGGCTTGAATCACCCGATTGTCTGCTAATAATGATTATTTCGTGCTTCGGAAGGCACGTTTAACTGTTGGTCCCGACTGCTATTTGTTGGTCGTCAAAGGAACCACGTCAGAGGCCGAATTGCGATTCCGAAAACTCTGACACCAGGGTGTGTAGGCTTAATTGACCATGTAAACCACTTGATATGAATGAGTGTCCCGTAAGCATGTACCTTTTTGTAGAAAATTCTGGATTTTCCAAACGTGACGGTTTGAATTAGTCTCAGACTGAAAAATCATCGTCTTTGTAGAGTAGATGTTTGGCACGAAATTTATAAACAGATTGTCAGATAATCCAAGCTTAAGCTAAGAGCGTGCGAGTGACACCCTCAAGATGTCATGAATTAATTTACTACCAACGTATCGTACAAAATTTATGAATCAAATAAGTAATGTGATATTGGGGAGAGATGAATTAAATAATTTAATGTTAATATAATATTGGGTAGAGAGAAACACTTGTAGGGAGACGGCGGCGTGGGGTTGACCTTTGCAACCGTGGGACGAATCAGTTAATAAAGAACATCATTTAAGGTACATTTTAATGAATCGTAAAATGCGTAATAGTAATAAATTGTGAACGACCAAGTATAATATACGAAATGTACTGAAAGTACTGCCTGTCTGACCGCCGCGGTCAGACGGAAGGTCGCGCCCTTAGTACGCCCTTTAAAACGCAAAATGCAGATATTCAGAGATTCAATCTCGAATTTTATTTTTAAATTAGAAATTATATTATGTAACAAAACCTTTTTGCATCGCACAAATTTTCGTACAAAGTTACGTAAATTTTCATTTATAAATGAATGAACGGTCTTTATTTTCTATTTATAAAGTAGATTGTAGTTTCAAGAATTTTCACCAAAGAAATATAATTATAGAAATCCTGTACATTAATTTTATGTCACAGTCGCATATAAAATACTAGCTGTTTCCCTCAGCTCCGCCTGCATCAAAAAGTAGCCTATGTTTGACCCCGGGTCTTCAACTATTTCATACCAAATTTCATCAAAATCAGTGCAGCGGTTTGGCCGTAAAAGAGTAACGACAGACAGACAGACTTTCGCATTTATAATATTAGTATGGATACTAGAGTAAATAATTTATTTTTAACTAGCAGTTTCTAGCAGCTTCGCCTGCGTCAAAAAGTAGCCTATGTTTGACCCCGGGTATATTAGTAACTATATTTATACCAAATTTTATCAAAATCCGTTCAGTGGTATGACAGAAAAAAGCGGTTTCGCTCTGTCTGTCTTTTAATATTCTTATTCACTTTGAATAGCCAAAGTATATTACTATATGCATTTTTATATGCAGCTACAAAGTACACGTGTTATAATATTTCTTTAAAAAAAGTTTTTACGCGTAGGACGGATTCTCCCTTTAGATTTAAATCGCTCTGCTTAATTCAGTGCTCAGCAATTTGCGCTGTTTAACAAAACGGACCAAACGATAATATTTTTGTAAAATATAATTTAAAAACAGCTCATTCCGTAGCTTGCTATTTGCGAAAATTAGATTGCTTCGGAATGTAAAACGACATCTTTCTAAATCTCACTTCGCCGTCCAAGTTCCCAGGAAATTAAAATGTGTCGGTTTTGCTATTTAAAATAAACTTACATTCAGAACATACTATTACACTTAGGCTGTCACACTCATACATTTAGATTTTAACTCTGACACCAGGGTGTACATGGTCCTACACGAAATGATCATCGTCATCATAAATTTAAGAGCTGGGCTCTTGTCGATGCAGCTTCTTCCATTCTTTTCGATTATAAGCGAGATCCTTTACACGAAATGATGATGATGATTTATATATATTTTTTTTCTACGTATTTTAAAGTCACTATCCTTTGGCGCGACTTTCCTTACGAACTTAATCGTTAGTCATTTCCTCAATTTAAATAAACAAAAATAGAGGAATAATTTGACCCCGAGTTACTTTCAGCTCTACTAGCAAGATCCCTATGAAATTGTGGCCTTACACTCTCCTCTAGACGTGAGTAAAAGTCTCGTGCATTATTCCTAATGCTGAGAAATATTTCACAATACCTTGGCTTTTAGAGCTCTTTTATTATCCTTTTAGTAACAATTTTGAAGGAAAGTGTAAATATGTAGCGATTTTACATTACGTAAAATGTTGTTACGTTGAAATCTTTTCAAGATTCGGTCAGAGGTAGTCAGTTTGAAAGCAGGAAGGGACCTTTTCTCAGCAGTGGGGGCATAGATATTAATTTTATGTTTTTCATCTATATAATCGCAGTAAAAAAATAAAATATCTAGCACAATTGAAATATATTTATTGAGCTTTACGGAGTATGTCTGGCGTACGTCTGAGCGATAAAATGAGAAATAGTGAGATAAGGAAAAGGTGTGATGAAATTCTATTCTAAGACGAAAGTCCAAAAAAAATAACAGTCCTGACCAAAAATAATTTTTTGTCATGTACCTATCCAAAAGATTTTTTTAATAGCCCTAGATGTCCCACTGCTGGGCAAAGGCCTGCCACGCATCTCGGCCAAGTGCCGGTGGTGGCCATCCACTGACGAATTCGTCAAGGATAATAACTATTATATATTGCATAGAAAACTTCTTAAGACCTAGTCAAAACTCTGTCTCTTTAGATTAAAGCAAATCAGTACTTGTTGTTGTAGGATTTACTAAACCTCGTTTAGCCCATCTCCCTAAATTAAGGTTAGAAACAATGTACGCAAGAAACCGCTGTATTACCGGTCCAGTGTCGCAGTAATTATCCTCTAAGTAGCTGTGTAGCTAGAAGGCTCTATTAATCACTTTATTAACACTCACTTTTGAACTTAGGTATTTGATTTGTTTGGAAATTGAGTAGGAGAGTTCTTGACATCTTTACTAATACCACAAAAAGAAAAAAACTTCCTTTCTTCTGGCCATATGTACAACTCTTACACCTTATAAGTGTTCTATCAAAATAATCGAAAAATGTGATGTTCCTATAAAAAAAACTTAAACTTAGCTTAATTAAAAAATATATCAATTAGTCCGAACATAAGTGTCGGAATCATTTTCAATTTTTCCTGGGAAGCCTACAGGTTGGATCTGTAAAGTTGTCGCTCTACAATTTAAAACGTTTAATTTCTTTATACAAATGGCATTGAATCTTAAAATATAACTCGCTATCTTTTTCTGTAAAAAAAATCGAACGATTTCTAGAAATCAGTAAAATCGACAATAAAATAAACATACAACCATGTAATATCAGGACAAACCTAACTATCCCATCTGGAGGCGCTGGGTACACATGCACTTTGTTGTGCCCGGCGGCTCAGCGGGTAGAGGCGGGTTTTAATTAATTAAAAATGTATTACTACCATAGAATTTAAGATTGCTTGTTACTAACACTATATGGATGGAAATCTGAAATAAATGTATTTTATTGCTATTTTTAAGCTATTGCATAGCTTTTATCGCGGGCTTTGAGCGCGGCGACCGAATCAAGAACTCCGCTTACCATGTAGGCTTACAAGCAAATTCATCACAAATCGTCGTGGACACTAGAATCTTTATCATTTCGTGCAAAAATGTAGATATGTAAGTATCTACCTAGGTACCTTATGCTTAAATTAAAAGTCCGTTGCAATAAATACTGCATAAATAAATTAATAAAATTGCATAAGTTGATAAAAAATGCTATGCAATAGTTTTTCCGCGGCAGTCCCCGAGTGCCACACGTTTTTTTATATGATAACCAGTGCCGCCAAATCTAGGACCATGACTTACAACGTATCCTAGCCTCCGAAGCATAAGCTCCGAAGACAGTAGCACAGACTGATATTTAATTATCTATATTTAAATACCAGTTGGCAAAATTAACACGAAAAGGCTACACTACTACTACTATACACATATTTGACGATGTGCACAGAATCACAGTACACACACAGTTGAATTATATATCAAGTAGTTGCTCTCAAGGAACTAATTATGTCGTTATATCAACGTAACCTTGAATCTTTTCTATGGTGCAATAAAGTGTTTTTACTTATTTACTTACCTTTGGTTACACAACACCAATTTCCCTGAATCTTTTATTAGAATTTATTACTTACGTAAAGCCTTTTGTAACGCTACTTATGGCTTTTTTATTCTTTTACTTATTAATACAAATATACTACAAACTATACGGAAAAGTATTTTTTCGGGGACGAAATTTTCGTCTGATGTATGATGATGACAAATATGAGTAATCAAAATTTTAGGAAGATTGGTTTATTAAATTAAACTATTTTAATACGGTTTTATCGCGTTTATTACTTATTTATTTACACCTGACGTTTCAAACACTTTACAGCGTTCATGGTCGCAGGCAGACTAAGTTAACATTTGTCTTTGATGTCATAAGATTACAAAACTACCGCCTGAAATTTTTATTGGGAACTATTCCGATTCACGCAGTATTGGCTCACAGTATTTACAGATTGGTTTAGTAAAAGTCGTTCCAATGTAATAACCAAATCTAGGACCATAATTAAAGCGTACCCTGGGCTCCGAAGCGTAAGCTGACGACGCATCTAGGTATACACGCTAGGATGGGTTAAAGAAGGTTTAATAGATAAAACGTGATATAAGAAACAAATGGACAAACTAACTTTCACGTTTATTATATTAGGACTTATCAATCGGCTATAGACCCACTTTCTCACCACTTGACTACCTTTATACATTGTTTGTGCATCATTATTTTTAGCACAAAGCTACACTTGAGTCAAATAAAAGCTCTGTGTTAAGTCGTAAAGCTACACTAGAGTGAAATCGATGTTTATACCGCACTTAGCTTTCTGACTTACAAGCTAACTAGAACTTCAGTCTTCAATAGAATATTTATATATGTAATATTTTAAATCCATACTTTCATATAATCCATACTAATATTATAAATGCGAAAGTCTGTCTATGAAATTTGGTATGAATGTAGATCCCGCACATCTTCAGACGTTCAAGGATTTTATTTTTAATTTTGTTTGAACAAATTTGACATATGATGGAGTTTATAAATCCCTTTAATACATCTTTGATAACTACATGTGAACATGGAATTTTTCCTTGCTTAATAAAAAGTTACGAGAACAGAATTTACTTATCGTTTTTATGTCGAGTTATTAATAATAATAATATTTAAAAATGTATTAAAAAGAAACAAGATGAAAAGAACAATAATAATAATAACCTGAGAATTAACCTCGAGTACATCTCATTGATTTGCTTGAGGCCATGCTTTGCATTTATAGTAAACGTCTCAAAAGGCCTCTACATGTTGGACCTGTGTCCCCATGCAAGCCTCAAAGGACCGGGCTACGGCCCGTGAATACCAAGGTATATAGACAACATAATAATAAATCATTTATTTCAAACACAGGTCCATTACCCATAGCTGGACATTGGATATGTCCAAGTCAATAGCACAGGGAAACTACACATAAACATCAAATAGATTAAATAGAGTAATGAAATATTTTTTGACATCATATGATCGTCAATAAAAAAAATCTATACTACACTTTAAATTATCCCATCATAATTTTTCCGGGAACAAAATTACTCCGGCAAAAGGGATTGTTAACTTTTCTCGTTTATTTTACGGAGTCAGAAGATTATTCAATAAATAAGCTAGACATTGTATAAAATAAACACTTTAAACTCTCAATTTATTACACAAAGATTATGAATGTTACGGAACTCAATATTGGCTTTTATAAGTTGGTTATCTCGTTAGTGGTTAATTACAATATTAATGGGCCATTTATTTGAAGGTTGACTAGTTTAGCCCTTTGATTTCGTTTGCGCAAATAATACATGAAAAAAATGAACTAGGATGCAGTAGGATTCTCTTGACAATTTTACTGTTAAGATTTATTTACATTTATATATAAAAGTTTGATTTAATGCCGGGCATGTAATTAAATTTTAAAAAAAAAAACACAAAACAAAAATAATGTAAACATTCACCCTAGCTCCTGGCTTTTTGGGAAGTTTTACGGAAAAATCTAAAAGAACATTCACCTCAGTTTTTACAAAGAAAACAACTCATTTAAAAATAATCCTATAACTTTGAAAATAATTTGAAATTTGTATTTTTTATTTGAAACAATTACGAATTATTCTCCAAACTGAAATAATAAAACACGGAAATAACTAAAAATAAAATGAAAAATAAACACGTGAAAAGCTTGGTAAAACATTAGATGTTGAAGGCTTTATTGTAAGTAGACGTATTTACCCATAATTAACAAAGATCTTTGTTCCGATAGCGCACAACATTAATTAAGATAAGCTGCGCTGACAACTTCGGAACTTTTGTTTTCATCATATTGACAATATTCAGATAAAATTATGTTTTGAGTATAATAAAGTTATAAAGAGTTACTGTTAGTAAATTTACATAACATTGTTTTTTTTCTTTAAATTATTGTTTAGGTTTAATAGATAAATTGTCTGTGCACTGGAATTCAAACTTCGAAAAACAATGAAATCACATGTATTTTACTAAAGGTACATACATACCATCACGCCTTTTTCCCGCAGGGGTAGGCAGAGACTACGGATTTCCATTTGCTACGATCCTTACAATCTTCCCTCGCTTCTTCTACGCTCATCACTCTCGTCATACACGCTCGTCGATTACGGGTACTCCTGACATCTCCCTTTTTTAATATGTCTGCGATTTAGTCACAGTATGTTCTCCGAGGCCGGCCCTTACCGACTTTTCCTGTCACCTTTGATTTATAAATACCTAAAAGTAATTTGTAATGGAAAACCTATTTTTTTGTAATTTTTTAGTGTATTTTAATGTGTGTAATTAATTATGTACTTTGATCCCCAATAAAGTTTTTATTACGTATTCACAACTTTAATGTAAAATGTTAGGTGATACAATGAAAATTTGAAGATGTGACGTCACTCAGCGCCTCGCAAATGTCAATGAAACTCCTACGCTGAAAATGGACAGAAACGAAAGTTTGTTTGTGTGAAAATGTATTTGAACTATAAACATTTTATATATCCTCTTCGTTAAATCTTTTTTAAATTGTTTTCATTATGGGGCGGTTATAAGTTCACAATGAAGACGTCAAGCTGTTGGTCCCGATTGCCATTTAGTGGTCGTTATAGGAACCGCGTTGGTGGCCAAAAGGCGATTTCGAAAATCTCTGATACCAGGGTGCACAGGGTCGTTTGACCATGTAAACCACTTGATATAAATGAATCAACTGGCAAATCATGTTTTGAACATTCATTGCACATCCTTAGTTTAAATCGTCCAGTTCAACCTCGATTTAGAATGCTGTGATAGTTTTGATGTAACAGAGGTTAGAGACAGGCTATTTTTGTGGTGGTATCGGTCCTAATATCGTGTTCGGTTGGACAACTAAAGGTATCATATACTTAGAGCTAGATAATAAAGCTCTTACAGCTCCATCAAAGATAAGCCACATCTAGTAGAAGATAAGTAGAGAATTTAAGCAAGAATATTTTTTTAGAAATAAAGTTGTTACACGGTTGAAACTAAGGAAGTATGAAGGTATTTTACGCGCTTAATCCTGAAATTTTATGATTTAGAAATGCAGTGTCTAGAAAAACCTTTTTTTCAAACTCTTACAAAACCTAGCAAACCCTTGTGACAAGCGCAAACTAACTGGAGGAAAAATGTTGCTAAATGGACCTCGGGCTTCAAAGTAAAGCACCTGAAGATGGAACCGGTAAATACATAAAGAGGGGTCAGGGCAACCCACGCATCGCAAATGTCAATACGAGCCCCCACGCCAAAGATAAAATCCACAACACCGGAAATCTTCTCCTAATTATGATCATATTTATAGAAGTCCATGATATTGGATATATTAAATATGCCAAAAAGCTTAAGGGTTTGTTTGTGGAAAGTACCAAAGTACCCGCAGTTCTGGAGCCTCAAATTGTGCGGGACGATGGCAAGCGCCCTGGCGGGATGTCATTGATACCTTGGAGGATGGGTCGAGCCCTTGTCTGGGACGCCACGTGCTCCGATACTATGGCAGCTACGTACCTCCCAGCCACCAGCAAACAGGCCGGTGCGGCGGCGGACGCCCGCGAACGGTTTAAGGCCAATAAATATAGTTGTCTCGGCACTCAGTACGAGTTCACAACCTTTGGTGTTGAGACACTAGGCCCATGGGACGCCGGTGCGCGGGGTCTTCACAGGGAGATCAGTAGACGCCTAAAAGAGGCAACGGGTGACCCCCGCGCGGGCAGCTTTCTCGCTCAGCGAATAGCTATAGCTATTCAACGCGGGAATGCTGCCTGCGTAATGGGAACTCTGCCCAGGGGACCCAGTTTAGATTACATTTAGTTATTATATATATTTATTATTTCAAGATAGGATAGTTAGTTTTAATTATTATATGTTTACTTGGGAAAAAGGAAAAGGAAAATAATCTATTGGTATATCACCAATAGATAATTTTCCTGTTTACATACAAAAAAAAAAAAACAATAAATAACTTGCATCAGCATTTGGTAATAAGTAAAAATGTTTAAAAACTGATGTTACCCTACTGTATTTATGAATGAATACATACGGAATGTGTATATTTTATGTTGACGAAAGAAAGTTTAATGCCATGACTGTTTCTTACTGGCGATCTTTTAAGTAAGTTGGAAATAAAACTACTTTACATCTCTTTTAATGCTACGTAATGCACATGTCCGAGCTAGTTAATTATGGCTACCCACGTTACAACGCCCACGCCCACGAACGCAAATGTCAAGAGAACCGCCCATAGCTCATCTTATACTAAAAAACGCATCTTAGTATATCAAAATATTTCTAAAAATATTTATTTACTTACCTTCTTTGCAAAAGCAGTCTGCAAAAGTTAGTTTCTTACTGGCAATCTTTTAAGTAAGTTGGATAATAAACTACTTACATCTCTTTTAATCTTACGTAGACTGCGCATGTCCGAGCTAGTTAATTATGGCTGCCCACGCCCACATAGCTCATCTAATATCGAAAAGTGCATTAGTTAGTATTTCAATAAATTTTTAAAGTATTAATTTACTAATTTACAAACGATTCTAAAGCCCATTTTATCTAAAATTTCTTTGAACTTGTTCTTTTAAGTTAATTTGACATTGAAACATATGGTTAGAAAAAGCTTTGTTAATTTTTATGAACAACTTTTTTGTTTAGACAATTTAATTTTAAAAGTATTCATCTACTGTAAACCAATAGGTAAATAGAGATCTTATCATAATGTCTTAATAGTGTTATTTTATTACTGGGATTGTCTGATCATACAATGATTCCGTGCTTCGGAAGGCACGTTAAACCGTTGGTCCTGGCTGCCATCTGGTGGTCGTTAAAGCCACCATGTTAAAGGCCAAAAAGCAGATCCGAAAAATCTGAAACCAGGGTGTTCAAAGTCGATTAACCACGTAACCCACTCGAAATGAACTGAGATGGCTCAACATTCTAAAGAAAATCTTGGCGTCTTGCTGGAGAACTCTAGTTTTGCACATTCCTTGTTCTGCGTCACTTCTTTTGCGCTTTGGAATCGAATAGCAAACGCAAGTATGAGAAAAAATATAACAACTGTATTGAGTGAAACCACGGGGCCCAGCTAGTGAACTTATCGTCATAGCAGCCTCAGAAATTCCACTGCTGGGCATATATCCAGCCACCTATGCTAGACCTATGTCTAGGGGAAGCCTATATTTCCCCCAAAGATTTCCAAAATTAGCAGTTGTAAACGGTCATCATCCGGCGCTTGCCTGCTACCTTCTTCATAATCTGCCCCATCGATCATTGGTTCTTCGCGTTAAACCTATGCTGTGTGTGAACTTATAAAACTATTATTTTAGACTTGTAACCTATCAACTCAACGCTAAGATTGCTAAGACGTGTGGGGCCGTCTTAGCAATCTGATTGATTTATCAACCGATATGAACTCGGGCTCGCTCGAGTGTGAACTCGATGTAACGGGGAGGCCAGACTTCATAGGTGTACACACATTTACTCGGCGATGTACAGTTAGTAACAGAAGTCTGTAAACTTACAATAACATCGATGTTTGGTATAGTATGTTTTAACATAGAACTGTGTTGGTGACCACAGAATTATTTTTAATACTAACGTAGGTATTTACTTTATCGGTCGATGTTGTGTCTTATTCGGTTTAAATAACAAAGAGCGTTTGTTCCGCATATTTCGAGCATTCAAAGAACTCACTCATTTCGAACGAATGAAATTGAATGATTCGACACATCGATTTCGAATGAGTCGCACATTTCAAATATTTCAATTCCTGAAGTTTGTTTAATCTAAGTTGTTTTCGATAAAATGAAAACGTGAATTCCAGTTTCGAATATCTAACGAAAATCGTAGGCATGTAACTTACACTTTATTTCAAAAAATAACAGCTATCATATTGAGACAACTCAAAGTTTTTGTGACAGTTAGCTTTTTTTCGCTCCTTCACAAACATCTCATAGCTCGCGCATCCGTTTCCGGTCTCGACCCTTTAGTGACGTCCCTAATACGGTTTCATATTGTTCAATTTATTCGCGAATGGTTTATTTTTATTTGCACGTAACATTCTCAGGCGTCAGTACAAAATATGAAGAGTACAAAAATCCTGCTCTAAGAATTAAAAGAATTAGCCATAACAAACGTCGTGTAATGGTGCTCCCACACTGCTGTTATAAAATGTAACGTTGGTAAACATTTGTTTACGAAAATAATTTTTTTAAAGAAATTTCTCCCAAATTATTGACGCCGTAGGTGACAAGAGGGCTGGCTCATTCCTAGCGCAAATAATTGCAATTGCAATTCAGCGTGGGAATGCAGCCAGTGTTCTTGGCACGATGCCACGCGGACATTGTAAGGATTTAAATTTTTAGTTCTTTCATTTCGTTTCCTTACTTTATTTTTTTTTAAGGTTTTCATTTTAAGTTTTACTTTATTGATAATGTAGTTTTTAATTTTTAGGTTTGTTTATATGTATAAATTTTATGCATTAATCTTGTTTCGTGGTCTGAAATAAAAACATTTAGTTGTGACCTAGTCTAATATGCATAAATGCTCGGTAAAAATAGCTGGCAACAACTTGTTTTGGGTATCCAATGTTCTATTAAAAAAATGCTTATAAGTAATTATATCATACAATATGTATATAATATTTTACAAATCCAAATAAAAAAAATCCAAATTATCTAAATGTGATGTTTCTGCTACGTCTATAAGTTACATTCATTGAATTGAAACCATTTTCGCAACCTTTTACTGATCATTTCGATTTACGACTTCCTGAAATTTACGGCTTAAAATTTATTTTATTTTGCCGTCAACCCGAACTTTCGTATGATTTCCCTCAAATAACTGAGGTGACAAAGTATATTGAGTTCATTCAGATGGATATATCCGGAATAAATTAAGTATTATCTTTTCGGGGTAAATTATTAAACAGAATTCGGTAAACTGTTGTCAATAAAATATTCAAGCACAATTTTATACATATATTTTGTTCTGTTATATTAAAAATTTCGTAGCGGAAAGTGGGACTAATCGAAAATTTGGAAAATTTCCAGAGGCACATTACTAATTATCATCATCCTTCTAGCGAACAACTAGGCTCATCATTATCATTTCAGGCTTTAGTCGGTGGTATTTCTTCCATTTTTGTCTATCATTAGCCTGAATTTCAATTTATTTCAATAAATTATTTCCACTTCACTCTGTCATGGACGTTGTTTTTATCTAACCCACGAAATAATACTAATATATGTTAATAGTAACGTTTTTGTATTACGTATGAATACAAAATGATTTAATCTCTGTCATGTCTGCAACTGGTAATAGAATCTCGCTACATTGATCCGTAATTACTGGAACAAAAAGCTACAAATATTTACCATACCGTTTGACACGCAGCATCTGACACTGACATCAGAATTAGATATTGTCGGTGATGTCCCTTATAAAAACTTCTATTCATTTTACTAAATGTTTCTTTATAAAATTTTCAAAAATTTGTTTTTTACCTTGATCTTTTATTAATTTACATAGTGCTGTGCATTCACGATTGCCATCTTATTAAAATAGGTACTAGCTTCAGATCAGACGCCTGCCTAACGGTAACCCTCCTATGATGGTAATTAGTAGAATTAACAACCTTCTGGAAAGCAGTAAAAGAGTCAAAAAATTGAGTAATACTGATTTTGCTAAAATACTACAACAGAAAAAAATCAATCCACTAATTAAAATACTAAAACACAAGCAAGAGATCCCAACATGAACATCAAAAGCTCATATGATTAACAAAATGACAAGTATCTCCTACAAATTGAAAATTGTCCATTCCTTTTTGGTGTAGCCCATTACGGTTGTGGGTTTGTGCTCGTACCCTCATTTGAACCCCAGCCGAAGGGTTGGTAATTATCTTACAGATGTCAGCCTGTTGACCTAAAATATTATGGTAACGTCCGCCTTCCATCATTACTTATTCATATCTTTGTGTTGGCACGCATGTCGTAATTAATTTATCTTATCATAATTAATTCGTTTCGAAGTTATTAATATACCAATTTATTTGTGTTCATCTATATATATAAAATAACAAGGGTGACTGATTCATCAACGCCCAGCCTAAACCATAAAAGCTATAAACGTAAAATTTGAACAGAAGTTTTATGTTATTACATAGTGCTCAGATAAAGGATTTTTCAAAACATAAAGGGGTCAAACGGGGGTCCAAAGTATGTATGGGGGAAGAGGATTAGGTTAGTCCGTTTCAGTCGAAACTTCGTAAGATTATTACTTTTTATAAAAGATTAGTTAGGTACCTGTTTCTGGATTTATCAGAATTTACCCCCTAAAGTGGGGCAAAGTCTGAACGATCACTGATATCTCAATTTTGGCATGTGGGTTCTTTTTGATTAAGAGGTTCACTAAGCAAGTTTTTTTCTAAGTGCACATCTTATGAGGATTTATAAAATCTTAATAGCTAAATCTTCATTTTTGTAATTTAACTCCTAAAAGACACAAAGTCTAAAAAAGAAAAATATAATATCATTGATCGTCAATGTATTTTAGCAAATTCACCTGCATAGGGGGTGAAATAGAGTCCAAACTATGTATGGGGAAATATGACCTTATTATTCAAAACTTCACAAAATTATTTCTTACTAGCTGTTTCCCGCAGCTTCACCTGCGTCAAAAAGTAGCCTATGTTTGACGGGTCTTCAACTATATTCATACCAAATTTCATCAAAATCCGTTCAGCGGTTTGGCCGTGAAAGCGTACAGACAGACAGACAGACTTTCGCATTTATAATATTAGTATGGATGATGAAGGAGTAAATACTTATTTTGTAATGATTTCTTATGTTTTCGCGATTGTTATTCATTAAATTAAACTATTTTAATACGGTTTTATCGCGTTTATTACTTATTTATTTACACCTGACGTTTCAAACACTTTACAGCGTTCATGGTACTTATTTTGTGATATTTTGCATTAACCTCTAAAAGGGGGAAAGGTTGTGTATCATTGACTGTGTTCGTTTCAGCAAGGGGATCCTTTTGTAATCAGGGGGTGCATTGAGCAAGGAGTTTTCAAAACGCACCATTTAAGGGGGTGCATTTATTTATTTAACTTTATTACATAACATATAAATGTAATGTGTTATGGGATCCGAAGTAGGTAAGGGGGAGAGAGATTAGTTAGACCGTTTTATTCGAAACTTCACAAAATTTTTTTTTTTCATCAATTAATAAAATACCTGTATTAGTATTTTAGAATTCCAAGGGGGGACAAACTCTGGCTAAGCTATGATTAATCTGTCATTGAATTTTAGCAAGTGGGTAGGTATCTTTTGTAAATTGGGCGTGCATTAAGGAAGAATTTTATAAAATTCACCCCCATAAGGGAAACTGATGTTCAAAGTATGTACGGGAAAAGGAGATTAGTTAGTCCGTTGCATTCAAAACTTCACAAGATTATTTGTTTTGATAAAATATTCGTTTCCTGTTTTAAGGTTTTCGAATTCAGCCCCTTAATGGGACATGCGTGTTATTTGTATAAATATATATTAATATAAAGGATGAATAATAACCATTTTAAAATTCAACATGCCGGTTGTGATATAGGTACTATCAATCCCTATTGGGAGCCGATGGGGCTTCTTAATACATAAAAAGAAGATCCTGAGAGACCTGTCATATATTATCTAAGTGATTCAAACCTCATTGGAAATCCCTTCTCATCAGGCGGGCGAAGCCGCGGGCAACAGCTAGTCGATTATCTTGAAAGTAGATATTTTTTTATTCGATTATAGCGAATGGGTTGCATAGTCTATCTACCTTATACACCCTGATGTCAGAGCCTTTTGAAACCGCCTTTGGCCTCTGACGAGGTTCCTTTAACGACCACCAAAAGGCAGCCGGGACCAAAGGCTTAACGTGCCTTCCGAAACAAGGAATCATCATTATTATCTTCTTTGCGAGTCGACTCTGTCTGTTATCAAACTTCAGAGGACCAAAACTCCCCCACCGACAAGGCATTGTCGGTGGCTTCGTAGAGGTCCCTGCGCGTGCAGGTGGCCGGGCATGCAGGACAGGACAGGAGATGCGTCATGGTTTGGGGAGAGACACCGCACCGGCAGGCCAGGTATTATCATACAATTAGGTGATTTAAGCCTGCAATGTCTTAACCATACTGGAAACAGATATACAAGTCATGCTTAGAAGAAACTTAGTGTTTTTAGGCAAACGACCCACTGAACCACGGAGGCAGTTCATTGAGTTTAAATTCTTTCATGTATCTTCATATGTAGGTACTTTTTTCTATGGTAGCATATCACTTATATGAAAAAAAAATCGTCTGCTTCTCGACTTCTCGTAAGTGAGTTTCGTATCCCCGACCTTCGGATTGTAAGACTAGTGAGGGAGCAAGCTTCAACATTCCTTTTATAATTGAAGCTCATTTATTAGCAACGAACTTTATTAGTTACGTATAATCTTCATAAATAATTTCGCCACGATAAGTAACATACGCACACGCCTGTAACGTAACGTTGTAATACGTATCGCATGCCGCCATACATTATTCATACATTTCTCAAACCCCCGGTTGCCAACACACTTTTATACACATTCGAGTAATATTTGTTCTCACATTTGTTGTGTTTCGTAATGTACTCTTGTTTATGTGCTACGAACGAGTCGGTTGATTTGGGGGGTTAACTTTATTACCGAGTGGGTCGAAAGATCATCTGTTACTCACATACAAACCTAATTTGGTTGGTTTGGTAATAGGGAACAGATGAAATTTCAAAAACGCTTGATTATTTTTCTGGTGGTAGGAATAAGGTTCCTTATTATCCGAATAAATCAGATTTTTTACGATCAACCAATTAATTTAAAAAAATCATCATTATCATCCTAGCGAGTATTCCTAGTTGCGTCGTCAGCTTACGCTTCGGAGCCTAGGGTACGCTGTAAGTCATGGTCCTAGATTTGGCGGAACTGGTTATTACAATGAAGCGACTGCCGTCTGACCTCCGTAACCCTTTTTACAGGGAAACCAGACAAACAGGAATGTGACCCGATGTGTTTTAGTAGCCAACACTCAGAATTTTTCAGGCTGCCCTAAGGCTATCTATCGATAACAACCGTGGGCTAACGGCTTAACGTGCCTTCCGAAGCACGGAGGAGCTCAAGAAATTAATTTTAAAATATAATGTGATTATTTTTTAAAATTTTTTTAAAAATAATCACATTTTATTCCGCTGAAAAATCAATCTTTACGGCTGTATGGGCCTTTGCCTGTGCCACATCGGCAGACATATCAAAATTTAATAAAATAGTTATAAAAGCTGTTGTCCTGTGAATAAACATGAAGAAATCTTCTTACTATTCTTATCTTACTAATATTATGAACGCGAAAGTTTATGAGTATGTGTGTGGAAGGATGAAAGTTTGTTACTCTTTCACGGCTATGACGCTGAACCAATTTTGATAAAATTTAGTATGATATAGTTAAAAATTCGGAGTCAAAGATAGGTTACTTTTGACATGCAGGCGGAGTCGCAGGGAGCGTCTTGCATAGATTAATTTTATAACTTTGATAAAGCAAGGAGTTCTTAATCATTCCAATCACCTCTCGTTTACACTTATCATTAACAATTTACAAGCACAATTAATCTAGATCTAGTAGAAGCACGGAGAAATGAAATTTTTACCGCCGTAGTTTGAAATAAGCTATAAATTACAATAAATTTATTTAATACTAAATAAAAAGATACATATTTTCATAAAATATGGTTTAGTTAAAAAAAAAGAAAAACACTTTTTGCCCTAATGTTTGCTAAAACTTCACTTCAGCTATTTATAGTTATACTAGCTGTTGCCCGCGGCTTCGCCTGCCTGATCAAAACTGATTTTCAATGAGGTTTGAATCACTTAGATTATATATGACAGGTCTCTCGGGATCTTCTTTTTATGTATTAGATGATAACCATCGGATCCCAATAGGGATTGATAGTATATCACATCTGGCACGTCAGATTTTAAAATGGGGCTGAATTCTAAAAAACTTAAAACAGGAAACGAATTATCAATCAAAGCAAATAATCTTGTGAAGTTTCGACTGCAATGAACTAACTAATGTCCTTCCCTCGTACATACTTTGGACCCCCGTTTGACCCCCTCGGTGGGGGAATTTTGAAACCTTTTTTATCTGAGCACTATGTAAAAACATAAAACTTCCACGTTTATAGCTTTTATAGTTTAGGCTGTGCGTTGATGAATCAGTCACCCTTGTTCTTTATAGATATATACATAGATATTTCCCATCAAAAACATAAATGTGAAATAAGAGCCAAGTTCAATATTATGATATATGCCTTGGTTGTTGGCTTCAACGACAAAAGAAGTGAGATCTAAATGGGTGCCAAGTTCAATGGTCCTGAAATTTATTTATAATAACACAAAATATATTTTTTTCTTATAACTTAGGATAATATATTGTAGCCTAAGGTAGCCTGACTTGGCAAGTTCTCATATACTTAACTTCAGAAAACGGTATCTATGTATGTAAGTAGTTAACAAAAACATAACAATTAAAATTGCTTGAAGTATACATTTAATTGCTTGAAGTATAAGTTTACCAAACTTGTACAAGAATTTTTCGCGTGCACTCTTTTAAAATTCCGCGAGTAATATATAATACAGTTAATGTACACTTTTACTCTGTTCATAATGTAATTGATACCAATAATTATTATTCATTTGATTAATTATTCAATTCTGGTCGCGGCTACTGTAATTGCATTGTTATGTGAATGTTTGTTTAAACATAAATGAAACCATATTGCCTTATACCATTTCATGATATCTGATATAATTTTTTTGTATGATAATAATGTATCTACCACGCACCTTCTAGCTATTTCATTTGTGAAATTTATCAAGGTTGCCTTGAAGAAATTGCTTTTAGCGATAAGGCCGCCTATTGTGCATTAATTTTAAAATTATAAGGCAATAAAGGGTTTTGTATTGTATTGTATCTAATATTTTTTTTATTCCGCCGACCAGATGATCAATGACCTGAAAAAGGTCGAAGGCAATCGCTAGACGTAGCCCGCATCTAACGGTTTCTTTTTTTTTTAAATCATGAGAGGCCTATGTCTAACAGTGGGCTGACTGCAGCTGGAATGATGATTTCTTCTGAGAGTTTGTGTTGTCTGCACTTTTAATGAAATTAATTAGTTTTTATTTAGGTTTTTTTTTCATATTAGGTTTCAGTTTTAATTGAATTAAGTATGTGTTTAATCTACATTGGATAAAAAGCTTTTCAAAACTACTACTAACATAACTTGCAACTGTGCTTTACAGTTTCTTAAATGCTAAAAGTTTAATAAAAGATGTAACAGTTTTTAACAAAAGGTTTTTACGTTAATAAATATTGCAACCAAATAGATATACTTTTAACACACATATTCAGTTCCGCCACAACCAACGACAAACAAACAACACTGGAAAGTTCCATTAATCCTTTGTTTGGCGCTAAAAGATATCTATTCATACCGATTTGTGGTACCAGAGATCGTCGATTCGCTGCTTTTCTGGGTCAATCTGAGCAGCAATTTATTTGGAGGGAGAGAGACGACATACTCATACGGCGACACTGCTCGCACCATTAACTTGAGTGTTCCACTTTTCCCATTAATAATACGATACGGTGCCGAAATACTATTATAGTACTATACTACCGCTTCTCTAGTAGGTTTTTGTGGCGTATTTGGTAGGATACTAGTTAAAACCGTAAGGTCGATTGTGCGATATAGCAATCCTTTTAAACACAATCAACACTTTTTGATTTTTGGAGGAGCTCGTTAGTCGAGCGCGACCCGCGTGTCCGTAGCGAATGCGCGTGTCAAACGACGACGTGACGCGACCACTATTGGATTGGTCGCCATTTAGTGGCATTTTCTATCTTAGCTCCTCCGTGCTTCAGAAAGCACGTTAAGCCGTTGGCCCCGGTTGTTGTCGATAGATAGCAGTCGTGAGGCTGTGTCAGATGCCCTAGGGCAGCCTGAAAAATTCTGACAGCGTTGGCCACTAACACACCTCGGGTGATGTTCCTGTTGATCTGGTTTCCCTGTAAGGGTTACGGAGGTCAGACGGCAGTCGCTCCATTGTAATAACCAGTTTCGTCAAATCTAGGACCATGACTTACAGCGAACCCTAGGACCAACCAGGAATACACAGTAGGATAATGCTGAACACTTTTTGCTTTTCAAACTAGTGATTCATAAAAACATTAAATTAGAAAATTTAAGTGGGGTATGCCGGCTGAAAATTTAAGCTTAAAGCTACTACGAAATGTCGCAGACCAGGAGCCCTATTTTTGAAATGTACGACTCAGTTTCATATGTCGATGTCGAACAAAAATCATTCGACGCTTTCTGATTTTGTGTGAGTCACACTTTTCAAAAATAGCATTCCAGAACCCTTTTTAAAGACACCCATTTGTTATTTAAGCTGAGAAATAATTCCGGAAGTAAAACGAATACTCCACTGTTTTCCGCTAATGCGTGTTTAATCTTTGTTTCGAGTTTGGTTTTCTGACTCAAACCCCCATTTTTCCTGTGCCGAGTCGAGCACAAGCTAAATAAATATGCTCTGTTTTGTTCTTGTTTTTTGAGGAATCTGTTCTTGCGGGTGTTATTTCACTTTAGTATGTTTTGGAAAATGTTATCGTGTTTTAGCATTTGCTTTGCTATTTATTATTAATTAGTGATCGAAGCTTAGCTTAGAGCTCTATTAAAGATAAGTTACTGATAGGTTAATTTTGATAGTGGAGGAAGGTAAACTCGTCTTCACGGAACCACTAGCAATAGGTATATTAATAAAGAGAAGATAAATTGAACCATTGGTGGATGAAACAGGAGATAAATAGTATCAAGGATCTACCAACTGGTTAAATAGGGGACGAAAGTATATTTGTATAGAGAGGGTTCAAAACAAGAGGATGCAAGGCGTGCCCTTCTGACAAAATTATTTTCTCTGTTAGCCAGCATACACAAAAACATGATTCAATATTCTGTACTGTAACAATTAAATGAAACCATAACAGCGTCCAAATGATTTAATAACATCATTTACGAATCTATTGAATTTATATTTGACACCAATAAAACGTGTTGGTAACAAGTAACAAATGGTCGGGGTTCATATAATTGCGTGAAACGGATTGATAAATCAGCAAAAGATAGTTCCGATAAGGAAGCTGAGAGTACCAAAGTTATTTATGGCAACTTTCGGCGAAGAGATGCAATAAAAATACTTTTTGTTTCAGGAAATCGTTATGCTTAGGTTTATTAAAAAATATTTTGTGTGATTTCATTTGGAAGAGTTACTCGCGCTGTTCCCGTGGATGTCTTAAAATGCAAAAATAGAGAAGTAGAGATCTAACTAAATATTATGAAATAAATATCTGTTAAATGTCTCTCTTTTTTCTCTTTGTAGGTACTTACTCTGCTGTGTCCTGGATATGCTATGGTGGTATGGTATTTTACTTAAATCTCAAGTTATTTTTCCGGGAATCAAGTTATCCGATGTGCTTTTAAGTACTTCTAACTACGACATTGCAAAATTTCAGGAAGATAGGTTCTAGAAATAAACTATGAAGCGACAAAGAACAAATGTACAAACTCATTTTCGCATTTATTATCTGTCTTTATAAAATAAGATATTATTTGGAAACAAACTTTACACCTAAGATCGTAAAAGAGAAAGTAACGGAGAAAAGGATTTTGGATAGTTTATTTCTACATCGTTTAAACGAAGTGCCTCGCCTCTTTATTAGGGTTCCGTGTCTAAAGTGACGCTTTATGTTGCGCCGTTATTGTAGTAGTATTTTAAAATAAATATTTTGGTATTGCTAAGGCTACAAAAACGCTTGCAAAAAATCTTTTTTCAATTTGTTTGTAGAGTCATCCGAAGATCCTGAGAAAGAATTGACTAATATTGAACTTTTCCCAGGACACATACCACAGGCACATACACTATTTGCAAATAGAAATAAATTTCGAAAAAAGGGGTTTCTAAATGTATCTAACTATGCTTTGTATGACAATACGAAGCTCTAGCGATAAGACCAGACCGCCTTTGTACCATAGATAATAATAATATTCATATACTTTCTACAATTTGGTGCAATAAAGAGTTATTTATTTATTATTTACAAAGAGTAGGTATTGGTGAATATTGGCCTGGTAGCGAAATATTGGTCCTAAGAAATAAGGATACTACCACTAGAATGACGATTTAAAAAAATCTGTTTCTTAAATGTTAGGTAGTTGAAAGTTATGACAATACACAACTATTTACAATTAATTAAGTCCGGGAAATTTGCGAAACTCGGCTTGTGTAATTTCATTAGAATAAATGATTATTTACGACGTTTTATAAATACGAACACTAACAAAGTTTGTATCAAAGCAGAGCACCAGAAATGAGCAATCCGGTAGATGGATGGCCCCTTGAAACATTTCCGCTACGGAACCCAACTTACGCAACACTAAGCCGTTTACTTAAAGCCAATTTGTTCGGAGATTCAACGTGGGTCGCCCGTGTCTCGCATGCTTATGTTTCTTCCTTTCACATATGTTTACTTGCCTTTATATTGACTTTATTGAATGAATATTAACTTTTTTACAAATAGTCATTATTGTGTGTGTGTGTAATATTCTGATTTGGAAAATATTTTGGTTTTCGTAATCTTTGCGTAACTGTTTCTGTTCATACGATAGGATATACGTAAGTTACTTTCCCTGTTAACCTTATTTTATTATTATGAAGAATTTATGATATACACTCCTCATTATTATGATGTAATATTATAATGTGTATAAGATTGTAATAAAAAAATTTAAGCAATTGACTCACAAACAACCTTTTGGAAAGTGGTCACCACCTAGACTTTTGGAAACCCATCTATAAGTAAATAATTTAGCTCTTGTGGTTAACCTACTGCATTGATTGCTGGAAAGACAAAACCGAGGTAATGAAGGAAGAGTCTTGTCCCACTATGGATCTCGTAGGCCTGCACGAATAACAGCATTACATTTATCTAATGCAGATTACTGCTAAATAAAGTAATAGTCCTGCAGTTATCAGAGAGAAAAATAGATTCCATAACTTCATAAATTTATTGTGGCCGGCTACCGCTTAGGATGCCTAAATGTGCATCTAAAATAGAATTTTCTGTATATTACAAACTATTATGGTCTATATTCCACTAACATTCCCAGCTGTTTTACCACTGATTTCCATGTCCGTGACACGATGGTCGATATCTGTTCACAACGGGATTTGACGTTTATCGAATGAATAAATCCAGCGCCGACGTCCGTTCAATTCATCGAATGTGATCCATTTAGTAGTATGGGCATGCTGACTGTTTAAATTTGAAATCTATTATTAGAATATATTTAGTTTAGTTTTGAGAATTATATGCAACTGATTGTGACTTGCAAGTGACTGATTTACTCTTCTTTTAAGGCCTGCAAGAAATGTCTCAGACTGTCCGTTAGCAAATCGCTGTTATATATACACTGTAGCCAATTAGAAGTTGCTGTAGGCTAGATTGTCTGAAATTCCTTGCAGATTTTTTTCTTACTGGGGGAAATGCGGGCTAAGAGTGCCTCTACAGTAAGTGAAGGTTAGCGATTAGCCTGTAATAGTCCTTCTTATTTTAGCACTACATAATAGCATAGCTGCTCTTGCTATCCCGATCCCGGTTCGTCCCCAGATTTTCCGTACTTTGTTTTTTTTTCTTTTTTCTGTCTTTCTTTTCCCAGCAAATTTACCTGCTATTATGAAAATAGAATACGACTCAAGCTGGTTACTAGGGTTATCACATTGAAGCCACATCCTTCTGATCTAGCGAGCTCCATCTTAGACCACATCTGCATTTAACATCCAACATTTATGACATTGTCCTTTCTAATTTAAAAAAAATGTATTAAAATAGAATTTGCAAATCTATGTTAAAGGGTGTCGTCAAAAAGTTGGTGTAGTTTGCCAAATGGCGTCGATAAGTTGGGGAGAGAAGGCAAAAGTCCAACTTTATTGGAACGACGCCGAATCTGACGGAACTTTATTCGTTTCCTTAAACCGACATGCATAATACATGCCCTTTGTTAATTAACATGTTAGATTGATGCAGATATGTGGACGAAAGGGAACTTAATACTTAGTAATGTCCAGTTGAATCTTATTGTAAAAATGTTTGTTTGTTTGTAATATCTTCATTGTACAAAAAAAAAAAAAAAAACAAATAATTTACATATACGAGCATGGAAAAACAATAAGTGCAATAGTACAATGTATTTAGTCTACATCGCTCGCTGCTACACCTTAATAATTATAAAATAGCTTAAAATGTAATGAGAAACTCTTTAAGTATATTCCACCCACATTCCTAAAACAAAATCAATCGATTTGTCAATTCAGGGCAATTCGTCATTCTCCGGCTGATTTTATTTATGATAATTTGTAACCGCACAGTTCTAACCAGTAGAAAATGTGTTTTTACTTCACATGTGCTGCTACCTACATGTGTGACGTTTTTCTCTGCAAAGTTTAAAAGAAAATTATTAATGAAATAAAACTTTAAAACAATCATTATTGAATTCCGATCCCCTATGTTGTCATAGAGTAAGGGTGTGTGTACAGTTTATCTAACAACCATAAACAGAAGATAGTAAAGGAGACAAAGGCCTTATCTAATCTATTGTTCATATTACCAATAACCAAGACCTGGAGATTGTTGCATTTCTGCTTGTCCCTACAGATTTGACTCTCCTTTAATGATAAATTTTATAACATAACGTTTAAGCTCAGAGGGCCTCAGTTGTTATTGGGCAAATTTGCCCGGTGATTCGATATAATATATTTCTTCCATAGTGCAAGATACGGGACAAGATACTTCTTTCGTTTTGTAGCATTGACGAAATCGATAGCTAAGCTATAGATCAGTTTCAAAGCAACCAAAGAATTGTCAGACCATTAACAATAGTACATAAATACAAGTTACCCTTTTCAGTTGTTTTTTAAATAAATCGATAAACGGTTCCGCTCCATAACTTTAAAATAATTAGCCCAATTTACATATTTTAGTAATTGGCTTTATTTAATTTATACTTAAACAAAAATAAAATAATTATATAAATATTATATATCTAATATATTTAGAGTGTAATGAACCAGAAACAGCGAGAAGAAACCAACAGACCTTGCAGTGTACACATGCAATATCAGCATTGAACGGAATCTGTTTGAAATCACTCCGATGTTATTAATAGATTTTCTATCTCGAGCTTTTATGCTTCGGAAGGCACGTTAAGCCCGGTTCCGGTTGTTATCGATAGATGGCAGTCGTTAGGCTGTGTCAGATGCTATTAGGTAGCCTGTAAACAATTGACAGTACGTTGGCCATTATTTACACACCCCGGGTCATGTTCCTCTTGGTCTGATTTCTATGTAAAGAAGCTCCAGAACCGTGCACGGCGTGCGTATCCAAAGTTCGAGTAGCTAATGCGCGTGTGTAACGACGACGGCGAGGCGCGACCCGTATTGGATTGGTGACCATTAGTGGCATATTCTATCTCATCCTCCACCGTTTTTCTGAAGGCACGTTAAGTCGTTTGGTGTTGTCGATAGATGACAATCATTGGGCTGTGTCAGAAGCCTTTTGGCAAACTGAAAATCTGACAGTTTTGGACACCTCGGGCCATGTTCCTGTTGCTCTGGTTTTCGAATAACATAGCGTTACGGAGGTCACACAGCAGTTGCTTCATTGTAGTAACCCACACCAAAATTAAGGTCTGTTTCGAGTTAAAAGCGTTTCGGCTCCGAACCGTAAGCTGAGAACGCAACTGGAAAACACGTTTGGACGAAGACGAATAAGAATTTCATAACGATTTAATCTAATAATTAATTATAGGAAAACAGTTTGAGGCGAGGTTCGTCGTCACTCAGCCTTATCGACAAAAGGCAAACCAAGATATAACCAAAGACGAACTAATATTTGTCGTTGTAATATGCGTAGGCATAGCAAATTTTAGCTCACTAGGTCTAATAGTCTCAGAGAAAAACGAAGGACAGACAGACAGACGGACGGACATGACGAAACTATAAGGGTTCCTTGTGTTTATTACGGATCTCTAAAAACACACTTGAACGAAGAAGAACCAGAGAGAAGAAACCTACAGACCTTGCACTATACATGCAATACCGGCATTGAACGGAATCTGTTTGAAGTCACCGATGTTTATCAATAGATTATTGACTGGTACGTGCTCGGAGTAAACTCCAAAGTAAATGATTTTGCGGTTAACCGGTACACAATGGAAGTACAACGTAGAGTAATAACAAAAATAACTGTACGTACACTTGGATTAATTTCACTTGTATGAATTCCTTTCTTATTTTTTTATATGATATAGTATTATATTGTCAGACTGCGTAATTATAAACAGAGGGTAATTGGAAATAATTATCATGAATCCATGTTATATGAATAAAAGTTACTTGAATCGGAATGAAACTTTGGTAGAACAAAGTTACATTTCATTTGTCTTTCTTCATTTGTACTCTTCATCATATCATGGTTTCCATTACCCCCTGTGAACAATTACTCTAATTATCCCAAAACCAATTATTTCAAAAGCTTAAAAATATTTATTTTGATGTCTCCGCCTTTGACATTTATTTATTTATTTAAGTTTATTAAGAAAACCAACAGCGTTACAAACATTAATTTAATCAGTCAAATTAAATCCTATAAAACGTGTAAATAAGACCAGAATGAACGGAATATTCTTTGATTTAGTCGCCATTTTCTCAGCACAATACCCCTAATTAGTGTTTCTGTTCCGTGAAACGATAAATTTCCATTGTTTTCTCCTTTTTTCCCGTTTATTTCGAGAGACTTTGTTACAATTTGGACGTATTTATTTCTTTTATCTTTGTTGATGATATCAAGGAAAAATATTGACATGTCAAAGAGTGTAACCATAGATTAGGTATTGGTATCAATCTTTTTAATATTCCCTGGCTGGTATGGCTGTAACATTTTTTTTTTTGACTTTTTAAGATAAGAAGTTCTGGAGGGCAATTTTTGAAAAGTGTGACTCACGCAAAATCGGTGAGTCGAATAATTTTTTTTCGATATCGAATGGTTTTTATTCGACAACGAAGGATTTTTGTTCAACATAAATTTCATACATTTCAAAAATAGGGCGCCTGAATCAAATTTACTTTAAGGGTTAATTGTAACCATCTGTCCCATGGTATATCTTTATTTATTTATAAATCTATTGTACCACAAGTTTACAATTAGGAAAAACAGAAAAGTTATGTGCGGCGCGAATTATTTTTAAAATACAATGAAAGAAAAAAAAACACTTAACTGCTAAATAAACATACATAAATTTACATACAGTATTCAAAACTAAACATACATAAAAGAAGAGATGAAATCGGAAAATTTAGGGTGATATTATGCTAGTGAGGTGAATTATATATATGTAGTTGTACCATACCCCGTGTCAACAAATAAATTTTTTTCTCTTTACAACATAAACAAGTGCCGTACTCCATTATCTAAAAACATCCATATCATTCATTCACATTTTTGCGGCTTAAGGACCATATCTCGGAATTTATGAATGGTTTATCGCCAATGGTTACATAAACTATCCTAAATTCCTGGTATTGTAATCTGTAGATAGTGACATCCTACAGCCTCTACGATTAGATTTATTTTATTTGGAATTTCTTAGTTGCATTGCCATCCGACAGAGGCGCTGTACTGATTTGCTGTACAAAATTGTTAACGCAATTGCTAACATCTGCGACAATGAAATTTCACGGTAACATTGACGTGCACATAACTTTTCGGCAGGGTAGGACAAAATAAAATTAACTTAATTGAAGACAAATTCAAGAGCGGCGTAACGTAAGAAAACACAGGGTAGACAACGTCTATGGGATGCACATCACTGCATGGTTATTCAGGCCTGTTGTCGACACTGTAATCCTATTGTCCGACATGAGCTTATAGAATTACGCTTTAAAACCACTTAAGTTTGAAATTCATACGGACAAATTAACAGTGCTATCTTCTTTGAAAAGTTACTTTGAATTTTTAAATTGGTATTCAGCATGCTTAAGTTTAACGAGTATACTATCCTTTATGAGTAAGTATGGAACTTACACAGTAGAAAATGAATTGACCCTTTTGCAGGCTTTATTATATAAATAGAGATATTTTTGTAGAATTATTTTATATTTAATAGGTTTGTACTTATTTTGTCGTCATCTTTTACGATCTTCGTCCTCGCCATTTCGTGTCGGCCTTTCTATTAACGTCTTCATTTTCTAATCAATGTCTCTTTTACGCTATAAACGGAAAAATAGACTGATGTATTTTCCTCTGCCCTAAGTATTTTCTTTAACGTCCACAGATGACAATTTCGGAAGTCTCGGATATCAGGGTCTACTAACCTTATAAACCACTCGAAATGAATGAACAATTTGTTTATGAATAATACCTATGATATGTTATAAATTAAATAGCGAATTACTCGCATACATCCAAATTAAACACTGTTTTAGTACAACCCATTACAGGGATATAAAACGATGATTAAACAGAGAAGCGCCAATTAAGTTTAATTAAATAATTCAGGGACAAAAAGCATATAGTACAATCCGCCTGAAACGACCAGCTATTTATTTATTTAACACTACACTGGTCAAAAAATAGATTGATTAAAATGACAGCTGTCAAATCGCATACATTTTCTTGTTAGTATCTGTCGCACTTCTAAATTATCAATACATCTGTTCTGCTGTCATTATATTTTAACCAGTGTAGTTTTGCCCAGGGTCCAATACTATGGGCATTTTCGGAATAACCTCCTTAGTAATGTTTGTAGGGAGGTTAATTAACCAAAATTTTCATTTTGACATCCATGTATATTAATTGATGTTAAACTGTTGTATTTTACTACAGTTATCTACAGTGCATCGGGAAAAGTTAACGAAAGAGTAACAAACATCCAATATCACTCACAAACTGTCGTAAAATTTATCAAATCACAGTAAATTCAGGTTTCTAGCTTAATCCTGAACGAAGTATTGAACAAGGTGTTAAAAATGGCCTGAATTGCTTCCAGGAAAGATCTTTTGTTTTGCTTTGACTTGGCGGGAGTGCTGTTGTACTACTAGAACTCACTAAAAAGCTCGGTATATTTAAAGTGCTCTCAGGGGAAAGTTGGTCCAATATGCATCATCTCAGCCACCCTGCGATCACTAACAAAATCTTTCGAAAAGCGGTTCCGAAAAACTCTGACACCAGGGCTGTGAACAGGGTGTACAGGGTCGATCGACTATGTAACCCACTCGATATTAACAGAATCTAACAAAATTTTTATCATAAAAAAGCACGTGGAAGTTAAGGTACCTACTACAGGGCAGTACTCAGGCTCGTCACGTCCCGCCAGGGCCGGATTGGGAGTCCCGTAAATAAGTAATTATAGCTTTGTTAAGGTCAGATTTTGGTATTTTTTCCCTTGCGGAGGATACACGTAATTGGGCAATAAATTATTCCCGATTCCTGCCCACACCCCAGAGGCTTGCTTAGGAAACAGACCGACAGAACTCCGGAACTACGCACTGTAACTTCGGCGTATGTTTATGATATAATTAATCTGTAATAATTGATGACGAATCTCATAATGGATACTTAAATACCTAAGTAGAGAAATTTTTATTGGATTTATTTGGTACTAGCTGTTTCCCGCAGCTCCGCCTGCGTCAAAAAGTACCCCATGTCTAACCCCGGGCCTTCAACTATATTCATACCAAATTTCATCAAAATCCCTTTAGCTGTTTGGCCATGAAAGCGTAACATACAGGCAGACAGACAGACAGACAGACAGACTTTTGCACTTATAATATTATAGCATATTATAGTAAGTATAAGTATGGGTTTAACTACTTTGAGTCTCAGAAGGGACTTCGCCTACTTATGCGTGTTCTGCCGCTTGTATAATGGGCTATGCTCGGAGGAATTGTTTGACATAAGCCATTTTTTCCATCGCACCTCTCGCCATCGTCAGGGATTTCATTCCCATACCTTGGATTCCATATTATCGCGTACAGTACGCTTCAAACGGAATTTCCTCCCTCGTACACTGCGATTATGGAATGAACTCCCTGCCATGGTTTTCCCTAGTGACTATAACATGGGAGCCTTCAAAAAGGGCGTGAAAAAAATCCTTCAGGGACAGCTACGCGCTCGTGACATCTCCTGTGTTGCAGACGTTCATAGGCTACGGTAACCACTTCCCATCAGGTGGGCCGTACGCCTGTTTGATAGATAGATAGATAGATAGATATACACTTTATTGTACCAATCACAAAATTAACATTAAAAGTAATACATTTAGAAAATTGAGTACAAAGGCGGAATTATCGCTATTGCAATTTCTTCCAGCCAACCTTAGGGTAGATAGGATAAAAAGTGAAAACAAACAAAGGCGGTACAGTAATAAAATACTAAAACTATCATCCTTACACAACAGTCAATAAATAAACCAACAATCAATTAATACATACTATACCTTTAATGAATACCTGTTTGCCTACTTGATTGTACAAAAAAAAACTATGAACTTGTATTCAGTATGCGTTCTAACATAAATAATAATCATGCAGGACGCATGCTTCTTTACCTACTTACTAAATCGTACTAAAAAAAATAATTGGAATTGATCTTGTTCGCTAACTTATTCGTAACTTGTTCCATTGAATAAAAAAATAAATAAAATAAATAAATAAATCTTTATTTCAGACATACGTCCATAGTGTTAGTAACAATTGAAATCTTAAAACCTAGGGTTAGTATACACAATTATTAAAAAATTAAAAACTAAAAACAGGCCAGATAGGTACGACAGCCCACCTACCTGCAGTGCAAGCTGTTCCAGTGCGCAAGCAGTGGACTATCCCACCTATCAGCCAACATCCTCAGGATACTGTTACCCCTAACACTTTGCTTTATAAAAACAAACTAATTATAGTCTAATCGTATATTTTACTTATTGTACATACTCTTAACGATAAGCTTACTTTAAACTGACTCCCCGTCACTGATAGTCATGTAACGTAATTTGTGTTATAACTGGCATATTATCTTATCTAAATGATTGAAGTATTGCACATAAAATATAATTTCTAACAACCCGCATATAGGCAGTACTCGTATTAGTTGTAAATAATAGAAGAAATTCTTGAAAAAGTGCGCTTGACTTGAACGTCTTATACTTACATTTTATTATGAGGTCTACTCATATTTTATAGCCTTAATATCAAATTTACATGAAGATCCTTTCCGCGACAACCCAGGACAGACAATCCTGGCGCCAAGTTATGAGGAGGCCCGACCCCAGATAAACTGTGAAAGTGGAAGGTGGAAGGAGAAAGGAGAATACCATATTTAGTATAAAACATAATTTTCTAATAATAAATATTATCAAATTTAAATTCGTTCTTATTCTGTAGATTAGGTCTTGTGTCGGAGGCCAAGATCCGTTTCAGGTCGCTGAGCTATTAGCAGTAAGCAAGTAAGTAATAATAAATAATTAAAAAAAAATAAACAGAGACATAATACCGTAGCAGTAAATAAAGATTAAAAAATTAAACTCTAGGTATAAAAATAATGATACCTTATTATTATCCTCCAAATACCGACTTTATCGTGCTGAGAACCAAAACAAAGGATAAACGATGACAAAGTTTAGTAACACCTTTAATTACACTACAACAAGCTGTAGTTATCATAAAGTGCTAATTCCTCCAGTCTATGGTTACTGGCGCTCAATTGTTTGCTCACAAAGGGACTTTTGCTTGAAAAATAAAAATAAAAAACAAGTAAACAGACAAACGAACATTAAGTATAGTCGAGATCTCGCACACACTCGCCGTTGAAATTTCAACCCTCAGATTACAAAACGTAATCTAAGTTTCAACCTAAGCTTATTTAGTTTATTATTTCTTGTATTTTTAAAATTAAGTTATTATTATTTGCATTATCTACCATATCCTACACTTCATACGTACTGTAACTTTTAACAACTAAGTAATTGAACTTTAACAACTTTTTTAAATTATTTAAATATTAATTTTATGGCCATCATGATCTTCAAAGCCTACAATGGATAATTATATCAGAAATGTATTTATAAGATATGAGATTTTGTACCTGAAATAAATGACAATTAATTTTATTAATTTTTATTATTTTAAAAATCGCATGTTTAGCACATGACAAAATCAAAACTGAAAATCTTTTTTTTTTTTATTCTCGCTTAATTAATTCTATAGACTTATTTACAAATTGTACATTCAATATGGCATAAGAAGTCCCCATCATAAGAAGCTATAAATTATGTAAACAAGGGGTTTCGCAACATTTGAATAAAAGAAAAAAAAAAATTTCTTGCCATATTTTAATATTTGGACAGAATTTAAATTTAAAAATGGTTTTAGATGATTCTGATGACAGCCGCAAACACTCGCGTGTATTTCTTAATTGATTAGCTGTATTATTTTTTATTCTTATTTATTTGTATCAAAAGTGACAAGATAAACTATCACCAAAAGAAAATGACGGACCAAATGTTTACATTCACTGTACCGGACTCGTTTCTGTACCATGCATCATAGAGCGACAGCGCTTTATATCGTCGAATATAACCCGACTTATTGTAATTGGTCGTTAGTTTCATATTACCCGTAAAGTTATTAAGGCCAATTGTTGTCGCTAAGTAATCATCCACTAGAACCCGTACAAATTAGTTTATTTACGAAATTTATGGCTTCTCGTACCGGGGACTTTAATACTATAATTAGTACCTACTAATATTATGATTAGTAAAACAATGAAATGTATGCAGAGTGATAATTTAAAGTGTGATAAAACACTAATAATTTAAGAAATTTTAATAAATATCTCTAACGTTCAAAAACTTGAATTTACATGTTATCCCTAAATTAACTCAGGAATTAGAAATGAGACAATCAAAGACAAGTGGGGGCGGAACCGAAATAGGCTCCGGACAGGGGTAGCTCACAGATCGCTACGGCCGGCCGCTTTTTAATTTAGCCTTTTCAGTATAATTAAAAGCCGTAGCAGCCTGTTGAGGTTGTTTTAGAGAGGCAACAATAGATTTTTTCTTATGTAGCTGAGGTAAGAAGTAATAAGCAACAGCCGACCGGCGTTTTCACAATTTGGCAAAATTGCGTTCCGTTTTTTCTATTCTTTTGTATCGGAGTTGAACGGTTATTTGTCTTGTTTTGAAGTAAATGTTGTAATAATATAAAATTGTTTATTGTTATTTCTTACATTCGTTTTGACGTTTTTAATAACATTTTTTTTAAATATATCATAACATTTCCCTCCATCAATATAAATGTGAATAAATACATACTTAGCTTTTGTTAGCCCGTGATGTTTATTTTTTTTTAAATTTAGTCTGGTAGTCTTTTGTGTTCAATATAAATACCAAATATTACTTGAACTGTTTACTACAAAACTTAGTTAGAGTAAGTAAGGAGAAGGCAAAGGCAGTGTTGTTCACAAAGTCTCGAAAATACATTAGGGAATCCTACTTTACTTGGAAATTGCTTAAGTAATCTTTGAGATTAGCGTACTTGTCAGACAAAGGTATGTAAGAAGAAAACTGAATAAGGAAAAAACAGCAATTTTGTGAAATACTCTGACAGGAGATCAATTAGAACGTAGATAAATCTGAAATAAAATTGATTTGCTCTGGTTGACATTAAGAAAATTATATAAAGAGTCATAAAGCAAATATAAATGTATTAACAAATGAATAGTCAGGAGAGACCCTCGTTAGAAGGATGATTTTCCAAGGGTTTAGAAACCGGTATTTTAAGGATCCAAAAATAAGGATCTAGTAACATATTGTTGGACATAGATGCCAATTTTATCTTTGGTAAATATCGTGAGTTCTGGAACTGCAAAAATAAAGGTAATTGAAATTGGTTTATTATTTCAATCAGGTTTCTGGTTTTAGATGATACATCATACTTCATTTTATTTCGTTACAAAGCTGACATTATAATACTATGATATGTGTGCGTTACGGCAGTGGAACCGGAGTGATCAAATAATGGAGAAAGCTCCAGGAGGCGTACACATCGCTATTGTTCACGACAATAGAATCACGAAACTCGACGAGTATTAAGCGGTTCGCAACTTTCGCCTACGTAGAAACCTGTTATTTATTAATCTGTCATTACAGATATTAATTTGTTCATTACAGCTAATAGATTATAATTTACTGTTCAATCGAGTAATGAGATAGCATTTATTTAGGTAAAGGCTACCGTCCATTGCCTCATAGACATTAGACACAATTTACACATTGCATGTAATATTACCTCCCAAAGATGAGCCACGGCAAACTTAACAGCATTTTCATAATCGGATTTTTTCTGTAAGTAAACAGTTACAGGACAAAAATTATGTAAAATGATTATTTCAAAAATTTATTTCACAAATCCTCCAAGATACTTAACTTTACCGATCACATGCCGATCACTATTTAATCACTTGTATTTATTATATTCTTATTTTACAAATAGGTGCACAAACAGAGTACAAGCAAGAGTGAGATAAATTAACATAACAAAATTATATAATAAATAGCTTATAGTCCACCAGAGTGTACACGACTCTTTGCCTGCACTCCGTCCCGAACGGTCGTGTCCAGAGCGGTCCGCATTTTACAACCGTAGACCCATTTTTATGGTCGACACCCGCGCGCGCCCTTTGTCATACGCCGGATCCCAATATTCGATCCCAATCCGTTTTTTCCTATCCGAGATTGAAATTTCAATCCAGATTTGTGTTTGAGTGTGCCAATAATGTATCCACAGATCGCATTTGCTATCTGTGAATGCAAGCTATCCACGGGAGGTCCAATCTCGGATAACGGATTGCCCTCTGTTCGAAAATGACAGTTTGTGCGTTTCTATAACCTATCTTACAATTTTGACGTTTCTTTCGATTGATGTTTTGATCCAAATTTGCAATCTTACGAATTCCACGGTTTGTCTAATAGTAAAAATGGAAATGTCCCATATCTCAAGTAGTGATAGTAGTGATTTGGAAGATCTAATGCTGATTTCGAGCGATGATGAAGAAGATGTGCCGAGACGCTGTTCACGTAATATGAGAAGAGTGAACTACATGCAGAGTCTAGACGAAATCGACTTTACTTTTAGATTTAGATTATCTAAACCTGCAGTTCAATCATTACTAGAAGAATTAATGCCTTTCATACGAGTAAGATCTTCAAGGTAAGGAGAAACGCCATGTCATGGTATACCTAACTATTTTGTTCAAATATTTTCAACTTACAAATTCATAAAATTACCGGATTAAGCGCGTAAAATACCTTCATACTTACTTCCTTCATTTTTTCGTGTTTTAAATATGCTATGCGTTAGTTTGTTTAAATAATTTAATAACTAATTCTTTGCAGAAACTATGGAGTCTCGCCTTTACATCAACTGCTGTTATCGTTACGATTTTATGCATTAGGCACAATGCTCATATCAGTAGCAGACTTCGTTGGAGTGTCCAAATCCTCTGCAAGTAGAATAGTCAGGGACATATCGTCAGCAATTGCCAGATTATATGATAAATATATCTTTGTTCATCAAAATGGTGCTGAGAAATTTTACAGGATAGCTGGATTTCCTCGCGTTTTAGGTGCAATAGACTGCACCCATATTCGCATACAATCACCATGTAAGTTTCACTAATTATAATGTATTTCACATGATCAAATTTAATTAACTATTGATACCTATTAATAACTCATGAAACTTAGTTCCTCATGTATTTTATTTATTTTTAGGTCATTTGATAGGTGAAGAATTTCGCAATAGAAAAGGTTACTTTTCTATCAATGTTCAAGGTGTTTGTGACGCTGACTTGAGGCTAATGAATGTTGTGGCTCGGTGGCCAGGGTCTGCTCATGATGCTACTATCTTTAATAATTCAATTTTAAGAGGTATGTATATATAATATGAGGAAAAATATAATATGATATAAATGAGGAAAAATATGATATCCAGATGCTCCAGTCATATTTATTGGGGTTAGTAGTTCATAAAGCACCATTATCATTGCACTTCATACCTGTGAGAAAAATGTAGTTTATATTTTTTTTAGCTCAGTGTGATGCTGGTCAGTTCGGAAACCGTTGGATGCTTGGTGACAGTGCCTATCCAAACAGATCATATTTATTAACACCACTTCTAAATCCAACTACAGCTGCAGACAATAGATACAATGAAGCCCATATTAAAACTAGAAATACTATTGAACGGTAACAATTTTACAGCTTGTAATTTTTTATTTTATTATTCCAGATTTCCTAATAACAACATTGGAAACATAACGTTTTCAATGTTCAGTTTGTACATAAAATGAATGAATAAATAAATATGTGCTTTTAATAGAAGTATAGATATGTAAATAAAGAAATATATTTTATTTTAGGACATTTGGGGTTTGGAAACGTCGCTTCCCTGTAATTAGCCTAACTCTCCGTTTGTCACTGCTGAACATACATGCATTGATAATAGCTACAGCAGTGTTACACAACATTTGTAGGAATTTCAATCTTCAAGAAGTTCCTCCAGAAGTTGAGGTGCCTCCAGAGCCGGCTGAGGATAATGTTGAAGAAAGATGGCAAGAAGAATCAAACATTATCCAAAGGACAGACCTTATTAATAACTATTTTAATTAAGAGGTTTAATAAAACAATTTACTGTATTTAAATGTTTATATTTTATTAATAATAATAAACATACCTTAAACTAATAAATATGCTACCTTACTAAAACTAAAAATCTAGCACACACTACCACCATTAACACCCATAACACCGTTTAAAAGTAACTTACATTATTTTACATGCATCAAATAAAGTTAGTTTTAATAGAATATAAAAATTAAAAATAAATACATCCCTATAAACATTACTTACATTAACTTGTACCTTTTTTTAAATTTTCTATCTCTAACCTAAGTCTCTCATTTTCTAATTTTAATTTTTCATTACATAATAAAATATTCTCTATTTTCCCTTTTATACATTGTTTTTTAATATTAAAATAATCTGCTATGGCAAGGTCTTTTGCTACCTTGCTTGGGTGGGGATCTGCCTGCCTTTTCAACTTACCTGTAAAATATTATCAAGTATAAATAAACATGGAACACAATGACACACAGATACCAGGAGAGCAATGCTGGTGTCGTTAATATATTTGCCAAAACCAAACAATGACCCAAGGGCTATTTTTGAGTATGTAAAATAAATATACACTGAATATGCTGAATGAAAATCATTTTACTCATTGCATTCTCAAAAATATTCCTTGTGGTCATGTTTTGGATTTGGTAAATATGTTAACATCACTGTTATTGCCCTCCTAGACATGTAAAACTTCTTCTTGTACCTAAATTCATTGGAAATAATAAAAATACCCTACATTGCAACCACTAAAACTATTGAAATTAAAATTTAAACACAAGTTGTACTTGAAATATCCTGTATCATACATAGTTCCAATAGTAGTATCCAATAAAAAAAAAAATAACCATTACCTGATTTGGGAGTGCTCATGTACTTTTTAGGTCTTTCAATAGGACAGTCTTCCTGCACCACAAACACCTCGCACACCTCTGGGACTGGGACCGTACTACCAACACTTTCAGTGCTGGGTTTCGGGTCGAAGTAATAGTCAATTAAATCACTATTAACACTACACCCTTCACCACCACTACCATCACCTTCCCCATCACCACCTACACCACATTCAACATTCCGATCACCACCAAAGGGCACTTCAAATCCGTTGGCAGTGCTTCCCAATAGACTGGTGACACGCTCCAAAATTTCATCTGGAGGAATATAGTCACCAGCTCCTCCACCAGTCTGAAATGGAAAAGTGTATTAAATTGTAAAAAACTTTAATTTGTCCAGGATGTTTAGGCCATCAAATTGATACAACAATGCCAACATCAACAATCTTTTGTGACTTCAAAGTTAAATATTACCTGTATACTATTCATTCTAATTCTCGTGCTGCGTTTACGTGCATTCTTCTTCAAATTCTCCCATTTTAAACGCAGCTGTTGCGGTGTACGTCGACATACAGTCGCAGAGGAGGCATTAAACCTCACTGCTATGCGACTCCACTCCTCAGTTTTTAATTTATTATTGGTGGCGTTGGTAGTTCTATTATTAATTATTTTGCTGGATTCTATCAGCTCCAGCAAAGCTTTTGTTTCCTCTTTTGTAAGAGGCTTGCCTTTTACCTAAAACATATTAGAATAAGTTAACTCGACGAAACTTTAGTGGCGGGAAACGCTAAGCGTCACAAAAAAGCGTCGCGCGTCTCCTTTATAAAATATAAACAAAGTTATCTAAATACTTCAACACAATTAATAAAACTTACCGCTTCTGTGTCCATTGTAAATTAACTGAAAATGATTAAATGTTTTACTAAAAAGAATATTTTTAATTTCGATACAAGAACGAAAAACCAAGTGAATAGATTGAAATGAATATTTTTTGCACTCACTGCTGATGACATTGACAGCTCAGAGTCTGCGTTCCGTTTTGTCCGTTTGTTCAAATCGATGTTAGGAAAAAAATATTTAATGCTCAAATTAAAACTTAGCATAGCTACAAAGCATAGTTTGTGTTAGTTAAATAGTTTGTATAATATAAATCTGTAATATTTATTTGTTTTTGCTTAGCGGTTTAGTTAATTTTTCAATAAAAATATAAACAAGCATCTGCCAGATTTGCGCGAAACTAAACGTCAGGGAGGCAAACGATTGCGGGCTATCCGTGCAAAAAATGGATTGCGGGTTTCGAGTAACAATATTGAGATACAGATTGGAGATCGATCTAAGGATTGAGATCAATCCAAGATTGATTTCAATCCATGGATTGGGATTGAATATTGGGTTCGGGCGTTAGTCCGCAAGTGCCTTTAGTCATCTAACAATCTGTGATTCTAGTTGTTTTCACTACATTCATAAGTAAAACTACATCTTTAACTAGTGTAATAATAGTGTAAACGAAGGTGATACTCCAGCGTACTCATTGACTGTAGAAGAAACCAGCAGACCACGACCAGAGGGAGCAGAAACTGGTGAGATCGTTTCATGGTGTTGGGACCTTTACAGGATTTAATTGGCAGAATTTCTGGAACTTTCTATAAATTAGATAATTTGCATGACCTACTCATTTACAGCTCAGGCCGGATATCCTGTCTTTTCACTTGTTTTTTTGTGTTTTAATTTTTCCAGACGTGAACGGCTCAATTTACGTACGTAATTTAACTTAACTATCAGATCGAATCACGCGCCCCAAACTAGAATTTACATCTATAAAAAGTTATTTTCATTTTATTCACAAGTAAAACTACATCTTCAACTAGTGTAATAATAGTGTAAACGAAGGTGATACTCCAGCGTACTCAGTGACTGTAGAAGAAACCAGCAGACCACGACCAGAGGGAGCAGAAACTGGTGAGATCGCTTCATGGTGTTGGGACCTTTACAGGATTTGATTGGCAGAATTTCTGGAACTTTCTATAAATAAAATAACTGGCATGACCTACTCGTTTACAGCTCAGGCCGGATATCCCGTCTATGTGTTTTATATTTTTCAGACGTGAACGGCTCAATTTACGTACGTAATTCCACTTAATTAACAGACCGAATCACGCGCCCCAAACAAGAACTTATATCTATAAAAAGGCCCGACTGCGTATAGATAACAAATACATAAACCAATATCCACTAAAAAACGTATGAAGCTCAACAAAACATACAACATTTAATACATAAACGGTTTTTCTCCTCAACAAACCGAAATACTAATTCGTAGTGTATGCCAACCCCCTAAAATCAAAACTAATTCGTCACATATTTTCGAAACCAGTTCCGCTAAGACATTCTTAAACCTACCAAATAGTGTGACAACCCCCCACACAGGCAGCTGCAACCAATCCTCCTATTATCCTGAATATTTGCAAATCTGTTAACAATCCACGCACGTCCTCACAACGATCTAAACATACAAAAAGGCAAATAAAAGTCAAACTAAGGGCCGCGAGTACGAAAGTCCTGAACCATCAAGCATAATAACCAATTATAATAAAAACAGTATTATTAAACATAAGAGTAATCCAACCATTAGTCCCATGAAACCCATACTGCCCAAATCTTTCCTAACCAATCTTAAACTACAAAGCCTTACCAGAACCAGGTACTAAAAACTAATCTATTAAAACT
This sequence comes from Euzophera pinguis, assembly GCA_947363495.1. Lineage (NCBI taxonomy): Eukaryota > Metazoa > Arthropoda > Insecta > Lepidoptera > Pyralidae > Euzophera > Euzophera pinguis. Next base: position 5,540,538 of record OX376170.1, on the reverse strand, counting down.
AATTTATAACAGAACCATCATTATATTCCTTTATGGAAAAAACCCCTCTCTGACGCTTAGAAATCGGACACACGTCACATACACATACTTACTTACAAAACTAACAATAAAAAAATATACACAAAAATAGTGCTGAAAGCCGGAATCACTAAATAAAAATTCAGACCATTGCCTAACCAACGGTAGCCAATAACCTGATAACGGTGAAACCAGCCAATCAACCTACACTAACTATCAACTGAATCTAGCCTAGGTCAGCAAGCTGCCTTTAGAAGAACGAGGAGATTACATATTTAACAGTAAGTTATTAATCACACCCCCGTCACTAGTACCAATCTGTAAACACATCAAATACTATCAACCAACAAAGACAATCTGTTAATAATCCACGCACGTCCTCACAACGATCTAGATATACACAAAACCAAATAAAAGTCAAATTAAGGGTCGCGAGCACGAAAGTCTTAAACCATCAAGCATAATAAGAACCAAATATAATTACAGTACTATTAAACATAAGAGTAATCCAACCATTAGTCCCGTGAAACCCATATCGCTCAAACCTTTCGCAACCACAATCTTATACCACAAGTCTAACAAGAACCAGGTACAAATACCTAATTATTTAAAACTAATTTATAGCATAACCATCATTATATTCCGTTATGGGGGAAAAACCCTCCAAACGCTTAGAATGCGGACACACGTTATATACACATACTTACTTACAATACAAAACTAACAATAAAAAATACACACATAAAATTGTGTTGAAAGCCGCAATCACTAAATACAAATCCAGACCATTGCCTAACTAACGGTGGCCAATAAACTGATAACGGTGAAACCAGCCAATAAACCAACAATAACTAACAACAGAAGCTAGCCTAGGTCAGCAAGCCGCCTTTCGAGGAGAGAGGAGATTACAAATCTAACAATAAGTTAATTAATCACACCCCTGTCATTATTACTCAATCTGTAAACCCATCAATATTATCAACCAACAAAATAAATTTTCAGAGCCACATACCGAGGTCCTTATTTTGTCAGAGGCTTACACCTCTTTTTTCATTCGCTTGCACAATTCCACAAATATAAAAATAAAAAGTAACAAACAGAAAGTGCCTAGACCCAAAAAAGATACCCAAATTAAAACATAAAACATCTGCCTTCACAAAGCAACCCGGACCTTCCTATTACAATACGAAACAACTAATAAAACAAAAGCTTCCTCTCCCACGGCGCATAGTAAAACATCTGGCAGTCCCCAACAAACGATACCAAATAGCTAATAAAAAAAAAAAATCCTTAAATTACCGACCCAGAAATACAACCAACCATACATAGAATTGACAACAAAGCAAAAACAAGTACGGAACGGCAACTGTCTTTTTAGGACTATTGCGGACCAAACCAACAACGTTTTTAGTCTAACATTCGACCACAAAACGGTAAGGAAAGATCTCGCGATGTATATACAATTGAACAAACTTTCCACTCGCCTAAACCTAGCCCTTCGAAATAACATTATGGATACGATCAATGACTCGAACACAGACGCTAACGAGGTCACCACCAACGAATTCGAATAACGACGGAGTATGGGGGGGAGAAGATGTAATAATTGCCGCCAGTGAGGCCTACACAGCCAACGTACATATATATACGGACCTTACATGAGGCCGATCGTATACAGGCCATCAGTCGACCCGGTGACAAACCTATACCTATACTTCGAGGATAGCCATTATGACAGCATAACATCAGAGGAGCTGATGACACCCCATCACGCCGTCACTCTAACTCCTGAAATAATCCCCCGGGACGACTCACAAATTTTATCAGAAGCCACTAGTTTACCCACTACCCCCCGAATCAGTCAGCACATTATATTATCAAGCAGCGGTGAAACCACGCATTGCACTGATGCAGGTCCTAAAAGGCTACGTGCTTCCCTATATACCATCGAATGACCTACGAGACCCTGCGACACAATTGCCATAGCAACATGGAACATAAGAGGCTGCGCAAAGCCTAAAGATAAAAGAAACAGAGACAAAGAATGGTCAGATCATAAAATAACCATAGCAGGGCTCCAAGAGACACACCTCTGGAACGGTGAACTAAAGTCAGAAAACTATCACTGGATTCTATGTGTGAAACGGGGGCTAATATACATAAACCCTTATTGAATTCACGATCTGACTACACAAAAACGTATCACATTACTCTCTGATTGGATAAACAGTTCAAGTTTCAGATAATACATGGATACTAAGACCAACCCTCCAATCTCCCTGGTTATAAAAAACAAGTTGTTACTTCATATAGGATGACAATGGGGTCCATTATAGTGGGTATTCCATCTACTGAATACACGACTTACTCATTCACTATAAGACAAATACAAACAAAACACATACCGATATATAATATAAATACTATAGCAACAACACACCCGGGAGGTTCCTAAATCTGCTCACCAAGGATATTGACCTCCCGTACCTCAACCATGAAACCTCTAGAAGTCTTCGACTACCTTCATGTCATCGCAGCTTGCTATGAGATAAAATACTTTTTTGTAATTCCATTATCGACAAATATAATATTATCAAACACAAGAAAACATAAAGATATTATAAATTAAAAAGTTAATCACACTTTTTGACGTCAAATACACCTAGACAGTGATTGGGCCAGAGATAATGATAAATACATATATATTCTGCTACGTCGAACAAAAAACGGGCAGGCCAATAAAACAATATAAATTCTGTAGTATAACATTCCAAGCAGCAAAACTCAGCCCGAACGCATAATAGCTTTTCTACCTACGCAATAGACCCTTTTCGGCAAATATGCCCCATCAAACAGATGCGTTGGTGCCTTACAACTTTGTATATATGATAACTATCTAAATTGCACTGTTAATTTTTGTACCCAACAACACCCCGAATCTGCGCAACCGACTAATACACCGGGCTTATTAACTCTAACTTTCCATAATGTTTGTTGCCCTAAAATATGTACGTAAACATTAAAACATCCTTTGTAGATTTACGTAGATTTTCTGGGTCCACCCACAAGGTCTTCCCAATCTCTCGCCTAGTAAATCACCCAAAGTACTAATCCCCCATTCCGACAAGGCAATCGGTGAAATATAGTCAGCTCTTTATTGCACCAATAAGAGATGTAAGGAACTTACGCCCAAATCTTTCGCAACCACAATCTTATACTACAAAGCCTAACAAGAACCAGGTACAAATACCTAATTAATTAAAACTAATTTATAACATAACCATCATTATATTCCTTTATGAAAAAAAAAAAACCTCTCTGTCGCTTAGAAATCAGACACACGTCATATACACATACTTACTTACAACACTAACAATAAAAAATATACACAAAAACAGTGCTGAAAGCCGGAATCACTAAATAAAAATGCAGACCATTGCCTAACCAACGGTAGCCAATACCCTGATAACGGTGAAACCAGCTAATCAACCTACACTAACTATCAACTGAATCTAGCCTAGGTCAGAAAGCCGCCTTTCGGGGAGCGAGGAGATTGCATATCTGACAGTACTTACTGTGAAATGTGTAATCTCCTCGTTCCTAATTAATATTTACTTAACAACTTTATTGAGCACATAAGCACATCCCCGTTATTATTACTCAATCTGTTAACACATCAAATATTATCAACAAACAAAGTCAAATTGTTAATAATCCACGCACGTCCTCACAACGATCTAGATACACACCAAGCCAAATAAAAGTCAAATTAAGGGCCGCGAGCACGAAAGTCCTAAACCATCAAGCATTATAAGAACCAAATATAATTACAGTACTATTAAACATAAGAGTAATCCAACCATTAGTCCCGTGGAACCCATATCGTCCAAACCTTTCGCAACCACAATCTTATACCACAAGTCTAACAAGAACCAGGTACAAATACCTAATTAATTAAAACTAATTTATAGCATAACTATCATTATATTCCTTTATGGGGGAAAAAACCCTCCAGACGCTCAGAATTGGCTAGTCAACTAAAAAATAAATTGTGTATATTATATATTTTATTGATAGAATAGACTATTTCGGAGATACAATTTAAACGAAAACATTCTTAAAATTATATTTATTTTGTTATTTAATTTTAAAGATTTTATAGTGACGACGTCACGCAGCTATAATGGCCATTTCGAACTGCAAGAAAGCAAAAATTACTAAGGTATTAAAAAATATATATGTCAGTGTCAAATGTCAAAGTCAAGATGGACCGCGAGCCGCGAGCTCTGATTGATGTGATCTGTTCACTAAGCCTATTCCTCGAAATGGTTTGCGAATTGGACATTTTCATGATTAAGTTTACTAGCCAATTCGGACACACGTCATATACATATACAATTTTAGGTACTTACAAACCTGACAATAAAAAATACACACATAAAATTGTGCTGAAAGCCGGAATCACTAAATACAAACCCAGACCATTGCCTAACTAACGGTAGCCAATAAACTAATAACGGTGAAACCGGGAAACCAGCCAACCCACCTACATTAACTAACAACAGAAGCTAGCCTAGGTCAGCAAGCCGCCTTTCGAGGAGCGAGGAGATTACAAATCTAACAATAAGTTATTAATCACACCCCTGTCATTATTACTCAATCTGTCTCATCAATATTATCTACCAACATAGTCAATTTTTGGAGCCACATACCGAGGCCCAGTACCCATTTTTTGTCAGAGGCTTACACCTCTTTGTTCATTCACTTGCACAATTCCACAAATAGAAAAATAAAAAATTTACGAACAGAAAGTGCCAAGACCCAAAAAAAAAAGATACCCAAATTAAAACATAAAACATCTGCCTTCACAAAGCAACCCGGACCTTTCTATTACAATAAAAAACAAACTAATAAACCAAAAACTTCCTCTCCCACGGCGCATAATAAAATATATGGCAGTCCCCAACAAACGATACTAAATAGCTAATAAATAAATCCTTAAATTACCGACCCAGCAAAACAACCAACCATATATAGAATTGACAACAAAGCAAAACGGTAAGGAAAGATCTCGCGATGTATATACAATTAAACAAACTTTCCACCCGCCTAAACCTAGCCCTCCGAAATAACATTATGGATATGATCAATGACCCGAACACAGACGCTAACGAGGTCACCACCAACGAATTCATCGACAAATACGTAGAAGAACAGTTTAACGACGGAGTATGGGAGGGAGAAGACGTAATAATTGCCGCCAGTGAGGTCTACACAGCCAACGTACGGACCTAACAGAGGCAAATCGTATAAAGGCCATCAGCCGACCCGGTGACAAACCTATATCTATACTTCGAGGATAGCCATTACGACAGCATAACATCATCACCAGAGGAGCCGATGACACCCCACCACGCCGTCGTCACTCTAACTCCTGAAAGAATCCCCCGGGACGACTCACAAAATTTTATCAGAAGCCACTAGTTTATCCACTACCCCCCGAATCAGTCAGCACATTATATTATCAAGCAGCGGTGAAACCACGCATTACACTGATGTAGGTCCTAAAAGGCTACGTGCTTCCCCATATACCATCGAATGACCTATGAGACCCCGCGACACAATCGCCATAGCAACATGGAACGTAAGAGGCTGTGCAAAGCCTAAAGATCATAGAATTATAATCAAAGAATTGTCAGATCGTAAAAAAAAACAAGAGACACACCTCTGCTACGGTGAACTAAAGTCAGAAAACTTTAACTGGATTCCATGCGGAGGGACAGGCAACAATGTCCGGCTTTATCAAGACGCCTGGCAACGCTATGCCCAAGAATGGTGGACAATGTATTTTGGCATTGGGTCCGCCTAACGTGCCACACGGTTCATAATTTGTGCAAGGGGCTTGGACAGATAAACTAACAAATAAACTTAAGATATGATTAAATAATATACCTACCCCTACGGGAAGAGGGCGCGGTGGTGTGTTTGTATGACCGAATAAACTTATAAGTCGTGCTACAGGGTGTCGACTTAGGCAAACTCAACCGCCCTCGACCTTCCTTGCACCAAAATCCGCAAGCGACAGTGCTTTTGTGATAGAATACACGGTAATCTGTCACAGTCGGTTACAACAGATCAACAATAGTACAGGGGAATATCTCAATGCCCATTTACTTTCCCGTACGTGAACAATATTATAGTGAGGTAAGTTCTATTTGGATCATACCCATAATAGACTGCAGCGTTAATGGTAAGAGCATGTATTATTATTATTATTATTTTTTTTTTTTTTTTTTTTTTTTTTTTTTTTTTTTTTTTTTTTTTCAACTACTGTATCCCGTCCAGACGAAGCAGTGTTGGGCAGGACAATTTTAACTCCATTATGAAGCGATTAGTAACTTAATTACACAAGTTTGCCAAACCAATTTCTTAATAAAGTAATAAAAAAAAAAGAATAACACCAGTCAAATGTCAGCCGGAATCGCGCGCAAAGAAATAGTTTGCTATACTGGAGCCGCTGTCGTGTAGGGCCAATACAATGTATCTTGTGAAACCCGACGATTTTGAGATATTGGCGACTATGTATTTTCACCTATTAATAGCTTTTTTAGTAATTACTGATACACAAATCTATAATACTTTAGTTTTATTGTATCATCGAAGAACACTTGTATGTAGACATGGTTTCCTATTTCAGTAAATACATAATTAACTAAAATTTTGCTTTAAACTTGTCTTGCCGAGACAAAGTGCCATTAATTAAACCAATTTAACAATATTACATCAAAACACGGTAATTCGGTTACAGTCCTTTTCTTTACCTAATCACAGAAAATATGAATGATCGTAACAATGTATTTTGAAATACAGTGCTTTAACAAACATATATAATATTGTTTTTAAGACATAACTTACACTACTTTTAGGTCTATTGGGGTAAACGCCATTCTTTTAGATCTATTGGGATAAACGCCTATGTATGGTAACGATTTTGCATTCAAGGCCATAGAAATAACTATGTTCTAGGTTCTCTAGGAGACCATGGGGAACCGTGGGCAATAAAAAGAACCAATATTTGCCATTGCAAAAAAAAAACAAAACAAACTTCATTTCAATAAAAAGCATACAATAATAATAGTTATCCTCTATTACAATATAGATTTGAGACTTCTAATTTCTTACAATATTAGTTAAATCTGTATCTAAGTGTCTGTCAAGATCAGGGGCATTAGATATAACAAGGCCTTCATAAAATAGTTGACGTGTTGGAGGCATAGACCTACAAAGCGCCAATAGCTTCTTGTTTTTTCTTCTTTTCTTTTTTTAATTTCTCTGATACCTCTAGGCTCAGCTTCTCTCATTATATGCCCCGTAAGATCATTTTCTTCTCTTAGTAAGGTTCAAACAATCTATTTCTTTGTCTGTTTTCCTCTTCAAAATTCAATTTTTTTTTATTTTTTTTTTTTTTTTTATTAATAATAATTACATTCATAACAGTTGCACAAATGTTACAAATACAAAATTCAATTACTTTTTAAACATTGAATATTCTAATGTTTAGGATACGGAACCTTACAGTCGTTTTTGATACAATAGCATGCCATTGTATTGTAGTATGTCTACCTCCATATTTTTTCTAGTCTGTTTAATGTTTTGTACATAGTCATCCAAATCATAAACTTCACAGTTTTCAATTTCTCTGTGATTGCAGCATGCACAGCGTCGGCAGCCATGAAAGTGTGGCCTGGTTCGAAGTATTCTAAAGTTATTCTTTTAATTGTTATCCTTTTGTCATTGATGACTCTTATTAAGGCAGAGAGGACTTTGTCTTTATTTTGAGAACTACAGTTTTTCTGGTGGAACAAATGACTCGTTAAAAAGGACTAGTTTTCTAGAAAAATAATAATCTTTTGTTTTTAGAAGTGGCATACACATAGCCTTTTGCATGTCAACAATAAATATAGCTTCCTGACCATTAGACTTATCACATCTCTCTTCTACTATCTTTAATCTTTTCTTGAGTTCTTCTTATTATTACTTACTTGTAACTACGTATACTTGTTATTTAAGGTACAGGGTATTGGCTTTACACGGCAGCCGAAAGACATCCAAAAATTAAGTAGACAAATAGAACTACTTTAAACAAAGGGCCTAATCACTCTGTCCGAAGCGTTAACTTGCGCAATCGTCAATCATCACTCACATCCTGCCCAACACTGAACTAACTACTGCCTTTGTGCGCTGGCGATATGTGTGCCCCACTTGGTACATTCATGCTTTTCTTAGGTGAACCTTGTATATGCCTTAAAACATGCTAGTTTAAGCTTCCTCCTGACAGCCAGAGACAGAAAATAGAACGCTACGTCACTAACGGGAAACGAAAACACAACAACAAACCATCTGAGAGCTACTACATCATTAAGCAGCCAAGATAAACCGACCACCTCGTCTATAACATATCATCAAATGGCGGCGTGTCCTAAAACGACGATAATGAAAACGAATGGTTAACTCATACGTCATCAAGCGGATACGAGAACTACAAAAAGAAACCCAATTGAAGTATAAATGTCATCTAGCGGCAGGGATCACCGCCGGGACTTAAATACGACCAACAATAAGGAGAAATCAAACGAAATAACCAACATCACCATCTCAGACAAAATTAATTGTAAGTCTCCACATCATCAAGCAGTTGCGAGAAGCACAATGGGAAATCAAAAAGAAATCATTCCGAAATTTACTACATCATTATGAAAATTGTAGAAACAGACAAAAATTAACTAGAAGCCCCCACATCATCAAAAAGATGCGAGAAACAAAACGAAAACTAAACGGAAGTCACCACACCATCCTGAGGCATGAGCCACAGAAACTAACCGGAAGCCTTCACATCATAAAGTGGACACGGGAAACATAATGAAGAAACTAAACGGAAGTCACTACTACATTGTGAGGATATGAGAAACACAGACAAACATTAACTAGAAGACTCCACATCAATAAATAGATGCGAGAAACACAATGAGAAAACCAGGGAAGTCCTACACCAGTACCAGAATATGAGAAACAGTCCGGAACTAACCGGAAGCCTTCACATCATCAAGCAGATACAAGAAACACAATAAAAACCAAACTGAAGTCACTACACCATCCTGAGGTCATGAGAAACAGCCAGAAACTAACCGGAAGCCTTCACATTATCAAGTGGATACGAGAAACACAACGATGAAACTAAACGGAAGTCACTACTACATTGTAAGGACATGAGAAACACAGATAAACATTAACTACATCAACAAACAGACGTGAGAAGCACAATGAAAAAACTACGGAAGTCACTTCACCAGTACCAGGATATGAGAAACAGTCAGAAAGTAACCGGAAACCTTCACATCACCAAACAGATACGAGAAACACATTGAGAAACCAAACGGAAGTCACTACACTACTGGGAGTATATGAGAAAAACAGTCAGAATCTAACAGGAACTAACCACATCATCAAGCAGGTACGAGAAACACAATGAAAACTGAGCGGAAGTCACACCAACATCGCGAAGATATGAGAAACCCAGTCAGAATTCAACAAGACCTCTCCACATCATCATCCATTGTAAGGATACGAGAAACACAGACAAAATTAACTTAAAGCCCACACATCAACAAACAGATACGATATACACAACGAAACACCAAACGAAAGTTACTACACCATGGTGAGGATACGAGAAACACAGACATAAACTAACCGGGAGCTTCCACGTCACCAAACCAAACATTGAGAAATAAATAGGAAGTTTAATTGTCAGCAAGTGGCCGGGGTCATAACGACTACTGGGCTTAAACAGGACCAACATTATGTAAATATGAGAAACACGGTCAGAAACCAACCGGAAGCCTCCATATCATCATGCAGATACGACAAACACTATGAACAACCAAATAGAAGTCTGGACTACACCATTGTGAGGATATGAGAAAACCAGTCAAGATTTAACAGAAAGCATCCACATTATCATCAATCAGATACGAGAACAACATGAGAAACCAAATGGTAGACGCTACTCTTTTGTGAGGATATGAGAAACACAGAAAAAAGTTAACTAGAAGACTCCACATCAACAAACAGACGTAAGAAACATAATGAGAAAATGGAAGTCACTTTACTAGTACGAGGATATGAGAAATAGCCACAAACTAACCGGAAGCCTTCATATCACCAAGCAGATACGAGAAACACAACGATGAAACTAAACGGAAGTCACTACTACATTGTAAGGACATGAGAAACACAGATAAACATTAACTACATCAACAAACAGACGTGAGAAGCACAATGAAAAAACTACGGAAGTCACTTCACCAGTACCAGGATATGAGAAACAGTCAGAAAGTAACCGGAAACCTTCACATCACCAAACAGATACGAGAAACACATTGAGAAACCAAACGGAAGTCACTACACTACTGGGAGTATATGAGAAAAACAGTCAGAATCTAACAGGAACTAACCACATCATCAAGCAGGTACGAGAAACACAATGAAAACTGAGCGGAAGTCACACCAACATCGCGAAGATATGAGAAACCCAGTCAGAATTCAACAAGACCTCTCCACATCATCATCCATTGTAAGGATACGAGAAACACAGACAAAATTAACTTAAAGCCCACACATCAACAAACAGATACGATATACACAACGAAACACCAAACGAAAGTTACTACACCATGGTGAGGATACGAGAAACACAGACATAAACTAACCGGGAGCTTCCACGTCACCAAACCAAACATTGAGAAATAAATAGGAAGTTTAATTGTCAGCAAGTGGCCGGGGTCATAACGACTACTGGGCTTAAACAGGACCAACATTATGAAAATATGAGAAACACGGTCAGAAACCAACCGGAAGCCTCCATATCATCATGCAGATACGACAAACACTATGAACAACCAAATAGAAGTCTGGACTACACCATTGTGAGGATATGAGAAAACCAGTCAAGATCTAACAGAAAGCATCCACATTATCATCAATCAGATACGAGAACAACATGAGAAACCAAATGGTAGACGCTACTCTTTTGTGAGGATATGAGAAACACAGAAAAAAGTTAACTAGAAGACTCCTCATCAACAAACAGACGTGAGAAACATAATGAGAAAATGGAAGTCACTTTACTAGTACGAGGATATGAGAAATAGCCACAAACTAACCGGAAGCCTTCATATCACCAAGCAGATACGAGAAACATAATGGGAAACCAAACGGAAGTCAGTACACCATTGTGAGGATATAAGAAAAACAGTCAGAATCTAACAGGGACTATCCACATCAGGAAGCAGATACGAGAAACATAATGAAAAACCAAAGAGAAGAGACTACACCAACGCATCGCAGAGAAACCTCAAGAAAAAAAGAAAGGGAAAAAAAAAAAAAAAAAATTTTTTTTTTTTTTTTTTCGTGCAGTGATATCCTCTCCCAAGTATATATTACACACCAAGTATCATATCTATTTCCCCACACTGGTTTGATGCTGGTATTCGGCTGGTTCTACACTTCCATCTCTTCAAACATCCTCCACTGCAACTTCCTACATTTCCGTCCCTATCTACGTGCCCAACTGGTTTCTCGAGTCTTAGCTAGTGCTTCAGGGCGGAGCGACGTAACTACACATGACGAGAAAGAGCCAGTGCATCCCCGTACAGACTCTAACTCAATGATAGGGTAGCTACACCTCCCCGAATTGAAGCTCAGCTCTGTACTCTTGCAGCTTAAAACACTGGCTGGGAGGGCACAGAACTGAACTGAACTGAACTATAGTCCACCAGAGTGTACACGAAAAGCCAAAATTAAGAAAAGAACATGCATGTGTTCAAGCGGAAATTATTCAAAATACAAACAAATTATTGTTAATACAGACAAATAAAATCGTCCGTAAAATAAAGTCCGTAGCTACCGTAAATATTGTTACGAAATCAAAAATAAATAAAAATAAAATGCGGCCCGCGGAAGTTTGAGTAGCGCTGTCCGCGGAAAATTCTCGTACAATCGTCGCGTGTTTCCATACGGGAATAATATCGCGAACGATCTAGTACATCGATTATCTCGCTCTGACATATTGCTTTGTCTCGCTCTCGCACTTCTAGTATGTACTAAGGGAACGAGACAGAGAGTATCCCTCTCTCTCTATTCCGGAGTAGTTGTGATCTTTCTAGAAACTTATGGAGCGGGTTTCCTGGGCCATATAAATATCGGAAGGTGCCAGTGTTGCCAATTTAGCAAATTTTATGCTAGATTTGGCATATTTTTATGTTGTTTAGCATTTTTATAAGTTATTTAGCAAATAGCATATTTTTTGGCATATAAAATAATTGTGAATAACAAGTTCACTTTCCTTATTTAAGTCCAAATACTTCAAAAATATATATAAAATATACTGTAATTATCAATTATAATAGCTTTGTATCACAAATATTGAAAGTTTGATATATTTCATACATATTTATTATAATAATACAATGCTTTACGAGTTACAAATTACTTCACAAGTCACATAGTAAATACCCTCTTCATACTGGGCTGCGCTGTACTGGCTGCGCATATGCGAATCGGTATTTTACCACTCAAAATATATTTTACCAGTAAAGTTACCGAATAACTTACCGGTAAATTACCATATATTTTACCGCTCGCATCACTACTAATGAGGCTTCTATATGAACGTCTGGGTCGGCATACTTTTACCAAAAAACTAGCTAGTTATTTTTTGCCTTCAAGTTGGTTGCCTGCGACCATGGGTCGGAAAAAAGCGAAAGTGAACTGAGCATAAAAAACGTAATTTTAATTCTCAAAGTAGCCACAAAGTAGTGCTAAAGTATTCTTTTGGAATTATTTCGAATTTGAAATATACGTAAAAGCATTATAAAAACCACAAAAGTATTCTACGGTTTGTGCAAAAAGAAAGTTACAGAAATTGTTGCAAACTTATTATTAATTAATTAAGAAATAAAGTTTTTTGAACCATATTAGTTTCTTAATATTAAAAAAAGGTGAAATTACGAAGCGTTTCTGTAGCTCAGTTATATGTTAGATCAATCTGAAAATGATAGTACACTCTCCAAATTTGCATCCCTTATCTCTCAGAAATGAATGGGATTATTTATAAGAATATTCTTGCAAGGTGTTTATTTATTTATCAATTTCCTTATCTATTTGTTAATTGCAAATGTGAATATGAAAAATTGTGTTAAGGAAATACTGGATCCAGAGGCAACGATGGAGAGTGCAAACTAAGAGAGTGTACGCTGAGAGAAATTCCTACTAAATTAAATCCAAAAACCGGATAACACAGAAAATTTACGGCAAATGAGAATAAAATTCACAAACATTAAGTAGAATTATATAAATTTCAAGTAAAAATTGAGTTTCGAGTAGAATTTTTCTTGATTAGAAAAAACGCGTTTTACTTGAAATTAGTAAACATAATTCTTGTCACTAGCAGAATTTGTACTTTAACTGAGCCAACATTTCGACCATTGAGTAATTTTTTTGCTTATGATAAGAAAGGATTGCTACTTTAAAAATGTAAATTTTCCACTTTAGCTAAATAAATGATCATTTATTTATATAATTTTCCTTACTCGAAGCATAATAAACTCTCCAATTTTATATTGCTCCTAATTGTAAATGTTGAAACTCGAAAAAAAGTTATATCTTGTCTTAATTTGTAGGGGAAATCAAAAAATTGTCAAAAAATGAAGAAAAAATTGCTGTTGATTTTATCATTATTAAATTTCACAGCATGACTCACTGGGCTAATCTGGATTTCCTGAAAATTTCATGAAAATCGCATCAGCAGTTTCGAAGTTCTCGTTTTGACTCTATTTTTTTGTTTTTTTGAGAAACTAAATATAATTTTGCTCTAAATGCATACTTTTTAGAACCCAATATTCTTCACATTATTAGGTTCCCCTATCGAGAAATTATTCATCTATTGCACTTCTTTATAAAAGTGTCGACTTTACGTTACACTTTTTGATCAAATATAATTTATTATATAATTTTATAATTTCACTTTTATAATTTAACGGAGTCGAGAATAACGCATATTTAATGAATCCTAACTTTTTTTTTGATATTGGCAATCGGTAATAAAGTACTACCTTATCATATAATTTTTTATGCTCGGTTCACTTTCGCTTTTTTCAGACCCATGGTCATTGGCAACCAACTTGAAGGCAAAAAATAACTAGCTAGTTTTTTGGTAAAAGTATGCCGACCCGAACGTCTGTATTCGTTGGGCATCACTGTCTGATATTTGATGATGGTGCCAACTTAACGGCAAAGGTAATCTTTACGTCAAACGCTCTCAAGCGTGTTTCGGGGATTCCCCAACAAATCTAATTCAATATACCATAGACAAACAGCATTCTTTCACTCCCTCCTTCCTTTACGAAAGAAGTGAGATAGATTGTAAGTACTATACCGCGATTACCGCATAAGAAAGCTATAGAACCAGTAAAAAGTCAAAGAACAATTAATTTTCCCAAAGTTAAAAAAGATCTAAATACACAGAGAGCAGAATCTTCACTAGCGATGTTTGTGTGCGCGCATTGTTCGATTATGGCTGTCGATCATTTATCAGACTTATGTAAACACCGATTCGGTGATAGCAAAAGTGGAGACTTACGAGTCCATCGTACAAAATGCACAAATATTATAAAAAATGTTTTGGCGCCTCATTTTATTGAAGAAATTGTGTCAGATTTGGGAGACCAAGAGTACAGTCTCTTGCTCGATGAGTCCACGGATATTTCTGTAAGCAAAATGTTGGGAGTATCGATCAGATATTTCAGCCGATCTTTAAAAACAATAATATCCACATTTTTGGGATTGGTCGAGATTGAAGATGGCACTGCAAATAGCATAGTCAATGGTATTAAAGGATTATTGTTAGTTTTGAATATTGAAATAAAAAAAATGATCGGTATTGGCACAGATAATGCTACGGTGATGACAGGCACTAACAAAGGAGTACATGCCCTATTAAAAAATGAAACTGGTAATGATAATTTGGTATTAGTTCGCTGCGTGTGCCATTCATTACAGTTGGCTTTATCGCATGCTTCGGAAGAAACTCTACCACGGAATGTTGAATTTCTAATAAGAGAAACCTACAATTGGTTTAGTCATTCTTCGAACCGTCGACTATATTACAAAAATATCTACCAAACAATTAACTGTGGCTCCGAACCATTGTTAATTCCACAGATGTGCAACACCCGATGGATATCAATTGAACCAGCAGTCAACCGTATTCTGGAGCAATGGGTGGAATTAAAACTCCTGTTTGAAGTTGCTAGGCGCGATAACCACTGCTATATGGCAGAAACACTATACTCCATGTATAATGATCCTGTGAATCATTTGTATTTATTGTATTTAAAACCTATTTTGGAGGAAGTCCAAGCTGTGAACAAGCTATTTGAAAGCAACAATATTGACCCAACAAAACTTTACAAAGATTTGTGTGCCTTAGTTCAATCTACAAGTCGGCGTATTTTGAACCCAACTGCGAGAGTCGATATTTTTACACAAAATATAGAAAGTTATTTGGATCCGAAACCGTACATGGGATATGCTTTTGAAACAAAATTACGGGAATACAACCTTCAACCTGAAGTTGAAAATAATTTACGTCAACGTTGCCTGAATTTCACACTGAAACTTGTATCAGAGCTGCGTTCTAGATTACCAATTAATTTTAATATACTTGAGAAAGTATCTTTATTTTCAGTAGAAGAAACTTTAAAAGCAGTCAAGCCTTCTCTAATCGATATTGCCCAAGAATTCCGAGTGGATGCAGCTACAATGGATAGGCTCATGTCTCAATGGAGAAACATAGTGCACATTAAATGGGAACGCACATCTTCCACTGTAGAATTCTGGAATGAAGTAATTGATTACAAAGATGCAGCTGGTAATAACCCCTTTGCAGATTTATCTCAGTTAGCAATATCATTATTATCACTACCTCATTCCAACGCAGAAATTGAACGCGTTTTCAGCCAAATGAATATAGTCAAAACTAAACTTCGCAACCGTTTGTCGATAAAAACTTTAAATGCCATTCTATACGTCAGATTCGGCCTAAAGAGGGCAGGGAAATGCTGCTATTCTTACATAGTTCCGGATAACGTACTGCGCTCTATAGGTACCAAGGAGAGTTATAGTCTTGAGAAGAAGGCTTCCACGTCTACATGCACATCAGCTGCCGAGCTTGCCGATGAAGACGAAGATATTAACATTTTATTTAGTAACATAGTCGATTAAAACGTAGAATAAATCAAAATTTTGTTGATTATTAAACATTTCAAATTAAATGACGTTTTATTTGATATTGAAAAATGTTAGCTTATTTTCTGGCAATATTATAAAGCAATTAGCATAATTTTGGCAAAATTTTAACATCAGTTTAGCAAGTTTTAGATTCACCTTGTTGGCAACACTGGAAGGTGCCTCCGGAGGGCAGTTCTAATTTAACTGAGCTACAAGTGCGATCAAGAAGCGATATCCGGAGCGAATAACAAGTGATACAAGCGACCTCGGCAAGTTATAGTGACTGTGATTAGCAAGTGTTTGGGACATTGTTAGTGATAAGTGAAGTTAAGTGACGTCGGCGACCATCCTTGTTGGAATAAACGTTTTTAAGAGTCATCAGGTGTTTTTCTCCAAATTGCGAACCCCGAGCTCGTAACAATATCAATCGTTATAACCAAACACAACTTATTAACCCCTCTTTCTTTCTCTTTGACTTCTAATTTGGAATAAATTGCACTATGACGCCTGTTGGCAGCTTTGTCACCATTTAGAAAGGAATTTTTCACTCTATAGGTAGATTTCAGTGATTTTTGTTTATTACAGACAACATTTCGTTACATGTAATTTTCTTTGGTGCAATCAAGCATTTATTCTTTGTTATCATTGTTCTGATAAATCATTCTGGTCACTCGGCCACCGGAGCCAAGTTTCCAACAAATGGAATAAGGTCGGTGAAACAAATAGACCATTTTATTTGTCGATTGGCAGTCTAGCTCGGGGAAAAGTAATTTATATACTGCCTTCCTGATGTATCGGGTTCGGTATGTGCCGCGGTCTTGGTGTTATTTTTAAACTGTGATTTTTTATGTCTTCTTTTATATTATTTTATGAGTAAATTTCCGAAACGTATATTCAGAAATACTAAAAATATTCACCTCTCATAGGTTTATTAGCAGAGATTGAGATGAGTAGTAGCACGTTTGTCAATAATGTACATGTTTTTCTGCCCATCTTTGGCCTAAATAGGTATATACGTGGTAAAATATTGATTTAACCATAGACTCATTTTATTTTGAAAAGCTTAGTAGTAATGAACTATGAAATAGATTCAAAAGTCAACAACAATTTTCCCCAATTTTTATTGACAATTTATATTAATAATTTTTAGGCACTTTTATTATTATTGACTAATTTATTATTGTTTTTTTTTATTTTAACATCGTAAATATAATGTATATATCATTTTTTATAAATAATTTTTCACGTCTGCTAAGAGACACAATACACTGGACGGAAAAATTATGTAAACCTTTTTACACATGTAGGTATTCTAGCAAAATAAATGATTCTGATTCCACAAAAATAATTAAAGCACAGTGAAAGTGATACGGTACACAACTTTTGTTTTTACACAAACATAAATAAGTTAAAACAGAAGCAAATAACAGGGTTTACCCGTAAAATGGAACATTGCAAGATTGTAATCTGCCTTTATTGAACATATTGGGGAAGAGCTCTTATAAATATTCCGCCAGACACAAACAACCACTCCAATAGAGGCTAAGAGGGCTAAGGGCCTAACTACACTATGAGCGATGCGATCAAGCGATTAGAATTCATCGCTGTAAATCTATTTATTTATAAGCACACAAAACAGATTACAATCGTGAGTACATTAGATTATGAAATTACATTTATAATAGTTAACATATTGACGATCATTTGAAATAATTGATTTACACATTTTTGTCCACCTTTACGACTTTCGAGTATAGAATACGAATGTCCTATTCTTGTGTGTGAGGCTTTCTATATGGCACTTTTATATCGAATCCTAACAAACGAAAAAGACTAAAAATCGATTATTAATGCGTAATTTTGTTAAAATGCAATTATGAAAAGGAGTTATATTTTCGTAAAAACTTTGTATGCTGTAGTATATAGGGTTTAAATTCAGTCCTACAGTAAATAGCACTTCGTAAAAGTTATGCTGCAGAACAAATAAAAAACATTGGTTCAATTTTACAAGTCGCAGAACACTCACATACGCTGCTTTTCCGTTTTCGCGTTTCAGTTCAAAAATAACAAAGGCAGTAGTATAATTATAGCGCTTTTAGTGGAAACTAAGCCTAAAAAGAATTGGAAATAGTGATTTTTGCTCTATACTACCTACTTATATTTCGTTCATATATTTTGTTTCCGCTTTATAACATTATTATGATGTAGCCTACAACTTGAGACAAATTAATAGTTGACAATTGTTTGACTGGTAGAAAATGCCCACTTCTCTAAGTCCGCCATTAACATGCTTTGTAATAAAGTTTAAATAAATTAATAAACACTTAAATAAATATATCTATCCGGATATACCTACGTTGTGTTTGGATGCATAAAATTGCAAAAACTGTTTTTTTTGTATTAAATTAAAAAAAATATAGCACTTCTTCTACCTACAGAAATTACAGTCCTTTACACAACATCGCATAAAAGGAGGATAACGATGAAAGTGCAAAAAATATATAAGTGATTATAATGTTATTTTAAATTGACTTTGTATTGTAAGAGAACTTGCAGAAAAAGGGGACTACATTCCTTATCCTTTTCGTTTCGGACTCCCATTCACTAGTTCTATTATTTCATATCATTTCGGACTAGTGAGAAAAAACGTCCCATTTGTTCTACCATAGAGTTGCTAGAGGGAACAAACGGTTATTTCCTTTTGTTACATTTTTTTTTTTATTGTTACAATGGTAGTAGTTATCTTTATGACATAATGACAATTATGACATAATTGGTCAACTGTTAAAGATAAAAGGAAACTTACTGTCTTGACGGTAACTGCTTCCAGTGGTCCAGTGGTTAAGGCTTTTTCCTGAAGACCTAAATAGAGGTCGTGGTTTCCATTGCCTCGGGAAGGATAGTTTATTTAGTTATTTCCAGTTAGGTTAGGACATTGCAAGCTTAAATCACCTGATTGTCTAAAAAAATAAAGATGATTTCATGCTTTGAAAGGCACGTTAAGCCGTTGGTTACGGTAAAGAACTACGTTAGACACCGAAAGGCGGTTACTAAGAACTCTGGCCCCAGGGTTTGCAGATCGATTGACCAGTATAGATCTAGAGTTAGAATAGCAATAAATATTAATTGAAATTGAAAGAAGTCTGTGACACCGGTTACAAGAATAAATTGAGTTGACTCGAGAGTTCAAACGTGTTTCAGACTAAATTTAGTCAACTCAATAAGTTAAACATGCAAGTACTACACGGATACCTCAGGTTTTTAAAAGATTTTAATAGAAAGTGCTCTTCTTTAAGAATTATTATTTATTAAATACATAAACGAGAACTTATGTACCTACCCTAATAAATTATATCAAATTACAACTTAAACAACTTTTTTTTTTAACATGTGTCCGCCGTCATGCATCCATATCGAATGGGCTTCATGATCAACCCTGTATACCCTGTCCAGGAGTAAAATAATGTCGCTGTATCGAGGACAGAAAAACTAAAATAACTACGAAATCTACACCACAGTAATGTTTAATGTACACAATATGAATCAGACTCATAGTCAACACTATGAGTAACCACCCAGTCGGTCTGTGGAGTCCACCGAGATAAGGCACGCGGCCTTACGTTGCCCTTCCACTTTCTGGATTTCAAAGGTACGTTTTTTATGTAGATTTGTACTTACACTCGCTTTTACCTGTGTAACATACAAGTATGTCTGAACGACAGAATACAGGAAATTTAATGGTACGTTATTCATTTTCATTTATTTACTAAATTCATGTGAACAGAATTTTACAAAGGATTTTTTATAGAAAGTAATCTAACGTTGTAGGCCCTAAGATTAGGCCCGAAAATGAAGGTAAGTAAGATATGTTTGATCCAAAATCAGAAAGTTACTCGTTCCTCATTCGTTTTAGAAGTGATAATCGATAGCTATTACGATAGCCGGGCAAAAACCTTTTTTTTTCTTTCCAGACGTCTCTACTATTACTAGTTTATTTTATCTTGTGTACCTACTCTTTCAATATGGTTTACTTTATTTTACAAATAGGCACACAAAGAGAATATCGGCAATAGTGAGACTGAATTAAATAGTGAGCTAGCTTATACCTTTACTAGAGTATTCTGTTATCTGTGCTAGAGTGCAGCTACAAGTAAAACAAAATAACATTTTAAGTAAAATGTGTATATGGTATGTGTCTGACTGAGCCTATCGTCTGAGCATATCTCATTCATTCATACATTCTTATCTGCGCGGTTACTCTCTAGGCCTACTCGATCCCATTTCCCTCTGAATATCAAATTAAAACCAATATACTTAGAAGAATAACAAAACAAGATAAAGAAATCATCAAATATTATAAAATAGAATCCGATATCCACAGATAAATAAACAAGGAAAACAGAAGTAACAAACCACGAACGCCGATAATATTCTATCTGCGCTTCATTCCATTCCGCGATGTTTCCCAGTAAATAAACAAGTTTCCTCAAACTGTTAGAAAGCAGCACAAATCAGATCACAGCATTATTGTTACAATTTGAGCAATGTTCCGCTAAACTTTCTCCTTACATCCTAGAAATAAAATAATGAATAAAATAAAAATCGCGAAATGCCCCCGGTAGCTACGGAAATGGAAAATGTGGCGTACTTATATCCACTTCTTCTTAAAGCCGCACTCCGTTGTTTATGACCATTTAATGAAATTTTTCAAACTAAAATAAGAAATTATTCGTTTGAGAAAGACCTTTTGATTTTATATTCATTAGTATAGTCTTTAGAATTTAAAAAATCACTGTCGGAGGGAGATATTTCTATTCAAGTTTAACGTATCAAACTTCCAAAATCAAACACGTCCAAAATCCAAAATTTCAAAGAAATTCTTTATATTGGTAAGTGTGCAAAGATTACAGACATTTTTATTGTTTTTATCAATAATGAATCTTCTAATTCACCATTAACTTACAATTACTCATTTTATTGACGTACTCGTATTTATCCTTGAATCCATCTGGCTTGCACAACATTTCATTAAATTCTACATATTGCGCCCGTACTTTGAATAATTATTCCTAGAACTATAAAAGTGCAGTTGTCCGTGTAACAGATGGTCATTCCAATCGTCCGAGGCATTGTTTCGAGCTCGAAAGTAGGGAATTGTGCTGTAATGCGCAATTATCGCATACCTGCATTGAAAAACCTAGATTCCACACCAATATGAGTATTCAAGGCTGACTTTTATGTGTCTGGCTTCTTCGTATTTGCGTTTCCCATTTTAAGTGAGTTCTTCTTTCCTGGTTAATTTGCGTCAGGACCATGGGTTTTGTGGTTTTAGATGTATATAATATTTCTATAATTCGTTTTTATTACATCACTTTACCATTGAATGCATCCGCGGTCTATATTAAACGTTTCTTACGCTATTGATGACGTGCGTTCGAATATCATAATATACCCATTATAATATCATAATAATCCACTATTTTAAAGTATTTATTAGGTATACCAATACTTTAAAATCGTGGTTTTTCAGTGAAACCCAATAAATAGTGGACTATTTAGAAGTTAGAAATCATGTTTATTAATATAATCCTTAATCATTAACAAACCCTTGCATTGTTGTTAAACATTTTATCTTATTTATTACTAGCTTTTTCCCGCAGCTCCGCCTGCGTCAAAAAGTAGCCTATGTTTGACCCCGGGTCTTCAACTATATTCATGCCAAATTTCATCAAAATTCTTTCAGCGGTTTGGCTGTGAAAGCGTAACAGACAGACAGACAGATAGACAGACAGACAGACATACAGACTTTCGCATTTATAATATTAGTATGGAAGTATGGATATGGATTATGTGCCTTGTGGCTTTTGATAAGTCACTCCCTTCTTCTGCGCAGTTGAGGAGCTAAAAACAGAGCAGTAAATGTGGCCACGTTTTGGTTAAAATATATTCAATTACATTTAAATTGAAATAAGATGAACAACCTTTAACAAACACCTAATAAAAACAACAGACCCTTACAAATACCGATGCGCCCTGCAGTTGACAAAATGGCATATTACTTAGAAATAACACGATGTAAATTAGTAGATCACTTCGTCATTAATTACTTATAGACTTGACTGTCTCCTTCATTCGATATAGTTGTCGGCAAGCTTGTAACAAGTCAGTGGAATTCCCCCAGCGTTTCTCGGGTTCCCCGCAGTCTAACAATAAATATTTCCAAACTATGAATGCTTTTGGCCACCCTATTGAATAGTCACCTCTTTTTTGCATAAGATTACTCGCAACGTTGTCATTTGTCGGTTATTTAAAAACGAAACATGTTACCATTGTCTTGTTTTTACTTTAATTTTTATAAATTTTCTATTATAATAGGCTAATAATAGTCAGTCCAGACGTTAATGAATATTAAAGCAAGTTCTTTAAGCTCAAGTAATAAATAAAATCGTTACAAGGAGAATTCATAAATGTACACTTATTAGTATAGATTTACTTTTATAGATTTGAAAATTCCCTCTCTAAGGGAGAATATTTAATTTGAGTTTGAAGAATTTTCTTAAATAGTAATTGACGACTATGAGAACGGCGCCGGTTAAAGTTTCATATACCAATAATTATGTCATTAGGTTGATAATAAATACTTATAATAAAGTTATTAACTTTTATGTTTTAATATTTCTAACAAGTTATTCTTATAAGAAGAATACCGAAAACTGTTTTCGTTCCAATCAATTTTGTCTAGCTCAATTTGTCGATGGAATTTACGAAAGTGATATCCCTTCGTTTCGACATTTACACGGTAGTCTATGGTCCGTTACGGGTCCGATACGATTTCTGGCCTCAGAATGGATAGGGTGCTTATAAGGGATTTACAAGGGTTGACTGTCAGTATGCTGTATTGTTTTATGATGATGGGACATTTTTGCTTCTCTCTTAAAGTGAAAGGGTTAACATATAAATTGGTTAGAACTACCAAATATCTTCTATGACTACAGACATTTTTTTCTTATGACCCTCCACTTCACTACTTCTTTGAGGTACTTACTTGCTGAGAAAGGAGAGAGAGTAGAGTGATTGAGCGATCTCGCTTATTGTATTGTTCTCGGCTCCTTTGACAAAAAAAAAGGACTGCCATCAGAGAATACGGCTAGAAACGTACGAGAATATGAGAAAAGTGCAGTTCTTGCGAGAATGTAGAGCGACCATTACCACGGTATTCATATTAAAATGTAACATATAAAAATTATCATTAGATTCG
Organism: Euzophera pinguis; assembly: GCA_947363495.1. Lineage (NCBI taxonomy): Eukaryota > Metazoa > Arthropoda > Insecta > Lepidoptera > Pyralidae > Euzophera > Euzophera pinguis. The sequence goes on along the minus strand of OX376170.1, from coordinate 5,516,915 downwards.
CGTGTGAGATAATATAAGGATTCACGCATTATAGCCTTATCACTTTATGGGGTGTTTATTATGCGTGGAAAATAATATGAAATAACAATTGAAAATAATTGAGCTGTAGCAACTAGGTACTTTATTCACTAACATTGAATTTCATTACAATTTTAAATTGAATGCAGGTACAGTAAACTTTAACAAGTTTATTGCTATAACTATAAGTTTATTGCTATACTATAGCAATTGTTTATTTACTTTGCATAAATAAATATTGCCCTTTTGGTATAGTATAACGACTTTCCTGCAGAAATAAGATTAGATCAGAAGTGCATTGTGCGGGTCAGAAAAGCCCCTTGAGTCTTAACTTAATATAGGGAGGCTTAACTATGGTACACAGGTAAGACTATGTGAGCCTTGCCTAATCTTATAATAATAATAATATAAAAATCTTATTTCTGTATTCCTGCACAATGTTTTTGAAATTATCTTTTTATCTTGACTCCACAAGAACATTTGAATAAAAAACAGCTCTTCAAATTTAAGATAAGGTAAGTTACACAAATAAGGCCTACCTAATTTCAAACACTCGTATCTTGATAAATTATTCTAAATAGGCGATAAATAAAAGCATAACATTATTCTTTGGTTTATAAATTTTAAGTAATTAATTAATTATGAAAACATCCATATCCATACTAATATTATAAATGCGAAAGTCTATATTTCTGTCTGTCTGTTACGCTTTCACGGCCAAACCGCTGGACGGATCTCGATGAAATTTGGTATGAATATAGTTAAAGAGCCGGGGTCAAACATAGGCTACTTTTTGACGCAGGCGGAGCTGCGGGAAACAGCTAGTATACAATAAAGAACTCCGTGTTTTTGCCTGCTACATACCCATGCTACGAAGAAGTATTTTCCTCATAGCATTTCTTTAATTAAGAGATCATTATAACTAACAACATTTTATTATTTTTCCAGGTAAGCAATCAGACCGAGTTGCGGACATTTGTTCCTTGGAAACTGTAAGCTTTTCATCTTTTATAAGCTAATTAGTTTTGTATTCTCTAAGAGTAACTACGTAGTGGTTTTAACACATAATATTATCTATAAGGAACCATTGTGAAAGCAAATAAAGGAGAAAGTAAGCTTTGTGTCGTGTCAATAAACTAAGCAACCCGCAAATGAAACAGACGAATGCCCTATATTCTCTTAAATCCATTAAAAAAAATTATGAAAAGAAATCCATCGACAAGAGCCTATCTCAAATGTATGATGAACCTTTGTGATGTATGTCTATAACTAACTCCCATGGTCAGGCAATCAGATTAAAAAATAAGTTTCTCAGAAAAGTTTGCAAAGTTGTTACTTTGGAATATGTTTATTTGTATCACAAAACGATAGCAAAGAAACGACGCAAACCGCTTAATCTATCATAATAACATCAAATAATAAAACTAAACCACTAAGATCATATAAACATCAAGAAGGTCGCCTCTCAATTTACATAAACGCTCGGCTACGTTGGCACAATTCCTCAAACGATTGAAGCATCTAAATATAAACCATGATCACAAAGGCTCAAAAAGCTTTAACATACATATAGCGTTCGCTCCACAGTCTCATTATTCAGCCTAATTTCCTTATACAGTCAAGGATTTATCTTTTAACGGGAACCTTTATTATCACACTTTCCTAAAGAACGGATTGCTTATGGCAATTGAGGAAGAGCCGATTTTATTTATAGTTATTGGAGTCCCGAATCTTGGTCGGGTGAATGCGTGATTGTGGGCCTCTTTGTGGGACACAATGAGGAATAAAAACATCCCTTTGTCCATATCCGGACAGGACTATTGCTCGATTCGGATGTATCAATCCACTTACCTGATCCCTGCTTGAAGTGCTATTTTTTAAATCTGTGACTCGTCGAACGCCGATAAATCAAGTGATTTGCATTCGAAGTTTTATTATTTTTAAGCTACCGGCTAAGTCTATTTTTTCTATCCTTAAGGTAGCTTAGAAGAGATTGCACCAGGTAAAGGCTGGCTATTGCACATCTTTCCTACAGTATTTTCCCTTGGTGCAATAAAATGTGTTTAATTACTTAATTTCGTTCGACATAATCGGTGAGTCGAACGATTTTCAATGGGCTCACATGTTTTAGGTGAGTCACAGATTTTCAAAATAGCGCTCCAGTTCAGAGTCACTAGTATGCTAATCATTTTGGTTCGAGTTGATATCAGTGACAAAAAGTCACTCATATTTATTCAATAGTCGAGTTTGTTTTAAATTACTTTATTCATGGTCCTGGAATAAATAATGTCACATATTTACATAATCTTATAATCTTGAAGTTATATTTATCCATTAGTTTATGGGCATTAATATCTCAGGTTAGTTTATTTATTTAGGTATTTGTTTAGTTTGGAATATATTTGACATTAATAAGTTTGCTGAAAAGGTAATAACAGGAAGATATACCGGTTGTTATTTAAAACATGAAAAACACCAGAAGTATGTACATATTAAAAAAACAATAATAACAGAATATAACATAAAACCTTATAAACTGTGAATTTGTTTACACTACTTAATTTGTGATTTTCAACTATATTTCATAATAACGACAGCTATTACTCTGGTTTCTGCTTCGTTTAATATATTCAAAATTTGTTATGACGTTTTTGACAAATACAATAATTATATAATTTCTGATAAAATTGTTAAATACGAGACCCTACAACTACGCGTTGCAAAACTGAATCAGATATACTTAAAAACCTAAGGGACAACCCTATTGTATATATATATACTAGCTGTTTCCCGCAGCTCCGCCTGCGGTATATAGCCTATGTTACTCGGGGTGAATGTAGCTTTCCAATGGTGAAAGAATTTTTGAAATCGGCACAGTAGTTTTTGAGTTTATTAATTACAAACATACACACAAAAATACAAATATTTCCTCTTTATAATATTAGTGTATTTGTTTTGTGTTTACAGTGATTTTATTACTTAATCGTTGGGCTGCCAGATTTTTATGTCATTGGGACGGATCCGTGCCAAGGCGGTCGAAGGGTTAAAAAACTTTCAGCTCAAGCTACGTCTTACTGAACCCACCTGTAGCCCCACCTGCCTCTCCATTTCCCGTCAATTTTATCGCTCCAACAGAATGAGGAATGAAAAAGTTATTACTCCCTGGCGAATAAAAAATAGAGCTATTTATCACATACTCAATCACCATCGAAACTCTGTGTGTAAATCATAGAGTTTTTAGACATGAGTTCCTGACTTCCGCATTATACTCGTACAATCATTTCCATTGGTTGCCCGAAAAGATCCTCCTCGAGTGGCATATTGAAATTTCCTTGTAGGTATATCAAATCTGCGTGGATTGTGTGATGCTATTTTTAACATATTTTCTTCTCATCGAGAAAAAAAGCCAGCATTTTAAGATTTATTTGAGTTCTATGACCTAACATTCTGCACCGCTCGAGCAAGTTTTTTTTTTTTGATTCTCTGCTCCTTTCTACCATAAGGTTGGCTGGAAGAGATTGCATTAGCGATAAGTCCGCCTTTGTACTCATTTCTCTTAATGTTAATTAGTTTCAAAGCTTTTCTTAAATGTATGTAAATGGTGCAATAAAGTGTTCTTTCATTCATTCATTTATTCTATGCCGTACTGAAAACCGGGGAGCCCATTATTTACGTCCAATATCGGTGAGAAGAACGACTATACCGTTTTTTTTTATTGCACTAAACAAATAAACTACTAGTGCAAACGTAGTTAAACCAAACCTGTAGCAATTTTAATTTGAGTAACTTTTTTTCTACTACGGCAGTTACAAGTAACAACGTGTGCGACTCGCTGGCGGGCGAATGTTAATTCTCATTAGCACGTCTAATCATCTTGCTGCCAGCCCGAGGGGTGCATGCTACGACATTTCGACTACACGACTAAAAGTGATCTACACGCCGTTGATATGAAATTAGCCGACGTAATGTTTTTTTCACTTCGTTATCACATCTTGAAATATTTGAATAGCCATATCTTCTAAACGCACCATGGCATCATGTCAGTTTTTGGACTGTTCATATCCCCACTGTCTGGAACATCATATTATTCATGAATCAGTCGGTCTAAATTTTTTTTTTTTAACAAACCTGTTTACATGTTTTTTAAACGCATGTAACAACCAAACGCTTGGTGCGTTTTCACGTGCTTCATTTTTGAAGCAGACCTGCTCTATTCCATTCACATAAGTGTTCTTCACGCCTTTGATAACAAATCAACCATTCTAATGCTAGTTTTGCAACTTTGTTGTGACAACTGAAAATCTTTGAATGGCCATATCTTCCAAACGCACCAAGGTATTATGTCAGTTTTTGTACTGTTCATATTTGGTACTGTTTGGAGTAACATGTTGTCCTTGAATCAGTCGGTCTAGTTATCGTTTAATTGACTAAACCATAACCCATGTTTAAACGGCTGTACCTACCAAACGCACCAACGTCATGATGGCAGACCAACTTTTTCCAACTCACATAAGTGACAAACACGCTGTGGATATTTAATCAGCCGGTCTAGCGGTGGTCAATACGTTGCCACCTCTTAATCTAATAACTTCCCTAAAAAATAAACTAAACTTAAGCCCTACCTAAACGCTTAATTAATTCATCGTGTAGTATCGTTGTTTGCTAGCACGTGTTAATAAGTTCTACATCCTTTATTAAATTCAATTTGCATATTAATTATACACTATACTGCGTATTATAATTTATTTGCTATCGGAAGGGCACTGTTACTTTGCTTAGGCAGAATCCATTTTCAATTCATACTTCGATGAGAATTTATAATTATTAACAATAATTAAACAATTATGCATTGTGTATTTCGTGATTTGTATTGCTTAATATAAAACTAGCTGTTTAGCTAGTATTATAAAAAGATTTTATATTGCTTTATATAATGCTAGCGTATGTTTGACCCCCGGTCTTCAACTATATCTATGTATTTACACCAAGTTTCACCAAAATCCGTTCAGCGGTTTGGCCTTGAAAGCGTAACAGACAGATAGACAGACAGACTTTTGCACTTTTATGTATGGATTATATGTTTTCTTTGCCTTTGCTAAGTTGGTCACAAACTAGTAAGTAAAGGAAAGATCCATCCGCCAATCCAAATATACTTATTATAGAATTATATCAATGATAGATCCATGTGGAAGATATCTCCATCATCTTAACATTGACTAAAATATACCTACAAAACAAAGAGCGATTTTGAAGTATTTTCCACTGTTAGTATTTGATTTATTTTCCACTTCATCTTAGGTTTCTGGGTGACCTTTATAACATTTTTGCAATATAGTATAGCAGTCGAGTACGTGTTCATCATATATTAATGATTTAGCCAGTATTGATATTTAACGTCATTAATTGTCAGTATTCAAAATCATTATTCCCACAAATTATAGGGCTTGATGGTCGAAGCATATAATTCAACACGCATTCTGCAGAGAAGCTTGCTTCATTAACATTTTCCATTCCCATTACGGAAACGGTGCGGGTTGTTCCAAGCTAAACTGCGCGAAACGAAACATCTTTTTGTCCACGGAAAAAGAATAAGAACAAAAACACAAAAGTTCCAGCCAGCTGCGCCGGAGCATCCTGTCGACGTCATGACGTTTTTCAACATGACACAATGTGCTTGCGTCCTTTGCTGTCACGTACATTAGCGCAATGAGTGAAAGAGATGAGGTTCTCGTACATTCTGGTATGATTGGGATAATAACGGTAGTCTTCCGCAAAGCGGCATGTCCTAATAATGCGTTTTGTTATGGTCCTTGTTGATTTTTTGCTGGGTGAGGGTCGGTGGGCGCCGCCGGGGTCAGGCAGCTCAATAAATTGTTATTGTTGTGACATCATAACTGAATGGTTGGAACTCTGCGTGCTCTGAGACAATTTGCCAGCTAATTGACAGTTGTAGATGAAATCGCACTGATTGTATGACACTGTGATCTTAGGATTCTTTGGATAGTCAATAACGGATGTATTCATTTATACTACACTACATAAAGAAAGCATGGATGTCACTTATCCTGACATGTCTAGGTAACATTTGTACAAAATTGAGCCCATCTCTAAATGTGCGCCTAGTCACGTACACATATAATCAATGAAACATCTTTAGGGTGCCTATCATGTCTCTCTTTTAACTCTCACCCTTTAAAATGGTTTGGTAAGGACAGAAGACCCCGTATCTAAAAGTGTGCGTCTAATCACGTACACAAATAGTCGCTGGAACATCTTTAAGACGCATTTGTACGTTGTCAACCTTGCGGCCTATGTCTATACCATGAGAGATTAGTATATAGACCCAACGCCAAGAAATTCATTCCATCCAAAATAGCTATAGCGTCTGCGTTAATCAGATCTCATGGCATTGGTATCTTTCGTCATCGTATGTGGTTACGTCACTGCCTATCATCTCATCCTTCAAAACAGAACACAACATTGCAAGCACTGTTGTTTGGTAAAAAGAAGAAGAGGCTGATCTCGTGATAAGTAGTTTGTTAAGGACAGAGATTTCTCCAAAACGAGATCAGTAAATCTCCATTGCTAAGACACGTTAATTATGTGTACGCGTACCTAACTAGAAATAAGACTTAGAACAAAGTCGTAAATCGAATCGATTGAATAGAGATTGATAAACGCTACCATTTATCTTTCGATAACAATTAAATAATATAGATAAATCAATTTATTAATAACAAACAATCGCTATTAATCATGGGTTCAGCAAAAACTCGCATAATAATGGGTAATTTCTCATGTATTCCATTATTCATCAGTCGACTCTTGACGGTAAAGTGTCAACACAAATTAAAGAAAGTGACAAATGGAATACTTTAGACACTTTGCACATTTTCATCATCATCATAAAAAGAGCTATGCTCTCATCTGTGGAAATCCTTATTTTATCCATTGAGAGTACTTCTATTTCATGATAGGACATGACATTTACTTCCTATATTTTATTTCCCTTATTTTTTTCTTACTAGAGAAAGATATAAGGCTCTATGTTAAAAAAGTGGTAGGCGTTAAATAGATGACCGCCTTGATTACTTATTAAATATTCGATGTCTAATTATTTGCCATTGTTGAGTAATTAACCTCCCCTTTTACTACTGTTAGAAAAAAAAATCTAATTGATTATGCTAACATTTTTTTATTTCAAATTCTTACATTTCGTAATATTCTACCAAATAATGTCGAGCCGTCACAAACCCAGGTCATAAATATTATAGATATATTATAGATATGATTTTTGTATGGATAATAAAAACCTACAATATTCTATACCTATCCTTCAACTCGTTAAAACTAAAATTAAAATATATTAAATCGAAGTGGCTAATTCTTATCGTCGCTTTCTATACCTCTTGATATTTTGAACTGGTTTCACTTAACGCGCGTTATCTCTTTTATGACTGATAAGCGATAAGGATGTGCGGTTAAGGTCACCTCTTATCTCCGGAGCTATATCCACTAGTAATAATAAATAGCATGAGAGAATGGCATTAATGCGAAGATTATTCATTTATCCAATAGGCATGACAAACAATTTTCGATTTCATGTTTAAATGAAAGACCTCTTTTTAATAGGCACATTGGTAAAATACACGTCGATAAACTATATTATATAAACTAACTGAGATATGACGAAGTTAAAATTACGTGCATTTTGGACGATACCAAACGCTCCATACAAATGGATACCTACCGGTGACGTCACGCCTAGGTAATTTACAAGGGTGAGACTAAAATTTGTTCGACAACAACCTTAAAGGTTGCGTTTATGTAAATAGTTCCTAAATAAAAGTTTCTTCATTTTTTATGTGTTCATCGATTATAATATATTTTTTTAGTAATTTTATATTTACAAAATGGAATTGTAATAAAAAAATCTCCTGTGAAAATTCAAAGTGTTAATTTTAATAACAAATTTAAATACATGTATGCTATCATGAAATATCATTACTTTTTCAATTTTTGAACCTTGTCGTCATCCCAATTCTATTATTGTACGCGATGCAGCTCTAAGCTTTTCTTTTATAAATAAATAATTCTATCAGTACTTAATTCATTGTCATTTGGTTAAAGAGTTTATTTGTATGTACAAATATTATCGAGCTGATGACTCCATCACAGGTGGTACAAATAATATAAATTATAAACAACGAAATTTTCAAGCGTTAGCTGAGTATGCAACCGGAAAACACGACTAGATAAAAAAGGAGAATGAAATGTTTCCGTAATATATAATTGTATCCATAAGTAGTTATAATAATTGACTTGACCTGTTAAGGTGTTAAGGTTCAACAAATTCTTCGCATAGTAAATAAATAAAATGCTACATCATTAAAGCGAGAACAATCGCGCTTTTGCAACTAATCAATGTAGCTTTAACATATTTTTTTAGAAACACAATCACCTATTTAAGGCGCAAGTTTTCTATTAAAACTCTTTCCTTTTATAGTATTTATGGATGAATTTATGCGTTCATTGTTACTGGATGAGACTCGATTGTTTCTGAAGCACAGGGAACAAATTCAGGAATGCACGGAAGAATCGCTGGTATAAATTTCGTCCTTGGGCTGCAGTAACCGCTTTCCACTTGGAGGGTCGCATGCTTGTGTCTACTCAATAGTATAAAATCTAAGTATTTTAACTGCGTGTTACTATATCCATGTGTAAGAGAGATTTTTCTTAAAAGGTAGGGATTTAAAAGTGTATTAACAAATTTCTGAAAACGCTATTTTTGTTATCTCAGTTGGCACTACTTATTTATTTATTAAAACTTTATTGTTCCACAAAGTACACATATATTTATAACAATTGGCGAACTTAATGCTAAGAGCATTCTCTACCAGTTAACCGTTGGGAAAAACGGAAAGATAGTTTGGCGCAAAAAAATTAAGGGGAAAAATGTATTACTTAAAGAACAAATTTTATCAAACGCTTAAGTTCATACACTACGTAAACATACATACACATACTTAAATACTATTTCATTTTAATATATATATATATATATATATAAATATATATATATATATATATACAAATATGGAAAAATAAGAAATGATATATACGCCGAACAAATATTTCGAAAAAAGAGCCTGTAGAAATAGAGAAGGTTTTAGCGTTACTCACTCCTCTAGCTCAGCGACTAGAAATGTATCTTGGCCTCCGAAACGAGAAAGCCGCAAGAGCCAAACCGCAGCACTCATAGTCAAAAGATCTTATTACTCAAATAGAAATACAACCCTAGAGCGAGAATTTTTGCTAACGAGTTGCTTAAATAAATCTATATCAATCCATACTTCCCATACTTAATATTATAAATGCGAAAGTCTGTCTGTCTTTCTGTCTATCTGTTTGTTACGTTTTCACGGCCAAACCGCTGAACGGATTTTGATGGAATTTGGTATGAATATAGTTGAAGATCTGGGATTAAACATAGGCTACTTTTTGACGCAGGTGGAGCTGCAGGAAATAGTTAGTGAATAAATACATTTTGAAAATCCTCCTTCTAAAAATTTTTTTTAGTAGAATTTGAAAAAGTAAACTATTTTAATACGGTTTTGTCGCATTTATTACATACTAGCAGCCCGTCCCGCCTTCGCTAGGCCTATAGCCTTCCTCTATAAATAGGCTATCCAACACTGAAAGAATTTTTCAAATCGGACCAGTAGTTCCTAATATTAGCGCGTTCAAACAAACAAACAAACTCTTCAGCTTTATAATATTAGTATAGATTTATTTAAACCTTACGTTTCAAACACTTTACCCCCCATATTCATAAAAATAAACAAACGTTCAATAACACCAAATTAACTAATTAACGTTTCGTCTCGTTCTTTCACGTCAAATAGGTAAGGCAGAAAGGGACTAAACAAAAATGAGTTAATTTGGTCTTATTAAACGTTTGTTTATTTTTATGAATAAAGGGGTGAATCATTAACGACTCTGAATGCATGTAATGTATTTAGCATTAACAACGCAATTTTGTCAATATGTTTTTAATTGAGAAACAACGAATGGAGAAGTTGGAGAAGTAATATCTGTTTGCTAGGTAATTTGATAGATGATGAAACCCACGCACTTTCGTCGCACCGCCCACGCTAGCAAACTGTAAGTCGGAAATAGAAAAGCCTTTTAATAAACGACTTAAGATCTATTTCCAAGTAATAGTAAAAGGTAATGATGTCTAATGTTTTCGTAATTGTTACACATTAAATATAATTAATAAATAAGTGATGATTAGTTTCGAAAACATGTTAATTTTGTGGATTCATTGTGTTTTTGTTTTGTAAATATAATGATGCATCTGATAACAAATTAATATCGGCTGATTTTTATTTTCATAAATTGGATATTTTTCATGTTATACAACCTATTTTTACGTCTATATTGACTTAATTTATTTCAAAGGGCAACATTACTTATAAGAAACCAAAAATCGAACTTTTTAAAATACAAAATTAAAATATTGTTTAAAGCTCTACCTTTTTAAATCAACTGCTTATTTCTTTCCAAATAAAATAAATTTTACTGTACTAACAATAGGAGGTTTTAACGCGAGGCTAAAGCCACAAGCTATGTGCCATCAGCTGTACAAAACAAGGACTTAATTTTTATTAGAAATCAAAATGGTGTTAACATCTCTACCTTACTAAAAAAATAATCTGTCAACTCGTGTTTCTCACTGAATAAAACTTACTTTTCATTATAAATTTAAATCTTGATTACATCTCAACCTTAATAAAAAACAAATTCTGTCAACCACTCTCGTTCTCAAAATAAAATTGAATTTTATGTAAACAAACTGTAATAACAGAAGTTTACGACGCGGGGCCAATGCAAAGTTATGACGTCACATGATTTGTGCTCGATGCCAACGTATTGACCCACTTGCAGTATGCAGCCTCTGGAATGCTATTTTTGAAAAGTGTGAGTCACGCAAAATTGGTGAGTCGAATAATTTTTGTTCGATATCGTATGATATCGATGTATTTCTAATTCCTTTACGTTACAGGCCACACGGCTCTGGAATGCTCTACCCGATGGCATCAGGGAGACCTTAAAACCAAATTCGCCTTCAAAAGAAAGTCAAAATTCACCTCTCTAACTCATTATAACTCTAAAACCATCGTCATTATTTCTGTTTTTAAATCTTCTTCTATATATTTATAAACACTCTGTGTATGTAAATTTAAGTATGTATATTTAGCAGTAAGTGTTTTTTTTTTCTCTTTTCATTATGTTTCTAAAGATAATTCGCGCCGCACAATCTTCTGTTTTTTCCTAATGGTTGACTGGGAGAGAATGCTTTTAGCATTGAGTCCGCAAAATGCAATAGTTTTTTTTTTTTTACTTGTGGTACAATAAGGATTTATAAATAAAATGATTTTCATTCGTTAACGATGGATTTTTGTTCGACATCGAACGATTTTCATGCGACATATTATATGTATTACATTCAAAAATAGAGCTCCTGTTCGCCTCCAATCGAGTTAGGAATTTAGGATATCTTCTCGTTTGCTTGAGGACTTCCGATGTTGATCTAATCCAGTTTGTAAGTAAATGTAAAGTCACTTAATTATACAAACTAATTTTTAAACGCCATGCTTAAGGAGAAGGTCTATATATTTACTAGGCCTGGGCAGGAGGCTTGCACGTTAACGAGGCATGTGCCGTGCTTGAGCGGCTGCTCGTGCAAGATGCTGTGCTGGTTGTGCAAAGCGTCGCAAGTGTCTGGCCATGCCACCTCCTCCGGAGCCTAGTCGAAGAGTTGCGCCTAAAAAGAGCTGGCGTGCCAATGGACTATCTGTCAAGGATGCCGAAGACCGGTCGAAGTGGAGACGTAAAAGCAAGAAAGCGGATTTCGAGGTCAACAGCTGAGGACGCAACCGGGAAAGCGCTAGGATGAAGATGAAGATGTAATTTTTAAATAAGGAAAAATTGCGCTCGTTGTTTTGTTTAGTTTTCAACGCGATTTATCAAAAACCTGGTAATGTGTTAAAACATGGTCGTTGGCGTGCATGGAACCTTCCGTTTGTAGCTTTCTACGTCGAAAAGTATTTAATATAATAATAAAACATTTATTTCAGAAATAACTCCATAATTAAGCATAGATCCTTAATTATTTATATATTACGTCACTTCATGCAACTGATGTCTGTCAGGCAACCAAACCAAGTCATAGCCACGCTTTAAGTTGCTTATCATTCGTTACAAAGACTCCTGTTGAGCTCTTCATGTGTTTTAATAAAGCACGTAGTTACCCAGTGATTAAAAGTTGTTAAACACCGACATTCGGGGAACTTATTAATGCTTCAGAATGGGGGCCTTAAGTTCACTTTAACTTTGAGAAGTTTGTAAGATTTGCGTCCAACTTGCGCCATACAAACTTGCAAACTTCTTTAACCAATTGGATGACGGAGTGATATACTTACGTAACCTTTTTATCGGACGTCGAATTCACACATTTTGATGATGAAATTAATCCGCACCTTTTTGACTTGATTTTATTTTGACCATTTGATTTTATGAATGTGTTTATCGTGAACTGTGATTTCAAAAAAAGTGATTAAAACTAATAACAAGTATAATGATATCTTTGTTTGTTAGTAATATCTAAATATAAACAATACAACAAACTGTACAAACAGAATTACTTTTACTAACATACAACAGCATGAAAAACAAACAAAAGTGTAAGTATCTTAGCATATTTTTAAACATATCTGATGAGCAATAGAGTTTCCTCTCGGATCTACCTTGCTGTGTCTACTATAATAAAGATTATTCAAAAATGCTAAAATATACTTAAGTACCTGAATTAAAATATTTGTAAAATCTGTTTGTAATAGCGTAGAAACAAACATCAATCGGCCTGTAAGTAAACAAACATATAAGTAGTTCAAAATTTTTCGACAAATCTAAAATTACGAAGGGCATGTCAAAAAATAACTACATACTCAAAAATTATAATACTTATAATTTTTTACTGCTAACCATTTTTTCAAAGTACTCAACCTGATCATGTATACACGTTTCCATGCGTTTATACTACTTGGAAAGTATGTACCTCTGACCACTCTTTTCCAGATATATAAGAAATTTCGACTTTATAGGGAGTTAGTTCATCTTCCTTACTCTAAAATATATTTCCTTTCAAATTTTCTCTAATTTTTGCGCACAAGTAATAAACGCAAGGTCCTAAGCTAGGGGAATATAGGGGAGATTAGGTAAAAAGACATATTTTTTTAATAAAAAAAAAACAATTATTTTTGCAACGTTTGTTAGGAAGCGTTGTCGAAAAAAATGTTTCTCGTGAATTAATAGTCACCAAGGTTCAAAACCATAGATTAATAATTGGTCTCCGCTGCGCTACGACTAGATACCGTCGGCATACTACATAAATTCGCAACTAAAACCATGCCGAAATCGGCATGGTTGCGGCATTCCCGCGTCAGTCATGCCGCGACCGATGAGTGAGTTGGATGTCTAGATAAATATAAAATTTATTGTAAAAGTAGACGCAAAATGTGCAGTTTGCGTAGTCAAACTGTGTAAGAATAATACTGAAAGAATTATGGAAGATACTGGTACTACATACCATCAATAAGTATTGTATTATTTCGAAATATGGACATAAATTACTCACGAAAATAATATAACCCTAAAATATGGCGCGAAGTACCACTCGGTGCTCAATGTTGCCGTGTATTAAATAATCCCAAATTCCCCGAGGTTTCGATTTTTGTTATTTAGATATTTTGTTTTTGAACTCCCGACTCCAAAAGAGGGATGTTGTAATTTTGACTTTTTCTGACAATTTTGTCTGTCTTTAACATCTTATTTCTTTAATGCTGATCTGGGAGAAAAGTAAATACGTGGAATGTACTACTGCTTCTCTTCCCGCGCAGACCATATAAGCCGGCCGAGGAAGTGGGCGAAAATTGAAGAACCATACCTATCAGTAGGCGATGCGACTAGCAACCTATCACTATTTTGATTCCATTTCCACTTTATGCCCACCATCATTCTAAATATGGCGTTTGGGTAGTTGGTACCCCGTAGGGTATTGTTGCCTGATAATTGATTAATCGAATTTGGGTTTTTTTTTAAATAATCCAGGATATCGAAAGTATTGATATAATAAATTTAATCGATTTTTGACATGATATACATTATATCGATTTAATCAACAAAGGTAATCGTTTATATCAATGGTTATTAATCGATTATGTATGTGTAGTATCGATATAATCTAATCTGTAGTATTGATTTTTGAGAATTTATGTTAAATAATCGATTAATGGATTAACAACAATACCAAGCATTTCAGGCACCGATACTATACAGATATACCGGAACTCGGCGGCGGGATGTACAGCGGGCATAACACAAATCATCGTCATTCAACTCATACAGAAAAGAATTACAGAAATATATTATCAATAGTATCAATATCGATACTATCGATATATGATCACTATCGATACCTTAGATTATATTTTCAACTATCAAAGAATCGATTATTATTCGATGTGTAATGTATTTTCCGGCAACACTACTGTATGGAAAAAGGCCATGATAATATCTACTCGATGTTTCTACAAGATGTTTACCGCAGCTCCGCCTGCGTCAAAAGGTAGCCTATGTTTGACTCCGGGTCTTGAACTATATCCGTACCAAATTTCATGAAAATCAATTCAGCGGTTTAGTTGTGAAAGAGTAACAAACATCTATCCATACTTACAAACTTTCGCGTTTATAATATTAATAGGATGCGTATGTCTATTTATTTATCTGTATTCAAACCCGGGTTACAACTAAAAAGAATCAATTAGCTCCAAGCTAAATAGAAAATTAAAGTAACGTTTAACATACTGTACTGTGTAATAATAAATCAAAAGAAAGTTTTTTTGCAATTTTAGGATTCTGTATTAGAATTATAAAGTAAAGTAGACAAAAACTAACCATTTCCCCTACCTTAACTCCGAAACTATCGATTCCAGAATTTCGATTCATAAATTACAGGAAAACCTATGAGATAATATTAAATTTGTTTAGGAGGTCCAAATGGAGAAAAATAAAAAATAGTACAGAACCCTCTACATGCGAGCCGACCCACACTTGGCCAGTTTTATTTTAATTTCATTTTAAAGGTTTTTCTGAGCTACTTTTTATAATACATAACAAGACCGCAGCAATTAATAATTTTCCCATTGGTCGGGCACCAGTCAAGTAGCTGGCAACACCATAATCGACGCTAGTGTGCGTCTTTGCACATTGTTTTACACACACTTTCCTATTAAGTAGCCGCATTCTGGAAACTGATTTTTCTTCACAGCGCGGTATCTAGTCGAGCGCGCGAGACCAATTATTAATCTATGGTTCAAAACATTCTTGTGGTTTTAAATCTTTTTATAATCATATAAAATCACAGCGCGAAAATCATGTCAACTAACTTCAATTGTACCAAACAAATTTCCGCCAAATTCTTACGAACATAAACGTTTTTTTTTGAAGAAAAAAAATTTGTTCAACTAAGTTTTGTATTTAAATTTATCACTAAATAACCAAGGTTTAAGATGGTGTATAACATGCCAGTATTAAATTATAGAGTAAAGAATATCTAATTACTTTTGGGATGCCCCTCGTATGTGAGATTTTGTAATTATTGAAAATCTCTCTGCTAAGTAAGACCTTATGAAATTCTCTACTTCGCTACGTTATTACTAACACTGTAACTCCGCACTTTGTTTTGGAAAAACCACATACGGCTTCTTCTTCTTCATCATCTTCAACCTATGAAATTCAAATCGAGAAGTCAGTAAGATAAAACTGAGTAGCGGCATTACATTTTTAGGAATACTGGCGATATAGCAAAATATAATACATAGCTAAAGATGCAAACAGGAGACTCACGAAAAACGGTAAGACGAATAATTTTTGTTTGATGTCGAATGATTTTCGTTCGATATCGGAGGATTTTTATTCGACATAAGTATATGTCATACATTTCAATAATAGGGCTCCAGGAAAGGGCTACGAATGAATCTGAAAAGATGTATAACAGCAGTAACCTTGCACTTGTCATAATATGTGTACCTGTATTATCCAGAAGTTAGGTAATGAACAGGATAGTATTACGTGCTGCGTCACATGTACCACACGTTTCCCGCCACGTGCCAGCATAACGTGACACTGTAGACTGTACCTAACTATAAACTGAACAATAACTACGGTTAGTACATTAACATTACAGCGTTATATCCATATTTCCATTACGTCACTATGTTAGTACCTACTAAACTTCTTCGTTTTTACTTTTTCGCTCCTGCTTTCTTTGAACTGCTGGTACTATAACATTCTTTCCTTCATTACACGGCTGACCAAAAAAAGAATGTTATGTTTTCAGCATTCATGTATGTATGTGAGATTTTTAGTCCGCCATAGGGCTGCCATACAGACATGATTTTCATGCCTTTATCCACTTCAGGATATAGGACCACTCTAATGCATGCTAGATATTTTGATTTGAGTTGAGATTTTCTTTTCCTTCGTAGGCCTGCTATTTAGGCGAGGTCAAATTTCCTTGTTGCCTACAAGGACATATCATTTATAAAATAAAAGAATCATTCTCTCTAAGACTTCTGTTAAAATATAAATTGTTGTTAACAAGGACCAACACTATTATGTATAACCCAAAGCGTCTAAATAATCGTACGCTGTAAATATTTACAATCATAAACTCCAATACAATATATTGCACGCTTAATCTGTTTGTTTAAATCAAACTAACTACCCTACACAACATAAACACCTCTGATCCCGATAGGGCTGCGCAAGCGCAAGTATTTCATCTCGGACTGAAAACGGGCGCGAGTGTGAATTAGCGACATGCATGTTGTCGTATTGCATTGCAGTTAATGTGCACGCAGAACGAGCTTACGGTCACACGGTTAGGCGCGCCTAATGAGAAAGTTTATTGAGCGTTTATTGCGTAGCAGCGGGAAGCTTCGGCCGCCAGAGGCGCTCCGCCGCAGGTGTGCCGCCCCCCGCGCCCGGCTCGCGCGCCCCGCTCCCCTCCGCGACGCAGCTTTCTTCACGCCGCCCGCCAGTCGACTGTCAACCACGGAAGCGCTCGGACGTCTACACACGTCAGACAAAAGCGCCGCGCAACTGTAAACACGATGCATTATCTGTAAAGCGCTTCCGATCGCGGTTAATAATATTTTTGCAATTTGCACCAGTGTCGTGTTGTGCCAAACCATTGGATTGCTTGGAAAGTGCCGATCGCAAGAGAACTTCATATACATGTAAATAAAATGTCACTAGTGTCACGTATGCCGGTGTGGTGGCCAGTGTTCTAGAAATCGTCATGAAATTGTAGCATTGCGCGGAACGGGCGCGAGGATGGTGGTCCGAAGCTGCTCAATCTGCATATCGTCGATGCCGGCCGGCTTTTGTCGCCGAAGTTTGACGACAATCGCCATTCAGCCGGAATCTTCGAATACGCAATTTGACGACGTAAATGGAGATAGCTTGCGGGTGTCATATTACCATTTTCACAGAATGTCAACAGCGCATTAAATATTCATTTGACCAAGGTAGTGATATATGTAGGTCTTTTATTCTAGGTTTGGCCCTGTTAGATATTTTGCGCAAAAAGCTGCAATTCCAGGAACTTGGATGTTGTTGACAAACAAAAGTGATTATGTTTCGTTGTTGCAAAACTGATTACTATTACTTTTAGTAAATTTTGTGCAATTCGAAACGTAGATAGAATCATAACTAAATTGTATTTAGAACTATCATCCATACAGGGTGATATTATCTGAAATAAATGATTTATTATTATTATAAAAAATACTTTATCATAATCTTTTATGTGTACAAACTTATAAGAAGTTTTCCTAATCACCCACAACAATAATTAAAAATAAATAACTTTACAAAAACAAGCGTTCGCGTAAATATTTACATGCACGTAATGGCGCCCAAACGATGTTTGTATAAGCATGGAGCGACGAATTCTCCCACGGCCTCAATAAATCCCTAAATGCACCAGAAATTCCGGGAGCGTAAACCTTGGAATCTGCGCCGTAAGCCGAGCTTGTCAATGCTATCAATTAAAGCCATCGAGCACTGCCCTACATAGACAAAAGACTGCAAACAAGCTATTACCGGCAGCAGGGGATAACAGAGACGACGCTATTCAATAACACCAAGTGAACACGTTCCCGTTCAAATGCATGCAAAATTTCTAACAAAGCCTTCTTTAATTGCAGTTACATCTTCTGTTACTGTTTTGTCATTAAAGTAGGGCCATTTTAATAGGTCACATTTGACACTTCATTTAAATTCAACAATGTGTACTTGTAACGGCGGGTACTCAATTATTTGTTTTTGCAAACGTGAGGTTTAATTAATTTTTTAAGCATTTTCTGTTTAATTCATAAATTATTGTATAGTGATGACAGAAAACGGTATTATTACCATTTGTTTCGATTAAAGAGACATTCATTTTGAATGTATGTAAAATACAAAGCTATTTTTTTAATGAAATCTAAACGTCACTACAAAGTCAGCTCGATTAACGCTTTTTCTTTTTTATCACTAGAGATGTACCACAAAAAAAACCCGACAAAACCGAATTAGTTGAATCGATATAATGATTTATGTATGTGTAAAGACTTACCTACGTGTGTACGAAAAAATATAAAACCATAAATTGTTTATTTGTGAAATATGTTTAATTACAATTATACTAGAATACTTAAGCAATAACTTTATATTAAAATATTTAATAATATGGACAATGCTCCTTACCATTCGGTACAGGTTGACAAACCACCAACTCAAGCCAATAAAAAGAATGAAATAGCTTCGTGGCTCGAAAGACATGGTGTGGAAGTTAATCCAAATTTATTAAAAGTCGAGCTAATGAATTTAGTGCATACAACTATGTCGTCCAAGCCACGCTATGTTATCGACGAACTAGCCCTAGAGCATGGACACGAAGTGATTCGATTGCCTCCTTACCACTGCCAGTATAATGCCATCGAGCTTATTTGGGCACAAATAAAGGGTCATGTAGCACGAAATAACACCGAGCCACCTTTCAGCACAGGAAAAATGCTTACGCTGTTAAAAAATGCATGTGACAGTGTCTCTGTAGAAGATTGGAAAAAGGTTGTTGAAAAAACAAAGAAAATCATCGAAAGTGATTTTGAACGCGATATTAAAATTGACAATATCATCGAAAATGAGTTGATTATATCTGTAAGTGCGGACAGTAGTGATGATGATGACACTGATAATAGAAACTTACTTAAACTTAAACTAAATTATGTCATTTCATTTAAAAAATAAATTATTACATATACACAGGGATTGATATTTGATTGAAGTATGTACAGTTATTTACTTGTATTAAATTAATATTACAACAGTTTGTTTTTTATTCATATTTCTTTAAAAGTATAATACCAAATCAGTATCGATTTCGAGTTTGTATCGATATTTCTCGGTATTCAATTAACAAGTCACTTCACTATGAGACTAAGATTGACAGATGTCAAATGGGACCTATTAAATTGACCTTACTTTAGTAGCTGAATGTACTCGTATTGTAGTGTCATTACTTTGTTTATTTTGTTTGCAATCTAGTTTCAATTATCAAGTTTTAATGTACAACTAGCTGGTTCCCGCAGCTCCGCCAGCGTCAAAAAGTAGCTTATGTTTGACCCCGGGTCTTTAACTATATTCATACCAAATTTCATCAAAATCAGTTTAGCGGTTGGCCGTGAAAGCGTAACAGACAGACAAATAGACAGAAAGACAGACAGACTTTCGCATTTATAATATTATAGTATGGATGGATATACAGTTGTATACTCGTATCACAATAGGCGGACTTCAGCCAACCTTTTGGTCAAGCATGATATTCTCAAAGGTTTCACTAAATACTTACATTGATTATAATTGAGGACCTTGCAGCAAAAGGGAGGCAAATCCGATTTTCAGAACTTGTGGGTAGAAAAAAAAAACGAAATTAAAAAAAAAATACCAGCTTTATGTTGACGAGTACTATGTATTAATAAAGTATGAATAGATTTGTATATTTTAACGTTATTTAAGGAATAAAATGTGGCATATTAACGAATCTGTGATGTTTTAAATTTGGGACTTGCCTCCCTTTTGCACCAAAATTGACAAAAATTGACGGCTTTTATTATTTGATGCTTAATAAAAAACTTATATATCAATATATTTTTATTGTAATGACCATGAATCAAAACATTAATAACAAATCTTTAAAAAAAAGGAAAAACTAAACATAGTTCAGAGCAAAAATTAAGTTTAAATGTCGACTTCAGCCTGGTCGTCGTCATATTCACTCGATATGTCATCACTCGGTCCCACTGCTTCACACTTGAGAGCCTTGTAATAATAAAGCTTATTTGGCGGAACGTAGTTTTTGACCAGCTGCATCACATCCTTATATTTAGCCAACGCTGACGTGTGTTGTTGCAAATTATCCAATACTTTCTTTCGGTGCAAAATAGGGGCAAGTCCGGACCTGCCTCCTTCTTGCACCAAACAATCATAGGTGGCAGGTCCATTTTACTTTATAACTCGCTTGTTTTTCATTGGATCTGCTTCTTTTTTGCATCAATCGATAGCATATTTTTTTGTCAAAATTACTAGCAAAAAAGGCGGAAATTTCAAAAAATTGGATTTGCCTCCCTTTTGCTGCAAGGTCCTCAATTTCCCTTTATTATGGCATGATGACTAAACTAGGCCATATTGCTTTAAGTTCAGAATCAATTCAATCATCTCAAAACTTGCAACATAATTGGTTGTAAATCAATAAATTGCATCATAAAGTAGAAACCAACATCGCTACCAATCACTTTAAATTTTTAATATAGGTACTTTTATTCATTAAGAGTTGGTTTACAATTGGCTTTAAATTTTATTAAATACTTGAACTTTTGAATTCAATATGCAATTATCTAAAACTAATTTTATGTGCAAGTCAGTGTATCAGACATAGATTAAGCGACTTATTTCTTCTTGATGGTTCAATTTCAACAACGCGTATTTTTTATCATATCGGTAAACTTTGTCATTTATCGTTGTTTTATAAATTTTTTGACGCATAGTTATATTATTTTTTAAGGAAATACTATATATCCATATTAATTGTCATCAACATATCTTTTAAGACTAAAGAGAAAATGAAGTTCGAATTTTGGTTGCCACTGATATGATAAACAGTCCTTTTAAAAAATTCAGTACAACATTCTTGTTTCAACATATGAATTTCAACATCGACAAAAAAAAATGCCGTTTGGGAAATTAGCCTGATTATGTATAACTCGTATGTAACTAAAGGTTTGTCAGTCTGAGTTTATGAGATAGCATTTAGTTCAAAATCTGTGCATTTGCAGTTGTATTTGATGTAATTAATTAACAAAGCCTTTGTATGCTCTGCAGCGGGTTTGCGGTTTAATGTTGCACTCTAACTTTCACCTTTGAAGTTCTTAAACTTTACCTCACAGAGTCCTTCTCGCTCTCGAGATAATCTCCGGCCGCTTGTTTTAATACACAGGCCGCAACCCCGCAACTATCATTTTCACTCTCTAGACTAGAGGAACCATTTTCAACAACGCATTTTGCAGATTTGAAACTGCAAAGAAAGTTTAGCTCAAGTTTCACTAATAGGGTTTAGAGTCGATCAATCAAATTTCTGATATCTACTAGAGTGATGTCGCCATTAAATTATAATTTCAACGTCCTCTGTGATTTGATCAATTTCCCGTTGCGGCATATCTACCAATGTTAAATAAGTAAACGATATGATTCTTTCAGTGCAGATTCCATTAACAGCTTGATTTGCAAATAACATGAAATTAAAAAGTCTGCGATGAAGCATTTCACATCGTAAGTAATAATAAGTATACGTTTTACCTATGTTAATACTTAAAACCATTCTAAGTCATTAACGTCGTGAACGAAATGTATGATTTTCTATTTATTATACTTGTTTCTATTTATTGAAACTATGAGAATATATGTGATTACATTTGTACGAAATTAGTTTCGCCCGAAGTTGGTAAACAGTCGAGTGAAAGGCTTACTTTCTACAGCCCTCCGGCCCTGTCGTACTTCGTATAGTTCTATTGCAAAATTTCACACTCTCCAGCCAACGATAGCTATCAATTACGTAGATAAATGGCTTTAGAAACTATATCGAGGTATTACACTTTCCATTTGGTTAGTTGGTAGGTCGCGATGAAATATCAATTGATCAGTATCTCTTCTACTATACTCTTTCTTTTAATATATCAAGTAATGATACAGACAAATTTTTTGGAAGTTAGAAATATTTATCTATTAAGATCATTAGAATAATTCGTTGACAAGATAAAACTACGAAAGATCCGTGATTTTGATCTACTAAATTCTAATTACTACACTAATAATGGTAAAATCATTAAGTAACAAGATACAAACAAACTTAATGCCAAGTTGAAGATATCATTATGTCGATCCAAACAAAGAGAATATATAGTATAATATATATATAGTAATAATAGTAGCAACCCTGAAAGTTTTGATAAAATTTGATACGATTAGATTATCCGCATTTCACAGGACCAATACACTAAATCGATTGTTATTTCGCACGACCCGGCGAACGTGAACTTAAAGCTAACTTACGGGTCTACGCCTAAGTGAGTTTACGCAAGCAAGCTTATGTAAGCAAGTGATTCTCTTGTGAAACCATGCTTTCATTTGTGCTACATAGAACTGCTATCGACAAATCGGTAAATAATGATTAATGAGTGTGATGCTATTATGAAATCAAATTTTGGTCCATATTAATGAACTATGTTTTAGTCATTGTGATAAAGAATAATAACAAAATGATAATGAATCCAGTCGGTAAATCTATTGTTATAGTAACAGTAAAAAATGTACGGCAATTGTCGTTAACATCATAAGTAGAAATCAGGCTACAAATAAGAAAGTATTACCAAGATTATTTGTTCATATCAACTTATCGCCTGTCACTTTATGCATGGTAATCGATATGATAAAATAGTCTGTACTTGATAAGGATACAGAAACATTTCTTTTCATTATCATGTAAAATATTTGATGTGTCCACATGAAAGTAACACGTGGTTAAAGATGATAAATTTTGATAGCTTACAGATGGCCGATCGTGACCAAATCGCTATTAGTCCAATAGGCTCGGTCTCGCCGCAGTTAGCAAACAATCTATCATAATAATATCATCTAGTATCGGACGACGTTTCGAAGCCGTACTGAGCACAAATTGGGCACATGCCAGCGACGCCTGCCAACTGCATCCACCGAAGCTGCCCTTTCGAATTATTGATACCGGCTCTAACAATTCCTACCTAGTAAATATAATTTTAAACGATTGATTAGTGGAACTGAGCTTTAAATATGATTATAAATTCCTTGACAGATTACAGATGGCCCTGGGAAGTAGCCAAAACTATATGCTCTGATATTAGACCAAGAAAATGATATATAAAGTACAGAAGTAACCAAACTCAAATAAGCTAATTCAGAGATGAAAATTGGACTTACAAGAGGCTTGGATGTTTATAAACGAAATTAAATAACCACACTTCTTTTAAAAAATAAAAACATGAACCCTCTTTTTCAAAAACTAAAAAATAATTGGAAGCTATTACAATATTCTATCAACACAACAAATATTAGATAAACATATGTAACAAGAAGGCATTACACAAGTAGATTAGATTCTGAGCACTGGGTGTTCGCCAGTGAACATTGCCAAACGTCGCTACTGCCTGACACTCGAATCTGGATTAAATTCAGTTACAAGGAATTCAGATTGTTCAAAAACCTTTTTCGGACCGGTTCGGTTTGAATAGTTACGCGATATCGCCGCCGCAGAGAGAAAACTATTTCAAGATTGTCTTGCTTTGCATTTCTAAAGAAATATGTTATAAAGCAAAGAAAGAGAATATATTGAGGAATTCTAAACATCTAGGTAATAAACTGTTTTGTCTAGCAAAAGGTTCGTTTTGCGTATAATTGGTACTTAACAATGTCTTATTACCTACTTACTTGAAAAATACCGAGTCGGTTCGAGTCAGGTTGCTGGCAGGTAGCCGGCGGAGGAGTAGGGGAAGGGGGGGTTTTCCGTCGACACATCTGTCATAGCAGCTGCTTGCTTGATCGCACGTGCGCCTAAAGTCTGCCTATTATTAAGGTTGATTTTTTGCCCCGAAATAAGGAAGACGTTGTGAAAGGATTATTAACAACAGTAAGTAATTTTGCTCGCATTTGATGCTGGTTTAATTTTTGTGAAGCAAAATAATATGATCCCCGGTACGAATTGAATTTTGCTACGTTAGATTAAATAATAAATATAATTTTTATTTAAAGATAACGATCATTATCGTAACAAGATCTCCAAAAACATTATAACATTTACAAATTAAATATATGCACTGTACATACAAAGATTTAGTCAGAACAGTAATAATATCAGTGATAAGGATTCAACAAAAAATAGCCTGTCGTCAGACTTTGGTTCCTGCGAACGCGACACGTGACGCGTGTTTACGAGCGGCCAAGGTCATGTGCATTATTGCGACACTTATATTCAGTGCACGTCGACTATCGACTCACTCACTACAAATCGAAAAAAATGCGCATTACTAAATTATGTCTATTTGCTTTGGGCGCGAACTTTTCAAGTTTCTTTTTAGGGAACTGGGAATCAATGTACAGCAGTTTAGGCAAAAATTCTACAATGATTTAGTGATTGGATTTTTGGCATCATTTTAATAAGGCATGTATAGATGGCATGAACAAATAAAGTCACCACTATTGTCGTTTGTGACTTTAACAACAGCACGATAGCATATAAATTGATTATAAAAACTGACTTGTCCACAAAAATATTACTCATATTGTTGTAGCATAATGCATAATTAATTTATATCAGCAGATTGTTTATCTGCTTATTAACAAATTTGAAATTACACAATAAGATGAAAATGTTGCACCAAATGCATATAGTGTTGTACTTACACAAAATGAATCATCCACGGCGATCGATTGACTTAGTGGATCGATTTGATGGATGACTCCACATTTAATCTAACGGCGTTTGTAGTCGATTGCACCTGCATATTTAATTTGATTGTTAATATAAATTGAGCCGCTTTGTTTGGCTGTGAGCTTTGATTAGAAATTAATAGGTTATCACTTATTTAATAGCTTGTTGTTAAAACAAATGTCGAAATAAATGATTTATCTAGATGACGTTCTAATCGATAGATCATCTTTTGTGAGTCCTGACATTACTTGTCGGTACGTATTGTTCGTTTATTAATTGGTGGATTTTTATTACCTTTTCGCCTCCATTACCTGGTGATTCGGCATATTTCATACAGTTCATAATTCATTTGTTTCTTGTTAAATTCAGTGGTTTCTGAACATTGTATTTCGAACTGTTTTGACAACGCTTAGACCATGGCGAAGTCAAGGCTGTCTGCAGTGATGTAAACACAGTCCACGTCAGTCGATATTTTATGTTTTATAGTCTGTTCTCGACACCATTTGATGTCAAGATGTACTCCGATCGAGGTTAGCGATAATCGTTCGTCATCTATCATCAATGGGTTTTATCTTTTCGAAAATACAAATTCTGTAAACAAACAATACAACATGAGGAATAATAAATTTAGTGTAAGGCGGCTGTAATGTCTTTTTCTACATACCTACATAGACTGGTAATCCAATAACCCTTCCTTTTGGCTTTGCTATAGTCAGTTAAAAATATTATCGTATGGAAGTAAATTTAGTCGATTGGACAACGTGCGATTCTTTTAAAATTTTATTTTAGTTATTGTATTGATATCGATGTCGAAATACATCGATATCAATACAATAACTACTTAAGACAACTTAGATAAACATGTTCATTACTAAACTTTCCTGCTTTTGTTAAGGATTTGTTCATACTTTATACATTTACAACCATACAACGAAACTGATCTTAATTTAATCCTTATTTCAATTTAAAGCTGATGTTAATTATTTAATTATTATCAGGTTAATTTTGCCTGATAGGGAAGTAATTTATAAAAGTTTCAAATACTCAAATAAGCTTGACAAGTTGGCTTTGTTATTAAAACGCCATTTTGTTGCGACGAATGTAAACAAATATAAGCGTAACAGCATTATCGCTCTTCCGAGAACCATTTTAAATAGCTTTCTGCGAAAACGCTGATTACGAGAACTTTTTTGTACAGACAAAGTATTCTTTGTCAACTGTTGACGTTTTAAGTACAATTTATAAATAAAAACAACAAAATAACTTATTGTTATCTCTTCCTTATACCCATAATAAGCTTTTAAATTGAAATAATTCAATATTCAACCTACTGTAATAGTTTTGCCAGGTGTTTACAATACTATGAATATTTATTACGTACATAATATGGGAAATTACAACATTGTTTAGACTTTTATGACTTTAAGAATATTTTTAAGGATATTCATACATACATTAATCTCTCTATCTACCATAGATTTAGATTTTTTTTTTGACTACGTCAACTGCTTACAAACAAAGTAATAGAGACACAATGTTATAAAAAGCAATGAGAATGGTAATATGATACATTTCGGAGTGCAATAAAGATGTAAAGGCAGCATTTACTTCTGCAAGAAATGTCTTAACAGCAACTTACAAAACTAAATCCATTTATGTACACTGTCAAGTTTCTGTCGAACAAACATCAGATGTTACTTGAAGTGATATTTTTTGAGAAGTGTACCTCACGTAAAATCGGCGAGTCGAATAATTCTCGTTCGATTTTGAATGATTTTTGATCGATATAGAACAATTTTCATTCGACATATGTCTCATACATTCAAAGATAAGGCTTGCAGGTGTAAATGCAGGCTAAGTCAGAAGTTAACTAAAGCGCATCGCTCCAACGAATCACCTTTGACCCGGCAAAGCCGCAATGCAGCTCGCTACCACACCGACAGGCTTGTACGTACGTTTGTTTACCATCACATGCTTTGCAGCCTTCAGGGGGTACTATGACGGCTTGTGGCGACCCTAAAAATTAATAGCGAGAAGTAGCTAACACTATATGTGTTACGTCTTAGCTATTCCGTCACAAGCGTTTTCAAATATTATTTCACGGTAGATATCCTTTAGCTTTTGATGTTAGTATGGGGTTCTGATTGGTCCATTTTGCGTTCTATTTTTTAAATTCAACGAACAACATAGATTTATTCATAGAAAATAAAATAAATCGAAGAGTGTGAGAGTTTTTTTCTGCTTGGACCTCAAACTGACGTAGAATGTTTTTTTATACAACTAACAACAAAAAATTTAAGATTTTTCCTAATATAGAATAGAATATATCTTTATTGAGAAAGCTATCACGTAAGTACAGCAAAGAACTTAAGCATAAGCTACATGTTTATAATGTACGTGACAGACGTCTCAATAGGTGGTGGCTCAGTGATACGCTAAACATGCAGGCATGCCTAGCACTGATTTTCAGCCACCACCTTCTGAGGAGTCCCGGAACAATATCACAAAAGCCCTCATCAGTCATAGCAATACTTACTAATTATTTTTTTATTTAGGGTTCCAAACAAATCAATTATATTTGAAATAATGGTTAAGTAACTACTTCTCATTATCCGAAAGCTTCACTATTTCTTCCCTTATTAGTTATGAGAAGCCTGGGCAAAGCGCTAGTCTCTTAATAAACAAAGCTCGCAAACTCTCCGTAATAAACTTGTTTAATAGTCTTTCCCGACGCGAAACTGGAAATATGGCTTTATGTTTCAATAAAACGGCGAAAACTACCTAATTGAGGATTTTCAAGGCTCATGCTTCCGATTTTTTTCGGCGACTATCATAATATTTTTTTATAATTACTGAAAGCATTTTCAATACTATTCTCGAATAAGTTCCTCGCAATTTAGAATTGAATGTAATTTGAAACTATTGAATAGAGCTATGTTTAGTTTGAATTATTAGAACATAAGCATCTTAAGCAATAAATACTTGTTCTCGTAAGTACATTAATCGATTGCAGAATTATGGATTCAGTTCACGTATCACGAGATGATATTTAAAATGAAAGGTCGTATGTGGAAACGTGTATATTGATCAATAGTCTAACGAAATAATGATCAACAGCGGTGTAGAAAGAACAGCGCACTAAACGATCACAACGTACAATCGCTGACACAATTCATAAGGAAATAACAACGAGGCAGTGATGTGCACATGGTAAACAAACTATACGTAGTAAACAAGAGTAATAGGTATCTTAAATCCGATGGAATGAATTACAGGAACCGAGGCGGAACGCTGCTGTGATATCTCCTGTGATGTGCGAGTCAGCTCACGGATATTTTTATATGTGATTTACCAGTGCCCAGTACAAACCGAGTACAAAAAAAACGGATAATAGAGTATTTTTATTAGTGTTATTGGAATAATGAAGGAGGAGTGTAAATTGTGTTGTGTGAATGGTTGGGGCGGGCCCGTTCAGAACACAGACTTTTCGATATCTTCGCTGATGAGGCCGGCAGTGCAGCACCCAGGACAGGTGGATCCCAGACATGACGCGGTGCTCCTCTCCGCCTACCTGTTGAAACTAGGTGACTATCCATTGTATACGCTTCACGATTACTACGCCAACTTCGGTGAGTATCGTGCACTTAGCATTTAAGTCAGAACCCAAGTACCTACTAACTTTTTATTATGACACTAACATTTAATAATGATTTTAGTTACTACATAACTAAACGGCATCATTATCATCTTAGCTCCTTGGTTCCCGGTTGCATCCCCAGCTTTTTGTCGGCTTTCTTGCCTTTAACACAACTATCACAGCGACGTCCCAAAATTTATTTATTTTTTGACAAAACTATTATTACTACTTATATTTGTAAAATCATGGTCAGCAACTGAAAAACTAAGTATGAAAATTTGATCGGAGCACTTTTATTGTTATCTCTACCGCAGCTTGTAAAAACAAACAATTATTCTCGATATTACGATTACGTCGGTCGCCATTTGCGTCAACGGTCGACTCGCTTCACCTAAACTTTTTATACAATACACTATTTATATGTAAATTAGCAAAATATCCATATACTGTCGTTTTATATAACTATAGTGAACTTCTAATAGTTCTGTAGATTACCATTTATAATTTTAATATATTTTATTTATTACTTTACTTACTTAAACGCAATTTTCAACACTCGTACAAGACACTTACTCAAACTTACTTCCCTGAACTTCTAAGAGATTCAAAATTCATATAGCTGATTCTTGCGGCTCTGACCTTGACAAAAAGTAGTTTATGTTTGAACCCGGGTTGCGACTGCAGCTAGTTATCTCCATACCTAATTTCATCATAATCGGTTCAGAAGTAGTCTTTTAAACGTAACAGACTTTATGTATATGTATATTAGTATGGATAATAATGTAGAGTATGACAATTAAAATCACTACAGTCCACGATGATCGACAGAATGTGAAATAAAATCACGACAGTCTATATGAATTTCAAAAATTCAATTTAATGGATGATAGAGCTAACCCTTGCATACAAACAAATACTTACTTTCTTACAATACCAAGACCAACTCCATGCACTACCGAAGTATTTCATTAGAACTAACTTAGAATTAAATATACCTACTCGTAGGATTCATTTTCACATCCGACAAGTTTTAATATAACTTATCGACGCCAGACATTTAATATCCGGGCAAAACCGCGTGAACTATTTCGAGCAATGATTTTACTGAATCTAGGAAAATTTCTGAGATTATTTATAGAATTAGTTGCATGTTTGATGCATAACAAGACTGGATAGAGTTCGTCATTAGGATTTACTGGTTTTGAACATGCGATACGATGACTTCTAAGATAATAAACTGTCCTTCTATCTAAGTATGCGATGCACTGGAATAAGAGTGTGCCTTTGGAGGAAAAAAAATATTGCCTCTATACTACATTATCTGATATCGGTATTAGTGGCAACTATATACACAAAAAGGTAGGTAGGCTGACTCTCTTTTTATAACTACTATTACAATGAATTGTTGTCTTATCTACAAATTATTCCTATGAAAAAATACAAATACATAGGAGACGGATTGAGTACTTTAAAAATATTTTTTTCAAAATGTTTTACCGAAAATGTTTTATTTTTTATTTATTTCCCCAATCTGTCTTTACTCTTTTTAACTCTAATTATACGTTACGAGCGGCCAAATTTCATCATAATCGATCCAGAGTTAGCAGTGGAAGCGTAACAGACTCATGTTTACAGACCGCATTTACATATGTTCTGCAATAAAGACTTTTTTTAAATTTGACATCTTACAGTGTCATGCAAGAGATATCTTCTTCTTCAGCTCGGTACCACCCATATTCGAGTATAGGCCTATTCTTGGTTTTGCCATTTCACCCGGTCTCTTGCTGCTCGCATCCAGGTTTTGTCCCTAGTTTTATAGAGATCGACGGCCCAACTCATAGGTTGCATCACTACTTTCCTTCGCCTAGCTTGGTCTCTATTCAGCAATTTTACCAGCCCTTATGCCATCTCCCCTCCTGCTCAAGTACCCGGCCCATCTCCACTTTAACCCGGACACCACCAGTACAGTAGCTTCCATATGTCTGTGTTACGGACGCGGTCGATGAGGGATACTCCTAGAATCGCGAGAATGCAATAGATCTTTAATAGACACGACAGTAATAAAAGCCCTTAGGCTTTGTGAGTGGAGGCGCCAAGCGACCTAATTATACGTTTCGATCGGCTGGTCGATCGGCCGGTCGATCGGCCTCGACACCCATATCATCCGGATCTGGCATGTCCTACGTGTAGACACCCTAGATTTATGTCCTAGGTTAATACCTGATACCTAATAATGAAAAATGGTCTCAATATAATTATTGGCTCGGTTTAATGGTGATCGGTTTGCTGGATTTAACAATAACTAATTTACGTGTAGGTCTAGAAGCGCTATTTTTGAATTGTATAACTATTAAGTCTAAAAGAAATCGATCAATTCACTGGTTTAACGCAAGTTTATTTTTACACCTACATTTTATTTACACATATACAAATTAACTTCAGGTATTCGAAGCCAGGTGACTTGGCATTCTGATGTTCATTCATATTGCAGTCAATAATAATATTTTACCAATCTTTATTGACATTTTAGTAAGGTTATTGTGATTCCTATTATATATGTTAGTCCATAGTCTACAATTTATAGATAGTAGATGCGCTACGTGAACCCATAAGAAATGTTTCCCACTAAATATTTTTTTAATTTCATACTACAAGGCTCAATACGAACAGAGGTAGAATGAGAAATTCCCTTTTATCGTGTGAAACTATTTCCATTATTGCAATTAAAATATGTGGCAAAACATTGAAAAAAATTCTAAAATCTATAAAATCAACACATTATTTTAATACTCTTTTAAAGTTTCGTACATATTTCATCTGATATATGTCTAATATTTAATAACTCCACCAATTGATATGACAATCATCCGCAAAAAGCGGCCTTGAATTTGCAAAATCATGTTATCAGTTGGATAAAGCCGTGTGCACACGGAAAACTAGCAAATAAAATTCAGTAATGATAAAAGCGCGAAACGAGACGACCGTGTCACACAATAGTGAGAATACCAAAGGTTCACTTCTTATTTTTTCATGTATCATAATTCGTCCCGCTCAGATGAAAATAGATTAAAAACTAGCAAGTAATAAAATTAAACGAAATATCTCAAAAATTCATTTATAAAATCAATCTATTTTTCGTAAATCTAAAGTGCAATTCGATGAAAACAATTTATGGATTTACTTTACAAAGCTTGATTTTTCATCAAAGTTTTATCTTTTTGAAGTGTTTAGATCGTCGTATCTCTGCAGATAGCTGTATCGTACATGAGCAATTATTCTTCTTTGCGTGTCGATGTCCTTCCAAAGAAATAAATTAAATTCTTCCCGAGAAGTGTTCTGCCACATTCACGACCTCAACAGGGCACAGGGGGCAGGACAACAAGTGCTTCATCGTTTGTGCAATCATCGTTGTGTGTCATGAGCAATTGTGACGTCATTGCTCGAGAGCGATGACAAGTTCACATCTCCTTTGCGCTCATTGTGTCAAGTTGTCTAGTTCTGTAAGTGACTTTATTTTATCACCGTGTGAATGCCGTGAATCGATCACAAGGCCAGCATCGCTTCCTACTCTACTCTTCCTGGTGCAACGTATCCGGATGATGCAAAGATTTTATTGATATTACACTAACTATACATACATATTTTCATACTTAAATACTTGATAGTTTTGATATGAACTACTAATTACTGACTGATAATACTTATTAATAATTATTAAGTGGCTAAAGACGCAACTAGGAAAAACACGCTTGGACGAAGAAGAATTATTATTTTAAATGCGAATGACTGTCGCCCGTATTCTTTAACATAACCTTAAGGACTCAAACTCATTGGAAGAAGCCTTAAGGAAGTCCTCGAACTTTCCTTGAAAACGATATTCTTAGTTGGTTGCTTGAGCAAACTCCAATTAGGAACGTCACAGGTATAATAACAATTCTTAACACAAAAATTTAAAATTACAAAAGAATAGATTAAAAAATAAAGTAAGTAGATTCCTTGGCCAAAAGTGACAAATACCCGATTTATATCCACATTATTTCATTCCAAGGACGCCTCAAAGTACCTCTCGAGCAATCTTATAATTGACAGTTCGATACTCACCTTCAATGAGAAATCATCTCAAGTCGAGAAAGCTTGTGACGACTAATCATACCAATGAGGTGGAGTAAGGTTGAGTGAAGGTTTAAGAATATGGGTGTGTGTCTGTGTTTGTTACGCTTTCATTGCTAAACAGCTGGATCGATTTTGTTTAAATTTAGTATGAATATAGTTGAAGACACGATAACAAATATAGGCTACATTTTTTTCTAATCAGCTTCCTTCCTCAGCTAATATAATTTTGTCGGCGGAAACAGCTAGTAACTATGTAGGTGAGACTTATATCTAACTAGCGGCCCGGTACGTGCTTCTCTACGTATGAAGTGATAAATGAAGAACCGCTCGACCGATTTTGTGCAAATTTTACATAAACCATCTACTAAATAGTCCGAACAAAGCATTTGGTAAGCATTTGGTTTGGATAGGTGAGCCCGTTCTTGAGTTATAAAGTTACAACGAAAAGTGGCATTGATTTTTATATTGATTGTACAGACAAGCTATAACTTTTCTAGTAAGACGGACTTACGCTAGATGCACTTGTGCAATTACTGTAGTAATTAATTCGCACGAGTTGTAGTGTTGATCAATCTGAGGTTAATAAAGTAACCTACTTGCATATACGAGTGTCCAAGACTAAACAATTTTACTGCAATGATTCTGTGTCAATTTCTAATGTGATTTCAAAAAATGTATTTTGCTACAGATCAAATCTATTAGGATCTCTGTTTAGGATTTTTTTGCTTGGTATTTATCTTTCCTAGATATACATATATATTTGCTAGATAAGTAATAAATATAGGTACCTATGGTTATACAAATTACACAGATTGAGTCAGCCTCAAGGTTCGAGACTTGTGTTATATTACCTCAAACCATACTTTATTTAATAACAAATACAAATATGGATCCAAGACCTAAAGCCAATCAGGAAAAAATACTTTTTCTATATTAACCTGGCCGGGGATCGAACTCTGATTAACACGCCTCAGAAGTTGTCAGACTTCATGATACGAGCGGACCCTGGGGTCCAACACAGAGTAGATGAAATAATCGGGATCATGATAATTATAATGTGGTAGATGTGAGATAATGATAATGAGCCATGAATGCATGTATTTTAGATAAATTTGCCAAAACGGAAACTGAAACTATTTGCCAATAAATTAAACTATACCTTAAGTAAAACTTATTCGCAGACTCATATATGACTATAGGCTAGTTTTCTAAAAATATATATAATTAGTCCGTCAGTTAGATTAGCAAAAAAATTGGAGACGTATTTTTTTTCTTTTGAAAATGAATCAAAGAATGGTAAAAGATATGGCGCGTTAAAGTTTCGTGTAACGTCACAGTGTGCTACACTTTTTCGCAACATGTGACATCACGAGCCCCTTCTAAACTTTGAAGCGTTATATCTTTATAATTTATTGCTCAATTGACAAAAGAAAAAATACGTCATTAATATATTTTGATTCCCTAAATGACGGACTATTATGTTATTCTTTTGACCCTGGAAACTAGCCTATTGTAGAGACTTGTAGTGTGGTAGTAGAGACTAAGTTAGATGTAAGTTACATACTGTGTTTACGTTTAATAAATAAAGGATATTTTTCGTCTTGTCCGAGAAGTTCCTTGTCAAGGTAGCGCGTGTCTTGGTGATGATCACGTCGCATCTTCTTAGCTGATAGACGGGCTAAATCTCCTGGGTGAGCAGGGATATCCCTGGACTCCGCTCGAACAGTGAGCCGGACTATACCCTGGGACACCATCCTTGAGTCTCTACTACAGACTAGCCCCTTATTCATAATAAAATACGAACATTCGTTAAGCCTACATTAACTATTAAAGGTATGTTTAGTCCCTTTCTGACTTACCTATATTTGACTTGAAAGAACGAGACGGAACATGTTTTAGTTAACTTGGACTTATCAAACGTTCGTAATTTTTATGAATATGGGTTAGACGCGAGAACGAAGTTAAATTCACCATTATATTAGCACTTAAAGTTTCTAAAGGATCCCTTATTGTACCCTACAGTTGATAATCGATTGAGTGTGAAATTTAGTTTGTGAGCGATGACGTCACGGGCTCCCGATGACGTCACAGCTCCCGATGACTCACCATCTCGGGCTTTTTGGGGAGCGGGATGAGCTCATTGATTGTGTTTAACTTTGTCGGTAAATTTACCT
Organism: Euzophera pinguis; assembly: GCA_947363495.1. Taxonomy (NCBI): domain Eukaryota; kingdom Metazoa; phylum Arthropoda; class Insecta; order Lepidoptera; family Pyralidae; genus Euzophera; species Euzophera pinguis. The sequence goes on along the minus strand of OX376170.1, from coordinate 5,481,784 downwards.
AATAAAATATAGGCTAATCTAAAAGTTATGATAATAATGAAATACTGACATTTTTTTTAAGTAAATCGTATGGTAGGTACATAAATAAATGGTTATTTCCAGTTGTTAAATACTTACCTAGGTATCTACACTACATTTCTTTGTTCCCAATGGAGTTTCAGGATAAAACCTAATCCTAAAACTAAAACGCAAATGTTACTTTTGTTCGTTATACATTTTTATCATATTAGTTATAAGTGTGAAAGACCTACTAGTATCAGCTAGTATTTTTCATATCTAAAGGACAATGTACATCCTTCTCTACAAGATCACTACTTCCATTCTCTCAAAACAAAATAAAGCAATTCAAAATTAAAAAGATGAAAATGATACGATGCAAGATAAATATGAAGCAACCCTTAAAATCAATAGCTAATAAATTTAGTCTTTCGAAGTGTATCTTATGGTAGCGCTCGAGGCAACAAAACAATTTTCATACTATTTACCACCGCGCAACGCTCGGGCGCGCGCCCCTCTAAGCTCCAGGTTACGGCCGCCTCTGACGCAGTGCGAAGCGACGCTTCTGGGAGTTTCGAGAAAATTCGAGAGCGCGGGAAATTTTGCCGATGATTAAAGATTTTATACTAAACCAGCTATGTTTTGTTTCTCTATAAATGTGTTTGTTATAAAATGTAGTGTCGTTGAGTTTGTATAACATAACACAAGTCAAGCACTTAGATACTTTGGGGCTAACTGAATCCGTGTGATTTGTCCCTATTTAAGTAAGTATTTATTTGTCCTGGGGTGTTACTTTTCACCAAAATACTGTGCATTTACTCTTATAATAATTAAATTAAACATTTCCATGTACAGCGTGTACCTATGCTATGGTAAAGTCCTGTCAATACTCCAATTTAAACCGCCTTTGCGAGTAGTCGGGATCGGAGAACTTTAGTCGGTTCTAGATTTTTAACTAAGTATGTCTGTCTGTTCTGGTAGTTGTCTATATAAAAAGGTCGGCATTAGATAAACTCTACGGAGATAATCGGCGTCATCATACTTATTAGTTATCGCTTTTCTCGGTCGTTCCGTTTGAGATTGCCTCGTCCAAGCGTATTTCCCAGTTGCATCTCCAGCCTACGCTTCAGAGCCTAGGATAGGTACGCTTTAGTCATAGCCCTAGATTTGGCGGTTTGATTATTACAATGGAGCGACTGCAAATTAATACACTGTACAAATAAATAAAAAACCGTTCAGCTGGTACTCAAAAGTTACTTGATAAGATAAATATTAAACACAAACAGACATACAAAAAGAATCGCCCCAGGAATCGAAGCTACTGCCTTAAACCGGAAGCTCATTATACCGACCTCACGATAGTCGTTATAGGATAAATAAGGGACATAATTTGACTCATTCATCCCCTTATCCTGCCCTTTGTGTCAGATGTCGTAAGTCGTCCCTTTTAGATCTTTATTCCACTTTTATATTAAGTAGTTGGTTTCGTTGCTATAATGTAGAAATATTGGTATAGGTAGTATTAGAATAGCTTTAGGTGTTTCAAACCTAAATATTTCCCAATGATCGAGAGACGAACTTTTTTTTTAAATCGAGAGGTTCGTCATTATATAATCCATACTAATATTATAAATGCGAAAGTCTGTCTGTTCTTAGGTATCTTTACTACCTTAAAACTATGTCTCACATATCTGAATAAAGAATTTGAGTTTAAAATACTTTACTTGTAAGCCCATGAAGATTAAGACCATATAACTTCATTTAGCCCATGGCATTAAGACCATATTACTTCATTTAGCCCATGGCATTTAGACCATATTACTTCATTTAGCCCATGGCATTAAGACCATATTACTTCATTTAGCCCATTGCATTAAGACCATATTACTTCATTCAGCCCATGGCATTAAGACTATATTACTTCATTTAGCCCATGGCATTTAGACCATATTACTTCATTTAGCCCATTGCATTAAGACTATATTACGTCATTTAGCCCATGGCATTAAGACCATATTACTTCATTTAGCCCATGGCATTAAGACTATATTACGTCATTTAGCCCATGGCATTAAGACTATATTTCTTTATTTAGCCCATGGCATTAAGACCATATTTCTTCATTTAGCCCATGGCATTAAGACCATATTACTTCATTTAGGACCAGACTTAACAGCTATCCATAGCCGATACTTAATACGTACTAGCTTTTGATCTATTCCGTTCTAATACCACAGATTAGACACTAGTAATACTAATACTAGCACATCACCAGCCATGGAAAATTTATTTCAGAAGCTCGTTAGTCGATCGCGACCCGCGTATCCGTAGCGAATGCGTGTGTCAATCGACGATGTGACGCGACCACTATTGGATTGGTCGCCGTTTTAGTGGCATTTTCTATCTCAAGCTCCTCCGTGCTTCGAAGGGACGTTAAGCCGTTGGTCCCGGATGTTATCGATAGATAGCAGTCGTGAGGCTGTGTCAGATGCCTTAGGGCAGCCTGAAAAATTCTGACAGTGTTGGCCACTAACACACCTGAGGTCATGTTCCTGTTGGTCTGGTTTCCCTGTAAAAAGGGTTATGGAGGTCAGACGGCAGTCGCTCCATTGTAATTACCATTTCTGCCAAATCTAGGACCATGACTTACAGCGTGCCCTAGGCTCAGAAGCGTAAGCTGACGACGCAACTAGGAATACAAGTTAGGATGATGGTGATGACCAGCCATAAAAAAATTAAAAAATAAAATCGGGGAGCTATAAAAAAAACAATGATCGCTCAACCGGCCCTCCGCTCCCCTCTTTGGAACATTAAATAAAATGCCCACTGTGGGGCATATGTTAATGTTTATATCTTGGGCACAATCGCTCGTTATAATACTTACTAAGTAGGGTTACGTAGATTTAAAACAGAATTTGAGATATATTTGTCTGTAATAATGCTTTTGTATGTTTAAGGTTTCATGTTAATGTTGATTTTAGAGTAGCTGATAATGGTGACGCGAACAATCTACCGTGATCTTTACTTTTGTGACTATAAACTAATATATAGCTTTTGAATTAGACCAAAAAAAATATTTATTTTTAATCAGCCCATTCCTAAGATTAGGGCGTTGAAAATAACTTACCCCTTTTATATAATCAGTAAAAATAAATACTTAAGTACCTACATACTTTTTTTTATTGTGCCCTTGTAATTTTCTTTACACGCAACAAATGAAACAAACAGTTCTCTTAAAAAAATCTTATTCAATAATAATGTGGAACAACCCTAAAATTGTTTACATACTAAATCATTCTGTGGCATAAAAAACATAGTAAAGACGAGAATACACTTAACCAAATCTCTCAACCCCATTTTAAACCATGTTTACATTATCGGGATTTACGACGCTCTTCGGATTTCATACCACGCAAAACAATTAGAACTAAAACCTCTCGCTTTTTGAACAAAATATTGTTAAAACCTTTATTTATTTATTATTACTGTAAGTTATTCATGTAAGTACACTCTGTTATATATATATATATATATATATATATATTGGGATTAGGAGAACTTGGTTACAAGGGTTCGACTTTTTCTGAAGAAATTTCTTCCAGCAGACCCGCGACAGCAACTTCGAAAGAAAGAGGCAAAGTGAGCTACAAAAAAAAACAATCAGACTACTTATTTTATAATACAGTAAAAAAAATCAAGTATTTAGATTTATTACACTTAAAATTTTACCGAACTGTTACTATTTACATACTTATAAAAATGTATGATTCAGAAAAATGTATGGTATTGTTCTACTGAATAATATGTCTGTGACTCATACAAGTTTATCACAGTATTGTTATCTTTTACCTAGTTAGCGCACATTTTTATCTTGATCCGATAATTTTTTCAGTTACATTCTCTGCTCAATTTTCATAGCCCAGGGTACGCTTCAATCATGGTCCTGGATGTGTCAAATTAAAGTAGATTAGTTAATAAATAAAATCTCTTTCAGCATGTATTTCGTGCATTTAAATTGAAACGGACATGGCTATTCTGGTGTGTGTAAACTATTAGTGGCGGGCCTATTAAGTTAAACAGAAGTGAGTACTTATATTTTCCAGTCACATTTCCTCACAAAAATATAAATATGTGTATATTTATTTATTTAATTTGTGAACACAATAAAAATACGACGGATTTTTACATAAAATTATACTTTTATTTTTATACTTATATAGTTATTATACCTAAGAATAATATAATTCTTTCGTGTGAATTAAACTGTCGACCAGTATTAGCCTCAATAACTCCATAATATTTTAACAAAAGCAATTGTAGATGGCGTATTTGATACTTACCTACACCATAATGGGCTACAATGTAACATCTAAGTCAGCAATATTTTTTTAAATCACTGGACTGAAACACACATTAATTTATCATACATAACAATACAATAACAGGTGTAAACATTTTTATTATAGTTTTTAAATTGCTTCATAACTTTATAAAGCTATTATTTATTTTTATTCCCTCAAAGATAAATAGACTGAGAATATATAACGTAAGAAAATTATTTAACTGTACGTACTATTGAAGAAAATAAATATTTGGATTTTTTTAATGATTTTTAAGCAATTGCCGATATTCGTAATAGAAATAAAACAATGTTACTTTGCAGGAGCCAGAACTTTAAGGAATTTATGATGAAATGTTGAGAATTAAGGTCTTCATAGTATGCGTAAGTAAAAATTGACAAAATATTGTTTTTGGGCGTCTTTGATTTTAAATTTTCCTCAAAAATATGTTTTCTCTGCATCATCAGTTGGTTAATTGGTATATAAAGCATAGAGAATAAGTCCGCCGTTTACATTTGTAATGAAGTTAAATAAATAAAAGTAAATCCACATTAGTTCTAAACCTAAACAAATATTTTAACCATTTCAATTCTAATGTTTATTACATCTACACAGATACACAAGTCGCAAAAAAAAAACTTAGTTTCCAAAAACCAACCGAAAACAACTTTATACGCAGAAACATTTTTGTATCAAAGAACATCAATCTTTGTACCTCACCTTTGTACCTCAAATTGTACGGGTAATTTTGTACGGGTTTTCGTAACTAAATGTTGACCCCAATGATTTAACCCAATTCTGTCTAATGGATTTGGTAATATGCATATCTGAATCTGTGAACACAATGATCAAGCTCTTAATGGATTAATATGGAAATTGATGTAATTGAGATCATTCGGGTGTTCCGAGCTCTAAATTAGGAGGCTAAAAGCTAGCAGTAAAAGGTATTTTAGCCAACAAAAACGGTCTTTAACCTAGTAAAATATAGAGGTCGATTTTAGAGTACTAAATATCTGGTTAGATTGTAATTTTTGGGTTAATACCGGTTGAACGAAAACGAAACCGCTTTAAAATGTATAGTAGCAGAAAAATTAAAAATTACCTAACTGAAAATAACATTAATAGTTTAAAGACTAAATTAGTTTAAAGACTAAATTGGTTAGAAGACTAAACAAGATTTCCGATCTCTGACTAAAATCTTAAACAATGGACTAGGTGGGATAGACCTGGAATAAAAAACGTAATAAATATAGACTAAACATAGGCATTAGCTTCGAAAAGCGAAATAGCTACTGTCTCTCATCGTTAGCTCAGCTGGTGGCTGAAGTCGAAGGCTTTTTGCAAAACCAACTCTGCCTGAAACCAGGCGCGTATTCCGAAACTCTACAAGTACTCTGTTGAAAGGTAGATTGAAGACCATGTCTAGGAATTTTCAATTTTTTTTTATCAAGTTCAGTTTTATCAAAATCACACATCTAGCGAGTATTCGTCTTTGGAGTTGCTTAACTCTTATTATGAAAATAACATTAACTTATTCATTTCATACATTTGCATAGATCATTTATCAATTTTGATCTATTACCCACTTAACCACCTAAGTTTACGGAATGCTACAAAACAGACGCGGTCAATTAAGTCAGAAATAAATCATTTCTGCTAATTTCATTCTCAATTATTATTCATTAGAAATTTGCTTCTATGCATTTAATTCCCTATATAATAGATAAATAAAGGTATCTCCTATTTTAAGTACTTACATATTCTGTAGCTTAATACTAAAATTCACAAAGGTAATAAAGATATAAAATTTCACATTGTTAACTTTATTCATAAATGGGTAAAATAGCATTAAAATAAGTGCTTCAACCACTGGTTTTTATAAACATTTCCATCCTAATCCTAACAGTAATAAGACAGAAATTGAATAGCTGGACGAGAGACGACAAAAAATATAATATTCTGAAGTTTCCCTGTTGCTGTTGACATTTGTCATCGACACTCTTCTTTTATTTACTTTCCATAAATTTCACGGCTTCTTTGCAACTATGGAAATAAACCTAGCTTAGTTACATATGAAAATACATTAAAATTTCAAAAGTATTGTAAGTATGGACTTAAAATAGTAAAGTACTTTCAGAAAGATTCAGATCATGGTGATAATTTTAAAGCAAGATTTTTGTAGGTAAAGCTCTAAAATTGATCACGAATTCTTTATGATGCGTGATTTATTGATAAATTCTTTCATTAAGCAACAATTATTTTATAATCCTAAACACATAGGTCTTCCCCAGGGAGAAAAAAAACTATTCCCAAAAACCTTTCGTAAGCATCTTGCCAACTGCCAACAATTATTTACTTATTATATCAATCTGTTTTATTCTAATATTTTACCGGTTGTACCCTAAACTGTATTCGTATCGTATTCCAGCTGTTTCATTTACTTAAATTCTGCTCTTGCAAAATTGCATAAATTGATAAACATATTTAGCGAGCAGATTACGTATCACAGTTGATATCACAGAAGATAATTAAAATAATCGATCCTTGTTTCAGGTAAGCCGACGTGCAATTGCAGTCAGTGCGACATGTCTCGTATATCATCATACGGTGAGTACTTGGGATTTGCTCACATTAACCCTGACCCCTACCATTCAATGATAAATACGTCCTTGACATTTATTATCTTATAAACATTACGGCAATTCGTACGTAATTTGCTTATTTCAGTCTCTGTAGAGCGCTGCGTTATCGTCAATGTTTTCAGCATTTGTCCAATTGAATCCTGTGTGTGATAATCAAGTGGGACCGGGAGTAGGTCACGTTACGATAGTGATGAGAAATAATGAGTTAAAAACTTGATTGTATCTATTTTCTATGGTTGTTTACTTAAACAATTGGAGATTATTGTTGTTATTATTTTTATTAACATCTTGTACCTAAATTCAAACAAAAAAGGCTTCTTTTTTATCTCAGTAGAAAAGTTCCATAAATTGTAATGTTGGTATTAGAATTGTATATTGCGTATAAACATCTCTCCTGGGAAAAATAAATAAATTGTCACATAATTTGAATTTAATAAGAAATAGTATATAATTAAATTAAGTTATAACCGTGGTGTTGTTTCAACCCGATACGGTTGTTAATTGATATTGGATATTTAATTGAGTGTTTTATTTTTGGTTTAATACCGAAAATAATTGAAAACCCATCACTAGACGTAATCGTGTTAGCAATGTTTTTCAGACTTTGTCCAATTGAATCCCGTATAGTAATCAAGTGGGACCGGGAGTGGGTCACGGGGTCGCCCCGACCCGTCTTCGCCCGCGCCCGCTCTCACCCGCATTGCCGCCGTATTCACAAATACGGCCGAGTAAAAACAACCGATAAATTTAATGTTTCACCCCTATATTTACGAACGCACTGCTCTTTGTTTAAACGTCTCGGGTTTCCTGCAATTTGTAATTCACGCTGTTTTCTAAAAATCCTTTGTGTTGAAAAATTTTAATGTGTTATTTACTTTTCTGACTTTTGCATACTAGCGCGCCGGGTTAACATGGTTAATATATAAAGTAGTAGTTTAAGGTAGGTAGTTTTGTGTATATTTTTATGCGAATTAATCTAAATACAATGAATCTACATATTTAAGTTTTTAATATGTTAAATAAAGCAAATTATCCTGTTTCCTGTTCTTTCAAATGTATCAAATAGAAAGATCACACATTTAATAGAATTAGAGTAACTGCTAACGACCCAATAAGTTTTGCAATAAATACATTCATGAAGCTGTTATAATGTTGGAAGACAATAATTTATCCTTTAACATTTGAATGTAATCTCACCAGATTGCGTCGAAACTCCGACCTTCATAAAGTGTACCAAGTTTCCCCACATCTTAATCAGTGTTGCCATAACTATATCAATTTAATACTACCGCTGTACTGGGCTAAATGTCTACTGTAATTGCATTTGGTAGTTTCCTATACTTATTATGAACACGAAAATGATTTACGTAGGTTCTTTACACTTTGTTCCTATACATTTTTATTCTAATAATTAAAGATTCGTTTTTGCTATGCAATACACTTTATATAAAAAAGTAATTAATAGCAATCAAGCAAAGTTTTTCTCAAATATTTGTTCATTTTTTATATGTTAACATTTATTTGAAAAAACTTAGTTTGATTGTTTAAAAATAAAAAAAAAAATTTTACACATTTTAAAAAACAAACTGTCATGGTGCCTTAACTTTTAATAGATATGTAGTCTAAGAAATCTTTTTCAATTTTGAAATGCATAAAAGGAACTATCTAAAACGGCTTAAAATAACGAAACAATTTTAACCCAAATTAACTCGCCTAATTATTCGGAAGCATCGATTTATCCCAATTATCGGAACGAGTTCTATAAATTACCATTCGAATTTCATGACACAAATGCAACGTTCACAACATTAATAGTTGGCTGTGATATCAAAATTTCCCGTCGGTTTAATGTCATCCCGTTTCATCAAATAATTAATAAGTCATAACGTTGCGTACCCAACCCGCATACACGACTCGCTATAAATAATTAGAACAGAGGGTAGCTAGGGCTGTCCCACACTAAAGTATCTGTTATTTCAACTACAATAATAGCACCAGTGTCACTAGGCACTTTCTCAATTGATAGCGGTATAATTAGCTGTAGGGAGTCACGGTGACGAACTAATCACGGCTTGAGAGCGGTTAAATATACGTTATTATGTGTTTAGCAGATTAATCACGTATTTTAGATTAATGATACTTGGATAAGTGAATTTAAACTGTAATTTGGTTTATATTCTGTTCATGTTTGTTCTGGTAGGCCTATTTTAATACTTAGATTAAGAAAAGTAAGTCTTCTGATAACCTGAATCATTTTATAGCGATTGTTTATCATCGCTGTAGTATAATCATCGAGCGAGACTATTGTTTGTACAAACTTTTAGATAAATTGCTTTCGTACCTATGTCTGCGCAAACTTATCAATATTTCTAAAATTTCATCAATGACTGGATCATAGAGCAATAACAAAGAGGAGATGCCGTAATAAGCGTTTTGTAAGAAAGTATTTGTGAGGCTACACGAGGCGGAAGGCAGACGTGCGACATGCTTGGTTTCGGCCGTGGCTCCAACCATGGAGCACGAGCAATGACAAGCTCCGCCCACTTTTGTGTGGGCGAGTCGCCAATGATCACATCACTGCGCCATTCCAAACGGCCTCTCCTCTTTGTAATTGCCCCATGGACTGGATGATAACTTTGTTTCTTTACTTTTAAATTATGATGTATGCTTTGCCTCGTACGAGAGCTAACTTTTCTCTATCCATCCGATAGAAAGACACTACAAGATAGTCTTACCGATTAGCTAGAAGTTGCCTTGGACCTTTGACTCAGTGAAGTTTTAGAATCCAAAGCAAGCGTATCTGTCGTAGCCTTCGACATATTGCAAAAGCCCTTGAAAATGCGTTTGGTTTGTAGCTATAACATAAATACCAGTGGACTATAAGGTGTGATATGTTTGTATTGTATGTGTAAGGAGTTTCAACTATACGAACAGATGACAGCTGTTTAGCAAATTGAACTGCCTTGCATTAGCTCGTAAAATCTAAAGCATCTAGACCAGTAATAATCGACTTGTATGATCACTATTTGGATATCTCACTATCAACGTCCGGACGAACAAAGATAATTTAAATAAGCATTGAATGTATGAGTTATGTAAATAGCGCCAATTTTCGCAAGGTCTTCTTATGAGACCTCGCGAAATACAGGACCGACCTTCCGCTTATCGTCGTGATATGATGATATGCGCAGTAGCCTGAAGACTAACAATCCTTTCAGTTCCTCATTACAATTCGAGTTGGACGCGTGATATCTATTATGTCGTGGAAAAAGTTATACGCTAGTAAGTTATTTTTTTCTAATCATTGACTGCGTGAGTGCTCTAGTGACGTGAAATAGTGACACGTGTAGTGTTTAGATAAATCGAACGTCTAGTTATGTAGGCGTTTTATATCGTCACGACGCGTCACGGTATCTAAATAGCGTGTTTGATCAAATCGTTTCTAACACTAGGCTGCAATTAACGTATAGAAATGATTAAAATGAAGTGTGAAATATTTTGGAACGTTAACCGTTGCGGTGTGTAACGCGAGGCATTTGAAACATGTACGTTTTTGACGGTCATTATTTACGTTTATATCTTTTTACGACCATATTCTGATCGTTAAATGTGGAACTAAAATTATAACTTAAGTACCAAATTGAAGTTCCGACGACATTTGCCATCATATTATAATGATATTTTTTTTATTTTAATGATTCTTACTCGCTCTTTCTTTCTCTATCTCTCACACATATCTTATTTTTTATACAGGTTATCTGGAAATTTTATGGATATTTTGCATTTTCACCTAAGTATTTAGTTATCCAGTTACCATCCTCCCTTATATACCTTTACTATGTTTTAAGTAAACCCATATTGTCCCAATGCCGTGCAAAGGTGTCCGCTCCTATTTCGTTTTTTACTCGCAACTTTACTTTTTTTATTTACCCTCAGGATAATACCTTAATATGCAAAACTGTATTTGCAAATGTAATAAATACATCAGCTCAGTAAATAAATCTACCCATTTTCTTATTTCTCGAAATCTAATTCTTATCGATAATTATCACATTTCAAATTTTATCCGAAATATTAGATTTAGTTCTTCTTCAAGCGGACCCTGGGCTCCGAGGCAATCAGCCGAGGATGCTAGTGTATATTAGTGTATTATTAGTATGTGTATTATTAGATTAACTTTTTCGATCACCGAACGTTTACTCAGGTGTAATAAAATGTTTGTTAGTAAAGGAATGACATGCGTAGATAGTGATGTAACAACCAAAACTGAGGTTACCAAAATAACTGTGTTTATAAATTAAGTGAGCTATCGAATCATAAATTGTTTATAGACTGTCGGGTAGGCGTCCGACTCGTTGATATTCACAGATTATATTTAAAACATTTTAACTAATTAACAATTTATTACCACACCAACCATATCTAATGTTTTAATTTCCTATCGGGTTTTAAAGAGAATATGTAATAGTGCCACAATAGTTCAACAATAAGTTTAAAGCAAATTTTCTTTTTAAATAAATTGTTATTTAGTCTGTTATCCATATTATCCACCTTTTCGTTCCCATAATATTTTTTTTATACCTACTTAATTCCAGACACAAATTGGACTCGTAACAAATATTTGGTAGAAAAGTGTGTCTCTGTTACTTACGTCTCTACATAATTGGGTATTCTACTATTTTTTCTTTTTTCTTTCGTATCAATATTTTTATTTCCAGGAACAGAATTATGAAAGAATTTTTGTAATCCGTTCAAAAATAAATAAGTTATAAGCCATTGAATTTCGGTGGAACGGGAAACTGTCAAAAAACAAGAAAAGGATGCAGTGTGTGAGCTGTGACGTCACTGCAACTCGCTTTCGTGCGTACAAAAGAGATAAGCAAGACGTCCCCACCACGCTCGCACTTTTAGAGAAAACTTTAAAATCGAATTACTGCCTTAATTAAGAACCAATTTTGCTATTGTTTTCAGAATCGGTTACTTTTTAGTGTATATTTTGTTTAGTATAACAATATTAACCTAGTATGAATACAGTCAAGTAGCCTATTGTTTCCGAAATGGGCATTAAATAAATTTGTTTAGCAAAACTTATAAAACTGGTAATTATGTTAGCGTTGCGTTTATCTACAATCCACATCATAATCACTGTGTCGACAGCGGCGTAGTTTAAAAACAACATAAATTAAACTTTACTTCGTGGGTGTGTTTTAACAATTTAGATAAAATTTGGGTTATTTTTAATGTAGTAGTCAAATTTTTATTGTTTTGGTTTTCGTGGAGTCACAGAATTATTAATATTACTAATTTGGTATTTATGTTAAAACTTCATCTGAAACTCATAAAAAAATTGAACTCATTTCGAACAATTTGTCCTTCAGTGCTCCCTTAGTAGACATTATTTATTCTATTCATTCATTATTAATTATTTATTGTATATGAAAGATAAAGCTATTTATGAAAAAAAAAACAGATCTGAGGCCCAGTGGATAATTAAACCCTACATTGATTTCCACAGTCAGTACTAAAGCCATGTAATTATTATTCAGTACCACGGATTGATCAAACAAACAGATTGATCTTGATTCGTGGCTTAAATAATTCTCTGTGCGTAGCCGCTAAATTAAATGATTCGTGGCTAAAAATTATCTGTGCACAGAGACGGCGCTAAATAAAAATAGTCAGCGCCAAAAGTAAGTGTGAGTACGCACAAGACCGCGTTGACGACTTGTCGAAGGTATTCAGGATGCATGTAAATGCCACGGCCTCTCGTTCACGATTCGTTTCTGAAGTTGGTTCGCGGGTGAATGTAAAACTGCAGAAAGAAGACACTGCGATTGTGGAATGACCTCCTTGCCATGGTTTTCCCTAGTGACTATAACATGGGAGCCTTCAAAAATGTCGTGAAAAATTCCTTCAGAGTCGGCAACGCGCTCGTGACATCTCCGGTGTTGCTAGGCTACAGTAACCACTTACCATCAGGTGGGCCGTATGCCTGTTTGCCTACTTAGTTGTATAAAAGATTGATATTATTCTGGATGGTGGATAAAGCCTACGGTAATCTTTATCGCACTTGTTTCTTTTAAATAAAATAGATTGACTTGGCAATCGCACTAAACAATCATAATACGAGTAAATATATTATGTATTACCTACTTGTGTGGTAAGATACATTGGGTATTCATGCGATGGCCAAGTCAATCTGTTTTATTTAAAACATAGAAGATATTTAATATTGATATGGTCACTAAAAGATGTTGATAGGTTAGCTAATTACGTAATAACTTAAGAGAGAAGGTCCCTGATATTTAGTAGAAGTTTTTGATAATTAGAACGTAAATTGGTTTTATTTTCCGTGATTTTCGGACAGTTAGCTTCTATTTGTACTAGATTTTTTAATCAATGGCTTATTCAAATATTCTTACATTCAGATAAATATTTAATACTTAAAATCATAAAAAAAACATAAATAGTAATACCACAATATATAAACATATTTTAGTTTAGTTATGAACATTGACACAGAAATAGTTATCAAACAAAATAGACGCATTCAGAAGCCAATCGCCAAACCAACATGCAAGCCGCTCTCCTGTCAGCAACATCCGAATCGAAATAATTCCAAATAAAGTGGCCCAGCGAAATGTCAAATAAAACACCGAACACCGGCACACTATCAATAACGTCCGTGTTGTTTAAAATTCGCAGCCCGTCAGGGATTTGGCACTTCAGCGCGAGTTTGGAATTCATAATACTTTTTTATGTCCACCATCTTGATTGTCGGATTTGATGTATTGGTCGGTCCGGACTGCCATTCTGTACGGTTTCATGGAGACAGAGTTTCTTTTTCGATATGGCTTTTACTTTCGTATTTAGCCAGTAACAAATATAAATTATAGAATAAGTTATTGAAAAGTGGTCCATAAATCTGGCGATTACCTTAAAATGGAGCTCATTTATTTACTTTATATAGCTTTTATGATGGGAGGACTAGGCCTATGAGTATCATTAAAAAACATAGAATCGCTAATGATATTTGCCTATTTAGTTGAAAGTTTTAGTCAAATTGTCTAAGGGTTCCACTTTAAATACTTGTCCCTCACAATCGCCATTTGGGGCGAGATTTGCGCCTACATTGTGCCCAACAACAACATAAAACAATTCCTGAAACCACATCCGCATAATCCACCTTTCCCCAGTGTCACATAATCCGAGCACAAAGCTAATTTAAATATAGTTTTTGTCCCCGTTGTTGATACGAAACAAAAAACCGCAAACGAAGTCGATGTTTGTCCATTCACGCGCGGAAGATCCCAAATTCAGAGCCGCAGACTTTCTTCTTTTTTTAATATGTACTTATAGTCTGAGATCTTACATTTCTTTTAGATATTTTTAACAAACATTCGTTTTATGTGAGACTATTTTGATTAAGTAAATCGGCGTTTTTTAAATTATAAACTAATTATTGTGGTTATCTATGATAGTACTTAGTTTTATTTAAACTCGCAAGTTACGGGGCCTATATTACGGGGACAAATAAATAAATAAACACTGCGAGTATGTTTTAACAATAGCATACTCCTACTCTACTAATATTATGTGATATATAAATTTATTTAAAAAAATTATCCGTTGAGAAAGTATAACATAATAGTCAAATGAACAAAAAATAATCATAGAAATATTGATACGCGATCTTATACTCGGATCTACAGCATTGCAGTGGAGTCGAATTTAATTTTGACAGCGGACCGCCCGCGTCCCGCTAACACAGATAACGTAGACCTTAATGCTGCAACTAGAACACGGCCTCGTAATATCATAATCGTAGTTTGTACTATGTGGCCCATCACTACTAACACGGTCGTGTCGCGGCCAGCACTCAAAGTTTCGATTTTTATCGTAATGACTGGTTTTTGAGGTTATGATTATGAGAACAAGGTGAAAGTTTTAATAATTAAAAAGTTTCAAATTGTATTGTTGAGCTGGCTTCTTCCTACACAACAGTCTAAAAAGGAATAATTTATTCAACACAATTAAAATATATTTGTCAAATCCATTTATATTTGGCCGCCAAAATTTGCAATGAATGAGCGGAGACCAGCGTCCTCGCCAGCAAGGCTGTATGCCTAATTAGCTCAGCCTTAGAGCTCTCGACTTCCCTGAACTATTGACTTTGTCCTTTCTGAAACTTATTCAATATCTATTCTCTATTCGGGAATAGAATTGTTACATTAGTTATATTAGATTTTGAGATTGTGTTCAGACAATACTTGTCAGTCCTCCTAATTATGTTTAGTTAACTTTTGGTTTAGAAGGTAAAGGTAAACCGTAAGAGAAAAAATAAACAAATATATGTATATTTAAACTAGCTTTCGCTTTTAATATTTTAGGATAACGATAAAACGTTTTAATTTTGTTTTTCTCTTTTCGATTTTGTTTTCTTATTTAAATGCTTCTTCGTCCTTAGAACATCCATACTAACATTATAAATGCGAAAGTCTGTCTGTCTGTTACGCTTTCACAGCCTATGAATATAGTTGAAGACCCGGGGTCAAACATAGGCTACTTTTTAACGCATCCGGAGCTGCGAGAAACCGCTAGTACTTAAATATTCGCCGACTAGACAATTATACTAACATCTTTGTGAGACTGTATTTCTCGAATAAATATTTTTTTATTAATTCGTTAGAGTTTTATCGCTGCTATCTCGTGTCTCAAAAATTTGCCAGTAATTGTTGCCTCGTCCCTTGCAACCGAGATGATAAAATACACTAAAAATTTACAACCCCAAATGTGAAATATCTAAATATTCTAATGCAAGATGAATCAGAATAACGTAAATAAAATGGGTGAAGCGATAACGCTATCGTATCACACGTAATATCGAGTAGGTATTCTGATATCGAGTAATGTTCAAGGCCATTACCATACCAATAAATTGTTTATGCAAATTAGCCAGTTTCGGCAAACACAACACAACACTGCTCTTCACATTTAGCTGGTCATTTTTAATTTTTCCGGGTTATAACAGGATTTATGTTTAGAATACGAAGGGATTATTTTTATGTGTTGTATATTAAACATCTAGTCAAACAGGGTATCACCTGCGGCCAATCTAACGAATAACCAATGTTCAATGATGTACTTGCTACCTATCCCGGCTTCGTACGACTAGTGTCCATATTAGTTCTAATTTTTGCCGTAATTAGCTTAAATTTAAGGTAATTCGCTCAGCTTAATACTTCTCTATTTTTTTGTTGGGTGACTGTGAAAGAAGGCTTTTAGCTTTAAGCCCTCTAATTGGCATAGTATTTTTATACTTGTGGTACAATAAAGATTCATATGTCGGCATATGTATATAAATAAACAGCTTACCTTAGGCTTCGAATGCAAGCTGACAACGCAACTAGGAAAAAACGGTAAAACGAAGAAATAAACAAATAATTTTTTTACGTAAAATAAAATTTTACAATGTATATTTTTTCTGGTACAGGTCCAACTGTTGGATAAAAGCCTCCCACCTCTTTGTTCCCATTTTATTAACTCTCGATTCGTTGGATGTTACTCTGCACTTTATCAAAATCTTTAAGGTCTGTCCATCTCTTTCTAAGTCCGTCTGGAGTAGTACAAAGTACCTATTTAATAAACTAAAGTAAAGTTATGACGAGCAAAGATCGCAGATAATTTATGTTTTTATTTTGTACCCGTGTGAAAAACAAAAGAAGCAAAAATATGGTTGTTTTAAAAGCAGCATACGTTGCTGTTACGATGTAATTCTTTATAGTATTACACTGCAGAGCAAATACATATCAGAATTTACGATGGCTACTGGCAGAATGCTTGTGCCTTATCTACACAGCATTGCACCATTTTTGCTGTTTTACAGTGCAGTCTATCCTTACAGCTTATAGGAATGTGTACTAAGTACGAAAATATCGGCATTTTATTCTAAAGTAACACTGTTATAACATATCTAATGGAGATAAGGAATGCAAATAAGAATATTGTCATCTTTCACGTACAGTACATACTCATCAACTATGGGAGTTTTGTTATGTTTAAGGGTTCCGTCATTGATGTGTTACTTATAAAATTGTAAAAAATAACGAAACCCAGGAATGAATTAATCTCAAATAAGTCTATCTTTCGTTCATGTACACATATTATTGGAAACTTAACATTAGGAAATTTTGGTAAAAGTATCAATAATAATCAATAAATTTATTTTATTTCAATTCTTGCATACAAGGTACCTTAGTGGATCTGCCAGCTAACTTACAATATCGTTAAATCAATAAATAAGTACACGAATAAAAAATACTTATTTATGTACTTACGAGTATCAACAAAGCCTAAAAGTAGAATAAACTTTCCTTGTTATTATTCTGACATATTTATATATTATAAAACTTAAGTTTATCATTGGGTAATAGTTTGATTACTTTAATCAATTTAAATAAAGTTAAAATACGTTATGGTTTCAAGTAATATTCTACAAATTAATAATTATAACATAATTGTAGACAGCGCTTGCGGAAACTGTTTCTTTTTAAATTTTTCCATTGCTGCATAACAATTTTGTTCTTTATTAAAACAAGTGTTTGTCTGGTCGGCGAACGACGGCCTTGAATTTATTGATATATACTTTATATAATGCAAAATACTTTTGTATTAATATAAAGCATTTTGATTATCAACGCCACATTATACAAGATTATACATATCCTAATTATTAACATTTTATTCAATTTTATTTTTTAGTTGAAATTGTTTCGTAAATGTTGTAATAACTTATTTCGCAAGTGACTCAAAAGTTATCGCTCAGTAATATTCAATAATAAGTTTACCACAAATCGTAACCATATTTACAATTTTGATTGTAGTTTTATCTCTAGTAATGACCAAAATTATACTGCAAATACTAGCTATTGATGTGAAACCCCATGTTTCAGTAATTCAGACCTCTTAATGTAAATCTAAACAAAAAGTAAATTTATCCTATTTCTATAAAAACACGATCGTAAAACTGTCGGCGGCCAAAAGGCGCACATACAAATTGAAATCATGTACTTATTACCTACTTTTTCCCAGACAGTAGAGCCAATTCAGTCCGAGGATATAGGCCAGTCCGGCGACGCCTCTCGTTCTCATTCCGCACAATGTGGACTAGGCTTTGTCAATACGCAGCCTACTTCAGGAATTCAGGACTCGGGTCGTCGACATTCCTAACAGCGGGTTTATGTTGATCACTCTGAAAGTTATTAAGGCAGGTGTTACACACGATATTTTTGTAGGTCTTTTTAAAGATCTTTGTTCATGGGCGCTTCGTAAAATTGTATGATAGATTAGCCAAACTTAAAAGCTTTAAGCATAAGTGAAGCAAATAGTTAGGTACTTTAGTTTTGGTCGAGTTTAGGTCAGGTACCTGGCTAAGACCTTATGTTTCAGCTAAGACCGTGAGTGTTGTTATTGTTGTAAGTGTATTGTTATTTAAAGGTCCCACTGCTGGACAAAGAGCCTCCACCTCTATCGTTTGTATTCTTTCCCATGTTGAACGGGTCATCTGAACATACGAACCTATTTAATGTAGCTTTGCGGTCATTTAGTCCAGTCTACAAACAGTAGACACGGCCCCTAAACCTCTAATTAACTCCTAACCACGGATTAGACTTGTCGAATCAGTCTGCCTACCAATCACAACATTTTTATTTCAATAAATCGACGTAAATTTTAACGCTGTTTACAAGAGACGAATCGATTTACAATAACCAACACACGTGGATCTAGGTAGGAAAGTTGGTTGCATCAAAATAACACTCCCCAGGCAATCGTTCGGTGCATTTATCATAAAATGTAGAGATTACAGAAGTAAAAACTTTTTAAAATTTTCTTAGGTTTGATAACGATTCCAGATTTAATAAAAAGATGACGAATTGTCGAGTTACGAATGATAGAGACTACAGAAGAGTTTACATTACAAATAACTTTAAAAACAAATTTATTTTTATGCACATCTACTAAGCGCTTAAGTAGATAATCACACGTCTTAACCTAATTGCGGCCAATCTTTTTTCTGCAACAGTTTTTCTTGATATGTTCTTCTTTAAGCTTTTGCCAAGCTATCACTCTCAATTTGATGACAAAAAATACTATTTTACCTTATATTGAATCATTTATTTCTTTTATTTCTCCACATTTATCTTTGCTTTTTCCACATTGCTGAAAATTGTCGAATACATATCATAAACTCTGGCAGGGTACTACAATGCATAACTATTAACTAATTATATGAAATTTAACTACTTTCTAAAAGCTATAAAACAACCGTTAGCTAATCACGTGATGCAATTTATAAAGAGAGCTGCTAACGGGTTCCGTCCACAATACGATATAGAGCTCCAATTGTAACAACTAGCGATGATTTACAGCGTACCCTAGACTCGGGCGCAAGCTAGGGTCGCAACTCGGAAAACACGCTTGGACAAAATAGAGCTACAATTGTGCGCCGCGTCGTTTGATTCGTAAAGAAAACGTCAATTTAAGTAAGTGTTAGTTCTATGCCCTTTTTATTTCTGCATGAAACGAGGGGGCCAACCCTCGTTCAAGGTCACAGGGGTGAGTATGCTATACGTTTATTTATGTGGATCTACCGTGGCCAGTAATACTTACTTACCCACTAACTTGTTGACGGCTTTTACAAGCATTTTGAGATAAACGCATTAATTTATAAATAGATTTGCGAGAGATAAAATAATCGGGCTGTTCGATAAGAGGTTTCAAAAATCATATAGGTAGGTATCTATAGTTTTAGTATTTTGACTTTATGATAATAATTGACACAATTAAATTTATTTGTACTTAGGAGTACGAATAAAGTAAAATGGTTTTTTTTTTACATTAGGATCTGTAAGGAAGTATTTATTACTTTTCACCAGTCTATATTTACTCTACTTACGTTACGTTTTATCAGAAGTATATTAATTACAAATTTGTCGTCGAAAAGCAACGACAATCTCAGTTTATTAACTTGTTTCAATTCAATCAATTAACTGGAATGTCGACTCACTAAGTAATAATTAAGTTGTAACAGCATTAAACATATTTGACTAATTGCTATAATCGCAATCAGCCCGGGCATTTAGTAACATTGAGGGCCAATTCAACCAACATCGTTCCTATCCAAGAATAAATAATCTATGCATAAAAATAGATGGCAGACATTTTTATTCTAAAGACAGAGTCCTTATACCGGAATTATACGTGGATTAACAATATATTCTCTGGTTAACCTTGTGGTGAAATGAAAACTTCTAAATTTCGTCATTATAGAATAAAATTTATTCGACTTTGGTGAAATCGGCCCTAAGAAGCATGAAGCAAACATTCGGTTGTAGAGCGCGCTACACGGCTCACTCCAGTTTAAGCCGCCTTTGCGCGCGTGAGTCGCGTTCGATATTCAAACTTAAATCATGAACTCTACATGATATCGAACGCTACGCTTCGTCGAACACTATTAATGTTCCTGCGAATGAGAATTGACGTCGGATTTTACTGCTATTTAGAATATGTAGCAATTCATACCTGTAAACTGTACATCTCATTTTTTTTTTTTCTTTTCATCAATTTATTGTGGTTTTGATAGTTGTTTTTTTTTATTCATTACAAATTTTAGTTCACTTATGATTTATGGTGTGAAATCACAGAATTATGCTAATAGTTTGTTTTGTGATACAAATGACTAGCTATTAATCACGATCCCACCTGGTGTTAAGTGCAGATGTGGTCTGTCTATGGTGGAGCTCGCTGGTTCAATAATAGCCTATTCACTCTAGCCTAGTTATAAATTATTTTGTATTATTGTGTAATAATAATTTCTTAGATACTAAATCTGTGAGGTAAGAGAATGATATTTTTTTTTCAAATAGATACTAAAATTTTTAGTAAAAACAAAAAACAGATAAATAAGCATCACTTAAATTCACTTAACTAATGGTTAATATCTTTGGCAAGACTTTTTTATTTTGAGTCGAATTACATATGTTTGCTAATTTGTCTACTGCGTTTTGGCGAAACGCCAATATTGTCGTATTTATAGCACCACCTACATTAAATATCCCGCCTATTTCGCTATGGTCAAGTGTGATGTGTGATCATGAGCCATCATACATACATCGACATATGTATGTTGTCGATGGTACTTAAATGTTCAATAGTACAGTAAGAACGATTCATGTTTTTTGTTTTTTTTTTTTACTCTTGATAGTTAGACATTGTGTGTGTGTGACTCTAGGAGATCCTCCAGGATAGAATCAAATCTTACAAGTGTTGTTACTACATAAACGACGTAAGAGTTTGAGAAAATAATTTTATTCCAGATCGATTTTATTTCTCTTTGTTTAACTAAATTCAATAAAAATCGTATCTTAATAGTTTCAGCACAGGAATGTGCCTGTGTAGTTATTAACCCGTCACGCGTCCAGCGGCCTAACTTAGTCCGCAGCGCAAATGTTACTCATACTGTTCAAAGGGCCCACTTAGGCCATAAAGTGTTCCGTTCTCTTTGGTATTTTTTATGTATACTTTAAAATGATTGACACATTCAAAAATTATATTAACACCAATAGGAACTCTCCTTCTGTTGATTGGTATTTTTTGCGCCAATGAAAATCAATTATTTTTTGCGCAATAAAAACAAATTCATGAGTGAAGTGCGACACAGCAAGAAACTCCGCCATTACTGTTTTTAGTGCAATTTCGCGTGTGAAGTAAAATCGTAAATATGTCGAAATCTTTTAGGAGGTAAGTATTTGTATTATGTATTATATATAAAATTAAAGCTAAATAAATAACCTATTTGGGAAATGTATTTATTCTAGTCGCAATGTAAAATTTAACGTGGAGAAATTGATTTAACTTTTATTTACTAAGATCGACAATCTTTCTAACGGGTTTTATATTGCAATATTTTGTTTCTAAATACAATAAAATACCGTGAAAGCTATATAAGTTTACTGTAAATTTACTCGGGAATCTATTATTTTATTTATGTCACCATAATTTTGTTGAAATTGCATACAATTCCGTAATAATTTAATTGTCACCGCTCACCGATCATATTGTTCATGCTAATGTCATTGACCTTGTAATTTTGGCGCGTTTGGGCAGCGTCTTCATAGTTGTACAGTTGACAACAAAATCGCATTAACTTACTTTGTTTTTTGGAGGATATGTAGATTTTATATTTTTGAGTTTTAACTGTGTAATTTTACTTTACATATTCTTCATGCAGTTATTATTATTTTACAGCATTGATCGAGTGATGGCCGTGAACAGAACCCCAGGTGGCTCTCTTCATGTGGATTCTACTAGATGGTCTCCATATTTATTGTTGTAATAACAAAATACAACAAGTAGGTAGAACTTTTTAACAAACGTTTTATGTACTAGAAAGTAAGCATTTGCTCCAAATATGTAATAAATGTCGTTATTGTACCAACCTATATGAATGCTATTTTTGAAAAGTGTGACATATACCTATGTCGAATGAAAATCATTCGATATCGAACGAAACTCTATCGATAACAAACAAGTCATTGGTTTTCTACTAAAAATTAGTCTACTCGCCGAATTTGCGTGAGTCACACTTTGCAAGAATAGGGCTCCCGGCTTAAAATGCCTTGTGTCCTGTAGTTGTGATTAGGACCTAGTTCCTGAATTCAGTATTATACTACTTTTTTTTAATTGTTTAAATAAAAAAACATATAACCCCTACAATGTGTTTTCTTTCTGGGGGACTATTTTTTAATGTATGTCGAATGAAAATCGTTCGATATTGAATAATTTTTGTTCGAACGATTTTCATTACGTGCACGTGTATTTTCAAAAATCATTCGATATAGAACAAAAGTATTCGACACGTCGATTTTGCGTGAGTCACACTTTTTAAAATAGCACTTCCGTCTTTTTTTCATTTAGATATTTGTTTTAGTCAATACGACTCTAAATAAAAAAATTTAATACGACTAGTAACTCTTAGCGCAGTGAGCGAATTCAAGTTTATAAAATCTGTCACATATATTTCTACTTACTAATCATGAGCGTTATTTAAAAAAAAGTGGGATCGAGTAAAATTGTGTCGAATAATTTTTATTCGTAATTTATATAAGACTATATGTCGAATGAAATCTCATACATTCAAAAATAGGGTTTCTTATTTTTCAAGCATTTGACATTAATATATTTATTACTAGCTTTTTTCCGCAGCTCCGCCTCATACTAAATTTCATCAAAATCCGTTCAGCGGTTTGGCCGTGAAAACGTAACAGATGGCAGACAGACAGACAGACTTTCACATTTATAATATTAAGCATGGATTTAAATTATAACGCGTATTTATGTTGTTAGTTTTCTCTATGCAATATATTTATAATCAATAATAACAGGTATACTCTAATATTTATGAATGAAAGAAATCGGATAAATTCATTTTTACATTTTTGTTGCTATCTATACTTGCGGGCCGCATCGCGAAGGGCTAGTGGCGGGAATCAGGTGTACAGCTCGCGCCATTGCGTTTCAAGGTCAGTCGCGGGCCGACGGCAATTGTTTTTCGCGCGCCAAATTATTAATTTTTAATAAAATAACAATTGACAAGTGATTTTTTGTGCTAGAATAGTGTAATTATAGTCATTATTCGCGTAATTTATTAGACTTTATGTTGTTGTAAAAGGTTTAAGTGAAGTGTGTGTAAATTTAGTTAAATTTTACGTGAAAGCAGATAATGGCGCCAAGAAAATCGTCAATTTCAAAAGTTTGCAGGATAAAAGGAACACTCCGGTATTTATTAGTATATAATTTTACTTTTATCTTGTTGCCCGTTTCTTGATCTTTTTTTACATATACAAATCTTGCAATATAATTATACATTTTAAGCACAAATCACGTTTTTGCGCGGATAGTCGTTAAAAATCGCTATGTATGGGGACATTTGCCGTACATAAAGCTGAGAGCCCCCGGACGCGTGACGGGTTAATAGTATGGCACAGGAATACATTTGAATTAATTTGGTTACATTCTATTTTTAAAAGCAACATTTTTATTTTTATTAAGTATGCTTAAATCATAGAGCCGCGCCACCGTCACAAATCCGCTTTGATCTATGCCCAAAATAGTTCGTAAGCTTTATTAACATGTCAATTTGATATTCTATTCAAAGAAGAATTTCTCTAAATCAAAATTACGGAAACCTCCTACTTGCCACTAGAGTAGCCAAAAAAACAATGGCGAGGCGGGGGTAACGCACGCTACAGCGACAAAAACTCGCGATAAAAACGGCGCGAAACGTGTCTAACCATCTAACCAAAGGCCGTTGACCTGTAGAATAAACACCTAACCATCATATTATTTATACTTCTGCTCCAGCGACTTATATAATCCATGGCACGAGTTCACGTGTTGACTTTTTAGGGCAAAAAATGTACGATTTCATTCGAGCACTTTACCCAGCTCCGCTGTTCTGATTGGATGGATTACAGGCGGGGAATTTTCTAAATTGGAATTTTAATCGGTTTCTCGTTTTTAAAGGTAGTTTCCTAGCTTTAAGTAAATACTCGTAATCTCTCTATCTAGCTACAATTATATCTACCCGCGCCCTTCTTTGATATGTACCCTTTAATATCCATGTGGTTTACCAATTAATTGAAAGAGATTATGAATAAGCCTATCATCGTATTCATATTACAATAACAACTATGTGTATCAACTATTCGGCCAAACAAACATTATTTTTACAGTAAAGTAACGTACACACTAACAATTGTATATAACAATTATCTATAAACAATACAATACCTCTGAGCCTCTACTATAGTAAAGGAAAGGATACCATTTATTATTCAAGGTACCACACAACTCTAAAACCAAGGTGTACATGGTCGAATGACAATGTGGTTAACCCACACAAAATTTTGATGACGATTCCTTTAGGTACCTTTGGAAACAATCTTATTAGCAAATATTATTTCGAACAAGAAAAACAAAATCCAGAAAGACATTTCCCCTTTTTAGGGAACGCTAAGCGATTACCTAAAAGTACGCAAATTTTTCCAACACTGACAGCATTATTTCCCGCCTCTTGGCAGTGAATAGGGTAAATTTATGCGGCTCAGAATCATTATACGATTGGCATACAATCGCTAGCGGTCATTGACTGCGAGACATGACCCGAACTCGGCCGAAACGCTATTAATTTTGACGCTCGCTTAACATTTCTTTCTTTATTATTAGTCTGTTTTTTGAAAAATTGGCATTTGTCCCATTTTGTTTGTATCTCAATGAATGCGATTTAATTTATGTCAAATGCTGTTTGAAAAAACATATTCTTTGACATATAATTCGGACGATTCCGCAGTACGCTGCCACTAAAATAAAATATTACTGACAGCTTAAATTTTTGTTACCTCTTCTAGTGGTATCCATATCAATAAAATTAGAGAGTTTAAAAATCTCTCTCATTTTCTTAAGTTATGAATCTAAGCTACAAAGCGGACACGGTAAGGAAAATTGTCCTAGGTAGTTTCGGTGGCCTATGTTTTGAGCATGACTTTCATCCTTTACCTATCGTTCTATCAAGACCAACTCAATAAATACGAAGAAAATGCTAATGAAATTGTCTCCAAGACCATGTGAATTTATCGAAAGATCACACCAAATGAACAGCGGAATCATGAAATCATACATTCTTATGATACATGTGTTCAATCCGTAATATCCAGTAAGATAATTCTATTGAATGCGGTTTCAATTTTCTAATCACTGTATTGGATTTCCGAGTGACTAATAACGAGTTGTTTGTGAGCTAATGGCGGAGTCTCGGTTCGGAGCCCGTGGGAATTGAACCCAGCGACCGCTATAAGAAGAAACAAATTGTTTGATCGTCCGAGGGAAAATTGTTTGTTTACAAATGATTTTGGCGGCCGAGAAAGCCTTATCGTTAACTTTTGTAGGCAATTTCGATTGTTTTATGATTGAGTTATTTTAAATATCGCTATATACAGAATGTTTGGTTTAAGACATACCGAATATCACAGTGAAATTCCTGTGTTTTCTCTGTTAGAATAAGAATTTAATTTCACATTTAATCTATATACAATACTAATATCTATCTATATATAAATAAGTTGCGAGTATATTTTAACTTTGAGGACCTCCAGACTATGGAAACATTTTTCCACCAAGAAGCACCTCAGTGTATCTTTGAAAGAGATGAAGTCTGGAATACATTTATAATCGACCGGCAATCTATTAAACAAACGTACTGCTTGATATTTAGCGGAATGTTTTACTACATTAAGACTTGGCATAATATCTGGCTCCTTTCTTTCCTCTGGACTTCAGTTCATTATTCAGAGCCCAAGATACACTTTAATCATGTTCTAGATTGGACGATACTGATTATTTCAATGGAGCGACCGCCGTCTCACCTTCGTAACACGTTTTACAATGAAACCAGAGCAATAGGATAACGATCACTGTAACTTAACTGTAAATAATAAGCCCGAAACCATTACGTATTCTGTGGATTTATTCATTCCCATTCAGCGCAAATATTGTTCTCTCCGACAGCCTGTAACTGGTTTATTACTATTACCGATAGTAAAACGTTATTTCAGTGTTTCGAAGACATATTCTCGTTTAAACATACAATTTACGTCTGTTTTACTATTTATATATTTAAGCATTTTGCAATGTTGTTTTTTTTATTGGTAAAAATTGTCTTAATTCTTTTTCTCTGGAAACGCTTTAGTAAGTAGGTAGGTGCATATGTTTACTTAAACTTAGTAATATTTGTGCTATATTAAACTAAACTTAAACTACTACTACTTACGTTATGGTAAACTAGCTACCACTTCCAACTTTGCTGGAGTCCTCTTAACCGGCAGATTTTTCCTAAATTATCATACTTATTTCATTCCAGTGTTTAATGAGTTCGCCTTTCGACCCGTGCGTTCGATTCCTACCGGAAGCATACTTTGTTTAGTTGTTTTCAGTTTGGTTAGGACATTGCAGGCTTGAATCACCTGATTGTCTGATAATAAAGATGATTTTGTGCTTCAGAAGGCACGTTAAGCCGTTGGTTCCGGCTGTCATTTGGTAGTCAGAGGCCGAGAGGCGATTCCGAACTCTGACACTAGAGTGTACATGGTCGATAGACAATGTAACCTACACGAAATGATTATGAGAGATTAGTGTTACGCCTAGTGTTATATGTACACCTAATATCCTTTAGAAAACTGCAAGAATATATGTAAGTAATTTTTAATGTCACGAACAGACTTTATTGTCTTTCCCTAAGTATTTTTAGGATTGAACTTTGTTCAATCGTTTCGGATATTTTATCTCGACATAATTACGTCTAAACACTAAACTATTCTATCAAAACAAAGATAATGATTTCTTATGTTTTCGCAATTGTTATTTATTAAATTAAACTATTTTAATACGGTTTTTATCGCGTTTATTACTTATTTATTTACACCTAACGTTTCAAACACTTTACAGCGTTCATGGTCGCAGGCAGACTAAGTTAACATTTGTCTTTGATGTTATAAGATTACAAACTACCACCTGAAATTTTTATTGGGAACTATTCCGATTCACGCAGTATTGGCTCACAGTATCTAAGGGTCTTGCAGTCTGCTTCCGAGTTTGCGATTTTATTAAGTTAATGACTGGGTCCCAAGCTGGTGGTACTTGCCATCCATCCTCTCTATTGAAATTAGGATATTTTTTTAATTTCAATAGCTACACGTAACATCCTTGGAATGAATCTGTTTTCCTTTGCAAGGACTTGAGGATTATCAAAACGCATATAGTGGTTGGGTTTGTCTAGAGCATGTTCACAGACTGCAGACTTGGTTGAGCGTCTATTTTTCATGTCAGCAATATGTTCTTTTAAACGGGTATTAATGCTTCTCTTTGTTTGCCCAATGTATGATAAACCACAGTCACAGTCAATTTTATAAACTCCAGCATTTTGCAATGGGATATTGGATTTTACAGGTCTTAAAAATTGGTTTATTTTCTTATGCCGCTTGTAATAGGTCTTGACTGAAGCTCGCCTAAGTATGTTACCAATCTTGTCCGTGACTCCCTTTATGTATGGTAAGATGGCAGGAAAAAACGCTAAATGAACGCTGTAAAGTGTTTGAAACGTCAAATATAAATAAATAAGTAATAAACGCGATAAAAACCGTATTAAAATAGTTTATTTTAATGAAAGATAATGTTTAAAACAAAACATGCCGCTACTACGCTCGCGTAGCCGGTAACCTGTTATAAACAGCGACTTACATCAATTACCAATGGTTGTTGGGTTGGTCACGGCTGTTCCCACCACTAGTATTGCCGAACTATCGATAGTTTGACTTGACTAAAATCAATATATTGTCGTCGAAAATCAGTTGTGCTATAATGTCGATAATATTGTTTTTCACTATTGCTTAAACTATCGATATTATCAAAACTATCGATAATTTTGTTTTTAGTACTTGATACTATCTATAGTATTGTTTCTGACTATTGCATACCCTACCTATCGATGGTATCGGTATCGATACTATTGTTTTTACCCGACTATCGATAGACAATCGAGCGGCAACACTATCCACCACGGTGGTCTTACATTACAACGACGCCTGCGCACTAATACTAAAATTTACCATAATTTCCGACATTATACTACTACGACACATTTCATATTCAGTTTGGTATTTATCTTGCTTTACGAGAATTGTGTTTATTTCTTATTGAAAACAATATTACTTAGTATAACTTCTACGTGTTGCCGTGAAAATTAAAAGACCCGTTTTAATGTATTTAAAAAAAAAAACTTATCAATATAAGGCTTAAAACGGATAGGTTCACAATAAATATGTGCATAGAATAAAAGTAAAATACTGGTGGTAGCTATACTTAGTCGATGTTGGATTGGTATTTACACAAATCAGTTCATCGGCAACTTTCCTATTTTACACTGTTTCACTACCATGTTCTGATGTTTGGTTTTTAATCTGTTGTATTTTTTATACTTCACACATTCCCCAAAAATACATAACGTAGTTAGTAGGCTGTATAGTCACGTGCATTAACATGTAAACACATTGGTTCTTAATAGTTATTGAAACAGTCTAAAATTGAATACAATTGTATATGTATTATGCTCGTGACTGTACTTAGCTGAGGTATTTTTAGGGTTTCGCGCCAGAAAAGAAAAAAACGGAACCCTTATAGGATCACGGACGGACGGACCGTCCGTCTGTCTGTCAAGGCCCTTTTTCTCAGGAACGCGTAGAGGTATCAGGCTGGGATTAAATACTCAGGTCTACTGTCCCTTGGAGCTGATAAAAAATCAAACTTCTAAACCAACGCAATCAAAAGATACAGCCGTTTTTGCCGCAAATTTCCGCAATTTTTCGACACTCGCAAGGGTGGAAGTGAACTCGCACGGACACTTGAAATTTGGTACGAAGCAACGTCTAATAGCACAGACAAAGAAAAATTGCGAAAATATTAAATTTAAAAATATTGTTAATAATTTTATATTTACTACCCCTTTCCTCATGAACGCGTAGAGGTATTAAATTGAAATTCACGATTGTCGTAATGTAAACCTACGTGGTTTGTACGGAACCCTCGGTGCGTGAGTCCGACTTACACTTAGCCGGTTTTTTCACTAAAAAGCTAGTACCGTTTGGAGGTAATAGACGTCATCATCAGTAATAACTTAACGGTAATATACCAGTAGTATGATTTTATCTTCAAATGTCAATAGATTTTTGTAGAGTAATATATTTTGCAGTAAAAATACTAGCAGTTAATTTAGACGATTTTTGATCGCTTGGTATGCAACAATCGCGATCTACTATGTTATTAATTGTAACTGACATATCTTAGTTTTTGCTTTTAAATGTCTGGCAATTATCAAATATTAGTAGAGGTATGTTTATATTTAATTTTAAGGGATTATATATACCATCCTGAAAAATCTAACAATGTGGATTATGCGGCCCTTGAGTTTTTTGTTATTTTTTACCATTAAAACCCAATTTGAAATATAATGAGAATGTTTATTTTAATTTAAAAGTTATATTTAAAAAAAGCTTAAATTAAAAAACTACAAAATAACAAAAACTAATATTACTCTTAAAAATCTAAAAGCCTTTTTTTTGTTACCTTTTCTGTGGCATTCGAAAATACTAAATTTAATTAATTCATCATATGCGAATGAGCAATGTTTCACAGGTGTGGAATTCAAAAATAATTTACACATAGAAATATATTGTGTAGCTTGTAAGCAATTACAATTTGTCATTCAAGTCCCCAAGAATGTACTTAAGTTACATAATATTCACTCGTAAAATGTTACGAATGGTGTTGTAATGTACATAATTTTACTTGTATAAAATGCCAAATGTAAAGTAGGTATGTCATATGTATAATTCAAAATATTAATAATATCAGTTTAAAGACAGCGTGGCTTCTGCCTAATTAAGTTATTTTATTAATTTAAATAAACAAGATCGTGGAATTAGGGAATCAAAATATATTAATGCCGTATTTTTTCTTTTATCAATTGAGCGATAAATTATGAAGATATAACGCTTCAAACTTTAGGAGTGTGGGCTCGTGACGTCACATGTTGCGAAAAAGTGTAACACACTGTGACGTCACACGGAACTTTAATGCGCCATATCTTAAACATTCTTTGTTTAATTTTCAAAAGAAAAAATACGTCTCCAATATTTTTTGATAATCTAACTGACGGACTAATAATATTTTTTTAGGAAACTAGCCTATTGTCATTTAACAAATATTAAGTCAGTAACCTTTTTAAGTTTTGGTCCTCACAAATATAAAAGTATTGTTCAAAAGGAGAACATGCTACGATCATTTTTTTAAATTATTATTTATTTTTGCATAGATTTCTTAGTTTGAATCAATATTGTTTTATCATCCTATACATTTTGCATATGTTAAGCGAAATTCTAAATAAAGCAGCATTGCATTATGGTCTTAATTATTAACACTTTCATTAGACTACTTTCACAAAGCTATTTTGAGGTTTATTCAGCTTTACCCTTATAATTATACTAAACTGTTTAATTCATTTACATCATCAAGACGATGAGGTGTATCAATATAGTCAAAAAAAAATATTAAAAAATATATAAAAATGTAGACCATTTATGCAGTCCGCCTTTGTACCCATTTAGTTGTATTGGATTTAACTATGTGTTTGTTTTGTTTGTAAATGGTGCAATAAAATGTTTATTCATTCATTCATTCATATATGCAGTAAAGTAACCAAAAATAAGTGTGTTTTGTGGGACAACGTGCGGCGAACCTAACTGCATACTCGATGCGATTTGCACTATCAACTGTACAATCCCAAATCTTTGCAGACCTTACTGCATTGACATAAGAACCTACTTGTCTCATTTTTTTATCATTTACTACACTATCAACGAAAACCGGTCTGCGGCTGTTTGCTGAGCGATTCTGCGGCTTATTATAAACCGTGTGTGTTCGGTTTTATACGGTTCGCAAAATAATTCGTTAATTAAATACGCGGCAAAAAATATTACGTGCCAATTCAATAATCCGATTCCGTTGAATTGAAAATGATCGTTGTAATTTTTATTTTCAGTTAACCGCTCATCGTATTAACTGGCAAATTATATGTACTCTCTGAAAAATATAACATTACACCTCTCTTTTTTCAAATAAAGTTATTTAGTTAATTTAAATGTAGGTAAACTCAAAAAAGGTGTGTCTATATATCTATAAAGTATTTTTTTAAGTACGACAGTGTCTTTTACCGACAATTATATTTCTGCAGTTTTTTGCCTAGTATAAAGGTAAAAAATTGAACTTGCAATTTTTTTAATTCCAAATTTTTTAACAGGGTTTTCAGTTGCTTTAAGCGTTTGTTTTAACTTTCTTTTGTGGGTAATAACCTGAGTTAGAACGTCAATGAACTTTGTCACTAAACAAATTGTATTTTGCCGCAAATCATTCTGTGGTTAGCAGGTACTCGTATCTACTTATTAAGTAAAGTAGCAGAAATAATATACGGATATTTTGCGAAGAAAAACCTCATTAATGTGAACGTTTTTGTTACGAACGTCTACCCCATAAGTAGTGTTTCAGTAATTTATTATAGTTAATACAGTTTGTCAGATCATCCTGATCGCTAGTAAAATACTTAAATTAGTAAAATACTTACCCCCTTATTCTTAAACATAAGGACGTCCTTCACTCAAACTCATTCGAGGGCGCCTTAAGGAAGTCCTCGAACTTTCCTTGAAAACGACATTCTGGTTGGTTACTTGAGCAAACTCCAATGAAGAACGTCACAGGTTATAATAACAATTCTAAACACAAAAATTGAAAATTACAAAAGAATAGAGTAAAAAATAAAATAAAGATTTATTTAAATTTAAACTATTGCTGGCAGGGTGGATGGGCCCATTCTTAAACACTGGACCCAAATACATTTAGACAAGTAAGTAGTAGATAAGTTGCTAACATAGTTTTAGGACCATTGTTACTAACATTTAATATGGATTTTATGACTGTCCGAAATAAAGAGATGTATTATTATTATTATATCCACTTTATTTCATTTCAAGGCCACCTCAAGGTACCTCTCGACCAACCTTGTATTTGACTGTTCGATACTCACCTCCAATGAGAAATCATCTCAAGTCAAGGAAGATTGTGACGACTAATCATACCAACGAGGTGGGGAAAGTTTGAGTCGAGTTTGAGTGAAGGTTTAAGAATATGGGTGTTAGTATTTACATTCAGTTTATTTTGTTAAATTATTAAATATAATCTCATGTAATTTAGCCAAATCCCAGAATATTTATTTACTAATTAAGTAGTAAAATAAACACAAGATTCTTAATCTATGGGCACACAACTCCTTTTTATTCTCAATTTAAAATTATTGTCAGAAGATCAGTTACATTTGAAAAGTGGAACTCACGCAATCTCGGCGAGTCGAATTATTTTTGTTCGATATCGAACGATTTTTATTCGACATTTGACAAAAATAGGGCTCCAGATCATTTAATCCAAATTGTATAAAGAAAAAGATGATATAAACTACATTAAGTCAAGAACGAACAACATTTTGGCATGTTTATGACGTAGGCCAGTGGGCAATAAAACTTGGGCGATTTCCCTAACATCACGGCTGAAGTATTTCCAACTAATTCGCTTTCGTTGTCAATATAAAAGTTGTTGATTTGTTTTATAAGGCAAATCAAAATGTTGATTGAGTTTTCTATATCTGTCAGAAAGTAAGAGTTGACAACTTATTTTCTAGTTAGATAATATTTAATTGTATTTTTTTTATTTATCGTATAAGTTAGAACACAAAATACTTATTAGATTTGTTCAAACCATTTTTAAGTTTCAGTGAGACCTAAATATTATAATTCCAAGAATATTTGGCCTAATTTTCAGAAAATGTATTTATTTGTTTTGAAGTCCCTAAAATACGTTTTAAATTACCAAAAAAAAAGTCAGCCGTATTTTATTTACAGACTTGTCGTCTGAAACGGAAGTTCTCATTTTCCTCTCCAATAATTTAATTTATGAGCAGTATTTTTTGGCTAAATGAAATGGATACTAACAACGTCATTCAATAAAAACAAGTCTTACTTTAAGCTTTATGTGTAGCTAAAAATATCTTTGCATTTATATTTAACATAAGAAAAATAGGCCGATCTGTAACGTTACAAAGAGACCGGTAGATAAATAAATATAAAAAGTGGTTTCAGAAATAACCCCCTTACGGCGTGCAGCTGCCGGCTCAAGGTAAACCGCCCGCTTCTTAAGACCACATTGGTATAAAACAGAAATGGTACAAAAATAAAGTCCCAGTGTCAACCAAAACACGTACACTAAAGTAATAATAACCGCACCGGGAACAATAAATGCAATGGGAACAATAAATGCAAACATACAATGGGAATGAACCATGTTCTACAAGCGTACAAGTTATCACTAAAACACTTCCTTGTTGATAAAAAATGTTTAATCCGTTTAATTCTCTCATAACGATAATTTGCAGACGTTTCGATTGTTTATGTATAAGGAAGAGACTTCTTGTCAAAAATATTTATTTACATACAAAATCCGTGCTAAAAGTGCATAAGACGAGTGACACGTGACAAGAAAACCGTGATAAAACAGTACAAGTACATTGAAGATATTTATTTGTACAAGAACTACACCTCCCAAATTCGTCAAATGCAACGCTTATGTGTAATCAATCAAATTTGGCAGTTGATTAAGAGTTTACCTTTCTCTTTACCATTTCATTTTTAAGTACAAACAAAAAGTGGTTCTCAAAATGAAATGTGCTAATTGGATATATGGCTATATTATAAAATGAAACAATACATAAGTAAACATGCAATCACGATAGAAAATCTTACTCAAAACCACAACTTATAAAACGCATTACTTCTATACCCTGCCCACTTTGTAACGTTGGTGCAAAATGTGATTTTTTTGCCCTTTTCTTGAGCACTAGCTCACAATAGACTGCAAATAAATTCAACTACATTCTTCTCGATATAGAACGGTCGATTGCTCTTTAATTGACGGATCGGTATTGTGTTTAATCCCTTGTCTTCGACGTAATATATAATTTTCCTGCCGCGCAGTCACAACATTTAGACAGCCGAAGTCAGTTAGTAGCTGACTTTTTAATGTTGACTTCATGCTCGTTTCTTTTCTTGTTTTTTGTATTTTCGTGATTCTGTTTGTCTTTAAGTATATTAAAAAAAACTTGATTTATTTAGATTAAATTTTACTAAGAGGCTCATATTTGGATTGTAGATACCTATATTTTCGTGCATGTACATTTCGTACATTATCTTTATTGTGCACATACACAAATGTAAAGCACAATAAGTGGAATGAAGGCCAGAGTTTTATGTGTGTACTTAAGTAAATTTTATTTATATTTATTATAGTAACTAATTCTCTTCTTCCCTCACTCTTTCATTTTGGCTGGCAAAATTACTGTATTCATACTACCCATATATTTTATCAACGAATTACTCATCGATATAATATGACCATCACATAATATGACTTTCATTTCACGAATCAGACAACAAGTCAATGCATTATTTATAGACTCGCACGCTAAAAGTAGGTATTTTTAATGTCAAAGTACTTATTCGCAATTCTGCACACACCGACGCCCACGCACACAGAGCAACTTGTGTGAAAACAATGACGACGTACGCCCACTACTTTACCAATACGTTTTATTTAATGCACACAAAGTACCATTTGTTACTAATACGGTCAGACAATTTACTAGTCTTGTGCCGGTCTTATTTGTAAAACTTCTAAAAAAGGAGCCGTACTCTAGTTTGTTCTAACGAATTGACACGTTAATAGGCTACTGTTGACAATTGCTGTATAAAATTATTGTAACGCCATGTATTGATAACAAATGCATTGATTTAGTTTATTTTCTTGTAGTCTTAAGCTTTGTTTACACGATATATTTTAATACTTCGATAAGTGAAGAAATGAAAAAGAAAATTCTAAAAAAAGAGAGATAAACGTAATAGAAAAAAAAACACCTGAAAATGCTCTACAATTTATTTATTGTTAAACTGTGTTTGGACAAATGCTGTCTAAAATTTATAATTTTCAAAT
Source organism: Euzophera pinguis (assembly GCA_947363495.1). Classification (NCBI taxonomy): domain Eukaryota; kingdom Metazoa; phylum Arthropoda; class Insecta; order Lepidoptera; family Pyralidae; genus Euzophera; species Euzophera pinguis. The sequence continues at coordinate 5,446,053 of OX376170.1, read as the reverse complement.
TATATTTTAAAATCATCTAAAGTAGCTAAAAAATATATTAGATAAATTTTACATTAAGTATTTACATTATTCATAATAGAAATCACCCATTATTATTTCAATACCATTCACATTACATGTGACGTTTTTAATGAGCCAATTTTTATAATTATTTATTCTTATGTTCACAATTTAAGTTTATTTTATTCTAAATATTAAAATATGGTCCAAATATAAAATACAGAGAAAACAGGTACAAATTAAAAACAAACAAACATATCTATGTCTCGCCCCTTAACGTTTCCGGTGCAAACGTGTCCAAAATGCTAGCTGCGTTACCGCGCTGTATAGCAATAGACATTCTTTGCACCAGAAACGAGCCAGAGCGAGGGTCTCCATTTTTCTCTGCCAAACGGCACCCTATCTCGTGAATTTCACATTACATTGAAATTAATTAATTATCTACTTAGGATCTAATCAACAGTATGTAGATCCATCATAATAGCGCTCTCTGCCCCTAAAAGGCGACATATACCATAACTTCGTAATGTCTCTGTGAGATAATGCAATAATTAAAACGGGCACTTTTTGCCTATTAGTCACAATGAGCAGGTACCGAGGGCACCTGCCAGCTTATCGTATACCATCACATTATGTCAAAGAAATTTTATTGCGTTAAAATGATTCAAGTAATATTCTTCTTCGTTTAGTTATTACTCAAGGATAGATGGATGGATTACTGTAGAGTAAGGCAACTTATATTGATTGAAAGAAAAACGGAATATATAAAAGTAGTTGCTTGTCGTCTTTGATTCGACTCTACTGGGTTATAACCCAACAAGAAAAGCTGTTCTATGGTGTAAAACCTGCCTCTTTTAGAAGGGACTACTTAACTCAAAACCCTAATTAACTCGAACGAATTCCAAACCCTGAACTCTGAGCATGCAATCATAAAATTAAGATTAAAAATAAAAGACGTATGATAAAAGTGCATGATGAAGGGAGGTGACTAGTTTTAAAAAAACTTTTTTAATGCAATAACCGCTTTATATAAGCTACTTACTCAACATCGATATTTCAGAAGTCTACTAACTTATTAAAGATTCTTTTTTGTTCACCTATTTCGTAACGGCGTGACGCGACCACTATTGGATTGGTCGCCATTTATAGAAATTATCTTGAGCTCCTCCTTGCTTCTGAAGGCACGTTAAGCGGTCCTGGTTGTTGTCGATAGATAGCAGTCGTTAGGCTGTGTCAGATCAGCAGATGCCTTGTGGCAGCATGAAAAATTCTGACAGTGTTGGCCACTAACACACCTCGGGTCATATTCCTGTTTGTCTGGTTTCCCTGTAAAAAAGGGTTATGAAGGGCAGACGGCAGTCGCTCCATTGTAATAATCAGTACTGCCCAATCTAGGATCATGACTTACAGCGTCCCCTGGGCTCCGAAGAGTAAGCTGACGACGCAACTAGGAATACACGCTAGGATGATGATGACTCAACATCCATATTTCAGAAGTCTACTTACATATCAAAGATTTTTTGTTGACCTATTTCGTCCCACTGCTGGGCAAAAATCTCCCCCAAACATCTCCCCAAGACCAACTTACCACTGTTTGGAAGCCCTATTTACAAAATATTTGGTAGAAAATCACACTCACACTTGTCTGCTTTTACAAAATTTTAATAAGTACAACGTATCCACATTCCTTCCTTGTTCATGCTAAAATCCCAGACGAAATTCCTATAAGCGGCGTCTGCTAATAATTTTTACCAAAATAAAAATGTCGAAGAAATAGGTACCATTTGCTCCGTGAACGCTTTAAATAGAATCGTCTTACTTTACAATTTATTGCTAATATTTTGTCATGGCTGTTTTCTAGGGCGCACGAGAAGGTAAATTAGATTTTGTCTAGAAATTAACTTGTCGTTGTTCTATTTAAAATGTTGAATATATTTTCTGTTTTTTTGTTTTTTTTTTTTTTTTTTTTTGTGGTGATGACAAAGCTCTTGATGAAAAGACACTTAGGTACACTATAGATACTGTTAATAAGGAGAGAATCATTTGCTTCGTACTGGAGTGCTATTTCTGAAAGTGTGACTCACGAAAAAAAGGCGAGTCGAATAATTTTTGTTCGATATCGAATGATTTCCGTTCGATATCGAAGGATTATTGTTCGATATCCAACGATTTTCATTCGACATATGTCATACATTTCAAAAATACAGCTCCTGGTCTAAACTTATTAAAACCTAGAAAATTACACTCGACAAGAAGAAAAAACATACTAACTTACAAACGTCCAAAATTTTGCTCTTTTGTAGAGCAAAGCTTTACACTCCAGCTTAATGCCGCCTCTGCACAACGTTTGGGCGAGCAATATAAACTCCAGCTTAAGGCCGCCTCTTCACTAGCGGACCAAATTAGCGAAGTAACGGTACTCCGCCCAGTAGCGCCACGTTAGTTCACTGTGAAAGCTTTTTGAGCTTTCAATGTGTACTTAGTTTTAACATTTACACTTAAGTTACGTTAGTAGTAACAATAATATATTCTTAAGTACTAGTATTACAAGGAAATTGTTTTGTTTTTTAAATAGGTCAGTTACAATTGTAAGCGTAACTAAAAATAAATCTTAAGACCGGTTGTTCAAAAGTTAGATGAACATCAGATCTAGTGTTTAAATAGTTACTTAGGTGTTGCACTTACTTGAAATAAGTAGTTAAGTAAATGATGATAAATTTATTACTCTACCTAATGCTTAAAAAATATGTCCGTAAAATATGAAATAAAAATACGAATTCCAAAATAGGTAAGCAATTTGTACATCTTATTTAGTGCCTTGTGCCTACCTATCTAATATAGGAGTGACACGGAATTTATTTATGTTTTAAGTGCTTTTTGCACAACTGACCAAAGAGTGTAATGTTTTTAGCGTTCATGTATGTTTGTATGTATGTGAGATTCTTTATTCCACCGTAAGTCAAGAACGGCTTAACGGATATAGACGTATGAGGTGTCTTTAGATTCCTTGCTTTCTTCCGAGTGTCATAGGAAATATGACATCATATAACGTAGTTAATAATTACTACTTAAGGTATGTGTGAGGAGAGAAGATAAATCCAAGTTACAGCGAATAGCACACTATTTATTATTTCTACTTTACAAATATAGACTGTTAAGGATATACGAAGAAATATAGATAGGGGTCGTGAGATCGAAGTAGGCACGAGATCCAGTCAGGCAGCCGCTATGAAATAGCCAGCCACTTAACTTCGAGATGACGAGATGATCCGAGAAGCCTTCTGGTGGACGCGCGCAGGCTTATATATGGCCCTCGGGGTGATGCGGCGCGGGGAAGCGGGGAAAGGCAGCCGTTGATGAAGGCACGACGTCACAATCATAAAAAAAAATGGCGAACTACATACGCAATAAAAGGCAGATTGAAAAAAATTCTGAGTAACCTAATCTAGAGGGGTATCAAAATGAAGAGGTTTAAAAGGAGATTTCAAAATTTTCGTGTTTTTTATTTTTCATAATTAGAGCTTGTTTTTCGACTGCGCCAGAAGGACAGTTATGTTTTTCGGGTGAATGTATGTATGTATGTTTGTTAGGCACGCCCTGCGGCCTGAACGGCTCGATGGATTTTAACTTGAAGATTCATATTTACTGCGAGAGTGACGCTGGGTACATAAAATTTAAAAAACAACAAATTGGCGGATTTTTTCTGGTTTATCGTTTCCAAATTACAAATAAAGGCAGTCGGGTGTTTTAATTTTTTAAATTATCGTTATCTTGTTTCAATTAGGTACTTACCAATGATTTAATAATTTAATATTTATAACAATGATTTATTTTTCAAATACACACAATAACAACGCTCTACTACAAAATAATAATACAATTTTATCAGTTAAAAATTAAGGAAAGACAAAAAAATTACCGTGACAGTTAACGTAACCGCGGGTCGTCCTCTTTACGCAACCGGAAGTGGCGGCAACCGGCGACCGCAGCTTATCGCAGCGATCTTTGGCAGTACACTTATAGAGTTCTCCACATCCGGTCGTTACAAAAAAAAAGTTACCAATCGGACGTATGTACGCACATGACCTTTTTTATAGCTGTAACGTGTTTCTATATATTCAGATTTTATTTATTAGGCAGTGCGCTTATAGAATAGGTTAGTTTCTTAAAAAATGTAATTAGTCCGTCAGTTAGTTATTAAAAAAATATTGGAGACGTATTTTTTCTTTTGAAAATTAAACAAATAATGGTAAATATATGGTCCGTTAAAGTTCCGTGTGACGTCACAGTGTGCTACACTTTTTCGCAATATGTGACGTCACGAGCCTTACTCCCAAACTTTGATATGTTATATCGTAATAATTCATCGCTCAATTGACAAAATATGTAACTAATATATTTTGATTCCCAAAATGACGGACTAATTTTAATATTAGTCTTTTGACCCTGGAAACTAGCCTATTCCCTACATCCCGCCGTTACAAAAAAGTTACCAATCGGACACCGCACATGACCTTTTTATAGCCGTAGACCCTTAAGTATTACTAGCTGTAGCGGGCTATTTATTCTCATTTTATTTATTAGGTAGAATAGTACACTTATAGAATTCTCTACATCCGGCCGTTACAACCAAAAAAAGGATTTACTGATCGGACACATACGCTCATGACCTTATTTTTATTATATACTAGCTGTAGGCTGTAGCGTGCTTTCATACAGGTGACTTAAACAACAGCAATATTTTTCAGTGCGTTTAGTGAAATGAAATATGTAAACCGTGAAAATAAACCTTCAATTAAGAAAATTTGTGAAACGAAAGAATTTTTTTCGATCTCCCCTAAAATGTGTGATCAGGTGACTGATGGAAGATCGAGTTTTTTTCATAATGTTTTTTGTGCAAAGTGATTTTGTATTTATTTAACACGTGTTTAAATAAGTTCTGAATAAGGTGCACCGGGGCTATTCCAACTAAAAATTGAAGTTGTTTAATTTTGAGTTTCGTAACTGTTACCTGTTAACCATTTTAGTACATTTCGGATGCATATCATTGTATATTTAATCCAGAATATTTTAATATTATTTACGTAACGAAAAACTTGATATTAATTTTATTTTTTGAAGGCAAAAATAGTTACATTTACCCCACATAGGGGTAAAAGCAACTAAATACCATAAAACGAAATTCTAATAAACTTTGTGAATAAAAATAAAACAGATTAAAATCAAAGCAAATTCGACAGGATTTTAGATTCTGTTGGCAGCAAATAAAGTTGACTTTCGATTAAATCAAATTTTTATTTCTATTGGGGGTAATTGCGACTATTTGTAGAGGAAATAGTGTTGGGACATCTGGCAATGCACCTACATTTACGAGTTAAAAAAGACACTAGGTACAGATTTTCACTGATTACATGTATCACGTATTAAAATCATTTTGGCATATATTTTTAGCGTTAAGACAAATTGCTTATCGGTTTTTTTTACACTTTCTCTTTTTGGTTTTTCACATTTTTTTACATTGTATGATTTTGAACCAACTTTGAACCATCTAAAAGAACAAAAGGCACATTAATGTATGTAGAATTTATATTTATTACTTTACCAAGATTCGACCATAAGATATAACAATGCACATGATATCGATTACTTATCTCCAAATAAGAGTATTAATCGATAAAACAAATGTTACTAACGTTAATCGTTTATCACAAACAAAAAACTAGGTAGAAATATTTTTTTTCTAATTAAACACTATGCCACGCATTAGAGGGTAAGAAATTAAAAATGGCCGTTGAACAAAATGCTTTGCCGTTCGCAAAGTTTTGGTCCTACTAACGAAATCTGTGGGTTATAACGACAATTAAACAGTTTAAGATTACAGATCGATAATTGTGCAGATTAGTTGCATTGCATTCGCCCCATAGTTACAATAGCCCCGGTGCACCTTATATGTATAGGATTCAGATTTTATTCGTAAAATTTATTTTATGATGAACGTACCCAAGTTGCGATTTACAACAATAATTAAGTTATTCTATTTGAATCATGCGATAAAATAGCTATTAAAATAAACAATAGCGATGTTGACAAGGTCATACAATTATGTATTAAATTATCGGGCGCAGTTGCGATGTACATACTTATGTTATTTACAACAACATTACAACTAGATACTAAACGTATATAGTATAAAAATAAAACCGGTCAAGTGCTAGTCGGACTCGAGCACAAATAGTTCCGTATCAATACAATAAAATGTTAAAAACCGCAAAAAAAAAAAAAAAGAAAAAGTAATGGATGTTGTATTGGAGCCCCTTAAATATTTAATATGTGTGGTCACCGTGGCCCCTCAGGTGCTCTCAGAGCATTGCCGACCCTTAAAGAAACCTTCAATGTCTTCCGTGTTTAATATGACGAAAAGTATAGAAATTAATAAAGCTGCATTCACATAGGGTTGCCATCCGTCCGGGTTTTCCCGGATCCGTCCTAGTTCAGAGATTCAGAGGGCATCCAGGGAGCGTCCGGGCGAGGCTTTATTTGTTGTGAGGGATTTAAAATGTAGTTTTGGGCCGCACACACACAATACTCGCACGGTATCAACAATCCGGGGTGTTCACGCGTTTTCCAAATTTTATAGATGGCAAACTTCATGATGCACACGTATCAGCTATATAAGTTGTTGATATGTTCAAGAATATAAATAAATAAACCCTACATTGACCTTAAGATTTGTACTTATGTGTGTAATGTGTTTGTTTCAGGATACTACCAACCGGCCGGCCCTCTCATCAAGGAGAGTGGCGCAGACGCAGAGCGCGCGCTTGCGAGGTACCACCCGCCGCCGCATTACCACGCCCCGCATCCACCTGTGAGTTTCTTTACGTTTTTTTCTGTTCTTCTCCATTGTTTTAAGTCTTCCTTTACTTCATTGCATGTCGTTGCAACAGAAACTAAGTAACCACCTGCCCAGCCCTGTCAGACACCATTATTCATAGTACACGAGTTCGGGCATTTAGGCATAAAAGAGCAAATGCGCCATAGTTTCAGGAGTTAAACGACACAAACAGTGGTTATGGTGCCATCAGTGATTTCCCATCTATTTGGGTTGTCTTTACAATGACCAACTTGGAATCACAATCACAACGTATTGAGGAACTTCCAAACATGCCAGGGCAAGTAATGGATGAAGCAAGTTCTTCTTGTGGGCACACAAAATTCCGCGAAGCGTGATCTCTCTCCCATAGCTTTATTCTGGCCTCTTTAATGGCCTAAAGGTTATGTTAATCCACAGATTATCAGCTTGTATATCCACATATTATTAAAACCACAGAGTAGTAGCTAGTATGAATATTTGCATCTCTGTGGCTCTACAATATTAATCTAAAACGTGGCATCTTGAATATCTTTTTTAAATTTAAAATGTGAAATAAGGGTGTACATGGTCTTGACAATGTAACCTACACGAAATGATGATGATGATGACCTCTAGTTAAGATCTTATCTATTAGGTACGTGGAATTATCGACAGGATAAATTAGATTTTCGTTGAATCCCACTTATCGGATGTCCAATTTGTGCAGGTTCTGCCACAGTACGGCGGCTACTACCCAGCGGAGCTATGCTACGGCCGCTACTACCGACCGGCCGGGCCCTACCACATGCCGCCCCCGCAGGCCGATGCTCAGGTGACTCATTTTATTTGGAAAACTTATATCATCAATTGTACAATGCCTATAGCTGGAAATCACGCGAGCCGCAATAATTGAAAATCAAACCAAACCGCGAGGGCTATTTTTGAGAATGCCAAAATTGTGAATCAAAAGATTTTCGTTCGATTGAAAATATTTCGACTCACCTATTGTGTCGAATGAAAATAATTTCAAATCGAACGAAAATTAATCGACTTACATTTCCGAAAACAGTTCTCGCGGTTTGGTTTGATTTTGGTAAATACGTTAACGTGTTATGACCGTCAGAGGGTACTCTGTGCATGTTGGTAGATTGCCACTGTCGGAGGAGTTACAATACATCACACTCGCAAGTATCGCATGTGCAACACCGACAACGGCCAGTTTTTTATTTTTTAGCCTCCTCTCAGATTACTTTTTACAAAGCCGATAGTCGATGTGCAATATTTATACGAATAGTGTTGAGGGGACTTAATCTTACTAATATTATAAACGCAAGAGTTTGTAAGTAGATATGTTTAAGAATGGATGTATGTTTGTTACTCTTTCAAGGCTTAAACGCTCAACCGATTTTGACGAAATTTGATTTAGACAAATTTTTGCCCACTAGCGGAACAGCTAGTTTTAAACTAACAAACTAAAAAGTAGTAGTTTATTAATATAATGCTCCATTATTTTGCAGATGGTGGGTGTCGGAAGCGAGCCGTATCCCCCGCCGCAGTACTTTGGAACACCGCCATGTTACCAGCATTCGCCGCAGAGAATACCATACGTGGGTTAGTAAACCTGCTTAAACTATATTAGTCGTTCAGTAGTTACCTAAAGACCTGGAGATCGTAAGTTCTATTCCCACTGACAGCATAGATAGATAGTTTAATAAATTTATTCATTGATGGCTTGAATCACAAAGATATTATAGGTGTTTCGTGACTGCGTGTGAGTCCTACGTAACGATTTCCAATTGGGTTGAAGTTTTACATACCTAAATATGTGTAAACGACAACGACTTATCAATTCCATTGGTCTAGTTTAATTCGTCTTGAAGAGATGATCTAACCCTAAACGATTTTACTACTTTTTACTTACAAGTTTTCATTTAATGATTAATTTGGAGTTGTTTGACCATGTAGGTTAATCAACTCAGCACACTCTATTGTCGGAGTTCTTCGGCTTTCAGCCACGGCCGTGGTTCCTTCTCTTTGAAGCCTTGCTTAAAAAAGGACTATTTTTTAAGTTGAACTAATTTTTTTTCAGAATACCGGCAATGTCCATGCCCCTTAAACACGTGTCCAAAAAACGTCCTTATTGGGCCCGCTACTGGTAAAGCCCCTACCGGTGGCGGCCCAGCGGACGTTCCCTCCTCGCTCGCGCCGCCCGGGGGCGCCTTCCGAACGAAGGCGCGGGCGTGCGCGCTCGACGTGCCCGACACGCACGGCAGTGGCAAGGTAACTAACATCATTCTTAGTTTAACTTATTAGGTTAGTTTCTTTTTTATATATAATAATTAATAAAATATGTAATATAGGCATATTTTCGTCGCTTCTGTAAAAGAAAGTATATTTTTTTTCAAAAAAAACTCTTACCTAAACCTGCCCATAAAATCAGTTTATCTATAAATGAAAACCGCAAAAAACCGGTTCGCAGTTTTAGAGTTTATCGCGAACAAACAAAGTACGCGGGTTTTGTTACTTTTAATTCAACGACCTTGCAAGTTACTAAATTACTGATTGTATTTTTTGACAATTTGAGGCTCAACGACAACATTTGGTTTCCAGGACCCGCCTCTAGAGCCCGAGCCACCGGCCGCAGCGGATGCACCGCGACCGTGTCCGCTGCCGGCCATCGGCGGCGCGTCGCCCAAACGCGAGCTCTATGATGCTCGCGACATCAGACACTGCGACATGCCCGGCCCGGCCGAGGCGCTCGGGCCGCCATCACCTGCTCGAGGGTCTGCAGGAGTGTGCGCCCCGCAACCTCCGCCAGTCGCCCCCCGACGCGCCAGACTCGGAAAAGAAATGGCTCGGCGATCTCTCGCCGGCGACGACACGGCCGGCCTCTTGCTTGCGGCGCCTCAACCCTCCGCGCATAACAGCGACGCCGACGATGACGTCCTAGAAGTATCGCAACCTGTCTGCGCACCCATCGACCTCTCATCCTCAGACGAGAGATCGACGCCGCTCGTCGATATCAAAAAAGAAAACGAGGGCCCCACTAACGCTTTATCGCGAAAACCCGACGCGCAAGCTCTGAGGGAACATAACTGCACGGCAGTTTTGGAGCAGGAAGTGGCCGATAATACCAAAGCTGTGAAACGGAGATTGTCCAGACCTAAGTTGGAGATAGATATGAAGGATACACAATTAGAAGATAGTTGTAAAACCAACGGCATCGGGGAGCACGTAAAGTTGCAAAAACGGAGAAAAGTATCCGGAGAACAAACCGAAGTTCGGCCGGAAACAATAGTTAAGGAACCAAAAAAGAGAGTATCTGCCGCCAAGAGAACACCTAAAACACCGTCGACTGAAAAGAAAACGTTAAAACGAAAAATAGAAAGTAGTTCCAATAGCCCTCGAGCAAAGAAAGCTCTCGTGGAACAGATGGAGGAAGATCCGAGGATAAATAATGTGGCAGCTGTAGCGGACGAACCGTTACATATGAAACCGAAGACGAAAAGTGCACTTCTTCTTGACAACTTAATAAGAAAAAACAGTATCGATAGAGCTGATTCAAAAGGATATGCCTCCGATAATGAACTTAATCCTGCTGAATTATTCTTGTCACCAAACGAAAACGTTGTACAAAATTGTAATAAGAAAACGTTAAATATCAATAACAACGTCGTTGAAAATGCTACCTCCAATGGCGTACGGCCGAACACAATCGCAGCCGTAAGTCAACTCTTAGGGAAAAAATTAGCTTACAAGAACGCGTGCAAGGTAGAAAAGATAGATTCTAAGATCACGCACAGTTCAAAATCAGTATTAAAGTCTCCCACCGCTAAATCGACCCTCAAAGATGATAGGAAAGCAACTAGTTCGAACATTGAAAGATCTAGTGACAAAGTTACTACAGACGCAAACACACCGTCCGCGTCTAGTGTCAGTGATAGTGTTAAAGACACAAATTGTGATAACATTAAAGTCGATAGTATCGTCGCCGAAAAAGTCAAACCGAAAGTTCCCAAATTGAAACCCGCGGAAATAACTCTCGAAAGCGAGGCGGTCGCCGACGCGAGTCGACCTGTCGAGAATATAGAAAGGCGAGATAGCGACGTTAAAGATTCCGTCGACGATAAAGCGGTATCAACGGAAAATGCGAAAGTAGAGCGTCAGAAACGTTGCAAATTGAGCGGGGAGCAAAAAAGCAAGAACGTCGAGAAGGTGGTGAAGTTGTTGGTGTCTAAACGGCCGGCGATAAAGACTGACGATGCCGTGTTGGTCGCGGAGGACGCTTGCGAGGGGCCGAGTGCGACGCGACGAGCGCGACGGCGACGGCACAGCGTCGGCGGTCGGCCCGCCGCGGCCGGACGTCGCCGTCGCACGCTGCCGCCGCCCACGCCGCTCGATCTCGACTCGCGCCCTGCGCCGCGATGGAGCAACGGCTGGAGCTTCCGAGGAGAACATTACGTGTCCAAAGTCTACCTCAATGTGAGTGTCACGTTTTATATCACATTTTTTTAAAAGCTTCATTTATATTTAACTTGGTCTATCTAGCGATGCCAGGCGGTAGTCTAGCGAATACATATTAGGGGCAGTCAGAAACTATCAAAAGTTAGTTCGACTCGCAAAGAAGAAGATGAAAAGTTTGCAGGGTCGTGTCATAACTAACAACTAGAATAAGCATACGTACTTTCGACTATTTTCAATGTTCGGTTTCGATGATTTCTGTTGAAGCCTAAGGACATTTTTTAAATGTTATTTTATTAAAATTAGAATTATCTATCTCTCAACCGTTTTCCTTTAAAATTTTGATCCTAAAAAGTAAATTTTCGTTTAAAATAGAACGACTGCAGACTGGATCGCACGGCGCGATGCTGGTCGCGCATGACGCACGCGAGCGGCGACAGTGTGTCGCGCGGAGACTGCGTGTTGCTGCGGGCTTCCAAGCCTTCAGCACAGCCCTTCGTGGCAAGAGTTGCCAGTCTGTGGGAGAACCCTGATGACGGTAAGTTACACAATACAACAGAAAACAGTTTAGACAGTAGTACTATATTGTACTATAAAGTATACGCAAAAAAAGATATTTGATTCACGCTTGGTTGATACAATTAAGTGGTCGAATGAAAATAAAACATAGTTTTGAAACAGTTTTTGCTAGTAATCAAATTTGATTATGAGTCTTACATGCGTGGAAAATAGAATCTATTCAAATAAATTATTTCACAATGCACACTAATGTAACACAGATACAAATCACGCATTTATGCTTATCTTTTGGAGATTAACTTACTTTGGTGTCGTTTGGCCATTCCAATTCCGCAAAATAAAATCTCCTAAACGTCTCCTAAATAACTAACGAACCAGCCCAACTAATACTTTTACGACCTACAATAAAAAAAATTGAAGCCGAGTTCTAAAATTTGTTCCTACATCGATGTAACCCATCTTTTTTTCAGGCGAGATGATGGTATCATTAGTGTGGTACTACCGGCCTGAGCACACGGAACACGGCGAGCAGCCGAACGACGCGCCCGACGAGGTGTTCGCGTCTCGACACCGCGACGCAAACTCCGTCGCCTGTATAGAGGACAAATGTTACGTGCTGCGATACAATGAATATTGCCGGTGCGTAATACTAACTTCTATTTCGATATCCTATGCTTGAGATTTGAATTAATAAACACACTACTGACCTTGCATACCCTGGGTAATGGATTTTATGAATTGGAAAGTTTATTATCTCAAATATACATCTTGGCGTTTTCTAATTGGCTTTAATTGCCTCTTAATCTTTGATGTGATTTACTTTGATGACATACTACCTGAGAACAACGACTTAATGTACCGTATCATACGAAACACATATTTATCCATCACGTGATTCAGGTAGTGAACTACAAACAACTTCATCTATTACTAATTAGAATTGTGTCCATGGCCTTTATCATAAGGGATAGGCGTAAACCAAAACATTACAAAGTAAATGCCTTTGTAAAGTAATGGTTTGCGCGTTTCAGTACATATACTTTATTTTTTATTAGGTATCTGTAGGTATGTTTATTGTGTAAATATCAAATAGAAATTTCCTAAACATTTTCTTCTTCTTACAGTTACAGGAAACGGCTAAAAGCAGCAGAAGAAGGTATCAGAGTGGCGCCCTCTATCGTACCACCAATGCCGACAAGCGAAGTGAGCCCGGCACTGGAGCCCAACGACATCAAGCTCCCAGCCACCGTCTCCCCTGAGCTCGTTCTCTTCTGCCGCAAGGTCTACGACTTCCGATCCAAAAAGATCTACGTCCCAAATAAGTGACATCAAAAAAAATTGAAATCTGGAAACTACTCGAACAAACATCTGTCACTGACAGCGGATTTCAATCAAACGGAGTGAACACCAAAGTTTTACGTCAACTTCGGCCGATGAATGACAATATGGCTCAGTCGGTAATCTAAATCGTAGTGTCACCCAACCCCTTAATTAGTACAAAGTTCCCGGGTATGAAACGTAGTGTGTGACCGGTGGCCATTTTATGTGAAAACTAAGTAATTTGTGTTTTAGTGATCGCCGATTGAACAGTTATGTTGCTTGTGTCGTGATTTTATAGTAGATATTCCTTTCTTGTAAAGATTAAAATTGAGTTGCTGTATTTGATTTCGATGATGAATAATTTGTATCAAAGGATGCCTTTTATAATGTGTAAGTAGGAATAAGTGAATTATGTCGGGTGGTATTGCATAATTACTTATGTAAAGCAATATGTATACTAAAATACATCATGCATTTTGCTTCATCATACTACGTCTAATTTCTCACTCCAGTAGAAGCGTCGAGAATGCGTGTATTGATGCGTATCTGAATGGCTGGTATGATTTATTTGACAATTAAGTTTCTATTTGGCTACGTGAAAAGGCATTTATAATTACAATTATTTTTGATTGTTACATTGTTATCGAAGTAGAGTATATTAAATTATTCTTTTATTACGTAAGAGTATTAAATTAATGCAAACAGGATTATTAACATTTACAGCGGGGCTTCGACTCCAAAAATAATCGGAGAAAAATTATATAAGCATTAATTATAATCAGGGATATTTTTAATTTCATTTTTAAATTCTTTACATCACAAGTGTGAATCTTTTGATAAATATTATTATTAGTACCTAATTGCGGGATTCTCATAGCTTCGCTGCCCCGTAGCGCCCTGTCTACATTTAGGTAATCATGCGCTTAGAACCTAAGCATTCAGTCAATATATCAACGGTAGGTTTTTGAACGTTTATATGTATTTAATATGTATGTATGATAATGTTGATGATAATAAACTTTACACCCTGCCTTCGAAGGAATTGATTTATTGCATTTCGGCCTGTATTGTAAAATTTTAATTCTGTGACATTTTTCATATCGACGACGACGACGTCTCAGTACTTTTTCGGAAAGACTGATTTTGCGAAGGTGGAGCATTTTTGCGTTAATTTTTCTGTATCCAATCAAGTTGAAAACAAAATAAATCAACTTTATTTGACGTAAGTAATTCAATAGTTTACACTTATTGAAAAATAACAAAGGGAACATTGTAACATATTTTAAATGTAATATTAGTGCATAGATTTAAAACAAAAAACACACACATTGGTGTTGGATGAAAAGAGATATATTGTATGACTCTAATAGTGAAATAATCTCTTTATCATTAGAATCATAAAGTTTAAGTAGCGGGGGACATTGAAATGAAGAATATATTTAACGTTAATTCCCGCGTGGAAAATAAAGGGCATTTATACGTTTGCTATTTGTGTATCAGTAGGTCTTCTACCTTCACTATTCTATTTCTTACAATGTATCTCTACATTTAGTTGTCTGTCCCTTATTTGAACATTATTTGTTGTAAATACTTCTTTTTTATTTTTAAATTGTTATCTAGCCAGTGAGATATAAAATTCATACTCATTTAGATCGGGACTGAAAAAAGATGTAATCAAGAAAGTCCTTACTCGATTGAACGAAACGATTTTAATACCTACAACCTTAAAAGTACATCACACAATACTACCGAGATTAAAGTCTATAATAGTGAACTTTAAATATCTATCCAACTCGCTCACATTATAAATTTGGGTGAGATTAAGTGGTACAGAGAAGAAGTAGTAAATGTTTTACGAAAGCACGGCAGGCAGGATAATCGCTCTAATTGCAAAACACGTTACCAAAACCAAACCGTTGTGGTTTGGTTTTATTAGTTACGTTAACTTTATTTGCAATTATCGCGATTAACCCTCCGGTTTATTTACTTCCGACTGTACCTACATGTATACGAATGGAATTCTACGTTCACTATTAACAACTAATGTGTGGATATGATTATTCTAAGTTGGTAGGTAGTAAACTAAATTAATAAACACTGCTAAGTTTTTTTTTAAATCTACACAACATCACAATCTCACTGGTCGTCTATTCCAAAGCTTAAGTTTCTTAAAATACTTCTTTTCCATTGCTTGATGCCAAAAAAATTAGCAGCAAAAGATTCTATTATTCTGTAACTGTGTAAAACCTTTCCCTTCTATTTAGGTTATACAAGTGGCGATGACTTCTGCACGCAGTTTAAAGTTTATAATATCTTTAGAAACGTTATGTTTAGTATGTACTGCCTAGTATCTAGGTGAAAGAATCTCCTGTTACCCAAATCTATGACTTCACAGGCGGTAGACACATACTGCAAATTCAACATAAAAATATAGGCATATATTTATAAGATTAGCCATAAACCATCGCTTGAGTGTCATATGGAAAATCGAATGATAATTGAAGCTTTTTCTAATAGTTTCTGCTACCCTTCGGGCTCGTCAATATTTTTGTTAACCATCTGGTTGTACAACTATTATTTGAAACAATAAACTACTTACCACTAAAAATTGAGAATTTGAATGTTAAAATCGATCGTAAAATCAAAGATAACTATAGGACCTTAAGGCCTATTGCGTATGGAGGAACGTGATCAATTTATTTATTAATAAGTTTACAAATATTTATTACCTAAAATTGTGCAGATGAGATCGCCACTACTACTCATTATTTAATTATAGAGTTAATGAGTAAATTCCATAATAATACTATTACTATAAGTGAGCTCTCCTTGCTTGTAGGTGGTTTGTTTTAAAGAATGTTACCTGGTATTCCGCAGATGCAACCCTCTTGTAGTCAATGATTTTTAGAATTAGGTTTTACTAATAAGAAAAAAAATATCTTGTTTTTATTATTTATTTTGTTTCAATTGAAATTATATAGGTATATTTTTATTATTGTAACCTACATAGTTATGTTGGCTGTAATTTAATATTGATGTAATTAATATATGTATTTTTATTTCCACTTGCCTTTCATTTGTCTTAGTCGGAACGCAGACCCCTTAAATATATTTTATTTATTCAATCAAACTTTATTGGTCCACATTGGTAAATAACAATTTTCTACCAGTCAACCAATTTAGAAAAGCAGAAAGATAGTTGGGCGCAAAAAAGTTTCGTTCATAACAGAATTATAAAAACAAAATAGGTACATAATTTTCAAAGTTGCTACCTTTCTCTCATATGAAGGACGGATGCCCCTTGGCCGAAATTATATGCCTTTGAATAAAAATAAATTATAACTCACTAGCTGTTTCCCGCAGCTCCGCCTGCGTCAAAAAGTAGCCTATGTTTGAGCCCGGGTCTTCAACTATATTCATACCAAATTTCAACAAAATCCGTTCAGCGGTTTGGCCGTGAAAGCGTAACAGACAGACTTTCGCATTTATAATATTAGTATAGGTTTCTATCAGCACTTGAAAAAGCTGAAATGGATTTTCTTGAAATTATGCAAGTAGGCATACTACACCGTATTATAATTTATCTACAAATCACTACATATTGTTATAAAAATATGAGAATAAGATTAAGTAATATAGGTACTAAATATTTAAACCAGACAATATGTCTCGGAACAGAACGAAACTCTTTGGAAGCAACTAGCTAAGGATGAAACGGAGAACACGCTGAGAGTGAAAAAGTAGGTACCGAGTAACGTAAAAAAGAAAAATAAATCTTGAATCGGAACTAGGTTCGCACAAAGACTATATTTTTTTCTTACAAATGGAGCCCTATTTTTGAAAGTATGACTTACGCAAAATCGAATAATTTTTATTTATTTATTTCATGTACATGCTGTAAATATACATTGGAATTGAGACGCGAATCACGCGCGACTGGCGGAACGCCCACAGAAATAAGAATCGGTAGAAGTGCCGTAACGTATGCCAAAGTTAATTGGCCTGCTAATATCTTCTATATATTCTTATTTCTGTGGTCGTCGCGCGGGATTCGCGTCAGATTGAATGGACCAAAACTACAAATATCGGAAGGAATATTAAAAAAATGATATATTTTTAAACAGATTCTATAATTTATTATTTCACTGCATACAACATTGTACATGTACTGCTATTGCAGGAATGTTTTAAACAGGCTGCTATAATTAACATTTTATATTTAACACCCACAAATTTTAACACCGAAATCACAATAAGTATCCAATTTTTTTTACAACACTTGGAGCGCCATAAATATTCGAAATATAAAAATATTCGGAAATTTTCTAGCTCCGCAAAGCAACTGATTAAATGTAATTAATTAATGAACCATACTTAGTTTAAAGACGTACATTGCATTTGTATTGTATGTAACATTATGATATATTATTTGTATAGGTATATGTATTGTTTTTGTATGTTTATTGTATTATAAGATGTATGGTTGTGTAGGTTTATTCGTTTAAGTATAGATTTTACTAGCCGTTCCTGTGGTATTTTCAGTACACCCACATTTAAGCTATCTGCTTTACCAAAAGTTTAACTGTTCGATAATGCTTTTTTTTATCATTACGTCCGCCTATTGTGCTTTACAAATTGTAATTTGTACAATGAAGGTTAAATAAATAAATAAAAATGTTAAAAATAAACAAACTGATTAAAATCCAACCACTTAGGGTCTGGTGTAGTCATGGAGTATTTACAAAGAGGAGATGCCGTTTGAAATGGCGCAGTGATATGATCATTGGCGTCTAGCCGACACAAAAGTGGGCGGAGCTTGTCATTGCTCGTGGCCGAAACCAAGCACCCCACACGTCTGCCTTCCGTCCCGTGTAGCCTCACAAACACTTTCTTACAAAACGCTTATTACGGCATCTCCTCTTTGTAATTACTCCATGGGTGTAGTGGTATAATGGGAGGGGTGGTCAGCGGTACGATGGATTTGTCATTCGTCGTTTGTACATCGAACTATTAACAGCTTGGTCTAGTGCCTGAGGATGCCTTGAGTAGAGGTGAAACACTTGTCGCATGTGCAAACTAACGGTGGCGGGCATGTTGGGATAAACAGTAGCTAACTGGTGGCGGAAACACGCAAAATTATTTGTTAAGTTCTTATAAAAATGTTTGCCTCTGTGGTTGCGACGTAGGTAAGACCGTCTACTGACGTGCCTGCTCCTGCACAATCTATGTTGGAACAAACTAGGAAGCAAGCGCGGTCGGCCGATATTGGGCCAGCAGCAGGGGCAACACACGCTGCATATACACGAGCCAATCTAGGAAGCGTCCCCACTCTTTCATACTAGATTGTCCCAATATCTTTAAAGTGTGTAGAGCCCTTAAGCTCTATGCAAACCATGAAGTAATTACAAAGAGGAGATGCCGTAATAAGCGTTTTGTTAGAAAGCGTTTGTGAGGCTACACGGGGCGGAAGGCAGACTGCGGGGTGCTTGGTTTCGGCCGTGGCTCCAATCATAGAGCACGAGCAATGACAAGCTCCGCCCACTTTTGTGTCGGCGAGGCGCCAATGATCACGTCACTGCGCCATTTCAAACAGCCTCTCCTCTTTGTAATTACTCCATGATGCAAACTGACGCGAATCCCGCGCCAGTCGCGCGGGACTTTTAATGGTAGACATAAGCGCACCCATAGCAGAGTGGGGGTGCCAAAAAGTGAATGTCAGGCCTAGACGCCGGACGTGCGGTCATTAGTGTAAACTATGCCTAAATATTAAATGTTTTTTCTACATCATACTACTTAATATACACATGTCACAGTGGCAATAATAATTGTAGGTACATATTACTTATGGCGCTCAAAGTATTAACAATACAATAATAATACAAGTTTCCAATAATGCATAAAAGCCATAAGGCAAGCAATGAACACAGATTTCTAGCTTCCATACTAAACATTAATTTACTAATAGCTATTGCTTGTTTCAATACTGCAACTCGGTATACATTTTAGACAGTAACACGATACGACGACATACCAAAACTATTTAAAATTAACGTCGAGTGCCTATGTCGAAAATGATTCGATCCGCCGATTTTGAGTGAGATTTCAAAAATAGCATTCCAGGTTTTGTTATAAGTCGGTCCAAGATGAAGCACTTTTGAATATTTGATAATTAAATATAACATCTTTCAATGCTTGTTAATTTCGTAAACAAGCTTGTCCTTTAAAAAGAAAATTTAGTGAAGTTCAGGCAAGTAAATAAAACGGGTTATCTTTTTCATAGCCATACCTACTCTCATACAGTATAACATAGTTACAATCAGGAGATTATAACATTTTGGTACTTCAGTTCTACATTTTACTGTTACGAAACAAAAAACATGTTGCAGTGAATGGAATACTAAATTCAATAAGGGTTAAAGCAAGTCACAAAAAATTTTGCGTACTTATCTATATTATACAAATACTTCGCATAGGCCTTTCTTTGCAACGCACAGATTTTCATTGAAATAATTTGTTCTTCATTAAACATTTTGGGAAATGTTTTATTTTAACATGATACCGCTTCACAAAAGCATAGTGCCACAATCTTTGACAATATAACTTATAATATTGTTACACTGTGATGAGAAGTCCCTGCGAAAATGTAGCTATGACTCCATAACCAATTAATTAATGTTTATTGTTTAAATTCTAGGCAATTAACATCATAATGCAATTACCTATTACTATTTAAGCATAATATATGGTATATAAAAATCACATATGATACATTTACACTAAAATATATTCAATACATAGTTTGCCATTAAACAAATGTCCTAAAAAAAATATAATTCAGATATTAATATGTTCGGAATATTCTGTAACTAAGGTTAACCTGATATACATATGTGAGGTTCTATATTTTATGAAAATAGCAATATTGCTTTTACTTTTATTCCTAAGCTGAAATATAAAATAACACAAGACATTTATATGTTTAGGAACAGATTTAGTCATTGATTTGTTAATAATGAATTTGGCCAAACCCTCATTGTTTACCCATTCTTTAACAAATTGAAATAAATTTGAGTTACCCTTTAAAGAAAAGATTTTCTGATGAAATACTCGTAAGTATGTTTTAAGTTACACAACAACCTTTGGTATGAATGTAACTTAATGCAGTTGTTATTTCGGACCTCACATATGCCCAGGATAGTGTAAATAATACATTAAACAAGAAATAGCATTGTAAATCTCTTCAGTGGTTATATAATATGGCCAAACAGAGTCACTCTTGAGAACTCAATAAGAACAGCAGCTATTTGTCTTGCGCGCAGTTTTGTAAAATGCCTTACTGTGCATTGACAGACTATTCGACTTCTCTACCAAATCATCCAACTTCTCGCCTCTTTCCAACACCGCTTTTATAGTGTCATGTAAAATTATCTTTGTTTCATCAAGATCATTCTGAATCTTCGTCAATGCATCAGCTTCTCTCGGGTTTTGGTATTTAGCCAAATGCTGGTGGAGAGCGGGGAAGTCTACTGTGTTTTCGTTACCCGTCGGCCAATTTGCTGCCGGCACAACAGCTGAGAATTCGTCAAGAGTTTTTGTTATCAATGTATGAGCCACTCTGTTCGGATACTCATGGTCCGAAATCAATACTCCGGCCAAGTTATCTGCTCTCACATACACTTGCAACATGTATTCGCCTTCTTTGACGGACTGTCTGGAAGCTTGCTGTGTCCTCTCCACCATTGTCTTACTAACAAATGTCATGAATTCCTGAACGGAACTTCTTTGGAAAAAACTAAAGCTTTGCAAATCATATGCTGATTTGAGAATCGAAGCATTATTGACTCCTTTGTAGAGCACTAACAGAGCATATACTTTCACCATGTTAATGATTATCAATTCGGATTTGTGCAATATTTATCTGAAAATTAAAAATAAAATTATATTAAAATTTGACCTGTTGGATTTGTCACTATTTTTTATAGTAAATAAGAGGTAAGGGTAATTAATGTCTGGTTAACAAAGTTACTTCTAGTCCTAACAACGAATGAACAAAAATATATAAAAATATAGTTGATTATAATTATTTTACTTAGCTACCAATTGATTAAATGATGCAGTCACAAAGCAATTCAAGTAGTAGTAATTTTTTATAATGTAAACTGGTTTCAATTCTGTATAATAAAACAACAATATAAACAATAATTAATAAAAATAGAGAAAAGAATTGTTATTTTAATAAAAACAGTAACCAACTAAAACTGAAAGAATTATTTTAATACAAAATAAAGAACAGATACAAAGTGAAAGCTGTAAGTGGTACAATGTTTATCTATTACCTAAGACAATATTCGTCGGAGTTTTGGGTAAATGTTCATGTCACTTTGTCCACAAATATAATTCCTCTTGTGATATTTAAAATTCGGATTAATTTCGTGTATTTAAAGTCAGATTTTTTATCCTCTAAAATCTAAAATACGATATACGATCGTCCGTCTGCTTACGCATCATCTAACAAATTTTAATTATTTTGACTTATTGACGTGCGTGACGGAATGTCTTTTTTTAATGTGTTTTACGGCTATGAATACTAGGCAATTCGTATTCCTTAAAGCAGGGCAAAACCATGAAAATAAGTATATACCACAATCTCTTAAAGCAGAGCAGAAACGAGAGAGTAAGCGAGATGGCGTATTATAAGCTGGATGTAAGGCCAAGGCGACAACAGACGACATTTCGCTTGCTCACTCGTTTTTATCGAACTTTAAGAGATGGTGGTAAGCCACCAGAAATAACCATAACGTAAGGAAAATGTATAAAAATCTATAAAAGAGGCAAAAATGAACAGCAGTATCGGCGCTGTATTTTATTTCCCAAAATTTGTGGGTTTTTTTTGAGTGTTTGTGGATTAATAATCGCAAAATGTTCAAGAACAAGCATGAGCTTGTTACTGGCTAAATACAAAAGTAAGAACCATATTGAAAAAGTGTCATTACGTGTCAACTGTCAACGAAATGAAATTTTTTTCAGTGTCACTATGGCAGTTTGCTCATGATGAAACGTATACTACCCTCTACCCCCTAACCTGCTTACGGGCTCGATCGAGCCCAACTTTTTCTGCGCTACTGTGCTTCTGGGCTCGATCAGCCCCAACTCTTTCGCTTGCATCATTTTTTAGTTACACAACACTGAGTAACTCTATGTGTCTATGGCTTTTTCTCGGCTAACTACGATCCTGCCACTTTCGATTAAAAATAATTCCATTGCCATCCAGGGCCGAAAAAATTTTTAAACACGAATTTGAAGTTGAGCTTGACGGGTCTCATTTTTTTCTAGGATCACGGTACGGGAAAATGCCTGGCTAGGGATGTTATTCTTTATTATAACTAATGAAATTTTTCGAGAAAATGCTTAAATAAGTCTATTTTAATATAAAATACAAACTTATTTGATCACTTTATGTTTTCATGTGTTATTTCCACTTTTTATCGAAAAAGTTGGGAACAAAATGGCTGACCACGCAAAAAACATTTTTTCATAAATTATAAAATTCATTATTTTCTGTGCAACTTTTTCTATTTATATTACTAATTTAATAATAAGCAATAAAAAATAACAAGAAACCACCCTAACTCAAGCGATCTTTCATGATTTCAAAAAAAGAACGCGCGAGTGGAGGATCGCGTCCTTGTCTAACGTAGCATTTTAGTATGGGACAGCGGGCGCGCAAAAAATGCGCCACAAACGGATGCTATGGAAGCAGTCCACTTAAACTATATTTTTGGTTTGTATTTTTTTTCGACAGTACGTTCCTTTCCAAGCAATACTGAACTTTTTTTTTTTGGATTCGTGTAGTAGTATAAATACTGACCTTGGGTAAAGATCGGTCGAGCCGACGATAAAAAACGACGGAGGTCCATTGTTTGTCAGTTTTTTCACAATTTGAACATTCTGAGAACTTATTAATGCTTGTTATCTATTCTAAGATAGCTAGGCTTCAATAAAATATGTGTATTCATTGCTTTTAACGAAATTTGTAAAACAAAGTCTTGATGCAAAATATATCATTTTTTCGTACAAAAACTCGCGAATTTCGAAATTGTAATTTATTTTTCATTCAAAAGTTTACTGTAGCAGGATAGTATTCTTTGTTTTAATTACAGAACTAGATAGATACTGTTAGATTATAAAAAAATAAGGCATATATATGGTATAACTTTTATTTAAAAAATCATTATAGTACAAAATTACGGGGACAAAAAAGAAATATTTTCCTTCAACCCGTTACTACAAAAGAACCACATAAGATATCGTTATCCAAACAGTTTTGTCGATAAGGTCGATTATCTGTGAACAAAATAAATTTTACGTGTTATTGTAACCCTACACTCGAGTTGTAAACAACGCTTTATCTAAAACACTTGTAACGCGCGCGCGCGCGGGAGCGTTTCGAAGCACAGTAGCGTAGCGGTAGCGGGGGCCCAAAGCATGTGAAGGGCTACAAGAGTCGCACGAGAGTATCTTTCATACAAAATCAGCTGTGTCCGCAGACAACGCGACGCGACTCGTGCGTCGCTACCCCGTCAAGCCGTCAAGTCATACAACATCATAGTCAGTCATCGTACGCGACGCAATCGCAATCGCGTCTCACGAATCGCATAGCCCCGTGTGTGAACTGCCTATCTGTCTGTTTTGATGTAGTCAAAAAAATTCTAAATCTATGGTTTTTACAGGAATGGATTAAAGATACAAACAAACAAAATGTTTTAAAAATTGTGATTTCCAAAAAGATAGGCCAATAATTTACTTTCGATTAGCTGTGTTTTGATTGTAGATAGAGACGGCATTTGAAGAGAATTAAGTTTTTATTAAAGATGACGGAGAATGTTGAAAAAGTGGAGTCCGCTACGGATGCTCGACGTCGAGTTCTCAACATTGCCGTTTCTACAGTACTTCTAGAAACTGGATTCGAATCAGCCGATAAAATGTCTTTAGAGACCCTTACTGAAATGTTACAATGCTGTAAGTTACCGCAGTTTCCAATATTTACACGTTTTACTTACAGTCACATCACAGACAAGACCCACGATGACCGCAATACTCTGTTTTATATTATCCATACTAATATTATCAATGCGAAAGTCTGTCGGTCTGTTACGCTTTCACGGCCAAACTGCTAAAAGGATTTAGATGAAATTTGGTAAGAATATAAATGAAGACCCGATGTCAAACACGGGCTACTTTTTGACGCAGGCAGAGCTGCAGGAAACGGCTAGTAATAATTAAAATAAAATCCGGCTGGACCAGTTACCATACTACAAAAAGCTCTATAGTATTAATTTTTTTGCAGTTTTTACTGAAGTTGGGAACTCTGCGAAAGGCTACTGTGAACTCTCTGGCAGAGTTGAGCCTGTTCTTGGTGATGTGGTGATGGCACTCATAAATATGGGTAAGCACACACTGGCTTTTAAAGGGTACGAGTCCGGGCACCATCTATGTTGTATATCTCGTTGGTATATTGTTAGTAAACAATATACCTATACATAATAGTAAACAATAATCTGTAAAGTATCTATATTATAATATCTATATGGACTTCCTGTAGATTGTAGACCAGCATGAAACAAACTTATACCACTGTTTAGGCATCATTGGCTTATCTTTGCTACATCCTGTAGTTAAGGCCTTTTTAAGATCTCCTATATTACTTTAAAAAATATATCTATTTTGATCATCTTACACCATCTATTGCTAGATGACAATTATTAAGCTAAGAACTCAATAATAAAGTGATAAGCTTTAAAAGCCATAACTAAAAAATTAAAAATAGAAATATACATACAATAGTGGACTAATACCTGTATTGTTTATTTTAGGAATTAGCCTGCATGGCATCGAACAATATGCAGCAAGACCAAACAGGCATGTTATACAACCGTTACAACAGGCACCAGCTCCGAGGACTCCTGCGATGCTGTCGGCGGGCTCGAAAGCCAAACATGCACCTCACATTCCATTTCATCTACCACCTTTGCCAGATCCACATGCTTATATTAGGACTCCTGTAAGTAAAAATGAATGACTTGAAAACGAGTATGGCGTAATATATCCATAACAATAGGAAAAAGATGAAAATTTCAGAAAGCTTGGTTATTTTTTTGGTGGTAGAAAAGGTTCCTTAATAAAAAGTGAAAATATGTATATAAAAGTATATAAATATTTAGGATGAGCTAATAAAGTTTAAAAAAATTGTTACATTTTATTGCCCTGAAAAATTGATCTTTACAGCTATGCCTAGTACCAAATCAGCTGACAGTTCAACATATCCTAATACCATCTGTTCCCCATTGCCATTGACCAATGTACACAACTGGAAAACATGCTTGGACAAAGAAGTGTTATGTTACTGCTGATGTTATACCTATTGTATATGTCATGTCCTATCTCTCTCAGTATCAATATCTATCGAAAATCTTCTTGTTTAGTTGTATAAGCGGAATTGATTAAATTGTTTAATTATTGAAAAGTAACTCATTTGCTATCTTGTATTAGTGTATAAATGTTTGATTTTGATTGTGTTGAGCTGGACTGCAAAATGTAACACTTTATTTTAATTATAATGCATTTTAAATATTAATGCAACTAAATATTGTTTGTTCGAACCTTGCCTTCTTAAAAAGACAGAATAGAAGTGTAAATAGATAATAGTACTAAAAAAATCTTGAAATACTAAAATATAGAGCGTACACAATTTAGCGGAGTGAAACTTTGTGGAATAGTAGGTACCTATTAATAATAACATGTTTTTTACAGACTCACAAACAGCCAGTAACAGAATACGAAGCTATCAGAGAAAAGGCTGCCACCCAGAAGAGAGATATAGAGAAAGCCCTTACAAAGTTCTTGGCAAAGACGAGTGAAACGCACAACCTTTTCAACACAGATGACAACCAAGTGTATCCTTGTAAGTAATTGTAAGCTATTGTTTGGAAACCTTTACATTCGCAAAATGAAATAACTGGCTAAGAAAAGTAGTTATTAAATTAAACTAGTTATGAAAAAAGATATAAAAAGTTAAAGTTTTATTAAATCATATAAAATAGTTTTAAACAACAAATTATTTTCCTATTGGGGATTAGTATTAGTATTATACATAAATAGCAGCCCGTCCCAACATTGCCCAGGCCTATAACCTTCCTCGATAAATAAGCTATCCAACACTGAAAGAATTTTTTAAATTGGACCAGCAATTCCTGAGATTAGCGTGTTCAAAAAAACAAACTTTTCAGCTTTATAATATAAATATTATATTAGTATTATAGCATAGATATGTATTCCGATAGTTTTGAGAAACAAATTCTTCACTTCACTACTTCAGTTTCTTTTTAAATGCTGCTTTCATACACAAAAATTAAGTTGTTTTGATATTTAGATTTGTTCTTTAACTACAGTGATAGCTTGCAAGCCGACATTCCCTGCGTATCTGCCCTGCCTACTGCCGACAGACCAGGTCTTCGATTTTGATGAGTTAGAATATCACTTCCAAGTGGCCAACAGAACAGAAGATTTGCCAGCAGAAAAAAAAGGTAATAATATTACCTTTTTATTATAATTAATTAATATAATTTAATATTTACAAAACAGTGGAAAGAGACAAGTATACCTTACTTTTATGTATTCATTAGGGTACTGTTTTGACAGTTAATAATAATTATTTAAGTAGGTACCAATGATATTAGAAACTACAGAATGTTACGTTCATAGTTATTTGAGTTTTAAATCTGTTCCGATCCGAGCATTACAGAACTGCACACATCGAAACGTTTTACTGGTGAGTAAAACAAAAGATATGAAACAGCATGCAAATGAAAGAGATAGTTAATTTTTAATGGTTCCACTTCAAATGTTTCTTGTGTATAGAGTAACATTTATTGTTGTAGAGTGTACATTTGGTTCAAGAGTAAGAAATAAAACATCTTATAAAAGTAAATTATATTAATTGGAAATTTGAACAAAATAATCCACTAGTGGTTTTCTTAACAGTAGATCTCGCTAACAGGGCATTACCATGACATATTAGTAACTAAAGACTGTATGTACTGTATTAGAATAATAGAAAAACACATTCAGTGAAACACAAGAATAGACAGCTATTATATAACTAAACAATAATACAGAAAAACTGACTACTACGAGCGCGACACTGAAAGTCTTTAGAACTGACCACTTGTAAACAGTAGATATAATAAAAAAATAAGTTTAAATTTTGAAAATGCAACGTCGTGTTGATTGGTGCCGTGAAATGGTTCAAAGATTTAACGGCTGACTCAAATGCTGTGTTTGACATACTTACGGGTGACGAAAGCTGGATTTACTGTTATGATCCCGAAACCAAAAGACAGTCTGCTCAGTGGGTGTTTCCTTCCGAGGAGTTGCCAACTAAAGTGAAGAGAGGTCGAAGCGTGGGAAAAAAGATGGTGGCCTCGTTCTTCGGAAGGACCGGACATTACGCGACAATTGTTTTAGAGGATCGAAAAACAGTTACTGCAGAGTGGTATACTAACAATTGTTTGCCACTTGTCTTGGAAAAAGTTCGGAAGAAACGACCTCGCAGTAGGATCCGCCTTCACCACGACAACGCCTCGTCGCACACCGCCAGGCGAACGATCGACTATTTGGCGACATCAAACGTGGAATTACTAGGTCACCCGCCATATAGCCCCGACCTCGCACCTTGCGATTTTTATTTATTCCCGAAAATAAAAGAAAAACTTCGAAGAAAACGTTTAATGGAAGCCGAGGAAGCAGTGGCTGCGTTTCAAAACGCCATCGAAGAGGCCCCTAAAGACGAGTGGGCAAATTGCTTTTCTCAGTGGTTCCATCGGATGCAGACGTGAAAGGACACTATTTTGAAAAGATGTAATAAAAGGAATAACTTGCTAATGTGCTCAGTTTTTGATTTTCTAAGAACTTTCAGTTTGACCCTCGTAATTGTAAGCATTGAAGTCACCATCAGTATACGATTCTGCACTAATAAATCTATGTCCGCAGTGCACGCATCCTTATCGCTCTCGCGTCAAAACTAGATCGCTCTCTCTTTCGTCATCTGACCATGGCGCCTTTGCGTCTGTTCTTATTTATTTATTTGAATAATAAAAACAAACATCTTATATATACGTCTATATATCTCATATCTTGTATATCTTATTTTAATAATTGAAATGACTAATTATTCAAAGTATTTTAAGGGATCGCTTACCGCATACTTACATGCGGTAAGTGATCCCGTGTATTTCGTTTACTTTAGAGTCATAAATGGTACACAATCGAAACACAGGACGGCGTTGATTTATTTTGGCAAGGACACAGGAACTTACGGTGCATTATGCTCGTGATTGCGCTCGATGCAGACTAATTACAAGACGTCCCAATTGGGACGTGTTTGAGTCTTTACAGCACGCGCGCCTATAACATATCTGCTTCTTGTTTATTCTAATATCATTGGTGGCAACTTGGTGGTATCTTTTAATGGCGACTTGACGAAAATTTAATAAATTGGCGTGTATAATGGCTACCAATATTGTGAATATAGTGTTTCCACGTCTGGCGGGAAGTAATTCCCTTTGCGGCGGTCGAGCATAACACCATCGCGCCCGCCGTACTCCAAAATCGGTTTGTTTAACGCTCACAAGCCAATCCCTGAGCAATTTCACCTAGGATGTTACGGTGGTCCCTTAAGCTTGTTTGTTATGAATATGATATTAAATACTGAGCTGGGAATGCTTTGAGTTGATGACAGGAAGAACCTCTTAGAGACGTATTATTATTGGAAGAACAGCCTGAAAGGTGGAATTTAGATTGTGGTAAAATAGCATCTGAGACTAAAAAGGATCACTTATTACGCAGTCTTGTTTTATGTACTGCATGGATGGCCACGAGTTAATTCAGACCAATTATTATTGCAATCTTGGACCAGAAAAGAAGCTCTTCCCGTCCCACAATAAAGAATATTTATTATAGAGCAATAGAGTTATCATCACTTCAGTCAAAGGTATCGAGATTGTTACATGCAGGCATGGTCCAAACAAAAGCAGAAGATATGTATGGTAGGTTGGCATTGACCAACAGATTGAGAGTATGGTATCAGCATGTGGAAGATGTCAAGCTGTAAGAAATAATCCTCCAAGAGAAGTGCAATCCTGGATAGTTTGTGAAAAGCCTTGCAGTCGTTTACACATTGATTTTGCAGGCCATTCCAAGGGAAGCTTTCCTGGTATTAATTGACAGCTACAGTAAATGGTTCGATGCTGAAATTGTGCCTTCTAAGACAGTCGACGACAGTCACATTATTGATGTGCTGAGAAGATTTCTGCCACCCAAGGCTTGCCAGATATTATTATATCGGACAATGGCAGAACTTTCAACACTAGCGAGTTCAACACATTTTTGAGTAGCAATGGTATCAAACATCTGTATTCACTACCGTACCACCCAGCGACTAATGGGAAAATTGAACGTACTAGCCAAACATTCAAAAATAAATAAAAAAAACTTTCTGCTGATGCCACACCATGGAATGTCAAGTCAAGCTTCCCCGAGTTTTATATATTATGAGCTTCGTACAGTGTCTAATAGTAGTACTATGAAAACGACAGCTGAGTTACCTACTGAATAGCCGAGCACCTGGACTGCGTACCAGCTTGTCACTGCGCAAATTCGTAGTGGCACAACCGGTGCTTGTCCGTTATGGAACCGGGCGAGAAATGGCGAAGAGCCGTCATTGAACATGGTAAAGGTGAAAGTCCGAGCTCGTACATGGTGAGAACGGAAGATAATGAGCTACACCGCCGCCATGCAGATCAAATGTTGGCTCGTGGACATGCAGAGTGCTTCGCTGGCTACAACTAGGCCGAGAGCGGTGTTGCCGTCGCGCTCACTATCCAGCAATTCGGACGAATCCATTGTCATACCGCCACCTGAGATGTGGCCTAAGATCATTGGAATACCAAATGAATCTTAATTAATAATTTGATATTTGATTGCTTTTTGTGATAAACCTATTTAATTACTTTTGATTCAAAGTTTGTAATAATCTAAACATTGTTGGAAAGGTATGATATTCAATTAGGGTAGTGTTTTGACAGTTAATAATAATTTTATATGTGGGTACTAAATTAATAAATAGTTATAATTTGAACAACAACTTGTTGGTATTTTTTACTTACCATAACACTTCAAACCGAGTTAATTTTTCTATATTGCCAACTGTATAACAATTTTTTTTTAATGTTGAAAATGCCATTCTTTCTGACCCTTTGGACTCAGGGTCCAAGTATCGTATCCAAGTAGTATACTAGTATTGATTAATATTTAATAATGAAATTGACATGTAAAAAAGTCTAGTAAAATCTTTAATTTTAGGAATCATTGATAGGTAACCATTTTTTTTTTTTAGATCACTCGGACAATGAAGGTGAGGGTGGTGATAATGAAAATGTGAATAATTCCCAGACTGAAAACCAAGACTCTGCGCCAGCTTCCAGTCCAGATCGGGGTAAATCTGGAGGATAATCTAGGTTAAGAAAAGATATAGTAATCTAATGTAATGATCCTACATATAAGTGATTTAAGTTTATTTTAAATGAAAGCTTCTGAAACTATTTTATTGTTTTATTTTATGACTAGATTTTGCCCGCGGAACAGTACTTTTACTACAGTAATAATCATCATCCGATATTGCATCGTCATTAGGGCTGGTTTAGACGGATCCAGTGCTAGCAATCCAGTAGCGTTCATGGACATGAAATTCACCCACACACACAAACAATTTAGTGTCTCACCCACACACACAAACAATTTAGTGTCTACTAGCTGTTTCCCGCAGCTCCACCTGCAGTATATAGCCTATGTTACTCAGGGTGAATGTAGCTTTCCAATGGTGAAAAAATTTTTGGAATCGGCAGTCGGTTTTTAGTTTATTCATTACAAACATACACAGAAAATACAAATCTTTCCTCTTTTTAATATTAGTGTAGATGTAGATGAGCGCGTCTTAATAGACAAATTCGCTACTGGTTTGCCAGCACTGGATCCTTGTAAATGAGCCCTTGGCCACATCAAGGGCCGGGTGATTCCGAGAATTCACTAAATTTCAATAATGCTTTGGTCCTAAAAAAAGGTTTAAATTTTTCTTAATTCAAAAATGTTATGTAATGAAACTACGAAACATTCTCTAAATGTGCTATTTATTGAGGAAAATATATAATTGTAATTTACACATAAAACAGCAAAAACACGCGTCCATCATCAACACCATATGCGTATTTTTGAGGACTCTGTAACATAGATATTAATTCTTAAAAAAATATGAATGTTTAATCGTGTTTCTATAATTGGTATTTATCCCAAATTCTCGTACATTGATTTTATAAAGAAACGGCAATTTTACAATTATTGAATAAATGTTAAAAAAATATTTTATATTTGTAACCATAAAATCGTCAACACCATTTCAATAAGATCAAAATACATATTTCTATGGAACCCTGCGGGGGGAGGGGACTCGGAGCGATGTACTGAACGCGCCCCCCTGTCGCAGTCGCGAAATTGAGAGAACAAGGAACGCACGCTTGTTGTGGAACAAAGCAAAAATAATAATTTAATTGAAAGTGGAAGTGTGACCAAATAAACGTCATCCCCGTTTGGAGTCATAAGGTAATTAAGTTGTGTTACGATCTTTTTTGTATTAATTACTTACATTAAGGTGTATAGGAGCTTCAATCAGAAAATATATTTTGTACACAAAAATTCTCTGATTCTAGAAATTTCGAGCTTAAATGTCATCACCATTGGCGTCAACTCCATTTATTTCGTTGAAATGGTAATGATATTTTTTAAATGGCTATGACGCTTATTGATTATCGTATTATTTTAAACCGATATTCTTCTATGCCGCTATTATTGCTATTATTGTGAGCGTATTAAAGAGACCTACCATGTACTTAGCTATTTTCCTTTTTATCCAAAACCGTAAAAGTCGATTAAGGAAAAAGATCTCCTAGAGATCAAAGAATCCAACGGCAGAAATGGAGAGAAGCAGCAAAAAAATATAGGCAGAAAAAGAAAGAAGCTAGTAAAATGTTAACATTGCCAACAGAAGTTATACATGTTGAAGCACAAGAAAAGGAAAAAAATGAAAATATAAAAACGATGGTGAAGAAATATTATATACTAATCAAAATGAAGATCCTTCGAATCAATGTAAATGTTCCAAAAAAATAAAAAAATTAAAAATTATGGAACTGAGATAGAGAGTAAAAATGTCGAAAATAATTAAAGCGCAACGAGATAAAATTAAATAGTTGAAAAGGAAGATTTAGGAATATGAACACTCTTGGTGTACACCAAGTTTTGTGGCAAAAAGGCATTGACACTTAAACTTTTCGAAATGCGAGTTCCTTTGATTGCGATGTCAACACTGTATGCAAACATTAAAAACATATCGGAAATCAACAAATTCTTCACTCTGACAATATTTTTTCTGATATTGAGGAGGATGTAGTAGTTTCCCGAAAATCTACAAAAAGTGAAAACGCTGTGATTTCACTAAATACAATTAGTCCAACTATTGTCTCGGTTCGAGGACCAGCGTCGTCAATAAAAATTTTATCGAACAAAAAAATTGTTGCGTTAAAATAAAGTTAATAAAAAATGTTTATAAAAATTGTGATATTTAGGCTTATCTATAGAAGCCTCATTAGCTAAGCAAGATAATACTACTGAATGTTAAATGAATACTTATTTGATTAGACACTTGAGTTGAGAAATTTGAGATACAAGGTAAAATAACTGTGTTACTAAGTGGTATAATAAAAAAAATACTGCGATTAAATACTAAAGTTAGATTAAAGCTTCAAGCGATGTTAAACCTAATATAAGCAGTAAAGTTTACGCGTTTTTTGTGATTGTGATATAAAGATATGTAGAAGATATAAAAGTTTGTATTTGATATTAATATCGTATTAGTTACTTATCCTAAAAAATTATCTATAAGAGAAAAACTGATTTATAGCGTCGTTTCTTATATGATTATAAACAAAATTTTTCACTTGATGTTAAAGTATTAAAGATTTAAAATTATGAAATAAAAATTAAAATTAGAAAAAATGGAAAGTAGCATTATTTCTGATCACATTAGAATTTAGATTGACAGAAAGAAACCAAACGAATCTGATTAAGACTGATTTACGTGCATAATTGTTTTTAAAAGTATTATAGATTTAAAATTAATAAAGTAAAATTAAAATAAGGAAAGAAACGGATAGCAAGGAGCGTAATATCACATCACATTAGAATTAAGATTGAGAAGAATAAATCAAACTAATCTGATTAAGACTGATTAACACGTATAATTGTTTTTCAATGTTATTTTCTACTTCATATTCTTTCTATAAATGAAAAATAAGAATCACATCGTATTTTATTTGCATTTTATCCTATAAAAATCATCATTACCATTTGACTTTTGTCAATATCATTAGTCGTAAAATCATAACCATTGTAACATTGTCATCACCATTCATGCGAAAAAATTTAAAATTGTTCTATTACCTAAAATCCTTGTCTAATTTTAAGGCACATTGGTATATTTATATTTTCAGTCCATATGAACATTTATATGATGTCAAACACGCCCGTTAAGCCATAGGGAAAAAAGTAAAAAAAAATTGACAATCGGAACAAATTTCTCGGATTCACCCGGCCGCTACTGGATACCTTCTGGATAGGTACATGCGCTACATTTACACTGACTGCTTGGAAGTGCATTGCTTTAATATCTTCAGTTTTATGTATCAGCTTATACTATCAATACTATTCTTCATCCTAGCGTTTTCCCGGTTGCATGTCGACATCATTGTCTCAACGTCAGACGCCATATTTGTTTACATTATTGTCTTTTTCCATTGAGATTGAATGTCCTATCAATATTACCCTCTAAATAAATATGTATGCCAAATAAAAACCTATCAGACAGTATCTATTGGCATTAGCAGTAGGGTATTATTGGGGATTTCAAAACAGGTAGTTTTCATCACACCGCTCATTTCATTCGCTCGGTGTGATGAAAACTACCTGTTTTGAAATCCCCAATAATACCTTTGGTTTTTCAAAAAATACGGAATATCAGTCAACGGCGCTTGGTAAAATGGTATGCATAAGTAATAGGATAATTTGACTCACCTGATCCGATTGCTGTTTGTTCACACTACACTAGATTGTTACATTTTCACACTAAACAACTTTTAATAGTATAAATATATTGCAACCAAAATACATATTACTCTAGTGATTAATAATTGATGAACAAGGAAAATCGTTTGCCCAGGCCGATTGCTCATACCGATGATCAAATTGGTTGGCATCTTACTAACGATCAGTGTCTCAAATGATCTTCGGGACGCCCTTGGTAGACGCCGAGTTATCCCATTACTGGCCTCGATTAGGTCGTACCGTTCACCGTTTGGTTGGTGGCACCCAGTAAACTAGATTACTCTTTATCACCTTTTAGGACATTGGTACTTGAATAGCCAGGTCAATGGAAGACACTGATTTTCAACTGGCCTCGATTAGGTCGTACCGTTCACCATTTGGTTGGTGGCACCCAGTGAATCTCAGTTTAAACCATTAAATATGGACAATTCTGTACCCACCGCGACCGATATTGAGAATGTCTCGCTTTCTGATACATATTTACCAAATTCGACTGTTGGTATCCGGGAGAACAAATATTTCCTTTATCAAAAAACAAAAGAGGCTTTTCTTTAATTTAAAATAGGAATTCAATAAATTTATCCACTTCGTTTCGTAACAACGATACACGATCATGGTTATTACGGTAATGATAAAAGGAGTAAGTAAGAAGCACATTGTGTAAGTGTTGTGCTCATAGCATTTTGTTCTATCGATAAAAAAGAATTGACTTTTACTAAGTAC
Source organism: Euzophera pinguis (assembly GCA_947363495.1). NCBI lineage: Eukaryota > Metazoa > Arthropoda > Insecta > Lepidoptera > Pyralidae > Euzophera > Euzophera pinguis. The sequence continues at coordinate 5,410,910 of OX376170.1, read as the reverse complement.
TTACTTGAATAAAATCTAAGATCGCTAATCAATTTATAAACTATTGTAATACTGTGGTTATTTGTCCGTAGTGTAGTATAACTATTACTTTAGAAGACATTTTCACTTACATATTTATAAATAATAAGTAAGTATATGATATTACTGTATAATAGTAATGAGAAGTTATTGTATCGTTTCTAGCTAACCCAGCTAACGTTGTTTTGCACTATAAAATAGTTTACAACCTATTCTCAGACATACCTACTGAATACACATATAAAATTTCATCAAAAAAGGTCAAGCAGTTTCGGAAATTATCGATAAACTCTAGTTCAGTACTAGTGCTTGAATTTTGCTCAGTATGCCGACACCTGTGTACAGCCGACGGCATATAAACCCGACCAAATGTGTACTAGGTATTACCATATGTAAAAGTACATTTTTATCTGCCTACGGCTGTACCTCCGGTTTCATATTCGTAACTTATGGCTATTCGCACACTACAACGTCTTTTATTAAGCGGGAAAATAACCACTTATACACTTTATGATGATACGATTACGATATTATCTTTTTACCGTTTTTGGAATATTTTTTAATATTTTGTACATACAGCACTTTATAACAGAAATATGTCAAAAGTTTATAATTACTCGAAATATGAAGGAATAACAGTAACTCACAAAGCGTTATACTCCAACCAAAATTTTTTCTATGCACATCAAGTAGTAAATTACTGTAAGAATATAAAATCGTACCCGTAATGGTAATCGTAACCAGTCGTATCATTACACCGCTAAGCAATTTGCCGCGTGATAATTATCGTTCTGTATGTGACGAGCCTTTCAATAAAAACATAACCCTCTTTGATAATGGGTAGCAAAATAAATGATTATTTATAATGACGCAAGTAAATAGTAACATGAATAACATGCCTACATATAGTGCATATGCATGCGGCATACTTTGAGTATTCGATTTCACAGGAAATTATGCAATACTACACGTTGTTATTGACTTCTATATTTTTAATATTGAGATATTAAATTATTTATCAATAATTATTAAATTATGCTGACTTTACATTAAATGTAGTGGTCATCAACATTTTGGTACTTAAAATTTTTGATGGCTTTGCATATTTTCAAATAAAATATATGTACCCAAGTAAAAATATAGCTTTTATTCTTGGTTGACCATTCCTGAAAAAAAGTAGCGATTAAGCAAAAATCTACTTTAAATTCGCGCGTACCAATAGTTGTGAACTTTAAATATTTTCATAACTGAGAGAACGTTGTTCGACGCTGTCGTACCGCCCGCCCTGGTTGCGAAGCCCGCCTACTGTTGTTCCACCAGCAGTTAGTCGGTTGCTGAGTGCTTGTGCCAGCTGCCTGCCTACGCGCCTACCACTGTGCCGCTCAGTTGTCCTGCGTGCCACCCACACTTAGAAACACGAAGATTCGTTGCATTGCAATCATGTTCGTAAGTTTTTTAACATAGGTATTATTATTATTAGTACATTTTAAATCATTTCATTTTTCTTAACATACTTATAATATTCATTTATGTGTAAATTATCTTTAATAAAGTAACTATGTCTAGCGAGTTATTAAATGATTTATCATGTTTATTTCAGGTCCGACTCTGAGTATTACGATAAACGTTGCAAGCAGGCTAAGAAGAAGCTCGCTGAAGATTTCACCTCAGATTCCGAAGAAGTATCCGCTGCAAGCTTGATGTATGTATGATTGTTGTTTAATGTAATTTCGTTATCTATTCCCAGTTAGCAATCACTAGTTTCTCGGCTGTGTGTTCTCAGTTGTGTGTGTGTGTTGATTATTCTAAATTGATAGTAACTACGTGTGTTTGTGTTCAATCAAAACTTTATACTTGTAATCTCCGTGGTGTAATGGTTAACATACCTGTCTACTGTTCACGAGGTCCCGGTTTCTAGTATAAGTAATTGTATGTTTTGTTTCCAGTTATAAGAAAAAGGAACCTAAAGCTACGAAGCGGGTGATAAGTCGAGCACAGCCAGCATCCAAGGCTAAACGCCTGAAGAAAGCTTGGCAACTCGACAGCGACAGCGAGGAGGAAGCGGAAGCCCAGCGAGCAGCCGCCGCTAAGAAGATCCCTCCGTTGCTGTCAGTGCTGTCGCGCCGTGTAGCAGACGGTGTCCTGCGCCGCACTGCTAACCTCGCTGGCGATGTCTTTATAGATTTAAAAGTATACAATGTTGCTGATATAAAGAAGGTCGATCCCAAAGACCGTTGGGAACACGCGGTAGTCGCGCTAAAATTTCAGGGGAATTCCGATTCCCCTCAACTGATGCTCACAAAGGAGCTTATTAATAAGTGCAAGCCCCTCTTTACTGAAGAGGGTAAATTTTTTGCAACAAAAATTATTTAGTGTGCGAACCATTCTATAATTAAGTACCTATTTTATGTTATATACAAATAAAAGTTTTTATTTCATTTTATTAATATACTTATTTTTATTAGGTTATTATGCCCCGATGCCAATTTCGTTTTTTATAATTAAATAACTTGCAATAATTAAATAAATCTAAACTTATTCTGTTTTCCATTTTATTCATGAGTTTTAATTAATTTTTTATCATATTCTGATATCATCTTTTAATTGCAAGTAGTCAATTAAATAGAACAATATCTTTAATAAGCAATCACTTAGTTTTAAGAATAAGTACAATGGGGAAGGGAACAGTATATTGTACAGTGTGTGATATATCTGTTAAGTCTAGCTCGTTATCTGCACACTTGCGAAGTAATATCCACAAAAACAATAGTTCAATAGAAGTTAGTGAAGGTATTGAGAAAGTAAGTAGTGCATTCAGAAGTCGAATCGCCTCATATAGAGTGAGACCTCTAAACGCGGACCGTGTGCTCGAGTCTGAGTCAGACTTGTCCCCCGTGTCCCCCGCTGACTTCTTGCGCACACTTCGTTCTCGTGTACACCAATTGATTTCGGCTAGACAGGCTACATTTCATTGTATAAAAGTTAACTTTGAATTTTTCGCGGAGTTTAATTTACCTAAAAATAGCACCACCGACATAAAATCATTTGCAACCCAAAACAAAATATTTCAAAATGATTGTGATTTTAAGGATTATTATTCTAACATGATTGACATAATTTCAACAAAAATTTCTGAATTTCAGGAAAAAGATTCTGGGTGGACCTTGATACGTAATCTTTACTTAGAGGTCAATATTAATAAATATAATCCATTGAGAGTTGGTCAATTTATTGAATTGCCGAAAAGTATTAAATCTAAACGCGCTTGTATTAATATACAAAATGGGGATGCGTTATGTTTCGTGTGGTGTGTAATGGCAGCGCTATTTCCCGCCAAAAATAACGCGCATAGAATAACCTCATATCCGAGTTACGAAAACATACTTAACATTCGAGATATCAAGTTTCCGGTCGGCTTCAAAGATATTCAGACTTTTGAGAGAAATAATACTCATATAAGCGTTAACATATACGGTCTTGTAAATAACCATAAAGTAGTGGGACCCCTTTACAAGACTCGACAAAAAAGAAAGAACCATGTGAATTTATTACTTTTGGAAAAGGGAGAAAAAAAACATTATTGTTTAATAAAAGATTTAAGCAAATTAGTCAGATCACAGCTCACAAAACACAAGGAAAAAATTTATTTTTGTGATGAATGTATGATATTTTTTAATAAAGAAATATTATTCAATTCTCATATTTGCAGCGGAGTACGTACTGTTTTGCCTGATTCGAATACTTACATCCAATTTAATCATTATGATCGGATGCAAGATGTGCCTTTTGTAATCTACGCAGACTTTGAATCATTGTTAGAACCAAAATATGGTGACAATAAGCATAACGTGAACACTACAGTCTTACATAAACATGTGCCTGCTGCGTTTGGTTATTATATTGTTTGCTCGTTTGATAGCTCTCGCAATAAATACGTATCGTATCGCGGGCAGGATTGTGTTGACAAATTTCTGAAATATTTATTTGAAGATGTTACGGAAATTAATAAATTATTGAAAGAAACTATTCCGATGATTCCATTAAGTGTAGAAGAGAAAAGACAATTTGATACTGCAAAATACTGCTTTATCTGTGAGCAATTACTTTTTGACAACAAAGTAAGAGATCATTGTCATCTAACTGGAAAGTTTCGCGGGGCCGTTCACTCTTATTGTAATCTTAAATACAGGTTACCAAAATTTGTACCAGTATTTTTTCATAATTTGTCTGGGTATGACAGTCATCTTTTTATTAAACAGTTGGGAGAATCTCAGGGCAGAATTAAAGTAATAGCAAAAAACAAAGAAAATTACATATCTTTTACAAAATTTGTGAAAACCGGTCGTCAGGAGTTTTTGCCAGTTCGATTTGTGGATACTTTTAAATTTTTAGGTACTAGCTTAGATAAGCTTGTAAGCAACTTGAATGAAGCCAGTTTTGTCCATTTATCTCAATTCTACCCAAAGAAAGAACAGTTTGATTTACTAACTCGTAAAGGTGTTTATCCTTATGAATACATGACGGACTGGAATTGTTATAAGGAAAAGAAATTACCACCGCGAGACTGTTTCTATAGTACTATAATAAATGATATTGTTTCAGAATCCGATTACAATCACGCCAAAATTGTTTGGTCAATGTTTAATATTAAAAATTTAGGTGAATATACTGATTTGTACTTGAAAACAGACGTAATATTACTAGCAGATGTTTTTGAAAAATTTCGCCAAACTTGTAAAACTAATTATAGATTGGATCCTGCATTTTACTTAACCGCACCAGGTTTGAGTTTTGATGCAATGTTGCTTAAAACAAAAGTCAAACTGCAACTAATAGACAATCTAGAAATTATCCGACTGATTCAAAAAGGTATTCGCGGTGGAGTGTGTTTATGCCCTACAAGATATTCCACAGCGAATAACAAATATATTTCCGGGTATAATTCGGAAATACCTGATAACTTTTTGTTATATATCGATTGTAACAACCTGTACGGTTATGCAATGTGCTCACATTTACCATATTCAAATTTTGAGTTGATGAATCAAGTTGAAATTGGAAGTCTTAATATTGTTAACGTACCTAATGACTCAGACTATGGGTATATTTTAGAGGTAGACTTAGAATATCCGGATTATTTGCACGATTTGCATAATGATTTACCATTTTGTCCACAGAAATTTACGCCCCCAGGTTCTAAAAATCCTAAATTAATTCCAAATTTGTATGACAAATTTGAATATGTTATTCATTATATACATCTTAAAACATGCTTAAAAAATGGTCTTATTTTGAAAAAAATTCATAGAGTGGTCAAGTTTAAACAACAACCATTTCTGAAACAGTATATTGATTTAAATACAGAATTTCGACAAAAAGCTAACTCTACATTTGAACAAGATTTCTTTAAATTATTAAACAATAGCATTTTCGGTAAAACGCTAGAAGATACCGAAAAAAGAGTAAACATTTATCTAGTAAATCGTTGGAACGATGATAGAAATAAAACAAAAAAGTTCTACTCCGCTGAACAATTAATATCAAGACCTAATTTTAAGAATAATACAGTGTTTAGTGAAAATTTTGTAGCTGTACAAATGAAACCTGAAACTGTTATTTTAGATAAACCTATTTATATAGGTTTCACAGTTCTAGAGATATCCAAAAATCATATGTATGATTTCCACTATTCGGTCATGAAATCATTTTATGATACAAGGTTAAAATTATGCTATACCGATACTGACAGTTTTTTGTATTCAATAGAAACTGAAGATGTATATAAAGATATGAATATTTACTTTCAATCATATCTCGATACAAGTAATTATGATGAAAATAATAGATTTGCTATTATACCTAAAAATAAAAAAATACCTGGTTTATTTAAAGATGAAACAGCAGGTTCTCTAATAATTTCCTTTGTGGGACTTAGGTCAAAGTTATATTGTTTAAAAACCGAAAACAAAATTGTAAAAAAAGCTAAAGGAGTTAAGAAAGCAGTTGTAAAAGATCTAACTTTTAATGACTACAATGATGTTTTACTGTATAATAAGATTGTGCGTAAAAGAAATATATTATTTAAATCGCTTAAACATGAAATATTTACTCAAGCTGTAAATAAAGTAGCCTTGTCTTCAAATGATGACAAAAGAATTATACTTAAGGATAAAATTTCTACTTTGGCATGGGGACATAACACTCTTTTATATTAGAATATAATTTACTAATTGGCTAGTATAAGTGTATGAAAATTATTGTAAGTCTTCTTTAAATACTTTATAGTTTTTTTGTTATAAAAATATATTAAGAATAAATAATAAATAAATAATAAAATGTATTTGAATTTCCTTTGTCATAACCTTGATATCATGTTTAGTGCCAAATATGCTGATAATTCAATAACTCATATATATTCGATTCGTGTAAAGACATGATTGTTTGCATCACCTTTTATTGAAATGTCAGCATAATATGATAAGGCTTGCGAAAATGAAAAATAATTGTTTTGTCAGGAGTTTGAAATCCGATATTCGAGTTTATATTGCATATCGTGGTCAGTCGCGTTAAAACAGACGAGGTTCTAACACGCTGCACATATCAAATCTATAATTTACAAAATTGATCGGTATTGCAATGTAAGTATTACAATCAAATTTTGTTAATTATGATGTAAAATGTTTAGTAAAAAATTAAAATATTCATTGTTTTACAGATCATGTCTGACTCTCAAGATACAATGATACTATTCTCTCAAGATGCTCAGGACCCTTATGAACAAGCGGAGGAGTATTACCAAGAAATGTTAAGAAATAGAGCAGCTGAAAAACAGAAGGAAGAACAACGACAAGATTTGTTGAGAAAAAAAATGGATGGATTGTCAGCATCATCTTATGTTATCAGAAAAGAGCATCGAAAACCCAGAAAAGTAATTAAAATACAAGTATTTGACATAGAAAATGACTTGGTAAACAGAGATGTTTCGGAAAAAATGGTATTAAATGCACAGTATCTCATAAAAGACTCCGTCGACGATATTTTGGATCTCACAGAAAATGTTATTAATAAAATCGCAAAAACATTAGCGAATGATAATTTTAGTTTTAATTAGTATGTAATATGAGTTTTATAAATATTTTGTAAATTACTTTTTTAAGGTTTCTATAATATTATTACGTTTTATCTGTACAGAACAATGTCTTATTTGTAATAAAGAAAATTCAATAATTAGTTACTTATATAGTTAGAATGTGATTTATATCAATAAATATTAAATCAATCATTTTACTTTTAATTTTATCCTTTAGGCTAAGAGTAAAAATATAAGCTTTGTTTATGAATATAGAATAAAGAGTAAACCAAATTTTGTATGTTAATCAAAAAACTCCATCTATTAGCATTTGACTGGATCAAATTAATATTTACTTTTATTCATTTAATGATTCAGTATAAACGCAGTAGATGTCGCTGTTTTAAATTTTTATGATGTAGATAGAGTAATTATAATCACAGTAGAGCATCACCAAAAACTGAGACTAGTTAATATTACGGCTTATAATATTTCTTACACATTAATTTTTTTTGCTAAGTCAATAAATGAAAAAAAATATTAATTTAAAAAGTTTTATTTAAGAGATTAATTTTGGTCATTACAATATACAATTATCATAATACCATTTTTTAATACAAATTACATTTTTTAGTGCACACACTTGCTGATGACTGAGACAGTTATACTTAATTTCAGGTTTACAATAAGTTTTATATAATATAGAGAAATTGGGGCTGCCTTCTTCTTCGATATCCAGTAAAAAACAATTTTTACATAAATTACTTATCCAACTTTGCTTTTCACGCCCCTTCATTATCACTGTTTTATCTGTTAAAATGTGTTTAATTATCCTTTTGAACTCTCTGTAGTCGATATAGCCTTCGCTCCAAGTTATGCCTCTATGTCGCTCAATCCATCGAACGCGTTTCTTTTCTTCTTTAGTTAAATATGTATATGAATAAGGAGGTTTTACTAAAAACACTTCAGTAAACTCTTGGGTAGCTATTGCTAATTCTTTTAATATAAAGTAATTATTGTCATCTTTAAATCCTTGGATATCAACAAAAACATATGAGCTCATGATATCTTTTTAACAATGTTACTCAAGGGCTTGTACTCAAATATACAGTCGTTTAATATCAAGCAATATGCTGCTGTCTGATCAGGTATTTCTTGGTCAGTTTCTATTTCAACTCTCACATCTATAGAGCCCTTCAAAGTCTCTTGTTGACGGGAACAGTCGATTACAAATAATGGAGCAATATCTTTGAATTCTTTTAAGCTCATCAATGGTTCTGCTCGACGGCCATAATAAGACTGTTGAAATCTTGAATATTGTTCGTATAATAAAGAAAACTTATTTTCTGAGAAACTTATGTTTAATCCTTCGTAAGGGTAATACGACGAATTCAAAAATACTCTAATGTCACGAACATTACAATGATCGAATTCTGCCATTGACATTTGTGATTGATGTTTACGATTGGTTTGTAACGCAATTATAACGAACCGCGGTTTCTCAGTTTGCGATGTAGTTTTAATTGCCCAAGTATGTTTGCGAGTTCTGGGGAGTAGTGGGTACTCATACAGATCCCAATTCCGAAAAGCTAATGTTATAGCACGATCTTTTTCTAGATGTTTCAATAAATTAATTCTTTCACGATCTGATACTTTGACGTGTGGAACTCGCCAAACTATTTTATTAATAACTATATCGTCAACAATTTCTTCACTATTTAATTTTAATGCATTAAGGTTGCTGTTGCTTCTTAGTAACACTAACTCATGTTTACAATTTATTACGATTTTCTCATAATCTTCCGCGAAGCCCAATATTCTGTTTAATGGTATTGAAGCAGAGAATGAGCCGTTATGAACATTAGTTGTACCAGTAGGAGACCACCCCCACACTTTTGCAGATTTAGATTCATTTTCATTTAAGGAAAGATATGATTTTATGGTTGTAGTAATACCAGCATTTTTTATTCTATCTATTTCAACTCCATTTAATTCATACCGAATGTCTGGAAATAGAAATAATGCAGGATTATTGACAAAGCTAACACTTGACAGTATTTCTTTAGTTTTACTATTGTATAAGTTTGCTTTACCCTCAATATACAAAGTGCTGAGAGATGGTAATATGTTCAAGTCTTGTTGGTTAATAGGTATTCGGATTTCATCATTCTTGTTGAAACTCGTCACGTATGGCCTGTATGAATGAAATTCGAAACTTTCCACGCTGTTGTCGTAGGCTGTTGGTTGAGATATATTTAAAATATTCATTTTAATAACCCTACCAATTTCAAATATTCTTGGTTATTTTTTGAAAGTTTCTTCTGTAAAGACTGTAGAGGTCTTCTTTTCTGAGATGTTTTCTTGAAACTGACTTGAAGAGAAGATGGAACAGGGTTTTTATTAAAATTAATCATTTTCTTCTAAAATGTAAATACAGCTGAACCTCCTCACCGCGTAAATTGATTTGATTGTTTTCAGCGTCCAGCAATCTTATATTAAGATCAGTAATTGAATTTTGATTGATTGGGAAATAGATTATGTTCTTGGGAATTTCAATAATGCGATAACCAGGTGGTACGTTGGGTACAAATTCATGAATAATATGACTAGCTTTTCCGTTCACAAAAGATCCGCTCACTACATCGCATTCGATGCGCACGAGGGTAGTTGATATAATGCTAACAGGATAGCGAGATTCGGTAATTTTATTAGCTTTCACAGTCTCTCTTCCGAATCCCAAAATTCTACCAATTGAATCACGTTTTTCGAAATGAACATCTTCGGAACAGAAAATGTTAGTTTTTAGTGTATTGTTGTTACAAGTTAATTTAAAAGAACCATTTTTAATATTACTTTCTAAAAAATCTTGAATGTCTTGAAGTTCATAAGATCCTTCTGGGATCTCGATAACTTCATTTCCATAGTAGAATTTATTATTTCTCTCGTCTATATTAGGAATCGAATTAAATGTAGAAAAATATAAAAGACCGCATTCATAATCTCCACGTAATTCTAGAGTCGGTGAATAGTTTGTTGTTAAGGAGCCTCCCACCCCAGTTATGGATACAGTGAAAGACATGTTAGTACTGATATATTTTTTTATTTATTATTCACTTAAATACATTTTTCCAAAAATCTATTAAAAAATTCAAACAATGATGTCCACAATTCGTGGAACCGAAGTTCTGATGTTGAATGTAATTATACTTAATTGACGTATTTTGCAAATATTTTATTAACTCTAATGGTGGTTTTAGATTCCCAAAGCTATCAAAATATTCAGAATACTTATCAAGCTTCACGTAGGCTACCCAGTGAGTTCCAGGGTTGTTACAACTATCGAGGTTGAGTATTGCACACTCTATTTTTCTCGGTTTCGTAGGCAAAGTATCTCTCATAAACACACCACGAAAATAAGGTATATCGTTAGCATACTCTAATAAATCGAAATTAGTAAGTGGTCGCTTGGGTAGCCGTTCCATTAGTTTTTTGGACCTTTCAGATATAACCCTGCTCCTTTTTTGTTCTGCTTGATGTATAGTCCTTTCCCAAGAGCAACTGCTTCCATCGTTTTGTTGTGACGCTCAGACTCTTGAAGATTCTGTTTAGCGGCTTTGTAATCATTTACAGCTTTTGCTATACCTGCTGCCCCGCCAGCTAGTGAACCGAGAGCCGACAATCCAGCAAAGATTGGAATCAAAGGCAAAAACCCACCACACTTAGGAATGGGTATAAAGCGTGGTAAGCGCATACCACGTTTGTTTGTAAATATTTTTTTTGCAGCTGCATACGCATATTTAATAGCAGTGTTTTTATCTTTACATTTAATTTTTTTTAAACCAGAATGTATTTTTTTTACAACTTTCATAAATGATTGCGCTCCTGCGCCTGCTTTTAGTTTAGCTTTCATAGCATTTTTTACAACCCAGGAGGCGATTTTTTCTCTTTTACCAGCATTTTTGGATTTTAACCTTTGATTTGCCATGTTTAGAAGTTCTAAATCAGCGTTATGTCGAATGTTTATATCTCTGTTATTATAAGCAATATCGTGATACATGCACGCTCTGTCTAACTCGTTAATACCTCGATCACCTCTTAATAACCTTTTCTGTAATTTTGTTCCTGGACCGCAAAACTGATATCCAGGTAAATGTAGTTCAAACGGTAACTTATCAATTAAACTGTTAATAATACCACTTCCTTCCTTCATGAATAAGCAGAAACTGATGTTTAACTCCCCATTACTTGACTTATATTACTGCAACAGTGCACTTTTGTCAACCCAACTGTTTTCGGAATCACTAAGTCCTAACCATTTTACAAACAATTTAGTTCCTTTTCTTTTTATAACTTTTTCAATTAGATAAAGATCTGGAAACTTAGTCTTCTGTAATTCGTAATCGTAAAATGTTCCTAAAATAAGTTGCTTATGTCTGTCTTCTATTTGATAAGTTGGTGGTTTCGTACAGTTAACTTTTTTAACTATAAATATTTCAGTTGACCAGTTAGGGGTATAACCTTTGCTGAAATCTCCTTTATACTTACTAATACGAACATGATCACCAACATGAAACAGAGATTTCGTGATATGTTGTTTTTGAGTTTTATTTATATTAGCCTTAACCAAAGTCTGATTATACTTATTTACGTCTATTGGTTTATACTTTGTTATTCTATGAGGTGTGATGTTATAACGTTGAACAACGGATTTCAAATTACTGCCTAACCATTGATACCGCCCGCAAAGACTAAATAATTTGTATAAATGACCTTTTAGTGTTCTTATTACTCGTTCAACTATTGATGCTTTTTTTACAGAATAAGTAGAATAATGATTTATTTTATATTTCTTCATCAATCTTTGAAAGTTTTCGTTGTAAAACTCCTTACCTAAATCTGTTTGCAAATTACTAGGTTTTCGGGTTGATTCAGTCAAGATGTGCTGCATAGCATTCGTAACACAGTCTTTTGTTTTTGCTTTTATGGGATCAACCCAGACATATTTTGATAAAGCATCTATAACAACTAATACATATTTGTATCCTTTATTGAACTGTGCATATTTTTGTAAGTCTATTAGATCAGCTTGCCATAAATCGTCTATGCCTTTTATGATCGTACAACGACGCGGGAAATTCCTTCTCGCTGATCTATGGAGCTCGTCAACTATGTTTTGTTTATTCATTGTTTATTTAACTTTGAATTCGCTGAATCTGTATCAATTTTTGTATAGTGCCTGGAACTCACATTAGACGAAACTACTTTTTCCAAAACACTAAGATAATTTTTTAAATTCGTTTGGATTTGTTTTAGTTCAGCTCTTAAATGTTGAATTTCTTTATCTAAGTAGGCTTTGTTGACAGCGTCGTTGTCTTCCTCTGGATGTAATAATCCCTTCAATCTTGCTTGTTTTAGATTATAATCTCCTGTTTCCGATTTTGTTAATGTATTGTTAAGACTGTCAATATATTCAGAAAGTCTTAAACGCTTATGAATGTGGTGACCAAATTTGTCTATATTCATTGCAAAATAACTATAAACATCGAATATTATAAGAAGACTGCTCAAATTACTCAATGCATTCTCTTTATATAATTTTATCGATGATGTTTGCTTCCTGTAGTTCCTTTAAAATATTCTCGATACTGTCCTCGTCAATTTTATTTGAGAACTGAGATAATACTGCTTAATTTTCCTGGTGAATGCTCTTTAAGTTCTACATTCACAATCCCAGCTTCTTGTAATTTTGTTATAATTTCAATAATTTCGTTGTCTAATCCAGTGTTGCCAGCTGCCCGAGATCCTAACAATAATTTTAATCGTTCTACCAACTCATTCGGATCATTCCAATAAACCAAATCAGTATTTTTATAAAGATTTTTCAACAGTTTCATACCTGCTCCCTCTGAAAGACTCTCGGTACTAGTAGTTAGAGTTCTTGTAAATTTAAATAGAGGTTTAATGATGTTAAGGTATTTGAAACCTTTGTTGCTATTAATAGGTTTCTTCGGGTCGTAGTTACGTCTATGAGCATTGGTTTCAATAAGCAGCAATTTATAATGTAGTAAATCTTCTTCTGTTATTACATCCAAGTTTGGTACTTTCTTAAAGAGTAATTCTTGTAAGCCTGGTGACTTTTTAATTATATGAGTTCCTATTTTCCATGTTAGGTCTTGATCAAAGATACGTGTGTTGCCTAGCAAGACTTTTCCGCGATCATGTCTGATCCCAAAAGGAATATCGGTTAGTACTTCGGATGTCCAAGACATCATCATATCATCAAGATAGGTATGATCTTTAGAGCTCGGTGATGAGCGAAGTGATTTGAAAGACTCGTCACTTATGTTATGTTCGGAGGGTGATACAGTAAGGGTTTTGTTAGAATTATGTTCAAGAGAATCAAAGTTTTCTTCATCGTGCTCTTCCTCGTCAAATGATTCATTTAAATTTTCTTTACTAAAAAATGATTCTTCATTTTCACTTAATTTCTTTATTTTCCTTTCGGGTTCTTCGTTAGTGTAATTGATCTCTTGTTCTTCTTCATATTTTCTACTTTGTTTACTATTTTTACTTGAAAGTTGATTAATTGGATCAACTATAGGTTTGAATATCGTTTCTAAAGCCATATTGTTATCATTTTTTGTATCTCTTATCATACGAACCTTTCTTTTTACAGCCGCTGCGGATTTCACAATTTGTTCTTTTAGATTTTTTTCCATTTTTATAATCCGTTCTTGTTCAGATTCTCACATAAACTGAGCTGTTATCATCATGACAGTTTCTTATGAATGCTAATCTATAACTATAAATGTATCAAATTTCATCCTGTAACATCCTTTATTTCGTTGACAATCCTTATTTATTACAACATAACCATACAGGTCCTTCCATACAATGGAACACAATTCACGGAATTGGTGCCATGACATATCAGAACCCACGTGTTCTTCATAAACGTGTTTTAAATTTACATCATCTTGCTTGAATAATACAATGAGATTGGAATTATCTCTCACAAGTTGCTTCGGTATTTTGGTATAAGTTTGATTAAGATAAAAAGAGTCAATATTTTTATGACGTCCCATAGCGAAATAGTCCCGTACATTATTTTGATTTTCAGAGGCAATATCGTCAAATATTATGATAGAGTTTGGAGCAGCTTCCTGCGGATTCAACACTTCAGCATTATGACTATATTTGTAAAACGATACCCCAGGCACCATAGTTAATACTTTTTCTAGAAATAAGTATTTTGGTTGGTATAAGGATTTTGAATACACATACAGATTATGAAATCGTAGACCATTTTCATGCAACAATAGGCTTATCATTAAATTTGTCTTTCCACAATTGGATGGACCGCATATAATGCAACGAATAGTATTCGGCAATAAGTTACCGTGCCTCTTAACCCCATTCGTCAGCGTAGTAGGGCAAATACATTGTAACTTTAAGGATTCTCTTTGTTTTATAAATTTCATAATTAGACAGTCTATTCAACTTGACTGTTGCCTATGCTATATCTTGACAAAATGAAGCGTTATAACTTTGCAATTATATTTATTTTATTTTTAGGTAAGGTGTTTTATACGAGGGATCATAACTGAAAAACCAAAGGTATTATTGGGGATTTCAAAATAGGTAGTTTTAATCACACTGAGCGAATGAAATGAGCGGTGTGATGAAAACTACCTGTTTTGAAATCCCCAATAATACCCTACTATTAGCATTAGTGTTGGTACGAGTAAATACTGGAACAGAACTTTTAGGGAGAGAGGAAAGGTTATCCCCTTCTCAATACTCACTATGTGTATTAAAATTTCTGAAAGTACTGAACCAACAGTAGATAAAGTGTAAAGAGGTCCAAAATAAATGCTAACAAACTAGTTTTTATAATAAACTAGCTGTGCCCGCGACTTCGTCCGTGTGGAATAGTTATTTTGGGAATCATGGGCGAGCGCTCATCATGCGGCGCGTGTGAATTTTGTTTCAGAGTTATTTTAAAATTGTATTATCTTATAAGATGTTTATTGAAATAAGGTGATGTCAAAGACAATTTTGTTCACAGTTAAATACTCTTAATCAATAACACATTTATTTGGATAAAGATTAATATTATTATGTTGATACAACTCTGACAAATAATTTGTAATAATGCATTAATTTCGACCAAATTTGATTATCATAAAAACGGTTATTGTGAGTTAATCTTAAAAGATAGACATATACTGTCGCGGACATTTTTTTAGATAATTTAAAGAGGAATAATTCTTTCATACATATTTTCTGGGTATCTCGAACGGTTTGCGCAGCGCACGCAACGGAAGCTCTAAGATCAATAATTTTCCCAGTTTTTTCCACATTTTCGACTGTTTTTTTGCTCTTATTAGTCGCAACGTGATGTTATATAGCCTAAAGCCTTCCTCGATAAATGATCTATCCAACACAAAAAGAATTTTTCAATTCGAACCAGTAGTTCCTGAGATTAGCGCGTTCAAACAAACAAAGAAACTCTTCAGCTTTATAATATTAGTATAGATAATAATAGCACAAAATGACTAATTGATAATAGTAAGAAATAATATGCAAGGATTAATGCAGTAATGAATAAACAAAAAATAAAAACAATTTATTTAAAAAAAACTTTATTTATACTTATAGAAACTACTTCAGCAAAGCAGAATTGATGGGTGGCAGTACTTTAATTCCGTCTCTGTTGACAACCGTCACCTGGAAGTTGGGCAGGCTGACAAACAGCCGCTTGTGCACCTCCTTCACACACAGTTTCAGTATCTCGTAGGCCTCCTCTTCGGTAGCATCTGCAAAATAATTTGTTTCTTTATTAACTTGCTTAAGACCCACACTCTGAGTTGTTAATGTCCATTAACACATTCACTGTCAATAACTTAACAATGCATTTTCATCAAAAGTCTATGAGACAGTCTATGAAACTGAATGTGTTAAAGCAAATTCTTCAAACTCAAATTTGTATAACAAAAAATTCTCCATTACATAATGTGGACCTAAGCAAAGTCTACCACCAATAGTCCATCACCATCTGTGCATGTTTCCCAAATACAACTCACTGCAGCCTCAGAGCCTTGGGTATATTAACCATTTTAATAGGAAAACCAGAACAATAGAATTATGATCCAGATGTATCAGAGGCCAACATAGTTAGGTTTTTGTGTCACAGAGCCCATTAAGTCATTTATTTCAATATCATATTCCAATATCAGCCAGCTGGCTTGACGTTGCAAAGCTGGATATGCGTGCTAACGGACTGTCAGGGATGCCGAAGACCAGGTGAAGTGGAGACACAAAAGTAGGAAAGCGGACCCTGGGCTCCAAAGCAGACAGCTGAGGATGCAACCGAGAAGGCCCTAAGATGATGATGATGAATATCAGCCAGGAAGAATGGCTTTACATGCATTTATTTATATGTACAAACTAATATTATACCTACATCTGAAACTGAACATTAAGAAATCTTTATTTTTGATAGATATTATAGATCTGGATTATATCTGGATATTACAAACCACAAACCTTTCTTATGATAGCGGTCCATAATACTCAAACTGAGGTATCCACCATACCCATGAGCACAGAAAGGCACTTTCATGCTGGATGCCAAGTAGTCCATGAAGTATAGCTCTGGACCATTCTCTTTATCATATCCTCCCATAAGCAGGTTAACGAAATATGGGGTCTGAAATGTCATTCCGCCAGATTAATATTTCTTAATGTGGTACAACAGTATAGATATATAAAATTGGTTAAAAATTTCCTCCCTCGTACACTGGATTATGGAATGAACTCCCTGCCAGGTTTTTCCCCAGTGATTACAACATGGGAGCCTTCAGAAAGGGAGTGAAAAAACTCCTTCAAGGTTGGCAACACAATTTGTTCCCCATGTGTCATACCAAGATATGTCAACCTGAGACACATAGGGGAAAAAATTATTGATGTATTACACATACAACATACATACAACCTGATCGGATTTAAAATTATTTTCTATTATTGTTATATTTTTATCAAGGAGGTGATTGTGATATTTTAAAATTGTTAATATACATATTTTTTTAAATATCACAATCAATATAAAAATATTTTCAGTATATTTCTTAATAATTGAGAAAGTTAAAAATCTGTATAATTTGCATTTTTATGTAAGTACATCTATTGAAAATAACAACTACAAATAGTTTTTCAGAAATTTTGAAAATATTACTTTCTTAATATTTTTTTGATTTTTAAAAATCTTAATCTACAGGCAAACCTTTAAAAATTTATTAATACTTAATTGTATTAATAAAAATCTCACATAATATTTAAAATTATTTTTAGATGTTACAGAAAAAACTGGGAAATTACTTCTGTATTAAGCTTCCTATCTGAAAGTCCCTATTTACTTAATTTTTTTAACTCTGTCATTGTAGCATCACTACATTGTGATGTTAGGTACTACGCTTTTACCTCCACAGGTACGGTCAGCTTCAAAAGTGACTTATAATCTGTAGTAAATATTCATTAGAAATTTTTTATTTAAAAATTATGCATGCAGTGTTCCAGCTAACTGTCTGATATTTAGTATTACTAAGTCTAGTTAGTTCAGGGGTATGTAAGAGGGAGTGGACTCTTTTTATATTCTGACTAAATTACAATTGATCCTAAATAACATTTTTAGTACCGTGGTTTGACATGTCTACAAGCATGCTTTAGTAAAGTTATTGAAATTCTTTACTTACACTGCTTCTCAAATACTCTGCAAGGTTCCGGCGAGTGAAATTAGCAGCAGCAGTGGGCCCCAATTCATAGCCGTTGCGCATTTTGTACAACTGAATATTCTTTGCAATGTATTCTGCAAATTGGTTTGTGTCCCCAGAATCTCCTATTACGCCCATCACTAGTCTATCAGAAATCTTGTAAATCTTCTCTTCATCTATAAAAATAAAATAAAAAATGAATAAAAACAAGGATTTTCTATGTTTCTTAGTAAAATTAAAACGAAAATGCAACTCACCATTTTTCATCACCATAATACTATGGCTATTAGTTTGATCGGCAGCTATCATCACAAAATCGTTACATTGAATTCCCAACAAACATTGCAGATTAATATTAGACATTTTGTATTACAATTTACACAAAAACCGCAAAAATTAAAAATCTATTTCGGCAGAAAATAACCTAACAACAAACTTGTCAACTCACTGTTATGTTATGTTGCCATTTTAATAAAATTTTATTTTGTTTATTAACTACAGGGGGCTTACTATTACCTCCTCAATTTCATCCTAATGCGATTGTCATGATGTCGCCATAGATTCAGAATGTTTTCGCCCGCCCTACTGGCAGACAGCCTTGCACACATCATGCACAGTTCACATTCAAGAGATAGGCAGGTGGGTAAAAACCGGGTAGGTAAAAATTGGTAGAAAGGGTAAAAATTAAAAAATACCCATTCTTACTAGATAAAAATTAAAAATACCGGGTAAGGGCGCTTGTGCACTACAAGGCAATAACCCAGATTTAAACCACCCAGACTTCATCACCATAACCCATTTATTCTTTTCACTCATTAGAAATAGTTCCTCCTCCTGCCGAGACCTGTTCATGGAAATGTAAATGTACAATATTTTCATCGTTTTTAACGTTACTCATGCATGGCGTGTAGTTTCAAAGAGAGCTGACCTTTTACTGCACTTTACCGATCCGAGTAAAAACGGACAAGTGCACAAGCCAATCATTCGTGTTTTTCATGCCAAATCGGACCGTAAAAAATCGGACTGCGGAATAGTAAAATTCCTTGTAGTGCACAAGCGCCCTAAGAATTGAATACTGCCTGATAAGTAAGTTACATATTACTTATTTGGTTTAATCTTTCTGTTTTCAGTTTCTGGTAGCGAAATGTTTGTTATGAACGATAAAAATAAATTGAGTAGAATACCCAATTTTTACTTGTTACTGGCTAAATATGAAAGTAAAAGCCATATATATATTTAATAAAAAGTAGTTCATGTCACCATCATCAAGTTCTGAATGATTATGTCGGACTTTTGGCGGGAAGCTGTAGAGCAGTATCGGCGCTGTATTTTATTTTCCAAAATTTGTGTTTTTTTGAGTGTTTGTGCATAATAATGGTAGATTATTAATCGCAATGTGTTCAAGAACAAGCGTGAGTGTTGGGAAGTGATACAGTGTTCGATTTATGTGATTTCCTCGCTTGTTGTCAAAAGCTCCTGGAAATCGCTAAGTGCAGTTTTTCTACCACTTCACTAAGCCTGACTCTTCTGACTCGACTTGATTATGACTTGACTTGACTCAACTACTGACTTGACTTTATACAACTTTAAAAAAAATATTTTACTTGTTACTGGCTAAATACGAAAGTAAGAGCCAAAATGAAAAACAATGAATGATTATGTCAAATGTCATGGAGGTAAAATTGTAATATTTTTGTGTAAAATGTTTTGATTTGAACTATTTTGAACATATGTTGCAAATAGTAAATATGCAAATAGTTATTCTCTTTGACGATAACCAGAAATTATCTATATTAAACGTAGATCTTATTTAATAACTTTACACGTATCCAGACGTTTACCCAAGCGTATATTTTCAATACTTTTCATAATTACGGAACCTCATTGAGCAAGGTTACATTTACAAAATAGGTACAAATGCCAAAAAATGTTCAAGAAAATTGCTTTAGGTATATCCGGAGGTGTAGACAGTGCTGTCGCAGCGTTGCTACTCAAAAGAGCCGGTACTTACCTTAAAATATAACGTCAAGTATCATACTACTAAAATAGTCTTTAAAACTTTAGCTAAGTAACTGTTGTTTTACAGGCTATCATGTTGAAGGAGTCTTCATGAGAAACTGGGATAGTAACTATGAGTCTGGATTTTGCTCTGATGAGAAAGATTTTGAAGATGCTACATTTGTGTGCCATAAACTAGACATCCCTTTACATAGGGTGTACTTCATTAAAGAATATTGGAACGAGGTATTCACTGTGCTGCTAAAGGAGTATGAGTGTGGACTGACTCCAAACCCAGACATACTTTGCAATAGATATATTAAATTTGATAGTTTTTTCGAACATTGCAGGAACAATTTAGGAGTTGACGCTATTGCTACTGGTCACTATGCAAATACTTCTTTTGGTCAATTCTTAGAACAATATTCAGAAAATGAAGGTATTGAACATATTTCTTGTTTAAATTACTTGCAGTACATACATATTACTTAAAAAAAAAGGGGTATTTAAATTAAATGTTGATATTATTACCTGATTAGGAGCATTTACCAATTATTTTAACTGAAGCACAACAGATAAAAATACTGTCGACAAAATGATTATTCTAGTATTAGGGAAGGAAACATTAAGTACAAATAATACTTGATTATTAATTTAAATGACAATGTCATAAATTTCAGGTGTTAGATTGCTGCAGCCTGCAGATAAACACAAAGATCAAACATTTTTCCTCTCACAAGTCAAACAATTTTCTCTGAGGAGATGCATGTTCCCTATTGCAAATCTACTCAAAAGCCAAGTAAGGGAAATAGCTAGGACTGAAGGCCTTATAAACGTGGCATCTAAAAAGGACAGCACTGGCATATGTTTTATTGGAAAAAAGAGATTTCAAGATTTTATTGAAGAGGTAATTATTATTTCTGTAGCTTATTACATTAAAGAAAAGATTATTAACACTTTCGCAGACAGTAACATCTCTCGACGTAGATAACGATTGAAGTGCTGTTGTTATCTCCTGACAGTCAGCAAAAGTGATAAAAAACATTGCTGTTCTCTTTTTTAATGTAAAAATACAAGGATGTGAGTGTTGGGTCATTAATTGCCACTTTCACACATTGGCATTGAGCTAAAGGACCTTAAATCAGCAGTATTGTGGGCAGAGAGATGAGGCTCATTTAGTAATTACTCTTGTCAATTTTCCATTTAGTTATGACAAGATGAAACAAAATGACCCTTGAGTGTAAAGACTCTTTGCATCGCCTAATAGCTTGATGCTTATCATATCATTTAATAAAACGCCATTCCTGTGACTCAGTAATAGAATGAACTAGGTAAACCTATACTGTCCTATTACAAAATATTAGATGTCTGTTTAACATGTGTCTAAAAAAAATGCTATCATAAAATTATGTTTATCTACTACTATGTACCTATGTATGTGGGCGGGGCACATAGCGCGGAGAACCGATGACCGATGGGGCAGAAAGGTTCTCGAATGGCGACTGCATACCTGTAAGCGCAGCGTTGGACATCCACCGACCAGATGGTCAGATGACCTGAAAAAGGTCGCAGGCAAACGCTGGATGCGGACTGCTGCCAACCGATCATTTTGGAAATCATTGGGAGGCCTATGTCCAGCAGTGGACTGATTGCGGCTGAAATGATGATGATGATCTATGTACCCACTCTTAGGTTACTGTTCAAAAAAACTTAAAACCATGTCTATAAGCTGTTTAACTTCAGACTATAAATAAACATTTTGGCCGTGAAAGCATAACAGACAGACAGATATCGCATTTATAATATTAGTATGGATGGATAATACGACTTCGAACTTCCAGTACATAGAAACGAAGCAAGGCCATTTTATAGACATTGATACAGGACAAATAGTGGGGGAGCATGGAGGGCTGCACAAATGGACTGTGGGACAGCGGTGCTGCCTCGCCAATTGGAAGGATGCCTATTTCATATTCAAAAAAGACCTGGATACAAACAATATATTTGTGGTAATTATATTTTTACTTACTATGAACATTCAACAAAGGTTGGTAAGAACTAGCAATGTATACAGATACATGGAAGAGAGGAGCTTTTGCCCAGCAGTGGGACATGTATGACAAAAAAAATATATTTTTCAGTTTTGGCAACCAAACTCCCAATTGGAGGAGAAAACCAATTATTTATTAATTTTAGGATACAAAATAAATATCTTGTGTGAATTAAATAGGTTTGGTCGCAAAAGATGTAAAGTATTATCTTTTTTTAATTACAGGTGGCTGGAACTAAACATCCTGCTATTTGGAATGATTTGTGTTTTACAAGAAAACCTCACTGGATTAATGGTGAACCCCAAGAATTATCAAAAGGAGGCATACTTCACTGCTCATTCAGATTTCAGCACACCAAACCGCTAGTTTCCTGTAAAATAGTTGAAAATGCAGAAGGATTGACCATTATTTTAGATAAAAAGTTAAGGGCTATTACCGAGGGTCAATTTGGGGTATTGTATAAGGATGGTGAATGTCTTGGTAGTGCTAAAATTACAGATGTATATAGAAATTTAATTTATTAATATTGTAATAAGTGGTTGAGATGTTATTATACAAATTTTATTGAAATGACGTTTCATTTGTATTTCCTGTAAACTAGACAACACAGACACTATCTAATGTTTTATGAACCGGCACCTCCTTGCCTCCAAATAGGGCAGCACCGTGTAAGTGGAAAATAAAATCCGTGGTAATAGAGTAGGAGAGCACCTAATTTCAAACTGTATCTGGTTTCGGTGTTGACTCGTCTATGTTTCTCTTCTGCACATACATTAAAAGTGCGTCTACCATCTGATTTTGAATTTAGCCACAAATAAGAATACGTAGAAGTGCCTTAGGCAGGCCAGTTAAGCTTCGCGAGTCATTACTTGGTATGGCTAGTGGCTAGCTATACTACATAATTAGGTACATAATTACTTCCATAGTGATATTTTTATAGTAAGTAATAACAACACGTAGAAGTATCTTAGCAGGAGCGCTACTTTTCAATGCATGACATAATATGTCGAACAAAAATCCTTCGTTATCGAACGAAAATTATTCGATATCGAACAAAAATTAGTCGACTCACCGATTTTGCGTGAGTCACAGTTTAAAAATAGGGCTCCAGGCGCCTTACTATCTTATATCTCTAATAGCAGGACAAAAATAAGTGAGCAAGCGAGATGTCGCCTTACACCTTGTATTGCGCCATCTCGTTTCTGCACTGCTTTTAGAGGTGATAGTAAGGCACCAGTTAAACCTCTCGAGTCTTAACTTAGTATGGCGAGGCTTAACTTTGGCACACGTCATGTTACCTAATCTTATTTCTGCAAAGAGCAACGAAACCGCCACCGGCATTTCCATGCTTTTTCGGGCTTTTCTGACAAAGCTTTCTCCCTTTTGGCAGATCGCACACGGCGCTATTCCAATGTAACTTGAGTATACTATCAGTCGCACGAGAGTTTAATCGATCTCGATCATGGATCTAAAGCTAAAGGGATAGCGCGCGGGCATACAATACGCTGATGGCAGAAAATTTGACCTGAATGCATTTCGTTACAGATTCACGCCCGGTGCGGTGGGGCGTGGATCTGGGTTTCCATCACAGCACTTAATAACAACCCCAAAAGTTGGAAAAAATTATAAACTATTTCTAGCAATATAATCTTTACTTATAGGTAGATTTTTATTAAAAAATGAAAAATAATTATACCTACTTGTTTTTGATATAGAAATATAAAAGCCCAATTATAATAATAAACCGAACTAGTTCTATGACCTAAAACCCGAGCAGAATTTTAAACTTCGTAAATACTGCACATAAGTAGCTAGCTAGATAGCTTAGCGGGACGTGATTGTTGGTGACGATTACGTTAGTTAAGCAACAACAGGTGCGACTTAACTTGGAGTGGACAACACTTGGCGTATTACGTTTAGCAATTAGTCCTGCTTGTCTAGTGTAGCCAAGGCCACTAGTAAAGTTTCCTTGTCTTCCCCGAGGGAGCCAATAAAAGACATGTCTACGAAACGTAATTTTCGACTACACTCCAACTTCCTTAGTCTGCACAGAACTACTTGGCAGGAGGTTAGCACCTCCACACTCGGAACATTTGGTTGCGTTTGAAAAAAAACTCCATAAAGTATGTACCACTTTTCATCTTTTTTCCAGAGCAGCGTGGTCACCCTATTTTGTACAAGTACCAACGTGATAAAGCTTGTATTTGCTAGAAAGTTTCCTCTACTATTTCTATCTCTACTCTCTACTTAATATTATAAATGCGAAAGTCTGTCTGTCTGTCTGTCTGTTACGCTTTCACGGCCAAACCGTTGAACGATGTCTTTAGTGGGTAATATTTAAAACTTCAGATATTAGTAATGAAAAGTGAAGTAAAAGTGAAACGTACTGAAAATAAGACTTGGCTTAAAGGTCTTGTTACCAGGCCATAAAATCTTCCAAAAAAAATAAATATGCTATAGCTAATTTTAATTTGACAATCAAATTTCAATGTCATTGATATTTGACACAATCACAACAAAATTGTTTTCTTTCTTGTGCTGTATGCTGTAATTTTGAAAAAATTGAAAAATAAATTGAGATCTGCCTGACTTTGTTGAGAAACGCGCGTGTTCTGTAGTTTTATCGCGTATTTTCTCATAATTTCCTTGTGTTTCCTAAATTTTATGTTTGTTTTGTTTTGGTGGTGGTCTACAGGTAGGTAATTTCTTAATTTTAAGCCCTTCCTTGCCTATTTTACGATGGGCAAGGAACCGCCGGATCGGGAAGGTACCCTCCCTCCCGATATATCTATGGACGAAAACGAGCCTAGTCAATCAAAGACTAGTTTAAAACGCCCCTCAGACTCTCGAATAGTTCTAGAAGCCAAAAGAAGTGTCCGTCCTTCAGAATCTATCCAATCCACCTTCACTAAACCCGGCTATGAGGAGAATTCGAGTTTCCAATATGGAGAATCAGACCCAGGTCCATTCGTGGTTCATGTAAGCCGTACAGCTCCGGACAGCACAGGTGAACTAACTATTCGTGCGTTGAAACTAGCTCAACTAATCCATAAAAATAAGGTTGTTGGCATAGCAGATGATGGCATCAAACCCATTAGCCGCAGCAAAATAGGCATTACATTTAAAACACCCGGGGCAGCCAACAATTTTGTGAATCACTCCCTACTTACAGAGAATAAGTTAAATGCTATTATTCCAAAATTCTTGGTTTCTCGCATGGGTGTAGTCCGTAATATTCCTACTGATTGGTCATTAGAAGAATTAATAAGCAGCATTCGCGTTCCTAGAGGGTGTGGAGATGTAATTAAAGCGAGACGCCTGAATGTAAAAAAGACCTTAGATACTGGGTCTACTTGGACTCCTTCCACAACAGTGGTTGTGACATTCTTAGGCCAATCTCTCCCAGAAAAGATCTTCTGTTTTAACACTGCTCTACATGTGGACATTTATCAACTACCGACCATTCAGTGCCGCAACTGCTGTAAATTTGGCCATATTAAAACTCAATGCAGATCTAAACCTCGTTGCTTTAAATGTGGTCTAAATCATACAGGAGAGGATTGTAGCCGTGATGACTTTATCTGCTGTTTATGTGGTGGGAAACATCTTGCCACTGATAATAACTGCCCTGAACATCACAGGCAAAAATCAATTAAAATGGTTATGTCCCAGGATAATGTCAGCTATTCAGATGCTGCTCGTCGTTTCCCCAGATCCAGAACCTCTTATGCTGAGACGGCAGCATCTCCTTCCCAATCGTCTTCGTCTCCTCCTCATTCCCAGCTCCCTCCATATGCAGCTTATTACACTCCAGAGAAAAAATCCTATAAAAAAACTGTATACCTGTCTCCTCGTCCTACTCCTTTTCTTAGTAAGTCTTATGATCAACAAGCCCATAATTTTTTGACAAGCACTCCCAAATCTTCACAACCCAATGGATGTGCTCTCCCTAACCACTCTCCGCCATCTTCCCCAACACCTAAGCTTACCCCTAATGATAATATTATTGAATTGTTAATTTGTACTCTTATGAACCTAATTTCAAAATTCAGTGATGCAATACCGAACAACGTCAACATCTTACTCCAACAATTTTTATCAACCCTTATAAATGGATCACAAATTAATAAACCTCCTACAATGGAATTGTAAAAGTATTCGTCATAAAAACCAAGATTTTATTTCTCTTTTAAACCAATATAAACCTATTGCTGCTGCTATCTCGGAGACGTGGTTGAAGCCAGTTTCTCGTTTTCGAGTTTCAGGTTTTTCGTGCCTCCGGGATGACAGGATCGATGGGTATGCTGGCTGCGCGCTCTTCATTTCACAATCCTATCCTTTCTCCCAAATTGTCATTCCTGACCACAGTCCTGAATTTCATATTGTTGCAGCTAGAATCATAGATTTATCAATTGTGTCTGTATATATCCCCCATCCTAATGCCCAAGTTATTTCTGAATTAAATTCCATTCTCTCCAATATTCCCAGACCCCTGATAGTTTTAGGTGATTTTAACTGTAAAAATACTCTCTGGGGATCTCATTGTGACGATCCTGCCTCTTTTCTCCTTTTGGACTTACTTGACTCACAAGATCTATGCATCCTTAATGATGGATCAGCTACCCGTAGGACTTCACCTTTACAAAATATCAGTGTCCCAGATCTTACCCTTTCTTCTCCTTCAATTACTCCATCTCTTTCCTGGTCTGTTCTACCGAATGCTTGTGGTAGTGATCACATGCCCATAATAACATCTCTTTGTACATCTTTTAAACCCTCTCCCCCTTCTCAACCTCTCTTAAAATATCGAACTCAGCAAGCTGATTGGTCAAAATACTCAGAAACTCTGGACAATGAATTAAAATCTTTATCAGATTCAAAAAGTCACCCCCTTCTTGTCTACGAACAGTTTGTTTCCTGCATCCAATCAGCAGCTGATAAATCCATTCCAAAAAAAAGTCTTTCCAAAAAAATTTCTTCACCACCTTGGTGGGATGCCGAGTGCTCTGCCAGTATAGAAGACCGCAAAAATGCGGAAAAACAATATTTATCTAACTGTAATATGGAAAACTACATTTACTACAAACATATTTGTGCTCGCACTAGTAGGCTTTTGTCCAAAAAAAAGAAATTGGGTTGGAACAAGTTTTGCGAATCCCTTTCTCCTAGAACTTCCCCATCCGTTGTCTGGAAAAATATCAAAGCCTTCCGTAGAAGTCTAGTCACAAATAACCCCACTTCAAATGTTATATCTCCCTGGATTGAAGAATTTTGTGATAAACTTGCCCCTCCCTATGTTCCTAATTTTGATTGCTCTTCGCCTTATCAGTGTATCTCTCCTTCTTCAGATAAGATGAATGAAGAATTTTCGTATGCAGAACTATGTGCTGCCATTGATAAATTAAAAGATTCTGCCCCGGGAATAGATGGAATTCCATACTCTTTTATTTGCAAATCATCCTCTTCTTGTAAACTCCTTCTTCTTAAGCTTATTAATCATTTTTTTATTTCTGGCAATATTCCCGATTCGTGGAAAACCCAAATTATTATTCCAATATTAAAACCAGGTAAGGATCCTTCTAACCCATCATCCTACAGACCAATTGCTCTAAGCTCAGTCCTATTAAAAATCCTAGAACATCTTATTAAAAATCGACTGGAATGGATTGTAGAAAATAGAAAACTCCTTTCTGAAACCCAATTTGGTTTCCGTCGTTCCAAAGGCACAATGGATAGCCTAAGCATCCTCAGCTCTTCAATTCGTACGGCATTTTCTAATAATGAAAATGTCATTGGTATGTTTTTGGATGTATCCTCAGCTTACGATAATGTCCAGCTTCCGCTGCTCAGGCAAAAAATGCTTCAGCTGAGCATTCCTGAGAGGCTGGTCAATATTATCTGCAATATTCTTATGGCTCGCTCCATTTGTGTTAGGATCAATGGTTGCCTCCTTTCACCCCGATTGGTCTTTAAGGGTCTTCCCCAAGGTTCAGTTCTTAGCCCTCTGCTCTACAACATCTATACGTATGACCTTGATCTCACGGTTACTAGCTTTTGTGAAATTCTCCAATACGCCGATGATATAGCTATTTATGCTCGTTCAGAAAAATTTAAAGATGCAGCTGACCGTTTGAACTCTGCACTGTACTATCTTAATGACTGGTTAGAAAAACATGGCTTGTCGCTTTCAGTGGACAAGTGTAGCGCGGTGGTATTCTCTCGTAAGAGAAATATACCTCCCATAAGTATATTTATCAACTCCACCCCTATTACTATTCATACGGAAATTAAATTTTTAGGAGTTATTTTGGATTCCAAAATGACAGGTTTACCCCACCTTAATTATATATGTCACAAGGCTGAACAGGGAATTAATGTACTAAGAGCAGTTTCGGGCGTCCGTTGGGGATCTCACCCTTATAGTCAACTTCTTTTATATAAAGCGATTATACGCAGCCACTTTGATTATGGCTGTTTTATTCTTGAGCCCTGTAATAAGATAGCCCTTGGCAAACTGGACAAAATTCAGGCTAGGTGCCTCCGTATCGTCTCTGGCGCTATGAAGTCATCGCCTATTGCAGGACTTCAGGTGGAATGCTCAGAACCTCCTCTCAACATGCGCAGACAATACTTAGGAGATCGATTTTTCTATAAAATCCTACAGAACTCGTCTCACCCCTTGTTCACAATCTTACATTCATTGTCTCAGTCTCTGCCTACATCAACATATTGGAACCGCAAAGAATTTCCTCCCCTTCTGAAAACCTTTCAAGAGTACAAGAAATTACCCTATCCAACCACACAATTTGAAGGTAATGCTCTTTTCTCTGTTGACTTTCAAAGTCTTGTCTTTCAACCTCATATTCTTCTGGATTTTGGTATAGCCAAACATTCTCAATATGCAAACCAGCTTTTTAATATGTTGATAGACAATCATTGGCTTGATTGGATTCTCATATTTACTGATGCCTCCAAGATGTCTGTTGAGGGCAATGTTGGTATAGCAGTATGGATCCCTAAATATGGTATTCTTTTGAGTTTTAAATGTCCTCCACAATCATCTGTTTTTACTGGTGAAGCTATCGCCATTTTGGAAGCTGTCTCTTACATAGAGTCCCACCAAATTAAAAAAGCCCTAGTTCTGTCAGACTCTAGAAGCTGTCTCCAGGATATCATAAAAATTCCATTCCATTCTAGGGATAATTTTTCGATCACACTTAAGACCCGTCAAATTTTGTTCCAATGTCACCAAGCTGGTCTGGAGGTGGTCCTAGCTTGGATCCCAGGTCATTCCGGTATAACTGGAAATGAAACGGTGGATATGTTTGCTAAAAGCGCTATTCAATCAGGTACTGACAAACATTTCTACTGTCACCCCCGCGATCTCAGACTGTCTGCTAGATCTGATCTTTATAGAAACTGGAACAAGTTGTGGTGTAATGTAGGTCAGTCACGGGCTAAATACT
The DNA here is from genome assembly GCA_947363495.1 of Euzophera pinguis. Classification (NCBI taxonomy): domain Eukaryota; kingdom Metazoa; phylum Arthropoda; class Insecta; order Lepidoptera; family Pyralidae; genus Euzophera; species Euzophera pinguis. The sequence goes on along the minus strand of OX376170.1, from coordinate 5,381,536 downwards.
ATTCTAAAATTCAACCTGATATCCCTCCTCGTCCTTGGTTCTCTAAATACCGTAAATTTGACAAACATCCCACCTCTGTTATAATCAGACTACGTTTAGGTCACGTGTGCTCTCCGGTTTTCCTGACTAAGATTAGAATTAAAGATAGCTCTTTGTGTGAATGCGGCTTAGATGAAGGAACTTTAGATCATATCTTTTTCAATTGTCCTCTGCGGTCTGTATCTCTGTATGATCTACTTCCCCGCAACATCCCTCGTCCTGTCAATTTTTCATTTTTACTAACCCTAGTGTTTTCCCCGTTTGTCTCTATTTTGGCTAAATATATTCAGAATAACAACATTTACATTTGAATTCCTCGAATTGTTAAATGTATTTTCTATTTCTTTTCCCTTCCCTTGGATTTGCTTTTGACTCATCCATTGTTTATAAAATGTCTAAATACTAATATTGGCTAGAAACTTACTAACCCTGTTTGTTGTGTTGTTTTAGGTTACACACTGCCCGCTCCATTCGGACATTTTATCAAAGTGAAACACGTTGCTTTTCCCAACCCAGACATTGGCAAAATCATCGTTTGATTAAACGATGGAGCCATAAAATAAAAATTGAATTGAATTGAAAAATAAATTGAAGCATTAAGTAATACAGTTGAATTAAGACATACATTTTGTGTGTTTATTGAATTTCATAAATAACCATCGGAATCAGTATCAAATAGTGTGTTTAATACGTAAACGTTGCCTATAAAAATGTCGGTGCCACCAGTAGATTATACCGTGCCTCCTCCAAGACTGGACATGCCGCCGCCGTTGCCAACGATACCTCGAGTTCCTACGCCGCAAATATTTTCTCACCCACCTCCGTACCAGGTACCTCCTCCAGTTCAAGCACAACCATCTGAACAGTCTTACACACCGACAATGCTCCCTCCGATGGCTGTGCCTCCGCCCTCAGTTACATTCTCAGCGCCTCCTGTCCCTCCATCAGCCGCTCCCAACTATCCTCCACCTCCTCTCCCCACAGAATATTATCATTCCCGACAGTCTACTTATTTGGACTCTTTATCGATGCGAGAAAAATCTAAATATGATAGTTACAGCCCATCCAGTGGAAAATCTTCTATAATATCTCATCACAGGCTTCCAGAATCGGATACTGCTTCTGAGGCATCATCAAGTTCAAGATATCATAGGTCATCAAGATATTCACCAGGACCTAAATATCGATATTCTCCTCATAGAGAAAGTGAATATGAGAGATACATGAGAGAGAAGGAAAGGGACAGGTATAGAGAAAAAGAAACAAGACATCGGGAGTATAGGTCTCGTAGCCCGAGTTATAGTAGAAGTCGGAGTAGTAGAAGTCCATCCTGGCAAAGCCATAGAGGAAGAGAAATAGACAGATATAGCAGAGAAAGAGAACGGTATGAATATGAACGTAGACATGAATATGAGAGGAGACATAGTCCTTCTCGCCATAGAGACTATAGAAGTTCGAGCCGCTATGACCCTCGTGATATGAGATCTCACAGATCACACAGTGTCCGTAGCCATTACTCTTCTGGCAGGGAAATGCAAAGCAGGAGTCGTACCAGAGACATATCTCCTCGAAGTAGACATGAGTCAAGATCCATGAGTGAACGTGGTTCAGTGCCTCGAAAACCGATGACTGATCGGGAGAAGATCCTTGAAGAATATAGGTAAGTATTTTGAATGGGCTTATGTTTTTTTATCATTTACAAACTTTTTACTTTGACTTGCTAATCTTTAAGGGAACTCGGACAAGGATCTTCCAAGGTGACTTGTATAATTATGACTTGCCCAACCTAAGGGCGTTTGTGCACTACAAGGAATTTTACTGTTCGGCGCTGTTTTACGGTCCGATATGTCACGTCATCAATTTATATACTAGTTTGTGCACTATACGTAATTTTACTGTCTGAAATTTTACTTTTCCCTATTCCGGGCCGTTTTTTTCCGGTCCAAGATCACGGCAATGCAAAACGTATCTGTGCTTGTGCACTGCGTCCGCGATCAGTTTTATTCATAATTGGGCGGGGTATATATATGTATCACGCACATCTTTCCTTTCCTCACCTCCTCTGCTAACTGCGCCTAGGGATAATAATAATAAAATTAAACACTTTTTTGCACCAGGAAAATACAATTTTAAGACACATACATGACATAATGATGTGCAAAGGCGGCCTTATCACAATAGCAATCTCTTACAGGCAACCCTTTTTGTAGGAAAAATGGATGTCGGAAATGCAATAAAGTATCGATATATATTGTATTGTATTTATTGTATCATTACATTATGTACAATATTTTCATCGTTTTTAACTTTACTCATGCATGGCGTGTAGTTTCAAAGAGATCCGAGTAAAAACGGACAAGTGCACAAGCCAATCATTCGTTTTTTTCATGCCAAATCGGACCGTGAAAAATCAGAGTGCCGAACAGTAAAATTCCTTGTAGTGCACAAACGCCCTAATTGAGGTTGGGCTACTTGGGGATGCTGATTTTGGAACATGAGTTACAAGAAAACATTACATGAATCATACAAAATTTTGTATATGTTTATATATATTACTTTGTACATATTTTCAGGAAAAACTATTGCAAGACATCTGATGATTTGATTCAGAAGATGGAGCAATGGTCCAAGGAACACAATTCTGATGATGAAGAGGTAAAGTATCAGTAAATTCCTTACTACTTTAAAACATGTCTAAGTCTCTCGCCAAAGTCAATGTGAAAGATATATGTGTATGTTTTATTAAAATTACTTTAAAAGACTTCCGACTTAATACAGTAATTAGTATAAGTAATCTTTATGAGTAGAAAAGTTTGTTGGAAAAATCTTATAAAGAAAGCAAAGCTCCATCAAAGAAAGCAAAGATCAAAGGGGGTAGCCCTTTTTATGCTTTTGAACCCCTTTTTAAAGGACTTCAAGTGCACCAAAATAATGGTTGTTTCTCTTTGTGTATTTGATTCATTCTTTTGAAGACTTAAGTTCAGGACCTTGTTGAAATGCCCTTACATTTTTAAAAATAATATACTTCTATCTACAGGTCTCCAAAATGTGGTATAGAAGTTCCCCTGCAGAGTTATATTACAAATCAGCTGAAGATGGAAGCATGCAACAAACGAACAAGCTGGAGAAGCTTTGTGACACGGCTTTCAAGATCCTCATTGAGAGGGGGAGGAAGGCTCGGCCAGAAGTGGACGAAATGCCACCCCTGAAACCGCCCAAAGCCAAGATGTGCAAGCATAGATGTGAGTATAAACTTGTCAAACAGAACAATTGTTGCTTTGTATCTGATAGAAGTGATATAAAAAGATGTCTGTATGTTTTTTGTTAGGCACCTGTATCATACTTAAGTGAAATATTCTAAGATTTCTGTAGCAGCTAATTAATAAAATATAGCATTGTGGAGTAGCTAACAAAGGGGTCTGCCCATTCATTCTTTTAGGGGGGTCATTGCGGTTTTCGAATATGCATAATTATAATCATTCATACATATTGAGAGTGCTCAATATGAATTTATTATTTGTAAATTGACGTTTTGAAGAAAGTGGAGTTTGTGGCGCCGCTTCTTCTCCATTTGCGCTTTGAAAGTTGTGGCAAACTTAATTTAAGCAAATTGACGTCAATAAGTGATATTTATATCATACTAGCTTCCCCGCAGCTCCGCCTGCGTCATTAAGTAGCCTACGTTTGACCCTGGGTCTTCAACTATATTCATACCAAATTTCATCAAAATCCGGTCAGCAGTTTGGCCGTGAAAGCGTAACAGACAGACAGACAGAAAGACAGACAGACTTTCGCATTTATAATATTAGTATGGATTTATTTCATTTCAATGCAATAACAGTCAATCGACACCTAGTATCAGAGTTTTTAGATTTCACCATAGCAAAGAATAAAATATTGATAGTGAAAAGATGTACAATAGTATACCCTATATCTCTTCAATGAATTTTATTTACACAGTGGATGAAAGAAGTTCGTCGTCATCAGAAAGCGAAGATGAGTGCCTCGATGAAGACGGTTTGCAAGGATACACAGACCGGATTATGTTGGAACTGCAGCGGAAGCAGAGCCATCCTAGGAGGCTGCATCCTGAGATGTGGTATGTATGTGGAATGTATTTTAGTATTTATTTATGGTCATTTTGTGAAGTACACATTTAGTGAAATGGTCTTTTTCAAACCTAGGCGCATTGTTAAAAGAGTAACACAGCCACTATGGTGACAGGCCTTTGCCTGTAGACCCAGATGTCTTAGATTCCATACTCCCATGGAAAGCATACCTTTTTAGTTGTTTTCAGTTTGGTTAGGTTAGGCTTTCATTTTCCATTGCAGGCTTGAATAACGGAATCACCCGATTGTCTAATAATAAGATTAAGATATTGTGTGTTTGGGAAGATATTGTTACGAGCTAGGGGTTCGCAATTTGGAGAAAAACACCTGGTGACTCGAAAAGACGTTTATTTCTACAAGGATGGTCGCCGACGTCACTTAACTTCACGAATCACTCTCAATGTCCAAATCACTTGCTTATCACTGTCTTGATGAATCGCCGAAGTGAAATAAAATGAAATGAAATCGTTTATTTTTAATATAGTATATAAATATCACTTATTGACGTCTATTTACTTATATTAAGTTTATCACCACACGCAAGTGGAGAAGAAGCGGCGCCACAAACTCCACTGCAGCATTTTCTTCAAAACGTCAATTTACAAATTAGAAAAAAACTTTCCTTAAAAAAACTATTTAAATGAACGAATTCACATGTTTGTCCACATTTCTCATAATATTTTATTGTGATTATTTAAATTAAATAAAAACTGAGATATAAATAATAATAATAAGAAAAAATAAAAAATGACAAATGTAAAAATAGAATATATAATGATATGTCAATTTGTCGAGGATTCTGCACCAAGCTTAAGTTCAACATTCCTGTCATTAAGAAAATCACCAGTACTATACATGCCTTTTTACAAAGTAGATCTGTAGAGTTGTAGGTTTCACATGTTCTTCGCACTTGTTTCGCTTCCGGATCGCACTGGTAGCTCAACTCAACTTGAACTGGCCTCCTGTGGCATCCTTCGCTGTGTATATAGCCCGGGTACCGCATTCGATAAGTTTCCAGAAAGTTTACAATTACTCCAGAAAAGTAAGAGAGAGACAGCAATACGCTCGGTCTCAAGCAATGTACTAGATCGTTCGCGCAATTATTCCCGTATAGAAACACGTATCGATTGTAAAAGTACTTACCTAATTGTGAAAGTTTGTAATTTATATGTGGGGAAATATAAATCTACGGCGTATATCTGCAGGTTCAACAACACGGGCGAGATGAACGGCGGCCCGCTTTGTCGCTGCAGCGTGCGCGCGCGCAGGCACGGTATGCGACATGGCGTGTACGCGGCCGAACAAACATTCCCCAAGTGCGACCCGTTGAAGAGCAACATTGATAAACTTTATCATTATCGGTGAGTATAGAAATTAACTACTGCCTCTGTGGTCCAGTGTTAAGGCATTCGCCGTCGAATCGGGGGTCGTAGGTTCGGATCCCACGGGAAAGCTTACTTTGTTTAGTTGTTTCCAGTTTTGTTAGGACAATGCAGGCTTGAATCACCTGATTGTCTGAAAATAAAGATGATTCCGAGCTTTGGAAGGCACGAGAAGCCGTTGGTCCGGGCTGCCATATGGTGGTCGTTAAAGGAACCACGTCTCAGGCCGAGAGGCGGTTCCGCACAACTCTGACACCAGGATGTACATGGTCGATTGACAATGTAACCTACACGAAATGATGATGATAGAAATTAAAATTAAAAATTACAATGGAAACAATCCATACTTCCATATTAATATTATACTATTTATTAGATTTCGATAAAATTTGGTATGAATAACCCGAGGTCAAACATAGGCTTGATATAAAAGGTCGGTGAGTGTACTTTAAATATAATTCTACGTCGAAGACTGACAGTGTTGCCATGTAAGGATGGGAGCTCACTGACTGCTGTTAGAAATGTATATTACCACTACAGTAGACAGGTACTTATTTTTAATTTTTAATCAGTTTTCCGCCTTCCGCCGGAATAGTGCTTTTCGCAAAGATCTAACTATTATTTAGTGTCCTTTATATGTCCCGTGATTTAATATTTTCTGGTGTCAATAAATATTTAATCCGAAACTAACAAGACAAAAAATTATTACCAAAATGATTGCCAATACGCCCATCCAGTGTTGCCAGTCAAATAAGAAGAGCTTTTCTATTTATTAAGTACTCCTTTTCCATTCATAAGAGTCGACGGACGACATGGAATCAGTGCTGCAGCGATTTTCTTAAAAAAAATTCATGGATACGAAATTGTTTGTGTGTGTTGCTAGCTTAGCCCTGGATCCGTGTAAATCCACCTTAACACCATGTATTTCATTTCAGAATCACGGTATCGCCACCGACCAACTTCCTCATAAAATCGCCAACAATCATCGCTCACGACGAACATGAGTTCCTCTTCTCGGGTTTCTCGATGTTTTCTCACTACAAACTAGCGAAGCTCCCTATGTGTAAAGTCATAAGATTCAATATCGAATACACAATTCTATATGTAGAGGAGCCGGCGCCTCAAAATTTCACTGTGAGGGAATTGGACATGTTTGGTGAGTTTCGATCATTTTAATTGAGCTTGAGCGCGTTTAATTACGCCATTACGATAAAGCCATAAGGGAGGGTTATAGAAACAAGTAACGCGACTAAGAAACATCTATGGTTACGTAACAGATCATTTCTCATTTTGTTTGTTGATAAACCGGTAGGCAAATGTTTCAATTTTGTATACATAGATTAATAATTGGTTTCACGCGCGCTCGACTAGATACCGTCGGCGTACTAGACAAATGCGGCAACTAAAACAACGCGAACTCGGCGTACTCGCGGCATACCCGCGTCAGTCACGCCGCAACCGGCAAGTGAGTTGGACGTCGAGATAAATTTAAAATTTATGTTAAAAACAGAAGCAAAATGCCAGTTTGCGTATTCAAACTATGTTAGAATAATAGTACAAGAAATAACTATTTCTCGTTTCGTCTTTGCACATTGTCTTACACACACTACAATATAAAGTTGCCGCATTCTGGAAACTGATTTTTCTTTATAGCGCGGTATCTAGGCGAGCGCTCGAGAGACCAATTATTAATCTAAGTCTGTATATTTATGTACTTAATGTAGTCAGCAAATTTGAAGGTTACACAGAAAATAAAAATCATATTAATTAATTTTTACTTATCTTTTGTCAACATCTAGTGTAGAATTACCGACAGAAATAAATTTAATTATTCTCAATTTTTGAAAAAATCTATAACTTTAAAATAGTGAAAGTAAAAGTTTTTAAGTATGTTGTTGTTACATCATAATAGGATAGCTACCAAAGTCCACATTTTAAACAAAGCAATATATGATATCATGATAGAATACATGTTAGAAAAACTTAAATTAGGATACATATTGTTTGATATCTCGGTAAGTTTTTAGTTTATCAAAGCAATTGGGTTTTCTACTCAATTTATTTTTATCATTCATATGAACACATATGAAACATTTAACTACCAGAAACTGAAAACTAAAACATTTTTTTAAATCCGTTCTTAAGAACGGATTTAAAAAAAGCAAGTTGAAATTCGGTGGAAGGGGAAACTGTCAAAAAACAAGAAAAGGATGCACTGTGTGTGCAATGACGTCACTGCCACTTGTTTTCGTGCGTACAAGAGACAGCAAGACGTCCCAACCACGCTCCCACTTTTCTTCTTGAAAAAACTTAAAATCCAATTACAGCCCTTATTAACAACCAATTTTGTTGTTGTCTCAGAATCGGTTATTTTTTTAGTGTACATATTGTTTTGTATGCAAATATTGCCCAAGTATGAATACAGTCAATTAGCCTATTCTTTATCATCATGTATATTATTGTGTGGTCTTTTAAATGATGAACCAAAATGTAAGAACCCACCGTATTGTTACAGAGGAGTATCTCTTCCTCGAGTTGTTGGAACTAGTAGACCTGGACCTGGGGAAGGGCACCGACTCGACGTGCTCACAGTTCCACTTCATGCCCAGATTTGTTCGATACTTACCCGAAGGAGGCTGCGAGGTATGTATGATACTAGAGACCAATACCGGGCATGTGTTTGTCTGGTTTCCCTGTTAAAAAGGGATCCGAGCTCAGGAATGCCATTTTTAAGGTCCCGGACCCAAAGGGTAAAACGGGGCCCTATTACATTATTAACTAATATTGTAATAGGGTCCCGTTTATTATTATTAATATATAATTAATTAAAATACACTGTGAAATTTTAGTCGTTTTGGACCGATCGTCCAGTGACTCCATTCATGCAACCGAACAAATTTCCCCAAGGAACATAGCTTGAAACATGAAAAACAAATTTGGACTTCCCATAGTAAGTTAGGTCACGTGATGAGACATTTTGTATGGGAGGTCCATAAATTTACTCCATATTTCGACCCATGTATCTTGGGGAAAGTTGTTCAGTTGCATGAATGGAGTCACTGGACGATGGGTCCAAAACGACTAAAATTTAACGGTGTATAATAGGGTCCCGGAACCTTAAAAATAGCACTTAGGAGTCTTAAGACTGTTTTGAATTCTGAATCTTCTTCGTCCAACCGTGGATTCTAGTTGCTTTCTCAGATTACGCTTCGGAGCCAAGCAAGCTCTAAATCGTGGTCCTCGATTTGGCTCCACTGGTTATTACAATAGAGCGACTGCCATCTGATCTCCGTAACACTTTTCATAGGGAAATCAGACCAACTGGAACATGACCCGAGGTATCTCAGTGTCCAACACTATCTGATTTTTTAGGCTGCCTAAAACCATCTGACACTGACCTAAAGACTGCCATCTACCGCGATAACATATAACCGGTATCAACGGCTTAACGTGCCTTCAGAAGCACCAAACTCTAGATAGAAAATGCCACTAAATGGCGACCATACCAATACGAGTCGCGCCTCATCGTTGCTTGATACGCGCATTCAATCAATCAATCAAATCATTTATTTGCATAAAATATAGGTATTACATATATTGTAAAATAATAAATAATGTTTCCATATACATTTTACCCATAAAGGTATTCGCTACGGATACGTGCGCCGCGCTCGGCTATCGAAGTCCTCAAAATTGTGAATGTCTATGGTTATTTGCAGGTATTGTCTATGTGCGAGGTGCTTAAGTATCTCATAGACGAGAACGGTCTTTTGATACCGCCGGAGATGTTGGCGGATGTGCACAGTATGGATCACTACACTTGGCAGAAATTCGTTGACCGGATTAAAGGTAAAAACGCTGTGAATATTATTATTGGATCATTCTTTCATACAGAGTGGGAAGCCAACTTGGTGTCTTCCCACTCTGTATGAAAGAATGATGATTTCCGTAAAAACTCACTCTGTATGAAAGAATGAGTTTTTACGGAATAGCCTTTCGGCCTCTAACGTGGTTCCTTTAACGACCACCAGATGGCAGCCGGAACCAACGGCTTAACATGCCTTCCAAACCAAGGAATAGGGTACAACTTAATAAAGTATGTTTTTCGCGGGAATCGCAACCACCTCGTTCTTTCTACTTCTGCGAATTATATAAATTATTATTTATTTATTTAACATTTCTTTGCACACAGTAAAATAAAAATTAAATATGTTACATAAAATGTGAACACAGTATGTATACAAAAGGCGGCCTTATCGCTCAAGCATTACATTGACACTTTCGTTGACTGCGAAGGAAATAACAATGGCACTCAATTGTTATCTACGTCGAGAGGCGTGAATGTCAGCGAAAGTGTTAATAACTCCTATAAATTTGGATAGAAGTTTTATAAATGTCACGAATCTACTATTTAACTGGCTCAGTGACTTTTCACGAGCAAGACTTAAGTAAAGATTGTATTCAATTTAAGACCTTATTTTGAAGACTTAAGAACCGACATTGTAATAAGTGGGATGTGAGCGGCTTACCTTGTTTGCTGGCGCAATTTTTTCCTAAGCAACGGTTGATATATATCACCCGGCAGTGGCTGCGCGATAACTGTACGATAAGGTGGGCTTGTTTTACAAAAGCCCTTAAAAAATAGATACAAAAAACCGCCGATGTGTACATGTTAATACGTCATCATCATCATCATCTATTGAGTCAGGTATGATAGTAACATATCCCGGCAAAAAGCCGTGTTCCGTTCGCGTGGACCAGCTGGACCGCAGTCCGCCCGTGGCCATCAAGGACAAGGCTGCCAGGAAGGAGTTCTATCCGGAGATCGTGCATTTCGGCATCAGGCCTCCGCAGCTTAGCTACGCCGGTAATCCAGAGTAAGTTGTCACTAGACTAGTCAGCTGTACGTATGACCACCTATTGAGACGTCTGTCATGCATATATTGTACTTTGTCAATCATTTTATATTGATAAACCTCGTAAACGTTTCAATAAATTCTATTCTATTCTATTCTATATGTTCCGTTTCGCAATCACAATGTCATTGTAAAATGTCAAACGTCATAAACGGGCGAGGCCGGGGCGCCATAATCGAGAAAACTGTGCGGAATTTTAATAGACATTTTTTCTCTGACGGCATCGAGAATAAATTATTTTTCGAAAAAAATAGAGATTTGTCGAAACACGACTTTTAAGTCGTGTGTTCTGAAAATCGACCACTTTGGCCGACAGCTTATTTCGATAGATCGTACTAAATGTACTTAATGTGTAATGGATAGTTTTTTGGTAAAAAGAGCTTGTTCCTTAACTTTTAACGTATATACATATTGCTTATATCTCCAGATACCAAAAAGCATGGCGTTACTACGTGAAATACCGTCACCTAATAGCGAACATGGCTAAGCCCACGTTCAAAGAGCGACAAAAACTAGCCTCTAAAGAGGCCAAGCTGCAGGAAATGAGGACGCAAAGTAAGATGAAGAGAGACGTCACGGTGGCTATTTCATCGCAGGGGTTCCATACTACGGGACTTATGTGCGATGTGGTACAGGTAAGTTGTGTATGGTGCAATATAATTAGTCCATACTCATATTATAAATGCGAAAGTCTTTCTGTCTGTCCGTTACGCTTTCACGGCCAAACCGCTAAACGGATTTTGACGACATTTGGTATGAACATAGGCTACTTTTTGACGCAGGCGGTGCTGCGGAAAAGGGTTATTAATAAATAAAAAAGGTTATTTCTCTATAAGTCTAAGGGATTTCACCAAAGTCGGATAAGTTTTATTCCAAAGATAATGACGCAATTTACTCTGGTTTAATGAAGTTTACATTTCACCCAACAGTTAACCTTAAAATATACTGTCAATCCAGTATAAAGACTGTTGTAGAATAAAAATGTATGCCATTATTGTTTTATTCTTACATTGGTTGGACCGATGTTGGTGAAATCGTCCCTAAGTCGGAAATATCTGCGGAACTGCTGAATTTACTTTGTAATTTTTAATTTCCTTCCAATATAAAAATAATAACTAAGTCCGCCAACGACATGATTTGTTATGAAGTTTTAAATAAAGAAATATAAAATAATAGAGAAAATAATATTAGATAATAGGGAGAACAGATCGACACGCAAAGAATACGAATAACTTATCGGCATCTTACATAGATTAACGAACGCCATCTATCAATAATAATAGGCTTGATGTCCTTCCGAAGCACGGAGGAGCTCGATATAGAAAATGCCTTTGATGTAGACCAATCCAATACGGCCCGGCTAATATCCACGTCTAATTTATTGATTTACCAAATTCATGTACACAGTAAGTCGAACAGAAGATTAGTACAAGAAAGCTGTGTATTTCTAGAGAAATCTATTCCAGCAGACCCAAGAGAGGAAACGACAAATTAGTATTTCTTGTATTTATTAGTGTATGTTCTGTAAAATTTATTTTTATTTACAATAAAGATACCACAAACAAACAAGAAAAGGGGCCGATATTACCTAAAACTCAATTTTATTTCAGCACGCAATGTTAATTCCCGTATTGGTCCGCCATCTTCGTTTCCACAAATCACTAAATAGTTTGGAAGAAAAAATCGGCTATGTATTCAAACAACGGTTATTACTACAGACGGCTTTGACACATCCTTCGTATAGGGAAAACTTTGGGACTAATCCTGATCATGCCAGGAATAGCTTGACAAATTGTGGGATTCGCCAGCCCGAGTATGGAGATAGGAGGATACATTATACTAGGAAGAAAGGTTAGTACCGAACGTCTCATGTCACAAAGTGTTCGATAACAAGCGTGAATGTTGGGAAGTGATACAGTGTTTGATTTATGTGATTTTCATGTTTGTTACCAAAAGCTCCTAGTAATCGCTAAGTTCAGTTTTTCTACCACTTCAATTAGCCTGATTCTTCTGACTAGATTTGACTACCTACTAGACTTTTAGACTTGACTAGGACTTGACGAAACCTCACTGTAGGACTGAAGAAGATTGAAAGATTAAGAAAGGCTATAAAGGACTTGTATACATGGCCGTAAAACCCATTATTAAAAAAAAAGGGGATGTGGAGTTAAAAAGTTTTTTATTTTGGTTGGTTAATGTTTAGACGATCTTACGACTTTTTATGTCAGTATATCTTTATACTCACCCGTTTAACGAGTTAGAAATTGATTCATTCAATCGTGGAGGGTTACATGGTCAATCGACTCTTTTGGCCTTTGACGTGGTTCCTTTAACGATCACCACATGAAATAAATGCCCATCGGAATCGAACCCAATGACCTCCGAGTTAAGGAAAAAGCCTTAACCATGGAGCAATTACAAAGAGGAGATGCCGTTTGAAATGGCGCAGTGATGTGATCATTGGCGCCTCGCCGGCACTGCAGTGGGCGGAGCTTGTCATTGCTCTGCTCCATGGTTGGAGCCACGGCCGAAACCAAACATGTCGCACGTCTGTCTTCCGCCCCATATAGCCTCACAAATACTTTCTTACAAAACGCTTATTACGGCATCTCTTTGTAATTGCTCCATGGCCTTAATCGACAATAAGGGCAGTTGATCGAATTTATCTCATAATTGTATTATATCGTCCAGGTATCGTGACCCTGATAAGCATCATGTCGCGATTCGGAAGGAGCAACGAGACGGAATCCGAGATCAAACACAACGAGCGGCTCGAGTTCCTCGGGGACGCCGTGGTGGAGTTCCTGTCCTCCATACACCTGTTCCGGATGTTTCCCGGACTGGCCGAGGGCGGGCTGGCCACTTACAGGGCCTCTATTGTGCAGAACCAGCATCTCGCGCAACTCGCTAAGGTATTGCATTGGAGGCATTCGCTTTAATCAGCTCTTCCCTAGTTACTTCGGAGTCCAGAATGGACTTTCCAGCTTTTTCTCTCATCAAGAAATCATCATGACTCTGATATGCTTTCTCTCTTATATCTTTAGCCAGTTGCCCGGGGTCTATTATCGTGCTTTATTTCTCCTACATTTCGCTTGGTCTTCAGTATTTTTGGTCTGATCATTTCGGCAAGAGAGTTCCTGGGGGGCGCCGTGCTGGAGGTCCTGTCTTCCATACAGTTGTTCCCGAAACTGGCTGAAGGAAAAGGTTAGACACTTACAGGGCTTCCATTGTGCAGAACTAACATCTAGCGTAGCTCGTTAAGTAGATGATAATGATTAAAGCATATCTCATGTGTAAGCTGAAGACGCAACTAAGAAACACTCGACGAAGAGTCTCTTTTTAATTTTAGCGCCTTTCCGATTACGTCCTGATTGCGCTTCGCAACCAAAGTAGGACTTTCCTAATTTAATTAGGTAAGTCCTACTTTTGTTGCGAATGTAATGTATGTATGGTATGTGTCTTACAAATAAATTTAATATCAAAACAAAAAATAGTCTATTGATTATGCCTAGATTTATCGTATGATTATCAACTTTCAAATTAAATACTAATCGAAAATAGTTTCTAAGGACGGATACCTAAAAATATGACTACACTTATATATTACACACTGTATATTGGCTGCAACACCCGAATTCTTTTAAAAAAATGTTTAGTCGAAACTACTTTTTCACCAACTAAACTGAAACGATCACATTAATTTGGCAGAATATCGAGCTAGAACAATTCATGCTGTACGCGCACGGCTCAGACTTGTGTCGCGAAGTGGTGATGCGGCACGCGATGGCAAACTGCTTCGAAGCACTCATGGGAGCTCTGTTTTTGGATGCTGGATTACAGGTATTTATTTATTTATGTACACAAAATTAAAACAGGATACAGAGCAAAACTAGCTTTTTCCCGCAGCTCCGCCTGCGTCAAAAAGTACCCTATGTTTGACCCCGGGTCTTCAACTATGTTCATACCAAATTTCATCAAAATCCGTTCAGCGGTTTGGCCGTGAAAGCGTAACAGACAGACGGACAGACTTTCGCATTTATAATATTAGTATGGATGAAATCTCTTACAGTTGACCTGTGAGAGTAGTGGTGAAAGGCAGACGTAACTATAAAATAAACATACATATTTATGAATAAATATTGTACTGTACTTGTATTGGCAAAATAACGACTGATCAAATACTTCATATAAAAAGTATTGTAACCCCAGACGATAGACAAGAAGTGTTATTAATTTGATATGACTGTATGTGACATCGTAACGATGAGCCGATTTTATGCGGTTTGTTTTGTTTGAAATATAATTTTACCGAGATAGTTCTTAAATATAGTTTGCGAATTCCGCTGCATCGCGTAGGACCATGGAGCAATTACAAAGAGGAGATGCCGTTTGAAATGGCTCCGTGATGTGATGCCACTGCAGTGGGCGGAGCTTGTCATTGCTCGTGCTCCATGGTTGGAGCCACGGCCGAAACCAAGCATGTCGCACGTCTGCCTTCCGGCCCGTGTAGCTGAACAAATACTTTCTTACAAAACGCTTATTACGGCATCTTCTCTTTATAATTGCTCCATGCGTGGGACTATTCGCGTCAATGTAAATGCGGGATTCGCCTCGGTTTGAACAGAGCTTAAATATTAAAATATTTTAATACGATTTCTATCGCGTTTATTGCCTATTTTAAATAATGAAATAGTTTAATGCAACGAGTAACAATTGCGAAAACATAAGAAATGATTAGAGCTTAAATGGTTCGTTCAGGTGGCAGACCGAGTATTCGCGTTGTCTCTGTGGTACAGCGAGCCGGAGCTGCTGGACGTGTGGAGCAAGCAGAGAGCTCATCCACTGCAAGAGCAGGAACCTCTGGGCGACAGGAAATATATCAAGGACTTCGACTTTCTGCGCAGGCTCACGGAATTTGAGGACTCTATTGGTGAGTCGTCCAGACAAAAACACGCTGGGAGTCTTCGTACAGCGGGATTTTTCCTTGCAAAAATTTGTAGTTCCGGTAGCGGTCGCTCTTTTTTACAAAACTCCAATGATTTATTGATGAATATTTTACTAAATTGTGTTATCTATCAGACTTGTCGATACAGTGACTTTTTAAACACCTGCCATTATTCATATCATAAATACTGTAGAATGATCTTTCAAAACAATTGATAGTTCCCTCTGTAACTCCTCTACCAGGCCATTAGAAGACGAAAATCTAACGTAAAAAAAAATGTATACAACAATGTGTTTAAAATCTTTATTACACGTTAATCCTAAAAGACATACTTAGTTCCGCAAAGGGCAACTTTAAGACATACTTAGTTCCGCAAAGGGCAACTTTAAGTTTCTTCATTTAACCTTAATTTCTACTTAGATATACCAGAAATAAATTAATTTTACCACATATTTTTTTATTATTTCAAAGGCGTGCAATTCAAGCACATTCGTCTACTAGCTCGAGCATTCACCGACCGATCTGTCGGTTTCACACATCTGACCCTCGGGTCCAACCAAAGACTGGAGTTCTTGGGAGACACCGTCTTACAACTGGTCGTGTCAGACCGACTGTACCGACACTTCCCGGACCATCATGAAGGACATCTCTCGGTAAGTTAAAAAATACGAATTCACCATTTATATTTTAACCATTTATTTCTTAATTGCTTTGTTAATCGACCGATCAGTCGGATTTACACACAAATCTTACACTCGGGTCTTACCAAAGACTAAAGTTTTTGGAAGACACGGTGTTACAACTGGTCGTGTCAGACCGACTGTATCGACACTTCCCGGACCATCATGAAGGACATCTCTCGGTAAGATAAAAAACTCGAATTCACAAACTGATTTAGTAATCACTTTATTGATCGGCCGTTCTAATCAGTGAATGGTGAACATCATGTTATTTAAGATGCCATTCTAGGTCTTTTGCTCACGTAGCACATTCTGTTCCTTCCTGGTTTTGTCCTTGTTGTTCTATTTTATCTGTTTATTGGTATACTTAAAACTTACATTTATACAAAAATTATAATTAGTTTTGAGAATCCGCCTTTTCTCCATATTATAAACAATTTTGTAATTTTAACTTTGTGATCTTGATTCCCAGATGTGGACAATAAAGATATATTGTAAGAATCATAATGAGAGGTTGCATTCTCCTTTAAAATGTATAAAATGGATTTTTATAGTTACTCCGGTCGTCGTTGGTCAACAACCGCACGCAGGCCATGGTGTGCGATGACCTCAACATGTCGGCGTACGCGATATACAACAATCCCAAAGCCAAACCGACCACTAAGAAACATAAGGCTGATTTGCTGGAAGCTTTCTTGGGCGCGCTGTTTATTGATAAGGTTTGTTACTTCATTGTCAATGATTTTAACCTTAAGACACATAATTATAATAGTACGAACGTACAGAACGGACACTTGTAAATTGACGTTTTAAAGAAAATGCTCCAGTGGAGTTTGTGGCGCCGCTTCTTCTCCACTTGCGCTTTGGAAGTGGCGGTAAACTTAAAATAAGTAAATTAACGTCATTATGTAATATTTTTATCCAATATTATATTGAAAATAAACAATTTCATTTCATTCACACCCGAAACAGATACCGCACCTCACCGCGCATATTTAGGGTAAAAATCGAGAGCAAAACAATGCAAGGATGTCGCTTTTGCCGTGCGGCCGCTGCGACGACTATGACTCAGATACTGTAAACAATCATGCGCACGCGACCGTATCGGGTTCGTCACTGTAATATGGAGTGTCCGGGGAGTGGCAGCGAGGTATAGGGATTGGTTCGCCAGACTCTGCGTTACCGAATTCTAGCTATCCATCTGCAGACCATTAGCAAATAAAAAATCATATTCAAAATATTTATTGTGAAAAATTGAGTAATGTAATGTGTTACAGAACTTGGAGTACTGTCAGGCGTTCTGCAACGCGTGCCTGTTCCCGCGATTGCAGGAGTTCATCATGAACCAGGACTGGAACGATCCCAAGTCCAAGCTGCAGCAGTGCTGCCTCACTCTCAGATCTATGGAAGGTGGCGAGCCTGACATCCCGCTATACAAGTAAGTTCATCATGTTCTTCTTTAAGTACCACTTCATTACTGAAGGTTGGCTGGCACCCCCCTCAATTTCGTCTTGTCCATGGCGAGTCTGAACAGCTGTTCCACTTCATCATGAATCAGGACTCTTTACAAGTCAAAACGCTCAACAATTCAATACCAATGTAAAACGTAAAACATAAAATTACTAGATTAAGTGCGTATAATACCTTCATGAAAGGGCGAAAGGTTCTCGAAGTGCGACCACGAACCGGTAGATCCAGCGTTGGACAGTTGTACATCGACCGACTAGATGTTCAGATGACCTGAGAAATGTTGCAGGCGAACGCTGAACGCAGACCGCTTCTTTTTGGAAATCATCATTTTCTTATGTCCAGCAGTGGACTGACTAGGGTTAAAAAGACGATGATGAATACCTTCATACTTTCGACGTTTCAACTCGTGTTACAACAGCTGTGGTCACGGAACCACTGGCTCAACATTTCTACAGCTCCATACATCCAGCGGAATCGTCTTCCACGGGCATATTTTGATTTCTCCAAGTACCTTCACAAAACACACTAACAGTGTCCTTATTACGTATTGCAACCGCTGCGTCCGTATTTTGGTAGGATTGCACGATACGTAATAAGGATACTAGTTACATATTTATTATAAGGTAATCATTATTTGACAGGCGCAACAATCCTGTTTTTTTTATTAATAGATTTTACGGCCTCCATGGCCGTAAAATCTAACAAGATTTTACGGCCATGGATACAAGTCCTTTATAGCCATTCTTAATTTTTATATCTTCCTCAGTCCTACAGTGTGGTTTCGTCAAGTCCTAGTCAAGTCTAAAAGTCTAGTCAGAAGAATCAGGCTAAGTGAAGTGGTAGAAAAACTGCACTTAGCGATTACTAGGAGCTTTTGGCAACAAGCATAAAAATCACATAAATCAAACACTGTATCACTTCCCAACACTCACGCTTGTTATCGAACACTTTGCGAATAATAATCCACCATTATTATGCACAAACACTAAAAAAAAACATGGATTTTGGAAAATAAAATACAGCGCCGATACTGCTCTTCATAGCTTCTTGCTGTTAATTATGTCTTAGATTTGGTGGCACTGGTTATTACAATGGAGCGACTATCGTCTGTCCTCTGTAACCCTTATATACCCTATACAGGAAAACCAGGCCAAAAAGAATATGACCCGAGGTGTGTTGGTGGCCGATGTTACATTTTTAGGTTGCCTAAAAGACATTGCATATTTGACAACGGGACTAAGAGCTTATCCGTGCCTTCCGTATACATGAAGTAGTTCACCTAACCGCATCTAGTGGGTTCGGTTTGGGATTTTCGTATTCGTGATAATAAAAGCGGCTGTCACATTTGCTTAAGGACTACTGAAGATTGAGGACGCCCTATTTTTGAAATGTATATATCTATTAGCCTCACTATATGTCGAACAAAAATTATTCGTTATTGAACAAAAATCCTTCGTTAACGAACGAAAGTTATTCTATACTGAACAAAAATTATTCGGCTCGCCGATTTTTCGCGGGTTACACTTTCAAAAATAGCACTCCTGACACTGGTGTGTTTTAAATTTAAATTCTTTATTATTTGGACTACCATCGATTCTTACACTGTGCGTGGCCCGACACGCACTTGACCACTTATTATTGAATAATGAAGCTTTTTCCGAGCGAGTTGAAGAGAAATAATATAATAATGTGCTTCTCAGGGTGATCAAATGCCTGGGTCCCACGAACACGCGCGTGTACGAGGTGGGCGTGTACTTCCGCGGAGGCCGACTGGCGGCCTCACGCGGACACTCCATACAGGAAGCAGAGATGAACGCAGCGGAGGAGGCGCTCAAGTGTGCGCACGGTACGTATTTATCGAGATTCAAACTTTCAACAGGTATGTGTATTTTTGAAAATTGTAACTCACGCAAAATGTCCGACATCGAATAATTTTAACTCGATATCGAACGATTTTCATTCGACATATATGTCATTCATTTCAAAAATAGGACTCCCTCCTGATAATATTTCAGAGATACGACGGAAGCGACAGACAATATTCTGGTGTGCTCGACGTTATATTGTCGGAGCTTGTATATACTCGTATGCTTCAATCCTTAGAAACTTCGATATCACGATAGAGTCCTCCATAGTCATTCGGGTTCTTGTATGGGGCTTGAGATTATTTGCTTTTAGCGCCACCTGTTGCGTTGTGGAGTAATTACTTGCTGCGCGACAGTGTCGCCACAATATCATTGTTTCTTCGATCATTGTTTGGCTACATTTCAATCATTCATGCAAATGAATTGGCTACATTTATTATGTTAACCTTCAACTGGTGACGTGAAAATAAGTCACAGTAATGGTGACGTACCGTCATTTTGACGTATTTCTGAAAAACCAAAATACTGGAGATGACGTCGGGTATCCTCTATCTTCTGATCTAAGTACATGCGATGTCCAGTTTGGGTATAGGCGGAAGCCAAACTGAGATACAAACAGCTACTAAGGGCAGCAGGGCCGGGGAAAACGCCGTTCGAAAGATATTTCTATATTTTTCATGCGCGACGTCAAATTCACGACACGTCACCAATTGAAGGTTAAACTGTTTTTTATTTTGTACCAAGAGAGCGTCAATCTGTCTTCAGATCAGACTTAGCGTTTTAGCTTTATCTCGGTTTTTACTTTTTAAAATACAAACTATCCGTAGTCTCTGCTTACCCCTACGGGAAACAGGCGTGATGATATGTATGTATGTATTTTTTTAAGTGGTTTGGTTTCACGTACTAAACACACTACAAATTGGCTAGTCAACTAAAAAATAAATTGTGTATATTATATTTTTTTTTTTTTTGATAGAATAGACTATTTCGGAGATACAATTTGAACGAAAAAATTCTTAAAATTATATTTATTTTGTTATTTAATTTTAAAGATTTTATAGTGATGACGTCACGCAGCTATAATGGCCATTTCGAACTGCAAGAAAGCAAAAATTACTAAGGTATTAAAAAATATATATGTCAGTGTCAAATGTAGCCGTGAGTTGGTTTCTTGTTTGTTTACAATCGCCAAATATTTAGGTACCCCATTTCTCGTATCTATTGCATATTGGCCTGTTTATTGGACTTTACTGCAGTCTCTTCATCCGTTTACATCTGATTTTTCAATAATTGGACACCGCTTCTTCATTATAATGTATGAATGAATGTAATTAGGTTATGTTTACTTGAACAGAGATGACATTTGAAGCGCTTAGTTAGCGCTACCAAACAAAAAAATATTTATTCACTACGCTGTGCTGCCAACCTAATTAAATGTGAATAGCCGGAAGTTATCCGGCTACGTCATACGTCAACCTTGCTAAAAAATGAAAGTCATTGTGTTTTCTGCGATTTTCTTAAAAAATACTTGCTTATCTAAAGATCTGATTAATGTAATCTGTTCCCTAAGCCTATTCCTCGAAATGGTTTACGAATTAGACATTTTTACGAAAAAGTTTACTAGCCAATTGGCTGGCGTTTAAAGTCACATTGTATAATAATTGTCTATTCAGATTTTTATTCTAAGAAATATTTGTATATTTATGTTCATTTCATTCCTTCTACTGAACAGAACTGTTCCCGCAACTGGACTACCAGAAGCGCGTGATCGCAAAAAGCTTGCGCAAGAAATCGCGTCGCGTCAGACGCGAGAACGCTTCAGAAAAACGACGCTCCAGAAAACAAGACGAGAAGGTTCCTAAAGCGTACAGACTGCACGCGTCTCAATCGGACAGCGAGGAAAGCAGCGCGGCGTTGTCTGTATCCGATAACGAGAAACAGGACAATTCTGACGACGAAAGCAAATCCGAAGACGATTCAGGGCTCGATAGTGACACGGATAACGCTCCGGATGTGAAAGTTAGCTCGCTGCTCAGTGACATGGAAAGGTTGAAGGAAGATCTCATTAAGAGAAACGAGTATGAGAAACTTAAGGAGAAATGTAGGAGATCTGATTCGGACGATGATTAATGTAATGATGATCCATTAATTACATTGATTTACTCTGTACCTCCCCCCCCCCCCCCACCCTTAATAGCTAAAAGGAGCTAACGTTTATAAAAAGGGCGATTAATGTATATAAATACAAATTGCAATAACTTACGCCCATAATTTTGGCACTAATGCACCAAACTGTTTTTTGTTGTGTTCTGTATTGTCAGAAGTTTCTATACAACAACGATAGCATATTTTCACACCCATTACAATCCTTTGAGGGTAAATACTTTGAAAAGTAACCTATAGACCTCTGGTCTTACTATATCCATACGAAATTTCAATCAATTTCATCAAAATCTGTTCAGCGGTTTAGACGTGCAAGCTTAACAGACACTTTCACATTTAAAATATTGTCTGGATTGAATATATTGAGTGAATAAAACAGCAGAACATGGAATTTAAAAAAATCAGACTAAGTTTAGTTAAGGATAACATCAACCTGCATATCTATTGAAGAAAATAACATAATTTTATGACGATCAAAAAGATATGAGAGATACTAAATCCCACTGGTCAAATTATTCAGATCATTGTGTATGGATATTTATATTTCATGAAATCTGCTCGTCAACATTCGGTAAATAAAGTTATTAGTGCAATAGCTTATTATTTGAATTACTGCGGGACAAGGGTCTGTCTTTTCGATTTCATTCATCATTTGAGGATTGATCATGTTTTTCTAATCCAATCCAATATTTGGTGTATACGAAAAGAAGATCAGATGTGCCCTGGATCTCTTAGAAACGAGTGAGTAAGCGAGATGGCGCAATACTAGCTGAAAGTCGCCATCTTGCTTGCTCACTCGTTTTTGCCCTGCTTTGGAGATGATGGTAAGCCTTCTGCCTGGTGTTCTATTTTTAAAATACGTGATTTACTCAAAACCAATAAGCCGCCAAATGATTTTCTTTCAAATTTAAGCTTTACTTTCCTTCGACATCAACAGACATAACTGCCTCTGTGGTCTAGTGGTTAAGGCAGGTCTTGACCCAGACAGTTAATAACTCCCTGGTAGTCGGGGTCTTGTTGACTGTCAGCCAATTTCTGCCAACAGACCACTCTACCGCCGTCTATAATGAGACGGCGGTTGGATGTGCGTCTGGGGGACGGGCGTGGTCCACTTCTGGGCCACTGTCTGGTTGGGGGGGGGGGGGGGGGGGGCGAAAGGCCAATGGTCGGGGCCAAAAGGCCATGGCTGGAGGGCGTCGTGGTAGAATGCTAACGCGACCCCATGGCGCCCTCAACAGCTGGTGCGGAAACGCCGGAGGGGTTTTAGTGGGTAGTCCAGGCACTCTGCCTGGGAGTCCCACACTCAGTGCGTAAATGCATATCCACTCCGTTAACAAAAAAAAAAAGGTCTTTGACCCAGAGACCGCGGGTTCAATTCTCACAGAAAGCACACTTTATTTAGTTGTTTCCGGTAGTCGTTAAAGGAACCACGTCAGAGGCCGAGAGGCGGTTCTACACAACTCTGACACCAGGGTGTACATGGTCGATTGACAATGTAACCTAATCGAAATAATGATGACCAGAAATGCCAGAAACAGTGTATCAAGCTTTTTTTCTTTACATTCATCAATATTGAGTAAGTCACAGAGTTTAAGAATAAAACTAGCCGAATCGCTTATGAGGATTGAAAATAAAACGTTGAATTACAAAGAATAGTTTGTATATTAACATAAAACTATACAACAAAGCGTAAACACAAGAGGTCCCTTGAGGTTCTTGGCGCGGAGAGTGAGCCACTGCTTCTGATTGGGCACGTACATCTCCGCAGGCATCAGCTGCTCCGGCGAGTCGTCTTCTGAAGTAAATAAATTATAATTCATAAAAACTTCAAACGTTCCCGTTTTAACTAAAATATGTTCTGTCTCGTTCTTTCACATCAAATTATCGATAAAAGAGCTAAGGATTTAAACGTGTAAAACTAAACATATTTTAGTTAAATTAGGCGTAATGAACGTTCGTTATTTTTTTTATGATTAACGCGGTAAATCATAAGATCAAATCACACAGACAGGGCTAAGCGCCGAAGTAAGTTTGAAACTTGCGAGGTAATCACAAACATCCAAGAGCCAGACCAATTAGAAAAAGAGAATTTTCCATCTTGACCAAAATGCAGGTCGTACACTGGTCTACCTGATTAGCGGACAGACATGTTTATCATTACAACAATGAACAAATTGTATTTGAAACTTAGGTTGTTTAATTTTCATGTTTTGTTTAATTGTGTACACTTTGGTTAGGAATCAATGAGTCAATTGTGACAGTGCTATTATAACAGAAAGGCGAGCATGTAAGGACCAACCTTCGTTCCGCACGCGTTGTCCGGCGTCCCTCATGGCCAGCAAGTCGCCGGGCGAGTGCAGCAGCAAGCGTCCCACGCCCTCGCAGCGTCTGCGGGACACTCACCTAACGTTATTTTATATTTGCAGTACCGACCCGAACCATACACTTAAATAAATAATCCACACGTCCATACTCCATCTTAATACTAATATTATTAAACTAGCCTATAGCCTTCCTCTATAAGCTAACCAACACTGAAAGAATTCTGTAAATCGGTCCAGGAGCGCTATTAGTGTAGTGTAGTATAGGTAGAGTGGTTGTGTTCATATAATCTTGTACAAAAATAATAATTTGTGTTGATTTACTTTCTGGGAGTAAGCGAGATGTCGCCTGATACGCCGTATAGCACCATCTCGCTTTCTCACTCGCATTGGGATTAAATCGAAAGATGATAGTATTCCACATGTAATTCTGTCGCTTTTCAATTTTATTCCAGCTTTCTGTTATTGATATTTTTTTTGTTATTTTACATATTTTAATAATGTAATAAAAAAAAACCTTAGGACTTCATTCTGCAGCATCTGCTTTTTAGCTGCTGGGGACGGCAGCTTGCAGTCGTTCAGCCAAATCCGCACTTCATTGAAATCGGCCAGCAACTGTACTGCTGCATCTTTGCTGTACCAAAATAATGGACATTATAATATTACCTCCGGTATAATACGCTGCATCTGCTAAATTTATCCCTTTTAATATAATTCCTTTCATATTTTATCAAGAAAAAAAAGGGATGACTATTTTGTGGTGTAGACATAGCTAAGAATCTCCCAGACATGGGTAGCTAACTCAAAGCAACAATTAGCAGAATAGGGAGGAAAAGTTCTTTTAGTTGAAAAATGGGAATTACATTTAGTGACACCTAGGTTTGCAGCTTGTTAGGTGTCTATGTAAATAAGAATAAGGAAAAGAAAGGGATAAAGTAATCATCATCATAATTTCGTGTGGGTTTCATTGTCAATCGACCATGTACACCCAGGTGTCAGAGTTGTTCGGTATCGCCTCTGGACCTCTGACGTGGTTCCTTTAACGACTACCAAATGGCAGTCGGGACCAACGGCTTAACGTGCCGTGGATAAAGTAATAAAAATACAGAAGGATAGAAGAGGAGAGGTAAGAGTAGGACCATGAACCGTGGACCTTGAGCAACCAGCTGATGGTCAGGAAGTCGCTGACAAACACATGACAATACCGAATGCATGACACCCCTGTACAAACCGGTCAAGTGTGATGCGGATTCGCGCACGAAACGGGACGGACGAACAGCGGAGAGCGGAGTCTTAGTAAATAGGGTCCCGTTTACCCCTTCGGGTACAGAACCCTAAAAATACTAAGGACGACTGCCGCTTACCTAAATTTGACTCTAGCCACGTATATGTGATGTAACCAGGACTCGCACATGATCCGCAGCACCATGTTCATCGTCGCGATGTCTTCTGTCGCCTCTATCACTGGCAACAGCATTTTATCTGCAAGCAAAATTGTAATTGATTTTTATGATTTTTACATACCTACTTTAAAATGAAAATAAATATGATATTTCATAAGAAAAAGATGAAACTGATCATTTTCTGAGTCACTGAGAACAAAATTGGAAATAAAATGTAACTGAAGATAGTACGAAGAACATTCTATCAAAAAGATCATTCGTTATTTGTAAAGTAGGTATTATATTTAAAAATATTTTTCATCTGTACCGTGTGTATGATATGTTAAATAAAAGAGTTTTCTGTTAACATCTCAAGTATATTTTTTTTTGTCTTTTCAAAACATAAAAGATTATTTTAGATTTATCCTGAATGCAGTTACAGTCAAAAATGGCCTGAATTGTTTCCAGAAAGATTCGTCCCCTTTTTGGAAATCATTAGGCCTATGCCCAGCAGTGGACTGACTGCAGCTGAATTGATGATGATGACATAAGAACTCGTGCTGGTTGTCATCTAGGGACGCGCTGGTTTTTACCTAGGGACTCGCGCTGGATGTTACCTAGGAACTCGCGGTGGTTGCCACCTAAGTCGCCCTGGTTGCCGCCTAAGAACTCGCGCTGGTTATTACATAAAAACTGGCGTTGGTTGTTACCTAGGAACCCGCGCTGGTTGTTATCTAGGAACTCGTGCTAGTTATTACCTAGGAACTCGCGCACGTATAGCGAGTGTCGTGGCTGCGGAGGCGCAGTCAGCCGGCGCCAGACAGCGGCGCTCGGGAAGATCATGGTGAGCAGCGCCAGGCTCGTGGTGGCGCACACGCTCGACACCACCCCCACTATCTCCTCTGTAGCTTCCTGTTAACCACGGAAAAAATTAAGACTCACGCCGATTTTGCCCTTAACCTTACGCATTAATAATAAATAAATAAAACAAAAATCTTTTATTTTCAGACCATAAGTCCATATAGGGTTAGTAAACTTAGTAACAATTGAGATTATACCCAGGTTAGTAAAAAACTATTTATGATTTAAAACAATATGCTGTACAATACAGAGTGCTTGATAAAGCTACTGTCTAGCCAATAGTATTTAAATTACACAAACCTAGATAAAAAAACTCAAACTAGGCAGATGTAATTAAAATGCTGTAAGGTGGGCAGCCCCATGGGGCAGCCCTATCGCATGCTTACGTACCGGGCGGCTGTAGGTATTTAATTGAAAGATACGGCCGAGTTACAATACTGTTAGATAGATTACCGTGACGGAGATGAACCATATTCGCCACAGAAGAAAAATACGCACTAAAGCCTTGGCATTACATACTTGACTGATGTTGATGAATTTATTTTATCTTTAATCCAAATGTAACTATAATTGGGCCTAAAATATTTCAGCAGCCCTATTTTTAAAATATGTCGAATGAAAATAGATACAATCAAACTCGCCAATTTTGCGTGAATCACACTTCAAACTTTCCAGGGGTCTTACAGCTAAATTTAAAAAAAAAATGTTCTTTAAACTTATGTATTCGGTCATCGTCATAAATTGAACTCTATTCTAAACCTGACTCATATTTATCCTGTTATTTAAGTAGATACTTAGTTTAGGTACGTACCTTTAATTTTTGAATATTGACTTTAACTTCAGACACTAATTTTTCTCGCATCTTGGCGCACACATTTTCGTGTACACCTATTTTACCTAAAATAGTAGATATACAGATTATTTAGGTAGATATTTAATGCGATACAAAGTAATCAATCCGATAAGATCCGGCTCGAAGGACCAACAAAGTTGTTGTGTATTGGGGTGTGTTGAGGACGATTTTCTTCACTTAAACGCTGGGATTGGTTAAACACTTTTATTTTGTATTACTTTTACACTTGTTGACACAGTAAATATATATTTAACTAATTGTTTTATTAGACACAATGGCGACGTGATGCGCCAACCAACGGAAGAGGGGCAGAGAGCGAGACAGCAATATATTTTTTTTAAATTTAGTTGGATACTAAACAAAACTTGTTCCTAGAATCCATCTGGATTCGTTTTTCTGAATGGGCAACTCAACCTAAGGCTAATCAAACTTAGGTTAACTGGAAGAAATTACTTCAGTGATAGATAAGTCCGCCTTTGCACCTCATTATTTAGTAAACATTAATAATTTATTTGGCTTCCGCGGAAGACCTGCGTCGTGGACCACTACTGCCAACTACAAACTTCTCTCTCATACTCTTTTCTCTCAAACTTGATTAACTCTTCATTATCACAATGCCGTTGGTCCCGGCTGCCATCTGGTGGTCGTTAAAGAAACCACGTCAGAAGCTGAGAGGCGGTTCCGGACAACTCTGACACCAGTGTGTACACGGTCGATTGACAATGAAACCTACACGAAAAGATTATGATCAAACTTTATAAATGTCGCCAAATATTTTTTACATTATTTTGCATAGTCAATTAATTCGTTTTAGAAATAAATTATTATATAGGTACCTAGAAATGCGATAGGTGTTTTAATAATAATTAATGACAGTTTTACCTGACTCAATAATGATGCTATGGTCCGCAAACCGAAGGTTGGCGAGCTGTTCCATACACAGCTGCATATCGTTGTGTGCCACGCGGAAGAAGTTGTCCATATCCCACAAGTTGGCCAGCCGCCGCGTCTCCGCCAGGCACCAGAGGCGGTATGTGTGGATCGAATGATCTGGACCAAGAAAAAGACAAATATATATAAACTAGCTGTTACCCGCGGCTTCGCTCGCGTGAATTTCGATTTTACTGAATCCAATTTAAATAACCGAGAGAAACGCAACCATACCATCCCAAACATTCGCCCAGCTGCTACTAATTCGCATAGTCCACCATATGTATGCAGTTGCGAGTCTAGGGCATGCAGAACCGGAGCCGGTTCCAGATTTTTGGTACCCGGTTCCAGGACACAGTTAGAACCGGTTCCGCCGGTTCCAACCAAAAAATCTATGTTTTTTTTTAAAACAAAGGAATTGAGAGTTTATAATGTTTTAAGAGATATAAAATAAAAAAGGCTGGGTAATTTATAAAAACAGACACTTATTTGATTAATCTTAGTATTCTTACACCCGTATCTATTCTTAAACATAACCTTAAGGACGTCCTTCACTCAAACTCATTGGAGGGCGCCTCAAGGAAGTCCTCGAACTTTTCTTGAAAACGATATTCTTAATTGGTTGCTTGAGCAAACTCAAATGAGGAACGTCACAGGTTAAAATATCAATTCCAAGCACAAAAATTGAAAATTACAAAGGAATAGAGTAAAAATTAAAATAAAATAATGGATACCTAGGCCAAAAGTGACATAAAAGCCGATTTATATTCACTTTATTTCATTTCAAGGATGCCTCAAGCTTACCTCGACCAACCTTATATTTGACAGTTCGATACTCACCTCCAATAAGGATTCTCCATAAGTCAAGGAACCTAGTGACAACTAATCATACCAATGAGTTGGAGTAAGGTTGAATCGAGTTTGAGCAAACGTTTGAGAATATGGGGATTAGTTTCACTAAATCACAGTAGGAAGTTAGGAACTCAATAAATCAGTCTTAAATTACTAAATAATATAAAATCAATTTGCAAAAATAATATCTTTTTCTCATATTATCCATGCTTGGTACTCTGCTACCAAAACTTTTATAAAATAAAAAACCTAACAAAAACAAATCAGAATTTTATTGTTTCATCATCCATTAGTCTCAATTATCAGTCTTAGATGCCCTTTATTCCTGATAATAAGATCGTAAAAAGATAATCACGTCTAAGCTCTACCCACTTAAAGAGCTGCGAAAGCGAATGCAGATGTAACCTGCTGAGGAGAAAATTCGTTCTAACTCCTCGCTTCTTTTCAAGACTACCACCATTTTTGAACAGTGTCATTTCTATTTTTAATAAAGAAATAATGTAACGTGAAAAATTTTTTTTTTAAGAAACGGTGTAACCGTGTTCTCTACTTACGAAACCGGGTATACTCGGGTTTTTTGGAACCGGGTAGAACCGGGTGCATGCCCTAGTTGCGACATATCGGCAAAATATTCAGCAAAATTTCCGTAATTATTCCCAACATTATCATGAGATAATATAGAGTAATCATCCTAATGGTTGATAACATGTTCCACTATCTGTTCACGCACTTCTCTAGCCATGACTTGAGTGTGATATAAAATGTAAGATATTGCTCTAAACAGGCAAGCGCCATCGCTAATGATGGGCACTACCTCATGAGGCACCATTACACCGTCTATGTTTAGAACCTCAACAACCATTTTAAGGAAGTAATAAATAGAATGAAATTGTGGCGACACAATCGCACAGTAAAGTTACAACACAACGCAACAGATGGCGCTAAAGCTACTAATTTCAAAATCCCAAAAACAAGACGTCCAATCAGCATCGAAAGACTAAATCGCGCAATTGGAGTATCCGAGAATTGAAGCATTTATACAACCTCCGACAGAACACCGTCGGAGCCGCGGTTCCCCAGGCATAACACCACGCCTGGCGGGAAGTACTTCCCTTTGCGACGGTCGAGCATAATAACACCATCGCTCCCGCCGTGCTCCAATAAATAATGAAGAAGATTTTTTTAAATAAATGAATACGAAATAACAACATAACGTAATGAGTTGACGTACTCGTATGAAATAAAATTTTAATCTTAGTTTATAAAGAAAAACAATACAATAATGCAAGGCATAAGAACTTGTCTTATTCTTTAGAAATGAGACAGATGTTGAAAGAATTAACTATATTAACAGTATAGCAACAAAGAAAATATATGTTCATTCACTTCAAAGTTCAATCAATCTAACTTGGTTAGTTAGTTAGCCTTAGCCAAACTACGAAAACAGCCACCAAAATAGAAAATACTAATTAACGAACAGGTAACAAAACAAACAACTCTTATTTTTAATTTTTAATTACCATCCAAACAAAACAACCACTAATTACGAACGATACGTAATTTTCAAGACATCCACGACCCCTTTATGTTGTTAAAGCGAAAAAAAGCGAAGTAGATATCACCAAAATGGCGCAGCGCCATCTATTGGAAACATTGAGAAATAATTTTAGCTTACATTGAATGGCTGGCTATCGAATACATAATTCATACATAATGGTCATCTCTTTTTCGCACAGACTCAGTGGATTACGATTTATTATTATTTTTATTAGATTATATGAAAAAATTTACATAGGAACTACGTTTAAATTAAATCACTTTAAAGACGCCATTATCATTTTATCGACGCCATCTATTGGATATCAGGGGTATTTTTTCTTGGCACAATCAGTAGATGACCGGAAATAAATTTGCAAATGAATTTATTTAAGTGTTTCTTTTCAAAATTAAAAAGAAAAATTAAGAAAATAATTCTAGAAAAAGAAAACAGAAAATTATTGTTTGTGGCAGGATTCCATCCAGCTACTTCCAGCTACTTTCTTGAAACATTTCTTTACGTAAATATTTAAAAAAAATATAGAATTCTAAAAAACGAATATAAAACGAAAAAAAAGAAGTAAAAAGAAGTCATGTCTAGCAGGATTTGAACTCTCTACTTAAAAAAAACAATCCTCGATATCTACCGACAGGCCACCATGCTGGCGAAATTTCAAATAGGATTTGTCTATATACATACGCAAATTCACCCCTCTTTTTGGTCTTTAAGGGTTGAAATCGTGAACAACCCTCTCTTATGTGAGCAGTATATAGTAAAATCAAAACTCTCACCAAATTTCACGTTTATAGCTTTTATAGTTTCGGTTTTGAGATGATAAATCAGTTTACCTCCCTTTTTTTACCCCCATAGAGGTCAAATTTCAAAAAAATGCCGAAATACGCCTTTTGTTATTTTTATTGAGAAGCATTCTTGCCAAGTTTCAAGTAAATCGGTGAAAATTTTTTTTCATACAAACTTTGCCTTCAATTTTAACCCCCTAGGGGTGGAATTTTGAAAAATCCTTTCTTATCTGAGCTGAGATCTCTACGTATTAACATAAAACTTCGGTCCAAATTTCAAGTTTATAGCTTTTATGGTTTAGGCTGGGCGTTGATGAATCAGTCACCCTTGTTCTTTTATATATATATATATATATATATATATATATATATATATATATATATATATATACAAATATATATAAATATATATATATAGCGTGCAAAAGAATTATACATACATATCCATTCTAATATTATAAATGCGAAGTCTGTCTGTCTTTCTGTCTGTTACGCTTTCACGGCCAAACCGCTGAACGGATTTTGATGAAATTTGGTATGAATATAGTTGAAGACCCGGGGTCAAACATAGGCTACTTTTTGATGCAGGCGAAGCTGCGGGAAACAGCTAGTATACCTATTTACTTACACAATATTACTCGCAAAACATAAACTACCTTCTGGCGCAGTCGGATAATAAAAATGGCACTCGTTAAGACGATTTCAACTCAATTTTATCACTGACGAACCAGGAGCCTTATTTTCGAAATCCATACTTAATATTATAAATGCGAAAGTCTGTCTGTCTGTCTGTTACGCTTTCACTGCCTAACCGCTAGACGGATTTTGATGAAATTTGGTATGAATATAGTTGAATACCCGGTGTCAAACATAGGCTACTTTTTGACGCAGGCGGAGCTGCGGGAAACAGCTAGTGTCATATATGTCGAATAAAAATAGTTTGATATCGACACCTTATACATAGGGCGCACTGTAAGTTTCCGGAACTGGCCACTTACATAAACAATATTTAAAAATTTATTGCAACATTTGAAAATAGAACTCTTTGGCTGTAGAATGCAGTTTGTTTCATCTGTCTTTTGTTTTTACCTTGTGGCGCCATTTAAAAAATTGTGTGTCTGCATCAACATGGATTTAACTCGGGAAAATTTTCGTAGTATGATTTTCTACGATTTTAAGTGTAATTTGACAGCTCAACAGAGCATCGCTCGGCTTGAAACAGCTTTTGGCAATGAAGCACCATGCAAGAGAACTGTTTATAGCTGGTTTGCAGAATTCAAGCGTGGTCGTATCAACTCAGTGACGAATCTCGCGATGGTCGGCCGTCCACCGCTGTGACCAACAAAAACATCAATGCTGTGCGCCGCATGATTGAAACAGACAGGCATGTGACCTACCATGAAATTCGCACATCCTTAGAAATAGGCATGAGTCAAATACAATTAATCCTACACAAACATTTGGGTGTGAAAAAGCTGTGCTCGCGGTGGATCCCACACAACTTGACCGAGGCTCAAAAAACGGACCGCGTCACTTGGTGCAGTGCCATGCTTACCAGATTCAACGAAGGTGCGTCAAATTTGGTGTGGGACATAGTAACAGGTGACGAAACATGGATTTATTGCTACGATCCCAAAACAAAGCAGCAATTGAGCGTAGGGGTCTTTCAAGATGAGCCGAAACCAACCAAAGTGGCGCGCGTGAAAAGTGCATCTAAGCGGATGATTGCTTCTTTTTTTAATAGAACTGGACACGTGGCTACTGTTGCTTTAGAGAATCGTCGTACAGTGAATAGTGACTGGTACACGACCATTTGTTTGCCGGAAGTTATTGACGAACTCCGTAAAAATAACCGTAAACGCCGTATCATCCTGCACCACGACAATGCTAGCTCTCACACGGCCAGACAGACAAACGACTTTTTGAAGGCGAAAAATGTAGAACTCATGAGTCATCCTGCATACAGTCCCGACCTGGCACCTTGTGACTTTTTTCTGTTCCCAAAAATTTAGAACCAATTACGCGGTCAACGTTTTACATCACCAGAAGAGGCTGTCGAGGAGTATGAAAAACACGTTTCAGAGGTCACCACAGAGGAGTGGCACAAAAGTTTTCAAAACTGGTTTCATCGAATGAAAAAGTGCATAGACGCCAAGGGAGATTATTTTGAAAAACAATAAATTAATTTTGTACCTTTAATAGTATTTTTTCATATTCACATATTACTAAGGCCCTACTTACTCCCAGATTTAGACTAACTAATCAGAGTTGGTAACCCTATCTATAGCTATAGCTCTTTGGTTTTGGACGTCTTGGTCTTGGCAGAGGAAGTAGAATCAATCGTGATGATGATAAGGAATAAGGATGACGATGACCATTTCGCAAAATTTATTCATGTCTGAACAATACTGGGTTTGGCTTCCTTTCATTTTAATCTAACTAAGTTTATCGTCGCTGTTATTAAGTCAGTCATATCATTCCGAATCGAATCAACAGCATAGGTACATACTTCGCTCAATACCGAATATAAATATACCTACCCAATTTGCTGTTAGTCACTCATCACGTGACTGCGGTTACAGTCACTCATCACGTGACTGCGGTTACGCATGTTTGCATGAAAATTTATATTTCGGGGATTCCACCACTTTAACGTATCAATGATTTCCAGAAATGCCTTTTTAATTTCTCCCATATTTTGGGAGACTAATGTTTTTCATCACCACAGTACAAAAAAGAACCCGTGTTATTGGCGCATCTTTGTCTGTCTGTACAACTCGGGCACCCAAACGGAACTAACTAAAAACAGAGGTCTCAATTGACTTGAAATGGTGGCGGATTCCACTGACAAAAGCATTCCTAATGAGGGTCAATGGTAAGACAGGCAGGTGGTTTGTCTTAAAATGAAATTGAACCATTTAAAATAAGAAGACCTAGAACGAATGGGAAAAAATAACCCTAAATCACGGACCCAGAGGTCCGAACTTCAGAACTTAAATGAAGAAATAACGCAAAGAATGGGTACTTTAAAATTGCAATCGACCACACAACGAGCCTTTGATAGATATTTAAACAATGTGTCATCTAAGATACGTGCTATCTTCGGCTTACTTCTGAACGAGAGCCAATAAATCTACATATAATAACGTTAATAATTTGCAACACAATTTTTTGTAATATGAGTTGGGTATCTGATCTTTTAGACTCTGTCCCGGTGGTGGGACATCTAAAGGGTGCCGTCCACTACGCTATAGGGGACACTGCTGGTGGAACCAGGGCTATGAACCGCGCGACTTGGACATCAGCAGTGATAGCCGGTGGAGCCGTCGGGTACGCCGCTGGACCAGCCGGTCTTGTCGTAGGAGCAGTTTTCACAGGGACCGTCACGTCGCAACTTAGCGTTATGGGATGATGGTCGTGAGAGGAGGCGAAGATTTGTATAATTTAATGTAGTTTATTTATTTATTTATTAAAACTTTATTGTACCACAAATAAAAATACTATTGGCAGACTTAATGCTAAAAGCATTCTCTCCCAGTAGTTATGTTGGAATAAGTTTTTAAGTATGTAAGATTTTTGTATTACTTGTCTTTACAGACATCGCAACATTGTATGATTTTATAATTTCTTATTAAAATATTATACAATACAAATACTCTTTATTGCACCATAATAAAAATTATACTTAACTAATGTTTCTTTTCTCTATGGCTGATTCCAAACAATTTAGATTGAGATTAAATATTTCTGCAATTCTTTTTTCTTTACTTTGCAGTAAAATATTATTTTGTTTTCTATTTATTGTCATGAGTTGTGTTGTGGGTCATTCTTCTTAGCACTTTCCCAGCAATAATATCTGGTTAGGTTGCTTTTAGTGATGGACGGCGACTCATCATCATCATTTCGTGTAGGTTACATTATCTATCGACTATGTACACCCTGGTGTCAGAGTTGTTCGGAACCGCCTCTCGGCCTCTGACGTGGTTTAATATTATAAATGCGAAAGTCTGTCTGTCTGTCTGTTACGCTTTCACTGCCTAACCGCTAGACGGATTTTGATGAAATTTGGTATGAATATAGTTGAATACCCGGTGTCAAACATAGGCTACTTTTTGACGCAGGCGGAGCTGCGGGAAACAGCTAGTGTCATATATGTCGAATAAAAATAGTTTGATATCGACACCTTATACATAGGGCGCACTGTAAGTTTCCGGAACTGGCCACTTACATAAACAATATTTAAAAATTTATTGCAACATTTGAAAATAGAACTCTTTGGCTGTAGAATGCAGTTTGTTTCATCTGTCTTTTGTTTTTACCTTGTGGCGCCATTTAAAAAATTGTGTGTCTGCATCAACATGGATTTAACTCGGGAAAATTTTCGTAGTATGATTTTCTACGATTTTAAGTGTAATTTGACAGCTCAACAGAGCATCGCTCGGCTTGAAACAGCTTTTGGCAATGAAGCACCATGCAAGAGAACTGTTTATAGCTGGTTTGCAGAATTCAAGCGTGGTCGTATCAACTCAGTGACGAATCTCGCGATGGTCGGCCGTCCACCGCTGTGACCAACAAAAACATCAATGCTGTGCGCCGCATGATTGAAACAGACAGGCATGTGACCTACCATGAAATTCGCACATCCTTAGAAATAGGCATGAGTCAAATACAATTAATCCTACACAAACATTTGGGTGTGAAAAAGCTGTGCTCGCGGTGGATCCCACACAACTTGACCGAGGCTCAAAAAACGGACCGCGTCACTTGGTGCAGTGCCATGCTTACCAGATTCAACGAAGGTGCGTCAAATTTGGTGTGGGACATAGTAACAGGTGACGAAACATGGATTTATTGCTACGATCCCAAAACAAAGCAGCAATTGAGCGTAGGGGTCTTTCAAGATGAGCCGAAACCAACCAAAGTGGCGCGCGTGAAAAGTGCATCTAAGCGGATGATTGCTTCTTTTTTTAATAGAACTGGACACGTGGCTACTGTTGCTTTAGAGAATCGTCGTACAGTGAATAGTGACTGGTACACGACCATTTGTTTGCCGGAAGTTATTGACGAACTCCGTAAAAATAACCGTAAACGCCGTATCATCCTGCACCACGACAATGCTAGCTCTCACACGGCCAGACAGACAAACGACTTTTTGAAGGCGAAAAATGTAGAACTCATGAGTCATCCTGCATACAGTCCCGACCTGGCACCTTGTGACTTTTTTCTGTTCCCAAAAATTTAGAACCAATTACGCGGTCAACGTTTTACATCACCAGAAGAGGCTGTCGAGGAGTATGAAAAACACGTTTCAGAGGTCACCACAGAGGAGTGGCACAAAAGTTTTCAAAACTGGTTTCATCGAATGAAAAAGTGCATAGACGCCAAGGGAGATTATTTTGAAAAACAATAAATTAATTTTGTACCT
The DNA here is from genome assembly GCA_947363495.1 of Euzophera pinguis. Taxonomy (NCBI): domain Eukaryota; kingdom Metazoa; phylum Arthropoda; class Insecta; order Lepidoptera; family Pyralidae; genus Euzophera; species Euzophera pinguis. The sequence continues at coordinate 5,345,006 of OX376170.1, read as the reverse complement.
TTAATAGTATTTTTTCATATTCACATATTACTAAGGCCCTACTTACTCCCAGATTTAGACTAACTAATCAGAGTTGGTAACCCTATCTATAGCTATAGCTCTTTGGTTTTGGACGTCTTGGTCTTGGCAGAGGAAGTAGAATCAATCGTGATGATGATAAGGAATAAGGATGACGATGACCATTTCGCAAAATTTATTCATGTCTGAACAATACTGGGTTTGGCTTCCTTTCATTTTAATCTAACTAAGTTTATCGTCGCTGTTATTAAGTCAGTCATATCATTCCGAATCGAATCAACAGCATAGGTACATACTTCGCTCAATACCGAATATAAATATACCTACCCAATTTGCTGTTAGTCACTCATCACGTGACTGCGGTTACAGTCACTCATCACGTGACTGCGGTTACGCATGTTTGCATGAAAATTTATATTTCGGGGATTCCACCACTTTAACGTATCAATGATTTCCAGAAATGCCTTTTTAATTTCTCCCATATTTTGGGAGACTAATGTTTTTCATCACCACAGTACAAAAAAGAACCCGTGTTATTGGCGCATCTTTGTCTGTCTGTACAACTCGGGCACCCAAACGGAACTAACTAAAAACAGAGGTCTCAATTGACTTGAAATGGTGGCGGATTCCACTGACAAAAGCATTCCTAATGAGGGTCAATGGTAAGACAGGCAGGTGGTTTGTCTTAAAATGAAATTGAACCATTTAAAATAAGAAGACCTAGAACGAATGGGAAAAAATAACCCTAAATCACGGACCCAGAGGTCCGAACTTCAGAACTTAAATGAAGAAATAACGCAAAGAATGGGTACTTTAAAATTGCAATCGACCACACAACGAGCCTTTGATAGATATTTAAACAATGTGTCATCTAAGATACGTGCTATCTTCGGCTTACTTCTGAACGAGAGCCAATAAATCTACATATAATAACGTTAATAATTTGCAACACAATTTTTTGTAATATGAGTTGGGTATCTGATCTTTTAGACTCTGTCCCGGTGGTGGGACATCTAAAGGGTGCCGTCCACTACGCTATAGGGGACACTGCTGGTGGAACCAGGGCTATGAACCGCGCGACTTGGACATCAGCAGTGATAGCCGGTGGAGCCGTCGGGTACGCCGCTGGACCAGCCGGTCTTGTCGTAGGAGCAGTTTTCACAGGGACCGTCACGTCGCAACTTAGCGTTATGGGATGATGGTCGTGAGAGGAGGCGAAGATTTGTATAATTTAATGTAGTTTATTTATTTATTTATTAAAACTTTATTGTACCACAAATAAAAATACTATTGGCAGACTTAATGCTAAAAGCATTCTCTCCCAGTAGTTATGTTGGAATAAGTTTTTAAGTATGTAAGATTTTTGTATTACTTGTCTTTACAGACATCGCAACATTGTATGATTTTATAATTTCTTATTAAAATATTATACAATACAAATACTCTTTATTGCACCATAATAAAAATTATACTTAACTAATGTTTCTTTTCTCTATGGCTGATTCCAAACAATTTAGATTGAGATTAAATATTTCTGCAATTCTTTTTTCTTTACTTTGCAGTAAAATATTATTTTGTTTTCTATTTATTGTCATGAGTTGTGTTGTGGGTCATTCTTCTTAGCACTTTCCCAGCAATAATATCTGGTTAGGTTGCTTTTAGTGATGGACGGCGACTCATCATCATCATTTCGTGTAGGTTACATTATCTATCGACTATGTACACCCTGGTGTCAGAGTTGTTCGGAACCGCCTCTCGGCCTCTGACGTGGTTCCTTTAACGACTACCAAATGGCAGCCGGAACCAACGGCTTAACGTGCCTTCCGAAGCACGGAATCGTCTTTATTATCAGACAATCAGATGATTCAAGCCTGCAAAGTCCTAACCAAACTGGAGACAATTAACCAAAGATGCTTCCCGTGGGAATTGAACCCACCACCCCCGGGTCAAAGGCGAACGCCTTAACCACTGGACCATGGAGGCAGTTACTAATCGTACGGTTGTTTACTATTCACTACTGTAGAAAACTTTCCAAACATTTTTCAACATTTTCTATTTAATTTTATTCCCTTGGTCTAGTGAATAAGGTGTCTGCCTTTGACCCAGAGGTTGCGGGTTCCATTCCCACGGGAAGCACACTTTATTTAGCTGTTTCTAACTTGATTAGGACATTGCAGGCTTGAATCACTTGATTGTCTGAAAATAAAGATGATTCCGTGCTTCGGAAGGCACACTTAGCCGTTGATCCCGGCTGCCATTAAGTGGGCGTTAATGGAACCACGTCAGAGGCCGAGAGGCGGTTCCGAACAACTCTGACACCAGGGTGTACTTGGTCGATTGACAATGTAACCTACTCGAAGTGATGGATGAGGATTCAATTTTAGAGTTGGGATCGTATGTCGAGGTTTCCGTACCAGCTTATCCTAGGAAAATTAGGGATCTTTTTGTATTCTACCATTTTGGTTGAATGCCGTGTTCAAAACCCAATCACTATAGTTGCTTTGAAGCCATCGGTGCCCATAAATTCCCTTCGACTACAACGCATTTTTGTTTGTGGAAAGTAATGCTATTTTAAGACACGACTTTTGTTTGGTAGGCCTTTCGTTGATTCCCCAAGTAGGTATAAGGTATACTTATAATCAAAGATACGTGTTATCTTGGCTTTATATAAGTACTGTAAACTATAATAATGTGCAATAAGCGACAATCTTAAACAACAATCAGACCTACGACAAACATCAAACACATGATATGTACCTAAAAATTCAAATTCATTCATTACATTGTTCAAAATGGGTTGGATATCCTATCTTGCCGATTATACGCCTTTCGTAGGTCATTATCTCCTAGTTCTAATTCTAACATCCGTATTGAGAAACATTTGCTATAAATATATGTTAAATTAAATTTATATGTAATATTTTACGTGAAAGAGACACCACATTTTAAGTTTCCTTCATTTACAATAGAATGCATAACGCTACGCGGCAGCACGCTGTCGCCTGTGTCTTGCTGCGTTCAAACGTTTCTTAATACGGGGGTGAGTAAATAATTTTTTGTAATAATTTGGTTCAATGAAGTGTATTGTATTGTAGGTCATATAAAGGCGGCCGTGCACTATGCCCACGGGGACACCGACAGCTGTAATCGAGCCTTTGACCGAGCGACTGTATCATCTGTGGTAGTCACAAGCGGCATCGGAGGCTACTTAGCCGGCCCCATCGGACTCGCGGTTGGGGCTCTCTTCATGCATACGACCACTGCTCTAATTAGGGCCATTGGTGCTGATGACTATGACATATAGTTTTTCTGGACAAATAGATGTACTATTAACAGATAACTAGTTGTTTCGCGCAGCTCCGCCTAGCCCAAAAAGTGTACTTTAAAATGTTATTACAGTCCCATGATTGATTATGTGAAAAGTAGCTATGTTTGCCGCCAGGTTTACAACTAAATCTGTTTAGCGGTTTAGCCGCAAAGCGACAGACTTCTGTCTGTTTACACAATTTGACATTCGCTAACGGCTAGTTATTTTGTAAAAAATAATACATTCAAGTATTGTAAACATACAAATTAATAAATCAGTAAGTATAACAATATCTTCTATTGAAATGATAATTATTTAATTTAAACTAAATTGCAGATAATAGTAGATTATGATGCAAGGATTTTGTCATACAACGATTCAACACATTTACGAAGAAAAACACACTTATTTTTAATATTTTTTTTATTATTTACACAATAAATAAAAGTTATTCAAAACATTTCTTCACATTAACTTTTGTTGGTACACTTTGAACACTTTTCACATTTAGATACACCATTCGAGTAAAATTGGGCTTGTATAAACACACAAGCCCAAAACATTATCAAACGATAATGCATTGATAGATTACGTATCTTTATAAAATACTTTGTAATACTTTGTACTTATAAGTAGTTCTTGATTCTGTTATAAAGCGTCGTCCACACTTTGTCCTTATTTCTTCCTTTGAAGTTTAAGTAAAGAAGCTATAGTCAACCTACTTAATCAGTTATCAACATTAGATTTTCGCCTGGATTAGTATATGTGGCGGAGTCAATTTAAGGTATTCTTCCCTAAATTAAATCGACATTTGTTATTAATAGTAAATTAAATACTTGACAAAAACAAAAATATTTAAAAATGGCGCCACTGACACAGGCTCAGCAGACCCTGATAGTCTTTTTAGCAATGGATTTTACGGCCATGGAAATTTTTAGCCCTTCTTAATGTTCAGTAAAATAAATATAAATATTAAATTTAGTGTTGATTTATCATTTAGAAGATAAAATAGTTTACCTATATAGTTTGCAAAAACAATGAATTGATACGAGAGTTAAAATGCTAATAAAAAAAATAATGTACCGTAACCATGAAAACCATTGCTTTCCAAGGGCGATTATTATATAAACAACGTGTTGTTTACAACCCTCATTAATGGCCTAATTACAATTAAATATAAGACACTTTATGAGCAAATGTGTTGAAATAATATATATTATATGATGTTGCATAAATAAATAGTCTATTAAATCGTTTGTTATTTACTGTATTTCTGGATTCCAAATCAATTCAAAAGATAAGGGCGAGAGAGGCAGTAAAATACCTAAGTGACTTCAGTGAGTGATAAGTATTGTCGCAAAAACCCCAGACCAAAGGCCACATGTTGTCAACGCACAACGCATGGTGCAGATACATGATGGATGTATCCATACTAATATTATAAATGCAAAAGTCTGTCTGTCTGTTACGCTTTCACGACCAAACCGCTGAACGGATTTTGATGAAATTTGGTATGAATATAGTTGAAGACCCGTGGAACATAGGGTGCTTTTTGACGAAGGCGGGAAAAAGCTAGTAATTAAATAAATTAATGTAAGTACATCGTTTTATTACATATAATATACTAGCTGTTTCCCGTAACTTCGCCTGCGTCAAAAGTAGCCTACGTTTGACCCCGGGGCTTCAACTATATTCATACCAAATTTTATTAAAATCCGTTCAGCGGTTTGGCCGTGAAAGTGTAACAAACAGACAGACAGACAGAAAGACAGACAGACATAAAGACAGACAGACAGACTTTCGCATTTATAATATTAGTATGGAAGTATGGATGGACTAGGTGTTTCCCGCAGCTCCGCCTGCGTCAAAAAGTAGCCTATGTTTGACCCCAGTGGATGGCCACTTTGCACGAATTACAATATGATCACATTATAAATCATTGCAAATCTTAAAATAGCCACATTTTGCCAGTTCATGAAATGGATCATTTCAAGGCAATTCTGCTGTTTGACGGAAAGTCGCAAAATGGCTTACTTTTCGTGAATTGCGTTACCTTATTGCCAGGCGTAAAAATAATCTTTAGTTTTGCATAACGTGCGTACTTTTACGATTTTTTTGTGAATTAAGTTTATCTAACCAATAATGTTGATTTACTATCATAAATTAACTGTACAATTGTAAATATCAATAAATATATTAAAATTATAATATTAAAATCTATTTTTATTTTATTAATATAGCAACACTTACATGAGAAGTGATTCAGGAAATTAATTGAATTAGAGTTGAAACGTCAATGTCAAAATTTGCAGAATTGCTAAGCTTCGCAATTCATGAAATGATTTGCTGAATTTGGCCATTTTAGACCTTCAACTATATTCATACCAAATTTCATCAAAATGCTTCAGCGGTTTGACCGTGAAAGCGTAACCGCAGACAGACTTTCGCATTTATAATATTAATATGGATGTGTACATTACATAATTGAATAAGTTTTCTGTGCGCAATCGCGAAAACATAAGTCAGTGAGGCCACTACTACTATACATACATGTTAAAATATTTGCATGCTATTTATATACATATTTATATAATAAGATGATCTTCTATTCACCTAACATATTTGTAATTTACACATTTGCAAACAAAAATAATTCATTCTTAAAATAGGTAATATTAAAGTTCTGTCATGTAGTTGCAATAAACAGAATGATGGCGGAATGTCATTGAACCTGTTCACCAGATTACTAGTGATAAGATAATCCTTATTTATATACCTGTAATATTATATGTATATAATTATTTAAGCCCCAATACGAAGAGAACTAGCAAAATTTCATGTTTTTCTAATCACTAGAACTTTGACCTGAAGTAATTCTAAGCTTTAAAACATGTTTCGTAGGTTGTTTGGTCTATTACAAGGTGGCCTTCTTAAATATACATCTGGGAAAAATATTTTTATTGCGATTCCGAAGGTCCTGGTGCCTTTTTCATTTTCTATAAAAGGATATAAATTTAAAAATAAATAGTTTTTATTACAAAAACTATTAATATTGCTTATGTCAAATGTATCGGAAATTACATTTGCTTAGTATTGGGCCTTAATAAGTTATCTTCTACTATGTTTGTACTACATACTAGCTGTAGCCTTCGGGCTTTGCCTGCGTACTACTGTTAAATAATCACATTAGTATCAATATCAAGTAAATTATGAAAGAGTAAATAAGTATAATGGTACCGAATTTTACTTTTTACATACACAAACTCGCAAAATTCGTGCTTTCACTTAATCTATTAGGACAGTGATTACAAATGGCAAAAGCAGAATGCTATGGTGATTCATGAAGTCATGTATTATTTATATTATATGGGCCGCTTTACTAAAGAGGAGAAGTTTAAATTATATGTGTGCACTACGGACTATCTAAGCTGCAAGACGCTTTTTTAATTAAAGATGGGAACACATTTTTTCAGTTGTTTTCCTAGATGCAAGCAGACTAGTCTTGAACTTAAGATTTTTCAATAAGAATAGATATTTGACCTGCCGCATGCCTGACGTCAATCCTTCTTGGGAAAGTTGTTGATAGAACGGTAGTTTGTCCAAAAGTTTGTCGCTTAATCGCTTTTTACGACATCCACTGCCGCTCTATAGAAATGTATAATTTATTCTGAACAAAACAAACAATCTCATTGACCTTGCCTATTGTAGTCTGTCTGTAGGCAGGTACTAGGAAGAGTACATATTCGGGGGAATACCGAAGTGCGCGCGCGCAGTGTTTACAGCTATTTTTCTTGTACAAAATATTCTGTTTTTTTTCTTCACATAAATATGTCGAAATGACGAAAATGAGGTAATAAAAGCTCTCTTTGATGAGCGAGATATAATTAGGTTAACAATCGATTATAAGATCTTATTAAATTGGTCAGAGAGCCTGTTCGTCCCGATAGTGGGACGGTATCCCAAATCATGGTTAAAGCAGACGCATATACGATGATCCACAACCAAGAGTCTATCTGGATCTCTCCCATGCTACACAACTCGTTAAGAGTCAAAAGTCAGAATTAAACAAGGATAGGTGCATCGAAGTGAACCTCACCGAGTCAGAGCCATGACTGACGATTCAGTTTTTTTTTTTTTTTGTTAATGACCTACAATTTTAGCTCCTGTGATCTTTAAAATTTACAGCGGGACAGTTTGAGGCGAGGGCTATTAACCCTCAGCCTTTTCGGCAAATGCGCAAGGGGCTCCCAGTTGGGACGAACCTCGGCCATGGGCTTTGCCTTTATCAAGCGAGCGATGCAAACTCGCGAGCGGTAGCAAACGCTCAATGCCATAAGGGCCGACACTATTGTGCCAGAAGGGCCTACTGAGAACCTATCGGTGGCGTGAAGCGCCCTGGTACATTCTGGTACCTGGTAAACTGTCTACTGTGACGATTCAGTAGTTGTGCGATCGATTTATACCCGCTTCAAAAGAAAGGGCAATAGTAGGGATATAGGAGGAGGTGGCAGAGGTTAAGACGCAAAAATATTTTACTCCGAATAAGTATATTGGTTGGTAATGAGATATATGTTTATAACGTTATTAACCTATATTGTCCCACTGCTGGGCAAAGGTAAGCCCAGATATACTTAGTAAAAAAAACAATTAATTAAGTAACCCGATATTTTTTTGCATTGTCGTCAGAAATCTACAAACTCCACTAAGGGAGAGTTATGAAGTATGGGAGAATATACAAATTTTTAACCGACTTCTAAAAAGGCGGAGGCTGTATTGTATATGTATTTTTTTATTAAATTGCGATTTTAGTAAACGGCAACACTGTACACAAAGCTCAACTCGGTTGAGGTGACCTGTTATATACAATGTCGATGGCTCTGACAAATGTATACTAAAACAAACTTAAATCTAAAATAGATAGAGTTTAATTTCCTTGTGTTCATTAATAGCGACATACAAGTAATGCAAAAACCAATGTTATTTTCATTTCGATAGAGTCCCGTTTAAAATTACTGAGTAGGAATGTTTCTATCGAGTATATAAGAGTCATCTTCCCTTGCTTCCGTAAGGAGTCCACTCGTGAACCTTTCAGTGGTGATACCATTTCATGGAACCATCCTATTAAAAAAATCTCATTTCAAATTCCATTATAGTTTCCGGAAAGTGATTTTTCCAAGTAAGTGTATCAATTCCTATAGATTTATTTATTTTATTTATTTATTTATTAAACAAAACTTACTCTATCTTTACAGGTTACCCTAATGCGATAGTGTAGTTACATAAAATGGTACATTTATTGACAATTTTCATTTTAAATTAGACCACAAACTTTATAAAAAAATTAAACTTTCAATATTCCATCCAATTTTAAATTTACATAATAATATTAGTTAAATAATAATAAAAAATAATCATTAGGAATAGCATAATTTACCCTGGAGAATTCATTCAGCGAGCAAGAAAACAAGTCTAAATCATTAGCCATGGTGTTGATATTGCGGAGCGCGCGTGTAAGCGGGGCCAGCCTGACGAGGTTAGTGCGAGCGTGCGGCACGGCCAGCAGCGGCGCCACACATAGGCCTGTCCGGGACTACTAAACCTACTCGCTCCAAGATGCCCGGGTTATGTTCCTTAGCACGTAGTATTTTAAACACGTAACACATCAGTGCTGCCTCTCTCCTAACTTTGAGTTCGTAGTAGCCTACCATTCCAGTTACAAATAAAGTCGGATAGTATGGATAAACCTTGAATAACCTAAGGTACAAGTATCTCAAAAACTTGTTCTGGATTCGTTCTAACATGAGGGAGTACTTTTGTTCATGTGGGGCCCATACCATCGCGCTACTCTCAAGTTGACTTCTGACTAGGGCATTGTATAATAATTTTACGGCTGCTATGTTAGTAAAATTTTTTACATTCCGGATGACAAAACCTAAATTCCTGAAGGCTCTTTTACAGACTGAAACAATGTGTTTACGAAAATTCAAATCAGTCGTTACCATAACACCAGATGTTATAATATTCAACCAGTTTAGATTGCAGAGGTTCTCAAATTAGCTATCGCACTTTAGAAGTGGTAGTAAACTTAGTATATGTGATAATTAACGTCAATATGTGATACGAATATCCTATACACCGTGAAATTTTTGTCGTTTTGGACCCATCGTGCAGTGACTCCATTCATGCAACTGAACAACTTTCCCCAAGATACATGGGTCGAAATATGGAGTAAATTTTTGGACTTCCCATAGTAAGTTAGGTCACGTGATGAGACATTTTGTATGGGAGGTCCAGAGGTGCTACTGATGTAATTAGTGAGTACTCAGGCGAAACTAGTCCACGAGTTGGCAACGTGCTATTTACACCCTCAAGGTATCACGAGCGATTATAGGCTTCTTTGTCCAAGCGTGTTTCTTAGTTGCGTCCTCAGCTCACACTTGAGAGCCTAAGGTGGTTAATCGTGTCCTAGATTTGGCGAAACTCGTTATTGCAATGGAGCGACCATCGTCTGACCTCCGAAAACCTTTTTACAGGGAAACCAGACCATCAGGAACATGGCCAGAGATGTGTTAGTGGCCAACACTGTCAGATTTTTCAGGCCGCCTAAAAGATATCTGACACAGCATAGCGATTGCCATTTTTTTCTTTTTATTACTAAACCACGAGCGTAAATATTTCTACGCTATTTCTTTTATGCGCTATTTCAGAAACGTCTAAATTTTTAGACGTTTCAGAGAGATATTTTTTTTAATTTGATAGCCCGTTTTATAAAAAACATACATAGGTATACTTTTGGGTGAAACCACGGGGCAAAGCCTTCGTTGCACTTCCACCATTATCCATTAAATATATCCATAATTAGTTTATATTTTTAATATCATTATCATCATCATTTCGTGTAGGAATTGTCAATTGACCATGTACACCCTGGTGTCAAAGTTGTGCGGAACCGCCTCGAGAGGCGGTTATGTTTGTTGTATGGCCGAGGTCTCTAACCAACGGTTTAACATGCCTTCCGAAGCACGGAATCATTTTTAATATCAGAATCATGTCATTCAAGCCTGCAATATCCTTACCAAACTGGAAACAACTAAACTAATTATGCTTCCCCTGGTCCAAGACCCCCGGGGCGAAGGCGAACGACTAAACCACTGGGCCAAGGAGGCAGTTAGATTATATTTAAACATCCATGCGAGAAGTGTTTGTATGTTTGAGAAGGTCAAATCTTGCCAGCTGATTTTGACTCATTTATAAAATAAATATAGGTTATGCGAAATTCATACGCCAGCCTTTTCGCGAATTCGCACCAAAATAAATAAACACTCGACTTGATTTCGTTCAGTTGGTGAACGGCTGTGTTCTTATCTGGTCGGCGTACGCTATTATTAGCACAATCTTTATACCACTACGAGGTATGTTTACACAAGTGTGTAATTATTTAATCATAGGGTATTGCTTAGTGACAAAAAGTGTAAACGATCAAATTATAATAAAAAACACGGCCATAACATAATGCAAATGTCCTGCTGTCAAATCAGCACTTATTTATTGTCAGTGCCATAGATTAATTAATCTATGGTCAGTGCTATACCTCTACATTTTTATTCGTTCTTTAATTGTTTGAGTACTATTTATACATATTCTTTCTTATTGGTGTTCAGTACCGATCACAACATTCTATGACATCACAATCAGATGTCAGTTTTCAAAATCGCCTAATGGAAATTGACATGATTTAAAGGAATTAAATTTTGTGATCAATAACGGTCATTATATATAGAATCCTTTTATGACATGTTTACATTTTGTCTTACGCGGAAATAGAACTTATATTATAGAAACATTTCAACTGAGTGGAAGTTAATGTACTCACACCCTTGTAATATTTTTATGAGGTGAACAATGGTTTAGAATACATAATTCAATTGAACAATAAACATTACTATTTGACAGTGAACTAATGTCTGCAAAAATAGATACATACCTAACTATATCAAAATATATCACATAAATACTTGAACTATTTTAATGTAACTGACCTCATTCGATTTGCTTACTCTCTGGTTGTCACATTGTAAAATTCTATCGCAATAGCATTATTTGTTTTTAAATTAGACTGAATTTTGTGAGCCCAAGTGCAGCGTTTTTAAATAATGGAGAAAATTGAGCAACGTGCGGTAATCAAATACCTGTTAAAAAAAAAACCTAACTACAAAAGAGATTCACGAAGATATGTCAACAACATTGGGGGAATCTGCTCCGTCGTATACGACTGTGAAAAAGTGGGTTGCAGAATTTAAACGCAGACGAGAGAATATTGAAGATGATCCTCGCTCCGGCCGGCCTACGACGTCTACGACTGAAGAAAACATCGGGAAAATCTGTGATCTGATATTGGCAGATCAGAGATTGACCATCAGGGAGATTGCAGACACTATTGGCATCTCGTATGAACGAACACAAAACATCATAGTCAATGAACATAGATTTTCTAAGGTCAATCCAAGCAGTGGAAAAACCTGATGAACCGACTCCAAAAAAAGCCAAAGCAATTTTGTCAGCCGGCAAGGTGATGGCGTCAGTTTTTTGGGATGCTAAGGGTGTCATCATGGTGGACTACCTTGCAAAAGGTCAAACTATAAACTCTGCTTATTACTGCACCCTTTTACGACGTTTGCGTGAAACAATCAAAGAGAAAAGGCCAGGATTACTCAGCAAGAAAGTGTTATTCCATCAGGATAATGCACGCGTTCACACGTCTGTTGAATCTATGGCTCAAATTCGTGATTGTGGCTTTGAATTACTGCCCCATCCCGCCTATTCCCCTGATTTGGCACCTTCCGACTTTCATTTATTCCCAAACCTAAAAAAACACCTTGGAGGTCAAAAATTTTCATCAAATGAGGAGGTCGAAGGTCACCCACCGCAGGTGACTTTTTTGAAGGCCTTGAAGAAACTTTGTTATGACTGGCATACAGGCGTTGGAAACCAGATGGGAGAAGTGCATTGAGCTAAGTGGAGATTACGTGGAAAAATTAAATTACTTCTGTTTATATTTTATATTGTTTTCTTGCTGAGGCCGTGAACTTTTCAATCCATCCTCGTACATACAAAATTATATCAGTTCCTAAAAATGACTCAACCTCAACAAGCTTTTTTACCAAATGTCAGTCGGAAGTTCGGAAGTCGGTTAATTGTTCCAGCATCGGCTCACCTTAATAACATTCAATATTATAGATAATAATTTCTTAAAATTTGAAGTATTCCCTCGATTCCATCATCTGATCACTATAGAACAAACCAGTCTCTCAGTAATCGGGCATAGATAGAGATACTACAGAGATACTTAAATAACTATCCTCCAACTCTTTACCGTTAAGGATATGTACCTTCCATCATCAGCTCACCAACATAAGATGTCACCAAAATGACTCTTTCCCAAAATTTTCCTTTACCGAATAATGTTTTTAACCTTTTTATCTTTTTTATTTCAGACACCTTCTCATAACTGGCATGTCGTTAAAACAGAGTTTAGTGCAATGTCTGCAAGAACTGAAGACTCATAAACTCGCCCACGACGTGCGGTCCCGACCGAGCAAGGGAAAGGCTGAGAGAGCACTCAACCTGATATACCAGACCGGCTTGAAAAAAACCACATTCACGGACGAAGAAAAGAAGTCCATCGGAGCTCTATTAGCTACGGCCATCGAGGCAATACAAGTAAACATAGAAAGTACAGCCAACGTCGACCGCACGCGACTGGAAAATGCGGTGTTAATGAAAAGATCAGCTATACAATTTCTGATTGATAATTACGGTGACTTCCCCGTTGGCAACTCTACGCTCTCCAAAGAATTAAAGCAGGCCAATATCTCGGAGAGTGTCGATATACTAAACAATATCATAGAAAAGTGGGGCGACCTGACCGATTCAGACGAAGGTTCCAGCGACAGAGAAGCAGCAGGCGCGACTTTACTACCGCGATCGCACACTTGGTGGACTGTATAAATACTTATTTTTTTAACAATTTGTAATAAATAATTTTCAAGATGAATTTCCTATCTAATGTATTGGATTCTATTCCCGTAGTGGGTCACGTAAAAGGAGTTGTTCACTATGCAGTCGGAGATACTAAAGGCGGCCATAAAGCCATGTATCAATCTACTAGAACATCGGCAGTGTTGGCCGGCGGAGCGGCGGGCTGCCTAGCGGGCCCGGCGGGGGCTGTGGCTGGTGCCATGTACGCGGGGCTCGCCACGGACGGAATAGCTTCCATAGCCATGGACAAACCACAAGGAATCATCGAAGGTTGCGGAAACATCGGTAAAGATATATCAGCTGGCAGAAATCCAACTGGTTCGATACTTTCTACAGGTCTTCAAGTTGGGCTAGATGGAGTGGGTGGTTTAGGAATGGGCGGTCTTTCAAGTGCAGCCAGTAACATTTCGGAGAAAGCTATTGCGAAATCCATAGAAAATGTTGGAAAGACCGAAATGGCTAAAATAGTCGGAAAGAAAGTGTCCGAAAAGGCAGTGAAAAAAGCTATAGAACAAGCAGTTATTCAGACTGAAGTTACATGTGTGGCTGCACACATAGGATTAAAAGCTTCCAAAAGAACGACTAAGGAGAAAGAAGAAGAAAATAAACATTGGGAACGTGTAATGGATCAACAAGAGAGACGTGAACGAGAAGCAAGAGAGCGCAAGGAAAGAGAAAAGCAAAACAATGACGCAAAAAAAGGTGGTTATCAAGGAACGAGCTCGGGATCCTCGCAGCCACCGCAAGATAATAATAATAATAAAAAGAAGAATAATCAACCCGACTACTTTGACATTTTTATGAAATTACTGAAAAAACTCCTGAAACTTATCTACGGCAACGATAGTGAATCGATTTCTCTAATATTTGATAATCTTTCTGAAGGACAAATAAGATATTTGATAGGTATCATTCGAGTGACCTTTAACACCGGTACATTAGAAAAAGTACTTGAATTAGTGATTAAATTATTCAAAGGGCATATGTCTAAACATATTTCATTTGAAAATTTCCTCAGTTTACTAGAGTTTGTTCGGGCATATCTTTTAAGGGAGATAGATTCGAGAGAAACAGAATCTACAGCATACAGTCACATCCCGCACGAACAACGAGGCGCTCGAATTCTCCGCGACATCATGAGCGACAGAGAATTAGTCGAAAAATTTGTTCGCTTGTTTAAGAAATTGCAAGCCGAAATAGAAGCCGAGACCGCAGCGCCCAACAGCATATCGCCCGATTTCCGTGACATATTCGCGGCGGTGTATCACTACTTTAAACATAAATTTGTCCCTGAAGACGATGAATTGACCGTCAAGCAATATTACGCCTGGATACGAAAAATTCTAGCTAAACTGAAGAAGAAAGCTAGATATCGGCAGGAAGTGGAGAATCAGTCAGGTCCTGTCACGTGTTTGTATGAGGTGTATGTGGTTTTGTTCGGTCGGCGGTTCAGGATCGTGGTGAAGGTGCGGCGTGGCTGTCTGGTGTTGGCGTCGGCTTTTGTTGTCGATGGTGACTACGAGGGCGACGCGGAAGGTGACGAGAATTTGAAAATAGAAAAGAAATAGTTTTGCCTTTTCTAAGTCTTGTAATAATTTCGTCTTGGTATAATTTTGTGCATAATCGATATAATTACAAATATTTGGTATTTGTTTGTTATGTGTAATTTTTATATTCTTACATCGAATAAAAGTCAATCAATAAAAGAGTTTGATGAAGTTATTTTAAGATTAGGATCTGATTAATGTCATCAGTTGTTACCGCTAACAACATTCTGTATTATAGAACCACTCGCCAAGTCTATGCAGGATTGGGATCTGTTCAACGATGGACAGTGCCCCTACCACCGTGACCCTGTCACCAGGGTGTACCTGGTCTATTGACAATGTAACCTACACGAAATGATGATGAGTGCCCCTACCATGAGATTTTATTGACGCAGACGCTAGCGACTGCGTTTACAATTTAGTATGATAAACTTGTACAGTACAGCGCCCCCGGCGGATAGTAAGGTAACTAAGAAATTCCATATAAAATCTTAGTTAAGTATTTATTTATTTAACATTTCTTTGCACACAGTAAAATAATACATAAGTATTTATGTTACATAAAATATGAACACAGTTTGTATACAAAACGACCTAGCGACCGCGTTCATAAAATCTCATAAGTAGTAGAGGCACATCCATATTTGAACAACTTTCCCCAAGATACATGGGTCGAAATATGGAGTAAATTTTTGGACCTCCCATACAAAATGTCTCATCACGTGACCTAACTTACTATGGGAAGTTCAAATTTGTTTTTCATGTTTCGCTTCAGGTTGTAATCCTACGTGATTTCGCACTGGCTACAACTACACAGCTACAATATTATTATATATGTCGTGGCCAAATGGTAGAATCGATCATTTCATGATATGGCCAAAACAAATGTCAGAATCAGAATCAGAATCAGTATCATTTATTAAAGTGTTTCAGTGTTTAATGATATGGTCATCCACGTTTGATCAGATCATTTCAAAAATAATTCGTATTTTTTCTGCTCAAAACATTACTTTATATATGCTGAAAGTTTTTTTTTAAGTTTAGTATATATTACTAAGCGATTTACGATAATTAATTTATTCTTTATCTTTTATTTTCTCAATTATATTGTTCGATTTTTTAACAGCTGAGCCCGCCGCCATGATAATGTTCATAAAAGTAGCAATATTAGCGCCTCTACTGGTTAAAAATGTAACAATTTTACGATTTTTACGATATGAACACTTGGTTCTTGGTCAGAGCATGATGTAGTCGTGCATCAGTTGATAATATCATGAAATATTTGAAGCTCAATGATCTGGTCGCTTCTGTTTTAAATGATCAATTCAACGACCTGGCCACGACATACAGATCAACTCACCAAGTCTATGCAATATTGGTATCTGTTCGACGATGGGCAGGTCTTCAATAGGTGCCCCGAGGATGTAGTCCCACGTGACTTCGCACTGGTTGTTCAGAGTCACTAGTTGTTGCAACATCAATGCGAAATTTGCGCCAGATGCAGTGCACTGTTAAAAAACGATGTTTTACTTGACGACCCCTGTAGCGTAATGGGTCAACAAGCATGTCCGCTATTACAGGAGATCTTGGATTCAGTCCCCAGTCGAGTAAAAATGGAAAACAATCTTTTTCGGATTGGCCTGGTTCTTGGATGTTCATAAGCATACTTTTAAATTCGTAGTTAAAAAAGTATCGTTGAACTCAACATAAGTTCTACCTTCATTTGAACCTAACTCAATCTGTACGATTTGTCCATATAAGTATATTTAAATTTATTTACTTATAATATAGGTAATTAGTTTTTGCCAATTCTCAAAAAATTCAAGAATTTTAAAGAAAATGTATAGCACTGGCATTGACTACGCGATAATGAATAAATAAAGTATAATATAATAAAGTCAAACTCACTTCAGTCACGTAGAGGGAAAGATCAGGGTGCGTTTTCAATGATGTGGGCTTCAAATTAGTCGTCAATGTAGACCTGCAAATAAACTTCATTTTAAATTCGTCGTCATTACTTACAGCTTTTCCCAGTTTCTTCGGGCGGAGATTGAAACCGATACTTTTAAGCTAAGGTACTCGAAAATCAACTTTAACACTATAAGCATAAAGTCTCGACGACGCGCAAGCATTTTTGTCAGTCATGCATTTATGAACTTTATAGAAATAGCTTTAAATTTGATTGTTGAGTTAAAAAATCCTCTTCGCTACTCTCCTCTTCGTTTGCATCAACTCTTCGATGGTATTGTTTACATTAAGGCCATTATTTTTGGGTTTATGCCGTTTGAACGGGACTGATCGGTGTAAAATGTATGTTTGTGTAATTTGTTGTTCATTATTATAACAAACCATCTTTTTTTAAGTAAATATTTGGATGAATAAAAAGGTAACTTACAGTCAAAATGCGATAAAAAAGCGATATTAATTTTAACACAAATGACTTTTTTGGTAGATGTCAGATTTCTAAACCACTTAAAAACACGCTCGTGCTTAAAAATAAGTATGTATATTTATTTACGTTGTGTGATGCATGCGTATATTTGCACCACATATATTTACATTTGTATAGTTTTTGTATGTGCTGCATAGGTACGTATGCTTTTATGTTTTATGTTTCACTTTTTCCAATTGCTAATTTGCGCCTGTTGGTTGCCTGGAAGAAATTGCTCTAGCGATAAGGCCGCCTTTGTTCCATAGATAATATTAATATTCATGTACTTTCTACAATTTGGTGCAATAAAGAGTTATTTATTTATTCTATTTCGTCAATACATTCATGCGCCATCTATTATCAGATAGGGGAACTAATTAAGTTTTAAACCATACAATTACAGGATTTAATTTTACATGTAGTCACGGAACGACTTCCCGGTCGTATATGCATTATTTTTTCAAATTATACTCAGCTAAAAATCATATTGAACAAAAACAGGGATTGGATATAATTATACTCGTAAATAAATATACAGCTTCAAAAAATTGTAATTCGATATCGTAAGATCTGTCTGGCACTAGGAATCTCTTGCCCACTGCCCACCTCTAAAGTTTAAAAAAAAGCTAATCATATCACCCGAAGAGTTTGTCCCACGACGTGGATGTCACGTGGCACCCTAGAGCGTCGGCCAATATTCTGAGAGCCGAGAGGACGAGCTCGGGAGTATCTGGAACATTAACAAGTCATTGTAAATCAGTACGCCGTTACCTTACTACTCGACTACGGCAAAAGGGAGGGTTATGAGTTTAGCAGTTCATGCGTGTAGATAGATAGATATACACTTCAGTGTACCAATCGCAAAAGTAATAAAAATACATACAACAAAGGCAAATCACTATTGCAATTTCTCTCTTCTCTCAACCAAGCTTAGAACAGATAGGAAAAATAAGTGTTTGTTTTTGCTATCAGTTTTTTTTTTTTTTTTTTAAATAAAAAAAAGATAATCCATTCTTCCATACTATCCATACTTATTAATATTGTAAATACGAAAGTCTGTCTGTCTATCAGTATGTCTGTTACGCTTTCACGACCAAACGGCTGAACGGGTTTGATGAAATTTGTTATGAATATAATTGAAGACCCGGGGTCAAATATAGGTTACTTTTTGATGCAGGCGGAGCTGCGGGAAACAGTATCCTGTAAGTATTTGTTTATTGGAAGTTCTTAATTACTTTACCATACCTACGCAAGAAGAGCTTTACAATTTTTGGGTTTCTATGTTTGGGTACCAAAGGGTAAAACGGGACCCTATTACTGTATATACGTGCACGAGTCCGACTCGCACATGACCGGTTTACTTTATATACGAATTGTGGACGTAGGGTCTACGTTATTACAATGTCATGGTAGTGGCACTATTCGTGAGGTCTACTGTTCACAGAACTACTAGTTTACATATTTTATAACACTTATAGCTCTATACTACTAAACCGATTTAAAAAAAATTAGGTAGCAATCGATTTGTGATTATACCCAGACGGTGATAATGGGTACTTTTAAGAATACTTCATGATGTTTAAGTTATTTTAAAAAAAAAACAAAAGTGTAATTTCTTCAAAATTAATGAATTCTTCAGTTTAAGCCAAAAAGCAATGAATTCTACTTACTGTTGACACTAAATGTGCTGAATAGCCATTGTCGAAGATTTTGGCTTGTATTTGGAGATCTGAAACATAAAAAAAATACAAAGCGCATCAAAATCGGTTCATCACACAACACAACTTGGAGCATGTTCCTGCGTTGGCCTGGTTTCCCTGTCATAAGGGTTGTGGAGGTCAGACCGCAGTCGCTCTGAACTATTTGAATGAACATATATTATTCTTATCTTAATGGTTACATCCCGTAAAATGCTAATTACACGAGCAAAACCGCGTGCACATGCTAGTTAAAACATAACTGACTCCGTGGTCCAGTGGTTAAGGCCTTCGACCCGGGTTCAATTACCACGGGGAGCATACTATGAATGAATGAATGAATTTATTTATTCAAGTAACAATGACTCTGACTTTGTTTAATTGTTTCCAGTTTGGTTAGAACATTGCAGTCTTGAATCACCTGACTATCTCATAATAATAATGATGCCGTGCTTCGGGAGGCACGTAAGCCGTTGGTCCCGACTGCCGTTAGTTGGTCGTTAATGGAACACGTCAAAGGCCGAAAGGCGGTCCAGAAAAAACTCTGACCAGGGGGAACACAGGGTCGATTGAGCATGTAATCCACTCGATGTGAATGAACGAAGACATATTACCTGGTTGCCAACGGGAACGCTGACCACCAGAGCACTATATGCTCCAGACAGCTGCCCACGTCCCCCCACAGAATGTTCTGGTAGTACTCCGTTACTTTGTGTGCGGCTTTCTTGCTCGCTTGGACGCGACCTTAAGAAATTAGGATCGTATAGCACACAGAAATAAAATGTTTAATTTATTTAAGTTTAGATAATCAACAACGTTACATAGGTCTTTACAATTATATGCTTATTCTAAAATAAAGCTAGTAAAAGGTTTCCCTATCAATGCATATTTAACTAAATCAACAATAAAAGTTGTTAGTTTGGTTGACTTGAAGAGATCCCTATTTGGGATAAGTCCGCCTTTTGTTGTAACCCGTATTCTGATACTATGTTCTTTGTGTACAATAAAGATTTTTACATACATACATAAAATTAACAGCTTGTGACCCACAAATACTCACTACATTTGCAACATTAGGACTCGCTACTACACCATCTTACCACATTTCAGAATATATTTACAAAGAAACTAGGCTGTAAAATAATCAGTGTATGTTTACACTCTACTCTGTCGGTTGACACAATAACATGCATTACAAAAGTGCTAGGTGCTACAGCAACATAAAACTTAACCACTCAGTGACCTACTTAATTGGACTTAAGAACCTCCACAACTTGGTGCCTGAATTGAGCCTTGGAGTTGGCGAAGAAGAAAGTTGACCTTGGAGTTAATTAGAAGTGCTATGTGTAACTATCCTGAGAGCCATATTAAGTCAAGACTGGAGGCTTATCTGGCCGACACAAAGCATTTCTACTTCTACATAATCAAATTTCTGTAATTTAGCATCGTTAGGATGCGCTCTAAAGGTATTCTTCAAATTCAAATAAAAAGGGAGGATTTTACCTTTTTTTATATATAATTTGTGCCCTTAGGTATAATTTGGCTCTTATAAAATCTCTATTTTTAGCAATATTATCCACTGCAGGTAGGAATTTATGTTTGTTGGGTTAATATTTACAAATCTCCGTAAATTTAAAAATTTTAATTTTCTCCCCAATCGAAATCGTTTTATAAATGCGGCAAATAAACTCTATACTAAAAATAAACATGGCCTGTTATTATTTACCTGATTTAAGCTTTCGCACGCCACTAGCTCCCAGTAGATTCGGTGAGAGGTTTGCGACGGTATCGAGAAGGATTTCTATGTACTTTTCTTCGCTCTGGAGAATAGCATTTACATTCTCTGAAAACAGTCATAAAAATCGTCTAATTATAAAAAAAAAACTGAAATAAGATTAGGTAGAAGGACACTTCTACCTAATCTTATTTCTGAGTTTCCTACAGATATAAATACTTATTTTCTTTATTTATTTATTATTATCATACATTAGTAGTTTATGAAACTGTTGCATAATAAAGGTTCTTACAATACGATTACACGAGTATTTTAAGACCTAATTATGTGCAGTTTAATAGACTCCTTTATCTAATCTCATAAAATTTGATAAATAATAACAAAAAATATGTAAAATTTCCTTCAAAATCGCTATGTTTACAGACATTTTTAAAAAATAGAAACAAATTTGAAAATTGAGTCCCTTGCTGCTCCTTAAATTTTTTAATTTTATTTCGATGGCATATGTATAATGACTGACATTTAAGTTCTATGTTTAATCTTTACATTTTAGTATGAGATTAGATAAAGATCTTAAAAAACATTTAATAGGTATTAACTTAGCATAGCGAAACCACTAAGGTTTGAAATTATACTTAGAATTAAGTTCACGTTTAACAATGTACAAGATTTACGCAAATGACAATAAACAGTCCTGTAGGTACAACAACAACAGATAAAGGGTGCCAACAAGATAACGGTAATTTAAAAAACAAAAACTCTCGACTGCTTTTCTGTGTAATTTGAATATGATAAACCCCATTCAATCCGCCGTTTTTATTATTAACTTAATATACCCAGTCTCCCTCACAGTAAATACGAATCTAACGACACCTCTCAAGCTAAAATCCATCAAGCCGTTTAGGCTGCAGAGCGTGCCAAACAATTATACATACATACTTACACACCTACATACATTCTGGCGCAGTCGGGTTAAATGGACACGTAACCGCGGTTGCACGTGGCTTTAAACGAAATAACGAATGATTTTTTAAGCCTAGTTTAACTATGTTCTTATTGACAGTCCAACGTGAAAGAACGTACAGAACATATTTTGGTTGAAATGTAACAGACATTTGGATTTTTTTATGAATGAGGGGGTAAATATAGATGCATGGATGCACATGATAATGGACCTATGAATACCTACCCTCAGTATTAAAGACATCCAAAACGCATTCATTAGTTAACAGCGACGTGTAAGCGACATCGCAGTCCGAATTTTGGTCCTTCAATTCATTCATTCTTTTGTTTTGTTCGTTCTTAGCCTCGACCAAACTCTGAGCTTGCTTCATTTTAGCCTTTTTATGTTCCACGAATGCTTCGCGACGCTTCTCTACAGTCAGTTCTCGGGACATCGTTGACGTTGGCGGCGTTATGTGCTTGGTCAGTGTACTATGAAAGAAGAATCAACATTTTATTTACCATCATTGCAAATACTTTCACGTTTCAGTGGAAAGAGTTCGATTTTCACGGGTAGCATACTTTGTTTAGTCGTTTCCAGTTTGGTTAGAACATTGCAGGGATGAATCACCAATTGTTTGACTTGTAATAATGATGATTCCGTGCATCGAGAGGCACGTTAATACATTGAGTAACAGACACGCTTTATAATACTAAATAAATTATTATGAAAACTTATAGATAAAATAGGATATTATTCAGATACTTTGGTCAAAGATATGGGTATACAATAAGGGGGAATTATGATGTTTGAAATTATTTTAAAATTAAATTAAGTATAGTGAAAAGAAGGAATGAGAAAAAGGAACGACGCTTAAGACATATTATATTGCGCAGTATTGTACTGACTGATAGATCTCCAAACTCTCAGCGGTGCTAGCGCTGGAGTCGGCATCGGAGCTGTTCCCCGGCCGGTACACCTTCAGCAGGCAGCTCATCAGCCGGTGGCAGTTCACCTCGCCGCGGCTCTTGGCTAGAATCTGGAGAATAGGGTATTCAACTCAATTTATTTTTATCTTTCATATCAAAAGCAGGCCGCTTACAATCGAACATTCTGGAAATCATTAGGAAAGGCCTATGTCCAGAAGTGGACTGAATGCAACTGAAATGATGATGACCAGAACCGAAAACACAAAATATTTATAATATTTAAGTTAAAATCTTTGAAGTGGAAGGAGTAACTGTCAAAAAACTAGAAAAGGTCGCTTAAGTGTGCAGTGCCGTTATTGCCACTTGATTTCATGCGTATAAATAGAGCAAGACCTAGAGGTCCCAAACACGCTCCCACTTTTCTTCATGAAAAAATTGTAAATGCTTATTATTGCTTTAATTAACAACCAATTTTGTTGTTACTTAAAGTAGTAAATACGGAAATACAATTTTCCACATGGACAAAAGAATCTGACTCAATGTTTTATGCCTGCTACATAGACACACGAGGATCTTGAGAGAATGTGGAACCAGTTCTTTTCTCGCCGTGTCCTCAGATTGTGGTCGGTTTTTGGTACAAATCAATATATTTTACTATGTAGGAAATATAAAGGACCGTTCAAACTAACGCGAATCCCGCGCAACTGGCGGGACGCCCATAGAAATAAAAATCGGTAGAAGTAGCGTATAAAAAGTTAACTGACCTGCTAATGGCACTTCTATATAGTCCTTAATACGTTTTTTACTCTGTAGGTCTTGACCGACGGACAGATCGAACGTCATAGTGTGCAGCGAGCATGTCACCAAATACGTACAAAAATCGATTGACAAGAGATAGTTTCTTTAAAATACCCTGTATTTCGAAGATTACCTGAACAATCTTAGTGAGCGTAATGGGTTTAGTTTCACTGATGGTACTCGGGTAAGCGTTGCTGCAAATGCTGAATTTGGCTGCGAACGCCTTGTAACTCAAGCCCAGCAAATGGTTGTAGATTGACACTAAGCTGGAAAAAAATAAATTCGTCCTTTACGATTCAGAGGAGAAATTGGCTAGTAAACTTTTTCATGAAAATGTCTAATTCGTAAACCATTTCGAGGAATAGGCTTAGGGAACAGATTACATTAATCAGATCTTTAGATAAGCTAGTATTTTTTAAGAAAATCGCAGAAAACCCAATGACTTTCATTTTTTAGCAAGGTTGACGTATGACGTAGCCGGATAACTTCCGGCTATTCACATTTAATTTTTTAGGTTGGCAGCACAGCGTAGTGAATAAATATTTTTTGTTTGGTAGCGCTAACTAAGCGCTTCACGTACTTGTCACCCATGTCAAATGTCATCTCTGTTCAAGTAAACATAACCTAATTACATTCATTCATACATTATAATAAAGAAGCGGTGTCCAATTATTGAAAAATCAGATGTAAACGGATGAAGAGACTGCAGTAAAGTCCAATAAACAGGCCAATATGCAATAGATACGAGAAATGGGGTACCTAAATATTTGGCGATTGTAAACAAACAAGAAACCAACTCGCGGCTCGCTGTCCATCTTGACTTTGACATTTGACACTGACATATATATTTTTTAATACCTTAGTAATTTTTGCTTTCTTGCAGTTCGAAATGGCCATTATAGCTGCGTGACGTCATGACTATAAAATCTTTAAAATTAAATAACAAAATAAATATAATTTTAAGAATTTTTTCGTTTAAATTGTAATTCCGAAATAGTCTATTCTATCAATAAAATATATAATATAAACAATTTATTTTTTAGTTGACTAGCCAATTTGTAATGGGGTCCGGGTGCGATTCGGACTGGTGTACTTATGGACTAAATATGTAATTATACTAAATTGTTTTTGTCTTTAATAAATATTAAATCTTCAATTTAATAAAGTAGGTAGCTACACTGGAAGTGCATAGGCCTTGTATAGTGTAGTGAGCAATTTAGTTTTTTAAGACTAAAGGAAAATTAAACGAGGAATGAAAATGCTCCGTTTTTAAACATATTTGGATAGAAAGTCCTATTATTTACTCTGGGGCCATATAAAAGTGTACCGAAATAAAGAAGTGAGACGACAGTCACTAGATCGCTACCATGATTAATGCGTATCTGAGACTCTAAAGCGCAATCTAAAGATAGTTGCATCTTAAGAAAGAACGCTAGAACGAATAAGAAGTTTTACAATTCTTACCTCAAGCAAGACTCAATCATCTTTTTCAAGTCATCCCTATGCAAGCAGGTGTTGAGGATCGTCGTAACAGGACGAACCGCGTGCTGCAGAGGTCAGCGAGGATGTGGTCATGTTTGATCAGGCCAGCACAAGTTAAAGATACAACGGGAAAAGACTCTAGGACAAAAGAGGTTTTACAATTCTTACCTCAAGCAAGACTCAATCATCTTTTTCAAGTCATCCCTATGCAAGCAGGTGTTAAAGATCGTCATGACCAGCCCATGCATGGCCTGTAACAGAACGAACCGCGTGCTGCAGAGGCCAGCAAAGATGTTGTCGTGTTTAATACGCATCACGCCCGCCCAAGTTAAAGATGCAACGCGGAAAGACTATAGGACGAATAATAAGTTTTAAAATTCTTACCTCAAGCAAGACTCAATCATCTTCCTCGAATCATCACTATGCAAGCAGGTGTTGAGGATCGTCATGACCAGCCCATGCATGGCCTGTAACAGGACGAACCGCATGCTGCAGAGGCCAGCGAAGATGTGGTCGTGTTTAATACGCATCAGGCCCGCCCAAGTTAAAGATGCAACGCGGAAAGACTATAGGACGAATGAGAAGTTTTACAATTTTTACCTCAAGCAAGACTCAATCATCTTCCTCGAATCATCCCTATGCAAGCAGGTGTTGAGGATCGTCGTGACCAGCCCTTGCGTGGCCTGTAACAGGACGAACCGCGTGCTGCAAAGACCAGCAAATATATGGTCGTGTTTACTCTGCACCAGGCCATTGACCTTCTTCAGCCGAGCCAGCCGCGGGTTCAACTTGTAAAACGACTTCACTAGCTTTCCGAGGTATTCGATTATTTGGTCTAGAACCTTGAAACAAATAAGCCCTTATTTTAGTACTCATACTAGTGTTGTAAAAATGAGCGCTTTGAGTCGAGCATTGAGGGCCGAGTCGACACTTTTGAGCGTTGAAGACTTGAGCGTTAAAGCTCAAGCGTTAAACGCTCGCGAGCGTTAAGGCTTGCGACTTTAACGTTCGTGTTTCCAGCTCAAGCGTCTCAGAAAAACAGCTAGTATAAGATAAATAGGAATAAATCTCATTTTAAAATTTCTCGTATGTTTAACACTCGCGCTCAAGCTCGAGTCGAGCGTCGAGTTTGGACGCTCCGAGTGAGCTTTTTTCTAAAACGCTCAAGCCACTGCTCGAGCGTTTTAGATCTGACTCGAGCGTTTTTACAACACTAACTCATACTCATTTAAGAAATAAGCCAAACTTTATATCTACATAGAAATTGGGTATTCCACTAACAACTGTATCTCTAAAAAAGCGTTAGGCTGGTCACAATCACAAATAAAAGTTATGTAGGTAAGTCTCTGTACCGAATTTTCATCATAGACGGTTCAGTGGTTTAGGTGTTACAAACAGACGATAAAAATATACTTTTGAAATTATACAATACAATATAACTTTATTGCCCACATCTGGGAAATCACAAGACTGAATTATAACATTGTTAAAAATATGGAGCAAAGGAGGACTTATTGCTAAGCAATCTCTTCCAGCCAACCTTTGTACAGTAAGAGAACATGATGAAAGAGTGGGCCCAGTAGAATTTAATAAAAATAATGTCTACTGTATAGATAAATCAACACAGACACAGATATAATTTGGGAACAAGGGACAGTCACTAATAAGAAATAAATATGATAATTATATCTACTTTTATAAAAATTTAATAAAACTTTCAAATCAATACAACACTTTTATCTTCTACTTTCTTAATCTAAGTACCTATCTACCAAAAAAGTCCACGACAACAGTGAAAGTAATAATAAAAAATATTCTCACCTGTATATTCACCAATTCCATGATATAACTCCTATTCGACAAAGAATAAACGCTAGTTTTGCCAATGGAGCTCTTCCATTTGTTGTCTGCGTCTAATATAACTTTTGTTATGGCAAAACAAACCATTTGCATCTCTCTACAGTGGCTGAATAACTCTTCTTCCTCTATTGACTCCTCACTTATCCATTTCTTACTGACTACTTTGTTGGTCATGATTGAAATTTAAAATTTTAAAAAAAAAATGCAATCCATATGTTAACTGCTGGGGATCATTATGACTAATGCCGTCGAGTGAACAAATCGATGAATAGAGATGGCGGTGCCAGGATCGCCGAAGCGCCAAAGCGGTTGTAGGACAACTTACGAATTGCTATAATTAAAGTTTTTTATTGCTGTTCTACCCTTACATTAGATTTTATAGCCGACGAATAGGTGTAGTTTCGTACGACTGAGTCGAATTCGTGTGATCGAAGACCACTTAACATTGTATTGTTCTTTCGAAAAAGTTGTTTCGATGAAGAACGTTTGGACTAGAAGCTACATAAAAATATTGCTTTAATAGAGAGCGGATTTAAAAGTACTAACTATACCTAAGCCATACAGAAGTTGAAAATAAAAGAGTTGAAATAAGCTTTTTTATTATGTCTGGGTGTAACGTGTAACTAATTTTAGTGTGTTTATTATTCATGAATTAAAGATTTCGTTTAAAATACTTTAACATATTATAAACTGCAAAAAAATATATGGAAAAAGAACTTATCTAAAATGTTTACATAAAATACGAATATCTTGAAAAAAAGGCACTAATATATACCGCATCGTCTTTTTCGTATGTCGTATACTCAAAGGCTACACAATCCTTTCATGGGATATTGCAATAACAAAAGCTCTATCACTTTTATAGATTCTAGTACCATGGTTTCGCATTCTACTATACCACAAAGGTTCAAGGCGAAGCCACAGTTTTGCATTTCATGGAATTACATAAAGCTTAATTTTGCCCTGAAAACACGATTAATTATGTTTTCAGTAGTGGGTCAAGGCAAGGTGAAGGAGTGTGTATTTTGAATTGTAACTTGGAAATGTATAATTCATTTTACCAAGAACGTTTTAACCTTTTTCGTTTCTTTTTTTTACTTCGTCGAAATATCTTTTGTCACCATATCAGTTGACCTATTATCAATTCTTTTTTTTCGTCACTCCAACATGACGATGGATCGCAAAACTTTTTACCGTAGTGATGCTCGGCCGAATAACTTTTGTTTTAAATATATACCGCTAGTGCTCCGCCTGCGTTAAAAAGTAGCCAACGTTTGACCCCGGGTCTTCAACTATATTCATACCAAATTTCATCAAAATCCGTTCAGCGGTTTGGCCGTGAAAGCGTAACAGACAGACAGACAGACTTTCGCATTCATAATATTAGTATGGATTATAGTATAAGATAATAGAGATATATACATACAATTCAATATATTGATATAGATAAGTACATGAATTTTAATCAATATCCGTGTAATTTTATAGAGTAGCAGTTTGAAGCTCCGCTATGGGTGGTCACAAGCCTTTTTATTTTTTTTATTTTATTTTTTCGTGTGGAAATGGCCCTCGCCTACCACCCAGCCGGAACGGTAAGCTGGGTGGTTATGTGGGACTCGAACCCACTAAAAACCACACGGTGTCAAAACGCCTACCGCGTATTGCCAGGACCATGTGCTTCTTGATGCTCCACAGCCCCAGCGCGGCGGCCGCTACCACGGCGGCATCGGCTCAGCCGCTCACCTCGGAGCGGTCTGCGGGTGGGCCCGCTACCCTTCACTACCCGCGAGGGTAAAGGCGCGCTTGACACTGGCGCGCCTTTCAACCCAAGGCCGTTTAGGTCGGGCAGTGGAATCCCGCTTGTTCCACTGCCCGACCGGCCTTATTGTGGGAGCTGCAGGTGCAGGCCATAAGCCCGCCGTCTGCGCCCCGTGCGTCTGCGGCGGATGGGATGGTTGGTATTTTCCTCCCTTTCCCTTTCCGCCGCTTCTTTGCGGAGCATGACGCACTCCGCAAAGGCCTGCACCGCATTCCACGACGTCTCACTGTCGACCATGGCTTTCACGACGGTCGGCAGAGAGAGGTCGTCCCCCACTATCGCGCGCATTTCCGCACGATCTGTCGCCCATGCTGGGCAGTCTTCCAGTGTATGCTGGGCGTCCTCGTCCTGGCATCCGTCGCAGTGGTGACATATAGCAGACGGCTCCCGAGGGTGGTCACAAGCCTAACCCAACCTAACGAACTAAGCTCCGGTTTTATTTAAAGTATTTTTTTTATGGGGCTTCCGCCCCCGGTCCCTTATTGCATCCCACAAATTTTCTGCTGCTCTTGTGGTTGACTGGTAGTTACGCCATGTTACGCTATCTGCCAATTTTGTAAAAGTACGGAACATTGAAATCATGTAAATAAATACACAGAACCGATAAGAAACATGACACGAAATTGAAGTTATCAAGTTTATAAGTTTACGAGATCAAGTTAAAAAGTTTAGTTAAAAATATCACATATTTTTTTTTTGCATTTTGACTTACTTACATCAATAATTCCAGGACTTCAACAGCTAAATATATATTTTGTACTTTTCTACTATATTTTTCATAACTGTCTATAATACTCGTGTACAAATAAATATCAAGACAGCTCTTACATATCGTCGATTAATTTCATTTTACTGAAATTTTCTAATAAAACAAAATAGATAACTTTAACAAATAATCATTTATGTACAATCTGAGTTACATTTACAGTCGTGATAGGAAGAGAAATATCACAGTAAACGAAAATAGCGCAACAACACCATACAAATTTGTTTGAAAGCGACATTAAATAAAAATACTATATTTAGCCACATAGCAGGCTATAACTATTACAGCATCCGTGTTAATATAACTGTGTGATATGCAAGTAGCCATTGAGGTTTGATTGGATATATTGGCAACATTTGTAAACAAAGATATTTTTACATCACGCACTCTATATTATATAAAAAAAATACTCTACATAGGAGCTCATCTCGCGTGTCACTTTGATTGGCCTATTATTGTATTTTTTTACAAATAACTATAACTTCTTCATATTTGAAAAGTAAGCAATTTTTGTGGCGGTTCCAACCTCCATTTGATACAATAGACAAAACGTTATATTAGGATATACTAAACAATGATAATACATTTTAAAACATTTGATGAAAACAGAATGTATAATATTTTTCTAGAGTAAGATAAATCTAAAATTTAGTAACAACGCTAACACGATGATATTGCTATAAAAGTTAGGCTACCGTAAGGTCTTAAACAAAGGTTTTCTGACTACATCAATGTAATGTTTTTGAGAATTAGACCTATTATACGCATACTTATGATTTTTGGTGAATTATTTTTGGTGAATAATGTTACAGCTTAAATCATCATATAGTCCCAGCATCATTATAGTTTTTAAAATATATTTTTAATACATATATCCGAGTATTAGAGTGCTTGTGATACTCTTCTAAAACGACGAGTTAAACGTCGATAAAATTTACCCTGTAATCAAACACCAGTTATGACCAAGCTGGCTAGCTTATGAACGGCGGTGATTAATATTAAATTAATAATTTTGTTTATATTATTGAACATACTAGCAGCTTATATAGATGATGCATGTCTTGAAGTTTAAAGAATTATAAATTGTCCAATCTGTATTAAATTTGTTAACCGAAAGTGCACTGATGATACCCTCGGAGAGCCCGTTCCACTATAGACGACAAGATTACATATAAAATGTTTCTTCTAAATACTATTTTTTCCAAAACCATGTCCAAACCATTTGTTGCTGTTAATAGACATCCTATTATTATATTTACCAAATAACAAAGTTAAAATCACTATTTCAAAATTAGAAATTAACACCATATCTAACTCAAGATATTTGATGTAAGTATTTATTTATTAGTACTTACATATATTTTACTACTTATCTAAATTAACATAAAACTACTACAATCAACATAAAATTATCAACTACAATCTTCCAGTATGGATCACTTTATTAGGTCCATGCAAAACTTTATGAATAGAAAAAGTGAAGCGTTATGTAAAAAGTATTAGGTATAAATAAAGCTTTAGTTAAAAAGAAAAAAAAACTTATTGTAAAATATTTTGATTACTGGTAAAAAATGTGCTAAATAGAATAAATATTGAATATGAATAGATCTATATTCAGTTTTGAAGTATAAGTATAAAAAATCTTATGTTTTACTCATGCTATACATCAACATTGTGTCGAAAATTAACAGGTTCCCTGCCCCATGAATCACATGTGAGCAAATCAATTGTTATAACTGTTGTTGAATTGAAATTTTATGGACAGGGAATAGGTTAAATAAACAACAAATTTTGATTCCATCGCATTAACATATTATAAAGTAGACTATTTCACCACTTTTGTAAGTATTTGACAATATGGTTTAAGAAATTTATTTCTCGAAATTAATTTTCACAATGTGTCTTATTTTTGAAAGGCGTTAAAATAAATTCACTTAAAAAGTCAAGAGCATTCTCAATGTTTAGGGTAGTATGGAATACCTCATGCTAACATCTTTTTTAATTATTTTTCTTTTTTAATGGTAAATCATTCTTTAACCATTTTATTTGATTGTATTTTGTTGAAGACTACGTAAAGGCCTCGTTTCTTCACGTTTAATATCCAATAGTAGAGAAAGGGATGGAACATGTTTTAGCTAACATGTGGTTAACAAATTATTTTTAATACGAGGGAAAGTATTTACCTAATTATATTTCGTATGAAATCCAACAATGAATTAGTTGTGAGATGTGAAAAAGTCGTGCCAAAAGTAAATTTTAAAGTAGCTTAATAATAATCAATTCAGTCCATGCTTAACACTGGAACTCATACTGCAGTTGAGAGATCATATCAAAAAAGTCCTATCAATGAAAGACCTCAAATACTCTATTTGTATAGTCAACGCTGTGCGCTGGGACATTCTTTTTTTCAAAAAACATAATGCTTTTTACAGTCTTCACATGAAGATCTGTTAGACAAATTGTGGCGCTATGGTATACGGGGCGTTGCACATAAATGGATAACAAGTTACCTCCAATCTCGCAAACAGTGTGTACAAATATCTAAAGTTACAGGTAACAACAAAAAGGAATATAAATCGACATATAGTGAAATTAAGTGCGGTGTACCCCAAGGAAGTATATTGGGACCACTACTGTTCCTTATATATATAAACGATCTGCCGGACGCAATTAATCATAAATGCATACTCTTTGCTGATGACACTACTCTACTTATAGAAAAGAGAGATGGTATTGACTTCGAAAATGATATATGTAATACACTTAAGGACGTAAACGATTGGTTAAATGAAAACAATTTGACATTAAATTTAACAAAAACTAAACTTATTAATTTTAGGACACATAATATTGACAAATTTAAAACACAGATTAACATTACATATAATGACGTAAAGTTAGAAGGAATAGAGTCAACAGTTTTTTTAGGTATAACCATTGACAGTATGTGCAACTGGAAATCACATATCTATACCGTTTGTAATAAGTTGGATAGATTTGTATATGTGTTGAGAAGGGTTAAGAAAATTGCATCAATGCAAGCAGCTCTGACTGCATATCATGGTTATGTGTCGTCTGTTCTTAGATATGGTTTGATATTGTGGGGAAATTCAGTAGAGGTTAAAAGAGCATTCATAACACAGAAAAAATGTGTAAGGGCAATCTCTAATGCCGGCCCACTAGAAAGTTGCAAACCGCTCTTTAAAAAGCATTCTATTCTTCCTCTGCCCTGTCTATATATCTTAGAAATGTGTCTTTTTGTACGTAAACACGAATATTTGTTTACTAAACATGAAGATAATGAGGGATCGAGAACAAGACACAAAGATAGATTATGTTTGCCAATGAGAACACTGACTATGTCACATAGGAACTCATATTGTATGGCAATTAAGATATACAACCATATACCCTCAGCATATAAAGAATTAGAATTAGATGTATTTGGGAGAAATTTGTTCGAATTTCTAATGGCTAAATGTTATTATAGTGTTGATGAATATATGAACGATAATTGTACATAATTAAAACAATCTTGACATTTTTGTATCTATCTTTAGTATTTGACATTTTTTTTAAATAATTTTATTGTATAAATGTTACTGACATAATGGGACATATTTAATTTTTTTTTCTGTTTTTATTATTTCATTTTTTGCATACTCATCTGAGAGTGGAATACACGAAATTATAATTAACTAAATATCTATGTATGCACTGTATTCTTGCAAATAAATAAATTATCTTATCTTATCTTATCTAAAATCGAATATTTGTCAGTAACAAAAAATATGTGATTTCTTTGAAACCGTATTAATCAATAATCATTTATTCCTTTTTGTTTTTATTTAAAATGTCTTCACATGGCCAAATATCACCAGCTATAAATCATTTTGGCTGTAGTGGTGTAGAGCTAGTTCTCTCGATTTGAAACGCGACAAAAAGTTGCAGGAGTGCTATTTCTGATAATCCGTGAGTCGAACGATTTTCATTCGACATATTGAGTCATACATTCAAAAATAGAGCTCAAGAATCTATAGATAATCTTCTCCTTTATTTTTTTTTGGCGCATATTTTCCACACTGTTGTCAGATATTGATGAGAGCTTTAGACATAGCTTAGCGACCGCCACCTAACGATAGCCTATGCCCTATGTAGTATTATAACATGTCTACTAGTGGCGGCAACCATCTTAGTAACGGCTATGTCATGGGTTGCTTCCATGGAGCAATTACAAAGAGGAGATGCCGAAAGAAGCGTTTTGACGTGCGGGGTGCTTGGTTTTGGCCGTGGCTCCAACCATGGAGCACGAGCAATGACAAGCTCCGCCCACTGCAGTGCCGGCGAGGCGCCAATGATCACATCACTGCGCCATTTCAAACGGCATCTCTTTGTAATTGCTCCATGGTTGCTTCACATGAGTAACTGTTACAGAGTTGCAAACACCTGGCCCCTCGATATATTACAACGCTAGTAAAATTTATTATAAGCATTATAAGCGAAAGTCAAGCGATATGTATGAGTTGCGAGCGGAAAGGACTGACCATACTACACTTCGTAAGATTGCTTTCGTACGATATGACTTTAATAATCATTATTTGCTGCATATATCTATATATTGTCTATATAACATCAGCAAAGAAGTAACTGATCTTCTTATATTTATCACGTAAATTTACCACCGAAACCTTAACATGGCATTTAGTAAATATACTTAATTTAGTAAAGTACATACACAAGGAACGTAACACAGAAATTTATAATAATTCAGATATAGCACCTTAATGAAAAGTGATTTACTCTTAAACATATTTTAAAGATAAATACATATATATTGAGTAATCACATTTTACAATAATTAAAAGGTGTTATTTACTTAAACAAAAATATTAATAAAATGAAATATACAAGACACGTCTTAATGTACAAAAGTTTCCGCTCTATTTGTAAAAAGTAACGATGATACATTAAAACAACTACATTAAACATAACCTGACATAAACATCGCAACAAAACTGTACCTTAGTATCAAGTTGTGAGTAGTTTTACCGTACCTTAAAAAGCTTGCTTCATACCAGCTTAAAGGTGCTGCCCATGAAGCAATTACAAAGAGGAGATGCCGTAATAAGCGTTTTGTAAGAAAGTCTTTGTGAGGCTACACGGGGCGGAAGACAGACGTGCCGTGGCTCCAACCATGGAGCACGAGCAATGACAAGCTCCGCCCACTTTTGTGTCGGCGAGGCGCCAATGATCACATCACTGCGCCATTTCAAACGGCATCTCCTCTTTGTAATTGCTCCATGGTGCTGCCACACAGCAGTCATATAACGTTATAAAACATTGTGTAACACGATAACATTCTATAACAATGAATACAATTTATACGTATAAAATGTTAGACAACAAATGTTATGCAACATTCTCTAACATTATATAACTGCTATGTAGGTGCTCCTTAAGACTTAAAAAAAAATTTGAATTTTATTAAATCTACTTTAAATGTCAATTTACCAACGTATGCTTGCAACTTGACAATAAGACCTTATATTAATAATTACAAAATAATACGCTAAATTCGGATAACGAGAAAATGGCCAGTTTCACATACCTAATGTCATAACACCTACCACTAATACCAAAGATAACAATGTTTAATATTGCTCTGTTACATAAAGCTTAGAGTAGGACACGCCGCAAATAACAAACTTATTTAGTTAATTATAAAAATAATTTTAGTCGGCAGTTGGTGATTGACTTCTGTAGCGTAATGGTTAACATGCCTACCTGCTACTTAGGAGGTCCCAGGTTCGATCCCCGGTCAGGTCAAGATAGAAAGTGATCTTTTCTGATGGGTCTTTGATGTTTATTTAAATATATATTTGTAACAAAACATAGTATCGTTCAGTTAGTATCCCAAAAAACAAGTCTGGAACTAACTTTGAGGCTAACTCAATCTGTGTGATTTGTCCCAATATATATTATTATTATTAAGGCCAAAGAAAAGTAATAAAAGCGAAATTTAAAAAATCTTCATGCTAGTTTCTTTCTACATTATCCTAACAAAATTAATTTCAATTTTTTTTGATGACTGTAAGCGCATGTAAAAAAACTCATTCATCGTAACAATCTATTAAAGTCCTTCCCCCCAAATTAAGGATAGAATTTACTTGCTTTCTTACTCATTTCCATTGTGATATACAAGACAAAATGAGTTTTACAACTTCTACCAGTATTGCCAGCAAAATGGAAATAAAAAGAAAAGAAAAACCACTACAGGATGTCTTATTACTATTCCGTAAAACATAAAAAATAATGATTTTATCGAAAACTAGCGTCAAGAAAATTATGAAATCAACATAGATCTGTTTTATATGAAGTATTTGATTCTTTAGCCCAGAAAGTATTTATATTTAATTTAAATCCACCTAATATATTTATTAGTTTAGAATACATACTTCATATCACTTATCGCGGCGTGTTCAACAACCAAGCTCAATAATTACAAACAACACGGATTTCCAAATGAACACACATCAGCACTAAAACGGAATTCAATCCGGCATATCTATACTAGTTGCAGGCACTACTGGTTTCATACTCTCACATTTCTTTTGATTTTTTTGCGACTTTTTGCTATCTTTAACTTTTTTGTGGGTGTCGTCGTCTCGGTAGGGCTCCTGGTTGGGCTCGGGGATCCCGGGCGAGGACCGATTGCCGTTGTTATTGTATGCTATGTTGGCATACTCTTGAAGGAGAGGAAATACAGATAGCAAGAATTGGCAGAAATCTTTCCTGATACCAAACCACCCTGTTGATAGAAATATTAATTGATATGTACTGGGTATACAGGGTTACTATACATAAATCACATACTAGATACACAAATGGTTAGTTATAATCTGAATACTTTTGTATGTTGTAATCACAACGGTATTATGAAAATATTGAGTACTACGGCCGAAAGATACTAGGCCACAAAGTCTGAATGTCTAGCTACTATACTAACCGATTCATTTAAGCTTATAATAAATAAGTGTTTTCGAATTTTACAACCACTTAATATACGTGTTTACCGTCCATCGACATGTGCCCATGTCTATTGGAGCCCACATTAAATACATTATCTCATAAACATGCAACGAGAAAGGTACAAGTAACCCTGTATAGTAAAGAATGAAGAGAATGACTTACATTTGTTCCCCCCCTTGGAACTGAACGACATGATGATGAGAGTGGCGTAGCTGACGAACAGCGGGCTCACCACCACCGTATACGATAGAGCTAACCCGTCGTCCAGCTTGTTTGTTAATAGCACCTGTAATATAAAAACAAATATTGGTATATTGGGTATCTCATAGGGATAAGTCCGCCACTGTACATTAATATTTAAGTTATTTTTCTGTTAATTATTAACTGTGTTTTTTTTTAATGTATAATAAAGAATTTTACATACATACATCCCATTCATGGTAATTTCTGTAAAGTGATAATTTAGTCATAAATTTCAAAAATAGGGCACCTGATATATACCTATATATATATATAGGGCCAAGTACTTCACATGCCTTTTGAGGTATGTAAAAGTTCTTTTCATGAGAACTTATTATCTGCGCCCGACATCATAGGTACCTACCTAAATTACTGGATCTAATATATGTAATGTACTAGTAGAGATTTCTTTTGAATTGTATAATGATTCTGTGTTATATTAAATGTAAATGAATGAATAAATAAATGTGTAAGTCCACGCATTACCATTTTATGTAATATAGTTCGAAATAAATAAATAAAAGTTAAAGATAAAAAATAGATGTGCTTTTAGTTTGATTTGACGTTACCTGAAACACCAGTATGGGTACGACGGTGAATGTGTAAGCCAGTGCTGAATTAAAGCTAGTCCGCCGCTGCTGTATGTTCACCTCCGGCGTTCGGAGTAGTATGCCCGCGAAAATTATGCTGTACAAGACCCCTGCAACAATAGCCGAAGAAGATTAATTCTTTGAACCCCGAGGACCAGGCAAAACAATGTTTTTTTTTTGTTTTGTTGACGTCAATGGCGACTTTCATACACCTCTTACTGATGATATAATTTCACACCAATGCATTTCCAAGCAGTGTTAACGTCCGTCAAGCAGTCAGTTTTTAAAATAATG
This sequence comes from Euzophera pinguis, assembly GCA_947363495.1. Classification (NCBI taxonomy): domain Eukaryota; kingdom Metazoa; phylum Arthropoda; class Insecta; order Lepidoptera; family Pyralidae; genus Euzophera; species Euzophera pinguis. Next base: position 5,307,483 of record OX376170.1, on the reverse strand, counting down.
CAGAATATCATAATATTTACATCTTGTACTTTAGTAAGTATTTTTTGAGATTTTATGCTTTGTTCATTAATGTGTTTCATTGTACCATATTAAATTACTAAAAGGCTGCCATAATAACACTAGGTAACCAAATTCAATACTTAAACAAAATGAACATTTAAAATAATAGCATTTATAGCTTGCAATAAACATTAGGTTGTGTGAGTCGGCTGAAATTATGGCGTCACAGATTTAGACTTGTTATTCTTGTTCTCATGATGTAATACTAAAAAGTACTCATAGATAAGCAGTTGTGGTAACGGCCGAAAATAACCTTGATAAACATAGATCATATTTCTTACATCAGGAAATTCTCATGGTGTGTGAACTTGGAAGTGTGAAACCCTACATAAGAGACTGGCAATGGTGCAGAATAGGGAGGAGTGGAGAAGTCTTGTGCCAGGCAAAGGCATAGACCTTGGCCTTTTACTCCATTGCCAGTAACTATAACCCGGCAGCTAAAATCTATACCAACATATTATATGTGAACAATTTGTTTGAATTGTAACTTAAATACTACTGGTTGGATATGAGTAATTATTAAAGTTGTGCATATGCCTAACTCGTACAGAATGTGTATGTCACCGGAAAATAAAAAGAATCGTAAGTTGATCAATTTACGAGTTAGTTGATAAACTTTCGGAAAATAATAAACTGCAGTTGAAATGTGTTTTTTTTTTTAATTTACCGTAATAAATATTAGCTAATTGATCAACTTACTTGCCTAGCAGGAATTTACTAAATAATGATTTTTTCGCAAGTAAAATCATATACAAATGGTTGCTCATCATACTATTTTACGGTACACTATCACCCGTGAAATAATACACTGTTCTCAGATTGGTCGATGACATTGGTTGTAAGCATTTGGCAAGTGTTTATTCATAGACTTAACAAACATTTAGATTTGTTATTTTAATATTCATATTTTATAGTCATGTGTGGGTGGCGACTGGAATGCTAAGCACACCTACTGGGGATCCAGACTAACTTCGACCAAAGGCAGACAGCTAAAGATGTGCCTTGACAGCAACAATCTGAATGTTATCTCAACCGGTGAACCGACATACTGGCCAACCGATCCTATAACCATAGATACCAACGATAGAAAACCAGATTTGCTTGATTTTTTCATTGCAAAGGGTCTATCGAAGCAATATCTAAAAGCAGAAGCTTGCTACGACAGTAACTCTGACCACACTGATCCGTGACCACCGTGATCTTGACAATTAGCACCTCCATCATTAGCTATGAAAAGCCGGAGGCCTTAACCAACATAATAATAATATCTTTATTCACGAAAAACATGGTATGTATATTGGTGTTACAATTTTCACATATTGGATCACATGTTCACATGGACACAACAGACACTGACTGGGATTGCTTCCGGGATTACATAAATCAAAACCTGAAACTGAATATTTCGTTCAAAACATCTGATGAGATAGATGAAGCCGCCGCGCAAGTAACCAGTGTAATACAAGTGGCTTGTTGGAAAAACACTCCTCGAAGTAGCAAACACCAGACTGTTAAAAACCTACCGCTTGATATAAGACTAAAAGTACTGGAAAAGCGACGACTTCGCAGAATCTGGCATCAAACTAGCGTCCCATGCGACAAATCTGCTTTCAACAAAGCAATAAAAGATGTGAGGGATGCCGTAAGAGAGTCACGGAACAAAACAATCCAAAATCAATTGGAGAATCTTACTGCAACACCATCCACCAACTACTCTCTCTGGAAGACGACAAAATATCCGAATGGACCGCAAAACACGAAATACCCCTTAAAAACCGACATGGGGTGGGCGCGTACTGGAAAGGAAAAATCTGATATATTCGCGAAACACCTAGAAGACCTATTTAAACCTAACAAAAAGTCAAATGACAGCGACACAGCCAATGAGATAGAAAAAGAGCTCAAACAGGATTTCCAATTATCTCTTCCACCTAAATCTGTGTCAGTCCAAGAGGTTAAAAAAAACAATATCTTTTCTCCAAAATCGTAAGACTCCTGGGTTTGATCTAATTACTAAGGAAATTCTAGAGCAGCTTCCGAGAAAGGCATTGGTCTACCTCACTACGTTATTTAATGCAATACTCAGAGTCCAGTACTTCCCTAGCGAGTGGAAGGTCTCCATAATAACAATGATTCTCAAACCGGGTAAACCTCCACATTCAGCTAGCTCCTACCGTCCAATCAGTCTGTTATCAGTGCTATCCAAAGTGTTTGAGAAAAGACTCCTGGTTAGGATCATACCTATCCTTACTGAGAATGGAGTCATGCCGAAACACCAGTTTGGGTTCCGAAAGTATCATTCGACCATAGAACAGATACATCGAGTTTGTGAGTCGATTAGAACATCACTGAAAATAAAGAGTACCTGCTCGGCTGTATTTTTGGACGTCCAACAAGCCTTTGATAAGTATGGCAGGAGGGCCTCCTATGCAAAATAAAGAAGCTTTTCCACACAGCTTCTATATGCTGTTCGACACATATTTGTCTGGCCGCATGTTTCAAGGTCAGGGTAGACGGCGGAAGTTCCGAATTCCACGACATACAAGCCGGCGTGCCTCAGGGATCTGTGCTGGGCCCCATACTTTACACAATATACTAATGTCACCACTGCCACATTTGCAGATGATACTGCTATACTGGCAAGCAGCAAAAACCCGGACGAAGCATCTGCCACACTGCAAAGTAGCCTTGACAAAATAAATAACTGGCTCCAAAAATGGCGAATAAAAGCAAGTGCCACTAAATCGACCCACGTTACTTTTGCCCTAAAAAGGGGAGAGGACCAGTTAAATTGGGAAACAGTAGCTTACCGCAGAACGATTTTGTGCAGTATCTCGGCATGCACCTTGACCGCAAATTGACTTGGAGGAAACACATAAAAGCAAAACGAGACGAAATCAATTTGAAATCCTTATATTGGTTAATGTCACGCAACTCCGTCTTGTCCACGGACCTACATGGACTTACGGACTCCAGTTGTGGGGTAGTGCATCCGACTCCAACATCTCCATAATGCAAAGGCTACAGAACGGCATTTTAAGAAACATTGCTAACACACCATAGTTCATCACGAATGCCGAAATTCACGATGGGCTTCAGGTGAACACCAAAAGAGGAGATAAGACTCATGGCGGGACGCTACAAAAGTCGTCTAATCAACCTCCCAAACGAGCTGGCTTCTAATCTGACAAAAATCAGCTACCAAAAACGCCTAAAACGACACGACATACAGGAACTAGATTTCAGACTATAATGGAAGTTGCTGCCACTGGGGAATGACTTCTTCCTGCCACATTCCCTCTACAAATCCGCTAAAAGTCGAAGGACTGATTGCAGATATTTAAAAAAAATAAAATAAAATTATAGTCATGTAAAAGTTCACTTATACTAAATCTATATCCATAACTTTCATATAATAAGTACGAAAAAAAAATATGTTTGTTTGTATGTTACGCTTTCAGGGCCAAATAGCTGAATTGATTTTTTTTATGTTTGGCATGAACATAGTTGGAAGATCCGGGGTCAAACATAAGCATTGTCAAAGGTGTAGCTGCGAAAAACAGCTAGTAATTAATATAAGGGGAAAATATTTTATAAAACAAAAGAAGAACTCAACACTCAACCAATCAGCGTAAATATCGCCTTCGTCGGATCATTTAACAGTATGACGCCGTAAATTAATCAATTCACTGAAATACATGCCTAAAATAATACATTTCAACTGCAGTTTATTATTTTCCGAAAGTTAATCAACTAACTCTTAATTTGATCAACTTAAGATTCTTGTTATTTTCCGGTGAAATGTACATACATATATTGGAATTCAATTCTTAATAAAGTTATACATACACTCACCTACAAGACTGAGGCACATCAGTATCCAAAGTGGTACAAACACCACCTCCCATGACCAGAAGATTACCACGTCCAACTTCAATGGCAAGAAGATAAATTGCAGAATATTTACAGCACAAAATAGTTCCAACTGAAACAGGATAATGCATATTAATTGATGTTATTTATATTTACTACTAAAACTTTATTGTTCCACAAGTACAAATAATTATAACAATTGGTGGACTTAAAGCCAAGAGCATTCTCTATCAGTCAACCATTGGGAGAAACAGAAAAGTTTGGCGAGGTCTAAATGAGGAAAACTGATTTTCAGAATGAAATTACTGGGTTATAAACTTTGACCAAAGAGATTTAGAATCAGTGTTGTAGAAAAATTGGGTGGATAAACTTTCCAATAAGGACGGTTGAGTTGGAGGTTGATATTTTATTGTCAAAAAGAGTAACATCAAAACATTACTAAAATGTAACAAAAAGTACTTATACCAAATAAACTCACCTCATAACTACGATCATGTTTCACAGACCATATACAGATGGCGATAGACACTATACTAATAAAGATGAGTGGTATAAACACCAATACCCATGTGTGGCGACCGGTTGTGAGCTGGTCGCACACCAGCAACTCAAACATTAGAAGAATCAGGTGGATGGCAAGACTTATCAACATTGCTTTGTAGTGGATGTAGGCTTCACCCTCTAATCTGAAAAACAAGATACATTTTGAGTATAAGAAATCTAACCAATGAAGATATATTACGAATCAACTGTTTATAAGAATAGTAAATGGGAATCACTTACCTGAAATGAGGATATTGCCACCATACATAAGTGCCTACTGTAGCACCCAAGACTACTAAGAATTTCCATACCCATATTGGCGTGAAAACAGCCCAGTAGGACCATGATATTGAATTATCCAACTTTAGTGCTAAAAGCGTAGTAAATATAAGTAAACAGGTATGAACTACGAATTTGCTGTAAAGAAACAAAAAAAATATAGTGAACACCTCCACAGACAACACTGGAATAATACTGACAAAATTGAATGTATTATACCTAGGATTGAAATCCTGGAAAAAGGTTTGTAAATTCATTTCCATACACATTAGTCCAAGAATAATTTATAAACATTTCACAATAAACAAGTGAGCATAACAAACTAAATTAAAATTTATTGTGTTTTATTTATTCCCAGAACCAGAAGGAAAGGAACCACAAATTAGATGTCATACGTCAATTCACAGAATTAAATAGATAAATGACAAATTGATACAATGACATTGACAATCAGTTTTTTTTATATGGCTTTTACGAGATGTATAAAGTCAGTTTATTAATTTATTTATTTGTAAGTTTTATTCATTATTGTTTTTTTTTAAGTTTTATTCATTATTGTTTTTTTTAAGTTTTATTCATTATTGTTTTTTTTTTAAGTTTTATTCATTATTGTTTTTTTTTTAGTTTTATTCATTATTGTTTTTTATATATTATTAATAGTTTATTTATTTATTTATTAAAACTTTATTGTACCACAAGTAAAAATACAATTGGCGGACTTAATGCTAAAAGCATTCTTTCCCAGTCAACCATTAGGAAAAACAGAGAAAATACAAAGCGGCGCAAAAAAGCCTTGTGTGACATTACAGAAAAAAAAAGAACCCTACAGCTAAATAAACATACATATATTTACACAAATAGGGAGTATAATATACATACATACATATATATATATATATATATTTAAAGATTTTAATGCAGAGAAATTGTGATCTTGAAGGCAAATTTTGTTGAGGTCTCTTTAATGTCATTGGGCAAAACATTCCACAGCCGAATGGCTTGTACAGTGAAAGAATATTCAACGAAACCGGTCCGAAAGGAAGGAGTAGCAAGGCGACGTGTGTTGGAAGACCTGAGCTGCCGATCATGGCCGTCAAAATAAAGATATTGGAATTTGCATTTTAGATACTCCGGAGAATGAGAATCTGTGAGAATGGAGAAAAGTGTAGTTAACAAGCGAAGTTGACGACGTTGTCGTACAGGAAGCCATTTCAGCTCGGAGCGATAAGGAGATATGTGATCAAATTTTCTTAGACAAAAAATAAAACGGATGCAATTGTTTATAAGGCGATCAAGCTTATCAAGAAGATCTTGATTGAGATCAGGATAACACACATCAGCATAGTCAATTATTGGGAAAACCAAAGAGTGCACCAACATTATCTTCGTTTTGATTGGAAGGAAGTTCCTTAAACGGTTTAGTTGTTGAAGGGTAAGATTGACAGAGCGACTGATTTCAGCAATGTGTGTAATCCAGCTGAGGGTGGCATCCATGTGAAATCCAAGGCTTTTTACACACTGAAAATAAGGGATGACGTTGCTATTGTAGGTGATAGGCGAAACAGCACTCATATCAATCTGACCCACCTGCCTAGAACTACCCAAGATGATCGCCTGACACTTCGTGGGATTCACTTTTATTCCAAAATCGTCCGACCACGATAATATAGAAGACAATGCTGAGTTTACGCTTTCTATTGCCGAGTCAATGTCATCAACTGATGCTTGAGCATATATTTGTAGATCATCTGCGTAGAAATGGTAAGAGCAGCCAAGGGAAGTAGAAAGAAGGTTTATGAAGAGAGAAAATAGAAGGGGAGACAGAATTCCACCCCGTGGCACACCTGAGGTAAGAGGATTCCAGCTAGATAGTTCGCGGTCCATACGAACTGCTTGTTTTCGATCGCGTAAATAATCTGAAAACCAATTCAGTGCAGTTGGAGAAAATTGCAAATTATGGAGTATGGCAAGGAGAATATCATGATCTACCATATTAAAAGCGTTGGAGAAATAATAAGTACTAGAATGGTGACCAATGTATTCTCCATGCCCTGCCGAACATCATCGATGACTTTCAAAAGAGCAGTAGCAGTACTGGGGCCTGGACGAAAACCAGACTGAAAGGGGGTAAGAAGAGAGTTTGAAAAAACGAAGAAAGATATTTGGGCATGAACTAAGAATGGATATAGGTCTGAAATTATTTAAAGTTTAAGGAGATGACACCTTAGGGAGAGGAATGACAAAAGCTTTTCGCCATAGCGCTGGAAAGGTTCCAGTAGTTAGAGAAAAGTTTACAATATGAGTTAGTACTGGAAGAATTACATTAATAATATTTAAAATCATTTGTCGGCCTACATCATCACATCCCATAGCTTTTGATTTAATAGCTGTGACGATTTTGCTAATATCCTCCTCAGTCACAGGGGAAAATAAAAATGGTGCAATCTGTGGTTAGTATGTAATATGTAGTTTTATCAATAATTAAATCTTTAGGGACTTTTCGCAGGAACACACTTTTTTCAACACAACATTTTTAAACTTGAAATTGTTCTGGTGATATTTTTTACGAATTCAAAACTAAAATAAGTTTTAAATGGTGAAAAATTGTTACATAAAATACTCCAAAAGTGACTCTTATGCTGGTTGTTGTATATCCTTTCACATTCAGTTAGTCAAGAAAATAAAATGTTATTTATTTAGCTGTGTATTTATTGATGTGTTTTAATGACAAAAACCCTATAATGGTTGTTTGTTTTTAGTTTGATTCCTGTATACTTCATAAGAAGTTGTTGGTTTTTCAAATAAATAAAGAATGATGATGAATGCTCTTATCACGTTCATACTTGTGCAAAATAGGGTGATCACGCTTTTTTGGATCTTTCGGATCTGTAATATTCTTTAGAATATTTTTTATTTGCATATTTATTTTCGTTTCCCCATTTTCTGATTTCCATTTGCATGAATCGGCTAGACACGATCGTGATTAGTGATCATTTAATTTTGATCATTGAGTTTAGTAGCCATAGCGAACAATGTCAGATTTTTCAGGAGTCAGATTTGACAGACGACATATTGTGATAACAGCCCGGGGCCGAGACCAGTAGCTTAACATGATACGCCAAGTGGTGACCAATCCAAGTTAGGCAGCACTTGCTGTTGCTTAACTCGTGTAATCGTTACCAACAACCATGTCCCGCTAACCTAGCTAGCTAGCTCCATATGTGCAGTATATACGAAATTATAAATAGTTTGTCCCAATTAAAAAACATTATCATGGTTACCCTATTAAAAAGAGATAGGTTCCTCCACTATCAGCTATCTTTTTCTGCTTGGGTGTTAGGTCAAAGAGCTCAGTCCTGTTTAAAATACTAGGTCCATGTTTTTGATTAACCTACCCAAATAAAAAAGAAAAAATAGGATCCAAATAGTCAATAGATATTTATAAGACAAGGAGTGTCACAGGACTGAGTATTTCTGCAAATTTGCATGGAGGCAAGGCCGAGCTAAGTGAGATAGAAATAGTGGAGGAATCTGTCTCTTTCTAGCAAATACCAGCTTAATCACGTCGGTACTAGTACAAAATAGGGTGACCACGGTCTACTGAAAAAAAGTGGAAAGGTGGAACATGCAGATTTTTTTTCGTTCGTTCGTTCGTTTCAGCCGCAATCAGTCCACTGCTGGACTTAAGCCTTCCCCAAATTGAAGGGTTGTTGCCATACTCACCACGCTTGGCAGGCGGGTTAGCGAGCGCAGTTTCAACGGCTTATTGTACTTCCGACGCTGCTGCCCATTGGAAGTATTCTTAAGCTAGGAAAGGTTGGGATGTGGTTGGGTTTGGGGAAAGGATGAGGTACTAGGATACTACTGACTCGGATGGACATGGGTTGACTCAGTAGCAGCTCGGGTAAGTCGGGCTCGCGTAGGGGTGCAGGGCAGGGAACCTCCTCAAGTGCCCGGTCCTTTAAAAGCTTTGCGTTCTCATTTGATCCCACGGATCTGGTGGGAGGGCGGGCTGACAAGGGATTCGGGACGGTGCACCCTGGGTGACAGTTAATAACTCCCTGGTAGTCGGGGTCTTGTTGACTGTCGGCCAATTTCTGCCAACAGCCCACTCCACCGCCGTCTATGATGAGACGGCGAATGGATGTGGGCCTGGGGGACGGGCGTGGTCCATTTATGGGCCACTGTCCGATTTGGGGGGGTGGCCGAAAGGCCAACGGTCGGGGCCGAAAGGCCATGGCTGGAGGGCGTCGTGGTAGAATGCTAACGCGACCCCATGGCGCCCTTAACAGCCAATGCGGAAACGCCGGAGGGGTTTTAGTGGGTAGTCCAGGCACTCTGCCTGGGAGTCCCACACTCAGTGCGTAAATGCATTTCCCATCCGTTAACAAAAAAAAAAAAAAGTCTGGCTCGCGTACCCGTATGCCATATTTCAATCTATCGAAAAGATGACTAAAGATGAACACCCCTGACATTCGGGTTTTCAGATTTTTTTAGACGCAATCAAATGTTCAGAGTGCGGAGGTGCTAATCTAGTCTCAAGTAGTTCTGTGCAGACTGTAAGGAAGTTGGAGTCTAGTCAAAATGGCGTTTCGTAGACATGTTTTCCCCTATTGGCTCCCTCGGGGAAGTTAAGGAAAGTTTACTAGTGCCGTTGGCTCCACTAGACAAGCTGGACCAACGGCTAAACGTAATACAACAAGTGTTGTTCACTCCAAGTTAGATCGCACCTGCTGTTGCTTAACTCCCGTAATCGTCACCAAAAATCAGGTCCCGGTAAGCTATCTAGAAATTTAAAATATTTTGTCCCAATTAAAAACATTATTATGGTTACCCTATTAAAAAGAGATAGAATCCACCACTATAGCTATCTTTTTCTGCTCGGGTTTTAGGTCATTGAGCTTAGTCCTGTACTGTTTAATTTGTTATGTGCATGGGCACTGACTTTCTACTGGCTAATTACGTCAAATAAAAGTAGGTAATTTAAAAAACCTCAATATCAATGACACATGACATGTATATTGACATTTGTTTGTTTGTACCAAAGAGAATTGTAATGCCAATTTGCAATTTCATTGAATTTCATTTTAAAATTTTTCTCAAACAAAATTTTAATAGGTAGGTGTTTTTGTATAATAAGTAAAATTTTAAGGAAATAAATAAATATCAATGGCTTCACCATCACCCAAATCGCCAGAACAAAGTGAGAAAACCAGGCAATATGATCGTCAACTCCGTTTGTGGGGTGATCACGGACAGTCGGCCCTTGAAAACTCTCATGTTTGTTTAATAAATGCAACGGCATTAGGTACAGAGATTTTAAAATCTATTGTTTTACCGGGCGTCGGTGCTGTTACGATCATAGATGATTCTACAGTGAGTGAGGAAGATATTGGTAGTAACTTTTTCTTGGAATGCTCCAGCAAAGGCTTGAATAGAGGATCAGAAGCTTTACGCCTGGTTCTGGAACTGAATTCGTCTGTGCAAGGGCATGCAGTTCAAGAACCTCCAGATCAAATACTCAAAGACAATCCAGATTTCTTCAAGACTTTCAATGTAGTTATAGGAACAGCCCTAGGAGAAAAAGCTATTCAAGACTTAGCTCATCATTTGTGGGATATAAATATTTCATTTATTCTATGCCGCTCAGTGGGATTCTTAGGATCATTTAGAATCCAGATCAAAGAGCATGCTGTTGTTGAAAGTCATCCTGATAATGAGCAGCCAGACTTGCGCTTGGATGTACCATTCCAGGCACTGTCAGATTATTTGAATTGTTTTGATATTGATACTGTTGATTTGAAAGATCATGGTCATATTCCTTGGATTGTAATTCTTTATAAAGCAGTACAAAGATGGCAAGTGAGGAATCCTAATAGTTGGCCAATGAGCAGGAAAGAGAAAGTTGAAATAAAGACTTTGATAGAAGAATTTATAAGGAAGGATGAAAATGGCGTACCTATTAATGAGGAAAATTTTGAAGAGGCTCTAAAAGCTGTTAACACTGCATTAGTGCCAACTTTTTTGCCTGTAAAAATTCAGGAACTTTTATATAGCAGTGCTGCTACCAACTTGACAAAGGAAAGTGCACCATTCTGGATTATGTGTTCTGCACTGAGAGGCTTCATTGAAGCTGAAGGAAAAGGAAAACTACCTGTGAGAGGAGTACTTCCAGACATGACTGCTTCTACTGAACATTACATCAAACTACAAAACATCTACCGAGCACAGGCTGCAATGGATGCTGAAGTAGTTTATAGGAAAGTCCAGCAAATAGTCTCTCAACTTCACTGTGATAGCATTAGTGAGAATGAAGTTAAACTATTTTGTAGACATGCCAATGATTTGCACTTGATCAAAGGTTCCAATATAGCAACAGAGTATCAATTAGGAGGCTCTGTTCCGACATACATTGCTAGATATCTGGAGGAACCTGATGTCATGATGGTTAATTATGTGATGCTGAGAGCAGCAGAAGCATTTCACTCTGAACATTGTAGACCCCCAGGTGATTGGGAGCCTGAGGCTGACATAACAAAACTGAAGGCCTGCGTGTCTAAACTGCTCAGTGATATTTCTTGTAATCCTTTTCCTAAAGATGATCACATTCATGAAATGTGTCGGTATGGAGGAGCTGAAATACATAGTGTATCCGCTTTTCTAGGAGGCTGTGTTGCTCATGAAGCTATCAAAATAGTGACAAGACAGTATAAGCCAGTGAACAATACATTTATTTATGATGGAGCATCTACAAATACTGCCACATTTACTTTCTGAATGTTTGTAATCAATGATTAAATGCGATTGAATGTGCTTCTGGTATTTTCATTTTTATACTATTCTGAAGCAAGCGCTAGATGGGATTATGCATTGTCAGCTTTAAACTGGTTCATACGGATCCAGTGTGGGCAATCCAGTAGTGAAATTGTATTTGTAGATGCACTCATGAACACAAAATTTTGTGTGTGTTTACATGAACTCTACTGGAATGCCAGCATTGGATCCGTCTGAACCAGTCCTACTCTTGTCTATTTGTTAGATCAATCGCAGTCGCAGTCGCCCCACAGATAGCTGACATATAGTTTGAGGCCTTATTCACACCACAAACTACATTTGGGCTGCTACTTTTTGTTTTTACAAATACAAAATCTGCAACAATGTTGAGAAATCTGCCCTTTTTAAAATATAGGCTCTGATGTTAAAGATTTAGCAATTTGTGTGATGTCTTTGGATAATTTGCTAAAATAGTGCTTCATTAAGAAACTCATGGAGACATTTAAAATGGTCATTGCTAACGCGCGAAATAGAAGGCCTAAATGTATAGCTGTACTGGGAATTAACAGAAAAATGCAAAATCTTATAATTAGTTGATGAGATTCTAGTAAATAAGTAAAACTATGTCTTGTAGTCCTTGCACTCATATGAAAGAAAAGTCATTATGGCTCTACATAATCAACTACACTGACGTGTTTGAGTTAGTAGAGTACTACTAGGATCTAACTAGGCAATAATGCACCTGGACATAATATACTACAAAACCAAGTGTTATAATTCTAAACGGCTAATTAATTATGCAAACACATTTCAATTTTAGGTATGTTTAAACAAGTGTAGGACAACAAAATCTCAAACTACATTTAATTTCTTCAAGTTGTGTATTTTAGAATAGGTATTAAACCATTTACATCTTTATGAATGAGATAAAAAGTAATCAGGGAAATTTCATTAACAATTTTTCAACACATAAATAAGATAAAATAAAAACATATCACATGACTATAAAATAATTCAAAACAAATTATACATTTCACTAATATCCACATGGCCATTGCATGTTATGCTACCACAACAATAGTAGGGTTTGCTTTATATATTTATGCTATGGTACAATATTGATTGGCATTGCCATTAGAAATCTTATTGACAATAGTGTAAACTGGACTGGCTCCAAATGTTTATCTGCTTGTTTGTATTTATGGTGTAATCATATTATACCATGTTTTCTATGTCACGAATTTTGCATACCAAAAAAATATTGAAATGAAAACAAGACAGTTCATATTACAATAGAATATATTTGACTTTGGAAATTATTGAGCAAATTAATAACAAAGATAAAACTTCAAAACAACAATAAGACATATTTGAAAGGTACACACACACACACATGTTCAATAAAACTTCTATTGCGATATGCTAGTATAAATAATTATTGTACCACAATGAATGCAGACTGGAAGTCTCCAGCTTTATAACACAACATTGAAAATTTCACATTTGTTACCTACTTATTTCATCTAAGCCATAACTTTAATCGCAATGCATCCACACCATTCAGATAATACCGGAACAAACGCTTGTCTCTAACAAATCCCAAATTTTCGTACAGTTTCAAAGCCGGCTTGTTTGTTATTTCAGTTTCTAATACCACTTCATCTGCATTGTCATCTATCATTGCCTGAAAAAATATTTTAATTAGTTTCAGACTTGTGACATAATACCAAAGACACTCAGGGTATGCATGGGTACCACAGAACTTAGAATATTAGCAGAAGGGTCATGTGTGTTTCATATTAATGTATGACAGTTTTAATTGTAGTGTGAGAAGAGGATTGAATAAATAAAGATGGCTATTATAATTAATAAAAAACTTCTTAACTAAATGTAATTGCCCATGTAAGAAGTTTTTTTATCATAAGTAGGTAAGTTTCGTGAACCCATTTTTACAAAAGAAATTAAACAGACAGGTCATATGCCTGACTTTTGGGCATAGTAGCTTAATTAAATATGTTTATAATTATGTAGTTATCTATGAATAGATAACAGGTGATCATAGTGCTCTCTATGGAGATTCAGAATAGTATCTTAGAACTGAAATGTTCAGCAACCTATATAACGGTACTTTTAGAAAAACTAACTTTAAAACGCAGCAGGATTTGGGTTGGCATGCAACTGCTTGCATATAATTCAGAATCTAAAATTTTACGTGCTTACTCTGATCTATACAATTAGTCCGTACACGTACTGGCACTGTATATTATGGAGCAAGCTAATGGTTTAGGTCCCTACAAAGTATACACAAGTATTTACATATTAGCCTTGTATAGATTGGAAAGCATTCGTAAAAAAGTGGTTTCCGATCTACACTCAATTTGTTTCAAATGCCTGCGTTTTAGCCTTGTATAGAATGGAAAGACACATCTATACCATATCTAATTTAATTATTTCTATGATGGACACCTTTATCATAAGTGTATGATGTATATGGAAAAATTTCTGAGGTTTGACCCCACATTACATAAGCAGACCCTGGGTTTTGAAGCAACCACAAAAATGTTGAAATGACTCGATGGTTTGAACAAAAGATTGTTTGGACTTTAATTAAAACATAATTATGTAATGCATGTGGTTCATGGTTGCTTGAAAATGTGAATAAATTATTATAATTATTTCTGGCAAACACTCAAATCTTATTAAAATTATACCATAGTTTAGTCATTACAGTAATTCTTTTTAAAAAAACATTTCTCTTAAAATGAGTTTGTATAATTGAATGGTGATGAGTAATTTCAATAATTACCTGTATTGCCTTCTGTACCAGCCTGGAGCCGATACCTCTTTTCCTAAACTTTTTGTCCACTGCCAACATGGCAATGTAGCCCCTTTTCACAACATTCCGATGCATATCTAACTTACATACAATGGCACCAATACATGTCCCTTCATGGGTTGCCAAGAAGCAAAGTTTAGGCCAATTATGTATAAAATATCTATATGTATAGATGGAGTAAGGTTCAGAGAGATCTTTTTGTATTAGTCTCATGATTTCAGGCATCTGTAGTTCAGATTCGTAGGAAATAATGAAAATTTCACCCTGTGCTTCTGGATCTGCAAAGTTACTCTCTGGACCGTCCTCCATGTTACACCTGACTATGTCTAGTGTAGAACTGATCTCTGTGAGTTGCTCGACATTAAACTGTACACTATTTACATCTATTGCGACTTCACTCGCGAGCTCGTCTTGTGCTTTTAAAGGATTACTCTCTCTCGTCGGACTCTTCTCGTCTTTCGAGTGATCGCTTGTCCCATTAGTTATGTTACTATTAATGTTGTTTAAGTGAAGTGTGTTAACTAAAGTTTCGCTTAACTTCTGATCCAATATCCTTATATCATCAGTCGTTTCCGAAGGATCTTTGGCCTTTTTGCTTTTGTTTTTCATATTCGTATTAATTTGATTGCACATGTTACTCTGCACATCCTCGCACGCTACTTGATTCATGGTGGTGTTTGATTCTATCTATAGTATTTACACATTCACACGATTAGAAGCTCATTTAAATTCTACAAAAGCTTAGGATGGTACATGCATCTTTTCCTTGTCAAAATTGAAGAAGAATATCACCGACATCTTGCAAAGTTTAGAACCGTACCTTGATCAACGAACCTTGAAAACGTGATGGGGCAAAATGTGGTTCGCTCTTTAATTAACAAATTTTAATAAGAACTCAAGATATAATGGATTGTAAATAGATTGGAAAAATATATGAATTTTATGAAAAGTCAAGTAAACCTTCCACAATCACTCACATTGCAAAAATACAATCTGTGAATACAATGTTGCCATCACTCAGGACACGAGCCCATTCACAGACAATAGCCAGAATAGCCACCTATGTGACCACACACGGTCATGCATGCTGCATGATTCACCACCGTATTCATAAAGATAACACATAATCTTATGGACGTCCTTCACTTACACCCGTATTCTTAAACATAACTTTAAGAACGTCCTTCACTCAAACTGATAGAACGAAGCCTTAAGGAAGTCCTCGAACTTTCCTTGAAAACGATATTCTAACACCCGTATTCTTAAACATAACCGAACGTCCTTCACTCAAAGTCATTGGAGGAAGCCTCGAACTTTCCTTGAAAACGATATTTTAATACCCATAATCACATATTCATTTAAATCTTCACTCAAACTCGACTCAACCTTACTCCACCTCATTGGTATGATTAGTAGTCACAAGCTTTCTTGACTTGAGATGATTTCTCATTGGAAGTGAGTATCGAACTGTCAAATATAAAGTTGGTCGAGAGGTACCTTGAGGCGTCCTTGAAATGAAATAAAGTGGATAAAAAACGGGTTTTTGCCACTTTTGGCCTAGTTATCTACTTGCTTTATTTTATTTTTTACTCTATTCTTTTGTAATTTTCAATTTTTGTGTTTAGAATTGTTATTTACACCCGTATTCTTAAACCTTTACTCAAACTCGACTCAACCTTACTCCACCTCATTGGTATGATTATTTGTCACAAGCTTCCTTGACTTGAGATGAGTTCTCATTGGAGGTGAGTATCGAACTGTCAAATATAAGGTTGATCGAGAGGTAAAACCTTGAGGGGTCCTTGAAATGAAATAAAGTAGATAAAAAATGGGTTTTTGCCGCTTTTGGCTTAGGTATTTACTTACTTCATTTTATTTTTTACTCTATTCTTTAGTAATTTTCAATTTTTGTGTTTAAAATTATTATTATAACCTCATTGGAGTTTGCTCAAGCAACCAACTAAGAATGTCGTTTTCAAGGAAAGTTCGAGGACTTCCTTAAGGCGCCCTCGAATGAGTTTAAGTGAAGGACGTTCTTAAGGTTATGTTTAAGAATACGGGGATTAGACTATGAATCCAATGGACGGGAAACGCGAAAGAGAAATATATAGGATAGGCGTATGTTAGAATGAAATAGAGAGCGAAATCATTTCATATACACAATTTTTTTTATTTTTTTTAAGTACGCCTCAAGGTACCTCTCGACCAACATTTTAATTGACAGTTCGATACTCACCTCCAATGAGAAATCATCTCAAGTCAAGGAAGCTTGTGACAACTAATCATACCAATGAGGTGGAGTAAGGTTGAGTCGAGTTTGAGTGAAGGTTTGAGAATATATAAGTTTTTTAAAATAGGTAATGATTTGTAAAACTTATTTCATTTTTTAATATTAGGTTACTTTATTAGTTTTAATGTATTTGAAACATTATTTGTATTGTAATGATTTCTGATGTTTTCGCGATTGTTATTCATTAAATTAAACTATTTTAATACGGTTTTATAGCGTTTATTACTTATTTATTTACACCTGACGTTTTAAACACTTTACAGCGTTCATGGTCGCAGGCAGACTAAATTAACATTTGTCTTTGATGTCATAAGATTACAAACTACCGCCTGAAATTTTTTATTGGGAACTATTCCGATTCACGCAGTATTGGCTCACAGTATCATAAGGGTCTTGCAGTCTGCTTCCGAGTTTGCGATTTTATTAAGTTAATGACTGGGTCCCAATCTGGCGGTACCTGCCATCCATCCTCTCTATTGAAATTAGGATGTTTTTTAATTTGAATAGCTTCACGTAACATCCTTGGAACGAATCTGTTTTCCTTTGCAAGGACTTGAGGATTATCAAAACGCATATAGTGGTTGGGTTTGTCTAGAGCATGTTCACAGACTGCAGACTTGGTTGAGCGTCTATTTTTCATGTCAGCAATATGTTCTTTTATACGAGTGTTAATGCTTTTCTTTGTTTGCCCAATGTATGATAAACCACAGTCACAGTCAATTTTATAAACTCCAGCATCTTGCAATGGGATATTGGATTTTACAGGTCTTTTAAATTGGTTTATTTTCTTATGCGGCTTGTAATAGGTCTTGATTGAAGCTCGCCTAAGTATGTTACCAATCTTGTCCGTGACTCCCTATATGTATGGTAAGATGGCAGGAAAACGATCAACTGTGTGCGGCTTGGGTCGACTTCTGTGACATATGTGTGGGAGGCTGAGATTGTTGCTTCTTAAGACAGACTTGACTCGGTGAAGCTCCTCCTTAAGATGGTGGGTGTCACAGATGCCGTGTGCTCTCTGTAACAAAGATTTGCCTACGGTAGCTAACTGACATGGATGATGGTGAGATTTACCGTTGAGATATTTGTCTGTGTGGGTGGGCTTTCTGTACACAGTGTGACTGATATTATTGTCAAGATTTCTAGTTATTAAAACATCAAGAAAGGCTAATGAATTATTGATCTCTGGTTCCATAGTGAATTTAATTTTACTATTAATGGAATTTAAATGATCTAATAAAACAGAGACTTGAGTTTTGGGGAGTACAACAAAAGTATCATCTACGTACCGTTTGAACATCTTCGGCATAGCCAGGGTGCTTGAAAGAGCCTTCTCCTCAAGGTCTTTTCACCGTTCAGTGCGCCGAAACGTTAGCAAGCTTCAAATCACAAGTCATGTCGCACTTTTTACGTGATACTACTACTTAATACTATCCTTACTTATCATGGCTATGGTATTCTACCTTGTTTGTAGTAATGGTGTGTGTATGTGTAGTGAATATGTTGTTATATTGTATGTATATATATAGTTGTATATAAGTAAGTGTGTAATATACATTATATGTGTAAGTTTATGTTTTGATATTTATAAAATTATTATGTTTCTTCTTACTCTTGTTGACACCTACCGCGCACAATCTTTAATATTTTTACTCAATTTTCCGTAAGGTTGCCTGGAAGAAATTGCTATTGCGATAAGGCCGCCTTTGCGCAAGGTTATTTTTCTTGTAATTACTTGTATTTAACAATGTATCCTTGTTGTGCAATAAAGAGTTTTTGTATTGTATTGTATTGTATTGTCTTCCATGAAAATGTCGGCAACAATGGGAGAGACTGGAGACCCCATAGCTACACCGTCAATTTGCATGTAGAATTTGTTTTCCCAGAAGAGATAGCCTGATGTTAAGCAATGCTCAAGTAACTCTGCATACTCTTGAGGTAGATGGTGGTCCTCAAGCCTTCTCTTGACAATATCAATACAGTCATGCAAAGGTAGGCTGGTAAATAATGACTGTACATCAAAACTGACCATTGTGTCTTCATCAGTTAATCGTAGATCTTTAATTAAGCTGATAAAGTGATAAGAGTCCTTGACATTAGTATCAGTATGACCACGAAGTTGTGTTAATATCTTCACCAGGTGTTGTGCTAGTTTTTAAGTTGGCGAATCTATTTGGCTTACAATTGGTCTTAATGGGTGGTCTATTTTGTGTATTTTTGGAAGGCCATATAATTTTGGTGGTTTCACACAGGAAGGCACGAGCGACGTGATGTCTAAGTTTAATGTGTCGGAGTATTTTAATATTAATTCTTTTGTTTTTGTTACGATCTTGTTAGTAGGATCACTTTTTACTTGTTTATATGTATTCACATCCGACAACAGTTGTTGAATTTTTGTGTTATAATCAGAGGTTATAACACAAAATTTCATTATATAGAATAGTTCCCAATAACAAATTTCAGGCGGTAGTTTGTAATCTTATGACATCAAAGACAAATGTTAACTTAGTCTGCCTGCGACCATGAACGCTGTAAAGTGTTTGAAACGTCAGGTGTAAATAAATAAGTAATGAACGCGATAAAACCGTATTAAAATAGTTTAATTTAATGATTATTTGTATTGATTGTTATTAAACGATTAAGTAGGTCAATAAAAGAATGATTTGTAAAAAAGGGTTTCCTACGTGTCTGCGAAACACTTTTCTTCGTAAATTGATACATCGCCATCCTTACAGTGAAGCCTTCATCTTGCGATGTCTCGATACTGCGAAAGGTTTTTTTGTCCGATGTTTGTAAACATCGAGGTCCTTGCTTAGACATCTTATTTCTCCAACTTTTGGTTTATCGATGTAATTTTGCGCCTTGTAGAAATTCAAATTGCCTTCTAACAAGCTTTTTAAAGTTTCTTCTAAGCAATAGTCGTTCTGAAATGCATGATAATTTGAAACATGAATAACTTCCTAATTTTTAAGATACCTATTAGGAAGGCTGCGCTTTTCATGTGCGAACTGCCGCTTAACTTCACAGTCAGTTGTGCTGTCCTGTCACTGTCAGTGTCAGACTGTAAAATTATCACGACGACGTATGGAACGTGGAGGAGGCTCCTCGGAATCCAAAACCGATGGACGAACAGTTTTAATATTTTTTAAACTTAAAATACTTACTTTTGCTATCTTCAAAGAACTCTATCTGGTTTTTGTATGATTTGCTATAGCCAAGAATAAATTATACTTACAATAAAGATGACGTGACGTGGATATATTGCTTAAGATAAACACAAATTCATTCCATTTCATAAAGTAGATTGTTCGTACCTACTCATCATCAATAATTAATAAAATCAATAATAAAGTGTATATTTAGTAAAAATGGCTGGTACTCCATTAAAGTTAGGTTCAATTTTATCTTTTTGCGTCCTTTTATATGCGGTGTATTATCGTAAAAGTGGCGTCGGAGATGTGAGGCTGTTGCCGGTTAAGGACCATCTGTTAGATTTGGAGAGTCGTAATCAAGTTGGTGTTGGTAGCCACCAACCTAAAGTAGCCCTTGGGTATGGGGCCTGCCATGATCTCTTCGTGAATGCCACATTATTATTGAACTACGAAGATTTGAGAGGGAGCCCTGAGCATTTTAATGAAATTGCTGATAAGGATGAATTTTTAAAAAGCTTTACATATTTCTTCAAACATGGAGCAGCAGCTGAGTGAGTAGTCATTATTTTTATCTCTTTCTCATTTTTAGACTTTTTCTTGCTACAGAGTTGATAGCTATTCTACTTGAATGTTGGGCTTAGCCTAGTTACTTGTAAAAATGTTTCCTAGAAGTGATATTAAGAAAAGAATCCTTCTCTTCATAAATGTTTAACTAACTGAGAACTAGTACGGGTACAAGCAGGGAATTTTTTAAAGTATTAATTATACTAAATAATAATATTTTTATAAATTACAGGAGATTTATGTCAAATTCAAAATTGTATGATGATCTGATAGATGAAGCATTAAAATTACCAGGCACCAGATGGGCATTAGGAGGCAATGCTCCTCTCATGGCGAGAAGGTTTTTTATGGAAGGGTGGAAAGTGCTGTTTGCTGCTAAGATGAGTGAAAAGCTCAAATCATACATTCCAGATGGTATTCAGATAGTTGGTGATTCAGAAGGCGAAGAAGTAAAAGACGATGTTCACATGATCCTAGAATACAAAGCTGATGAGAAGTTCGGAGCATACTCTGCGCCGAGAGCTAACAGATACATTCTGCATAATGACGAAAACAACCCATTACTTAGTTCCTTGGAGAAATTCGGTGAACAATTACCAAAATTTAGTCCGAATTTACTAGTCATTAGTGGACTACAGATGATGGATAATTATCCCTTTAAGAAAGATGATATTATAGGTACGTACCTAGTTTGTGTATAATTGGGTCAATTTTACTTAAGGATTAAGCTATTTTTCTTTTGCCTACCCAGAGCTGCATGATTTAATTTATTGTAGATTGTACCTACTAAATATACTATTGTTATTATTATTATTTAACAAGACATGTAATACCTACATTTTATACAAATAAATGAATTGATTAATAAAGCCCACACATTAGAAATTTCTATTTTAATTAATTTCTGTTTTCTACAGATTTGAGAGCCGAGAGACTTAAATTAGTTAAAGAACAAATATTATCACAGCCATTGACAACACTAGTTCATTTTGAGATGGCAAGCTATGTGGATTTAGATCTGCTGCAACATCTCACTACCAAAGTCCTGCCATATGTTGACTCTGTGGGCATGAATGAGCAAGAACTTGATAACTTATGTAATGTCTTGGAGCATGGCAAAGTTAGTGTCGTTGCAGACTCTAACCCCAGAGTGGCTACAGCGCTGGACCAGATGCGCAAAATTTTCCAACTTGTCCGAAAAAAGAACACTGAGAATGGAAGCAATAGAAAGTTGACTCGCATCCATGTTCACACGTTAGCATACCAAGCTATACTTACTGTTAAAAATTCACAGTGGAAAAGGACTGAAGCAGCCGCAGCAAAAGCATCGTTGACTGCGCATCGATATGTGTGTGACAGCCAAAATGTTGATATTGAAAAGACTAAACTGTTGCTTGATGACAGTTTTTCAACTACAACAGATAACAGTAACATAAGCAGAGTGTTCTTTGAACCATCAAAGCCAGTCTCTTGCTGGGATGAGATTATTGGTGCGGTTCATGTTGATTTATGTGTAGCTCCTGTGCTTATTTGCACCGAAGCACAGCTGACCGCAGGAGCAGGAGATAACATCTCTGCTGCAGGATTGGTGTTGCAAGTGGAGAAATGAACTATAATGATATCAATATTAAACTCATAAGACTATATTTTGATCAATCTATAAATAGCATAATAATTTTACAATAATTTAATGACAATTTGCATTTCTCAAGTTTTGGGGGCTGCATTAACTTATTGCAATGTTTTGTAGCTTATTTAAGAATGTGCCATATTTATCTAAATGTTTTAGTTGATATGACATTCACTACAGCACCCCCTATTTCCATGTCATCAATTCCATGTGTTTGAGGTGCACTTGTTTCCATTCCAGTGTGTAGTCATTTTTTTAGCAATTTAGTATGTTGAAAGATGCTGGCTTTCACCATTTATATTATGGTGGCTGTTAGAGGTGATCACTTTTTAACCTTTTTGCCTATTTACAGGCAACTTAAATAGCAGAGGGCTTAAGATTGAAATAAGGAATATTCTCATTATTATGAAAGCAGCTTTACAAATTTACTTGTATTGTCCAGTGTCAGCACAATTTTATCTTTGGTGGTGGTGTTCATTGGGACTAATGATTTTTGTTGTTATTGTTGAGGCTCTTTACATTCCCAAGAAAATTGATTGATATTTATTTATTTAAATTTAAAGTGTTGGTTAGATTTTGAAATAAAATATTAATAATAATGCATTGTTTTATTGCCATAATACACATGCACACATTAAGTAAAGCTAAATAAACAGTCAATCAAGCACAAAATTTAGTCAAATTCATTTATTCTGCATTATTTTTGTTCACATAGTGCCAGTTTCAGTGATGTTCGGTCAGACAGGAAAGGAGACCCATTTTTTACAAACATAAAATTACAGAATTGAGTGTGTATAATACCACCATCATTAGAACTATTCCGACTCAAAAACAGTGAGTAGAATGAAAATAATAGGACTCACTGTTTTTAAGTAGATCACGATCAACAAATACTCCATGTCACAAAAAATCTTACATACTTAAAATTCAATTAATTTGACCTTTTAACCTTACAGAATATAAATGAAAGACAGTGATTTAGAAAAAAGATTCAGTCTTGAAATATTGATCTAATGATAAGTAAAATCTAGTCATCATTATCTTCAAATTTAATTTTCGTATTCTGAGATCTTGCCACTGCTCTGTAAGGGTCATAAAGTCCACTTCTAACAAACCTCTTAGCTGCTTCAATATCAACAGTTGGTCTCTTTTCACGATCTTTAACTTCTTGCCATTTAACCATAACAGATTTGATCCTTTGCAATTCATCTTTTACTGGGTGTTTTGTTGGGTCCTCTCCTTGTATCCTCATATGAACCCAATGCAACCCATTCAATGTATATGCCAAGAATAAGTCAAGTTCGATTTGAGAAGGAAGAGAAAGTTTATCATATTGCTCTTTTAAGGGTAAGAGTTGATCCAAAACTTTTTGAACTTCGATAAGATTTGCTTTAAGTTCTTCACATGTTGCAACAAATTCTTTGTCATCAGCGAGTTCACCGTAATCCAAGTCCCAATTCATTTTAATTTGATATAGTTTGATTATTACAAATATATTATATTTTTTTACGTTCACTAGAAATTTGTTTATGATGTTTCAAACTCAAAGTTTTAAATTAAAACCACCACGCGTTTAGCTTCGAAAAATAAAATATCACTGAGAGAGAAACACGCACGAAATCCGCTCAAGTAAATGAAGCTGGTCACGCACTCGCACGCACGCATTTTACGAGTGGGCGTTGGGCAGCTCGCACACGGGGCTATGCGACGGATATGATTTTGGGTCTCCCCACAGACATATAAGACGTAAACAGACGGAAGGTATGCTATTACTTAGCGTAGCACAAACACACACATGCAAAACTATGCAGCCTGGGCTGTATCCCTTCGCATGGTTTGGGCCCCCCGCTACCGCTACGCTACTGTGCTTCGAAACGCTCCCGCGCGCGCGCGCGTTACAAGTGTTTTAGTTATAGCGTTGTTTACAACTCGAGTGTAGGGTTACAAGAACACGTAAAATTTATTTTGTTCACAGATAATCGACCTTATCGACAAAACTGTTTGGATAACGATATCATATGTGGTTCTTTTGTAGTAACGGGTGGAAGGAAAATATTTCTTTTTTGTCCCCGTAATTTTGTACTATAATGATTTTTTAAATAAAAGTTGTACCATATATATGCCTTATTTTTTTATAATCTAACAGTATCTATCTAGTTCTGTAATTAAAACAAAGAATACTATCCTGCTACAGTAAACTTTTGAATGAAAAATAAATTACAATTTCGAAATTCGCGGGTTTTTGTACGAAAAAATGATATATTTTGCATCAAGACTTTGTTTTACAAATTTCGTTAAAAGCAATGAATACACATATTTTATTGAAGCCTAGCTATCTTAGAATAGATAACAAGCATTAATAAGTTCTCAGAATGTTCAAATTGTGAAAAAACTGACAAACAATGAACCTCCGTCGTTTTTTATGGTCGGCTCGACCGATCTTTACCCAAGGTCAGTATAAAAACTACTACACGAAACCAAAAAAAAATAATTCAGTATTGCTTGGAAAGGAACGTACTGTCGAAAAAAAATACAAACCAAAAGTATATTAAATGTGGACTGCTCCCATAAAATCCGTTTGTGGCGCATTTTTTGCGCGCCCGCTATCCCATACTAAGATGCTACGTTAGACAAGGACGCGATCCTCCACTCGCGCGTTCTTTTTTTGAAATCATGAAAGATCGCTTGAGTTAGCGTGGTTTCTTGTTATTTTTTATTGCTTATTATTAAATTAGTAATATAAATAGAAAAAGTTGCACAGAAAATAATGAATTTTATAATTTATGAAAAAATGTTTTTTGCGTGGTCAGCCATTTTGTTCCCAAGTTTTTCGATAAAAAGTGGAAATAACACATGAAAACATAAAGTGATCAATTATGTTTGTATTTTATATTAAAATAGACTTATTTAAGCATTTTCTCAAAAAATTTCATTAGTTATATTAAAAAATAACCTCCCTAGCCAGGCATTTTCCCGTACCGTGATCCTAGAAAAAAATGAGACCCGTCAAGCTCAACTTCAAATTCGTGTTTAAAAATTTTTTCGGCCCTGGATGGCAATGGAATTATTTTTAATCGATAGTGGCAGGATCGTAGTTAGCCGAGAAAAAGCCATAGACACATAGAGTTACTCAGTGTTGTGTAACTAAAAAATGATGCAAGCGAAAACAGTTGGGGCTGATCGAGCCCAGAAGCACAGTAGCGCAGAAAAAGTTGGGCTCGATCGAGCCCGTAAGCAGGTTAGGGGGTATCTAGTCTAGGGTAAGTTGTTTACGATAATGCTTTCCATGATTTCAAAGAATGTATGAATGTTGTGTGGAGTGCATGATCTGAGATCATTTATACGGTATTCTACTCTATTATTTTTAGTGTTCACCGATCCAACAACGCAGATTACAAAATGGCGTCACGGCCAAAAATTGCCACGCGTAGCTTAATATCTATGTGTGAGTGAATGTTGTTACAGGTGTAAAAAAGAGATATCGCCATATAGATCCGAATACGTGAGAAAAGGATAACAACAATTACTTGCTACTTATGTATAACTATTAACTTATGTTCCGTCTGTGTACGTCTTATATGTCTGTGGGTCTCCCACTCGCATTTCATACAAAATCACGTCGCACGAGTCGCGTCGTGTCGATTTCATATGAAATTCGACTGGGCAGCGTATCTCAAGTTGCATTGGAATAGCGCCGTGTGCGGAAGGTATTTGTATAAAAACATAATTCTCTAGACATGTAACGCTTCTACATTCACCGCTTCGATTGCGATTCCATTTACGCACATAAACTAACAGTTATAAAAACGAAACACTCAAACATACTCATAGACAAAATGCATGTGATTGGTCACAAGGTCACGCGTCCTCGTCGGTCGGGGGCGGTCAACGCAAAATCCGTTCAGCGGTTTGGCCTTGAAAGCGTAACAAACAGACAGAGAGACAGACAGACTTTCGCATTTATAATAATAAGTATGCCCATCATGTCCTCACTGCAAAAGTGTATGCTGCATATTTAACTATTTTTACTAGGCATCCTTTCAAATTAATTTCTCTCCAGACAAACCGCGTTTATGAACTTATCACGCTGAATTTCATTTGTTGGGAATCTGAGTCAATGAAAAATTGGTACTAACTACTAATGCATCATATCATCCTTCATACTAGAAACAAACATCTTTTTTCTGAGCACACCACGTGATAGGTACATACTGCATGGAAATAAAATCATAGGTACATTTTGCATAACACTTTCCAAAAATGTCAAGTATGGATTATTAAAATGTTTATTTTCTTACATAAGAAAGATTCAGTATGGCTTCTGCAGCACTTCCAGCACATGTCGGCATTTTTAATGAATAGATTTTAGCAAAAACACAGCAATATTCTCAAAGGAAACTTTTTGCGACGCAACCGCACGATTCGAGTGTCACGGCCAACTGTTGCGCTGCGCGGTTCATATTTTAAGCCCCGCCCTCCGCGGTATATATCGCGTGGAATGATTTTTCGGGATTAGTTACGCTTCTAAAGAATTATTATTAATAGACTTACATCCGTATTATTAAACCTTCACTCAAATTCGACTCAACCTTACTCCACGTCATTGATATGATTAGTTGTCACAAGCTTCCTTGACTTGAGTTGATTTCTCATTGGAGGTGAGTATCGAACTGTCAAATATAAGGTTGGTCGAGAGGTACCTTGAGGCGTTCTTGTAATGAAATAAATAAGATAAAAAACGGGTTTTTGTCACTTTTGGCCTAGGTATTTACTTACTTAATTTTATTTTTAACTCTATTCTTTTGTAATTTTCAATGTTTGTATTTAAAATTGTTATTATAACCTCATTGGAGTTTGCTGAAGCAACCAACTAAGAATGTCGTTTTCAAGGAAAGTTCGAGGACTTCCTTAAGGTGCCCTCGAATGAGTTTGAGTTAACGGGGGAAGAATTGTACGGGGGTTACACCCGTATTCTTGAACATAACCTTAAGGACGTCTTTCCTCAAGGAAATCCTCAAACTTTCCTTGAAAACGATATTCTTAGTTGGTTGCTTGAGCAGACTCCAATGAGGAACGACACAGGTTATAATAACATTTCAAAGCACAAAAATACAAAAGAATAGGGTAAAAAATAAACAAAGTAAGTAAATAACTAGGCAAAAAAAATATCTCCAACCATTTTCGAGGCCGCCTCAAGGTACCTCTCGACCACTCTCTCTCTGGGTGAAGGTTTAAGAATATGGGTGTAACACTCATATTCTTAAACCTTCACTCAATCTCGACTTAACCTTACTCCACCTCATTGGTATGATTAGTCGTCACTAACTTCCTTGACTTAAGGTGATTTCTCATTGGAGGTGAGAATCGAACTGTCAAATATAAGGTTAGTCGAACGCGTAAAAATTTCTGACAGTGTTGGCCACTAACATACCTCGGATCATGTTCCTGTTGGTCTGGTTTCCCTGTAAAAAAGGGTTACAGAGGTCAGACGGCAGTCGCTCCATTGTAATAACCAGTACTGCCAAATGTAGGACTATGACTTGTAAGTATAGTCGCCTTACCATATGTAGTAAGGTGACGACGCAACTAGAAATACACGCTAGGATGATGATGATGTCCCTCGTTGGAGTTTGCTCAAGCAACCAATTAGCTAGTCAACTAAAAAATAAATTGTGTATTTTATGTATTTTATTGATAGAATAGACTTGTTCGGAGATATAATTTGAACAATTTTTTTTTTTAATTTTTAAGTTTTCATAGTGATGATGTCACGTAGCTATAATGGCCCTCTCGAACTGCAAGTTAAAAAGCAAAAATGACTAAGGCATTAAAAAATATGTATGTCAGTGTCAAATGTAAAAGTCAGGATGGACCTCGAGCCGCGAGTGGGTCTCTTGACTGTTTACAATCGCAAAATATCTAGGTACCCCATTTCTAGTATCTATACATCTATTGCACATAAGCCTGTTTATTGGACTTTACTGCCGTCTCTTTATCCGTTGACATCTGATTTTTTATCAATTGGACACCGATTCTTCATAATAATGTATGAATGAATGTTATGAAGATGTAGTCAGGTTATGTATGGGTTGTAAATTGAATAGCGTAGCCGGAAGTTGACCGGCTACGTCACATGATAACCTTGCTAAAAAATTAAGGTCATTAAGTTTTCTGCGATTTTCTTCAAAAATACTTGCTTATCTAAAGATCAGGGGGCTTACCATAAACTTTAACAAAACCATCATGGTTTTCGCCCATCTTGTTTTAAGCTTAAAATAATATTGTTCCAAATCGTACCATGAACTTTTAAAACAAGATTGTTGTATTCCTGCTTAGAGTTGTGAAAGAACGAATGATTTGTCTATTCCCTGGCGATTGTGAGAGCGAGACTCCGCTATATAATTCGTATAGCTGCATCACTTTTACGCAGTGTTCCGATTGACTCTCGTTACGAAATATTGAATTTTAAATTTAATATATTGAATAATTCAATATATTAAATTTAAATGTGTGTTTTTAAAGTTGATTTTGTGTTCAAAATATATAAAATACATTTATATTATTAAATTTCAATTACAACAAATAAAAAATGAAATTTGGGTTTTGATTACAAACGAAGCTGTGCACGCAAATGAGATTCGGAACATTTTTTTACGTTTTATAAAGACAACTGACAGTTCACGCGCAGT
Organism: Euzophera pinguis; assembly: GCA_947363495.1. Taxonomy (NCBI): domain Eukaryota; kingdom Metazoa; phylum Arthropoda; class Insecta; order Lepidoptera; family Pyralidae; genus Euzophera; species Euzophera pinguis. Next base: position 5,278,793 of record OX376170.1, on the reverse strand, counting down.
CACTCAAAAGGTCTCGCACTGAGTTTGTTTAGATAAAAATATTTAAATAATAGCTTTGGCTTATTCCAAGTAAGTTAAATGCGGGGTCCAGATTCACAGGTTTTTCTCGAGAGAGAACTGTGAATGGGGACAGCGTTCTCGTACTCTTCTCCTTCCTTTGTTGAACGAGGGTCTAGCAGTAACAGAGGAGCCGGCATTGTCGCTAGCCTAGCCTATCATGTCTTGTGGAAAAAATAGTAAAATGTCTATTATTTTTTTACATTCATCATCATCATTTCAGCCGCAGTCAGTCCACTGCTGGACATAGGCCTCTCCCAATGATTTCCAAAATGATCGGTTGGCAGCAGTCTGCATCCAGCGTTTACCTGCGACCTTTTTCAGGTCATCTGACCATCTGGTCGGTGGATGTCCAATGCTACGCTTACCGGTACGTGGTTGCCATTCGAGACCCTTTCTGCCCTTCGGCCATCGGTTCTCCGCGCTATGTGCCCCGCCCACTGCCACTTTTTTATATTAAGTTACTAAAATAATTAAGATGTTTTTATTTTTAGGTTTCTGTCTAACGGCTTGCTCTAAACGACACGGCGACATTGAGTCTCTTAGAAAATCTCTGGAGCAAGCAATGGCGAAATTTCCCATGGCAACAGTGCGTGAATCCATAGATTCATGGCCAGACAGATTAAAAGGCCTTTAAAAGCCAAAGGTGTCCACTTTGAACAGAATATTGTTTTTATTTTTTGCTGAGGCTAATAAATATGTACATATAAGTTTTAGTAATATTACATTACTTCATAAAAAATGCATTTTTATTTGTAACAGAACTTATGGCCGGACGAGGTATACTTAAACAACATCACGTAACTAACACAAAACAAATCTAACACATAATAATGAAAGATTCAACACACACAGTCGCACACTAATAGTTTTTTGCACAAAGTTAGAATTTACCATGAATTTACCTTGTTATTTGTAACACAAGATCATTGAAAGAATCACACTCAACATGAAAAAAGTTTTGTTTCCATCACATCCGACCAACTTTTTCAAGATCGCTAAATTTGACGTAAAAACAACATTGCTAACTGTCAAATACTGCTCATGGTACGAAATTGAATGAACAATTTACTGTGACGTCATCAAAACTGCTAGGAAATGCAAGCTTATAGTAATATTGTTTTTTACGTGTCATGGTACGAATTTCGAGAGTAATATTAAAATAATACTGCTATAAGACATTATGGTAAGCCCCCTGATCAATGTAATCTGTTCCCTAAGCCTATTCCTTAATATGGTTTACGAATTAGACATTTTAATGAAAAAGTTGACTAGCCAATTAAGAATGTCGTTTTCAAGGAAAGTTCGATGACTTCCTTATGGCGTCCTCGAATGAGTTTGAGTGAAGGATGTCCATAAGGCTATGTTTAAGAATACGGGGGTTAAGATATTAAACATGACTGAGCTCTATGACCTAAAACTCGAGCAGAAAAAAGATAGCTATAGTGGAGGAGTTTAATAGGGTAACCATGATAATGATTTGGATTGGAAAAAAATTTTTTTTTAACTTCGTAAATACTGCACATAAGTAGCTAGCTAGATAGCTTAGCGGGACGTGATTGTTGGTGACGATTACGCGAGTTAAGCAACAGGTGGTGCAACCTAACCTGGAGTGGACAGCATTTGGCGTATTACGTTCAGCCGTTAGTCTTGCTTGTCTAGTGGAGCCAAGGCCTCTAGTAGTTTCCTTGTCTTTCCCGAGGGGGGCAATAGGGGAGACATGTCTACGAAACGTTATTTTCGACCAGACTCCAACTTCCTTAAAATCTGCACAGAACTACTTAAAAGGAGTTTAGCACCTCTTCACTCGAAACATTTGATTATGTTTGAAAAAATCTGCATAAATTATGTACCACATTTCCCCTTTTTTCCAGAGGAGCGTGGTCACCCTATTTTGCACAAGTACCAATGTGATAAAGCTTGTATTTGCTAGAAAGAGACAGATTCTTCCATTATTTCTATCTCACTTGGCTCGGCCTTACCTCCATGTAAATTTTCAAAAGTAATCAGTCCTGTTTAATATTTATTAAACTCCGTATTCCTAAACAGAACCTGTGTAATTTTTCCTGTCCTAACTCACAGCACGCATTGGGAAACTGTAAGTGCTGTCAGTGTTTGTATAAAATAAATAAATAACAATATGAACGTCCTTCACCCAAACTCATTGGAGGGCGCCTTATTCTAGGAAGTCCTCGAACTTTCCTTGAAAACGACATTCTTAATTCGTTGCTTTAACAAACTCCAATGAGGAAAGACACTGGTTATAATAACAATCCGAAGCACAAAAATTTAAAAATACAAAAGTATACAGTAAAAAATAAACTATGAGGAAGGGTTTGAAATGAAACCGTAGTTACGTAGGTACACTGTTTATTAACAACAACTAATATGGTACATTCGTGAGTAAATTACTCCGGTTTTACAATAGTGAGTGTCAATGCGAGGCATACAAAAAGGGGCGAGTGATACGGAAACACGCGTCTTTGGCGTCGGTATCGGACGGCGGACTACTGCCGTGCCACTCGCATGTTGGCGCGCTTGCGGCAGCCACCTAGCGGCGGGTATTGGCACTACTCTGGTGTACGTATCGATAACGCGCGGGCAAACATCCGCGAGATCCTCTTACAGGGCGATGGGTTGCTATATAACAAATTAAGTAGTTAACTAGGCAAAAATTGGAAAAACCTGATTTATAACCACTTTCGAGGCAGCCTCAAGATACCACTCGACCAACCTTGTATTTAACAGTTCGATACTCACCTCCAATGAGGAATCTCCTCAAGTCAAGAAAGCTAGTGCCGACTAATCATACCAATGAGTTGGAGTAAGGTTGAGTCGAGTTTGAGGAAACGTTTGAGAATATGGGGGTGAGTCGCATTTGAGTGAAGGTTTAAGAATATGAGTGTAAGACCATGGTATGAAAGATACTCGCACTAGAGTAGTATGTTCAAGTTTCATTGAAATAGCGCCGTGTGCGAACTGCCTTATGTAGCGTAGATCGCTGTGACAACGTTTTGACTGAATGACAACGCAAACGTTACGATCGGTTTTCACAACGATCTTTATTTCACAACGACTTTTCTTCCGTCCGTGTATAAGTTGTCATCGTTGTCATATCACGGGGCGTATTGTTGCTTGTGTGTGATGCAGTTCGTGCGTTTGCAGAGAAGTTTCGTTGTCCCATAACGAGTCAGCATATAGGCGTAAACCACGCACAAGGCTTGAATAAATAATAATGGACCATTTTGAATAAATAGAAAATAAATATATATTTTTAAATTACTTATGATTTTTTTATCGTTTAGTTATTTGTATCTTTCTAAATAAAATAATATTAAAAAAAATTTGATTCGCGTGCTTGATTTTCGCTTGTATTGTTTTTCTTTTCTTAGTAATTCATATTTTTGTAAGAAAAATGAAAAAGAAATGATTTTTGTTATTGTTGACGAAAAAACATCAATAATCTCTCTTAACCATATCCACGACATGCGCAATATTAAAAAAACAGTATCAAAACCAACGCATAATTCATTAAAACAAACATGATCCTGACGAAAATAACAGAATTTGTGACCAAAACAACTATCTATTTCAAAACGTCCAGGCAATCGTTGGGAAATAGATCGTTGTAAAATAGATGTTTTGTACAACGTTATGAGCAACCCAACGTTTTGTTGAGTTTTCTAGAAAACGCGCAACGACACATAGCTAGCACCACGGAGTATTTACTAAGAGGAGATGCCGTTTGAAATGGCGCAGTGCTGTGATCATTGGCGCCTCGCCGCTCACAAAAGTGGGCGGAGCTTGTCACTACTCGTTCAAAAGCGTACCGAGAAACAGATCGCGAGCTCCTAAGTGCGTCACGACTATCCACGGGTTTTTTACAAATTTAGCATTGAATGATTGGTTTTTGTTAAATAGGTAGGTAAGATATATTTACGGCTCTAAAAGTTATACCTAATATTTAAAACATTCATAATTTATGAAATATCGCAATGTTTTTAAGATTGGAACTTCGAAGTACTAGAGACATCTATTGACAAATACTTGATAATTTGTAAATAACGTAGTACTGCTACTTTCCGTAAGATGGATATCATTGTTGGTTGGAGCCACGGCCGAAACCAAGCACCCCGCACGTCTGCCTTCCGCCCCGTGTAGCCTCACAAATACTTTCTTACAAAACGCTTACGACATCTCCTCTTTGTAATTGGCTAGTAAACTTTTTCATGAAAATGTCTAATTCGTAAACCATTTCGAGGAATAGGCTTAAGGAACAGATTACATTAATCAGATCTTTAGATGAGCAAGTATTTTTAAAGAAAATCGCAGAAAATCCAATGACTTTCATTTTTTAGCAAAGTTAACGTATGACGTAGCCGGAAAACTTCCGGCTATTCCATGGAGTAATTATAAAGGGGAGATGCCTTAATAAGCGTTTTGTAAGAAAGCGTTTGTGAGGCTACACGGGGCGGAAGGCAGACGTGCGGGGTGCTTGGTTTCGGCCGTGGCTCCAATCATAGAGCACGAGCAACGACAAGCTCCGCCCACTGCAGTGTCGGCGAGGCGCCAATGAGTACGTCACTGCGCCATTTCAAACGGCATCTCCCCTTTATAATTACTCCATGGGCTATTCACATTTAATTTTTTAGGTTGGTAGCACAGGGTAGTGAATAAATATTTTTTGTTTGGTAGCGCTAATTAAGCGCTTCACGTACTTGTCACCCATGTCAAATGTCATCTCTGTTCAAGTAAACATAACCCATAAATAACCTAACTACATCTTCATTACATTCATTCATACATTATAATGAAGAATCGGTGTCCAATTATTGAAAAATCAGATGTCAACGGATGAAGGGATGGCAGTAAAGTCCAATAAATAGGCCAATATGCATTAAATATGAGAAATGGGGTAGATACCTAGTTATATGGCGATTGTAAACAAACAAGAAACCAACTTGCGGCTCGCGGTCCATCTTGACTTTGACATACATATTTTTTAATACCTTAGTAATTTTTGCTTTCTTGCAGTTCGAGACGGCCATCACTACAAAATTAATTTTTTAGTTGACTAGCCAAATATATTATGCAAACTGACATTTTTATTTTACTGTATTTCTGACTAGGCAAAATTTTTGAAGTGATGGTAATACTTTGGGAAAACAGGGGTTACTTGGTTACTTCAGGTCAAATTTTCTGTCATCAGCCTATTGTATGACTAGTGGCCTTGATTCCACTAGACAAGCAGGACTAACGGCTGAACGTAATACGCCAAGTGTTGTCCACTCCAAGTTAGGGCGCACCTGCTGTTGCTTAACTCGCGTAATCGTCACCAACAATTACGCCCCGCTAAGCTATCTAGATAGCTACTTATGTGCAGTATTTACGAAGTTTAAAATATTTTGTATACACTATTAAACAGAGATAGTTGCCTATCCACTATCTATCTTGTTCTGCTCGGGTTTTAGGTCAAACAGCTCGGTCCTGTTTAATATACGTGCATGTTTTGCACAATCTGAAGCCCTTTCCTTGAATGCATGGGACATGTGTCGAACAAAAATCATTCGATTTCGAACGAAAATTATTCGATAGCTAATCAAAATTATTATTACGATGTTCGTTATTGTTAAAAGTACGAAGTATTTTTGTTCGATATCGAACTATTTTTATTCGACAAATATTTAAATGTATGACATGACGATAATAACCAAAATGGGGACCAATTTTGACTGATATGTTATTTTCACTGCTCTTCTCAAACAAAAAAAAAAACCAAGTTGAGAACCTCCTTTTTTTAACAAACAGCAGAGAACATCAAACAAGGACGACTTTTGGCGGGAAACTGTGAAAAGCAGTATCGACGGTGTATTTTATTATTCAAAATGTGTTATATTCGGAGCATGATTTATAAACTGTCAGTTCATGGGCACATTATATTTATTTTGATAAAAGAAAAACATTAATTTTATATATAGTTAGTATGCTCTAGTTACCGTTACTTGTTCAATACATTCACTTTATGGTTATAATGACAAATTTTTAAAGAATAAATTTAGTCAAAGAGACTGTATCAATCATCTAAGTACTCAAAAGGTTCTGGCGGCTCTGGTTCTTTTTCTTCCTCAGTTTTGGGTCCAAACGCCGCGACAGGTTCTACAAGCACTTGCTCTATGTCTTCAGAGTGATTCAACATCACAATACCACCAATAGTAATGTCTTTTAATGGATTAAATCCAGATCCTTCGACAACAGTGAGCCCCTTCAATTGTTGCCTCATTACTCTTGCTGGATTGTTTAAAATTTCAAATGTTGGCTCCGGTTCTTTCTTCTCCTTAGTTTCTTTCTCATCTCCTTCCTTTTCTTCTTTCTTTCCCTCTTTAGATAAGCTTGTATCTTTTTCTGTCTTGCCATGAACTGTAATATTGGGGTTTGGGGATTTGGATGGCTTTTTTTCTTCTTCATCTACATCCATTTTAGAAGATGATGAAGCACTACCACTTGACCCTTCTGTACCGTGAGCGCGCCTGCGAGCTCGGGCCGCGGCAATGCTCAACACTGCAGTGGTAACACGTTCCCTCTCTTCACGCTTCTTCTCTTCTAGTGGAGCAGGGTATGCATACAAAGATGGTTTTGCATTGGACTTGAAGTCTAGTTGTGGCATCTTCAAGTCAGAGTTAAGAGCAATCAAACATGTTGGAGTGAAGGCAAGAGACAGACAGTGGGCTAGTGGGAACCAGTACCAGTACTGGGTGAACACCAGCATGCCCACAACGGCCAACATATTCATATGACCAGTTCTGTTCTGAAGAGACACTGTCACATTACGTCCACCAGCATCAATAATTCCCTGAGCTAAAATAGCGCCGAATTTCGCCATAACGTCTTCATGCTTGTTCGATATGACCTGTGCGTACAGTTGACGGAAATAGGTTACTTTAGGGCATAAAGTTTCAGTTTGTTGAATAAGAATCATAGCTGAAGCAATCAATGCCCCTTGTCTAACAAAATTGACAGGGTCAAATTTTACCATGGGTTCTAAAAGGCCAATCGCCTCACGATTACCCGTACCAGCACAGGCAATACCCAATGCCATAGCTGCACCATAACGTACATGTGGATTGTAAGACTCTGCCAAAAGTGATACCACGGAGGGGCATTGTTCTGGGGTTCTGAAAAGTAAGAAACCTAGAGCCGTAACAGCTGCACGACGCACATCATCATTAACATCAGATACAGCAACATGTAGTAACGTACGAATTGAATCATTGTTGCCAGTTCCACAGTATGCAGTAGCAATAGTGTAGCAACCTGCGCGTCGCAATAGTGGATCCTTGTCTCTCAATAGTTGTTGGACTAAAGCATCAGCTTCTTCAAGTCTTCCATACATAGTGAAGGAAATGCCCACTGCTAAGCCCCTGAGGATCTTCTCATGTTGAGTTTCTTGAGCATATGCAACCATATCTTCAATGGCAGCGGCATGCCTAGATCCCAACATGACCATACCCATTGCAATTCCTGCTGCCTCTCCAGTGACTGCATCATCTTGGTATAGATTGAACTTGAGTTGTTCATAGACATCCTGGCGATGGGTGCCCATAGCTGCTAATCCCAAGCCAAGGCAGCCCCCATGGCGCACCATTTCATTTTGAGCATCTTTTAATTGGGTTAAAAGATAATCAATGATATTTGCACCATGGTTAGCATGAATTAATCCAAGGGCATAAAGACCACCACCTTCAGAGTAACCAGATGAGGGTCCAGCTTCCTTGGGGAGATAAGATTGCATGAGAGCTAAGGATTCATTTTCGTGACCTCTGTGGATGACGCCGAGAGAAGCTGTGACTGTCAACTTGGCCCAGTTTGTGGCTCTGGCTAACCACTCAAGATTGTCTCTTAAGAATTGATCACTTGTTGTTCCAGCGTGCATGAAAGCATTAGCTATAACTGTTGCTGTATGACATATCGACACTCTGATGGCATCCTTGGTGTTCTTAAGTATAAGCATGTCAGCATGGTTGGACCTTATTAAAAATTGAAGTTGTAATCCGATGGAGACTTCTCCACCCAGGATGGAGATTAATTTTTCTACTCTTCTTTGATGTTCCTTTTCTTCATCATTGAGGCTATCAATATCCCTTTCTGAAGTCTTGGTCTCTTCTGCGGGAGTCTCTACTTCCATAGATGACTCTGGGAATGGTCCACCTTGTGGTTGTGGCTTTCCACCGAGGGCACTAGGGATAGGGGCAGTTGTCCTTAAAGCTTGTAGAACTCTACCAAGAAATTGCTGAGTGGCTGAATCATACAAGTCAAAGGCAATTTGGTAAGCCATCAGAACAGATTCCTGAGGGCCTGACGTGAGTTTGTCCAATATTTCAGCTACTGAAAGTGGGTCTTCCAGGAAGATGAGACATTGACACATGTTGACATAGTCTGGGATGTTAAGACCTCTGTAGAGCCCCACTAGGGACCGGAGTACAGTGCTGCGGAATCCTCTGTTTTGGAGAAGGCTCATTGCAACAGTGAAGGCATACTGAAGCATACCTGAAAATATAAATATTAATTGCAATTAGCTAAAAACGAAAATAAACATAAACCACTTACACCCCCCATATTCTTAAACATAACCTTAAGGACTTCCTTCACTCAAACTCATTGAACCTTAAGGAAGTCCTCGAACTTTTCTTGAAAATAACATTCTTAGTTGGTTGCTTGAGCAAACTCCAATCAGGAACCACACCGGTTATAATAATAATCCAAAGCATAAAAATTGGAAAATACAAAATAGAATAAAAAATGAAAAAGTAAATAGATACCTAGGCAAGAAGTGGCAGAAAAGCCTTAACGTACCTCTCGACCAACCTTATATTTGACAGTTTGATACTCATCTCCAATGAGGAATCTCCTTAAGTCAAGGAAGCTTGTGTCAACTAATCATACCAATGAGTTAGAAGGTAAGGTAAGGTTGAGTCGAGTTTGAGTTAATGTTAGAGAATATGGTTGTATCTTTTGTGTATTTAATCTTTCTACAGATACAGAAATAAATAAGAGTCCACAACTTTGCCGATCACATTCAAGACAAAGTATGACATTTTACTTACCAGCAATATCATCTGATTTCATAATGGACTGCTCAAAGATGTCCATCCGGCGGGTCTCCAGAGCCAACCCCAAAGCTTGACGATACTGCCCGTCGTCCAGACATCTCTGGAACATCCTGTTCACAATAGCCTCCAGTCGCGGGTCGATAGCCTCCCCGGAACTATCCACAAACAACGACTTCCTCTTTTGTGTATAAAAGTCGATAGCCTTCGCAATCGTAGTATCCACATATTCATTCCGTGCATTCACGTCGAACAAATCACCAGCTCCTAATGCGTACGTCAATGAATCTTCAAACGCACCCAAGTGGTAGTAAACTTTACTAGCAACCAATGCCGCCAGTTGGTGCTGCGAAAACACTTTGTCTTCATGCAGGATTTCAATTTTCTCAATGGATTCTGATATTTCAGGCCAAAATTCGTCGACGATATTGTCCAACCTCTTCAAAGCGAACTCCTTTACTTCCGACATAGGTTCGTCGAGCAGGGATATTATCCCTGCAGCTGATGTAATATTCATTTTGAGTAATTTTTATTTATTGATTAAAACAAAATACTGATTTAAACTGGGCTGGATTATTGAATAGAAATTACGATTACGATGCGATGATTTGACAAAAACACTCTTCTTTTTGATTGATCGCCGTACCATAAACTAAAGTGTTTAGTTTATTTGCAAGTCAGTCAGTATTTGTTGCCATCACAGACATATAAGACGTACGTTTACGTCTTATATGTCTGTGGTTGCCATTAACAAAGTTTAAAAACCGTCCAAAATATCAATTTTCTTGCCAGGAGGCTTACCAACATCTCTTAAAGTAGCGCAAAATCCACAACAACTAGTAAGCAAGTAAGCATTATTGTATTTTTATGTTTACAAGTACAGCAGAGCTTGTGGAAAAAAAATCTACAATTTGTTTAATTGAATTTTTAATCATTTTTATGATGTTTTCCTACATGTATATTAAGGCCACGGCGCCTGTATGATGGTTAGGTTCAATATTGAGTGGAACGGTGTGAGGTATTTTTTATGAATGAGATGCACGTCTGCTCTGGACAATAGTTTATTTAGCACTAATGATTTGTATTACATGCAATGTTGAGTCGGACAGCGCCCTTTGAAGCGTCGACCATCGGAACACTGATCACAAGTAAAAAGCACATCTTGTGTTAGGCACTGAGGTTGCTGGCTGTCTTGTGCTAGTTGTTGCGATGGGGTCGGGAGAGTTGAGCCTGCTTTAATTTCATGTAGCCGGAGGCGGCCGAGGTGAGGATAGATTCTCATCAGCAGTTAAGTATCCATCTGGGTTTTCTTCAATAGAAATATCATTATCATACATTTATTCAAAATAATTTTTCTCTTTAAGTATGAAATAATAAACATTGTTTATGTTTGACGTTTCTGTCATGCCAATGTGTGCGCAACCGGAGCCTTGATGGTGTAGTAACTTGAAACTTATAAAATCCCTTTATTTAGTTTACGGATGCAGTGGTTGGTTGAATCAAATTAATGGTTTCAGATTATACTTACACCCGTATTCTTAAACCTTCACTCAAACTTGACTCAACCTTACTCACCAACTCATTGGTATGATTAGTCGTTACAAGCTTCCTTAGCTTGAAATGATTTCTCATTAGAGGTGAGTATCGAACTGTCAAATAAGTTTGATCGAGAGATACCTTGAGGCGTCCTTGAAGTGAAATAAAAGGGAATAAAAAACGGGTTGACAGTTCGATACGCATCTCCAATGAGAAATTATCTCAAGTCAAGGAAGCTTGTGAAAGAAGCTTATTGGGAGGAATATGGCAAGACTGGAAGCAGTGAGTCTATGGCATGGAACTAAAGGTAAAGCTAAAAGCCACGCAGGCATACAACAGGCTGGTTCAAGAAAATTTGACCTGTTTTCCACAAAGTATTATCATCACTTCAAAAATTTTGCGTAGTCAGAAATACAGTAAAATAAAAATGTCAGTTTGCTTAATTTAATTGGCTAGTAAACTTTTTCATGAAAATGTCTAATTCGTAAACCATTTCGAGGAATAGGCTTAGGGAACGGATTACATTAATCAGATCTTTAGATAAGCAAGTATTTTTTAAGAAAATCGCAGAAAACCCAATTACTTTCATTTTTTAGCAAGGTTGACGTATGACGTAGCCGGATAACTTCCGGCTATTCACATTTATTTTTTTAGGTTGGCAGCACAGCGTAGTGAATACATATTTTTTGTTTGGTAGCGCTAACTAAGCGCTTCACGTACTTGTCACCCATGTCAAATGTCATCTCTGTTCAAGTAAACATAACCTAATTACATTCATTCATACATTATAATGAAGAAGCGGTGTCCAATTATTGAAAAATTAGATTTAAACGGATGAAGAGACTGCAGTAAAGTCCAATAAACAGGCCAATATGCAATAGATACGAGAAATGGGGTACCTAAATATTTGGCGATTATAAACAAACAAGAAACCAACTCGCGGCTCGCGGTCCATCTTGACTTTGACATTTGACACTGACATATATATTTTTTAATACCTTAGTAATTTTTGCTTTCTTGTAGTTCGAAATGGCCATTATAGCTGCGTGACGTCATCACTATAAAATCTTTAAAAATAAATAACAAAATAAATATAATTTTAAGAATTGGCTAGTCACCTAAAAAAAATTGTGTATTTTATATATTTTATTGATAGAATAGACTATTTAGGAGATACAATTAAAACCAAAAAAAATCTTAAAATGATATTTATTTTGTTATTTAATTTTAAAGATTTTATGGTGATTACGTCACGCAACTATAATGGCCATCTCGAACTGCAAGACAGCAAAATTACTAAGTTATTAAAAAATATGTATGTCAGTGTCAAATGTCAAAGTCAGGATGGACCGAAGGCCGCGAGTTGGTTTCTTGTTTGTTTACAATCGCCAAATATCTTGGTACCTACCCCATTTCTCGTATCTATTGCATATTGGCCTGTTTATTGGACTTTACTGCCGTCCCTTCATCCGTTGACATCTGATTTTTCAATAATTGGACACCGATTCTTTATTATAATGTATAAATGAATGTAATGAAGATGTAGTTAGGTTATGTATGGGTTATGTTTATTCGAACAGAGATGACATTTGACATGGGTGACAAGTACGTGAAGCGCCTAATTAGCGCTACCAAACAAAAAATATTTATTCACTACCCTGTGCTACTAACCTAACAAATTAAATGTGAATAGCCGGAAGTTTTCCGGCTACGTCATACGTTAACTTTGCTAAAAAATTAAAGTCATTGGGTTTTCTGCGATTTTCTTAAAAATACTTGCTTATCTAAAGATCTGATTAATGTAATCTGTTCCATAAGCCTATTCCTCGAAATGATTTACGAATTAGACATTTTTTATGAAAAAGTTTACTTGCCAATTGGCTAGTCAACTAAAAAATAAATTGTGTATTTTATATATTTTATTGATAGAATAGACTATTTCGGAGATACAATTTAAACGAAAAATTCTTAAAATTATATTTATTTTGTTATTTAATTTTAAAGATTTTATAGTGATGACGTCACGCAGCTATAATGGCCATTTCGAACTGCAAGAAAGCAAAAATTACTAAGGTATTAAAAAATATATATGTCAGTGTCAAATATCAAAGTCAGGACGGACCGTGGCCGCGAGTTGGTTTCTTGTTTGTTTACAATCGTCAAATATCTAGGTACCTACCCCATTCTCCTATCTATTGCTTTTGGCCTGTTTATTAGACTTAACTGCCGTCTCTACTTTCGTTGACATCTGATTTTTCAATAATTGGACACCGATTCTTCATTATAATGTATGAATGAATGTAATCAGGTTAATTATTTATAGGGTTATGTTTACTTGAACAGAGATAACATTTGACATGGGTGACAAGTACGTGAAGCGCATAATTAGCGTTACCAAACAAAAAATATTTATTCACTACCCTATGCTGCCAACCTAAAAAATTAAATGTGAATAGCAGGAAGTTATCCGGCTACGTCATACGTTAACTTTGCTAAAAAATGAAAGTCATTGGGTTTTCTGCGATTTTCTTAAAAAATACTAGCTTATCTAAAGATCTGATTAATGTAATGTGTTCCCTAAGCCTATTCCTCGAAATGGTTTACGAATTGGCTAGTAAACTTTTTTATGAAAATGTCTAATTCGTAAACCATTTCGAGGAATAGGCTTAGGGAACAGATTACATTAATCAGATCTTTAGATAGGCAAGTATTTTTCAAGAAAATCGCAGAAAACCCAATGACTTTCATTTTTTAGCAAGGTTGACGTATGACGCAGCCGGATAACTTCCGGCTATTCACATTTAATTTTTTAGGTTGGCAGCACAGCGTAGTGAATTAATATTTTTTGTTTGGTAGCGCTAACTAAGCGCTTCACGTACTTGTCACCCATGTCAAATGTCATCTCTGTTCAAGTAAACATAACCTAATTATATTCATTCATACATTATAATGAAGAAGCGGTGTCCAATTATTGAAAAATCAGATGTAAACGGATGAAGAGACTGCAGTAAAGTCCAATAAACAGGCCAATATGCAATAGATACGAAAAATGGGGTACCTAAATATTTGGCGATTGTAAACAAACAAGAAACCAACTCACGGGTAGCGGTCCATCTTGACTTTGACATTTGACACTGACATAATTATATATTTTTTAATACCTTAGTAATTTTTGCTTTCTTGCAGTTCGAAATGGCCATTATAGCTGCGTGACGTCATCACTATAAAATCTTTAAAATTAAATAACAAAATAAATATAATTTTAAGAATTTTTCGTTTAAATTGTATCTCCGAAATAGTCTATTCTATCAATAAAATATATAAAATACACAATTTATTTTTTAGTTGACTAGCCAATTGGCAAGTAAACTTTTTCATAAAAAATGTCTAATTCGTAAATCATTTCGAGGAATAGGCTTATTTTTTGGACTTGCCTTGTCACTTTATTGGTAATCACACGTGTTTAGAGATAAATTCGCGAACTTTCCAAATAATTCTGTGTTTTTCCAAAATATTTTTTTTTTGTTTGTGTTGTCTTGGTGGTGGATTAAAGGTAGGTATTAAATATTTATTAAAAATCTGCCCATCTAGAAATGGGCAAAGAACCTCCTGATAGGGGAGGTTCTCCTCCCCCAGTCTCCCTTATGGATGTAACTGATCCTAGTCCTTCTTCAAAGACTAGACTTAAACGCCCTGCTGAGTCGGAAGTATTTTTGGAGGCTAAAAGAAGCACTCCTCCCTCCAATTCCATCCAGTCTATTTTCACAAAACCTGGTTATGAAGAAAACTCTAATTTCCAGTATGGAGATTCTGACCCAGGACCTTTTATTGTACATGTCAGCCGGGCGGAACCGGACAGCACAGGTGAATTATCCATTAGAGTTCTGAAGTTTGCTCAACTGATCCACAGAAACAATGTTGTTGGTATTAAGGATGATGGAATCAAACCAGTTAGTCGGAGTAAAATAAGTGTAACTTTTAAATCTGCTAAAGATGCCAATAATTTTGTCTCCCACCCTCTGTTAAAAGAAAATAATTTGAGTTCTTTAATCCCAAGATTCCTAGTTTCTCGTATGGGAGTGGTTCGTAGTATTCCTTCAGACTGGTCCCTGGAAGACTTAATTAGTTCCATACATGTTCCCAGAGGATGTGGGGAAGTTGTTAAAGCTAGACGTTTGAATATTAAAAAACCTACTGATTCTGGTGTAACCTGGGTTCCATCTACCACTGTTGTCCTCACCTTTTTGGGTCAAAATCTTCCAGAAAAAATTTTCTGCTTCAACACTGCCCTTCATGTTGATGTCTACCAACTTCCCACTATTCAATGTCGAAATTGCTGTAAGTTTGGACATGTGAAATCACAGTGCAGATCGAAGGCCCGATGCTTTAAATGCGGACAAAGTCATTCAGGAGATGACTGTAGTCGAGACGATTTTATATGCTGTCTGTGTGGTGGCAAGCATCTTGCCACAGAAAGTCGTTGCCCTGAACATCTTAGGCAAAAGTCTATTAAGATGGTGATGTCTCAGGAAAATATAAGCTACTCTGAAGCGGCTCGTCGATTTCCATCTTCCAGAACTCCTTATTCTGAAATGGCTTCTTCCCCTTCCCACTCTTCAAAGTCTCCTTATCACTCCCAAATTCCAAACTATGCATCATACTATACCCCAGAGAAAAAATCTTATAGAAAAACTGTTTATCTATCTCCTCATCCTGCTCCTCCCCTTTCTAAATCCTATGACATAGAAGCCCATAACGCCTTGACTTTCTCTCCCAAATCTGTTCAACCCAATGGCTGTGCTCTTACTTCTCCCTCAACTCCCACTAGCCCAACTCCTAAACTTACTCCTAATGATAACTTAATTGAACTTCTAGTTTGTACTCTGATGAATCTTATCTCAAAATTTAGCGACTCCATACCGAACAATGTCAACATATTACTTCAGCAACTTCTCACATCCCTTATTAATGGATCACACCCTAAAGAACCTTCTACAATGGAATTGTAAAAGTGTTAAACATAAAATTTCTGATCTTATATCTCTCTTGAACCAGTATAAACCCGTTGTGGCTGCAATCTCGGAGACATGGCTGAAGCCAGTTTCTCGTTTTCGAGTTTCTGGTTATTCATGCCTCCGGGATGACAGGGATGACGGCTATGCTGGTTGTGCTCTTCTCATTTCTCATTCTTATTCCTTCTCCCAAATTCCAATCCCTATTCACACTCCTGATTTTCAAATAGTAGCTGCTAGGTGTATAGATATTTCCTTTGTATCTATCTATATTCCATATCCTAATTCTCAAGTATTTTCAGAATTGAATTCAATACTTTCTAATATTCCCAGACCCATAATAATTTTGGGTGATTTTAATTGTAAAAATACATTGTGGGGTTCTCATTGCGATGATGCCTCTTCCTTTCTTCTTTTGGACTTATTGGATTCCCAAGATCTCTGCATCCTAAATGACGGTTCAGCCACTCGTAGGACATCTCCGCTTCAAAATATTAGTATTCCTGACCTTACCCTAGCATCACCTTCCGTTTCTCCTTTTCTTTCCTGGGCTGTTCTGCCCAATGCACATGGCAGTGACCATTTGCCCATTGTCACTTCCTATTGTTCATCTTTTAAACCATCTCCCCCGTCTCAACCTCTCTTAAAATATAGAATTCAGTTAGCAGATTGGAAAGTATATGCCGAAACACTTGATGATGAGTTAAAAACTTTATCAAATTTAGATTCTGTCACACTTCTTAGTTATGAACAATTTGTAACTTCCATTCGATCTGCTGCTGATAAAACTATTCCAAAAAAAAATCCATCAAAAAAAATATCTTCCCCCCCTTGGTGGGATGCTGAGTGCTCTTCCGGCGTTGAGGACCGCAATAAGGCTGAAATTCAATACCTATCTAATATAAATATGAATAACTACCTTAACTACAAACATGTTTGTGCTCGCACTAGAAGGTTACTGTCGAAAAAGAAAAAGGATGGTTGGAATAAATTTTGCCAATCATTGTCTCCTAGGACTTCATCATCGGTTGTTTGGAAAAAAATAAAATCATTTCGTAGAAGCCTAGTGGTAAACAACCCCACTTCTAACAATTTATCATCTTGGGTAGAGGAGTTTACTGACAGACTTGCTCCTCCATTTGTCCCAAATTTTGACTGTTCTTGCCAATATCAGACTATTTCCCCCTCTTCTGATGGCATGAATGAAGAATTTTCCTATGCAGAATTGAACGCTGCACTTGATAATTTAAAAGACTCTGCCCCGGGCATTGATGAAATCCCATATTCTTTCATTTGCAAAGCATCCCATTCATGTAAACTTTTCTTTCTTAAACTAATTAATCATGCTTTTATTTCTGGAATCATCCCTCCATCATGGAAAGTCCAAATTATTATCCCCATTTTAAAACCTGGCAAGGATCCTTCTGACCCATCTTCCTACAGACCCATAGCTCTGAGCTCAGTTCTTTTAAAAATTTTGGAACACCTTATTAAGAACCGTTTGGAATGGATAATAGAAAACAGAAAACTTCTTTCTGAATCCCAATTTGGTTTTCGTCGTTCTAGAGGCACAATGGACAGCCTAAGTTTCCTCAGCTCAACGATCCGTTTGGCGTTTTCCAACAATGAGCATGTCATTGGTGTTTTCCTTGATATTTCCTCTGCTTATGACAATGTCCAGATTCCGCTGCTCAGGCAGAAAATGCTTCAACTGAGTATCCCCGAGAGACTGGTTAATGTCATATGCAACATCCTTATAGCCCGTTCCATTTGTGTCAGGATCAATGGTTCCCTCCTTCCACCTCGATTGGTCTTCAAGGGTCTTCCCCAAGGTTCGGTTCTCAGCCCTCTGCTATACAATATCTATACATATGACCTTGATCTCACGGTGACTAGCTTTTGCGAAGTTCTACAGTACGCTGATGACATAGCGATTTATGCACGTTCAGAAAAATTTAAGGATGCAGCTGATCGTTTGAACTCTGCATTGTACTATTTTAATGACTGGCTTGAAAGACATGGCTTGTCGCTTTCTGTGGACAAATGTAGCGCGGTGGTATTTTCTCGCAAGAGAAATATACCTCCCATATCTATATTTATTAACTCTTCCCCTGTTAATATCCGTTCTGAAATTAAATTTTTAGGAGTTATTTTGGATTCCAAGATGACAGGTTTACCCCATCTTAATTATATATGTCACAAGGCTGAACAGGGAATAAATGTATTAAGAGCAGTTTCGGGCGTCCGTTGGGGATCTCACCCTTATAGTCAACTCCTTTTATATAAAGCAATTATATGCAGTCACTTTGATTATGGCTCTTTTATTCTTGAGCCCTGTAGTAAAATAGCCCTTGCTAAACTGGACAAAATCCAGGCTAGATGTCTCCGTATAATAACAGGTGCTATGAAATCATCTCCGGTAGCTGGTCTTCAGGTGGAATGCATGGAACCTCCTCTTGAACTTCGCAGACAGTACCTAGCAGACAGATTCTTCTATAAAGTTCTTCATATTGCATCCCATCCCTTACTTTCAACTTTAAAGTCTTTATCCCAATCTCTACCTTCATCGACTTATTGGACCCACAAAGAATTCCCCCCCCTTCTTAAATCCTATCATGAGCATAAGAAAATTACCTTTCCGATTATTCAATCTGATTGCAACCCTCTTTTTTCTGTTGACTTTCCTTCCCTTATTTTTCAGCCTCATATTATCTTGGACTTTGGTTTATACAAGGACTCTCTCTATGCAAACCAACAATTTAATTTTTTGATAAATGAATATTGGATTGATTGGCTTCTTGTGTTCACAGATGCTTCCAAAATTTCTGAAGATGGTAACGTTGGGTCAGAGGTATGGATCCCGAAATATAATGTAGTTTTAAATTTCAAATGTCCTCCTCCTACTTCAGTATTTACTGGCGAAGCAATTGCTATTTTGGAAGCTGTCAGTTTCATAGAATCCCATCAGATTAAAAAAGCTCTTATTCTTTCCGACTCTAAAAGTTGTCTTCAGGATCTTGAAAAACTTCCTCTTCATGCTAAGGATAATTTTTCGATTACTTTGATTACGAGACAAATTTTGTTCCAATGCCATGAGGCAGGTTTGGAAGTCGTTCTAGCATGGATCCCAGGCCATACTGGTATAACGGGAAATGAAACTGCTGATATGTTTGCTAAAAACGCCATTCAGTCGGGTTCTGACAAACATTATCATTGCCACCCTCGTGATCTTAGATTGTTGGCTAAGTCTCGTTTGAGGAAAAATTGGAACAAGTTGTGGTGCAGCATTAAAGAATCTCGAGCAAAACTTTACTCTAAGATCCAACCTGACATTCCATCAAGACCGTGGTTCTCAAAATATCGTAATTTTGATAAACATCCTACCTCTGCCATAATCAGATTACGATTGGGTCATGTGTGCTCTCCGGTTTTTCTTGCTAAAATTAGAGTAAAAGACAACTCCTTGTGTGAATGTGGTCTGGACGAAGGAACTCTGGAACATATTTTTTTCAACTGTCCTTTGCGGTCTGAATCTCTGTACGATCTACTTCCAAAACATATACCACGTCCTGTAAATATTCCATATTTGCTCACCCTGGTTTTCTCCCCTTTTGTGTCTACTCTTGCAAAATTTATTAAAAACAACAACATCTTTATTTAAACTTTCACTATTGTTCCCCTACCCCCTTTTCTTTTATTCTTTGTCATTTGTATTGATACAAAATACTTCTAAAGTGCCCAATTATTATATTATAAGTACTTACTAACCCTTTTTGTTGTGTTGTTTTAGGTTACACACAGACTGCTGAAAACGCCCTTGTTTATTTACTTTTTGAAAGTGCTACATAATGTTATTTCCAACCATGACATTAGCAAAATCATCGTTTAACTAAACGATGGAGCCATTAAAATAAAAATTGAATTGAATTGAATTAGTAAATTTTGCTTTCTTGCAGTTCGAAATGGCCATTATAGCTGCGTGACGTCATCACTATAAAATCTTTAAAATTAAATAACAAAATAAATATAATTTTAAGAATTTTTTCGTTTAAATTGTATCTCCGAAATAGTCTATTCTATCAATAAAATATATAATATACACAATTAATTTTTTAGTTGACTAGCCAATTAGACATATTTATGAAAAAGTTTACTAGCCAATTGGGCTTTATATTTCTATATCAAAAACAAGTATAATTATTTTTCATTTTTTAATAAAAATCTACCTCAAAATAAAGATTATATTGCTACGTAATTGTTTATAATTTTTCCCAACTTTTGGGGTTGTTGTCAAGTGCTGTGATGGAACAGATTCACACCCTAACACATCACGAGTTAGAAAGAAAGAGGTGGGTAACGAAATGCAATCAGGTCAATTTTAGTTACATCAGCCTATTATATGCATGCGCGCTATCCATCTGTATCTATATATCCATGGTTTATGGTTGCCATGCACGGATGAGTTGTCAATTTACTGTCAAGTCAATGTCAATTAAGAAGTAAAGAAAACGTAAGCAAGAACCAGCACCACAAAACATTCTGTGCTGTGTAAGAAATTAGTTTTTAACAATTTTTGGATAAAAAGCAAAATGTTAGATTTATTTAGCATTTTTAGTAAAGGTGGAATTGTTCTGTGGTGTTTTCAAAGCACCAGTGAAATTTTCACCCCATCGGTTAACGCTTTAATACGTGGTGTCATTTTGCAGGTAAGTTAATTTATCATATAAAAGCCCCTCACGGCCTTGAGTTTAACGTAATTAGTAATTGTAATGCATGTGGATATTGTAATATATTGTTGAGACGTTCTAACTTACTTTCACTAGATTGCTATTAAGTATATATATAATTTTTTTATCAATAAATTTGTTAAATTTGGTTTTAGGAGCGAACAGGGAACAATACGTTCAACCATAACGCTCTGACGCTGCAGTACAAGCTCGATAATGAGTTTGAACTGGTTTTTGTGGTGGCATATCAGCGGATACTGCAATTGTCATATGTGGACAAGTTTCTCAATGATATCCATCTGGAGTTTAGGGACAAATACAAAAATGAACTGCAGGGATCGCAGTATATTATGGACTTCGATTTCAAGGCAACATTTGACAAGATTCTCAAAGGATGTGAAGTATGGGGTAAGTATTCTTTAACCACTTTATAGCAGTTTCTTGTATCATAATTTCAGTTACAAAAATACAATGATGAAGTCTTGTCATAGTACAATAATCTAACCAATGTACATCAGACACACCAGATTCAGCATATTCCTGCGATCTTAATCAAACCAGATCTTAAGACCAAGTAGTATATTGATAGTTCTACACTGTATTCTCCTGTATAATGTCACCATTCCAAGTCCAGTGACTGTAAACAGCACATTATGCTACTCTATGTCTACTGCTAGTTAACCAAAGGCTATCTACATTTTATGTCCCACCATATTGAACAATTTAATTATGTAAGCAATATGCTACTTGACTGTGTTCATATTATGACAAGATTTTTATACAGAACAATACATTCACTAAAAAGTAACCAATTTCAAAAACAACAACAAAATTGGTAAGTACTTAATTAAAGCAGTAATTAGCATTTAAAGTTTTCTAATAAATAAAAGTGGGAGTGTGACACAGACAATTTTTAATTTGCCGCCAAATTGTAAAACAAATTACAAATTATTATAATACATACTCAATAATATTGCCAAAGAGTTCCATTTTTTAAATTTAAACTTATTTTTTATTATACTGTTTACAAGTGGTCAGTTCTAAAGACTTTCAGTGTCACCCTCGTATTAAATATAACTTATTTAATATTGAACGGATTCAAAAAAATATTCTCTTATCGAATTCAGGGACACAAATGCTGATGTGATATGAAATAAAAAAAATTTTTGAGAAGAATAGCATAAAACATGATCTTTAATTTGTCATTTACAGCTAAGTCACAAGCTAAGATTCCAAAGCAAATGAGAACATTTGAAGATTCTCAAAAGTCTAAAAAGACTGTTGCTTCAATGATTGAGCGCAAGGGAGATGAAAAGAGTAAGAAGTCAGGTGAGTCATTGAAATTATTAAGATTAAGGGGGGCATGTAGTGAAAGGTGAGAGGCATCAACATCACACACTGGCATATAATGTTAAGGAGTAACTTCAGCAACTTTTATTTTTTTCCATTTATATAATACTAGCTGTTTCCTGCACCTTTGCCTGTGTCAAAAAGTAACGTATGTTTGACCCCTTATTTCAACTATATTCACACTAAATTTCATCAAAAGTTATTCAGCGGTTTTTTACATATAAATATCAGCAATCAGTCTTTGACTATAAGCAGATTTGTTGATTGTATGTGTCTAGTAAAAGTTGCTCCCGAGCAGGAGCAATCCTTCCCTTAAATCAAATCACTTCAAGCATTTACAATAGCCGATGTTGACCAAATCAGATGCTAATTTGTTGTGATGCTTTACGAGACGATCTTTGTAACGTTTAGCCAATAGTCTTATTTCCTCCTTTACTGTGGAGACTTGCAGTGTGTTGTGGATCTTGGGGTTAGTGATAAACCAAGGGGTGTTTGCTATATTTCTAAGGTTTCCGTTTTCTAGTCTTTGGATTATTGCTATGTTAGAATTACATGCACTTCCCCATAATTAAAGACCTAATTTCCACATTGGCTACTAAAAATGTTACAGTGAAAATAATAGAAACAAAGAATATGACCAATGGAAAAGCCGAGGAGTCTCCGGAAACTGATGAGGATGTGATTGCTGCTAATCGGGCCAAGATGGCGCAGAAGCTTGCCTCCAAAAACAAGAAAGAAACAAAGTCAGTATTATCTTAGAACTATTAACGTTTTTGTAGCATAAAGTTAATAATAGATTTTGTAATGAGACATTATATAAATGTACACATTAAATTAAAGTATTTTAATAGGGATTTTATTTATCACATTTATTAGTTATTTATTTTCATCTAACATTTAAAACATTTTGCAGTACTCATGGTTGTAGGGAGACTATTGTATTGTATTCTAGTTAGGTCGCAATACAAACCATATTTAAGTAGTTTAATTTAATGTATAGATTTTGTGTTAAGAATTTTTGTATGATTAGCTAAGCACTGGTCTGTAGCGTTCATCAGCCTAGATATAGACAAGACAATGATATGGACATCATAACACTAATGAATGACAATAATAAAATCAGTTACATTATTTGTTAATCCAAAAAGTTATTTTCATAGTTACACACCAGAGGATTTAGTCACGATGTGAGACTGAAGCCTCATTAAAAAAAAAGATAAAAAAAAGGATTGCGATTTATATACGTGTTTAGCTATGCAATCATTAGAATGATGGATAACTCTGTATATGCTGTCCTTTGTTGCTCTCCTTTCACTGTAAATACAACATTAGGATGTTCCTTGGTGTGATTTCCAAATAAAAAGTACAAAAATGACAATAATTGTGGAAAAAATATCAATGAAATCGAGATTTTTTTTTGTTGTCGATTAGGAAGTCTCCAAAAGTGACAAAGTCTCCTGTTGCCGAGGAGCGTGTGAAGCAGCCGCGCGTGTGGGCTCTGGGCGGAGGCTCGCGCGACCTGCCCGCGCTCGACTTCAGCACCGACCGACCTGAGGACGCTGCGGACAGGATCAACCCCGACACGCAGGTACCTGCTGCACAGGGAGCGAGGCCTCTGTTTCCACAGGAAGTCTCCAACGTGTGGCTCTGGAGGGAGGCTCGCGCGACCTGCCCGCGCTCGACTTCAGCACCGACCGACCTGAGGACGCTGCGGACAGGATCAACCCCGACACGCAGGTACCTGCTGCACAGGGAGCGAGGCCTCTGTTTCCACAGGAAGTCTCCAACGTGTGGCTCTGGAGGGAGGCTCGCGCGACCTGCCCGCGCTCGACTTCAGCACCGACCGACCTGAGGACGCTGCGGACAGGATCAACCCCGACACGCAGGTACCTGCTGCACAGGGAGCGAGGCCTCTGTTTCCACAGGAAGTCTCCAACGTGTGGCTCTGGAGGGAGGCTCGCGCGACCTGCCCGCGCTCGACTTCAGCACCGACCGACCTGAGGACGCTGCGGACAGGATCAACCCCGACACGCAGGTACCTGCTGCACAGGGAGCGAGGCCTCTGTTTCCACAGGAAGTCTCCAACGTGTGGCTCTGGAGGGAGGCTCGCGCGACCTGCCCGCGCTCGACTTCAGCACCGACCGACCTGAGGACGCTGCGGACAGGATCAACCCCGACACGCAGGTACCTGCTGCACAGGGAGCGAGGCCTCTGTTTCCACAGGAAGTCTCCAACGTGTGGCTCTGGAGGGAGGCTCGCGCGACCTGCCCGCGCTCGACTTCAGCACCGACCGACCTGAGGACGCTGCGGACAGGATCAACCCCGACACGCAGGTACCTGCTGCACAGGGAGCGAGGCCTCTGTTTCCACAGGAAGTCTCCAACGTGTGGCTCTGGAGGGAGGCTCGCGCGACCTGCCCGCGCTCGACTTCAGCACCGACCGACCTGAGGACGCTGCGGACAGGATCAACCCCGACACGCAGGTACCTGCTGCACAGGGAGCGAGGCCTCTGTTTCCACAGGAAGTCTCCAACGTGTGGCTCTGGAGGGAGGCTCGCGCGACCTGCCCGCGCTCGACTTCAGCACCGACCGACCTGAGGACGCTGCGGACAGGATCAACCCCGACACGCAGGTACCTGCTGCACAGGGAGCGAGGCCTCTGTTTCCACAGGAAGTCTCCAACGTGTGGCTCTGGAGGGAGGCTCGCGCGACCTGCCCGCGCTCGACTTCAGCACCGACCGACCTGAGGACGCTGCGGACAGGATCAACCCCGACACGCAGGTACCTGCTGCACAGGGAGCGAGGCCTCTGTTTCCACAGGAAGTCTCCAACGTGTGGCTCTGGAGGGAGGCTCGCGCGACCTGCCCGCGCTCGACTTCAGCACCGACCGACCTGAGGACGCTGCGGACAGGATCAACCCCGACACGCAGGTACCTGCTGCACAGGGAGCGAGGCCTCTGTTTCCACAGGAAGTCTCCAACGTGTGGCTCTGGAGGGAGGCTCGCGCGACCTGCCCGCGCTCGACTTCAGCACCGACCGACCTGAGGACGCTGCGGACAGGATCAACCCCGACACGCAGGTACCTGCTGCACAGGGAGCGAGGCCTCTGTTTCCACAGGAAGTCTCCAACGTGTGGCTCTGGAGGGAGGCTCGCGCGACCTGCCCGCGCTCGACTTCAGCACCGACCGACCTGAGGACGCTGCGGACAGGATCAACCCCGACACGCAGGTACCTGCTGCACAGGGAGCGAGGCCTCTGTTTCCACAGGAAGTCTCCAACGTGTGGCTCTGGAGGGAGGCTCGCGCGACCTGCCCGCGCTCGACTTCAGCACCGACCGACCTGAGGACGCTGCGGACAGGATCAACCCCGACACGCAGGTACCTGCTGCACAGGGAGCGAGGCCTCTGTTTCCACAGGAAGTCTCCAACGTGTGGCTCTGGAGGGAGGCTCGCGCGACCTGTCTGCGCTCGACTTCACATCTAGAGCACCTTCACAGCACAACAGCACAGGAGACAAGTGTGACAATATGACGTTGAAAAGTACCTACTCCTAGGAACTGCATGACCTTTGTTAATTGTTGTTGGAAATGCAGTTTTAAAATCGCCATTAATTAGAGAAAAACAGTTTTGACTAACTATTAAATTAGTCACTTTAGGATTTTCATTCAATTACTTTTTAGGAAACTAAACATTATGTGCAATAATAAAAAACCCGCAATGAATAATTCTTCTGATGTTCTCAGGTGTTAGACAAGAAAAAGCATAAGAAAGTATGTAAACACAAAATATAAAATTTGTATAATATACTTTTAGTTGATCGGACAAATGACGGGTGCGATCCGCGACTTGGAGGTAGAACCCGAGGAGAGCAGCAGCGACGACGAGCAGCACGAGGCGGCGCTGAGTCCTAAAAAGACTGGCGGCATGTTCAGCATCTTCAAAGGTAAGCAGTGTATTGCTGTGCTCTACTGCTTTTATAATGTTTTTCGAGAGTATGTATGTAGGTATATATGTATATGTATAATTATTGTTTGGCACGCTCTGCGGCCGAGTAGCTCGATGGATTTTACTTTGAAAGGTGTCTTTAGATTCGTATTTACTGTGAGAGTATATCATAATATTAAAAAAACAAAATTGTTGGGTTTTAATTCATTTCCAAAATACACAGAAGACGTCGTATGCCATACGCCAACGACAGCGTGTGAAGGACATCCACAGTGCATTTCTATACAGGAGCCCTATTTTTGAAATATACAATGAAAATTAAAGTGGGTTATATAATGCTGATGATGGTTTAAATATTCAAAAATTTTGGTTTCACTAACCTTCATAAATTATTATTCTCTCCGCACCACAATACAATACAATACAAAAACTGTTTATTGCACAACAAGGATACATTGTTAAATACAAGCAATTACAAGAAAAATAACGTTGACAATACAATACAAAAACTGTTTATTGCACAACAAGGATACATTGTTAAATACAAGCAATTACAAGAACAATAACGTTGCGCAAAGGGCGGCCTTATCGCAATAGCAATTTCTTCCAGGCAACCTTTCTGAAAATTTAATAAGAATATTAAAGATTGTGCGCGGTAGGTGGCATAAAGAAAAAAATAAATAATTTACCACGACCTCTTAATTGACTGGTAGAAAAAGCCTCCGGCTTTAAGTCCGCCCTTTGCATTATTGTAATGAAGTTAAATAAATAAGTACAATTGGCGGATTTAACGCTAAAGTATATCCGCCAGGTCTGGTGGGTTCCAAGGCGTTGACTGAAGCGAGCATGCGTCCAGTGCTGGACATGCTGCGCGACCATCTCATCGCCAAGAACGTGGCCGCCGACATCGCCAACAAGCTCTGCGATTCCGTAGCCGGCAAGCTGGAGGGGAAGGTTAGTGCCAATCTAATACTAATTCATTAATTTATTTGCTGTATGCAAGTAGGATGCAAAAGACTTTAGCAGGATACAATATAAGATCATCTTATTCAACTATTTATAAATAGCATGCGAATATTTTGACATGTACTTAAATTATTATTAACTAGCTGTTTCCCGCAGCTCCACCTGCGGTATATAGCCTATGTTACTCAGGGTGAATGTAGCTTTCCAATGGTGAAAGAATTTTTAAAATCAGCATAGTGGTTTTTGAGTTTATTCATTACAAACATACACACAAACAATACAAATCTTTCCTCTTTATAATATTAGTGCAGATTCATATTTATCAGAAAATTATGTCAGGTAATTTTTTCAAGCAAGTTAATGTGAGGATCGATAAAACTATCAAGTCCATACTTCCATACTATATTATAAGTTCGAATGTCTGTCTGTCTATCTGTCTGTTACGCTTTCACGGCCAAACAGCTGAACGAATTTTAATGAAATTTGATATGAATATAATTGAAAACCCGGGGTCCAACATAGGCTACTTTTTGACGCTGGTGAAGCTGCAGGAAAAAGGCTATTAAAAATAATTGACTAGAATAAATTTTACATACAATACGGTTTGGCCGGGAGCGTAACAGACAGACAGACAGACTATCGCATTTATAATATTAGTATGGAGAGTGGAAGTATGCATTTATTTTTGAACGGATTAAAAAAATCTTTCTGTTCACGAATTCTGCCACTCAAATTTTGTATACACATAATAAAAAGTAGATAATTGAGTACAATACTCTATTTAACATATTTTTCAATACTAACAAATTAAATGAATAATGACTGTCATACAGGTGCTGGGCACATTCGACAGCGTGGCCAAGACAATAAAGGCGACGCTAACAGAGTCGCTGGTTCAGATCCTGTCTCCGAAACGCCGAGTCGACATTCTGCGAGACTGTCTGCACGCCAAGCAGCAGGGCAGGCCTTACGTCATGGCTTTTTGTGGGGTGAGAATTATTTCTTTTTATTTTATTCTTTGGTTTTGGGTGATTTAAATCCAATCAAATAATATTCTTGTGAAATGTGTATGAACATGCAGTTGTTACAGATAATACAGGGTGATATTGAAACTACTGGCAAAATTCTTAGTGTGTTAAGACCGTTCAAACTAATCCACTTTCAATAGAAAAAATAAGCGAAAAGTAATAAAAATATTTCGACCTTCCATACGAATAGAGTGATCACCTGACTGAATGTTGTTTGGGAAGTCGTTTTTTTTTAAACTAAACATTCTGTAAGAATTTGGAAAAAATACATCAATCTATGTCAAATTTAAAAGAAATAAGTAAATATGAAAGAAATAAATAAATACGCTGAATGTTAATAGATAGTTTTGAGCAGTTTGTTTTTGTGATACGGCCACAAACGAATGGATAAAATTGTGTTCTAGTTTGAGTTGTGCAACTCTTTGGTTTGTCTGTTATGTTGTGCAATTTGTATTTAGATAAATAAATAAATTTGGTGTCATCACGTCAGAGGCTGAAAGGTGGTTCCGAAAATTTTCATATCAGAGTGAACTGTGTCTTCATCTAAGCGTGTTTTCCCAGTTGCGTCTTCAGCTTTAGCTTCGTACCCTAGGCGGGTACGCTGAAAGAGCGAATTGTGTCTATTGACTGCGTGAAATGAAATTGTTACTTTTCAACATCCATACTAATTTGAAACGTCAGGTGTAAATAAATAAGTAATAAACGCGATAAAACCGTATTAAAATAGTTTAATTTAATGAATAACAATCGCGAAAACATAAGAAATAATTATTATCCATACTAATATTATAAATGCGAAAGTCTGTCTGTCTTGTTACGCTTTCACGGCCAAACCGCTGAACGGATTTTGATGAAATTTGGTATGAATATAGATGAAGAACCGGGGTCAAACAGGCTACTTTATGACGCAGGCGGAGCTGCGGGAAACAGCTAGTAGGATATAAATGTCACTTATTGACGTCAATTTACTTATATTAATTTACTACCACTTCCAAAGCGCAAGTGGAGCAAAAACAAAACCACTGATGCATTTTCTTTAAAACGACAATTTATAATTAATTCACTCGATATGCATGAATGAATCTTTGACTTCCAGGTGAACGGCGTAGGCAAATCCACAAACCTGGCCAAGATATGCTTCTGGCTGATCGAGAACGACATGTCGGTGTTAATCGCCGCCTGCGACACGTTCCGAGCCGGTGCGGTCGAGCAGCTGAGAACGCACGCCTCACATCTCAACGCCTTACATCCAGCTGATAGACATGGCGGCCGGAGGATGGTGCATCTGTACGAGAAGGGATACGGTGAGTGTGTCTGTAGGTCGAGCAGCTGAGAACGCACGCCTCACATCTCAACGCCTTACATCCAGCTGATAGACATGGCGGCCGGAGGATGGTGCATCTGTACGAGAAGGGATACGGTGAGTGTGTCTGTAGGTCGAGCAGCTGAGAACGCACGCCTCACATCTCAACGCCTTACATCCAGCTGATAGACATGGCGGCCGGAGGATGGTGCATCTGTACGAGAAGGGATACGGTGAGTGTGTCTGTAGGTCGAGCAGCTGAGAACGCACGCCTCACATCTCAACGCCTTACATCCAGCTGATAGACATGGCGGCCGGAGGATGGTGCATCTGTACGAGAAGGGATACGGTGAGTGTGTCTGTAGGTCGAGCAGCTGAGAACGCACGCCTCACATCTCAACGCCTTACATCCAGCTGATAGACATGGCGGCCGGAGGATGGTGCATCTGTACGAGAAGGGATACGGTGAGTGTGTCTGTAGGTCGAGCAGCTGAGAACGCACGCCTCACATCTCAACGCCTTACATCCAGCTGATAGACATGGCGGCCGGAGGATGGTGCATCTGTACGAGAAGGGATACGGTGAGTGTGTCTGTAGGTCGAGCAGCTGAGAACGCACGCCTCACATCTCAACGCCTTACATCCAGCTGATAGACATGGCGGCCGGAGGATGGTGCATCTGTACGAGAAGGGATATGGTGAGTGTGTCTGTAGGTCGAGCAGCTGAGAACGCACGCCTCACATCTCAACGCCTTACATCCAGCTGATAGACATGGCGGCCGGAGGATGGTGCATCTGTACGAGAAGGGATACGGTGAGTGTGTCTGTAGGTCGAGCAGCTGAGAACGCACGCCTCACATCTCAACGCCTTACATCCAGCTGATAGACATGGCGGCCGGAGGATGGTGCATCTGTACGAGAAGGGATACGGTGAGTGTGTCTGTAGGTCGAGCAGCTGAGAACGCACGCCTCACATCTCAACGCCTTACATCCAGCTGATAGACATGGCGGCCGGAGGATGGTGCATCTGTACGAGAAGGGATACGGTGAGTGTGTCTGTAGGTCGAGCAGCTGAGAACGCACGCCTCACATCTCAACGCCTTACATCCAGCTGATAGACATGGCGGCCGGAGGATGGTGCATCTGTACGAGAAGGGATATGGTGAGTGTGTCTGTAGGTCGAGCAGCTGAGAACGCACGCCTCACATCTCAACGCCTTACATCCAGCTGATAGACATGGCGGCCGGAGGATGGTGCATCTGTACGAGAAGGGATACGGTGAGTGTGTCTGTAGGTCGAGCAGCTGAGAACGCACGCCTCACATCTCAACGCCTTACATCCAGCTGATAGACATGGCGGCCGGAGGATGGTGCATCTGTACGAGAAGGGATACGGTGAGTGTGTCTGTAGGTCGAGCAGCTGAGAACGCACGCCTCACATCTCAACGCCTTACATCCAGCTGATAGACATGGCGGCCGGAGGATGGTGCATCTGTACGAGAAGGGATACGGTGAGTGTGTCTGTAGGTCGAGCAGCTGAGAACGCACGCCTCACATCTCAACGCCTTACATCCAGCTGATAGACATGGCGGCCGGAGGATGGTGCATCTGTACGAGAAGGGATACGGTGAGTGTGTCTGTAGGTCGAGCAGCTGAGAACGCACGCCTCACATCTCAACGCCTTACATCCAGCTGATAGACATGGCGGCCGGAGGATGGTGCATCTGTACGAGAAGGGATACGGTGAGTGTGTCTGTAGGTCGAGCAGCTGAGAACGCACGCCTCACATCTCAACGCCTTACATCCAGCTGATAGACATGGCGGCCGGAGGATGGTGCATCTGTACGAGAAGGGATATGGTGAGTGTGTCTGTAGGTCGAGCAGCTGAGAACGCACGCCTCACATCTCAACGCCTTACATCCAGCTGATAGACATGGCGGCCGGAGGATGGTGCATCTGTACGAGAAGGGATACGGTGAGTGTGTCTGTAGGTCGAGCAGCTGAGAACGCACGCCTCACATCTCAACGCCTTACATCCAGCTGATAGACATGGCGGCCGGAGGATGGTGCATCTGTACGAGAAGGGATACGGTGAGTGTGTCTGTAGGTCGAGCAGCTGAGAACGCACGCCTCACATCTCAACGCCTTACATCCAGCTGATAGACATGGCGGCCGGAGGATGGTGCATCTGTACGAGAAGGGATATGGTGAGTGTGTCTGTAGGTCGAGCAGCTGAGAACGCACGCCTCACATCTCAACGCCTTACATCCAGCTGATAGACATGGCGGCCGGAGGATGGTGCATCTGTACGAGAAGGGATACGGTGAGTGTGTCTGTAGCTAGCTGGTTTTAATTTGTACCTAATGTCGGTGTGGTCGTTAAAGAAACTACGCAAAGACCGAAAGGCGATTCCGAAAAACCCTGACACCGTGTAACTCACACGATGTGCGACTGCGGAGCACCTGACCATACCCTATTACATGGTAAACAAATGCCCACTTAGCTGTGTTCCCGGTGGAATGTCGAAACTCACCTTTCCCGTCGCGATGATGATGTCTCGATATAAATGAATTACAACAAAAGCATCTTGAGAGAGATATGTAATAAAATGGTCTGTCTAATAATACAATCTTATTTTGTCACAATCTAGATAAACAGTACTTACAGAAAAAAATCGCATAATAATATAACCAAGAAATTCAAATACCCACAGAAAATATTAAAAGGAAGCCAAATATGTTTTTAAATTTGTATATTTAACTTACAGGCAAAGACGCAGCCGGCATCGCGATGGAAGCCATCAAATACGCGTCGGACACGAAAATCGACATCGTCCTAATTGACACAGCAGGCCGCATGCAAGACAATGAGCCGCTTATGAGAGCTCTCGCCAAACTCATCAAAGTAAACGAACCAGACATGGTCTTATTTGTAGGAGAAGCTCTGGTAGGCAACGAAGCCGTAGACCAATTAGTCAAATTCAATCAAGCATTAGCCGACCACAGCTCCTCGACTAACCCGCACGTGATTGACGGAATAGTGCTGACGAAATTCGACACTATCGACGATAAAGTCGGCGCGGCGATATCGATGACGTACATCACTGGCCAGCCGATTGTTTTTGTCGGCACGGGGCAGACTTACACCGATTTGAAGGCGCTCAATGCTAATGCCGTCGTGCATGCCTTGATGAAGTAATGTTTTGGGGTTTGGCTATGCCATGGTTGATGTAAAAGCAATTTGCTAGGATTGTTTGTTTTTTGGAATTGTTCCGTATGTACTTATGTATGTTTTAATATCTTAACTTACATTGAGATCCCAATTAAATTTTACTAAACGGCATTTAGACATTGTGCTAAATAAAGGATATCTGATGAGTGAGATGCCGAATGGTTCATTATATGTTTTTCAATTAGTCATTATTTCTTAATTATGATAGACTGCTAGATTGCTTTTTCATTCACACTAATGGCATATACATCAGTATATAATTTCTCTACCCAAGTATTTCGGCTGTATTGTATTTTATCTCTAATTTTACTTTATTATAGCTACTACTAATATCAGTACTATTTACATCAATTATCTATTTAGATGCTATTTAGTATAATTATAAAAATAACATTTTCTAATGCAATACAACGAAATACACACTGTTTACAAATATATAGGAATAATAAAACGTTTCTTCTTATTCTGATTTAATCATGATTATTTCTATTCAAATAGAAAATGTCCGCTGTGTAGCGCTGACTCCCAACTGTTGTAATTTCACTTATTATTTATCTAAATAAATGTTATTTTATTATCTAAGTATGATTTTTATTCGGGTATAAAATACAGGGATGGTTTTCCAAAATTTATTTTCTTAATATTTTTATTGGAAGTGATTATTATCGTGTCATATAAGTTACGTTTAGTGTTACGGGTTTTCCGTATTATTTTGCACTAGTTTCGACTTTCACTTTTCCGTATTATTTTGCACTAGTTTCGACTTTCACTTAAAATTAATTTTGTAACTTTTTGTCGTTATAACCTGCTTATAATTTCTATTGAAAGAAAATATTTGTAACCTTTTTACAATTAGCACAAAAATATTAATGTTACCAATATATTGAGGCTAAAGGAATATGGGGGTGCTTAACTTTTGATGAAAAATATGCGTTTGATATTATTTTAGGATAATGATGCGAATAGTGTACTCGGAGCTTTAAATCAATAAAACAAAGACAAATATGCAATTGGGTTCGTCCACACATAGGCAATTAAATTATTACTTATTGAAAACTGCAAAAATACTATTATAATATAAACCACCGCATGTTTTTGCTATTTCACATGAAATGTTAATTTATTAAACTTACTTAAAAAATGACGTCATGTAACGATGGTATCGTGCCTTTCCCGCTCAATTTATCAATTTATATGTGGTTAGTGTTTCATACATTCACTGCCCCACGTTGCCTACCCGAATCACAAGGGGTTTATGTCGTTAAAAAATTTCATAATTAAAACTAATTTTATAATAAACTACGATATTAGAACAAACTTGCCAAAACCATTTTGACATTACCTATTGCTGAAAATTGCTCCTTTTAGCAAACATTTTCTAACACTTTTTGAGCTGTTAAATGCTGTTTAATGTAATATTTTTTTTTCATAATTAAATGATATGCTATATTAAAAATAGTTTACATATTTTTGATTAATGTTGAGTTTAATAGAAAATTATGTTAGTCTGATAAACACTGAAACTTCTAATTTCATTTCATAAGATGATTGTTCTTGATTTGATATACACATTAACTTTTATAGCTTTAATATATGTTATTGTTGATTCCACATAGTGTATTATATTTTAAACTTACGTAAGCAGACATTTTATCGTCAATAAAGAGCGAAATAAAATTACCTCTTTTATTTCTGTTAAATTGTATAATACGAATTTATAGACTGAACAACTTTGCTTAGGAAACATAAATGAAGCAATATAAAAAAAAATATTGCCTCCAGTTTATCTGTTTCAATGAAATGTCAATATTTTGTGAATACTTCATATCACTATTCCTAAGCACAAAATAGATGGGTAAGGCGTGTTTGACTGCCTCTGTGTTCTTGGTGTTTGCTTGCGTCTGGAGGGAGTGCAATTTTTAAAATCTATAACTCACTAAAAATCGGTGTATTGAGTCGAATGATTATCGTTTTATTTCAAACGATTTTCATTCGACGTCTGAGTCATACATTTAAAAATAGCAGTATTACCTAAGAATTCCGCCGAGGATGAAACCGGGAAAACGCCAAGAGAGCGTGAGTGACCAAATAGACGTACACTAGGAACTGCTATAATTAATGTTGCTATGCTCCACGCTGAACAATTATCTCAATTTAATAGCGCCTAATACATTTTGATGCGACCTTTTAATTATAACATCCTGATTAGTGCGAATTTTCACCAGCATTACACATTTGGTAGCATTTTGAGTGAATGTCTCCATGTAACTTCATGACTTGGTGTGTAGTGAAACAAAAAATGGAAAAGTTATACAAAGATACAAAAGAGGCATTTGTAGGTTTTAAAATGGAATATTGCTGTTGGTTTGCGCCGGTTAAAGTAGGAATATACATTATTGGGTGGTTAAATCTAGTGGCTGATGTAAGTTGCATGATTTCTGTAAGTATTTGCATGTGTGGCACATACAGTTTCATTAGTTTTAAGTTTGCCGTTATACTGATATCCAAACTATACTTATTCGTCTACCGGCAATTTCCAATTCCCACAATAATTTGAAAATGTAATATTTTCACATATGCCATTACCTTAGGAGTACTATAATTCTGTGACCATGGTATGGTGAACTATGGTGCTAAGAAGATATTGAATAGATTTTATTTATAAATTTTAATTTATTTATTTAACATTTTCCAAAAATTTATAAAAACAATTTCACTTATGATGCATTTCACAAAACCACTGAGGTTTGTTTATGAACACTTTCTTGCACCATTTACGTAAATTAAATTATTTAATAACGCTGTCTCATCTCATCTTTTTGCATCATACATATCATCTAAGCGTTTTACCGTTAATTTATTAGGCTGGGAATGCAAACGGGATACGTTTGCATTCCCAGCCTAATAAATTAATATAATAATGGCTGTAGACCCGCGTAACTTAACAAAATAATATGCTACTCGTAGGAATATACTTAGATATTTGATTGTTACGCATTACGACTCATCCTACGCTTACTTAACCAATCATCCTGAAACTTCACATATATATAGTTAGAAATAAGAAGTATTGACGAATCGCAATTTCATTATAAGAGTGAAATACAGATTGTGTGAAGTCGCGGGAACAGCTAAACATTTCCAAAAAATAACTTACGTATTACAGATTATATCAATAATCGGCACAACCAACGACTCTCTCGCGCCAATAATATTGAAAGTCCAGCAAACTATGCTTGAAGATTTGGAGTCGAAATTGGTGCCGCTTCTGGCGTACTCTACAGAGATGTGTTTCACTGTAATGCTGCTATGCGGCATGTATCGGGTAGGTTTCCAAAGGGTTATCACCAATTGGTGTTATCAGTATACCCACATATTTTTGGACTAGGGTTAATCATCGATGATGGATGCAGGGGGACAGAAATGAGCGAGGGCTACCGCGGCCTAAATTGGATTGGTCACCACTAAGTTGTAGTAGTGGAAGTGAGCTACGGCACAGAATTATTAACACCTAGGTACATCAATAGCCTATTGGTCTGTTTTCCGAAATCTGGTGGTATAGGCTTCTGAGCAGCCTATACTATCTATTTATTATACATTCTGTGACCTAATCTCAGTATGTAACTGGGAATCACGCTCGGAATATGACGACAAGACAGTATTCATTTATTTTTCCACTTTGTATTGTAGTGGGTAGGACCTTCATAGTTTGTACTAAGTACCCTTAATATTTATTTATAAAGCGGTTTCATCGGCAACAGAAATATCAATTATAGGAAGAGAAAAAGATTTTCCTTTCACTGTAACAGCAACAGCCCAATAAGTAGGGTTGATTGAAGTCAATCAGGCGCTCAGTCATAAAAATACATTGCGGGAAACGCTTAGATGAAAAAATTTTATACCTACAGGCTTCTCTTTTTTCCATATTTAAATAGATATTCATAAAAGACGTTAGATAGCATTCTGGGAATCTTTTAGTTTAATTAACCAAGGGCCTCTTTACCCTACCTTTAAAATTATTTTATTTTTGTTTATTTTCTAGAAAGATATAGCCCTGTTAAGGTACTACATATACTACACCATTGTGACGATGGTAATGGCATTCTTGGTATATTCTATGGTCTTTGTCAAACTGGATGTGATCATTATAGTAGGAATTGTATTTAGTTTCGGTAAGTACTTACACAATAACATGTAATCCATTTGTAAAGAAATAGTAGTCAGATAAAATAGCAGACTTGAATCACTTGATTATTTGATAATAATTAGAGTACTCGGTCCGAGTACTACATTTACCGAGTAACCGAGTAGGTATTATTCGGTTTTGCCTTCATAAAACCGAGTACTCGGCCAAGTAACTCGGTTCTGTAAAATGTACTGAAAAGACGAAAATGAACCGAATGACCGAGTTATTCGACCGAGTACGAGTACTGACAAAGGTGCTGAGTATGCCGAGTACCGAGTAACAACCGAGTACTCGGCCCATCTCTAATAATAATGATGATTCCGTGCTTCGGAAGGCTACGTTGAGCCGTTGGTCCCGGCTGCCATTTACCACGTCAGAGGCTGGAAGGTGCAGGCTGTTCCAAAAAACTATGACACCAGGATGTACATGGTCGATTAATTGACCATGTAACCCACTCGTATGCGTATTATTAGACCATACATCAACTCAACGTGACCCTGTGTTAAATAGCAGGATTATTCACAAAACACATTTTGCGACTCGGTGCTACTGAAATCATACAACGGCTCAACACCAAAGTGATGTATGATTTCATCTAAGATATTATAAATTCGCACGTCTTGAATCGCTACACTCGTTGAATACTAGGATGAATTCAGTACACAAATTAAATTTTAGAGAAGAGGGAATCATCCTCGCTGCCACACACACACACATGCACTCACTGAGATCGCGCAGCGCCCTTTTTCAATAAAGTACAGTTTGGGCTGGACCAAGAAGGTTGTGATGCTGTTTTTCTACACTGCCACCTCCTTGGTCCTTTAAAATCAGTGGAGGCGGCCAACACGCGTGCGCGATCAGGATCAGCAAAGGATACCATTTTTGTAACTTACACTCTTATAGTAAGAACTCTTATTATGCAACAGTTTCATGAACTACTATTTTTAAATAGCTATAGGTGTCCCACTGCTGGGCAAAAGCCTCCCCTCTCTTCCTCTACAAATATTTAAAAAAAATATTTTGATAATTATTCTGTTAGTGGATGGCAGCAAACGGCACTTAGTCGAGATGCGTGGAAGGCTAAAGGCCTTTGCCCTGCAGTGGAACACCTAGGGCTATTTAAAAAAATCTGTTAATATATACATAGCTTTTTATTGCACTTCAAAATATATCCGCCCTTTTTGAAAATCCCTTAACAAGGTGAGCAAATTGAATCATAGTATGTTTGACAAGATTCTTAAATGGACACACGCTCAAATTAGACTATGGTTTCAGTTGTACAATGTAGCAAAATGTGTTTTGTAAACCATCCTGCTATTCGACACAAGGTCGCGTTTTGATGTATGGCCTAATAATACGCCACTCGTATGATGATGACTTACACTCACGCTGACGAACTAGCGGGAAGCTTAGCTAGTTAGTTCTGAAATTTAATAAACACGCAAGACGTAATGATAAAGTTAAGCAATTTTCATGGAGTGCTATTTTTGAAAAATGTGACTCACGTAAAATTGGCGAGTTGAATAATTTTTGTTCGATATCGAATGATTTTTGTTCAATATCGAACGATTGCCATTCGACATATAAGTCTAACATTTCTAAAATAAGGCTCCTGTTTGCTGATGGAAGTTCCTTCCAGGAGACTAGCGGTGAACGACTGACATATTCATATTATATCTGTCATTATTGCCCAAGAGCAGATATATGTTCTAACGTACGTGCATATATCTCGATGCCCAAGAGATACTACTTAAATGATATAATTACTCTTTACTTGTAAAGATTGTAAAACCCTCCTAGCGATCTGGCATGTTGCGCTTGGTGCACGAATCCCTTCAATCCTACTTGCTCATGATCCCGATTTTTTTTTAAATTCCAGTTCTCCAATTCTACACGATTTTACTTGTGAGGAGTGCTATAGTAGACATAAAAAGTAGACAGCAGACTAATGGGGCAGTGTATTATAATGCCGCCGATCAAACCATACAGGAAATGAGTACTAAAGTGGATGTCCAGACGCCGCCCCCCACCCCATTGCCAGGGAATGAGGAGTCAGTAGACCCTGAAAGACTTTTGCCACTAAAGGAGCATCACGAAACGAAGTTAGAAACTGTTAAGGAGGACCCGAAAGAATCTACATTGGAAAGAATAGAGGAAGATACGAAAGAATGTACTACTAAGGTTTAATTTTAAATAGTGGTGTTATTGTAAAAATATGAAAAGGATTTATAGAAAAGCAAAAGCCCGTATTTATAAGTCATGTGAAGTCAGATAGCATGAAAGTCATCATTATCATCATCATCTTAGCGCCTTCCTGGTTGCATCCTCAGCTGTATGCTTCGGAGCCCAGGGTCCGCTCGATAGCATGAAAGTAATGGACACGAATACTTTTTGACAGTGGGGCTGATGATTGATGCAAGTGGAATGAACATACAATAACATACATCTGAAAATTATAACTCATCATCATCCGAGCGTGTATTCCTCGGGTTTTTGAAAAATATGTATATATATTGTATTGTATGAAGTCTGACACTTTATATAATCGAAGTAGCCATCGTTTATGTGACTTTGAACAAAGAAACATAAGATTTTGCCTACATTCGTAGAAGTCTATAAATATTTTGGTGCAGACATGATATCAAAAATATTTGACATTGGGAATATACGGGGTGACTTTTTAAACATAAGCCAAACTTTTACAGTGATTTATTTACCACATGAACGTTCCATCAAAAATGGGAGGAAAAATTATGAAAAATTGTGAAGGAAGCCGAATTTTTTTGGCTTGGACTATATTTGAAAGTGGTGTTGTTTCACTATAAAACTTAGATTAATAATTGTGCTCGCGGTCGCGGAGACAAATTATTGATCTAAGACTATAAAAATTAGGCCAATGGTTTCAAAATAACTCTGTATTATTATAGTACCAACTAGGTATACGTCTTGGGAAACTTTAAGTGTAGTGAGTAGCTGTGAATAAATAAATAAATATGTCTAACTAAGTCAGCCATCGACTCGACGAGAACTAATAAGTTATCTTTGTAACGGTTTACGCCGCGCCGGGCCACTTAAGGCGCTGTGCATCAGAGGAATATCGTAATACGTCTATTTTTTCGTCGCGCTGTTAGCCTTATTTTACATGGAATACTAGCATGAAAAATATATGATATATACAGTTCAAAGATCAAAATAAATGACATCAAAACATTTTCAAAAAAGTATTTTAAACCTAGCAAAACAAAAAAGCTATATCCAGAATAAGTTTCGACGCTAATTACTTGATATTTTCAGCGACAACTACCAACTTTTTTAAGTCTTTAAAAAGTATAACTTAATGAGCAAGAGGGATACCCAAAAAATTACAATATTTGGTTATAATTATTGATTATTAAATTAAAACTGAAAAAACGAACAACCGAAATTGCAGACACGGGTTTAAAAATGAGACTGGTGACAGGCCAACCGGTACCTCAACTTTGAACCTATTTCATTACGGGTACGTACTATAATCAAATATCGCGATATCAAATACCGAAGGGTTAAGGGGTACAGCGTCTTAACAGATTAGACTAGACGCACAACGTAAACGATTTTCTTTAATATACTGTTTATTGATAGCTATGTGACAATACAGCAACAATATTTGTGGTCTAAATCATACAACCCTACAACGGTACGTATGTTTTAGGCACAGAATAAATATATATAAGTAGGTCTCTTGTCGTGCCAAAATAGTCTCTTGCACAATGGAGGACAATAAAGGTGGCAAAGTATTAAGCAAAATTATTAAAGTGTACATAGTCATTTTGAGTCGACAAGAAGATAGGTACTAGAAATAAAAATAAAAGGCAAAATACAATGAAATTACTTGTAATTGTCAAACATTTAGAGATTACAAAAATACGAATTATAAACATTTTGTTTTATTTTTCAACAACGAATATCCTAAAACCTACTTTACAAATCTACTTAACCAAAATATCAACTAATATTAATTACAAATTGTTGAACACGGAACAATAAACTAGTGAATAATATAGAACTGATAATGGCACTAAGAGACTACTGAGTGAGCCTGAGTTGATGTCCGATGACAATTATACATTATTACTTAATATAAGGAGAAAAGAAAACAATCTTCATGTTATAATATAAGCCGGGGAAGTGTAAACGAATTACAAATAGTGTTACAACTGAATTCTAGTTTGTTTGGTTACTAAAGTAAGCGGAACTGCTTCTACAGGCACTATCACTAAAGCTATACGTAATTTTAGTTAACTAAAATCGTTACCAAAGTTTTTTATGCCTACACACCACGCTTTTGTGTTTAACGTTAGTAAACGAGCCTTAACTTACACCATTACCGTACTACATTACGAACCGTCTCTCTAGCGGATATGGGTATAGAAACTGTCACTATTTGGGAATGTAACTATCAGCACTCGAATCTTAAGTAACCTTAGTTAACTAAAGTACTCGACACCATTGAGAACCGTCGCTCCTTTAGACAGTGGATTTTATGAATTATAATTTAAGTATAATTAGATTTTTAATCACGTTAATATACCATTGCTCTTACGGAGATTAGCATCGGGAATTCAGTTATAAGCACTCGAGCCTTAAGTCATATTACTTAACTAAAATCCTTATTAAAGTTTATTGAGAACCGTCGCTACTACGAACATAAGCTTTGAAAATGTCACTATTTGGGAAAGTAACTATCAGCACTCGAACCTTAAGTTAATTTAGTGAACTAAAATACTCGACACACTTACCATATTTAATGCAAATAAATGTTTTGATTTGATTTGAATGAGAACCGTCACTTCTCTAGACATTGGCTATTACGAAAATAATTTAAGTATACTAAAATTTTTAACGACGATTATTAACCATCGCTCTTACGGACATTAGCATCGGGAATGCAACTATTAGCACTCGGCTAAAAGTAATTTTAGTTAACCAAAATTCTCATTAATGTTTATCAAGAACAGTCACTCCTAAGAATATAGGTTTCGAAAATGTCACTATTTGGGAATGTAACTATCAGCGCTGGAACCTTAAGTAATCTCAGTTAACTAAAATACTTGACACCATTGAGAACCGTCGCTCCTTTAGACACTGGATTTTATAAAAATAATTTTAGTGTACTTAAATTTTTAACCATGAATATTAATCATCGCTGTTGCGGACATTAGCATCGGGAATGTAACTTTAAGCACTCGAGTCTTGACTAATTAGTGAACAAGAATTCTTACAAAAAGTTTATTATGAACTTTTAGTGTACTTAAATTTTTAACCATGAATATTAATCATCGCTGTTGCGGACATTAGCATCGGGAATGTAACTATAAGCACTCGAGTCTTAACTAATTAGTTAACGAGAATTCTTACAAAAAGTTTATTATGAACTTTTAGTGTACTTAAATTTTTAACCATGAATATTAATCATCGCTGTTGCGGACATTAGCATCGGGAATGTAACTATAAGCACTCGAGTCTTAACTAATTAGTTAACGAGAATTCTTACAAAAAGTTTATTATGAACTGTCACTATTATGAACATAAGCTTCGAAAAAGTCACTATTTGGAAATGTAACTATTAGCACTCGAGCCTTATGTTATTTTAGTTAACTAAAATACTCGACACTATTGAGAACCGTCGCTTCTCTAGACATTGGTTATTACGAAAATAATTTAACTATACTCAAATTTTTAACGACGATTATTAACCATCGCTCTTACGGACATAAGCATCTGGAATGTAACTATTAGCTCTCAAGCTTCTAAGTCATTTTAACCACGATTATTAACCATCGCTCTTACGGACATTAGCATCTAGAATGTAACTATCAGCACTCGAACCTTAAGTCATTTTAGTTAACTAAATTACTTGACACCATGGACAACCGTCGCTTCTCTAGACATTGGCTATTACGAAAATAATTTAAGTATACTCAAATTTTTAACGACGATTATAAACCATCGCTCTTACGGACATTAGTATCGGGAATACAACTATTAGCACTCGGCTAAAAGTAATTTTAGTTAACTAAAATTCTCATTAATGTTTATCAAGAACAGTCACTCCTAAGAATATAGGTTTCGAAAATGTCACTATTTGGGAATGTAACTATCAGCGCTCGAACCTTAAGTAATCTCAGTTAACTAAAATACTTGACACCATTGAGAACCGTCGCTCCTTTAGACACTGGATTTTATAAAAATAATTTTAGTTAACTAAATTACTTGACACCATGGACAACCGTCGCTTCTCTAGACATTGGCTATTACGAAAATAATTTAAGTATACTCAAATTTTTAACGACGATTATTAACCATCGCTCTTACGGACATTAGCATCTGGAATGTAACTATCAGCACTCGAACGTTAAGTCATTTTAGTTAACTAAATTACTTGACACCATGGACAACCGTCGCTTCTCTAGACATTGGCTATTACGAAAATAATTTAAGTATACTCAAATTTTTAACGACGATTATAAACCATCGCTCTTACGGACATTAGCATCGGGAATGCAACTATTAGCACTCGGCTAAAAGTAATTTTAGTTAACTAAAATTCTCATTAATGTTTATCAAGAACAGTCACTCCTAAGAATATAGGTTTCGAAAATGTCACTATTTGGGAATGTAACTATCAGCGCTCGAACCTTAAGTAATCTCAGTTAACTAAAATACTTGACACCATTGAGAACCGTCGCTCCTTTAGACACTGGATTTTATAAAAATAATTTTAGTTAACTAAATTACTTGACACCATGGACAACCGTCGCTTCTCTAGACATTGGCTATTACGAAAATAATTTAAGTATACTCAAATTTTTAACGACGATTATTAACCATCGCTCTTACGGACATTAGCATCTGGAATGTAACTATCAGCACTCGAACGTTAAGTCATTTTAGTTAACTAAATTACTTGACACCATGGACAACCGTCGCTTCTCTAGACATTGGCTATTACGAAAATAATTTAAGTATACTCAAATTTTTAACGACGATTATAAACCATCGCTCTTACGGACATTAGCATCGGGAATGCAACTATTAGCACTCGGCTAAAAGTAATTTTAGTTAACTAAAATTCTCATTAATGTTTATCAAGAACAGT
The DNA here is from genome assembly GCA_947363495.1 of Euzophera pinguis. NCBI lineage: Eukaryota > Metazoa > Arthropoda > Insecta > Lepidoptera > Pyralidae > Euzophera > Euzophera pinguis. The sequence goes on along the minus strand of OX376170.1, from coordinate 5,235,214 downwards.
CACTCCTAAGAATATAGGTTTCGAAAATGTCACTATTTGGGAATGTAACTATCAGCGCTCGAACCTTAAGTAATCTCAGTTAACTAAAATACTTGACACCATTGAGAATGGTCGCTCCTTTAGACACTGGATTTTATAAAAATAATTTTAGTGTACTTAAATTTTTAACCATGAATATTAATCATCGCTGTTGCGGACATTAGCATCGGGAATGTAACTATAAGCACTCGAGTCTTAACTAATAAGTTAACGAGAATTCTTACAAAAAGTTTATTATGAACTGTCACTATTATGAACATAAGCTTCGAAAAAGTCACTATTTGGAAATGTAACTATTAGCACTCGAGCCTTATGTTATTTTAGTTAACTAAAATACTCGACACTATTGAGAACCGTCGCTTCTCTAGACATTGGCTATTACGACAATAATTTAAGTATACTCAAATTTTTAACGACGATTATTAACCATCGCTCTTACGGACATAAGCATCTGGAATGTAACTATCAGCACTCGAACCTAAGGTCGTTTTAGTTAACTAAATTACTTGACACCATGGACAACCGTCGCTTCTCTAGACATTGGCTATTACGAAAATAATTTAAGTATACTCAAATTTTTAACGACGATTATTAACCATCGCTCTTACGGACATAAGCATCTGAAATGTAACTATTAGCTCTCAAGCTTCTAAGTAATTTTAACCACGATTATTAACCATCGCTCTTACGGACATTAGCATCTAGAATGTAACTATCAGCACTCGAACCTTAAGTCATTTTAGTTAACTAAATAACTTGACACCGTGGACAACCGTCGCTTCTCTAGACATTGGCTATTACGAAAATAATTTAAGTATACTCAAATTTTTAACGACGATTATTAACCATCGCTCTTACGGACATAAGCATCTGGAATGTAACTATTAGCTCTCAAGCTTCTAAGTCATTTTAACCACGATTATTAACCATCGCTCTTACGGACATTAGCATCTAGAATGTAACTATCAGCACTCGAACCTTAAGTCATTTTAGTTAACTAAATTACTTGACACCATGGACAACCGTCGCTTCTCTAGACACTGGCTATTACGAAAATAATTTAAGTATACTCAAACTTTTAACGACGATTATTAACCATCGCTCTTACGGACATTAGCATCGGGAATGCAACTATCAGCACTCGGCTAAAAGTAATTTTAGTTAACTAAAATTCTCATTAATGTTTATCAAGAACAGTCACTCCTAAGAATATAGGTTTCGAAAATGTCACTATTTGGGAATGTAACTATCAGCGTTCGAATCTTAAGTAATCTCAGTTAACTAAAATACTTGACACCATTGAGAACCGTCGCTCCTTTAGACACTGGATTTTATAAAAATAATTTTAGTTAACTAAATTACTTGACACCATGGACAACCGTCGCTTCTCTAGACATTGGCTATTACGAAAATAATTTAAGTATACTCAAATTTTTAACGACGATTATTAACCATCGCTCTTACGGACATAAGCATCTAGAATGTAACTATTAGCTCTCAAGCTTCTAAGTCATTTTAACCACGATTATTAACCATCGCTCTTACGGACATTAGCATCTAGAATGTAACTATCAGCACTCGAACCTTAAGTCATTTTAGTTAACTAAATTACTTGACACCATGGACAACCGTCGCTTCTCTAGACACTGGCTATTACGAAAATAATTTAAGTATACTCAAACTTTTAACGACGATTATTAACCATCGCTCTTACGGACATTAGCATCGGGAATGCAACTATCAGCACTCGGCTAAAAGTAATTTTAGTTAACTAAAATTCTCATTAATGTTTATCAAGAACAGTCACTCCTAAGAATATAGGTTTCGAAAATGTCACTATTTGGGAATGTAACTATCAGCGTTCGAATCTTAAGTAATCTCAGTTAACTAAAATACTTGACACCATTGAGAACCGTCGCTCCTTTAGACACTGGATTTTATAAAAATAATTTTAGTTAACTAAATTACTTGACACCATGGACAACCGTCGCTTCTCTAGACATTGGCTATTACGAAAATAATTTAAGTATACTCAAATTTTTAACGACGATTATTAACCATCGCTCTTACGGACATAAGCATCTAGAATGTAACTATTAGCTCTCAAGCTTCTAAGTCATTTTAACCACGATTATTAACCATCGCTCTTACGGACATTAGCATCTAGAATGTAACTATCAGCACTCGAACCTTAAGTCATTTTAGTTAACTAAATTACTTGACACCATGGACAACCGTCGCTTCTCTAGACATTGGCTATTACGAAAATAATTTAAGTATACTCAATTTTTTAAAGACGATTATAAACCATCGCTCTTACGGACATTAGCATCGGGAATGCAACTATTAGCACTCGGCTAAAAGTAATTTTAGTTAACTAAAATTCTCATTAATGTTTATCAAGAACAGTCACTCCTAAGAATATAGGTTTCGAAAATGTCACTATTTGGGAATGTAACTATCAGCGCTCGAACCTTAAGTAATCTCAGTTAACTAAAATACTTGACACCATTGAGAACCGTCGCTCCTTTAGACACTGGATTTTATAAAAATAATTTTAGTGTACTTAAATTTTTAACCATGAATATTAATCATCGCTGTTGCGGACATTAGCATCGGGAATGTAAATATAAGCACTCGAGTCTTAACTAATAAGTTAACGAGAATTCTTACAAAAAGTTTATTATGAACTGTCACTATTATGAACATAAGCTTCGAAAAAGTCACTATTTGGAAATGTAACTATTAGCACTTGAGCCTTATGTTATTTTAGTTAACTAAAATACTCGACACTATTGAGAACCGTCGCTTCTCTAGACATTGGCTATTACGAAAATAATTTAAGTATACTCAAATTTTTAACGACGATTATTAACCATCGCTCTTACGGACATAAGCATCTGGAATGTAACTATTAGCTCTCAAGCTTCTAAGTCATTTTAACCACGATTATTAACCATCGCTCTTACGGACATTAGCATCTAGAATGTAATTATCAGCACTCGAACTTAAAGTCATTTTAGTTAACTAAATTACTTGACACCATGGACAACCGTCGCTTCTCTAGACATTGGCTATTACGAAAATAATTTAAGTATACTCAAATTTTTAACGACGATTATTAACCATCGCTCTTACGGACATTAGCATCGGGAATACAACTATCAGCACTCGGCTAAAAGTAATTTTAGTTAACTAAAATTCTCATTAATGTTTATCAAGAACAGTCACTCCTAAGAATATAGGTTTCGAAAATGTCACTATTTGGGGATGTAACTATCAGCGCTCGAACCTTAAGTAATCTCAGTTAACTAAAATACTTGACACCATTGAGAACCGTCGCTCCTTTAGACACTGGATTTTATAAAAATAATTTTAGTGTACTTAAATTTTTAACCATGAATATTAATCATCGCTGTTGCGGACACTAGCATCGGGAATGTAACTATAAGCACTCGAGTCTTAACTAATTAGTTAACGAGAATTCTTACAAAAAGTTTATTATAAACTGTCACTATTATGAACATAAGCTTCGAAAAAGTCACTATTTGGAAATGTAACTATTAGCACTCGAGCCTTATGTTATTTTAGTTAACTAAAATACTCGACACTATTGAGAACCGTCGCTTCTCTAGACATTGGCTATTACGAAAATAATTTAAGTATACTCAAATTTTTAACGACGATTATTAACCATCGCTCTTACGGACATTAGCATCGGGAATGCAACTATCAGCACTCGGCTAAAAGTAATTTTAGTTAACTAAAATTCTCATTAATGTTTATCAAGAACAGTCACTCTTAAGAATATAGGTTTCGAAAATGTCACTATTTGGGAATGTAACTATCAGCGTTCGAACCTTAAGTAATCTTAACTAAAATACTTGACACCATTGAGAACCGTCGCTCCTTTAGACACTGGATTTTATAAAAATAATTTTAGTGTACTAAAATTTTTAACCATGAATATTAATCATCGCTGTTGTGGACATTAGCATAGGGAATGTAACTATAAGCACTCGAGTCTTAACTAATTAGTTAACGAGAATTCTTACCAAAGTTTATTATGAACCGTCACTCTTTTGAACATAAGCTTCGAAAAAGTCACTATTTGGAAATGTAACTATTAGCACTCGAGCCTTATGTTATTTTAGTAAACTAAAATACTCGACACTATTGAGAACCGTCGCTTCTCTAGACATTGGCTATTACGAAAATAATTTAAGTATACTCAAATTTTTAACGACGATTATTAACCATCGCTCTTACGGACATTAGCATCTAGAATGTAACTATCAGCACTCGAACCTTAAGTCATTTTAGTTAACTAAATTACTTGACACCATGGACAACCGTCGCTTCTCTAGACATTGGCTATTACGAAAATAATTTAAGTATACTCAAATGTTTAACGACGATTATTAACCATCGCTCTTACGGACATTAGCATCGGGAATGCAACTATCAGCACTCGGCTAAAAGAAATTTTAGTTAACTAAAATTCTCATTAATGTTCATCAAGAACAGTCACTCCTAAGAATATAGGTTTCGAAAATGTCACTATTTGGGAATGTAACTATCAGCGCTGGAACCTTAAGTAATCTCAGTTAACTAAAATACATGACACCATTGAGAACCGTCGCTCCTTTAGACACTGGATTTTATAAAAATAATTTTAGTTAACTAAATTACTTGACACCATGGAAAAACGTCGCTTCTCTAGACATTGGCTATTACGAAAATAATTTAAGTATACTCAAATTTTTAACGACGATTATTAACCATCGCTCTTACGGACATAAGCATCTGGAATGTAACTATTAGCTCTCAAGCTTCTAAGTCATTTTAACCACGATTATTAACCATCGCTCTTACGGACATTAGCATCTAGAATGTAACTATCAGCACTCGAACCTTAAGTCATTTTAGTTAACTAAATTACTTGACACCATGGACAACCGTCGCTTCTCTAGACATTGGCTATTACGAAAATAATTTAAGTATACTCAAATTTTTAACGACGATTATTAACCATCGCTCTTACGGACATTAGCATCGGGAATGCAACTATCATCACTCGGCTAAAAGTAATTTTAGTTAACTAAAATTCTCATTAATGTTTATCAAGAACAGTCACTCCTAAGAATATAGGTTTCGAAAATGTCACTATTTGGGAATGTCATATCAGCGCTGGAACCTTAAGTAATCTCAGTTAACTAAAATACTTGACACCATTGAGAACCGTCGCTCCTTTAGACACTGGATTTTATAAAAATTATTTTAGTTTACTTAAATTTTTAACCATGAATATTAAACATCGCTATTGTGGACATTAGCATAGGGAATGTAAACTATAAGCACTCGAGTCTTAACTAATTAGTTAACGAGAATTCTTACCAAAGTTTATTATGAAAAAGTCACTATTAGGAAATGTAACTATTAGCATTCGAGCCTTAAGTCATTTTAGTTAACTAAAATACTTGACACCATTGAGAACCGTCGCTTCTCTAGACATTGGCTTTTATGAAAATAATTTTGTGTACTTAAATTTTTAACCATGATTATTAATCATCGCTTTTATGGACATTAGCATCAGGAATCTTACTATCAGTAGTCGACTTAAAGTAATTTTAGTCAACTAAAATCCTCACTAATGTTTATTAAGAACAGTCACTTCTTAGAGCATAAGCTTCAAAAATGTCACTATTTGAGAATGTTACTATTAGCACTCGAGCCTTAAGTCATTTTAGTTAATTAAAATCCTTCATTACCAAAGTTTATTAAAAACTGTCGCTCCTAAGAATATAGGTTTCGAAAATGTCACTATTTGGGGATGTAACTATCAGCAGTCGAACCTTAAGTGATCTCAGTTAACTAGAATACTTGACACCATTGAGAACCGTCGCTTCTCTAGACATTGGTTTTTATAAAAATAATTTTAGTGTACTTAAATTTTTAACCATGATTATTAATCATCGCTGTTGTGGACATTAGCATCGGGAATGTAACTATAAGCACTCGAGCCTTAAGTAATTTTAGTTATCTAAAACCTTACCAAAGTTTATTACGAACCGTCACTCTTATTAACATAAGCTTCGAAAATGTCACTATTTGAGAATATTACTATTAGCACTCGAACCATAAGTTGTATGTGTAATATGTTAACTAAAATCCTTGACACCATTAAGAATCGTCGTTTGAGACACTGGCTTTCGTGATTAACAATTTTAGTATACTTAAATTTTTACCCACGTTTCTTTATCATCGCTTCTATGGAATTACGAATCGGGAATGTTACTATCAATGCTCGAGCTATTAATTAACTAGAATCCTTACCAAAGTTAATTAAAAACAGTCACTCCTATGGCCATAACGTTGTAAATGTCATCTATCAGGAAGGTTACCATAAGTACTCGAGCCTTTAGGTTATTAAAATCCTTACCAAAGTTAATTAGAACCGTCACTCCTATGGCATCAGCATCGAAAATGCCACTATTTGAGAATATAACTATTAGCACTCGAACCTTAAGTTATTTTAGTTAACTGAAATACTCGACGCCATTAAGAACCGTCGCTACTCTAGACATTGGCTTTTATGAAAATAATTTTAGTGTACTTAAGTTTTAACCATGATTATTAATCATCGCTCTTACGGACATTAGCATCGAGAATCTTACTATCAGCACTCGGCTTAAAGTAATTTTAGTCAACTAAAATCCTCACTAATGTTTATTACGAACAATCACTCCTAAGAATATAGGCTTCACAATGTCACTATTTGGGAATGTAACTATCAGCACTCGTATCTTAAGTAATCTCAATTAACTAAAATACTTGACACCACTAAGAACCGTCGCTTCCTAGAAACTGGAATTTATGAATAACAATTTAAGTATACTTAAATTTTTAACGACTATTATTAACCATCGCTCTTACGGACATTAGCATATGGAAGGTAACTTTTAGCACTCGAGCTTTTAGTAATTTTAGATAACTAAAATCCTTACCAAATTTAATATTTAGAATCGTTGCGTACTGAGACACTCTCCTTCGTGTTATAGCAATTTCAGTTGTTCAGTTAACTAAAACCTAAATCTATTAAGAATCTCGTTGGCTAAAAAAATTGTATGTTTGGCTATTCTTTTAACTATGTGCATTAATTATTTGATATTATGAAAATTATTCGGCCATGTTTTTTGTAACATGAAGAAATATTTCTTTACTTTAAAACTATCTTACATTGAAAAATGTCAAAAAGAATTACATATTTTATATCGTGGTTTTGAAAATATTATCAAGTTATGAAATATGTCAATATTGAATTTTCGGATATTAGGTACAGATTTTTACATATATTGTCAATTGAGCTGCTATATGTGTGAACTTGTCAATGTCACTATGTTATTGCATAGCGCATTGAGTTTTAACGTCAAGTTCACACAGACCTATATGAAATTGATTTACATAAACACACATTCAGATTGATTACACAGAACATCAACACACAGGGACAGATTGGTTGTTCTCTGCGAAAGTCCGTCAATTCATTCACAGTCACGGGGCAAAGGGACATCGATAATCGGGTACTTACAGAAATCATTAATATAGCTGGTGGAAATGTAACAATGTTGATAAATTGTAGGTAATGTTAATTTTAATTCACGTCTAACTAATTGCAGTGCGGGATTTAAGTATTTTATTAATGACGCTTATACTGTACTTAGATGTTTTATCTGTCATGTTACACATGATATAACTATACGTTTTACCGGCTTATTCATTAAAATTGAAGAAGTTCGTTGATTTTTATGAATAAGGGGGTAGGTGTCTAGCTGAGATAATAGACCTTACGATTTTAAAATAGAACGCAACATAGCTAATAAATAATAATGCTTAATAAAGCACTGTAATAAGTAACAAAGTTTATACCCTAGTTCTCAGCTAAAATTATGAACAAATACCTACTTCGTTCATAACTTTCTATGAGACTAGCTGAGTGGCTATAATGAATGACATCTACCGTACCACGAAGTTACCAGTTTCGGTTGTGATAAAGCTATTATTGGAAGTTAATTATGTGGATGTATTGCCTGTACTTACGTATGTTTCTCAAATTGTTCGATTGTATTTTTTTTTCTCTAAAGTCAATTCGCCAAGAAGTAATCTTTACAATTTTTGGTACGCTGGTCTGACGATGTATTTTATTTAAAATATTCGCAACTAGTTAAGATAGATAGATATAAATTTGTATTATATGCTGAAATGGGCCCGCTTTAAATCGGTCAGATTGGAAATCTATGAGGGAGGCCTATGTCCAGCAATGGATTTGTTGTGGCTAAGATTGAAAGTTAACCTTGGACTATTTATGATCTTTTACTACCAGGGCCATTGACATATAAATTTATGACTAGAATGAAACATTTATTGACGAGAAGTGGACATTGATCATGGATATTTATAAAACTCTCTATATATGACCATTGGCAGTAAGCTATCATGAATATTTATAAAACATTCGACTATATATGACTATTGGCAGTTAGTGATCACTGACAAATAAGAGATATTTGACTACAAATGACCATTGACTAATATAGAGATCTCAGAAAATTAACGACGGATTCATTTTGTTCACCGCAACAAGTAACTTCGTGGTACCGTAACCATGGCAATAAATTGCCGGAAAATATAACAACCCAACTACCTATAGGATATAAATATGTTACTTATTATACTATCGGATTGCTTATAGACAGTTGATTACTTGAGATGGTAGAAATGTCTATGACCGGCCTTGAAAAAATAACATCTTGCAGCCATATTATTTTTACAAGGAGAATCATCATTTCTATTAGAGATACATCTAAGTTTAGTACAAACACTCATAAGAGGCACAATTAATAATCTAATGAAACAAAACTCAAAGAAAAAAATAATACTTGAGATATGTACCTTCTATTTAGAAATAGTTCAAATATAAAATTAGTTTTAAATATAACCTTATCTTTACTTACTGTTTACGTCGATGTCAGCTTAAAGTAATTTAAATATCACAAATCTTCTTATCGGACATAAATTCTAAATTCAAAAGTAAAAAATTTAGTGAATCAAATTATATAAGATTCATTATAACAAGAAAAAAATATCAAAATTAGAAACAGAGTTACGACATCCGTTTGCCACATTGAGCATTTACTGTTAGGCACAGGACAGACAGGACTGCTTGTACTAAAAAATCTCACTACCAGAGTCTATAATTCTAAGATGTTAAAGATGTTCATTGTAAATGCCTATTATCAGTTATACAGGCTAGATTTTTATATGGCAACAGCACTTTATTCACAAAATTCGAGTAATTTTACCGAAAACAGAAATAATCAGAATGAAATTTTAGACAAGACCTTGTATTGTAACGAATTTAGCAGTTTTGCTCAATAAGTTCCAAAGGCCTTGTACAAAAATTTCATACCGATTAATATCATTAAAAGAAAACACACGTTTTAATACAACTAAGTTAGCCGAGAAAGTGCAGAGTGGTAAAGGCACTATGCAAAGCTAAAAAAAAAAAACAAAAAAAAAAAAAAGAGTTGGCATTTTTTATACGAAGCGTACGGTCCGCGTAAGATGGACACGCGGTCTCCGTAGCCAATGGCGCTCGATACCTTGAGCACAGAATGAATAACATTACCTACAGAAGATAAGATTTATTGATAACGCACTGTTAACGATTCACGCCCAAATACGTAGCGCGCGCGCTACACTGTGAAAACAAGCGAACTATGTGCTTCGTTGATTTTCAGTAAAACGCGCGCGCTAGGCTTGTGCGAGTGCATCGTTCACGGTGTGTTGTAGGGACCTTGTATTCTGTGCGTAAAATTATTTAATCTGTGTCACCAGCGCGCTGCCAACTCGTGGCATAGATCTTTAGCCACCGTACCCTGTAATTTGACTGCCTCTCTCACCCTTCAAACCGAAACACAACAATGCGAGCACTGCTATTTGGCGGCAGAAATAAGTGAGAGTGAGGTACCCACGCAGACGACCTTTGTACACAGGTCTCCCTCTGGTAAAAGATGAATGAACATATTAAATATATATATATATATATATTTTTGTTTTTTAAATTTTATTAACTGTATTAGTGTTGTTTTGTACTCGAACTTTTGTGAATAAGGAGTGTGATAAATATATGTTTAATTCGCCTGTCCTGAACCCAATGGACATGAGGTAGAAAGTGTACCTACATCAAAATAAAAAAAAGATGCTTAAACCTATATTTGGACATGGAGAGAAGCCCTGCGATGGGAGATTTACTTAGTATTCATGTTCCTGCCACTGCCGCCCATACCGCTTCCGCGGCCTGCAACAAGCATACTCATCACTTCAGTAAACCACTGAATTTATGCGTATTCCGCTAGCTCTGCTCTGAGTCAGTTTTTAGAAACAGTTTTCAGCCAGTGGCTAAGTAACAAACAATATGACAGCCATCTTTTTACGAGTATCAGACAATCAAGTGATTCAAGCCTGCAATGTCCTCATCAAAGTGGAAAAGTAAACAGAGTATGCTTTCTTTAGGAACAGAACCGCGATCTCGGGGTCTTAAGTCAAACGCCTTAGCCACTGGATCACAGGGAGATACTGGTGGTGAGCAAGCGAGATGGCGCAATACGGTTTGTAAAGCGATATTTGGCTTATTCACTCGCATTTGAATACAATTAAGACCTAGTAACCCATCTGAGGTAGTTTAGTAACATATGACTAAAGTTTCTATAGCTTACCTCGACTAGAGATAATCGGCTGAAATGGAGACTCTGTGATTTCGGGCGGAGGACGGATCACCTTCGAATCTGAAACGAGTTCCAAATATGTTTCATCGAATTTTAGTTATTATCTGAAGAAATTTTGTATCATCAGCAACTGGTATTACGGTAACTTAAATTTATATGGTGACACCTATAGAATACTGACTTTCCGTAAAATACAGCTAAGTAATATAAGGGAAGATGCGTGCCTATAGACTAGTTCCTTTGACATTTTATTTCATAAAGACAAAGAAAAAATGACACGATGGTCTTAAATAAATGAATAATTTAAATATACACGAATGAGGCAAAAACGAAAGCAAAATTGATGTGAACAAAAAACTTATCACTATTACTTAACAAGTAAGTAAAGAAAAAACTTACAATCGATATTAGGCTTGCGCAGTGGAGTATGTGTCCTTTGCACCCTGGTGGCGATACCTGATGAAGAAAATAATAAACATCAGTAAAACGTTACTGTCACCTATACAAGCGTATAAATATTCGTAGCGCTTTCATTTTATCTTTCCCCGTCACGCATTCATACAAATTCATGAAAAATTTCATACAAATCACTAAACACCACAATCCACAAAGTGGATTGTTATTTGTCTGATATAAGTCTAGTCGTCGAGGGCACGGTTTTGATTAGTGCATATAAGCATAAAGGGATTAGATAAAACTTTATGACCGTTTTCAGGGATCGAAAACCAGTACAATAATTAACTAACTAATATCTCATTTATCTGCCCATTCATTTTCCACTCAACCGGTATTAACAGAAAAATAATGGTCTTGACCAGGTATTTAGGATCCTAAAATCGAATACTATTTTTAACAGGTCTAAGATTGTTATATTTGTGCCATAAAATATTGATTTCCATCCCAGACTTATATTTAAATTTTGCATGCGTGAAACAGTCAACGCCTTATTCATAAAAGTTGACAAAATATTGTTAAAACCATTTAAACTAAAATATGTTAAGTTCCGAACTCTATGTTTTTTATAGACAAAGAACTGTAAAAACCTCATTTTAGTTAAAATTGGCATAACAAACATTTTCATGAATAAGGGTAAGTGCATTGCACTTATGAGAACAAATGGTTTGATTTTAGAATAATGCATTCGGTTAGTAGTAGTAATTGTTGCGAAGTTATTAACGAAAACCTAATTTGAATACCATACATAAATAAATATGTTCAATAAATATTTTTATACATACTAATATTAAGTTCCCTATAATAGGATAAATTTGAGACGTTGTGTTTAGCAGATCCCATGCTGCAACAAAATATAACCACGGATGCAACGGGGAAAACGCTATGACAAGTCATAAATATACTTAATGTTAACCATAAAACTATTTTACACATCCTCAATCATGAAACGAAACAATCATAGTAGTATAAGACAATAATACCTATAATAGAAATAAGTCACAATAACAGTACAGTATAAATTATATACACACAGAAGTTAAGGTTCCATATAACGTGAATGATGCACTTACACTAGCGTAGCGCGCGCCTTTTACTGACTATTAGCGAAGCCTGTATAAAACGCCCGCTAGTTTCCAAAGGCGCGCGCAACGCTTGTGTGAGTGCATCATTCACGGCGCGTTGAATGAACCTTATCTTCTGTAGGTATCTTATTTATTCTGTGGTAACAGCAGGAAATACCGGTGCTTTTGTTTAGTGCATGCTAATGCCCAACCCTTACTATTACGTCATACTTCCATCTTTTCATACAAACGCTGACGACCGCAAGGCCCCGTATACCTTACCAAAAGACAATTCATAGAATTGATGAATACCTACAACAAGTCGAATGGTAATTCGAGTGATCATCAGTTTAACTTGCAGCAACTTGTATCTTGTGGACCTGAAGACGGGACGTATCGTTACATTTGACATTATTTTTTATATTGACACAAAAAGCGCAAGGACGAGGCCATTGGAGCGACGAAATAGCACCGGTTTGGCAACCCTAAAATGGCTGTACCGTCGTGTCTGTTTCAATCCTAAAAATGTCTTGTTGTAAATGAGTCTGAAAAAAATATGACACCCTAGTTACAAATAGAAATAGTTCATGGGAAATCATATCATTGATGATTTTTTTTTGTTATCTATCCTATCTATCCTAAAGGCCAGAGTTGTAAAAATTTTCTGTAGAACATTTTATTCTAAAACTTCAGTTGGTTTGGATTAATAATAAGCCAAACCAACTGGATATGTATCCAGTTTCGCGAAGTCAAGCCAGCTCTTTCTACCAGGCCCCGGAAGAAACGGCATGTCCAAACACTTATTTCCAACGTATGTTGCCAGTTAGCGTACCATCGTACGCGATTTTCCTGAGGCACATTCGCTATGTCACAAACGTTGATTTGAAGTATACTTACTTGCCGATGTTGTGGTTCCGCTCTCGTTCAGAGATTCTTCGCCGGTGCTGGACGGACACGTGACGGCGGCAGCCTGCAATTGTAAGAATAGTTATTTGAGCTCTATTCAAACTGACGCGAATCCCGCGCGGCTTGCGGGACGCTCCCAGAAATAAGAATACGTAGAAGTGCCAGTGGTCCCGGTTGTTTTCGATTATCGATATATGGCAGTCGATAGGGTGTGTCAGATGCCTTTAGGCAGCCTGAAAAAATCTGACAGTGTTGGCCACTCACACACCACGGGTCATGTTCCTATTGGTGTCCCTGTAAAAAGGCTTACGGAGGTAAGACTGCAGTCGCTCTATTGAAATTACTAGTGCCGCCAAATCTAAGATCACGACTTAAATAGTTCCCTTGGCTGATGACGCAATTAGGAAAAACACGCTTTGATGAAATTTAATTTTATGCCTGCGGTATATAGCCTATGTTACTCAGGGTGAATGTAGCTTTCCAATGGTGAAAGAATTTTTGAAATCGGCACAGTATTTTTTGAGTTTATTCATTACAAACATACACACAAAAATACAAATATTTCCTCTTTATAATATTAGTGTAGATAATATTGTGAAAAACACAAAAATGTAGAATTCATCCAATTTTAAATGAGAATAAATTACATAAATCTTTTAAATATATTTAATCTATCTTTTGTCTTGAACTTTGCTATGAGATACATAATGAATATTAATTTTATCTACTTACACTTGACGAAGACGCAACCGATGGCCCAGCCCGTACATTCCTGGTTTCTTTGTATTGGAGAATACCCTGCAAAAGAAAAAAGGATATATAATACACAGGAACTTATACAAAAAAACCTACATCATCAATGGTTTATGGAACTTTGATAGACAAGTGGTTTCTGGCTTAAGAAAAGACCACTTGCTTTATTCCTTTCGATTTTGTAAGAGACAAGGATAGGTTTCTTTGTACCTCTTTCGGGAAGATGGATAGATTCCTAAAAAAAAGTTTTTTCAACAAGAACCGAACGATGTAGCAGAACATATTCCTAAACAGTATAACAGGCAGAGTCGGTCACAAAAAGCCATTTCTTGTAACTTTTTCTTAATAATCACTTCCGATTACACCTATAAATTCTAAAAATTCAAAGAAATAGTCACACACAATCTCAATCTGTTAACTACCTTTTAACAACTACCCACTTTTTCAAATAAAATGTGTTGAGGGTAGTATATTAAAATATTGCGTAGAATTTGAGCACAACTACATGTAGTTGTGCCAATACCAATGTATTAATTACATATCGAGTGTGTTACATGGTCAATCAACCCTGTACACTGTGGTGTCAGAGTTTTTCTGAACCGCCTTTCGTCGTCTGACGTAGTTCCATAACGACAACCGAATGGCAGCCGTGACTTGTCGTGTCTTCCGAAGCATTCTGGTGGCAGTGAAGAAACTGTTACAAGTAGAGTACTATTAATATGCAACAGTTTCTACACAACGGCCCTCTTTTTCCAGAATGTCGTATGTACCATAGTACAATAAGACAAAAAGAAGTATAATCAAGTGATTAGAGCAACAAATGACACTGATTTGTTTGCATCCCTATTAAAGAATTAATTTAATTAATATAATATGAAAAACATCTTTTCAAATTTATTTAGTATCGTTTCAAAAAAAAATATATACTTATTAACCATACTAATTATTATAATTACGAAAGTATGTCTGTCTGTCTGTTACGCTTTCACAGCCAAACCGCTGTGCGGATTTAGATAAAATTTGGTATGAATATAGTTAAAGATCCGGGGTCAAACATATGCTACTTTTGGACGCAGGAGGTGCTGCGGGAAACAGCTAATATAATATATAGCATACAAAAAAAAACGTTAAAAATCAATACTTAAAATATTGAATTTATTTATTTAAAAAATAAATAAAACCAACCGTTCCAATAAAATAAAATCGAAGCTAAATTGGCGTAATTGTGATGGCAATTATAAAATAAACGTACTATAAAAAATACTTTTCGGCATTTTTTGTATTTAACAAAAATACAAACTTATTTTACCATCTTTAAAATCAATTTTATTTAAAGTTGATTTAAAATATTACTCCATTATCACGGATCGCCAAATGCAGCAAAATATTTTCTCAATTAATCAAGAGAAGGTAACTTTAACGGCTAATAAAACGCAATTTCAAATTTAATTATTCAACAAATGGCCGTTACATTTAATAATTTAAATGAAGGTAATTTTCAAAAGTTCCTATATATTGTTGCGTCTGGAATAAATATGGCTATGGAACGGCTTACCTCTGATGGTATAGTGGAAGAATCCGATGGTTCCTTTGGTTTAATTGATTTATCTTGTTTGTCTTCAGTCCTATTCAGGGGCTGGACTGTATCTGCACCGTCCTGATGTTTCAATGTTGGCTGGTAAATTTCTCTCGGTATACTCACTAATGGTTTATCTAGTAACCTTTTCTTCTTCAAGTCATATTTATAATTGGTAAATAGCATTTTAAGAATATCCTCGGAATTCTTTTCCACCACTAGTTTTAACTTATTCATTAATCTTGTCAAATATTGAAGTTCTATGCGTATATCCTTAATGGCATCATTTAATTGATCCATTTTTTCCTTAACAACATAATCGTGAATCATTTTTGAATATCTTTAAAAATACAAGGTTGCGTAGTCAACGGCAGCTATCCCAAGTTTGAATGACTTCAGTTAGCCTCAGTAAATATAACGATGACTTTCGGGTAGGATGTGAATATTTGTTTCTGCGTGTCATCAATAGCATGAAGTATATAAATGCGCTGGCCATTCGCAACAACGGAACACGGATAATTTTCTTCTTTCACCGTTATTTTTGTTCTTCCCGATGAGTTGCCGGTATCGCCTTACTGCTACTTCGATGTCGCTTTCCTGTCCAATCTTCACATATAGAATTGCAGCTTATATCTTCATTTTGCACCAATGTAGGTACTCCACGAGTTCCGCAAATAACGCTTGATTTTAAACTACCCAATTCCATCTCCAAAATCTTCTCGAAATTCGTTTCGACCATTGATTTTAATAAAATCTAAACTTCTAAAGATACATAGATTCGTGTCAGCGTCGAAAATCACACTTGGATCAAGTTCTGTTATATTCATTTTTTAATATTTAAAAATAAGATACCGCGTTTTCTGAGGTGGCTATCCGTACGTTAACTGACTTCACCTCAGTAAAGACAACGAGACAACGAGAATTTTCGGGCTGCGGGTAGATGTGAAAATTTGTTACTGCGTGTAATTTTTAAGTGCACTGATATGAAATCCATACTAATATTATAAATGAGTAAGTCTCTCTGTTACGCTTTCACGGCCAAACCGCTGAACGGATTTTAATGGAATTTGGTATGAATATAGTTGAAGACCCGGGGTCAAATATAGGCTACTTTTTGACGCAAGCGGAGCTGTGGGAAAAAGCTAGTAATATATAAAATGAACATACCAACTCAACTACCAAATAAAGAAATAAGATCACTTTGGACAAATTTTACGTCCTAAATATTTTTTAAAATTGTTTGTTTTTATAATTGATTTGAAAACTGTTTTGAAATCACACTTAATGGGTTTAGGATAAAATTTAAAGATATTGAAACAAATGTGAAAATTAGGTCTTATTGTGTCTGAGAAATATTAGATTATATATTGTGGTACAGTAATTATATTAATTATTAAAGTAACCATTTCATTTGATTGATGCCCATATTGAGTAAGAATAACAACCTGCCATTTTGTGGTTGCGGTTGCGGGTGGCGGCCATCTTGGTTTGAAACATTTTGTTAAAAACATGTAAAAATTGATTCATTTATATCGAGTGGGTTACTTGGTCAGTCGACCTTGCACACTCTGGTGTCGAGATTTTTTCGGAAACGCCTTTTGGTCTCTGTTGTGGTTTCTTTAACGATCACCAAGGGGCAACCGGGTTCAACGGCTTAACGTGCCTTACGAAGCACGGAATCATCTTATATGATCAAATCTGCAATATCCTAAAACCAAACTGGAAACAACTAAATAAAATAAAGTATGCTTCCCGTGGGAATCGAACCCACGACCACTTTTACAACTAGACCACGAAGGCAGTTAAAACACAATGACATCTACTCTTAAAATTAATATATGGATTGCCATCAAAACTAAAGGTGTACACTAAATATCAGATGAATAATTATGTGAATGGGTAAGGGGTAAAAATCAAATTTGGCACAAAAAATCGCAAACATGGCAAACAAAAAAAACAAACGCAATGAAATAAATGAAAAATTGTCCTGCCATAAAATCATCTGAAGAGACGTTATACGAGAAATTACAAAATCTTGTATTTCTTTGCAAATGTATAAAATATATTTTACTCTGGAATTTGAATTTTGTAAATCATTTTCTGTATATTGATAAAAGTTTCAATAAATTTTATTCAATTCCAATTTACAGCGGTGTGGTCTACAAATTAAAAACCGACCATTTACCGCGGGTTGTTTACAATGTACACAAATTAAAATTTGGAAATCCAGGTTTATTTTACTCACCTTAAACCGTATCATCTTTTTTCACAGTTGCAGGTTGGTTACCTCCGTTTTTCTCCTCGGCAACTTTTTGTTTGTCGGTATCATCTTTTTTTTGCGTGCTACCCGTTGTAGGTTTGACGGTGTCCCCTTTTTTCGGCGTGCTAACCGTTGATTTGGCGGTATCCTCTCTTTTCGGCGTACTAACTGTCGGCTTTCCGGCAACTTCTTTTTTTTGGGTGCTAACCGTTGGTTTAACAGTTTCCCCTTTTTTCGGCGTGATAACAGTTGGTTTGTCGGTATCCCTTTTTCTCTCCAAGGTCTCCACCGTAGGTTTCCCCGTTTCTGATTTCTTCACTACGCCCACCACTCTCGGCTTGGTATCCTCTCTATTCTCCTTGCTGACCTTGTCGGTATCCTCTTTCTTCTGTATGCTTTGTGATTTGCTAACCAATGGTTTGTCGAAGTCTTTTCTCAGTACGCTCACTGACGGTTTAATAACAGGTTTATCAGCATCCTCCTGCACCTGTATGGTAACTGACGGTTTTCTACCGGTTTTGGCGGCATCGTCTTTCTTCAATATGCTCACTGACGGTTTGCTAGCCGTTGGTTTGTCGGTATCTTCATTATTCATTGAATCCATGGTTTCGGTGGTAGTCTCATCTATCGTGTCACTCGGAAGATTTATCTCTACACTACTCGTATCCGTGGGCACTGCTGAAGTTCTGCCGCTACTGCTTAAACTTGAACTAGTGGAAATTTTTAGCGACGCAATATCCTGAGATGTAGTTTCTATAATTGTTTGTGTATGATTAATTAATGCTAGTAATGATTGAAAATCTTTATGTAGTTCCTGGACGGTGTCCAACATACGACTAACTTGTTCTTTAAGTACGTTATCGTCCATTTTTGAATATTGAAGTGAAAAAAATCACGTGTACCGAGTTGGCAATCTTTACTTAAACTGAGTAGCATTTGCGGAACTAATAACGATAACAACTTTCGGGTAGATGTGAACAGATTTATTGCAGCGTGCGATAAACGCACTAATATGAAGTAATATCAATGCGGTGGCCAAACGAACAATTAAACAAAATATTTACAGAAGACAGGTAGTTATAATACATAAGAATTTCCAAAAGTCTGTTAAACTTATTCAAACTAAATTATGTCTTACTGTCTCGTTCATGTCAATTATCAATATGAGAGAGGGACAAAACATATTTTCGTTAAACTAGGTTTAACGAACGTTCGTTATTTTTTATGAATAAGGCGGTTTGTATCGGGTAAGCAATACGCTTAGTTTTATAGGAAATATAAAATATGATCATAGGTATTTATTTATTTATAAATCTTTATGGTACTACAAGTAAAAAATAAAATTCTCTCCCAGTCAACCATTATGTAGTACTGTGCATAAAATCAAATCATAGCAGAGAAAAAGGAGGATTAGTGTTTGGCACATGAATACTAAACGGCTTAACCGATCTTGATAGTTTCATTTTTATTTTTATTTTATTTTTTTATACAACAAGTAGGCAAACAGGCGTACGGCCCACCTGATGCGTTTACACAAGAAACATGTAATTGCGATAATGACATCCAGTAAATCAAAATGGCGGATTTTAGATTTACATATTTTTTTTTGCTTGAAGATATCAAAGTAAAAGTTTTAAAGGAGATGAATATATTTATGAATTTAATTTTCATATGGAATAATCATAGAAAGGCGACAAAGGGACAAGAGTAATTTTTTGTGCCTCGATTACTACATTTAAAACACTACAGCATTTTCAAGAAAGATAGTCATCTTGGGATTGGGATACAACCAGAAAAACGCTCATGATTATGATATTGTGATCAAATATGATCGGTCAAAGCATGTTGGAAATGCGGGGTAATAGAAAAAAATAAGATGTTAAAAATTTTATAATAGGAATGTTTTTTTTTTTATATTGGCTACTTACTAGTGATTTCAGGCGTTCATGCAACCAATAGTTAGTTTTAATATTACTAGATGCACACTATATAGTGTCACCAAAAATAACCCAGCGATTTCCCAAGATGTCTGTCAATGTATGAAAATTCGCCCCAATCGATGGTTTTAAAATCGAACAGACATTTTCATATCCAATTTTCATCAAAATTGGTTTAGTTAAATTGGCATTTAAGTTAAGAAAAGATATATATTAGTTTACTTACTTCAAGAACAACTTCTATTGGCTTACAGTTTTTGTTTAGTTGACTCACTGGCCACTTAGACAGAATACCTTGGTGCAATGGTCGATTCTCTGAATAATTCCATTCCTTTGTCCACTAATTTAAATTTCTCTTTGACCATGTGCACTTGACGAGTCATAGGCTGACTGGCGTCAACCAAACCTTCAGATTCCAAAAATTGTTGAATAGCCTCATCGTCTTTCTTTTTCTCAATGTCTTCAGGAAGGTCCGCTCTGCTATTGTTGTTCGATTCTACTGCAAACCTTAATAATGTAATCTCTTCGGCTTGGGCATTAGATAATTTGATTTGTTCATTAACTTGCGCCATTAAATTTTTCAACTTGCCACTCAGCGCGGCAGCGGATTTGTTAGCTCTATCTAGTAATGCTTCTAAAACTGTATCCTCAAGATTAACCATTTTTGAATATTACGTCGATTGTTACTGAACGCACGTGTGGCGGCTACCCCCACTTTGATATATAATGGCACGTTTCAATTCGGTTAAAAGGACCGTTCATACTGACGCAAATCCCGCGCGAATGGCGGGACGCCAACAGAAATAAGAATGAATAGAAGTGTCATTAGCGGGCCAGTTAAATTTGGCATACACTACTTTGGCATCTAGTTTGAACGGTCCCAAAAGCAAGGAGGTTAAAAGTGACTATAGATTATTTTAGATCGTCATAGATGAGTACACTGATACGAAGCGATATAAACACGGCGTATGTTTGTAATGTCTTTGTTTCGCTAATAATATTATAAGTTTCGTGAAAGATAGCATGTTCAAAAAAATCGTGTGGATGTAAATCCTAGAAAATATCTTGGTACAATAATCTCTACGATTCCAGATAATATCACTTAAGTTTGATGAAGGTACAGTCAAAGACCAAGATAATCCTGACCACTCAGCCATTACGGTGGGTACGGGGGGGTCACGTTTATCTGTCTTCGACTATACATAATTTCTTATCGTTTTTATAACTTAAACAATGTAAGTTTACCCTCAGTTAGCAAGTTATTTAACTTTACTAGGAAAGTTGAACTTTGATTGAATTAGGCGTATTTTTATTCGTTTAAAAACAAGAATGATATTTTTTTTTAATTGTGTGACTCACGCAAAATCAGGAAGTCGAATACTTTTTGTTCTGTTACTTTTGTTATTCTTAAAAATAAACAAACGTTCAATAAGACCAATTTAACTAAATTCTGTTTAAGTCTCTTTCCGCCATAACTATTTTTGACGTGAAAGAAAGTGACATATGGTTTAACAAACGGTTGTAAAATTTTTGTGAATGAGGCGGTAGGATCCAATAAAATTAAAATCCTCTTTCTTGCAAACATAACCTTACGGCATAAAAGCGATAAAAAAGGCTTTTTATTAAACAATTTAGTAGGCAAACCAGCTGTCTATCTTTTCCAAACCTTCAGTACTAGATGAATTCTTTGCCCGCGTCATCCCAAGCCTACTAAAGCCCCACAATTGCAGTATCTTTATCTGAGCTGATAACCTTTGTACTTTGTTTTTCTAGCAGTACTCCTTCTTCAGGCTGAGCATGACAACTTTTTAGAAATACAACTTACAAAACTTACGAATAAAGTATCTACTGATAAGGTACTACGAACCCAAACAGTAGGTAATGTGTGAAGAGGAAACAAACAAAAAAGTTAAGTTTGACTCAGCCTCGATTTTGTAATATTACTTATAGTTAAGGATAGGATTAGAATTCTTTCATATTAGTTATGGAATTCGTGAAGGGCTCTGTATTAATAAATTCTTATAAAAAGAGTACTTATTTCGGTAGTAAAATTCATTCTACCCGCCTTTTTTCATAAAAAATAACACGTTTACTATCTAGATACAATTTTGTCCAAAATTTTAGTATTGTGTTAGCTTTTTCGCTTCTTGTAGGTAAAGTTTTAGGTTGGAACAGCAATTGGCATCATTTGCAATTCGTGTCTTTTGTAGTACTTGTTTTTGTGGAAACTGCCAGCATGTAGTTAGCTGGCAAATCTCAGTTGAGGAGCTCGATAGTCGAGTGTATCCGTAGCGAATGCGCATGTCAAGCGACGGCGAGACGCCACCCATATTAGATTGGTCGCCATTTAGAGGCATTTTTTATCTCAAGCTCTTCTCAAAAAAAAAAAAATTAACCATAAAACACCTCAGGTCATGTTCCTGTTGGTCTGGTTTCCCTGTAAAAAGAGCTACGGATGTCAGATGGCAGTCGCTCCATTGTCATAACCAGTGCTTACTCTTATTCTAAAGCGTACCCTAGGCTCCGAAGCGTAAGCTGAGGACGCAACTAGGAGAACACGCTTGGACGATGATATTAACTTGGTACTTTGCCTAAATAAGTTTAGATATTTAAAAACATTAAAGTAAAACCAAAGCACGGAACCATCATTATTATCAGACAATCGGGTGATTCAAACCATCATCATTTCAGCCGCAGTCAGTCCACTGTTGGACATGGGCCTCTCAGAATGATTTCTAAAATGACCGATTGGAAGCGACTTTCGTCCAGCGTTTGCCTGTGACCTTTTTCAGGTTATCTGACCATCTGGTCGGTGGATGTCCAACGCTGCGCTTGTCGGTTCGTGGTCGCCATTCGAGAACCTTTTTGCCCCATCGCTTCTCCGCGCTATGTGCCCCGCCTACTGCCACTTCAAAGAGCTAATCCGCTTAGCTATGTCGGTGACTTTTGTTCTACGGATCTCCCGGCCTCAAGGATTCAAGTCTGCAATGTCCTAACCAAAATATACTTCCCGTGGGAATCGAACCCACGTCAAAAGAGTACACCTTAATCACAGGATCACGGAGGCAGTTTTTTAATTAATACTAATACTATTAATAACACAGGTGTTTGGGCTCCTACAGCAGGTCAACAAATGCTGCATGGTTTGAGAACAGATACCACACTCCCGCTGGTTTTGTATACATCAATTCACCAACAGTTTCACTTTGAATACTAAAATCACTCCTTCGTGTTGTTTTCGTGTAGTTTACAACGAACAAATGCTGTAACTGTGGTCGCCTAAAGGTATCTGACACACCTACCTATACTGTTTTGACATATATATTTTACTTAAAGATCCCTAATTCCTGTTAGTAAGCTCATTACGAAAAGATATTACGTAAATGTGGTTATTGTACTTGATTATTATACATATTATATTGTATCATTTAGTATCAGCAATTAAGGCTTAAATAAATAAATAAAGTCAATACACCCAGTCATCTACATCGACACTAATATTATAAAGAGAAAAGATTTGTATGTATGTAACGAAATAACTCAAAAATTACTGGACTGGAATTTTTATAATTGTATAAAAATTCTTTCACCACGACAAAGCTACATTATTGCAGAGCGCAGGCGGAGCTGCGGGAAACAGCTAGTAGTGTTATAGTCCTATCGACCAACATTACCAAAACAGATAATATCAACTTTACGTAAAATACCAAATACTCATTTCACCATTCGCTAAATTCCAACCTTGTAAAACGCGAAATAATTTACGTAAAATACAAACAATTAGGTGTAATTAAATACATTATAAGTATTAAAATAGTTTATTTTAATGTGTGCCTAACAATCGCAAAAACATAAGAAATTATCATTACAAACTATTCTTATGGTATAGGAGCCTCCGACCACAGGCATACTTTTGCTTAAAAGGAGGTTTTAACAACCTCGCTGTAATAGTACATTATTGCAAAGGCAGCGAAATAGGCAATTGTAGGTCGAGTATGAGTTTGAAGGCCGAGCCGCAGGCGAGGACTTCAATGATACGAGACAGGCAATTGCCATTTCGGCCGAGGCATATATAGTGCTTTTCTTTAAAAAAATGCAAGGAAATAAAAAAGGGCCTTTTACATAATAAATTTAATTTATTTTACAGTTTGTGCCGAAGGGTAAACGCATCTGTGGCTATACAGCCACGAGAACGCAATGTGTACGATAGATAAAAGAGTTCTAAATTCAAACAGCACACCGTTCCATACAACATTGCCGGAGCGCTCTTCGTTCCAAATTCAAAGAACGAGCCGGGAAGCGAATTTGATTTTCAGTCTACGTAAATATGTTACTTCGCGTGTTCTTTATTCAAAAGTAATGACAATATTTCCGCGCATGTTTAAGAAAAACTTATTTTTACCTATATATTTTGTCAGTTGATTACGCGCTGTCTACTGAGTCGCACCCGTTGTCACAGACATAATGTCATATCTACTAAACGTTGCAAAGCATGAGAGGCAATACAGCAGGTAATATTCACATAGTCAGCTTAATATTCATCCAGATAAACGAGTCTAAATTTAGTATCTGTTCAGAAAAAAAAAAAAAATGAATGTCTCACGATTGCAGAACGGCATTTTAAGAAACGTCGCCAACACACCATGGTTCATTACGAATGCCGAGATTCACGATGGAATTAACCACCCTAATGAACTCGCATCAAATCTGATAAACACCAATTATCAAAGGCGCCTAAAGCGATGTAACATACAGGAACTGGATTACAGACCATAGTTATGGTTGCTGACACTGTGAAGCGACCTTGCTCCGAGACATTCTTACAACAGATCCGCTAAATATCATAGACTGGTTACAAATAAAAAAAAAGAAAAAAAAATGTCTCACTAACCTCCATATGGAAGTCGAAGGGCACATGCCTGCCGGGCACAGGTTCGATGCCCGTGCCGAGCAATGCCCTGTCCATCATCGAGTACGCCCAGCGTGTCACACGAGACTTCGAACACTCCACCGATTTGTCCACGGCTTCATGATGCTGGTGGTAAAAAGAAAATTGTTATCACGGGCTACAAATTGCTAAGAAAACGAAATAGTTTTCCTATGTGATAATAGATGGCGCCATAATTGTAATTTGAAAACGGCAATGAGTTCAAATATCATCAAATTTATGAGATTGAAATATCACGTGGTCGATGTTCATAGTAATCGCAAACGCCGTCTATCGTACATCGATTTGATACTTAACTGTAATTTTTGTATAAATAAAATGTCATGAGGCCAACAACCTACCTCAATGGTCAATTTTAAATTGAATTGTCAATTGAGACGTTTCTTATTTCGTTAGTCGCTTTTTACGATAACGACTTCATACGGGAGGAGAATGAGTAGTTTTTCAGTATAACTAACAAAAAAATATAATAATAATAATTACTATTCATCGTCGTGCCAGTCGTCGTGCACGTGCGGCACGGTGCCAAGAACGCTGACTGCGTTGCCCCGCTGGATAGCGATGCTGAACCGCTGGGCAAAGTAGCAGCCAGCCTTCATGTCACCGGCGGCAGAGATCAGACGGGGAGAGATCTCTTAGAAAAAATTTCTTGCATTGGGGCCTCAAGGCCCAAACGGCACAAATATGTAATCTTCTGTTAAAGAAGCAGCTTGGCGTCCTCAGCGCTCTCGGCTGTAGACCCGACTCCGAGGACCGATCTCCTGACTGAGAAGGCGGTAGTCTGTCAACGCACGTGGCGTCCCACGTTTGCAGAGGATCAGACTTGAGGTTCCGAAGTGCAGGGGACGTGTACGCTGGCAAGACCCTTTTGATGATGTCATTTAAAGAGCCGTGTCGTGCAAGTCTACCTGCCCTGAGGTGACAGTAGAGGCCGTGAAGCCCACACAGATCCACGTCGCTGGCACACGGGCAACGATGAGGAGAACATATTATTATAAGTATAGATTTATTATTAAGTTTTAGGATTTAATAATTTTTATCACTAAGCTATAGACCACAACTAGAGATGGGCGCCTTCCCGGAAATTTTCCCATTTATTCCCAAAATTTAAAAAAATCCCGGTTATAAATGGGAATTAATTATTTGTTCCCATTTCTTCCCCTTGCATTTAATTTTTTCCCTCTTGATTTTTTTCCCGCTGCCCATCTCTAACCACAACACATCCCAAATAAAGTAATATGATTAAACAAATAATCGGTGAAGTCGTGATACTATTAAATATTCTGTATTAAAGTGTAGTTATTTGTTAAATCTATCATTGGTATATCATTGAATTGATCACTTTGTGGTGGTGGACCATATCATGAAATGCAACCACTTCATGATGAGGCCTACTATTACTGATCATATCATTAAAATGTCAGTGTTTAATGATATTGTCGTCCACGTTTGGCCAAATTATTTCAATGATAACTTGTATTTTTATTGCTCAAAACTCTCAAAATAAATGCATTGCATAATATAGGGTGTATATTATTGCTATGCCACTGTATGCATACAATTTATGAATACTGGAAGATTAATGCAATAATTTTATCAGTCTTAGGGCCGATTTCATCAATATCGTTTCTATCCAAAGAGTAACTAATCGAAGTATAAAACTGGCAGCCATTTTTATTCTAAAGACAGTCCTTGTACCGGAATTATATGTAGATTATAGTATAATCTCGAGGTTAACTGTGTGGTGCAATGCAAACTTCATTATACAAGAGTAAATTGCGTTATTATCCTTGGAATAAAACTTATCTGACTTTGGTGAAATCGGCCCTTAATGCAGTAATCCATACTTCCATACCAAAATACTACAATCCATGCTTCCATACTATAATATTATAAATGCGAAAGTCTGTCTGTCTTTCGGTCTGTCTGTCTGTTACGCTTTCACGGCCAAACCGCTGAACTGATTTTGATGAAATTTGGTATGGATATAGTTGAAGACCCGGGGTCAAACATAGGCTACTTTTTGACGCAGACGGAGCTGCGGGAAAAAGCTAGTATATTATAAATGCGAAAGTCTGTCTGTTACGCTTTCACGGCCAAACCGCTAAATGGATTTTGATGAAATTTGGTATGAATGTAGTTGAAGACCCGGGGTCATACATAGTCTACTTTATGACGCAGGCGGACCTGCGGGAAACAGCTAGTGTTATCATAAACTTACGTTACGTTAGTACTATTAATAATTATGTGCTTACGTCACAACCAATGCCAGGCGTATACTTGAAAGTGTCCTGTTTCAAATGAACCATCGCCAAGGACTCCTTGGGCAGCCCCTCGTCTCTGGCAGTGGCGAACGCGTTGGCCAAATGGAAGAGTAACAGGTCCAGTCTGTACACGCGGAATATGTCGTAGTCTTCAGCTGTAATAAGGAATGACACAACATTTTGAACAATTTATTCTCTTAACTTCAACATGAAAATTGTTCTACTATTTATTCTTTTAATTATTATTTAACATTGATACTTTAAGGGGCCCTAAAAGACAATTACACAGTTGACACGCAGGAATTTGCATACTTTGACGACTTAAGCTCCATTCAAACGCCCACAGAAATAAGAATACGTAGAAGTGCTTTAAGCAGGCCAGTTAACTTTGGCACACGCTATGGCACTTCAACCTAATCTTATTTCTGTGGGCGTCCCACGTCCCGCACTGGGTCCGCGTCGGTTTGAATGGGCTTTGTAAGCGAATCAAGTTCCATTCAACAACTAAAATACAAGTTAAATTGTTTTTCATTAGTATTTTCCCTTGTTAGACAACTCAAGTGGTACATGATTTCTTTAGAAGCAGCTACCTTGTTTTTTCTTTTTTTTTAATACAAATAAGTAGTAGTAGTTGTTCTGCCTTTTTTAAGTATAATCCTTTGTATTGTTATTGTGTGCATAAATGAATGATTACATTTTATAGAAAAAAGCAGTATTTCTCTATTAATTACACTTTTATTTGGGTAGTCTGTATCAATTTTGTTAAACAAAAATAATTTATGTATGTAAACTGCAACTTTGTGTGTGACTTTTAGTCATAATGGTGTAAATTAAATTATTATACAATTATAATTATAATAAACTTACATGCTCGGAAGCACATTTGTTTGATGAAATCAAGAACAGGCTCGATTTTATCTGGCATAGTAAACATAGGCGGAAGGTCCTTATTGGAATCAGACAGGGCCTCCGGCTTGTCCTCTCGGTTTTTCTGCTTCAAGTAGTCGATGATGTATGCAAGAATCTGTATGTAGTTGCTACGTTTTTCTGGCTCTTCATCAGGCATTTCCAATCCATACTCTTGGCTGCCAAGCTTCACATCGAAAGCGTATCCCGTTGGTATAATACCTAGAAGGTTAACAATTTTTCTTTTTAATAGGACACATAGTAAACTGGCAAGTTAAAGAAGAGCATTTTACGGATCGATAGCCGACCGCGAATGTATCCTTAGCGAATGCGCGTGTCAAGCGGCGGCGACCCGTATTGGATTGGTCGCTATTTAGTGGCATTTTCTATCTCGAGCTCCTCCGTGCTTCAGAAGGTACGTTAGGCCGTTGGTCCCATGGACCATGACTTACAAGTCCAACGGCATAACATATCCTAGCGGCTGTAGCATATCCTAGGCTCAGAAGCGTAAGCAGTCGACGCAATTAGGAAAATCGCGCTTGGGTGAAGAAGCCTGGGCCCAAAACAGCAATTAACATCCTCTTTACTTTTTAAACATCCTCAGCTGCATTTCAGCCTTTTAATATTACTTATGCGTAAAGTGCTTTATTTTCGGCGTCAACAGTAATGTACTAAGTATACTTTTCTCTTATGGGAATTATCACATAGGAGAAAAGTATCTTAGAATCTTGTACAAGATTAAGATCTAATAATAAATTACAAGTGGAGGATTAGACAAAGTTATAATTTGAAAACGGATAACAACTTTAAAAAAGCATTAAATTTATCTGGGTCTACACTTGGATCGCCGACTGACGTGGGCTACACACATAGAAAATAAACGTAATTAGATCAACACTAAATACAGAAGACTGTCTTGGCTCCTTGGCACTCTTAAGCTGAGCACTGATAACAAACTCCATATTTATAAAACGGTCATTAACCCGCTTCTGCCTCAAACTTAACAAAATAAAAATAACCCAAAATTATATCCCTAAGCAAATTAGTAATGCGCGCTGGTTTATAAGGAACACAGAAAGTCCATGAGTACCTAAACATAGGAAACATTAAAGGAGACAATAAAAAGCAGCATGCAGAAATATAAGCATAGACTGGTAAACCACCCCAACCAGCTCCCAATCCCAGGGGTTCCAGAACTAGACAGCTTGTAATGAAGGAAGCTGTCAATTCCATGATTGTTACTGCTAATCGACCAGTCAACACATCTGCTCATAGCCAGGAAGGCCGATTGCAAGATAAAGCTAAGAAATGAAATGTATGACATTGAAATAAACCGTACGATATCACAGGGTCAATCTTCATAGTATTAATTTCGTGATGACAGACCATATTATGAAATGCAACCATTCTGTGATGACCATTCAAAACGTCAGCGTTTAATTTCTATGATTGAAGCATAACATAAAGCTTTGAAAGTTTTGTACAACATCCATACTAATATTAGAAAAGCGAAAGTCCGTCTGTCTGTAAAGCTAGGGCCAAACCTGCGCGTCAATAACGCGGGAAGCGGGACGCGATGCGGGAGCGTCTGCAACGCGAAACTTAACGTGCACACCTGCGCGACCCCGGTGCGAACCGCGCGCGAACTTCATTTACTAGTTAACAGTCGCTACAGCTGGAAGTCTTTGTCTGTTATATCTACTTAATTGTTGTGGTGATGACGTCTTCGTACTTAGCATCAGAATCTGACTCCGATGAGGAAGACCTTTTATTACTTGCTCTTGCGGAACAAACCACACGGTAAGTACTGACGACCTCTCTGATTCATATACCATTTTAAACTCTTCGATTCTTACCTATTTATTTAATACAATATAAATGACATAAAAGCTTGTCGCGAGATTTACTTGTGTCGATAAACAAGTAAATTAAATAACGTGACGTGATTAATTTTAACTAAATAAATTTTTCAAACTAAGTAAATTAATCTCATGACAAGCTTTTATGTCATTTAATTGAGTATATTTTTATTTTAGTGCATTTGAATAAAAGCTGGTTTATAAAAAGGTTTTTTACTTTTGATTTTTTAACATAATTATATTATTTACAGTAAAAGGGAATGGATACACGAAATTAATAAGGATAGAACAAAATATGGAGAATATCATACACTAATGAAAAATTTACGGAATAGCGCCGAACGTTTTTTTATTTACTTCAGAATGCCAGAAGAATGCTTCGATGAAATTTTAGAATTGATTGTAGAAAATATAAGGAAACAAGATACAAAATACCGTGAAGCAATTTCTGCAGAGGAACGGTTAGCAATAACTTTAAGGTTAGTAGGTTTTGCCTTTGTAGTGATTTAATAATTAACAAGACTAATATTTGTGTGTATTAAATACGTTTAATCAAGTGCTTTAATACGTTAATTATTATATAAAATCAGATTACAGAGAGAAGTTATTATAATATTCAATTGTAGTAGAAGCAACATCAGCAGTAGTTGTAACCGTAGCCGCGTCTATAGACGTTTCTGAGATATTATTATTATGTATAATTGGTTGTAAAATATTTGCTGAGCTTGTACTAGGAGCGTTGGAATATTCGGCATAATTAGAAAAGGTTAAAGTTGTTGTAGCCGCGGGTGATGTCATTTCTGTGTTACTGTCAATAATCGGTTGTAAATTATTTGCTGAACATGATGTATTAGAATAATTGCCACAATCGGAAAAGTTTGGAGTGGATGACGAATTGTAAGGCGAGACTACAGGTGTGTTTTCATCGATCTCTGCTAATTCTTGTTCTGCAATGATTTCAGCTAGTTTTATTTTTATAATAGTTTGTCTACGGCGCGACAACTTTTTAACACTCTTTGCGTATCCCATAAATATATGTTCCAAATCGTCCATTTGTGCCTGTGATCTCTTTTGCGATTTTTTTTCAAAATATTGTAACACTTGGTTGACTGGGGTATCTTTTTTCTTATGTTGTTGCATATTAGATCCAGATCCAAACGAGCGTTTCGCAGCAGACGGAGTATTTGAAATAGGTAAGTTTTGTGCAGCAATGATCTCAGCATGTGATACAGAACTTTGTGTTACCAGTTCAGTATCCAATTCAGATTCATTATACGTATTATCAACTGCAACATTTTGGGTACTTATTGGATCATTACTATCGTTTTCAGACGGACTATTCATATTGTGTATTGTTTTAGCAAATGTTAAATGTGGTTTTAGAAAATTTATTTGTTCAGCCCACTGCCAGTTGCCGTAGTTTTTCTTTGCTGCTTGCCCTGTAGTGGTTTTCATACTCTTAAGATATTTTGCGTATGTATCACGGAGATTATTCCATTTTTTTTTTTGCAGCGGCACCTAGAATTTTAATAATAATGAATGAAATTATTGAATGAACGAAATAATTATTTATTGAGACAACTTAGTCCATTTGTTAGTAAAAATTGTCTTAGAATAAAAAATATAGTTCATGTAATTATTTATATTTTTATATTTTATAATCATATTTACGATAATGATTTTATACACAAAGAATACAGGTTAGAAAAGATAATTTTCATTATTTTCTTTTTCAGATTTCTTGCTACCGGCGATAGCTACAAAACCATTGGTCACAGCTACAGGGTTGGGTTTTCTACAGTAGCACACATAGTAAAACAAGTATGTGTGCTACTGTATCAATCCATAAGTTCACTACAATATGGTCAGAAAAGATAAGCGTAATGTTTACTTGAAAGTATCGGTACCGATACTTATTTACATTCAAATATCGAACATTCTTTTACAAATAAAAAAAACCATATTTAATACATATAGTGATTATCGAATCAACTCAATTAGTGATTTTATTCAAAGAAAAAAAATAGTTATTAACGAATCGAAGTTTAGATATCAAATAATCGATAACAATGACAATCAGATTGTCACAAGTCTAGATTGTTTATGAAAAAAAAAACAATGTCAAATATTATGACATATGGAAAAAACTGAACAGAGAAAATAAAGTATTTTGTCATTATTTCATTCATCATTGAACTTAGTTTGAGACTAGCTCAATCTATGTGATTTGTCCGTATATTTATTTATTATTTATTTTATTTATTTATTTTTACACTTACCATCCATTTGAAATTCCGGCCCGATCGAATCCCATATTTTATCCTTTTTTGGTAAATTCTTATAGGCTTTGTTTTTTCGAATCATATATAATAGGATATCCTCTCACTGTTTCTATAAACAGCTCTGTATTACCTTCTGTTGTAGTCATCGTAGACAGAAATAATTAATAATAAAGAAGGTAGATTTCTTGTACGTACACACGTCTAACCATTAGACGCGTGCGTCTCGCTCTGCCGACGCGGCCGTCCCGCGTTGTGGTCGCGTAGGTGTGCAAAGCGCCATAGATAAAGTATGGGTAGCGTCCGCCGCGCGGTAGTCGCTTTGGTCGAGCAGGTGTGGCCAATCCTCGCTTTCAAGGCCAAACCACTGAACGGATTTTGATGAAATTTGGTATGAATATAGTTGAAGACCAGGGGTCAAACATAGGCTACTTTTTGACGAAGGTGGAGCTGCGGGAAGCTAGATCATAATAAATGCACTGCATATTTGTTTAAATCTTAAAGTAAATATTGCTAAAACCAAATTTATGCAATTTCACACACAGCAGAATAAACCAAAAAATGTTAATGTATCACACAATGGAGAACAGATTAATGAAGTTGTGAGTACGAAGTTCTTGGGTATTATAATGGACCGATACTGTAAATGGAAGGAACATATTGCTGCACTTTGCAATAAAATAAGGTCTTTTATATTTGTACTGCTTCGGTTGAGCATGTTAGTTTCTATAAATTTAGCTATAAAGAGTTATTATGGATATATTTATTCCATACTTCGGTATGGCATCATTATTTGGGGACAATCCTGTGAGATTCATAAGTTGTTTATAATGCAAAAGAAATGTATACAAGCAATTTTTAACCTCAAACAGACTGAATCCTGTAGACCATTTTTCAAAAAACATAAAATCTTGACCCTACCATGTATATATGTTTTTGACGTTAGTATATTTGTGTATAAAAATCGACATCTATTTAAGAATAATAATGAATCTCATACTGTTAATACTCGCTCTCGATTTAATAGAAATAAACTTTATAGACCATTGACGCATTTGGCTATAACTAGTAATAATAGCTATATTATGTCTATAAAGATATATAATAAACTGCCTGACGATATAAAGGAACTGCCATTTAAGAAGTTTTGCAGTGCTTTGTTGAAATTATTAATTGATAAATGTTTTTATAGTGTACAAGAGTTTTTGGAATATAAATAAATATAGCTTTCGCATGAGGATTCACTCCCATTCATTGGACTCATAATATATTGTACGCCTGGAATGGCAGAATTTGGAGATTGTTATTTTTATTAACATCTTACTTGTACCTAAATTCAAACAATAAAGGCCTTTTATCTTGTCTTTATCTTAAAAAGGACTTTAGGATTGTTTAGTCAGTGTGTTCACAGTTCTGTATGGCTGTTCATGTCGGAAGTATAAAGGCATATTCTTAAAAGCATCACTGCTTCAACAGTAATGTACTATATACTATTTCTTTACTTTTTGTGAGCTTTAGAAAATCATTGTTGACAAACAATGCTGGGATCTTAGATTAACATATTAATTTCTATATTATATTTGAGTGCAGCAATTTAAGCTACACTCATCTCATTGGCCGCATTCAAAAGTCATAAATTAAATAGAGGAGGAACTTACCAGGATTGATATTTTCATGATAATGTTCTTTAATTCCATCACGCAGATTGAATCTTAACACAGCAAACTCCCCGATTAGGTACTGGCCGCCAGTTTTGCAGAAATAATTCACATCTATTAAGTAGAAATCTTCCCAAAGTATGGCTGTAAGTAAAGATATTTACATTTAACAGCCTATCAACTTGGCAATTAATCATTTATATGATACATTATCTTCATGACTAAAATAATTGATTTATTTATTTCACAATAGTGATCTCAAATGGTTGAATTTTTCTCAGGGGGTCTGAAAAACCCCATATTTCTGAAAATCATTAGAAAATTTGGGTTGCTATTGTGTTTATCGCAAACAGACAGACAAATTATATATGCAGGTGCTCTAAAAGATGTCATTTCCAGCCCTTGACACCATCTACTTGCACCCCTGGTGATGCAAAAGATATTTTTAATACCCATTACACTACTGACAAATAGTGATGTGCCGCCCATTAACGGGCAGACATGTTTACTAAACATATTTTTATTGCAATAAGTTAAATTAAAAAATAACTAACAAATAGTGCTGTGCCAATGTTTTCTATATTTTATTATGTCTATGATAGGTATATATACTTATCATAAAGTAGAGAATTTCCTTCACGAATGTTGGTGAGGTGCTGGCAAGTATACAAGCACTATTGTATGCATTGAGCTTTGGGTTTCATAATGTGAGTGATATTTTGCATAAGTTATTGTTCTTTCTGTACAATTAAGTTATTACATACATACAAAGTATCAAATTAAAATGTCTATGTACCTAGATACACATTTTCTTTTTATGTTGTCTTGACATCTCATGGTTTATCTCTCTGAAGAATCTAAAGACACCTACACCTCACATCTAAATCTGATAAGCAGTTGAAGGTTCATAGTTGAATAAAGAATCTCACATAAATCTATATATATTAATATACATAAATGAATCCCGAAAACATAACACACCTTGGTAATGGGTAATAAAAAGCATTATTATAACCTTTGTTAAAACTCTTCAGCTTCACCATATTCTTGATGTCACGCCTCTCCGTATCCTCCGCCTCTTTTAATTCTTTTTCTTGCCGTTCAATTTCTGCCAATGATTGCCCAGTAGATGTAAACTTTTGCGTGGGTACATTGGCTCTCTCCTTTTCTCTCTTAGCTAATGCTTCAAATTTTGCTCTCACTGGCTGAGGAGCATCCTGATAAAATGGTTTTAAGTAAAATTTCTTCACATAACAAAATAGTCTGGTCTGAAAGACTTAAAAATTGCAAAAAACTTGATAATCATCTGTATAGAACTTTCAAATAAGAAGTAACACATTTGTATGAAAGATTTAAAAAGAAAGTTATATACAATTGTAAGTTGGTACTATTCAAGGTAAAATGCAAGCTTAATTGCAGTCTTAGTTCATACAGCGGAGGCATAAACAGCTCTAAGATGCCAGGCATCATCATGATCATGTCCCTTCATCCAGATTACTGAAGAGCCACAGAAGCTTTGCTAGACACCTCTGGCTGGAGGTAGGGGAAGCTGCTGCTGCTAAAGTTGATATTTGTGCATGCTACCAGTGGAGAAATCTATACCTAATAGTGACACCTTGGGCAATTTAGAAGGCTGGTGTTGGAAGCGAGCTGCCTGTATGGTTGCGGTGCGGTGCAATCAATGGGTGATATTCTGTCGTTACCTAGTTGGCCTATCATTTGTACAATAAAGGATCTACGAGAGTCAAACGACTGAACGGTAGAATTGGCCAAGTCCAGTACCTCGCCATTATGACAAGAAAGAAGAATATTTACGGTAATCATTACGATACGATTTCTCTAGCCATTTCCCTTTCTTCCCCTTCACCCTTCCTACACATATTCCCCCTTTTATTATGTTTTAATACATAATATAATTAATTTCTAAAAATAATAATACCCTCCACAACGGCCCAGCGGCATCAGCAACTTCTGCCATGTTACCGTAATTAATTCCCTTTCTTTTTTGTTCCTCCTTAAAATCCAACATGTAGAAATAAAATGCGTTTTTAGGTTGTTTCTTAGGCATTTTCTTCACTTTTCTGAACTTGTGAATTAAAAACTATTATGTTAGTTTTTAGGTTTTACCGGCCGGTTTTGTAGATCACAGAAAGAAAAATTTCGATGATCAATGAAAATTGACAAATGGAACAAAAATTAGCGAAAATGACAAGTTCACCGCAGACAGATTTTTTTCTTCTTTTCATTTTGGCTCTTACTTTCGTATTTAGCCAGTAACAAGTAAAATATTTTTTTTAAAGTTGTTTAATTAAACAAGTACCTATAAAGTCAAGTCAGTAGTTAAGTCAAGTCAAGTCATAATCAAGTCGAGTCAGACTAAGTGAAGTGGTAGAAAAACTGCACTTAGCGATTTCCAGGAGCTTTTGGCAACAAGCGAAGAAATCACATAAATCGAACTCTGTATCACTTCCCAACACACACTTTGAGAATAATAATCCACCATTATTATGCACAAACACTCAAAATAACACAAATTTTGGAAAATAAAATACAGCGCCGATACTGCTTTTCACAGATTCCCGCCAAAAGTCCCACACAGACAGATTTTGTTTGTAAAAATCAAAATAGGGATTGGGACTGAGTACTTCTGCAAATTTGCATAGAGGATAGACAGAGCCAAGCGAGATAGAAATAGTGGTGGAACCTGTCTCTTTCTAGCAAATACAAGCTTTATCA
This sequence comes from Euzophera pinguis, assembly GCA_947363495.1. NCBI lineage: Eukaryota > Metazoa > Arthropoda > Insecta > Lepidoptera > Pyralidae > Euzophera > Euzophera pinguis. The sequence goes on along the minus strand of OX376170.1, from coordinate 5,198,789 downwards.
CGTTGGTACTTGTGCAAAATAGGGTGACCAGGCTCCTCTGGAAAAAAAGGGAAAGGCGATACATGCTTTATGCAGATTTTTTTACAGACACATTAAAATGTTCCGAGTGCGGAGGTGCTAGCTAACCTCACAAGTTATTGTTCTGTGCAGACTTTACGGAAATTGGAGTCTAGTCGAAAATAACGTTTTGTAGACATGTCCCCCTATTAGCTCTCTTGGGGAAGACAAGGAAACTTTACTAGTGTCCTTGGCTTCACTAGACAAGCAGCACTAAAGGCTGAACGTAATACGCCAAGTGTTGTCCACTCAAAGTTAGGTCGCACCTGCTGTTGCCTAACTCGCGTAATCGTCACCAACAATCACGTCCCGCTAAGCTATCTACTTACGTGCAGTATTTACGAAGTTTAAAATTGTTTCTTGGATTGTCCCAATTTAGAACATTATCATGGTTACCCTATTAAAAAGAGACAGATTCCTCCACTATTTCTTATTTTTCTGCTTGGTTTTTAGGTCAAAGAGCTCAGTCCTGATAAATATATTAAGTCCATGGTCCAAATGACAATGACAAATGTCAATGTGGTCAGCGCGTAAACCATGGAAAAATCTACCTCAAAATAAAGATGGTATGATTATTTAAGGTATGGTAGTGATTAAATATTTTTGTTCAGTAGCGCCATGGATCTAAAGCCAAAGGGATAGCGCGCGGATGCATTTCGTTACCCACCTCTCTCTTTATAACTCGTGATATGTTAGCACAGACATATAAGACGTAAACAGACGGAAGGTATGCTATTACTTAGCGTAGCACAAACACACACATGCAAAACTATGCAGCCTGGGCTGTATCTAGTCTAGGGTAAGTTGTTTACGATAATGCTTCCCATGATTTCAAAGAATGTATGAATGTTGTGTGGAGTGCATGATCTGAGATCATTTACCGGTATTCTACTCTATTATTTTTAGTGTTCACCGATCCAACAACGCAGATTATAAAATGGCGTCACGGCCAAAAATTGCCACGCGTAGCTTAATATCTATGTGTGAGTGAATGTTGCTACAGGTGTAAAAAAGAGATATCGCCATATAGATCCGAATACGTGAGAAAAGGATAACAACAATTACTTGCTACATAAGTATAACTATTAACTTATGTTCCGTCTGTGTACGTCTTATATGTCTGTGTATGTTAGTTAGGGTGTGAATCTGGGTTTCCATCATCACAGCACTTGATAACAACCCTAAAAGTTGGAAAAAATTATACACAGTTACGTAGCAATATAATCTTTGTTTTGAGGTAGATTTTTATTAAAAAATTAAAAATAATTATACTTGTTTTTGATAAAGAAATATATTATGCAAACTGACAATTTTATTTTACCGTATTTCTGACTAGGTAAAATTTTTGAAGTGATGGTAATACTTTGGGAAAACTTATGTATAACTATACTATGGGGTTACTCCAGGTCTTCTGCCATCAGCCTATTGTATGCCAGTTTGGATTCTTTTTGATATCTTTACCTTTTCTTCCATGCTGGTCACCCATGTCAAATGTCATCTCTGTTTCCAAAATTTTTGTGTTTTGTTTAGTGTTGCGCATTGTGAATGGTTGATTATTATTCGCAAAGTGTTTAAGAATAAGCGTGAATGTTGGGAAGTGATACAATGTTCGATTTATGTGATTTTCTTGCTTGTTGCCAAAAGCTTTTGGAAATCGCTAAGTGCAGTTTTTCTAACACTTCACTTAGCATGATACTTCTGACTTGACTTGACTTAACTACTGACTTGACTTAGACTTTCTTGACTAAACGACTTTATTGTATAATTTTAACTTGTTACTGGCTAAATACGAAAGTAAAAGCCATATAAAAAAAGTGTTAGTGTTGCCGGTTGCCTGTCGATAGTCCACTATCGATAGACAATCGATTGTTGTCAAAAACATTATTAAAGAGAGTATGATTATGAAGCAATAGTAATGTTTTTTATCGATAGGTTAAATGTATACATCATGGATACACAATTATAGTAGTGTGGTCGTACACCGTCGCATAGCGTCGATACGTAGATATGGTACCGCTACATATTGTTTCGATGCAATCGACATTTATTCATTGATATAAAAAAAAAACTAAAATAAGTTATCTTGACAGGAAATATTATATTTTTTATATATTTTCGATATGTATGACTCGCATAAAATCGGTGAGACGAATTATTTTCACTCGACTTCGACTGATAATTCATTTTACATAATCGATGAGCCAAACGATTTGCATTCAAAAATCATTTGATATCGAAAAAAAATCATTCGAATCACCGATTTTGTGTAGTTCACACTTTACGAAAATAGCACTCCAAAACCTGACTCTATGTCGCTATACGATAGTATTGTTTGCAAATAATTAATCGGTACAATCGATTACCTTATCGATACTATTTTATTGGCCCAACTATCGATAGTTCATCGATAGTGGACTGTCTAGCGGCAACACTACACTACATACCTACCTACAACTACAAGTCGAAATAGTCGAATCTGTGTTTCGTTTCGTATTTGTATTGTCTTTGGTATTTCGGTAGTTTCGTCTTTCTTTAAATTTGTGTTATTTGGATTTGATAGATAGGTATAAAATTTGTGTTGGTTTCAAAAAGGTGAAGGAGATTTTTGCCAAAACAAAACAAATTTAAATAAAATTGGAGTATCAATTTACAGTAAGTCCTGAGGGAGAAATAACTACCTACTAAAATCTTTTTTTCGACTTAAAAAGAAAGAAACCACGTATTGTTTTTATATTTATTTTTCACTTTTATTCGTGGAGATTTAAAATCGCATATACTGTGGACCTATTCACGCCAAAACCTATTGTAGAACAAAAATATGTGTATAAAAAATTGAAGATTTATTTTTTCTGATCGTATTCTGCCTTGTCTTTCCTCGTAGGCAGGTGATATAAACAGGTATTATTTCGAAATGTGAGTAAAGATGTAGTCAGCATACATGTAGTCAGTCATTCAAGGATTTGGATTTCTAAATGTCGAAATACGTACAGGTCCATTCACGAATAGGTTAACAACAAATTTCATGTTTTATGAATGTTATTAGATAAAGCCTCATGCTACCGGTCAATTCACATCTTCAACATCAAATGTACGGGCAAGGATAGTGGCTTCTTCCTATCAAACACATCCTGATTTTTGAATGACCCTTATTCCTTCATCCTGATTAACCCTAGGGTAGAACTACCTTCTTAGTTCAACCCTTCCTAACGTTAACAACCAATAAACCCTTATTTGGGTGTCTTACTCCTTTCCTAGATATTGTTACATCATAAGTTACTTTTAATTATATATAAAAAATATAAAATCCACTTTGAAAGCACTAGTAAGTTCCAATAATTTAAATATTAAAAAATAGTATTCTAGTATTCATTACACAAATATTACCTTCTGTGTTTGGTCATGTATACCATTTTTGTGTTTAAAATGTTGATTGTTTTCTCAATTTCATGGTACTGTGTGTTTACAAACATTGCTTTCAGAAATTTAAGAAATCTCTCATTGTTACTTTTATCTATTTTTCTTGTGATTAAGTATAAAATAGACAGAAGAAGAATGAAATTCGAAATTGGGCAAATATTTTATTTACATCCGAAAGTAATAATAATAAATCAAGTCAAAACTTGACTGTCAATTAATGTCCTACATTAGGTATTAAAACTGAAAGTGTTTTTATTACCTGTGAAAAATTGAATAAATGTGAAAAATTACCACTAACTTGAATGTTAAAGCTTAAATGTTAAATTTTTAATTATTTTTAGTAGTCTGAATATAATAAAGATATTCCATACAAAAATATTCAGACATCATATTCCAAAATCCTGTGTACAATAGGTGTTAAAAAAAGCAAAAATATTTTATTTGGGAAACCCAAAGTTCTTTGCCCTGCAGTGAGACACAACATCTACATGCTAGTAAAAAATACTACAAAAAAAAGTTAACAAAACAAATTAATTAGCAAACAGTGATGTTCCCAAAAAAGGTCCTAACTCACATTATGGCCTAAGGTATTGCTGATCTTCCATTAGGTCCAGTAAACGTCACAGAATTTGTTACTTGTTATGTTAATGTTCCTAGTTTATCTATGTATTAAATTTTTTATTAATTGTGTATAAAAGTACAGACAATATGTTTAGATTTATAATATCAGTGTAGCTACTGCAGCAAGTCAAGGTTATGTAGAAAAAAAATGAATATTTATGATCAACCATCACTCACACTACCAATGGCACAACAATGATTATAACTAAGTCTATTTCAATTGTTCCAGGTAATACTGTCGCTGTAATTACAGCAATAGAAACAATGATAAGATTATCATGAAGTATTCCAATGGCCATATGACATTCAATGATTATTTTATGATGTACTTGGCAAAATGGAAGCGGGTTGCTGTACTGTTACTGATCATATGGATTGGAGTCACATATTTTGTGATATCACCACTCAGGTAAGCTAATGATCAAAAATGACCATTATTTATTTAAATTCATTACAATAATGTAAAGGGCGGACTTAAAGCCAAAGGCTTTTTCTACTATTCAACCAAGAGATGGTAGCGGAGAGAATAATAATTTTTGAAGGTACTTAAGTTAAACTAAATATTTGCCATTATGTTGCTTTTTTACTTTATACAAAACTGAAGCCTCAGACCAGTACTGGATTGTCGAGATGTTGCACATTAAAAATAATAATGTTGTATGGGGATACCAAATTTATAAGAGAAACTTGGTTCTGAATATTGTGAAGATTGTCCTAAAAATGCAAAAAAATATTTTAGTACATCTTGGGAAAAAATTGACCAGATAATAATCTATTCAAGTGTATAACTTCCTTCTGCTTAGCTCTAAAACCAGCAAAGAATAGAATCAATCCTTTGTATGCATTAAAATTAAATTCTACTTCTAAAATTATGACACAATAAAAAGATTTGTATTATATTCATCAACCTTAGTATTATGTTATGGTATCCATATTAATATTAAAAATGGGAAAGTCTGTCTGTCTGTTATGCTCTCATGGCCAAACCGCTGAATAGATTTTGATGGTATGAATATAGTTGAAGACCCGGGGTAAAACATAGACTACTTTTTGATGCAGGCGGAGCTGCGGGAAAAAGCTAGTTAACAATAATATAAAGTATATGAAATTGTAAGCATAAAGTATCTTATCGACATTTTTTTGATAAAAAATTCCATAATTTATTATAGTCTATTGTTAATACTTATGTTTTTTAGATGCAATGGAAATTCAGACGAAATTCTAGAATTTCAAGACAAGTTGAGGAGGGTGTCGTCACAACTGGAGACGCTTAGACAAAAACACAGCAATCTCATTTCACAAATAAGGAAGTCCTCAGGGTAAGATTTTAAATCTTCAGGTATCATGAGACCACTATTTCTGTGATTATACCCTTTTAGTAGTACAACAGAACCATATACTCGATTGTACCTATTGATAAAAAAAAAACAGTTTAACTAATGTTAATGTTATTCATATTGAATGAATATTTTTTTACATATAAATAGCACTTGTGCCATTCTGACTAAATACCCATTACACAGGTAAACTTACTCCTATTCAAAAATTGTGGAGGTCAAAGTTACAAAGTTGGTATAGAATGCATGTAATTAAAATATTAAAATGAAAGAGACCATAAAAAAAAACTTTCAAAAACACTATTTAGATTCATAGTAAAGTTTTCAAGATTTGTGGTACAATACCAACTTTGCTTGACTGGTTTAATATACATAAAACTTTATTTCAGTGTAAACGGGAACTTGAAGGACATTGACCCCAGTATGCTTTTCTTGGATGGGGGTCATGGACCAACTGAGGAGTATGAGAATCTTAGAAGAAGAATCTATTCAAATACTAAGGAATTATGGTATTATGTTAGTCATGAATTGACGAAAGTTATGAAAGAGGATAATAAAGTAGAATCCATACAAGCGATATTAGACGAAGTCGCCGAACGGAAAAGGTGCGTTACATATTGTTTTCCCTCTCTCTACTTTCAGTTGTTTCCAATAAAAATAAGCAGCACATTGCTTAGTTTAGACAGTATACCTAATGGAGTTTTACCAAACAAAAGTAAAAGAAATACACAAAAGTAAAACAAAAGCTTATTTACTTCTGGTTCAGGAGCCCTATTTAAAAAAATATGATTCACGCAAAACCGGCGTGTCAAATGATTTTCATTCTACATATTCTTTGGTTTTGCTTAAAAGTATCACCTTTAATTTTTGAATAGTTTTGGGACATAGATAATAGATATTTTAGAAATGATGGGTATAGAGAAGTAGGCCAAAAATAAGACGGTCAGATTATTTTTATTTATTTCTCATAATTTCTTACGCTAGTTACATTTTTTGATTTTCCAAACTACAAAGTAGTTTATCGGCAATGAATAAGGACGTAGCACAAGATAAGGATGCGTGGAAGGAAGCAGGGGGAGATTTTTGCCCGGCTGTGGGACACAGTGACACATGTAGATAATAAAAGAAAAACAAAGGAAAGAATTGTAGCAATCATTTCTTTTTTGTTTTCGCCCAAGCGAGTTTCCCAATTGCTTCCTCAGCTTTCGCTTCAGAACCCAGGGTACACTTGATCATGGTCCTAGATTTAGCGGTACTGTGGTTATTACAAAATGATTAATATAACCTTAGACTATGGATCCAATAGACGGGAAATGCGAAAGAGAAATATATAGGATATGCGTGTGTTAGAATGAGGTAGAGAGCGAGACCATTTCATATATACAATAATGTCCCATAGCAGCCTTACGGATTTCTTGTCAAAAACAAATATTTAAATTATAAAACAACTATCTAGTCTTAAGTGTTAAAAAAATGTTCAGTAGAAGCTCATAATTATGGTTTCATGTGCAGTGCCTAAATGTAACTCAAGTAACAAATAAAACACCAAAGTTTATCACTGTATAAATCCATGATTTCATAATTGTCTCGATACTTTTTCCGCACTAATGTATGAGTGTAGTTTTATCACATGGTTGTGTAAGATGCATAAAATTCAAATTTGGATAAAAATAAATACGTGAATTTTCACAATTTTTAACCTAATTCTTGAAGTTCAGGGATTGATCGATGCTGTCTAACATCATATCGATAGTATTGCACCCAAACGCTAGGGAGGAATAAATACCTACCGACTGGTATCAAACGTGCCTATATATTTAAAATTCAGCAATCCGACACGGTTTATGAAAAAAAGTCCGCTACGAACGCGGGTAAATGATTCTCGCGTCTCTGAGAAAAGTCGAATTCGAGATTTCTCGAAAAAACATGGCGGATTTCTACTGAAAACCCCGTGTTCGTATTCTCATTCATCTCTCGTAATTGTAATATTACAATTTCTATTAAATACCTACTTTCAGATTTCTATCTAATTTAGATATTTGCGAAAAATTGCTTAAAATGGTTGGCAGAGAAGAATGGTTTTCCAAAATATATTCAACTATATGTAGTAAACACTTTCAATACAGTTTTCAGTAGAGCGAGAATTGGCCACTGGTCTCAAAATTATAATAAAGTTAATTAATGTAGACCTATTCGAAGTATTTCGAAGTCGAGTCGGAGTGCTCGTTAAAAATAAAAATACTAAAGTACCTAGCATGTTTATTATGTAATTTTATTCTAATTTATCCCAAAAAATACTGCATACTTAATTTGGCAATGTTCTCACGTTAAGTAAATCGATCATAGTGATGTCGACATTGCTCAGCTCAGCACTATTTGACAGGGCTCACATGTATGACGCACACACACAAACAGTTTTCAAATTGGTCTCGTTTCTTTTACTAATCAGCCAATCTATTGACGTAGTCCAAAAAAATCTAAATCTATGAATAATAACATTTCAAATCAATTTATGTTGTATCTTAGATAGCGTATATATATATCAATATGTTTATGTATTTGATATTATAGTATCTTATCTGACATGTAATATTTACTATTAGGCATGTATTAGATTTATTAAAGTGTGCCTTCCATCAGCCAATAAAGATAAGTGCACTATCTGATTCAATGAGTATATGTTTTTCAAATATTATAATCTCCCTGCTACTTATAAAACAAACTACACTATATCAGTGCACTTTATTTATACACATAATTTTTGTTGTAAAATTATTTCCTGTGCATAGATAGTAAATGACCGGATATGGTAGGTAATTCTTCAGAATTCATTACTTTCGATGATGAGAAAATAACTAGGTTTCATCAGATTGGGCGATCCATGGGGATTTATAGTTTCACATGTGATATTAATTAACTGAGATTGTCTGGAATAGATTGTTTATTTTATTTTATTAGGGAAAGTTGTAGTGCATTACACATTGACTGCCGGAAACGCACATGCGCGTCGTACAATTGAAAATGCATTGTTATAATTTATTGACAGCTAATGGGTTTAAATATGTCGGCATATGACTAACCTAACTACCTATAATGCACGTTAAAAAGACGGGTATGGCGCATTGTTGTAAACAACACGTGCCTCTACTGAAGTCCCTACTATTGCCCCTTCTTTTGCAGCGGGTATAAATCGAACGCACAATGACTGAATCGCCACCTGTCATGATCTATGCGAGCGTGATCTTACATGCAGCTCCATCTCTCTTGAACAAGTTCCAATTCATCCAGAATAATTTCGCACGCAGAGCCACGGGTTCTCCCCCGGGCCTGCGTACACGCGACCTACACAGGGACCTTGAGCTTCAATCCTCGAGATATCTCAAAGAAACGTTACTTTGAGAAATGTCCAACCCATCCGAACCCGTTAGTTATGCAGGCTGCCAACTACAGCCCGGCAAAAAGTGTCCCTCTGCGGCACAGACGCCCGAGGAATGTTCTCTTTGATTCTGACGATCCCATTACGGTGGCGAACCTTTCCATCGAAAACCTTTTCGACTCACCGGAGTCCGGGCTTTTCAATAGGAACATACAACCGCACTCTCCGGCGAGTGCGACGTAGTAGGAACAGTAGACAGTTTACTAGGTACCGAAATATACCAGGGCGCTCAGGTTCTTAGTAATGCATTGAGCGTTTGCTACCGCTCGCGAGTTTACATCGCTCGCTTGATCAAAGGCAAATCCCATGGCCGAGGTTCGTCCCAACTGGGAGCCCCTTGTGCATTTGCCGAAAAGGCTGAGTGGTTAATAGCCCTCCCCTCAAACTGTCCCGCTGTAAATTTGAAAGCTCACAGGAGCTAAAATTGTAGGACCGGTCAAAAAAAAAAAAAATTAATCGTCAGTGGCCAGTCATGGCTCTAACTCGGCGAGGTGCACTTCGATGCACTGTACTTGTTTAACTCTGGGTCTTGACTCTTGATGACTTGTCTCCTAAATGTTAGCATGGGAGAGATCCAGGTAGACTTGGTTGTGAATCATCGTATGACCCGGGGACTCGTGTGCGTCTGCTTTAACCATAATTTGGGATACCGTCCATCTGTTGGGACGAACAGGCCCTCTGTCCAATTTAATAAAATCCTAATGATAATTGATTGTTAACCTAATGACATATCTCTCATTAAAGAAAGCTTTCATTACCGCCATCCTCTCCTGTCTCTTGATGACAGCCTACCCTTTTCGTCATTTCGGCAATACAATATAATAGCATTAACAAAATCTACTTTTGCTCCATATGTTAAAGATGTTAAGCAATAAAGATATTTTGTATTGTATTGTGTACACGCAGTAAGTCCAATAGTAATTAGGGGCGAGGGGCGATACTTAAGTACTTTCAGGGGTTACTTTTAAGTCTTGCCCCTTAGTCTACACTAATATTATAAAGAGGAAATATTTGTATTTTTGTGTGTATGTTTGTAATGAATAAACTTAAAAACTACTGTGCCGATTTCAAAAATTCTTTCACCATTGGAAAGCTACATTCACCCTGAGTAACATAGGCTATATACCGCAGGTGGAGCTGCGGGAAACAGCTAGTTCAATATAAACACAGAACAAAGTTGAGTGCTATTCGATCCGTAAATGTTATCCTACGTCTTTGTACAACTTGTCTCTGATAGTTTGTTAATAAAAAATATTCTAATCTAATTGTGAGTATTTTTCAGCTCCCTATTATCCGACCAAGAGAAACTGCCAGATCTGGATGGTTACCAGGAGTGGCGGCAGGTGGAGGCTGCAAACGTCAGCGATCTCATACAAAGGAGGTTGTACTATTTGCAAAACCCCCCCGATTGCAGGGAGGCGAGGAAAGTAATTTGTAACTTGAATAAGGTAAGTGACATCTCGGATTGATTAAGCTTGTCTTGTCTTTTTATTTGTTTACCCCCATAATCATAAAAATTAACCGAGCGTTCAATTAGCTCAGTTATCCAATTTATGATTCAACTCGTTCTTTCTCGCCAAAGATAGATAAGACAAAAGGGATTAAATATATTTTAGGTAATGTAGACTTAACGAACATTTGTAAATTTTCTTGAATGAGAGAGAACGAAACTTAAAACTATTAATAATTTTGTCTTTTCGGTTTACATTCAATACTTTGGGCGATAACAAAACCGAGGTAAATACATTTTAATTATCCGTTAAGTAATAAAATCATTTTTGTATTGTTATCTGTGCAAATGATTACTCGGAATAATTGCCTACACAACAAGTACTCCCAGATGACCATAGGTCACGCGACAAAACGACCAATTATGTGATTCATTTGATGCAATAAATTTAAACTTAGAAAGTCCCTTGAGATTAGTAATTGTACAAATCCTGTAAATTTTACGAAGGGGCTATGGAAAAAATTGAACTTTCCTACTTGTGGCGAATTCGGGATGTAAATAATAGACTGCATTTTTCACAATTGGTGATACTGTAGGGAAACGCAGTTCCTCAAGGTATATATCACGCGTCACGCGGCTTACTAGGTACCGGAATGTACCAGGGCGCTTCACGCCACCGATAGGTTCTCAGTAGGCCCTTCAGGCACAATAGTGTCGGCCCTTATGGCATTGAGCGTTTGCTACCGCTCGCGAGTTTGCATCGCTCGCTTGATCAAAGGCAAAGCCCATGGCCGAGGTTCGTCCCAACTGGGAGCCCCTTGTGCATTTGCCGAAAAGGCTGAGTGGTTAATAGCCCTCGCCTCAAACTGTCCCGCTGTAAATTTAAAAGCTCACAGGAGCTAAAATTGTAGGACCGGTCAAAAAAAAAAAAATGGTACTAATAGGTAATAGCACTTGGTGAATTTGCCTATCTGTGTTGTGATTCATACTTTGTCAAAATATCACTCATTACGTACGTAGGTATTTGTATCTATTTTGGCAAAACATGCAATCACAAATATTTGGGAAAATAAGCCATTTGTGGTCACGGCATAAAAAACGTTCCCTGCCAATCAAATTTAAGCAATAGAAACTGCCTTCAAGAACCCAGTGGTACATTGAAAAAGTTTCGACAAAAGCTTATTTGAATTTTTAAAGGCGACACAACTTTATTTACTATGATATAGGTACTTAGGTTTGCGACCTCTTATCACATAGGCATTTTTAACAGGTTTTTCCGTTCTACTTGATATCATTTCCTTTTCTATCTTTCCTAGCATTCATATTCTTCTAATCAATTTATTTAGCTTTATTGCACACAATCAAAGGTTACATACAACAGGTACAACTTAATGCTATATGCATAATTAATCTATACTATTAACTATTGATTAATTAATGCATAGAAAGGGTTACTAGTTGTCCCATAGGTAGCAAAAAGATAGTAGGACCACGAAATGGAATTAAATTTCATAGAAAAAAATATTGGCTCAAACACATTGACCTTAGGGGTTTCCAAAATTTGTTCAAACATTTTGAACAAACAATTACTGCAGCCGCACATCCGTTATTCTATTATAGGGAGTCGTTGACACCGTTTCGTCACCTACAACTATTTGGTACTCGCATGTGACCTTCATACACTGGATTTGTTTGTTATTTGTATTTGGATTGTGGAACGAACTCATTGCCACGGTTTTCCCTAGTATGTATGTATAAATTTATTATTTATTTATTTATTTTTTATTATTATTTATTTTATTTAAGAGCTGGGCTCTTGTCTGTGGAGCTTTTTCCATTCCGCCCTATCCCATGCCAGTTCTTCAATTTTTTTAATTTTAATCGTTGCATGATGCCATTAATCTTTGGAAATGCTATGTTAGTATTGTTTCATAAATACCGATTGTAGGTCACCAATTCACCATCGACCATTTGCTTGATTTTTATTGTCTCATATTTTTTTGTTAGTCAGAAAAATTATGCATCGTCGACTGTTGCTGATGATATAATCTTTTGTTTATTGTACGACTAGCTTTTTCCTGCAGTTTCGCCTTCGTCAAAAAGTAGCCTATGTTAGACCCCGGGCCTTCAACTATATTCATACCAAATTTCATTTAAATCAGTTCAGCGGTTTGGCCGTGAAAGCGTAACAGACAGACAGACAGACTTTCGCATTTATAATATTAGTATCGATGTATATCCAAAACTTGCACAAATATAAGGATTGTTAAATAAAAACAATCCGCAAAAAATACTGTAATAATTATATAGTTAGAAGCAAATTGGGAAGAAATGTAGTTGGAAAATACTCGGTACTAACTATCTTAACTTACCTAAACTAAGATAATAAATGCGAAAGTGAGTTAATAAATTTGTTTCTTACCTTTTCAGGCTTTATATACTAAATCTTATTTTCTTCTTGAAATGTTTCATATATTGGTACACTAGCTGTTTCCCGCAGCTCCGCCTGCGTCAAAAAGTAGCCTATGTCTGACCCCGGGTCTTCAACTATATTCATACCAAATTTCATCAAAATCCGTTCAGCGGTTTGGCCGTGAAAGCGTAACAGACAGACAGACAGAAAGACAGACAGACTTTCGCATTTATAATATTAGTATGGATATAGTATGGATAGTTGGGAGTACTGAGAACTTAAGAAGTATACATAGTACTTTTCATCCTGGAAAAATAGTTTACCTGTGGGATTTAAGTAATGTAGATGGATAAACAGTACGATATATTCAAATCGAAACTAAAGAAAGACTGACGGAGGAAATGAGGCAGGGCTATAAACAGTAGGAAGAGATGGATAGACGACCTTAGAGATTTTGATTAAGAGTATAGATAGAGTAACATTCAACGAATCGAGAGATATGGAAACAAAGGGAAGACTTTTGTGCAGCAGTGGGACCTAAACAGCTCATATTGAATCAAATATAATTTCGTCAAAGTGATATTATAATATTTCAGCTTTATAGTCCTATGCGTGACAGATTCTTGGCGTAAACTAGTGCTAACAGTAGTACCTATAACTAACACGCAATCACAAAATGTCATGGTGGCTAGTAATCATTACTAGACCCATGACCTTGTCGGCTCCAACCGTAAACAACTTTTCTATATAACATACCAGAGCAGTTATTTCATAATACGAGTAATAATAAAAAATATTACCTACTAAAACACCATTGTGTTTTTTGTTAAATGAAAAAAAAAGTAATGTTGGAAATGACGTCTAACGGCAGGTTAAAACCCGAAAACAGAAAAGTTATTTCAAAATTATAAAAAAAAATACACAAACACCATTGTAAGTAATATTTTTGGCAAATTAAAAAAAGGATGTTGGACATCTCCAACGTCATCACGCTTTTGTCGTCAGTCGCTCCATTAAAACCATAACATCCCAACTAATGTGTCAGAACTTATAAATTTTGATGCAAACGGGCTGTAACTATAAATTGATCGGATTATAATTTGTTTGAATTTGATAGACTAATGTTGTTTGCTGCTGACTGGTATCAGGTACTAAGCAATTTACCATAAGTTTAAGTTTTAAATAGTAATAAAGTAAGAATGTGGTGAAATGCTAATCTTTTCTAATTATTTATATTCATGCAATGTTTCCAATAACTTGTGTTATAACGAGGTTTACTACTGGACGTACATACGTTCAAATGAGGTTTACTCATAGGTATACTAAGTCACATGATTATACCTACGGCTTTCACTCTTAAGTAATAACTTTTTCGATAATCACGCGACTATTTTGAAGTACGTTTTTATACATGCTCACACTTATTAATAGTAGATATATAATTAGGTAATAATTGAAGGCACATGTCTACACTAATATTATAAAGAGGAAAGATTTGTATTTTTGTGTGTATGTTAGTAATGAATAAACTCAAAAAATGCTGTGCCGGTTTCAAAAATTATTTCACCATTGGAAAGCTACATTCACCCTGAGTAACATAGGCTATATACCGCAGGTGGAGCTGCGGGAAACAGCTAGTATAATATAATTTCAATAATATCAATGTGAATAAACAGTTGGAAACATAGGTAGGTAATTACCTAAATCGATACCTGCCATCAAGGTTTAGGCTCTCAAAGTCAATGATGAAATCATACGTACATACATATCATCACGCCTGTTTCCCGTAGGGGTAGGCAGAGACTGAAAAATAACACTTCTTTACATCATCTAGGTCGGTAGTCGATAGTTTTGAGATGAAGGTTATGAAGGGAGACGGAAATAGCCACATCAGCAAAGCGTTGAGTGCCCTGTATCATAAAATTGATTAAGTATTTTTTTATTTGGCCGATATCATCAAATGGACGGTCATAACCCACTTGACCCGGCGATAATAGGCATATTTAATCCCCCATATTCAATTTACATTTTGATAAACAATTAGCTAACGTTTCATAAGCCCATTTTTATTAAAATATGTTTTATATGGTTTTTTCACGCCAAATGTTTATAAGAAGTCATATTCTAGTAGTGGAAGAAAGCTGGTCATTGATTTGCTGTATCTCCTTTCTGTGTCTTATGCGCGGCAAACGTCAGAGACCGAAAGACGGTTCCGTAAAACTCTGACGTGTACAGGGTCGATTGATCATGTAACTCGATATCAATTAATTGAATCTTCAACTGCCTGACTGCGAGTTATATACGGGATTGATTCTCGAAACTAAATCTATAATCGTTGTTAAGTACTGACGTTGTCAGTTAATCAGTACATGCAATCCGCTTATCTTCCAGGGTTGCGGTTTTGGCTGTCAACTACATCACATAGTCTACTGTTTGATATTCGCGTACGCAACGGAAAGGACTTTAATACTAAACTCAAAAGGTTGGAGATACAACAACCACGGATGGGATTACGTTTTCCATCCAATCTCGGACACCTGTACGACGGCTTACAACGACAAAGTGCTGCAGTGGCCAGGTAATTGCGACTCTGTAAAGTAAGAGTTTAAAGCTGAATTTTCTTTGACTCGTGTCTAATCGCAGCGTTTACGTTGCAATCAAGTTTTATTAATGGCAGGAGATTGACGGTTATAGATCCTATTGGCGTACGGTTGGTGCATGTGTACTGAGGATGGGGATTGTATTTTCGTCCAGCCTATGTTTCGTTTCTCACTGGGTCTTGCCCTAATTATGTGCCGGAAAAATCAGATAGATAAATTGATGTTCTGTACGCAACAAATTAGAATTCATGATAAATCTATGTGTTGTGTTCTCATGGGAAAGATGCTGAAGAGATTTATAAGATTAAATTAAACTATTTTAAAACCGTATTAAAATAGTTTAATTTAATGAATAACAATCGCGAAAACATAAGAAATCATTAGATTTATAAGAATTTAATATTGAGCATTATTTTTTATCTCCAGCCTAATTTCAGCAACTATGGAATTACATTATTAAAGAACATACGAATATTTTCGTATCAACGGAATAATGTATGACTGTATATTATTAAAATCCATATCCATACTTTAATATTTTATGTGTGTTATTTTATCTGTCTGTTACGCATTCAGGGTCAAATTTTTTTGATGAAATTTGATATGAATATAGGTAGTTGGTTGAAGACTCGGGGTCAAACATAGCCAACTTTTTGACGCAGACGGAGCTGCGGGAATCAACTATAATTTCTATAAATCCATTGAATATCTCATGGCTTGCCGTTGGAATTGCCTTAATTAATTTCATGCATTGTTTTCTCGCCGATATTGGTTATAAAATTAATTAATCCCCTGGCCATAAATAGATTTTACTGCTTCGGTTTATGGCGTCATACGTCGCCGACCTCAATGGTGCTAAAGTTTCATTTTATGCTGTTTATGTTACATGGACAGTTATAATTCTGGATTATTATTGTACTAGTGATATTTCTGGGATATTCCTGGGTCAGTGTGTCTTCTTAAATTAAGGTGTTAGTTTCTGCTAAATCCCTTCGTTCATACAGTAATATGGTATTGACGATTTGGCCTCCTACCCTACGGCATTTGAATAAAAATAAATGGTTCATATTTTTGTTTTGTTTAGTCACACTTTTAAGAAAGCCTATTAATTCCAGATACATTATGCTTTTTTCAATAGACAAAAAAATGCTACGTCAGTAGATTAGTTGAATATAACGTTAGTCTAAGTACCCGCTAAAATCTCTCTGAAGTTTAAACAATAACATTTTTTTTTCAGTATCGTACGACGCGAAGGTCATATCACTGCCATTCATAGACTCAATAACTCAGAAGCCAAAGTTCTTGCCGCTGGCGGTGCCGAAGGACTTGGCTCATAGGTATATATTTCAATTTTTACTTTGGGTCTTTTAGGATTCCGTACCCACAGGGTAAAACGGGAACCTATTACTGAGACTTTGCTGTACGTCTGGCACTGGGCGTCTGACCGTCTGGCTGTCTGTCCGTCTGTCACCAGGCTGTATCTCATAAACCGTGTATGTGTAATGGTACGGAACCCTCCGTGCTAGAGTCCGACTCGCACTTGTTTGTTTGTAATAACTTTATTGCACAGAAAATAACATTACAGTAAATACAAAACTAAAAATAAATGCAACGGCGGACTTATCCCACGACTTGATCGGTTTTTTCAAACTGTAGTTTTAGGGAAGGATTAGTGTATACTATTGAGGTAAATAGAGATGAGGTAAATGGACTTCTACTAACCTGATAGAAAGCGATTACCGTAGTCTACGTGCGCTAAGAGAGAGATAATATTTGAATTATAAAGGTTCATTGAGTAATGACAGTTGGTTCTTATGTACCTATCTTCGAATCGTTTCTCTCAACATGAGAAATCTTAAACATTTATTTTATTCTAGGTTTCTTAACTTTGTAGTACTAAATAGTGTGAAACTGTTCAAAGACCTGGGTAAATGAAAAAAAAAAAATACTTTAGTTATTTTGCAATGCGATTAAGAAAAACTCTTTACCTAAGTAACGCCATTATTATACATCATAAGTTTCAACATCACAGTTTCATCAACAATACCTGTTATAACGTCCCTCTCTGTCCAGGATAGTTCGTTTCAACGGCGACCCATCATCGTGGTGGATCGGTCAGATGCTCAAGTACATATTGAAGCCTCGCGCTGAGCTGCAGAAGGCTATCAATGAAACCATATCGAAGATGAACTTCAAGACGCCTATTGTCGGGTAAGGTTAATCAACATGAGTATGTACTAGTATTTATTTTTATATCTGATATGATTATATTTATAGTAGTTTTTGTCCCAGCTTAGGAAAGTACTTTTTTTTCGGGATGACCTTTGGTACTTCGATCTTTTTTGGAAATATTTTTGGTGGCGGGTTTCAACACCATATCGTGAGATGAATACGCACTGTATTCATCATCATCGGTTAATAGGAACTCGGCGTCAGGTAGATGTATGTAGCTGGGTTTGAATGATGAGGTTAGCTTCAACCTACTACTTACTGCTTGTAACGAAGTCGGGATGGGCTTATTAAATAAATATATTAACTCACTTTCCCATTAGCTTGTAGACGTACCGACTTGACTAAAATGTAACTCTTCTCAACAGAAAAAGGAGGTAGTATTCAATTTAGTCAATTTATTTGTGTGTGTTTTTTTCATTGCGAGCGAGCGACGCGAACGAAAGTGTCCCTTACGAGACTGGCCAATTTTGCTTTTGTGGGGATGGATGCTTATGGATGCTTATGTCCAGTATTGAACTCACTGCGGTTGAAATGAAGATGTTTTATGTATTTAAAATGTGAACGTTTTGTTTCAGCGTGCACATACGACGCACGGACAAAGTGGGGACAGAGGCGGCGTTCCACCACATTCACGAATATATGGTGCACGTGCGACACTACTACGAACAATTGGAGCTCACGAGGACAGTTGACGTAAGACGTGTCTACCTCGCCACAGACGATGCTAATGTAAGTACTATCCCACTTTCTTTTTAATTTTTTTTATACAACTAAGTAGGCAAACAGGCGTACGGCCCACCTGATGGTAAGTGGTTACCGTACCCTATGAACCCCTGCAACACTCAATACAGCTCGTAATCACGGTATTGAGTCAAACGGATTAAGCTGAAATTCAGGTGCTCCCGGCCACAGGTGACAACAATATTCAATATGTGGCCGCATTTGCGCCTTATATAGGAGCAATCTATGCTGCGGCATGAAAAATCGCTTTGCCCTGTTGAGAACTCCGAGCTTTTTGGATGCCATTTTTGCCTTGCTCTCTAAATGACTTCAATACTAGACATCGCTGGAGATGTCGATGCCAAGAATTCCAATCGTGTTTGATATGGAAAGAGGAGAGCCGAGGAATTGAGGACTAGGTTCTTACGTCCCCAGTCAGCAATTTTCAAACGATCTCTGTTTCCGACACAAGTTTTACGCGACTGTCTTCCACGACGGATCGAGGAATATTTGCACGGTCAGAGTAATGAGTACTCCCAGTACTGTCGTCCGCATAACAATGAATGCTATCATCGATAGAAAGCATGCCATTGATATGCAGAAGAAACAGCGTAGGGGATAAAACCGAGCCTTGCGGGACGCCAGCATTAATGTCCATACTATCAGAGCAGCTACCGTTAACTACTGCTCTGATGCACCTGCCGGTCAAAAAGCTGGCGATTCATTTGCACTATCCCTCAGGCAAGAAGTAGACCCCGATGCCAGACCCGATCGAACGCCTTCGCCATATGTAAGCTGAATGCTAAAGCCTCGCCTTGACTCTCGATGGCAGAAGTCCACTGGTGAGTCAAAAACAAGAGATCCCCCGTGAGCGACCATGGTGAAAACCATATTGTCGGTCACAGATTAGGTTTTCGTTCTCCAAATATGGAAACAACTGCGTATTGACTACACGCTCCCTGAACTTCGAGAGAAGGGAGGTGATGGCAATTGGCCTGTAATTCGACGGGTCTGATCTATCGCCTTTTTTGGGCACTGGGTGTACGAGTGCAGTCTTCCGCGAAGTTGGGACTTGACCGGTTATGTAAGAGAGTTCGAATAAACGCGTTAAGACAGAACACGACTCGCGAGCACATTTTTTCAATACCATCGCTGGGATGCCATCTGGTCCACTCGATTTGTGAACGTCCAGAGCTAGAAGCTCCCGCCGGACCTCGCGTTGCGTAATGGTAATTTCCGCCATGGAGGAGCCACACCGTGGGATGGAAGTAGGTATGGCAGCTCCGTCGTCCAGTGTCGAATTTGATGTAAAAACTGAGCCCAGAAGGTAAGCTTTTGCTTTTGCGCTGTGAGACAGATTACCATCGGGTTTCTGCAGTTGTGGCAAAGACGACTGGCAAAAGTTTTCCTAGGCTGCTTTGGCAAGTGCCTGGTAAAGCACCCCTGTGGAAGCAGAGCTTTCTCTGCTTCCACAGGGGTGCTTTACCAGGCGGTCCCCAAATCAGTCGATATGTTCAAATTGAGTGCAATCCCCTGATGTTGCAGCAGTCCATTTCAGATAGGGGCCGCTGAATGGCCGATGAATGAAGGGGGGGGGGGGGGGTAAAAATAACGGAATAGTCGCTGTACTAAAAGCAAATGAGACAAAAGGGCGCTTTATAAAATAGGTGGCGCTACTGTGCATAAAATGGCTGTGTATTGAATAAAATTTTGTAATTGCGGGTAACACCGCGGGGTGCAACTGTAGGTATATAAATATTGATTGAGTTTTAGGAACCTTTATTAGTTTGTCCTTTAATCTTAATTTTTAGCTTTGAAACATCCTTCACGTGTGAGATTACTAAAACTAACTGTTGGTGGACGTCTGCTACCCCATAAAGTCAACGAAAAACCAACATAGATAATCGGTAGGTTTAAGAGAGGTAGGACATTTCGTAAGGAGTAGTCCGTCTGGGGAAGTACCTCCTCCCTACAGAAGACCGCAGCCAAATAACACTGTGATGCAGTGTTGTGTTCCTGCTGGTGAGTAGGGTCGCCAGGCTCCAGAGGGGTCGTTGTGCTGATAGCGGACAGGTCGGCAACGCGCTCGTGACATCTCCTGTGTTGCAGGCGTTCATAGGCGGTAACCACCGTACGGCTGTTTGCCTACTTAGTTGTATAAAAAAAAATAAGTTGTGAAACAGATTAAAAAGAGAGTAAGAGAGAGGACGATGTAATGATAGTACTAAGGTTTCGTTACATAGGAATATCTAAATATATATATAGTGACATATTAGTTGAAGTACGGATACATTGCCACGCTAGTTGAGCTCCTGATTGACCAGTTTTTTGACCAGTCAAAATAATATAATTCTTATAAAACATTGATAATTTCTTGCTCTCATTATCGCAGGTATTAGAAGACGCACGAAGAAAATACCCAGATTACGTTTTCCTCGGGGACCCGTCCATCGCTAAAACAGCCGCCACGCATCGCCGATACACTCCACTATCGCTCACAGGATTGTTAGTAGATCTGCACATGCTGTCCTTGTGTGATTACATCGTGTGCACCTTCAGTAGTCAGGTATGAATAAATAAATATTTATTTATTTAACTGTATTAGACAACATGGCGGACTTAAAGCCGTAGGATATTTCTACCTTCATTATAGGTATTGTTACTTCAAATATGTGTTTTAAATAGGGACAAATCACACAAAGTTTGAGTCAAGTCTGTACCTTTGGTGGACAGATATGATGGCAGGATAGCAAATGTAGGAGAAATATCTAGAATTAGGTTATTTGGCGACCCATCGCCGATACAAGTAGCCAGCAAGATATTGCTTTACATTTGGATATATTTAAGACTAGCTGTTTTCCGCAGCTCCGCCTGCGTCAAAAAGTAGCCTATGTTTGACCCCGGGTCTTCAACTATATTCATACCAAATTTCATCAAAATCCGTTCAGCAAGCCGCTGAAAGCGTAAGTTTGTTTCAGCCTATGGTTCAGAGACTATCATATCAAAGATTATGATCGCTCTGTATGGTTATTGAAATGAAGCGTACCTAGTAAAGCGACCTTAGTAGATATTTAGTAGTTAGATTTTCCCTTTCGGCCGCCTATGTATCTGTATTTTGTAGTTATAAAACAGGAAATATTTCTCTTTTTTCGTAACTTGTAATGAAATGAAATCGTTTTTTTTTTCCATGTAGGATATAAATATCACTTGACGTCAATTTACTTGTATTTAGTTTACTACCACTAAAAAAGCGCAAGTGGAGAAGAAGCGGCGCTACAAACTCCACTGCAGCATTTTCTTCAAAACGTCAATTTACAAATAAGAAAAAAAACTTTCCTTAATTAACTAGTTAAATGAACGAATTTACATGTTTGTCAACATTTTTCACAATAACATTTTTGTAAATATTTCGCATTATTCAGTTGTTTATTACTTTTCACAAATAATAGCTAATTGATTTATTGTGTTCAGGTTGGGAGAGTGGCGTACGAGATGATGCAAACGAACAGATTGGACGCGTCAAACAGTTTCTTCTCACTAGACGACATCTACTACTTCGGCGGTCAGAACGCGCACGATCGTATCGCGGTCATGCCCAATAAGGGCGGCCATCATGATATATCTTTAGAGGTAAATGTCTTTACATACATAAATAATTGTCGTATGACTCGTGACCGAAATTGGATCCATACTCTGTTGCGAAATTGGTAATTATTATTATTAACCGCCTCGTATGTAAAGACCAACTTCGCACACATAGATTAATAATTGGTCTCCGCTGCGCTACGACTAGATACCGTCGGCATACTACATAAATTCGCAACTAAAACCATGCCGAAACCGGCATGGTTGCGGCATACCCGCGTCAGTCATGCCGCGACCGATGAGTGAGTTGGATGTCTAGATAAATATAAAATTTAATGTAAAAGTAGACGCAAAATGTGCAGTTTGCGTAGTCAAACTGTGTAAGAATAATACTAAAAGAAATAAGGAAGATACTTATATTACATACCATCAATAAGTATTGTATTATTTCGAAATATGGACATAAATTACTCACGAAAATAATATAACCCTAAAATATGGCGCGAAGTACCGCTCGGTGCTCAATGTTGCCGTGTATTAAATAATCCCAAATTCCCCGAGGTTTCGATTTTTATTATTTCGATATTTTGTTTTTTAACTCCCGACTCCAAAAGAGATGTTGTAATTTTGACTTTTTCTGACAATTTTGTCTGTCTTTAACATAAAGCGGGGTGCGTGCGTAATGTGTATGATAAGTTAGGCTATTGTGCTATGAGGCGGGATAATTAAATAAAGTCAATATGTAATTTAACACTATAATTAAAAGTTCAGCACAATTAAATAGAACAAATACAATACAAGCACACCGACAACTTAAAGATTAACAGAAGGTTATGATAAGCACAAAATACAGGTAAGAAAAGTGAAGGAACGGATCAAGCGAGAAATGAGTTTACGTAAGCGCGCGAATGCGAGCGCAAGCAACGTGCGTTCAGTCTCAAGATGGTATTCGGACTGGCGAGCCGGCGAGACCAGTGTTGCCAGTCGGGTCTTGTCAGAAATTACCTGAAATATAACAAAATGTAACCTTTTGTATAAAAAGTAACCTTTCATATTTTTTTACTGAAAAGGTATTTTAAGTTGATAGAATAGAATACAGTATTGACTTACAGAAACATTGTACACATGAGTACCTATTTAAGCACTTGCCCGCATTTCTTGATGTATCCTCTTACACGATGTTCCCCAGGGAAGTTTAGGTACAGTAAAAAATCCCGGAGATACAACTTTACAATTAACTGCGGCCTGTTAGTTTAGAACTAGCTTTTTTTGGCTGTTGGTGGATGAATGGTAAATTTGAGGTCGGTAGCTTTTGACAGATGCAGCATTCGCCTGGTTTGATTGATAGATAAAGGTTTTATGATAATTTGCTGGAAACTTGCAGTAGGCGCGTGAACACTTGATTTATTCATATTGATACATACTAAATAAATATTAATTTCAATTTCTTTATTAGTTGTTATAATTATTCCAACATTTATATTTTATATCATCAACTTATTTATTTAATGATAATATTTTTACCGAATATGCAGTTTTTTTTTTCTTTATTTTTAACACAATTAAAAATATCATATACAAACAAATTTCCCTAAAAACTTAAAAAAACTAATTGAAAGTAAAAATTTAAAATAAAAAAAAAATAATAAAAAAAAAAATAACATCAACAAGTGATCCTGAAATATAAAATAAGTACATACTCATACTTTAACATTTCTTTATTAAAATTTATTTTTTAAGTAACAATAATCGGCATGTCTTGGATTTTACAACACTGTTTGGCTGATAGCTCTTGTTGTCAAAGCCATAACATTTAAAAAAACATAAAGCCTCTTGGTTTAATCTCAGTAACTTCATAAACTGTACTATTACTAACTGACTTGTACCTACTTACTATTTTATTGTCTAACTAAAACCAAGTTAAAAAAAAACAAAGCGTTCTTGGTGTGTAATAGGTACCTACATATTGGTCAGATTCAAATTCATCGTTAATAGTCCATAACCTTAACATAGAAAAAGTACAAAGTCAAACACACACAAATATGCACTGTAATTTGTAGATACACTTACCAAGCTTCCAGTAAATGTCCGGTAGAAAATTATGTTGTATTGTAATTAATAATCATAAAATACAAACACTAAACTTTCGGACAACAAAGTAAAGTGGCGGCGCGCCGCGGCGGGCGGCAACGGGTAGGTACGACACGACGGCAAACGAACAACGACGAATTAATCCGATCCGATCCGACTGATCGAGCGAGTGAGCGAGATACAAGTGGTGTAAGTGTGAAAGAGTACAACGAGTTGTTCCAATAGGTACGGCTACGATTGTTCATATAGGTCTGTGGTTTTAGTTCTACTGCTAACGAAGCTTACCAACATGAAAAATTCTAAAACGAGCGTTCCGTTTCACGTTGCTTGTATGTAAGAAATTAAAAGTTAATTCTACAAAGTCCGAAAAATAACCTAAAAGTAACCTTTTCATTAGTGTAACCTAAAAGTAACCAATGCGGTTCAAAAATCACCTAAAAGGTTACAAAAGTAACCTTCTGGCAAGACTGGGCGAGACGCACGGATCGCCGTGGCGTGGGCTGCGCGCGCATCGTCCGAGCCGATCGCAGCGGCTGACATGCATGCGCGCGCATCGCATTCGCTATCTATATAAAACAACAACACTTGTCCGCTTGTTCGTTGACATTAAAAATATACAAATTTTTAAGTTAAATTATCTAAAATTAACAAGTTTTAGTATTGCAGTTTATTTAAAATATTTACAAGTAATTATCAAAATAAAAAACTTATAATACTAATACTATACAACTTAATAAAACTATAGCTTCCTTTTTAATTAAAAGACGTGGACGCACGCCACAAACATCTTATTTCTTTAATGCTGATCTGGGAGAAAAGTAAATACGTGGAATGTTCTCTTCCCGCGCAGACCATATAAGCCGGCCGAGGAAGTGGGCGAAAATCGAAGAACCATACCTATCAGTAGGCGATGCGACTAGCAACTTATCACTATTTTGATTCCATTTCGACTTTACGCCGACCAACATTCTAAATATGGCCTTTAGGAGTTGGTACCCCGTAGGGTATTGTTGCCGGATAATTGATAATTCGAATTTGTTTTTTTTTTTAAATTTTTTGATATCGAAAGTATTGATATAATTAATTTAATCGAATTTTGACAATTAATCGCTTATTAACTGCAATATCAAACAATTAGTCGATTATTGAAATGGGTTGATTATATCGATTTAATCAACAAAGGTAATTGTTCATATCAATGGTTATTAATCGATTATGTATCTGTAGTATCGATATAATCTAATCTGCAGTATTGATTTTTGAGAATTTATAAAAAATAATAGATTAATGGATTAACAACAATACCAAGCATTTCAGGACCGATACTATACAGATATACCGGAACTCGGCGGCGGGATGTACAGCGGGCATAACACAAATCATCGTCATTCAACTCATACAGAAAAAAATTACAGAAATATATTATCAATAGTATCAATATCGATACTATCGATATATGATCACTATCGATACCTTAGATTATATTTTCAACTATCAAAGAATCGATTATTATTCGATGTGTAATGTATTTTCCGGCAACACTACTGCATGGAAAAAGGCCATGATAATATCTACTCGTATGTACAAGATGTTTACCGCAGCTCCGCTTGCTTCAAAAGGTAGCCTATGTTTGACTCCGGGTCTTGAACTATATCCGTACCAAATTTCATGAAAATCAATTCAGCGGTTTAGTTGTGAAAGAGTAAAAAACATCCATTAATACTTACAAACTTTCGCGTTTATAATATTAATAGGATGTGTATGTCTTTATTTATCTGAATTTAAACCCGGGTTACAACTAAAAAGAGGTCAGTAATCAATTAGCTTCAAGCTAAATAGAAAATTAAAGTAACGTTTAACATACTGTACTGTGTAATAATAAATCAAAAGAAAGTTTTTCTGCAATTTTAGGATTCAATATTAGAATTATAAAATAAAGTAGACAAAAACTAACCATTTCCCCTACCTTATCTCCGAAACTATCGATTCCAGAATTTCGATTCATAAATTACAGGAAAACCTATGAGATAATTTTAAATTTGTTTAGGAGGTCCAAATAGAGAAAAATAAAAAATAGTACAGAACCCTCTACACGCGAGCCGACTCACACTTGGCCAGTTTTATTTTAATTTCATTTTAAAGGTTTTTCTGAGCTACTTTTTATAATACGTAACAAGACCGCAGCAATTAATAATTTTCCCATTGGTCGGGCACCAGTCAAGTAGCTGGCAACACCATAATCGACGCTAGTGTGCGTCTTAGCACATTGTTTTACACACACTTTCCTATTAAGTGGCCGCATTCTGGAAACTGATTTTTCTTCACAGCGCGGTATCTAGTCGAGCGCGCGAGACCAATTATTAATCTATGTTCGCACACTTGTATCATAATGTACTAATTACAACTCTTGAACTTTTCCTTCTTTTATAGACTCCGTCTTTGATAATTTTATTTATTTTCAGGTTAATGATCTAATAGGTATTGCCGGCAACCACTGGAATGGTTACGGACGCGGCACGAATAAGAGAACTAATGTAGTAAGTATTTCAAGATTTCGTAGGAATCTTTGATTAATCTTACAAATTAATGGGCCGATTTTTATATGCCAGTCATAGAGTAGTAGCTGATGTTTTATGGATTAACAAAAGTGTAATCGATTTAGATTTTTTTATTACGCAAAATGATACAAACATCTATACATATTGAAATTCAAGTGGCCCGCCCGCGCACTTTGTTCGCGATATACTTTTAAATTTGCGTTTTTTCTTGCATTTTCACTAATCGATTGTGATTCCCGGGGATCATCTAGGTTTAAAATACTTGTATTAAAGAATAAGATTTTTATTGATAAATCCACCCAGGAAAGGTTTTACAAACCAAGGTCTACGTTTTACATAAATAGGTGAAATATGATAATTTTAATTGAAAAATCGAGAACAAATCTGCCGTTTGAGAGCAGCCTTAAAAGATATAGTAGTTCTTCATCTATGTAAAATATAGTATTGTTAAGTACGTTAAGTATTCCATGATACAAGTCTCACTCAATCTCAGTCCGCCTTTGTACTCATTCTCTTATGTTAAATGGTTTCTGTGCTGTATTTTTTATTCTTTGTATCTAAATGGTGCAATAACGGGCGGAGTGGAGACGCAAAAGTAGGAAAGCGGACCCTGGGCTCCGAAGCAAACAGCTGAGGATACAACCGGGAAGGCGTTAAGATGATGATAATGATGATGATGAATTGGTGCAATAAAGTGTTCATTCATTCATTCTGTGTAATTTTTTCCTATATATTTATATTATTTTACGGTAACCACTTACCATCAGGTGGGCCGTACGCTTGTTTGTCTACTTAGTTGTATAAAAATAATAGGACAATTTTTTTTCAGAATGGCCTCGTACCCTGGTACAAGACAGCGGACCACCTCGTATTATATCCATTCCCCGAGTACAAACAAGTACCCCTCTACTCAGACACCAGGCAAAAAGAGTTATAATCCCACCTCTGCCACCAAAATAGTACATCCAATTTATACTAAGCCTGTCAAAAAGGGTTAAAATATATCGAATTTAATATGAAGCTGAAATATGTATAGTGCGACTTTTTCTGTGCAAAGGATTATTACTACTCTTTGTAATAGCAAGTGTAAAGGATTATTATGCAAAAAAAAAAACGATATTGAATTAGCATTTTTGTTAACTTTTATTTAAATATTTTTTTCTATAGATATTCAATGCGACCAAGATGCATTTTACGCCATTTTTAGTCTCCATTGGTGTTTTTTTTTTTGAGAGGTAAGTAACAATCGTCTGCCGTCGAGAAGTTAGTCGATTAAGTAAATGAGGTGATACGTTTTAGTTTAACATTAAGATAACAGTGATATGTGTTATATTATTATGGATGTAATTGACATTTAAATGATGTTTTCTTTTAATTTTGCACCCATATATTAACAACTCATGAACTTCTATGCCGCGATAATCTCAATGAATTTCTCAAGGACGTGCTGCGTGCGTAGTTTTAATATTTTATTTTAGTTTATATACATTGGTCACAAAATAGTAAACATATTCGGTAAATGGTGATATTAGTCTATGAAGCTCTCGTTGTAATTGTAACTAACGTATAATTTGATAAGATATCAAAAGATGTAATTATATTTATTCTGACTATATATCTCCTCTTTGTAATAGGTTTTTTCAGTTGCTCGGAAAGGTAGCTTGAAAATATGACATGTTTTATCACACGAAAATATGACAAATATACGTAAGGATGCAGAAATCTGCTGAAGGCTCTGCTTTTTGCCCTCTGAAAACTTGATCCGCTTGCTTCGCCCGACCGATCGGACGAGGATAACTTATCGGACAAACAGGCATCACTAGCGCGATATTTAGTATTTATTTTTAAATCGATAGTGTTTTCTGTTCACTTCTGGTGGCCCTAGATATAACCTCATAGCTACGCTATTTGAGGCGTGCAATTATATTATAATAAATATTAATGTTATTGCTTGTTTGTTTGTACTCTGCCCCAAACGGCTCATTCAGTATAACGATGCTCAATTTAGTATTTTAACTAGTACGAGTTTATCGAAGTATGTGTGTATATTTTGTCTTGTAAGAGACAAACAGTTATGTCTCAATATTTGCAATATAGAATACTCGAATACATTATTATATTTTTATTGAAAAATTTGTTGGATTTTCGAGTATTTACGACTCCATAATAGATTAGAGTCTTTTATGAAATTGGCATGCTTATTACTACACTACATCACAATCATATTCCGATGGTAAACAAAAAGTATCTTATTAAAAAAACTTTGTTAAATCAATGTTAACTGAAATATATTCTTTCCCTTTCTCTCCTATCGATTGTCGGCGTGAAAGAACGAGACAAAACACATTAACGTGGGTTAAAACCTTTTTTTTAATACGGGGGAAAGAGGTTAGGTTATATTAAATAGAGTGTTAGAATTACAACCGTCGAAAACTTATTTTCTCATCAAAGGTATATCTTTTTAACCTGGGAGGTTAGAAAAATATAAAGAATAAAGAAAATTAAATAAAAACTTTTGTACAGAGTTGTTGCATACGATTCATTGAGAAATGACGTTCCTTTCTCAATGATACGATTAAAAATACGGAATTAGGAATAAGTTTTAAAACTGGATCCTTTCTTTTAGAAATAGACAATTCATTACTCTGTGGTAATTACCATACTTGTGTGAAATTATATATTGTAAAACACACAGACTCGCCTTGTATAGACGTTTATGTAAATAGAAATCTTAGAGACTTTGTCCTCATTTCTATTTTTCTATACTATAGCTTTACATGAAAAGTCACGGTCTAAAATATTCTTCACATACAATTTTTTTTTTGTATTCTTTTTACGTTTGTTGGTTTCCGGTTATTATTGTCTTTGTCGCTAACACATAAGCGTTAATTTTTTAAGGATTATTTACTATATATTCTAAGTTTAATAACGATCTGAATGATTTTACTGATTCTGATGATTTTGGTGTTAAGTGAATCTAGACTGTTAGTTCTAATTATTTTTCATATTTAAGTAAATCTATAATAATATATATTTTCTTTTGTTTAACTTTAGTACTCGATTGACAGTTAACAGGAGACTACGGTGATAATTTCTTATTAGAAATTTTATTATTAACATATTCACAAAACAGTGATATTGAATGTAGATTTCACAGTATTTTCGTCTTATATACAATGTAGATCTAGTGTCAGTGGTGCGTAATATTTGAAACTACAAACAATTTTAAACATGTCTGAAAAGCATTTATTTTTAAATTTAGAAATGTAACCTGTAATCAAACTTAAAATTTGTTCAACCCGAGCGGCGATGCAAATTAAAAAACAAGGAAACGATGATTATGAATATTGTTTCTACCACTAGATGGCGTTAATTAACGCTGGATATCCACAGACTGGAAAACATAGTGTTTGTTTTTCTATGTTATCTTTAATCTATGCTGTAAACGCCGTGCGGGTTGAATTCATCAAATGTATGTCGAAATTAAGGTCATATCATTGGGCAGCGCGGAAATAACATTTAGCTTCAAAACAATGTATTTTATCATATTTTCTGCCATACATGAATATATTCTAGACTGTCCGTAGATATCGACCTAAATGGCTGTAAAGAAATGTACAAAAATAATGAATATAAAAAGCCATAATCGTAAAATATGTAATATCATTATGTGAGAGCTGCTTGAATGATTTACGGTACGAATGGCATATCGCGTGCCACCAAATGTATTCATCAGACTCATTTACACAGAAGAATGCAAATAGGTGTCCGAGCGTTGACGATTATGACTTGGCAGGGATCGGAAAAGTGGTTAAAATAATTAACCAGGACCCAAACTCGGCGAGTCGAATGAAAACCATGCGATATCGAATGCAAATCATTGGGGACGAACGGTTTTGTGTGAGTTACTTTTAAAAAATATGTCTACTGGTCATTTTTCGGCTCAAATACAGGCTTTTGAAACACCTGTCCTATTCTTAACAGATCGAAAAAAATACTCTGTTTTCTTATTTTTATAGTATGATTTTACATACTAAACATAATTAGTACTTTTAATAATTCTGTAACACAATGTAAAAACATTGGCAGTTGTTTAAAAAGTCAATCTGTATTCAACCCAAAAACATTGGTGTCAAATTTTAGTACCCTAAGATCATCTTATTTTTTATCATGTCAAAGATCGTAATTTTTGGGTCAAATCCATCCCTGCTGAGTGTTACTGAACACAAGTGATTTGATAAGTCGGGTTGATTTGTTTAAGTTTTAATAAATGTTGGAATTATTATTACAGTTGGATATGAAGTCGGCCATATTTATTGTAGCGCCGTGGAAATTTGGGGGCAAATAAACGTGACCCCTCTACCGTACTGGCGCAAAGTCCGGGGATCTGTTTTATCTTCATCTGACTGCACACACTGAAACGGAATAAAACGTATTATGATAAAAGTAGATTATTCTAAGGTTTTTTCAAAATCTGGTGTAACAAAAGTTTTGGTGTGCAAAGGTCGCTGGAAAAATACAGACAAATCATATTGTTTTGCATGATTTTTTTTCTATGAAATATTAAATGAATATGAAATAACTACAACAAATATGGCGCACCTGCTTTCGAACAAGATGTCGGTACCGTATCAGCTAATAAAACAATTTTGGAAGAAAATAATGTTTACAAGCTTTTGTAAAGCTTAATTACAATAACATTGTTAATTAATGGACCTAAATTTTGTGTACATAGCGTTATAAATTATGCTGTATATAGGAGAAAAGTAATATAATAAACTATTATATACGTATGACAATCTGTTTTTATTTCTCATTTAGATAAATAATTGGTTATTTTTAAAGGTTTTTTATTTGTTTTTTAAATAAATATAGTCTTCCAAAATTTAATAATCTGTATTGGACAAGAATTCCTAATTATATGATACCAAACTCTCTAAATAAGCTTCCTTCAGAACTTCAGGAGTTGTATTACAATAACTTTAAAAAATTTAAATTAAGTTTAAAATTTTTTAAGTACTTTCTAAATGTAATAGCGACTCACCAAACACAGATAAACCCATCGAGGTTTCCGCGGTTCGGTAACTGTTGATATTTACTAAATAAATGATTTAAAAAATAAAATAAAAATAAAACACACTTGCATTAAAAACATAACATTTCAATTTAAAATATGTGTAAGTTTTTTTTCAACCATTATAAGAATGACAGCAATAATAAGTAATACCTTTTATTGCATAAAAATAGAATACATTCGATCTTACAATTAATAAGTGCCCGTAGCTCTTTGCTTATACTGAGCATAAATTCTTATTTTTTTTAAAGTAATGGGTTTTACGACCTCCATGGTCGTACATGGGGTACAAGTCCTTTATAGCCCTTCTTAATTTTTCTATCTTCTTCAGTCCTACAGTGTGAATTCGTCAAGTCCTAGTCAAGACTAAAAGTCTAGTCGGTAGTCAAGTCCTTTATAGCCCTTCTTAATTTTTCTATCTTCTTCAGTCCTACAGTGTGGATTCGTCAAGTCCTAGTCAAGACTAAAAGTCTAGTCGGTAGTCAACTCTAAGTCAGAAAATCAAAAAAACTGCACTTAGCGATTACTAGGAGCTATAAATTCTCTTAAAGTCCATGGTCATAGACCAACATTATTCGTGATATATGGATCACGATGTACTTATTGCATAATCGTACGGCGTAATGACAAAGCAAGGCAGGCCTACTTAATATTCAAACAATAGTCGACAACGAATGAAATTGAAAGTACCTAATTACTTTCAAATATTTGTAATTAAATCGATTAAACAGACGAGCCTGAATACAGTGGACCAAAAAAAAAAAGTATATAACATTAGATGTAAATTTGCAGCTAATGTTGTATTCTTTTTCATGCAAAGGTACGTGAAATTAAGGAAAACCGCGGTAAAACGTTTCACAGTTCAAATAATATTTCTGCAGGAGAGAAGTGTGTTTAAATGCATCAGTTATTTGCGTGAATTGGTTTTGAGAAAGAGCGTATAGCGCAGTCATAGTACCGCTCGGCGGAGGCCACGAAAACTGCGATTTTGTTTATACATTTCCAAGCAATTTTGGTTGGCTGGCTACGAATCGATTAAAAATGATTACTATCATACTTAAACAATACATACTTAGAAATGCGAAAGCGTATTATTGGTTTTCTTCTTCACACCAAAACAGATGACATGATCTTTGTAACTCTAGCATATAAGTAGACCACATTTTTCGCGGGTCAAGTTGCGAGTAACAGCTAGTAAATGATACGCACGAAGTCGATGTACTATTTGCCACTATTGAAACATCCATTCATATTTCCTTACTTCCATACTAATATAAGTGCGAAAGTCTGTTTGTCTGTCTGTTACGCTTTCACGGCCAAACCGCTGAACAGATTTGGATAAAATTTAGTATGAAAATAGGCTACTTTTTGACGCAGGCGGTGCTGCGAGAAACAGCTAGTCATAGATAAAATGTTTTGATTAATGATACCTAATACCAACTGAATGCGACGGCAAACCAAATTCCTGATTAAATTATTTTTCAGAAACCATATAGGCTGTTGCTATACATACAGACTAGATTGCCATTAATTGACAGTAGCGGCCAACGATTGTGTTTTCCTTAGCTCAAGGTAAATGTCACTTAATAGTGGCGACCAATCAAAGGCCACGCTTGACATGCATGATCGTTACGAACACGCAAGCCCAGCTAGACTATAGAGCTACTTAAGTTCTGGTATAAATCGTTTACTTGTTAAATCTAAAGTTTCTGGTGTCTTCACGAAAATGCAAACTAGATTTTACAGTTAGATACTCGCCGCTCGCTGTGTGGCCCAATAAAAAGCGACCGGCGAAAGTTTCTCCTTTCGAGTGAAGTTCAATAACACAACACATAACAGTACAGTGGTGACGGCTGCGCGCGCTGCAACCAACACTTCGAAACACCGTTATCTTTGCACTTCGCGATTTGCGACTCCTCATAAACTTTAGTCAATGGAATAAAATGAAGTGTGTTATACTTCTAGCGATATTGTACAGTGTGAGTGCGGTTCACGTAGTGCAGTTGTCGTTCAAACATGAGCTGAAGTCGGATTTGAAACCCTTTAGGTTCCATTTTAAGTATCCCCCAAAAAACCCGCCGAAGGTGCCGATTGAGGTGGAGATCCGGAAACGAGGACAGAACCATACTAAATCTGGGGTAAAGAAAGATGAGAAGAACTCGACGGCAGCCCAGCAGCCTACTTGGAAGAAACAGGTATTTTATGTTTAAAATTGATTTCTACAAAAGGGGAGTTCTCAATACTATATAATAGTGTATTTTTGTTAGATATATTTGATATATCGAGGTAAATTTAAGTAAGTTTAGTAATAAATGTCAAACAAACTATCTTATTTATTTTAGAATAAAAAAAAATCTGTTTTACAAGATATATATAAAACATTTTTTTGTAATCTACTATTCATCTTTAGTCGTTTCCTTTCTTTTTCTACCCAAAATAATAAATGTACAGACACGTCGATTCTACTCTTTTATTATAGTATATATGAAGGTGAAATGTCAAATAAAAAAATTGTTAAGAAAGGAACATTATCAAATTTTTGTATTTTCTTATGGGTCCTAGAACCCTATTCGAATGAATGACATATACACCGTGAAATTTTAGTCTGTATGTCACATGAAAATCGTTCGATATAGAACAAATATCCTTCGTTAACGAACGAAAATTATTATTAGTTAACGAACAAAAATTATTCGACTAACCGTTTTTGCGTGAGTCACACTTTTCAAAAATAGTACTCATGGTACCTAAAATGAACATATTTTATTTATTTAAAACAATTTTACATAGCGAACGTTTGCTTGTGTGTTTATGCTTTCACGGTTAACAGGATAGAAAGTTACAATGAAAAATTATACCTAAGGAGCTAAGGTACATACCTAAGTATAGCGGGTCCTGGGGTTACGAAATAGGTACCCAGTTGAAGGTGCGACCTAGACAACTCTAAGACAAAGAAGAAGACTTACAGTTGGTTTGCCTAAAACTTGTTAGTTTTGCATTAAATGTATGTCTTTATCGTCATCAGCCAAATAATTTTGCGCTGTCCTCTAAAAATTTGGGAAGAGATTTTTGAGAATGAATTATTTACTTGTGTTGTATCTAAATTGACTAGTAGAAAAAGCCTTAAATCTAGATTTTTTCTTTTTTTGCCACGCAAAATGCCATTGCCATGGCACCCTACTAATTATTTCACGGTCGTAAATAATAAAGTTCCTATATAATATTGCCTAAGTACATTATTATAATCTTCTAATACAATAACTAAATAACATATTGCAATCCATTGTCAGCATAAGCATTCCAATATATATGTACGATACTTGTCATGAGTTTCAACTAAGTAGAAAGTAGTACGTTTATTATTAGCCTGTTCATGAATGCATGTAACTGCACGGTCTGCATGTCATTTTGAGGTAAATATATATATCCAACCAGCTTTTACACGCGGTATCACAACTTTCTTAAATCCCACGGGAACAGTACCTACTTACTTATTGCCGAGAAGAAGAAGGACATAGTCCTTCTCCGAAGAAGATAGGATTAGCATAAAAATTTTAATTAAAAAAAAAACAATCTTTAGGTCTATGCGTAAGAAGTAACACAAACAATCAAGCGAATATACCTACTTACTAACTCATTTTCGCATTTTATTAGGATAGGTTAGTTACTATTTATATAGCTAGTTACATGTTTACTGGGAGTAGGTAGACCGCAGCCCAATCCCATTTTTCTGGTCCTTAACTTACAAGGCTACTTAATGAGAACAATTATATTTCTTGACTTGACTCGAGGAGCTCGTAAGTCGAGCGCGACCCGCGTATCCGTAGCGAATGCGTGTGTCCAGCGACGGCGTGACGCGATCACTATTGGATTGGTCGCCATTTAGTGGCATTCTATCTTGAACTCCTCCGTGCTTCGGAAAGCACGTTAAGCCGTTGGTCCTGGTTGTTATCGATAGATAGCAGTCGTGAGGCTGTGTCAGATGCAGCCTGCATAAATAGGGCAGCCTGAAAAAATCTGACAGTGCTGGCCGCTAACACATCTCGGGTCATGTTCCTGTTGGTCTGGTTTTCCTGTAAAAAGGATGACGGAGATCAGATGACAATCGCTTCATTGTAATAACCAGTTCCGCCAAATTTAGGACCATGACTAAATATCAAATACGCAATAATATAAATAATTGCAATTTATTGAAATTACTCATCAATCACTTACATTCGATTTATCAATGCATAACATTTGAGAGTTAACATTAGATGATACTAGCAGCCCGTCTCGACTTCGTCCTAGCTAAATAGGCTTTCCAATCCTGAAATATTTTTTCAAATCGGTCCAGTAGTTCCTGAAAGCCTGAAGCGTTCTAACAAACAAACAAACTCTTCAGCTTTATAATATTAATAAAGATTACGGTAGCCCGCCTTTGTACAAAGGCTTACTTGGAGATTCCATTCTGCAATTAATCAAACTCAAAAGATTGTTGACATTTTTCCACATTGTCATACCGGGTTGCAATGGACGTGTAAATTTTATTTACATTTTAATCTGCGTATGCGTAATTTTCAACGGGGTTTTCCTGCGGCCCGCTTTCTCGCTGCTTTCTCGCAGCTACATTAGAAAGTTTTTACTGACTCAGATGTTCTTTATGAATAACCTGATCCTTGCACTTAGCTTCGTTATAACCATTATTTGGATTGGTCGTCGCACCCACTATCACTGGATATGTCGTGGCCAGGAACGTACAAGTGTGAATTTCATGATGTGGTCGATCTTATGACGTGTTTATATACGTCAACGTTTAATGATATGGTCGATTCTGTTTTGGCCATTTCACGCAATTGCCGCATTTCATGACGAATGACCACATTATGGAATGATCCATTCCACGACCTGGCCACGACAAATATAAGAAAATTCGAGGTTGCTAGGAAATGTTTATGATCAGTGATCGGTGTTTATTTACGAGATCGTGTCATAAAAGTCAGGAATGATGAGATCCGTAGAAGAACACCTGAGTACATAGCGTGCAGAACAGATGGACGTTGGGACAGAAACGCTCACAAATGGCTTTAGCACTGCTGCGACAGTCTATCAATAAACTAGTTGGTTTATTCGTAGGAGATGCTGACACATATTTGTTTTTCTTTCACTCTCATGGCTTATTTAAACCTCATAGATATTATACCTGATAGAAATAAATAAAAAATATAATAAAAATAAACATTGAAAAGGTCCTTCAAAGCAGGCCCAAAAATCCCTTTCAAATTTACTTGTCTTTACAGAGGGTTGATGTAGGTGCAGGGCAGGGAACCTCCTCGAGTGCCCGGTCCTTTGAAAGCTTTGCATTCTCACTTGATCCCAAGGATCCGGTAAGAGGGCGGACTGACAAGGGATTCGGGACGGTGCACCCTGGGTGACAGTCAATAACTCCCTGGTAGTCGGGGTCATGTTGACTGTCGGCCAATTTCTGCCAACAGACCACTCCACCGCCGTCTATCTATAATGAGACGGCGAACGGATGTGCGTTTGGGGGACGGGCGTGGTCCATTTATGGGCCACTGTCTGATTTGGGGAGGTGGCCGAAAGGCCATGGCTGGAGGGCGTCGTGGTAGAATCCTAACGCGACCCCATGGCGCCCTCAACAGCCGGTGCGAAAACGCCGGAGGGGTTTTAGTCCAGGCACTCTGCCTGGAAGTCCCACACTTAGTGCGTAAATGCATCTCCCCTCCGTTAACAAAAATAAAAAATAAAAGGTACAAAAATTAAACATCTACTTAATTGGAATTAGGACGAAGTTTTAATTGAGAGGATACAAAAAGTTCTAGAAGGATTTCCAGAACCTAATAGTAGACATTTTTCGTTTTCAGGCTTGTGAAAATCTGAACCTGACAGAAGCGATCAAGAACGAGGACAACCACTTCATTTGCGACGACAATGGTG
Organism: Euzophera pinguis; assembly: GCA_947363495.1. Classification (NCBI taxonomy): domain Eukaryota; kingdom Metazoa; phylum Arthropoda; class Insecta; order Lepidoptera; family Pyralidae; genus Euzophera; species Euzophera pinguis. The sequence goes on along the minus strand of OX376170.1, from coordinate 5,161,261 downwards.
AACTGAAGTGCCTAGCTGGCTGGCAGGGGGATCTGTGTGACGTGCCCATCTGCAAGAAAGGATGTGATCCTTTACAAGGTATAATATTTCATTATAATATTTCTCTTCAGAACCTTTTCTGACTTAGAAGTGTTAAAAGGTATTCGTTATTTTATTTATTTGTTTTGTGAAAACAGATTGAGAGCAGTCATTAAACTTGTGATTAAGACTAGTTTACTGTTAAATTTATCTTCTTGTAGTGGATAAATTCATACGACATTTCCCTTTCAGAACATTTGGTCTATCTACAGGACCGTTAGAAATTCCATTAAAAATCTTCTCATTTAATTTAATTTTACATCAATTACCAGTTCCTCTTTATGATTAGAAACAATCTGATGATATCTTTAAAGTTGGAAGTACTTACTGAACAGATGCAAAAAATAGTTACTAAATTTTTGCGCTACGTGCAATATATAATCCAGTCGCCTAGGAACTCTATGAAAGTGAAATTTATTGATACAAAAATCCAATAGAAAACAGTTGACAAAATTCGGCAAGTGAAACTACAGTTAGTTATCGCACTAACTTTATTGTCTAGGCTGAGTGGCTTCAGTTAACGACTTTAATAACGGACAAACAGACAAAGACATTACGTAGGTAACTTTCACATAGAAAGTTTAACTGACATGCGAGAGCTTTTGATGAAGATGCCACTTGGTCTGCTGTTATCACTACAGGTCATCTTTTTGATATGATTAAGTTGATCAAGATGATACTTTACTTTCCATAAACCTACAATGTTATGTAATTGTCTGTTTCTAATATATGTTATAATATATGTAATGTTAATTTAAATTTTGCGTAGATTCTACTTTGTTTAAGTATCTTCTGCAATGTGCTTTTATACTTTTTGTATAGATATCATCACAGAATCATTATCAAGAGCTTAAGAGATGTTTCGTTTGCATCTTTTATTTTACTCGTACCTATAGAGCACATCACGTCCAGACTGTTATAATTAACCTTATTTCATGTTTCTTGGAAATGCAGTGGCGTGGGGTGAAAAAAAAGAGAGGTAAAGCCCGAGCAAAAAACGGCCGACGCGTAAATAATCAAAACTTAACATTTGTAAAAAAAACATGAAATAAATTACCTAAATACCTTAAAAGACTGTGAGAACCTTCCTTTCCCATAACTGAGTACGACGAAATGTTAGGTATTGTGCTTTGCCTGTGTTGCGTTGTTTTTTCATGCGACAGATCATGCTTGCTGGGTGTTGTTAGTGTTCACCACCTTCACCATACAAGACATCACAGGTATGATATAAACAGTGCATGTCGAGTATGATAAAAGTGTCCGTTTCCAAAATCGTGTAACAATAAACAACTGCGTAAATGTTTTTCAGTTTGACTATGTTTTCTAGCCGAATTGGTCAACTTATTTATGTCTGAGAAACCCATTTTATTCCAAGCACTATTTGTATCGGAAAACAGCAGACATGGAAAGCAAAATAACTTATTTAATTTGCAACTGCCTGTTATCCAATTGTATTTATCATACATCGAACTGTGAAAATGTTTGAAAAACCCATCCTTACGCTTATAATCAATTTTTATATCGGGACGAGCCCGTCCAAGGTTAATGATATATTTTTTATTATCGAACGATTGTTTTGAGAACGAAGTTGATTCATTCAATAAGTAATCTGTAAGACAACAATCTATTTGTACTAATGCCGCCATTTCTCGCCTAACAACAACAACTACATAAAACAAAATGAAACAAACCAACCTTTACGATGAAACAAAACAAACACTATATCAGAATACACAACAGCCTGTGTTAAACTTCACTAATTTCGATTCTTTTAAACTATATACCACAATCTAATCACTTATCACATTAAATCAATTAGCATAAAATTAATCCGTGCAAATGCGCGCATAATAAGTGAAGTGACATAGTGACAATCCGTCCGATTATCCGAATTAGAAAGACAATTGGCCGGCGGCCGCAGCAGGGCGGCCAATGGCCGGCCTGCTGCGGCAGCGCTAATTGGACGAAAACTTTTCTAGTGATACGAAAGGACCTATAAAGAGTTTGGTAGGCTATCTTAAATCGGGTTATCATTTAACAATATCAACGAGTACTTTTCATGTAGTAGTGACATGTATGTGTGTGTCAATTTCATACATTGGAAATATTTGGATTCCCGATATCTTGAGCGAGTTCACTTGGCGTGTACTCGGCGCGGATTGCGTCTTACCATTGCTAAATCGTGTGTGTGTGCGTATGCGCGATTTCAAATACATTGCGTATTTTGTATCCAGCGTATTGAAGAATACTTTTTACAAAGCGCTCAATGTAATTGTGTCGCTTGCGATAATTAGTTAGTTACTCCTTAGTTCCCGTATTACCGGTAAGGCCGTCAGTCGTCGGCTTACATTTTATGACAGTGTCATATAAGTAGGTATATGGGTATAGCTAAGAACAATAGCGGTATAGTGTATACATTTTCGTGGAAGAGTAATAAGCTGGGATAAGCTATTATTATCAATAATTAAAAATATGTATATATTAGAGATTAGCCAAGGTAAGCCGGTGGGAATCGTGTTCTATGGAGGCTTCGCCAAAATAGTTCAAATTTTGAAACGTAAGATTATTGATTAAAAATCCTATATTAATAATACATATCACAATGATTAATGCTAATGAATATTAGCATCTGTTTAAAGTTAAGCAGTGAACTTACCAATATTTTATGAACTTTCCAGGTTACTGCAAGAACCCTGGCGAATGCCGTTGCAAGATGGGCTTTTACGGCGAGAAGTGCAACAAGTGCATCACCTTACCAGGCTGTCAGCACGGCTCCTGCAACCAGTCGTTCGAGTGCATTTGCCACCCGGGCTGGGACGGTCTTTTCTGTTCTGAACGTGAGATCAATATATATCTCTTTGTTGTGTGAAAAGCAGACATACCTCCAGGACTGCAATCGCGCTACATGCAAATTACGTTAACGAATTTACCAAAACCTAACCACGACCGCGAAATCGACCGACACGAAAATCATTACACTCACCCGATTTGCATTCTCAAAAATAGTTTGGTTTTGGCAAATACGTTAACGTGTTTTGAAGTCTGCGCGAACGGCCCCCAGGTCGTGTCATATATATCTCGGATGGTCCAAACCAAACCAATTAGAATATCAAGGTCGTAAAATGTTGACGTAAATCCATTTTGTAAACCCTCGTAATGATGATTCTAAACTGACTCAAAATCCCCATAATATAGGTCCTTATTTTTATTTTATTTTCTTTATTTAGGACTATAAACAATTGAACAGGAGATAAAGTTACAGAAAAACTACATGTAAATAGTTGTACAATCAGCAACATTATCCTCATATTATTATAAATTTATTTCAAAATAGTTGTAACACAGCAAAAAAAGAAAAAAAATATAAATTATCAATCTAACTCATATACTTATATGCTAAATAAACTAAGCTTCCTAAGTACTCAACATTATTTTCCTATAGGAAGACAGTGACAACATAAATATATCTACACCTGTAAAATAATCATTATAAGATTGCATGAGGCGATGCAATGGTGCACGTTTTCCCGCGTTAGATTTACAAAATTTAGACTCAAATAAACGAGATGTTAAAGCATTGCATGAACATCCCAATCTACCAGGAACTCGATAATACAGTTGGTTAACTCCACACAGTCAAACATATGATGACAAAGTTTATATAGATCAAACTTGATCCAAAACCTTGATGACTTTTTACGATGACATTTATAGTTCATCACTTGAAGAAATTTACACTGAACTCTTTCTATATGATCGTTATATTTGTCATAGTACGGATTCCAAATGACTGTTGCATACTCAAGTTGGGATCTGTTATGGGATTTAAATAAGATTAAATAAGAAGATGGACGTTTAAAAAAGACACTTGATCTTATGACGAAACCGTATAGTTGGTAGGCCTTTTTAGCGATGTGGTTTATATGAGCTTCAAAATGTAATTTGGAGTCTATTATTTCACCCAAATCCAACACGAGGGGCACTCTATCCAAAGGAACAAACATTACACAGTCTGGGCATAGTAATTCAAGAACGTTGTGTTTCTTTGTAAAAATTATACTTTTACATTTAGAGATATTCAGTTGCAGTTTATTTATAAAGCAATAAACCGCCAGTCTATCAAGTTCTGCCTGCAACTTCAAGAAGTCATCATAGTTGTCAATATTTAAGTAAATCTTTAGGTCGTCGGCATACAATAAGAATAAGTTAGCGTTATGGAAACAACTATCTATGTCGTCAATGAATATCAAAAACAGAAGCGGACCCAGTATAGACCCTTGTGGGACGACAGAGCTAATCGGAAGAGAATCAGAGGTGAATCCATTGACTAAAACCCTCTGTGTTCTGTTTTTAACATAGGAAGCAAACCAGCTTAAAAGATTTCCTCTAATACCATTATAGGCAAGCTTCTTCAGAAGATTCAGATGATCTACCTTGTCGAAGGCTTTACAAAAATCGGTGTAAATACTTTCTACCTGGCCACGGGAATCCAAACTTTCAAACAAAAAATTTACATATATATCGCAAGATTACTAATAGTTGATCTACTTTTTACGAATCCGTGTTGATTTGGTATTAAAATACGATGTAGAATAGGATAAATCGAATTATGTGTCAATCTCTCAAGGACCTTCGGCAAAGTAGACATCAATGAAATAGGGCGGTAATTGCAGACATTATTTCTAGATCCATTTTTAAATACTGGTGTTATATTAGCTTCTTTCCACACAAAAGGCAATAAACCACTTTTCAGACTTTTATTAAATAAGCAGCTTTTTCCAAATACAAACAGGTTTGTTTTTGGAAAAAGCTGTTAATTTAAGAAAAAGTGGGGGTAGACCGTCTGGACCGGGACCTTTAGTAATATCCAAACTCTTGAGTTCGTTCTCGTCTCGTCTTCCAAAGAAACACTAATTTCTGAAATTATTTCACAATTAGGGTTTACTAAGCGCAAGTTATCCAAGTCAAGTTCATTTAACTCACTTTTCTCAAAAACAGAGCCAAAGTAATTAGAAAATAAGTTGCAAATTTTTTTAGGATCATCAGAACAATCATCATTATAAACCATTGTATTAGGTATACCAGACTTGTCAAAACGACTGTTGACAAACTTCCAAAATTGTTTTATATCTTTTCGTAACCCACTTTCTATAGATTCTATGTACTTATTATAACATTCTCTAGATAAAATCTTAAATTTATGCCGATAGTCTGAAAATTCTTCATAGTCCAGTTTGTTTCCATATTTTTTCCACTTAACCCAAGCTCTTTGTATATTGCGGTATATATGTATAAGTGATTTATTAAACCAGATTGGATATTTATCTGATCTAACACTACGTTGTGGCACATGTTTTTTAATAATGGAATCTATTTTTTCAAAAAATAATTCAACGGAATCGTCCATGGATAGCTCATCAAGAAGCGAATGCCAGTCCACCAGTCAGTGCACTGTGCAATTCCAGGCAGTGTCTCTACTGAAAATTCAAATAGATAAAATAACTTTTTAAATTCGAAACACAAAACTCAAAAAACGAAAAGGCTCATTTATCTATTTCATCAGCTATTTGCCGAGCCGACTGCCACGCCACCCGTGGCTACTGCGACGCTCCCAACGAATGCCGTTGCCGGATCGGCTGGTCCGGCCCAACATGCCGCTCCTGCCAACCTCTGCCCGGCTGCCAACACGGCTACTGCGACAAACCGCTAGAGTGCAAGTGCCATCCTGGATATACTGGTCTGCTGTGCCAGACGCGTAAGTCGATTTTTTATATTAACAGTCGTTTATTTAGATGTCGTTTTTCGAATTTTTTACTGAATAAAACTAAAAAGCCTTCGACGTGGTCTAAATTATTACATTTTTCCCTTGACACGATTTGAGGAAAAAGAGTCAGTATTCATAAATATTAGAGATTTTTCGCATTTCTGGCGTAGTTTGTTTTCACCAGATAGGTACACAACAAGGAAGTGTTCCTAGTTCCCTTAGTAGGACCACCGAGTCTTATAATCTTATTACAAAAACATCATATCAAGGAGTATCCGCCGGTTTTTTAGGCTGTCATGACATGATGGTGTGGACAAGTAATTAAGAGGACTCTGATAGGAAGTTGAAAATCAAATGTGTCACAGCAATCTGCGCGGATGGCTGCGACAGCGAGCACGGCTACTGCCGGCGGCCGGGCGAGTGCCGCTGCCGCGTGGGCTGGCGCGGGCTGGACTGTGGCCAGTGCCACCCCTACCCGGGCTGCGTGCACGGCACCTGCAACCGGCCCTGGGAGTGCAACTGCCAGCCTGGATGGGGAGGCATGTTGTGTGACGAAGGTGAGGCGTTGTCAATGACTACCAAATGTACTAGTTTTGGCATTGGCGTTTAGTCATCATGATCTTTTGAAAAGCTGAGGAGGCATGCTGTGTGACTTTATTTAATGATGGCGCTATATGATAAATTGCTCCTGTCTTATTCCTTGATTATTGATAGCGGTTGTTAAGGAGCACCTCATATACTATTCTTGACAAAGGCTTTTAGTCATCATGATCTTTTGAAAAGCTGAGGAGATATGCTGTGTGACGAAGGCAAGACTTTACATGATGATGGTGTGACATGAGAACGATTGACTGCATAGCCGTTGATTTGAAGTATAAATTAGTGACACGAGGTCGGAAAAGAGCTGATCGTATCCGAGCTTTTTGCGCATCATGAAGGCATCAGCAGACCTGTTTTTGAAACAAGTGACTTGTACACAAGCAAAACAAATGACAACGTTCTACTCGTTTTAGATAAAATAGTTAAAATCCTTGTAGATTAAAATTTTATTTTATTGTACCCTGTTTTTAATAAATACAAATTATGGTCTTTGTGTACAATGAAGATTTTACATACACATAATTCTCTTTTCAGCACTTGACTATTGCGAGAAAAACGAAGACGTCTGCAAAAACGGTGGAACCTGCCAGTCCTTGGAAGCCGGAGATGGCAATTTCAGATGTCACTGTCCACAAGGAGTCAGCGGCAAGCATTGCGAGAGACTCCCTGCCAACATGACAACACCAGCTCCCGATACCAACTCTACAGATGTTACTGAAAATGTAACAGTATCTGATAATGTCACATCTTCCGAAAATAACGAAACCAGCGAAGAAGCTGAAAATAATGCAAGGAAAGTCACGACAGAGTCAGCGAAGCCTGTGCAGTCAATGGCAGTTACGATTTCTAATCAGATTGAGAAACTAAGAAACAATTTATATAATTTCATTGGTATATAAATTTTGTTTTAGAAAAATTGCACTGATAGTTATAATTTTTAGAGATTTTTCATGATATCAAATATTCTAAATTGTTTCTTGTGATTTTTCTTATAATTAGATACTATTACATTACTTTCATATGTTTCAATGATTATGAGCCATTTCTAAATGCGTGATTGCAATAGTGTTGCCATAGCATGCTATCTTTGCTAAAGGATGGGTTTATTTCCTAGAAATTATTTCCGTCGGGTTATTAAAACAAGTATTTACTACATGTTGTATTGATTAATTGACTAGTTACATATCTTTGTTTGTAATTTTATATAGCATGCACAGACTGACTGCATTTACTTAGGTTACAATTTTTTTGTTTTATATTTGAATTTTTTATTCTATTACATGGTGTATGAAAATATATTTCAGGTTTGTTTGTCTGGTTTTTTCTGAAATGTAAATGCGTCATTGTTTTATGTAAGATGTGTGTGAATTTAGATAATTTTATTTATTCTAGCTTTAAATGTTTTTAATCTCATTAAATTATTTAAATTTATTATCAGTTTAATTTTTTTCATAAACATTTTCTGACAAAATTCATGAATTTTCAAAAAGGAACTGACAAAATTCTTCGACTTGAATTAAATTGTAACCAGGTCAATCGCTGCGGACGTGAGAGCGCACAGTTGGCACCTCGTTAGTTCATCCAAATACGTCAAATTCTGGTGGCAGGAATTGCAAATTGATCTACAAAACTGTGATTCGGTAGGCATATACTTAAGTATAGTAATTAAATCTATTTGAACAGCAAAAATATAGAAGACGGAATTTAAGAGCAAACTTTTTAAATAACTGAGAAGGTGGATAACCGAGCACGGTGCGCGAAGCCGTAGAGCGATGGCGCTTGTCGAAACGCGGCCCGTATTGGATTGGTCGCCATTTTATATCTAGATCTTCTCCGTGCTTCAAAAGGCATATTAAGCTATTGGGCTCGGTTTTTATCGATAGATGGCAATCGTTAAGACTATAGTTGCAAAACTTCTGAAAAATTCGGAATAATTCCGGAATACTTCTGGGAAAGTTTCTTTACATCAGAATTATTCAAAATAAATTTAATCAAGTTTTTTATTTATTTTCTTGAAAAATCATATTTTGTATCGATCGTCGATCGCCGCCGAGTCGTGCGTGCAGGCGGTGCGGGGTGCGGTAAGAAGGGAGATGCTCCCCGGAGAAGTTTTCCCCCGCGCAAGAAAGATTCGTACCCCGAAATTGAATGTTTCCGAATATTTCGCCAGAATAATTCAATGGTAATAAACGTGTTTGCTTGTGCTATGGTGAGTTAATTATTGTTCAGTAGCATTTAAGTAAGTAAAATATAAATGTTTATTTTATTATACTTAAATGGGATTGATTATATGTTGATATTTTTATAAATAGATACGTTAGCCTGCGATTAATAGGATTTTTATTCTTTTGTTTTAGGTAGGTACCTACTTATTTCGAAATCGAATGCTATAAATGTCAGTTGTGCAATAAAAAAAACCAGGCCTAGCATATTTGTTTTTTTGAAAAAAGGTTACCTATGTTTTTGGTTAGTTTGTATGAAGTTCTGTGTAGCGTGCGTGCAGGCGGTGCGGGGTGCGGTAAGAAGGGAGATGCTCCCCGGAGAAGTTTTCCCCCGCGCAAGAAAGATTCGTACCCCGCAATTGAATGTTTCCGAATATTTCGCCAGAATAATTCAATGGGAATAAACGTGTTTGTTTATGCTATGGTGAGTTAATTATTGTTCAGTAGCATATAAGTAAGTAAAATATAAATGTTTATTTTATTATACTTAAATGGGATTGATTATATGTTGATATTTTTATAAATAGCTACGTTAGCCTGCGATTAACAGGATTTTTATTCTTTTGTTTTAGGTAGGTACCAACTTATTTCGAAATCGAATGCTATTTTTATAAATATCAGTTGTGCAATAAAAAAAACATGCCTAGCATATTTGTTTTTTGAAAAAAAGGTTATCTATGTTTTTGGTTAGTTTGTATGTAGCTCTGTACGCATCGTGAGTATTCGCGATTATTCGCGTAGTATAATAATTCCCAACTTCCAAGCGCGAAATAGGTAGTTAGGTCGATATTCCTCGTTATATTTGACTGTTGAAATATTCCCAAGGTTTCGGAATAATTCGGAATACTTCCGAAGTATTCGACGGGAATGATTCGGAATTTTTCCCGCCAGCATCTATAGTTAAGACTATGCTAGATGCCTTTAGGCAGCCTGAAAAATCTGAGTGAGGACCACGAACATACCTCGGGTCATGTGCCTGTTTGTCTAGTTTTCCTATAACTACTTTTTATGTCTAATTTTGTAATTCCCGTAATTACCCTACCATGAGATTTAGCCTAACGCATTAGTTAAGCCTTGCATGGGGTTTTTAGAATATTAATCAAAAATTTGATCGCTGTTGCAAGATGTGACTCACTCACGAATTTATGAATCTGTAGTAGGTACTTGCAATGTATTGGTACTGTACCTTACTTAGATAGGAAAATTTGAGGTGTTTTTACTGTACATGGAATCTTTTAAGTCGTGCTCACAGTTTTCGCTAATATGGCAGCCCGACATACCAATATGTCACTATTTATCGGTACATGGTTGCGACTGGCTAGGAATACTGCATACGTAATCAATTATGCAGGAATATGTTAAATTGTGTAGATTTTCTATTCGGAGTATAAAAAGTGATGACGTACAGGACAGCGGAGTAATGTCTGGGACTTTTTTTTGTGGTAAGATAAGTACATAGGTTTGATGAAGAAGCTGGCTACTATTTTTTTGTAACCGGTTGTATTATGAATTATTTCGGGCATGAGTATTTACTTTGCAGAAATTACTAAATAAGATGTCTACAATAAGTTTAATAGCAAAAAGCATACCTCTACAAAATTCTGAAGTGATTAATGCTGTATTTCGAGAAGGCAGTTTCCTATTTATTTGGTCACAGGAAATACTTTTAGTATTAAGTACGCTTTAAATAAACCATAAATTAATTTAAACTTGCAGACATTTAATATTCAAAGTTTGTACATGGTAGAAAAATTGCCGTTTCATTGGGATTAACACGACTGCTTAATTAATTTTCTAAATATGTCTGTGGGAGCTCAGTCGGGTATCTTTTTGCAAACAATTTCTATTTAGGCTTCATCGAGTTGGACTGTGTCCAGGGTATTGGACGATAAGATTTCGAATATACTGGCAAAACAGTTTAATATACTTAATCTAGATAGAATATGAGTAAGAAAGGTGCTAGAGAGAGAGAATAAAAATGGAAGGAACTACTACCTACTGTGCTGCCCCCATATAACTTACTATACGTCTTGGGAAACTGTAAGTGTGGTGAGTAGCTGTGAATAAATAAATAAAGTGGGATAAGGTAAAGGAGAAAAAGAAGATATAACGAATGCTGATTGCATGTCGGGGGAGAATTGTTAAGTTAAGTCCTAGGCCACTTAGGACAAGTCCTAATTGCAAGCAATTCAATGACAATAATAACGTGGGAAACAAGTAGCAAGGCAAGACGTCACCACCAGGCCTTAGTAGAAGAGGCGCCCCAAATAGAGCTGGCTTGGCGTTGCAGAGACGGATACGCGTTTTAATGGTCTCACAAATAAAGATGCCGAAGACGTGTCGAAATGGAGGAGAAAGAGTAAGAAAGCGGACCCTGGATTCCGAAACGAATAGCTGAGGACGCAACCCGGAAGGCTCTGAGATATGAGAGAGAGGATCAATAATAATTAATTATTCACGGTCATTTGAAAAATATTGCTTTTATGAGTGAGTTTTGGGCTGCCTGTGCTGTGGTTCTGAAGTTTTCCAAATTTACGGGTTTAATTGGTGAGTTGTTAGTAAAAGCCGCCATCAGTCGGACATTTGTAATAGGTACAGCTACTTTATAGTCGCCATAGGAAAGGGTATATTGGACTGTACCATCAATTACAATTAATGTAGCTGTATAAAATTAATTAAGTAGATGAAGTAAAATATCCTATTTAAGTACTTAAACCAATGGAGCCGATCCGCTCGACTTCAAACATACGTATATAAGCGGCGGCCGGTATTTGGTTGCGTACTTTTACGATATAATCTCGAGTGGTCAGTCTACTTAATGGATTTAAAGTAATGTGAATAAGCTGTGATCTTGAATTTGGGAAGCATTAAGATGGCGAACGCTGCGATTTTGATGGTAAGATATACAAATGCTAATTTTGATAAATAAAAAAGAAAACCATCGAATCTTGAAAACTGTGGGAAAAACAAAGATAATTAAAGGAAGAAAATGCAATTTTTTAGTTCATTCAGTTATCATCTGAAAAAAATATTTTACTTACCTACTGTAAAACGGCCTTCCAATTTACTGTCAAGTATAAGTCCGCCTCTTGTTGTGTTCTGTTTTGTTGTAACAATGTTTTTTTCTGTACAATAAAGTTGTTACATATACGAGTACATACATACTATGATGGTCCTAGGTATTATTTGTTTTTACAAAGTTTAATTTATTGTTTTAGGCGATAATAGCTTAGAACTTAGGTATATATAGATAAAAGAACTTACGACTCGCGCACCTTTCTTTCGCATTCCGACATAAATGCTGTTCCTCTATTGATTCAAGGTTAGGCGTTTGTCATATGTCTGAAGTGTCACACTAGAGATGGGCAGCGGGAAGAAATTCCAAAGGGGAAAAAATCAAATGCAAGGGAAAGAAAAGGGAAGAAATAATTAATTCCTATTTATTAAAAATTCCGGGAGTAAATGGGGAAATTTTCCGGGAATGCGCCCATCTCTAGTCACATCTAATTAAATTATTGTGCAAAATAACAAAATGACAGCGAAAACAACTACACTTTTATCTTCGAAAAAAAAATTGAACACTAATTAATGTTACAATTAATAATAATTTTTATTTATGCAAAATATCTACTTAACACTTTCGCACCATGTTTTAAAATTAATAATACGCTACCATAGATAAAGACCAATTATTAATCTAAGTACGCTACGTTGTAGGATAGATACAAGTTATTACATAAATAGGTAACTACAAAACATACGTAAATTATGAATTACGCGTTAAATGAAGCAGCATCTTTGATTATGTTGTTCAATGAAACGGAGGTGGATTGGAACATTACGTGAATTATTTAATTGCATCGTCCATCGTTACACGATTTACATTTTGAAAATCGTAGTGATAGGAAATATTGAAAATAAATTACATAGAGTTACTTAACATCCGTAGCGAATGCGCGTGTAAAGCGACCACTATGGGATTTGTTACCGATAGATAGCAGTCGTGAGGCTGTGTCAAATGCCTTAGGGCAGCCTGAAAAATTCTGACAGTGTTGGCCACTAACACATCTCAGGTCATGTTTCTGTTGGTCTGGTTACCCTGTAAAAAGGGTTAAGAGGTCAGACAGTCGCTTCATTGTAATAACCAGTTCCGCCAAATCTAGGACCATGACTTATACCGTACCCTGACTCCGAAGCGTAAGCTGACGACGCAACTAGGAATACACGCTAGGATGATGATGACTAACATCATAAAAATAACCCAATCTCTCGACTACTCCAGGGTGAGCTAGATTAATGGACCTTATTACCAACACAAGGATTAAATATAATTTCCAAATCTGCGTCAAAAAGTGGCCTATGTTTGACCCCGGGTCTTCAACTATATTCATACCAAATTTCATCAAAATCCGTTCAGCGGTTTGGCCGTGAAAGCGTAGCAGACAGACAGACTTTCGCATTTATAATATTAGTATAGATTAGTATGGATAGCCACTAGAATGAATTGTTTAAAATAGTTCTTCTGGTAATATTTTGACTTCGTTATACCAGGTTAGCAACTTCGGACTGACTGTTCAATTATATTTCCAAATCTGAAAATGTTCGGGGAAGTAACAGCATAACATGCATAAAAAATTCAAAATAATAACACGAACTTTGAGGTTAAGAATCTTTTCCTAATATTTATTTATTTATCTTAATTATATTAATGAAAAGGGCGGACTTAAAGCCAAAGGGGTTTTTCCATCAGTCAATTGAAAAACATGGTGGCGTGCTTAAGTAAGCCTGGGTAGTTTCAACATATATCTTCGTGTGAACAGGGGTGGCCAGGTGGGCATTTCTAGTCTTCACCTTGACCCCTACTATTAAAGACATTGATGTATACCACTGCAGTACTTCAAGTGTCTGTTTTCATATGATATAATATCTCGGTAGATAATATTTATCGCGTTCAAGTAGAACAGCTGTTTTTGCTATTGTAGGTTTAGCTATTATGAGTAAATATGAGTTGCTATTTACCTATGTGATACTTTACGAGTACTTAGTTGTTTGAAGAGTAAATCAAACACAATTGTTTTTCTAGTGGTAGTCTCGTAGACTATATATATGTGGGTATTGTTACTCTGAAGGTTCCGGATTCGATTAAACATACCTGAAAAATGAATGAACTTTCTAATGATGAATGTCTGAACAAAATAGAAAAAATATGATGACTGTATTGTGTTGTTTTTATTTTTCAGATGATGCTCATGACTACCAGCATATCGTGGTCAAAGAGCATAGAAAACAAACCCAAGTTATCAGAATTGCTGGAGAATGATGGAATAAAGAATAATCCATCTTCCGGTAAGGGAATAAAACGAGGGATTTATAGCACAGGATATGGCGGTCATGGATCTCTGGATTACTCAAGTTCTCTAGGTTACTCAGGTTCTTTGGGTTATTCTGGAATCGGATACGCAGCACATTCAGGGTTGGGTGTATCGGCAATATCTGGTCCTGCCGTGTCTGCTATAGGCTCGGTGTCAGCAGTGAGTGCCGCAGTGGGTGCCGCAGTGCCAGCAGTAACGAGCTATGGTTCAGCTCCCGTGGCAGTTTCAGCGCCTGTAGCTGTCTCCGCACCGGTAGCAGTCTCAGCGCCTGCCGTCGCGCCAGCAGTACACACCTCCATCGCGGTGGAGCCAAACCCAGTTATACTCCGACAAGAAGTGCCACGATATATAACTCGTACGATAACTAGAGACATCCAAGTTCCCGTGCAAGTCCCTGTTCCGGTACCGGTAGACCGGCAAGTTCCTGTCCCTGTCCAGGTGCCGGTTCCCGTTCCGGTCGACCGACCATTCCCTGTCATCCACAAGGTCCCAGTAGAAGTAACAAGACAAGTCCCCGTGTATTACGAAAAAAAAGTGCCATATCCGGTCAAAGTCCCAGTTCAAGTATCTGTCCCGGTACCGGTACCTGTTGAGAAGCATATACCGGTAGACCGTCCGGTTTACATAGACCGGCCCGTGCCGGTGCCGCAACCGTATTACATTGATAGACCAGTGAAAGTGCCAGTGCCCGTGCATGTGGATAGACCGTATCCTGTGCCGCAGCCGGTAGCCGTGGCTCCGGTTGCCGTGCCGGCGGTGACAGCAGCCCTGCCTGCTGTGCACGCTATCTCTGGCCCGGCAGTGTCCACCATTCCCTCCTACGGCTCTTTATCTTCCGTCCTCTCGACTGGTTATGGATCCCCTCTGGCTCATTCATTTTCAGGTCATAGTAATTCTATTTCTTATCATTAGATTCGTCGGTGATCAAGGGTAAGTTATGCCAGAAATAAAAGGAATAAACTCATTTATTTACCTATTGCCATTTTTTAAATGCTTTTAGGAACAGGAAGTACAATTTTATAATTGTTGAATTTGCATAAAGTTGAAATATCAGAATTTTGTACCTACAAAATTCTGATATTTCAACTTTATGCAAATTCAACACCTACACAATCTATTTTGGGATACCTATCCCAAAATAGATTATGGCTTATAGGTATGCATATGTCATTGGGCTTAGATTAAGAATTGGTCTCCGTGACGCTATTATTAACCTAAAGGTTTGTCTTATATTTCTTAAGTGTAACTTTCTCGAGACAGTTTTTAAAGACAGTTTTTTGTATGTTAATTAAAGTATTGTTTACAGTATTAGAAGTAAGTAAATTATTGATGTACAAATAGTACTTTAAGAAATGAACAAAGTGATTTATAAATCTTTATAAAACATCTTATTATTATTTTTCCTAATTTGAGTTTATTTAATTCATGAAAGCATATTATACTCTCGTATGAGTTAGTATAAGAGCTTCTCCCTCTGCGAATATTATATTTAATCATATATGTTGTGATTTATTCATTCTGATTCAAAATAATAATACGTAAATATGATAATACGAATATCTTGTTTTATTTGGGCAACCTAGCTAGGGTATTATGAGCTATTAAAGGTAAAAAAACAAAAATTTCAGTATTTAGGTACAACAGTTTAATTGTCACTTGGTACAAATCTTTAAGGAGGTATTTATTAAATTTTGTTACATACCAGAAATACATTTAATTTTGTTTCCGAAACAAATTAATTTCGTTAATGAATATAGTATTAAATGAAATTAACAACTATATTTTATATTGTAGCAATAAAAACATGGGTAGAGCTCATTTAAATCTAGTAATTTAATAAATTAGCTACTTAATTTAATACTGATATGGCACCCCAATACTTATTTCTCCAGCAGCTTTAAGTCTTCATCTTTTGACACAAGTTGTTGTGATACCTACTCATAATTCTATCACAATTCTTCATCAGTTCTTGACTTTCCCATTATATCAAATTAATTATTCACGCACTCTAAGTCGTTAACGAATATTAAAACAAATTCTTCTAAGTAAAAAAACAAAAGAAACATATTTCCTTAGAGAGAGAATTTTAATTCTTGGCTTTGCTTTAAAGAGTATAAATTAAAAAATTCTTTAACAAAATTTTTTGTTTTATTTTCAAGAATTTGCTTTAAAGGTAATTTACGACTATCTGAGTACTATTATTTGATGAACCAAACTTACTTCACCAACACTGTTAGATTTAAAATCAAATTATTAAACATATTTAAACATGAACAAAACAAACTCTGACATCAAGATGTACTCTGTTTCTCACTCGATTGAATCAATCATTCAAAAAACTTCCATCGTTTTGTGCCTTACATTACAATCTAGTAATTTCTGTTAAAACTTTCAAGCTGTGGTCTCTACTGACTCGGATACTATTGATAAAGTTGACTTAATTTTATTCAACAACCTCCTTTCGTATCCCATGCTAGTCACAGCTGCAGCAGTTACGTAAGTTGAAAGTCTATTTTTGAAACCTGTGTCTGTAACACGATTTGACGAGTGATAGATAATTTTTAGTAAAACCTAGTTGGTTCGGTTACCTTCATTCTTTTTGCAAATTAATTTTAAAGATACAAGAAGTACAAAGATTGGGGTTTGGTCCTGTATCGAGATCATTCATCGTCATTATCATAGAATCAAGTTTCCCTATTTCACCGCTAAGGGGTACGAAAAATTCAAATCGATTAACCTAGCTTATTAAAAGATGACACATCGTTCCTTCTGGGGGTTCATAGGTGACCCAGGGCGGCAGTTCCAGGTTCTAGCGAAGTCTTCGCTGTTCTGGAGAGTTCCTCGAGCCCTGAACATCTGAGGCGAGTGCTCATCATCTAGGTCTGCCTCCATAGAGTCCTTCGTGAAGACTCCGCACCAGAGCTGTAAAATACATACAACCTTTATTTTCCCACATGTAGAAACTTACAAACTTAATCCTTCTCTCCAGCAATTAAACAACGGACTTATTTCTTAGCAATCTCTTCCCACAAGTTAATCTTAAGAAGGCCACTGAAGTGAAATCAGCTCCCTGCTATGGCTTTCCAAAAAGACTAACCCTCTTATTCATAAAAAATAACGAACGTTCATTAAGGCTACATTAACTAAAATATGTTTAGTCCGTTTCTGTCTTGTCTATAATTATTTAAAGTGAAAGAACGTGAACAAACATAATATATTAGTTAACTTCGATTTGTCGAACGTTCGTTATTTTTTATGAATAAGAGGGTTAATCATTGAATAATATAAAAATTGCATGTGAAGAGATTTCTCTATGGTCGCGACTACTAGTGATTGCGATTGCAAATCTCATGGTAGAGCACGAAATGTTACCAACATTAATTCTTATAGATATACATAATGTTTTTGTGTCAATAATAAAAATAGACGTGGTTTATCCAAAGAAATACCATCCTTGGGCCGTAGACAAAGTCACAATTTGAATAACAATAACGACTTTCGAGTTCGCGATCTTCGGAATTAGTATGAAAATAGACCACGTGATTTAGCGCGGCTAATGTCAATCCCATACATTTTTATATTTGTTTTCGTTTTCAAATTGTGACTTTGTCTACGGGCCCAACGGTCTTTTCCACTAAGATTTAAATAAAAAACAAATGAAAATTCCCATAACCCGTCTCTATACGCTCATTGATTAATTCATAATAAAATAATGACATAATAATAACAATTGATAATTCCAAGTGAAATAAAATATGTTTTGTCTCGTTTCTTCACGTCACGTATAGATAAGACAGAAAGGGACTTAATATTTAAGTTAATGTAGGCTTAATGAATGTTCATATTTTTTCATGAATAAGGAGGTTATTCTGTAATCGAATATTGTACAACTTACATTTGCATACGACAAAAAGAACATTTGTTCTGCTGACATGTGCTCGAACCCTGGCAGCTTGTCTTCAGGTCCGTACTTCCACAAGTGATGTTGCAAAGCCAAAAACGCCTCTCTCAAACCTCCATTGTCTGCTATATTTTCCCCCAACGTCTTGTTTCCATCCACCTGAATATCAATAGTTTATGACATTATTTAAAATGAGTTTGAGAGGCACTGGCATGCATAGTGTGTAATATTCTGGCGAAACATCCTAGGTCAGGCGTTGGTAATGCAAGAGTTTCACGAATTAATGTAAGATGGAGCAGAAAGGTTTTCTAATGGCGACCACGTACCTAACCCACCGACCAGATGATGACCGATGATGACCCGAAAAAGGTCACACAGCTACCAACCGGTGATTAAGGAAATCTTCGGAGTAGCCAATGTCCAGCAGTGGACTGACTGCGAGTGAAATGATGATCTCCTTAAACTCACATATTTATCCAACTCGACGACGTGGTAAGCAGAGTACTGGTCCACGAAGCACTGAGTCATGTTGACGAAGTGGTCAATCGTGTCGTTTGACCACCACGGTAGTAAGTTGCCATTTTTGTCGAATTGTCGACCTGTTAAGAATTAAATTGTAGAATTAAGTTAATAAGAAAACATTTCTAAGGATTATAAGAATTCGAATTTGCGATTTCTATAAATATTTCTGACATTGTTGAGGAATTATAACATATTTTTATTTCTCTTAATAATGTGATACAAGTTCGCTTTATTCCTTTTTTTAATAAAATAAATAAAATATCTTCTTGGAAGATCATTTTTTCTTATAATCGCACACCACTTACTAATTATTGAATGATTTTTTTTTTGTTGAGGAATACATATACATTGTTAAGATTTGGATGGATGATGATTTGAGATGATATACATCATCACACAAACAAATATTTTAATATTTCTTTCTATCTTCTTAAGATCGCGTTTTATGGCGTAAAATAGGTATAGAGCAAAGTCTTTAAGCTAATAACGATTATAGTAACATGTCTTACCAAAATTATCAAAACCATGTGTTATTTCATGGCCAAGCACGGTACCCAAAGATCCATAATTCAAGGAACTGAAAAAAAAGATACTTATAATTTAGTAACAGAAATTTCACTGATTTTGATGGTTTTAATAGAGAAAGGCCTTTAAATTTATATTATTATTTATATGCTTTTAAAGAAACTTTTGGAAAGTTTTATTATATATTTAAGTTTGTAAAAATGTTTTTTTACAAATATTCTTGAGTCAGAGGATTATTTTAGGATATCACTGCCTTTCTAAAATTTCTACATAGTCGAAGATAAATGTGAAAAAATACTTACTCGAGACCCAAATCAAAAAATGGATATTGTATCATAACCATGGGTACAGCTGAAAAAGTAACAAATCATTATGTTACTTACAGTGATAAATTTTTTATTGTCCCTACAATGGTAGTAAGTGATTTAAACACATTGTTAGAAGATGTATCAACATGTATTATTTTTGTGAATGAATAAAGAGTATATTTATCTAGTATATAACGTCTAGTACTCTACTTACTGATAGTATTTTCTTGAAACGTGTGATAAGCATTAACTTCTGTAGGATCTGTAGCCCACGAATAATAATTTGTTTGTCGGAGACGATTCAGACCTTTCTTAACTTTAGCTTGAATAATATTCACCATATTTTCCAAATACGTATCTCGACTCACTTCTATGCCTTTGTAGTACTCTTTTAATTTTCCTGGTTCATAAAACCATTTCGGAAAACCAACAAAAGATTTCATATCTATTATTTTCCTGTACGTTGCTAGTTTTGTGTTATCATCCATCCATTTAACTTTGCCAATCAATGCAGCTAATGCATTTTTTATTTCGTCTATCATTGTCAGTATCTGAAATGGTCCAAACTATAAAATTAGTAATTTGAGAAATTTACAAAAATGCACGAAAAGCTGCATAAAGCACAATTCCATCGTGAATTTTGCTCGAAATCTTAAAAAATCCGACAACAGTGTTATCTATAAATGCATAAAATGAAACAGGTTGTCCGAAACCATTAAAAGCAAAATAGATAAGATAAACATTACGAAACGACAGAATACATACCTTAGGTCTGGTGATGTGGAAGAAGTTAGGCTCAACGATAGCATAAGATACGGCCATCCCGAACATGTCATTGGTTGCGCTCGCGCACAGCAGGCTCCGAGGCGGGAAGAAGAGGTCGCTGTGGTGCTTGTGGCGGTTGTCGTACGACCGGTAGTACAGTAGTCGTAGTTCCTTTGTTGTGTGCACGGCTAGGACTTCTACAACCTGTAGGCAATAAACAAATTAGCCATTCAAAACTTAAATGCTCTACAAGTGAAACTTATACAATTGGTGGGCTTGAACTGAATGCCAATCACTCTTATCAGTACTTGTACCAGTCCACCTTCAGGAGATATTGTAAATAGATGTAGTTTGTTTAGTTTTTAGGTCATACATTAATTCAATAGTGGGATTGTAAACAACGTCAAAAAATCGAATAGTTCTTGATCCAGTATTATGTTAATTTGGTTTTTGAATGACATTGATTGAAGAGATAGGTACTAGATTCGAGTATTTACTAACCTTTACCCAGATATAAAGCTCCAATACAGTCGGATGTGTCTTAGAAATTAGTAATGCCATCATGTCCATGTACTTCATGTCTAAAGATGATACCAAAATTTTATCTTGTTTAAAATCTAACACAACGTTGCTGACATTGAATATGCCTTCTAAATATCTCTTCCAGATAAGCTGAGCAGTTCCGTTATTGCTTTCAACATATTTATCGGTATGTGCTTGGATTTCATCAACGGTATATTCAGGTATATTGAATGCGGTACTGTCATCTGTATCTGTGGAATTGTCAGTTTCTAGCTGAAAATTTAGAAGTTGATAAATGAATACAAAGTAACTATATATAAATTCTCTGCGGAAGTCGATGTTACTTATTGTGCATGCGCTTTAGTGCAATTAATAGTAATTTATAAAGAACTAGTCGATTTGGATGAAACTAAATATTTGATTCCGATAAATTTCGCTACGTTAATGTCATAAAATGTCTAAATTGATTTAATATAAGTAAATTGACGTCAGTAATTGATATTTATATCCTATATTGAAAATAAACAATTTAATTTAATTTAATTTTCATTTCATAAAGGAATGATTGGGTAATAGTTAAACACTAAAAGTATCTAGGTCTCAACAAATTTGTACGGCGGCATCAGAGACCCGAACAACAGGTAAATATTTGAAAAAGTTAATAATATGAAAGATAAAAAGTGAATTACTCATACATGTTTTCACTGTAGATTGTACCGTCATAATTAATATTGATCGTTCATAGGTAGAATATCACGTGATGATAAATGACCATAATAGTTGTCGTCAATTGAACATCATTAATGTAGGACATCAGATATGATGGTAGACGGTAATTCAAAAAAATGTAATATACCTCGTAAATGTCATTACTAAGCATGTAAAAATCGGTCGCAGACAAGATAATGTTTTGATCTAATTCAACTTCATTAATTTTCGAGTCAGTAAGTTTCCCAGATTCCGTAGCAACAATTTTGATAAGTTCAGCATAGAACATCTTATATATTTGGTCAGCTTCATCTTCCTCGTCATTTTTCTTTTGTTTCCTTTTATTATTATTATCGTCTTGATTGAGAATTAATAAGTTATCTTCAGGGCTTTTACGTTTTGGGAATTCTTGTATGAATGGAAGGTTAGATTTGTGATAATTATGTCTCTGTTTTTCTTTGTACAGGCTGAAAATAAAATGATTATTACTTACGGCTTACAACCTAAATATAATTTGTTTATATTTAGTTTGTAAGTTGTTTATATTTAGTTTGTACTCTGTTTGTATTATGTTACCTTGGAAATGGGTTAGTAGTTTCAGGTGACCCCATGACTAATCTAAACACTGAAGAATTTTTGGGGTCGGTAAATATGTCAAATCCTATCAAAACGTCCATTCCTAATTGCGTTTTAATCTTGATGACTGTTTGTAGCCAGTCGAAGTCGAACGAAGCATAATCAACATCTTCTGTTGCGTTGATGTGGGTCGGATAAGGGGGCAGATTAAGGGATTCCAATATTTTATAAACTGGTTTCAAACCTAATTTCTCCAGTTTGTCTGAAAAAATAAATAAAAATTGTATTAGTAACAATATCTAAGTCGAAGAGGGGAAAAAATATCCCGGATCTATTAGTGGATCGTAGTAATAGATTTAAGTGGAAAGAGGGGACAATATTCAAATGTCAATTAAAAGATACCTATCTAAAGGCAACGAATTTCAAGGTTAAACTGTCCCTGTGTAAGATTTACACTTTTCGATAGAACCCCGTAAAATATTACCGGTGATAAATATTTAACAATTTCGGATTTTTAGTACAATTTTGCGTGACAAATTAGATCCCGTCCAGTGTCGTACACGAAAGACGGCACTTGACACGGTTATGGTCACGGTGAAAAATTAAGTCTGGGCCCTTATAGAGCCTAATCGTTGTCGCACTTACCTTTACGAAGATCATCGATGTGCTAGCTAGTGCAAGCTTTATTTACCACAGCGCAGTGTGATAAAATCACAATTTAGCCGGATTTTAATACAAGAAACAAATTTAAACAAATCGAACAAGTAAAATTTTATTCTGTACCTTGGAACCAATCCTTTCATAACACGTGTTTCATATCCATACTAATCTCACTAATATCCATACTAATATTATAAATGTGAAAGTCTGTCTGTTTGTTACGCTTTCGCGGCCAAACCGTTGCACGGATTTTTAATATAATTTGTATGTATGTATGTATGTAAAAATCTTTATTGTACACAAAGAACATAGTATCAGAATACAGGTTACAACAAAAGGCGGACTTATCCCAAATAGGGATCTCTTCCAGTCAACCAAACTAACATAGGACATAGACATATGGGCACAGAAGAGGGCACAACACGCAAAGAAATCTTAGGTGCATAGACTTACATCTAACATACAAATTCAATTACACATAAACACAGTAAGCTCAGCTCAAGTCCGATCGTTCGTAGTATTCCCTAACCCGAGATTTGAAAGAGTGAGAAGACAGCTCTTTTATCTCAAAAGGAAGCTTGTTCCAGAGATTTGGAGCGAGAATTGAGAAGGAGTTGATTGATTTGAATATAGCTGAAGATCCGGGGTCAAACATAGGCTACTCTTTGACGCAGGCGGAGCTGCGGGAAACAGCTAGTGGTTAATAATTAAATCTTCCTAGATTGTGATTTTCTTACACTGGTGCGCCGGGTACTTTAATCGTTACTGGTATCTGTGAAATAAGTATTTGTTGTAAGGATAAAATAAGTAAGATATCCTACCAGTGTCCATACAAGAAGCGTATAAGTCCTTAGCTTGCTGCACCGGCTTTGGTTGATAAGTGGCGTTTCTAGTAAGCATGTCTCGGACTAACGCGTACACCTTGCTCTGCTTGTCGCGGAACCAGTCGTAGGAGGTGTATTTGTCGGGCCGAGGATGTTCGCTGGCCCAATTTCCGCACACATACTGGAATTTGAACTCTATGTTAGTGTGTGAAGTTTGTGTTTCGACCATGAACGCTGTAAAGTGTTTGGAGCCTTAGGTGTAAATAAATAAGTAATAAACGCGATAAAAACCGTATTGAAATAGTTTAATTTAAAATATAGCAATCTCTACCAGATTATCTTTAGAATAGGACTACACAAAATAAATAAAAATGTACCTGGTAAAAATCATCACAGGGTTTGACAGACTTATCCATTGAAATGGCGAGGTTTGCCGCAGACCGGAGACATTCCTTGCTTGTGCACAACCGTATTTGGTGGTGTTTATTCCTTATAACTGAAAAATTATTAAGTTGGTCATTATTTGTAAATATTCTGTATTTTTACAGTACGTAAAATTTGCCTTGTATCAATAAAAATAATAAGTAATAACAGACAGGCCCCAACTGGATGCAACACCCGTGTGGAAAAATATGGTGGAGGCAAAACAGGATAACATAAGGGCTGCTATGGATGAATGGATAAATAAGTACATTGAAAACTACAGTAGAGAGTTAAATAAATATATTTCTTGAGGATGAATGTAATAATATGTTGTTTATTACGTCTTCATTGCAGTTTACAAAGTGACAGAAATCGATCGAACTCAGATATAAATATGAAAGCATTATGATTTTCAAATTCCAGCTGTAGAATTTTATATCAGTCTTTGAAAAGTATCGTCTGAATCAAATATATACAAGTTTGTTAAAAGCACTAATTTAATAAGTATACTTATAAAAAAAAACTTACATAGAGCTAGCATGACAAAAAAAGCTATGAGTAGAAGTAGAAAAATTAACACTATCGCTGTATTTCGAAGCCTGTGCATATGTCTTCTTCGGAACCTGAAATTTATGATCGTAGTATCATTTGAATTTTCTAAAAAGTATTTAACTAAGAATGCTCGTAAAAAGTCTAGTTGATTATAAGTTGGCTCGATACTTTCACACGCCTGTTATTTCTTTGACTTTTTGAATTAAAATAATCATAAGTATTTCACCGAATTAATGAAAAACTTCAATGTATACCTGAATCCTATTATTATTATTCGACCTATTTGCAAGAACCGATGCAACCGTTTCGTAGATTTTAAGTTTATAGCGAACAGACACACAAAGTGTACCTATAATGCACTATTATATTCTTACCTATGAATAGGATTATTATATCAAATGAAAAAGGCCTTTCAAATCCTACTAGACATACCAAAAACGGCGGCGACATACTAAAAATAGTTCAAAACTACTCGTATTTTAGAACAAGTTATGAACATATAGAAGGTGACTATTACCAGCCAAACTATTATAGTGTGTTTGGTACAGCTACTACGTGAAACTAAACCACTTAAAATAAAAAAAATAATGAAAACTTCCATACAAGATCTTGTGAGCTCACTCATTAGATCACAAGCATTAAGTTCGCCTATTGCGCTATACAATTGAATTATGTACAATAAAGTTTAAATAAATAAATATGATCCTGCAAGCTCACTCATTAGTAGATTGTATGGGAGGTTGAAAGTATTTTTTCGGTTTCCTTTATTTTTTTAAGTGGGTTTCATATATCTACTCTGTAAATGTTTAATTTAGTTGGTGTTTACAAAGTCACCTGTTTTATGGGCAATGGTATACTTTCGTAAGTATATTTGGGTGTGCATAATGTGGATTTTTATACCTTGCTGTTCTGGAGCCGACTGCTATCAAGTACCCTGGTTCCCGAAGGTCGGTACCATTTTTGAGGGGGGGAGTGTTTACTTTTGCACTTTCGTTTCCCGTCCCTATAAAATTATTTTTCCATAAGAAAGTTTACTAAAATAAAACTAACTAAGTAGGCATGGGTGTAGACAATCTTCAGATAATTTCATATCAGTGAAGGTAGGTTAAGATGCCTTGCATTTTCTACCCGCCATGAAATATTCTTTTTTTAGATTAGTACATCATTTTTTTGCTTTAAAGTTCACAAAACTTACCCGCAACACTAGGACCCATGATGTCTCCACCATCAGTCCCCGACCATGCATGCATCTTTGTAGTTTAAAAAAAACCTAATTGAGAAAACATATTTTTCACTTTCAATTAAATTCAGAACAAAACTGTATGTCTCTACTGCTATTATACAAACTTTTGATCATATTTTAAAATTAGAATTATTAAAACGCTCAATTATATTTTAAAATTAGAATGATTCAATAGCTTAATCATATTTTAAAATTCGAATTTCGATTTCCGGATCGGATTATACTTCGCAAGGTTTCGCAAGGAATGAGTTGGAAACTGAATTATCATCCACTCACTTCCATGGTTCATGGCATACTGAAAGGTGGTCGGTGGCTGAAAGCCCAGGTAAGGGGTGGTGCGTAGGGTGGCGTCACTTCAGGGGTTTGATATAGATATGTCATTTTGCACTTGTTTCTAGTTCTATTTTCGTATATACTTTGGTTATGTAAAGATAAGAGTAGGGTTTTGAAAGCTATCATACAAAGCTAAAATTGTATGCGGAAAAAGTGTAGGGAATAGGTACCACTCCTGGGCGATTCTGTGTGTAAATCAGAGGTGTGCTTGACCTTACTTGGATTGGTCTTCTCTTCTCTTGTACAATTAGGATGGTGGCTACCTTCTTCTTATCGAGTCGAAATGGCTGACTCTTCAGATTCGTCTAGACCAAATAGTGGAAACGGTCACCGCCGTTATCGTTTGTCGCTAAAAGATTCCGGGCATTTGGAATACACCAACAGAAGATCTACCTATGAGATGCCTTTACGCAAATTATTGAATATTTACGTATTTCATAATGAAAGATTATCTACCTGGATGTATTTTGTTTATATAGACGAAAAGTTTTCATTCATAACTTTTTATATAGAAAATTTTCAAACAATAAAAATAAATTTTGGTCAACCTACAAGCAGTTTGATTCACTAGATAGTGGTGTGCTGATGTCTTGACCTGCACGCGATAGTTAGTGATGTGACTTCGTGCTTTATATCGATTCAACAATCGATAAAGTTTACGAGTTGTGCTGTAATTTCATTCATCGCATGAAGTCTCTCCTAAATCCATCATCGACATAAATATTACAAGCGTTAGGACGTGTTTTGTTTTGAGTATAAATGTTTGTATAGGGCCAAAGCGAGCCATCTACAATTGTGAAACAGATTTTTCGATGTTGTAGTATTTTGTTGGGTCTTTAAATGCCTTGTTATGTAGTGAAAGGCTGTAAAATACATGACATCAAAGTTGTAAATTTAAGTAAGTATGTAGTCAAACAATGATTATTTTGTTGCTTTCAGAAGAATATACGCAATTTGTACCGGTAGCCCCATCCTTAATAGAAATCATTTCCCCCAAATCTAACACGTATGGTGGCAGCATGCCTATATTTCTCATATTTTGAAGGTTTTGTTTCATATTTCCTCCAAGGTTGAATGGAGGTGATATTTAAGGCGTGAAGTAGCTATGGAATTTCGTAGGTATAATAGTCGTATACCTAAAAATAAAGTAGTAATTTCGATGTAGGTACATACTTAAAACATGAACACTTGCTATGAACTGTCAGTCAAACTATTGAAAACAAAAGGACTGTAACCTCTTTCTGTCTTATAAATATGCTTATTGTTTATGTAGAGACCCCAGATAGTTTTATTTCACAGCGTGTTCGCGTTAATATCCTTAGCTAACGTCACAAAGCCCAGGGTACACTTCAATCATGGTCCTGTCTGTGCAATCTGTGAAAGGATCAATGTCTCTTTAAACCTTAACATATTGTAATATATACCTACCTATTACAGTACATGAGATAACAGATAAGACGGACAGATGCCCAGCGGAGGCTTAGCAATTTGTATACGGAACCCTAAAACGGTGGTGATGATAAATAACGAGATTAGCTTGTTATAGCGCGTACAGCTTGAACCGATGAAGCACATTTATGGCTTGGCTTACCCGCTATTTACACGAGGTGTTGTGATCTAAGTAGTTCGTTCCCTACAGTTTTCTACGGATTTAATGACATATGGAGAGTACGGATTTAATTACATATGGAGAGAAAAGACAATTGACAGTTGTAAAGTTCCTAGCGGAAATATTACTCGTCTAAAAAAGTGCGACCAATAGTTATCGCCGGTTATATTCAGACTGACGCTGCACAAGTTTATTAGAACGCCTATCACATTGATATGATTTCTGTTTTTCTTAAAAGTTGACTGGTAAATAATGCTTAAGCATTAAATCCACCCATTGCCCCATTTTAAGTAATAAAGTTTGAAATAAATAAACAAATAACAAGTGGAAGGCTGCCGGATAATCAATTCTATGTCAACGTACATCAGATGTACCATATTTAAGCTCATTATATGACAGACTCCATGTTTATGTGTTTAACAGTAAATGGCACTTGCTACAATTCTGTCTGTTCTGTTACTATCAGGATTCCGTACCGATTTTGTAAATTATTAACGTGCGTCGACCATGAATCCTTCTCCGGGGCCCGTTAGAGGGGGCGCGCATAAACCACAACAGAATATGCATATATTCTGTTTGACATCAAGTTAGCTCATTTATGCGCGTTCCTTTACCGGGCTAATAGACTCTGTCAAGGCAGCCGAAGACCAGGCGCAGTGGAAACTTAAATCAGACCCTGGGCTTCGAAGCAGCCAGCTGAGGATGCCACCGGAAAAACGGTAGTTGAAAATATTTTTAATAACACCTAAATATTCTGCCTACAACACGTAGCCATTTATTCTCATATGAATTTTACATAAGAGTAAGTGTCAGTTATTTCTTGATAACAAGAAGTGTGAGGCCATTGGTTTTTTCCTTCCATGTGTGACACATTCACATAGTATGAAGAACTTACTTGACCTATACGTGTCGTTGACGTGACAAATATCAGTACTATCTCCGAAATAAACACGAGTATCGACCCCTCGGAATACATTAAAAATGAATGTTACCTACTAAATATAACACTATAATTGAAAACAGTATGTAAGTAAGGATATTTCGAAAATTCATTAAAATAATTATAGGATATAGTGTAATAAAGCGGTTACAAATTAGTGTCAAGTCATTGATCCTTTGAGGGTTGTTGTACATTCGTCATACTTTTCCGGCGATGTAATTACACTTATTGATGTTACGGGCAACGTGATTAACAGGGTCGTATTAATAAGGGCCGAGTATTATGAATAGTTCCCAAGAGCATCGGGCTATTTGATAAATTTTAGTATTTTTTTATAGAGCAGCAGTTTGTGTGGTCACAAGCATTTTTTTTTTCTTTTTTTTTTTTTCTTTTGAAAAAGGCCTTCGCCTACCACCCAGCCAATGAACGGGAAGCTGGGTGGTTATGTGGGACTTGGACCCACTAAAAACCACACGGTGTCAATCGCCTACCGCGTATTGCCGGAACCGTGTGCTTTCTTATGCTCCACAGCCCCGGCGCGGCGGCCGCTACCACGGCGGCCTCGGCTCGGCCACTCTTCGGAGTGGCCTGCGGGTGCCCGTCGGGCCTTCTCTTCCCGCGAGGATAAAGGCGCGCTTGATACGGACGCGCCTTTCAATGTGGTCACAAGCCTAACCCAACCTAATCGAACTAAGCTACGGTTTTATTTAAAGTATTTTGGGAAAAGTGATTAGGTGAAATTTTAATCAAATTGCCCATGTGACATGGGCATAATGTATACAGGCCGATCACTATTCATAGGGACCGACTTCTCAAGTCGCCCGTAACATTGATATAAAACTAGTAGATAAGTACATTTAATTTACTGTAGGCTTTACACCTGCAATAAAATAAAACTTCTGCAAGAAATTCCTGACAGTCTGTCGGACAGCAACTTGCAAAGGAAAATTATATAGTTTACATTTGCAAGTCGCTGTCAGATAGACTTGCAGTAGTTTTCTTGCAGGTGTAAATAATGAAAAAGAAATGAAGAAGTGAACAGATTAATTAATTCATTTTTTTTAGTTGTAACTTCTGCTGCTAAGAACGTATGTATTATAGAAAATGGAGAAGAACTCAAAAAACTTATATAGATTATACCTAGATAGATAGATTTTTATTAGATGAAGATCATTAGATATCTGTAACATATCCCTGTTATGCAATCCCATCTCTTATATTAATTTTATTATAGGATTTCTACACCGTGAAATTTTAGTCGTTTTGGACCCATCGTCCAGTGACTCAATTCATGCAACCGAACAAATTTCCCCAAGGAACATAGCTCGAAACATGAAAAACAAATAGTCCAAATTCCCATAGTAAGTTAGGATACGTGATGAGACATTTTGTATGGGAGGTCCAAAAATTTACTCCATATTTCGACCCATGTATCTTGGGAAAAGTTGTTCAGTTGCATGAATGGAGTCACTGGACGATGGGTCCAAAACGACTAAAATTTCACGGTGTATATTCTTTCCATTGTGACTGACGACATACGAAAATTGAATCTAAGAATACGATAGTGCTTATTATAACTATTTTAATCTTTAGCTTTTAATTTTAGGAGACTTTTGATTTCATATAAATTTTTACCCTAAAATAGTTACCTACTTGATTGTGTCTTGTTAAAATAACAAATCCATCAATATTTTTTCTGTTCAGTTAACTTTATATTATCCGAATCTTGAATCTTACAATAAAGAAATAACAAAATATATATAGTAAAATAACAACATTGAAATACTGAAGATACATAATTTATTTGCACCACAACAGAACGGACATGATCTCAAAGCCTACAGACGTCTACATTACAATCACCATCCATGCCCCAAGGATCCCACCGAGAGGTATTTCGAGTAGACCGGTTGGGCTACTGTTTGCACGACGGGAGCGGCGTGCACGACTGGTTGGGCGACTGCTTGCACGATAGGTTGGTGATACACTGGCTGGGATACCACGGGAGCATGGGCCACAGACACGGGGTGAATGACCTGCAATTGGGTTATATGTCAATTTTATTGATGTATCGGACTGGACATTCGACACGCAATACCAGATGATTGACCAAAATACAAGGTAGGTAACAATTTTAGATTTATTATACAGCCGGAAGTGTTATTGCCAAGCATCTGTCCGGTGGCTTGGATACATAGCACACGGGTACGCGAGCCTGACATACCCGAGCTGCTACTGAGTCCATCCGAGTCAGTAGCATCCTAGTACCTCATCCTTTCCCCAAACCCAACCACATCCCACCCTTCCCTAGCTTAAGAATACTTCCGATGGGCAGTAGCGTCTGAAGTACGATAAGGCGCTGACCAACCCGCTTGCCAAGCGTGGCGAGTATGGCAACAACCTCTCAATTTGGGGCAGATCTATATCCAGCTGTGGATCGACGCCTGGATGATGATGATAATACAAGGTGTTAATCAGTATCCCAAATAAGCTAAAGTTTGTTATCTCTTTTCATGGATCCAGGCTTTAATTACTATCGGGGATAACTTGGCCACAGTATAAAAACGTGTTAGATTTTTTAAAGTGTCTAAAGGCATTTGATAAGACAGATACATTTTTTAACGACTGCTATCTAATAATATCCTGAAGAAATATCAAACCTGCTGGAAAGAGGCGTAGCTAGTAGCAACCGGCTTGGCTATTGCCACGGGCGCGTGTACCAGAGGGGCGGCGTGTACCACAGGCTGCGCTACACTTATAGCTGGTTGGTGGTAACTTAGAGAAGACAGCTGAAATACAACTTTTTTTATAAGATACAAATAATATTTATTTATTATAACATTATTGCTCTACAGGTTATTTAGTTTCGTCTTTAAAAAACAGACAAATGAAACAAAAACAAATATCACAAATAAAAATAGTCATCTAACGCGCCGCAGGGTGGAAACGTGCCTATGGGATACTGGCTGCGTTTCCTCTTTGTATCGCTAAGCTGTGCAAAAAAGCTGCCGGCTCTAAAGTCTCCTGTTGCCTCCACGAGGCGCGTTGTAATGTCTCTTAAGAATAATTTTGCCTCAGGGCCCCAGGGACCTATAGTTTCTACAGCAAAAGGCAAGAAAACGTAATTATCTACCAGATCTATATATTTGCGCTTTTTGACTGCCTTCGCCATGGCACCACCACGGTGTGATGTACTCGTAGGCGCTAAATGTGAAGGTGCCAAAGTATCCACACAGGTACAAAAACAATTGGCGAACTTAATGCTAAGAGCATTCTCTATCAGTCAACCATTGGGAGAAACAAAAAGATAGTTCAATGAAAAAAGTTATGAAAACAAAATTATAACAAATAGTTATTAAAAATATATATATAGATAATAAAAAAATATATTCTGTTTGGTCACTTTATTGTTTTTAAGCTTGACATGAGTTAGCCTTTCAATAATCAATAATCATTATTGTTTAAACATGTTCAGTGGGCTGAATCTAACTAACTAATAAAGAATGGTCTTAAAACAACTTTTATCAACTTGCGGCAGCACTGAGAGATGGTATTTATTACTTTAATTAATTATTTAAGCTCAAGAACAAATTATGCCTTAGACAAAATTTTTAAGCAATTTTTTAAAGTAGAATTTTGCCCAGCATAGGGAACTTTTTCCCTACTCCTCTTACTCCTCTTTTTCGCACTAGTTTTATGGCTAATTCCTTCACTTTACAATCTACTCGACTTTGGAATGCTTTGCCTGCTGATATTAAGGAAAGTCCTAACAAATTTTTATTTAAAAAGCGGGCACGTGTGCACATTTTGGACTCGCTCAGTTAATGAAAACTTCTCAATGTGACTTGACTTCATCATTGATATTTGTGTAGGTATATGTATATATATATGTTTACGTAGTGTATAAACTTAAGCTTTTGATAAAATTTGCTCTATAAGTAATACATTTTCCCCCCTTAACTATTTTGCGCCAATCTAACTATCTTTCCGTTTCTCCCAATGGTTGACTGGTAGAGAATGCTCTTAGCATTAAGTCCGCCAATTGTTATAAGTATATGTGTACTTTGTGGAACAATAAAGTTTTAATAAATAAATAAATAAAATAAACTTTGGTGTTTTTTAAAAATTGGCTTAAGTTATCATTAACGTCTTGAGAGTGCAGCTAAAAGTATGTATTTCTTATGTCATTATAACCACTAGTATATAAAAATAAGTTTCATGCAAAGTATGGCCCTATCACTATACGAGTTGAACTCTATGACATTTTGTTTTGCAAACTATACAACTTGCTGTGTTGTTTCTTCTGGGAGACTAAGCAATCAGCGCTTTTCTTTTATGATGGTAAATACGTCAAAACAATAACAGTGAAAGCTTTTAACAATTTATGTTTAAACATTCAAAAAACTTTTAGAAAACTAATCAGCCCGGGGCACGGTTACACATTAATTAATTCTTAGGTAGATACGTTGTTAAAAAAATACGTACCGAAGGTCCTCCCCAGGCATCATATAGGCCGGGCTTTGGTTTGGCGGTGGCTAGGGATATGAGAGCCAATAATACCTGAAAATATTTGATATTCAAATTAATCCTAGTAGTAAAAAGTCCTAATTCACCATAACATAACTAACATTATAAAAGCGAAACTGAGTTTGTACATTTGTTTGTAACGTCTTCTACTAAATCAATCTTTCTGAAATTTCGTACACTCGTAAGAGTATATCTCCTGAGAAGGACACTGGGAATTTGAATCAGGGGAAAAAGGATATATATTTCCATGGAATTTATGTAAGCGTGCGAAGTCGCGGGAAAAAGCTAGTAAAGTATGAACTTTTTTTTTTCGATTCACATCCACACTAAATCAACACAATCTACACATTTTAAATGCGAAAGTCTGTCTGTCTGTTACGCTTTCACGGCCAAACCGCTGAACGGATTTTGATGATATTTGGTATGAATTTGAAGACCCGGGGTCAAACATTGGCTACTTTTCGACGCAAGCGAAGCTGCGAAACACAGCTAGTTGGTAATAAATGCAATTTAATATTCGTCACCTTTTTATGTTTTCATTTTCTACAAAAAAATATAAATATCTGCTATATATAGGGCTACTTACCAGAGATCGCATGTTTACTGCCGCAGCTATCGAGGTAAGGATCTAATCTAGCCAATTATAAGGCCAGCCTGGCTTATATACCTACATGGAAATTCAAATAAAGTCGCAAATCCGACATCCTATGCCGATTTAATTTTAGGTGCGTTTGAGTCAACTTGAATATATCGCTTTGAAATAGAACCATTTTAATTAATAAAGGTCGCTAAAGGAGAAAAAAGTAATTAAGTATGCCATTTTACTAATAGTTCATTTTAAGAGGCAGTTTAGTAGAGTTACTTTAATTAATTGGTGACATTTGACTTTCCTTTCGAAGGTGACGACTGATTTGTGATAAAATACATTTTCACATCGTTTTCTCTTCATTCTATAGATTGTTTTATTTGGAGTCTGAAATGAATTGAAAAAAAAATCATCGTTATCATTTCATGAATATTCAATGCTCTGATGTTGTTTTAGATCATCTATATAAAAAAAATATCACAAGATCACATCCCCTTATAATCTCTTCATACTACTTTCTTACAGATTACATCAACAAAAAAAATGAATCCTATCTGTTTATAAAATTATCGAACTTTCGATAAGTCCAAGTTTAATAAAATATGTTTCATCTCGTTCTTTCATGTCAAATATAGATAAGACAGAAAGGGACTAAGCATACTTTAGTTAATTACGCTAAAATAAGTTTGTACGCTTAACGAACGTTCGTTCGTTTATTTTTATTTATCCTCAAGGAAGTTCTCGAACTTACCTTAAAAAAATTGAAAGTTACAAAAGAATAGAGTAAAAAATTAAAATAAAGTAATGGATATCTCGGTCAAAAGTGGCAAAAAACCGATTAATATTCACTTTATTTCATCTCAAGGACGCCTCAAAGTACCTCTCGATCAACCTTACATTTGACAGTTCGATACTCAATTACTCACCTCCAATGAGGAATCTCTCTAAGTCAAGGAAGCTAGTGACGATTAATCATACTAATGAGTTGGAGTAAGGTTGAGTCGAGTTTGAGCAAACGTTTGAGAATATGGGGGTCAGTCATCACATTTTAGCAATCTTGAGACTGGGAAAAAAGTGGAATTTACCTTGAATTAGTTAAGTACCGCAGCTAGGAAAAAAAATATGAAAGTGTGTATGAGAATATTAGTAAGAAAATGGATACAGTGGAATTCGTGCGGTTACACACGAAAATCTGGTTCTTCATATGTTTCGCTGCATTCCGCGGATTGTAGAGCGAATCTTGTAATTAAGTTGTTAAACACATACACTAACCATTTATCTAAGTAGGTGTATTTGAAAAGAAGCAAGTAATATGGTAAAACATTTCATCATCATCATCATTTCAATGCTGGAAAAAGGCCTCTCCTAATGATTTGCAAAATGACCCGTTGGAAGCAGCCTGCGTCCAGCGTTTGCCTATGACCCTTTTCAGGTCATCTGACCATTAGACGGTGGATGTCCAATGCTGCGTTTGCCGGTTCGTGGTTGCCATTCGAGATACCTTCTGCCCCCATCGGCCATCGGTTCTTTGACCTATAAGAAAAATGTTAAATAGAAAATATTGCAGAAAAGTATTAAATGTAGGTAATTCAGGCATCATTCATTCGGAAATTATGATGTACTTTCTAATATTGCTTTTGGATTTTTAAGAACTTTCTTACTTTATAGTTTTTTTTTTTAAATTATAAATATCACAATACTATGGATAACTAAAAACTAAAAGACCTAACTAAATATATGCAAAGGTGAAGGTCTTGCGCAGGTAAAACGGAAATGTAGATTATGTATTGACAAGTCCGCCGTTGAAGTTGTCTTGTGTTTATGACTTCCATCGTAACTATGCCACCATTCACTTCATTTAAAGCTTGGTTATTTAGATTTTTATCTTAAACGTCTTTAATCTGTTTTAGGGTTCCGCAGTAAACACAAGGAACCCTTATAGTTTCGTCATGTCTATCCTACGTTTTTCTCGGAAACTATTAGACCTAAATTTTTTATATTAGAGCTAAAATTTGGAATGGCTATGCCTACGCATATTACTTACGCGAAGCGAACTGTAAAATAAAATTATAACAATTAAATGTAAAGTGTAAGTGTAATGAAAAGTAAAAATAAAGTGCAATTGTAAAATAAAAAATTAATGTAAAGTGTACATGTAAAGCGAGGTTTGAAATTATTTTTTTCTGTTTTCCATTTGTGTGGCATCGTTGAACAGCACTCTAAAAACATTATGAACACTCTCAATCTCAAAGTGTTTTTTCGTTTACGAGATATTTAGCTTATAAGTTGAATATTTTAATAAAGTTGAGTGTCGCCCCCCTATTCTGGGAAAACCACTGCATTTGGACACCTGAAAATACACTGTGAAATTTTTGTCGTTTTGGACCCATTGTCCAGTGACTCCATTCGTGCAACTGAACAACTTTCCCCAAGATACATGGGTCGAAATATGGAGTACATTTTTGGACCTCCCATACAAAATGTCTCATTACGTGACCTAACTTACTATGGGAAGTCCAAATTTGTTTTTCATGTTTCGAGCTATGTTCCTTGGGGAAATTTGTTCGGTTGAATGAATGGAGTCACTGGACGATGGGTCCAAAACGACGAAAAATTTCACAGTGTATAATGTATTTCAAAGGAAAATTATCACCATCGTTATTCGTTAGGCATAAGCATAGTTTACGAGAAATATTTCATAAATTAAAAACTATGTAATATTACAATCCATTGAAATAAGTTTCTCGAGTAAACAAGAGGTAAGAATGATATTTTATATGATATTAACATTTTCGATATCAACATGGCGCTATTTTTGAAACGTGCTGTGATATCGTTTCAAATTTTATAGTAGGTTTCATGATCTCGATCATCCCATTACGGTGGTGAACTGCCCTAATTGAAATCTCTCACCTCGCCGGATAGGATTCGTAATATGAATATCATATCACACAAAGATTTAGTATTTCTTTTTAATTTACCAGGTAGGAACCAGAGAAAATGTCCAAGAGGCGACTTGACAGGTCGCCTTTTGTCGAACTGTTCCTTTATAATTATTAGATTAATCTATACTAATATTATAAAGCTGAAGAGTTTGTTTGTTTGTTTGAACGCGCTAATCTCAGGAACTACTGGTTCGAATTGAAAAATTCTTTTTGTGTTGGATAGATCATTTATCGAGGAAGGCTTTAGGCTATATAACATCACGTTGCGACTAATAGGAGCGAAGAAACAGTCGAAAATGTGGAAAAAACGGGGAAAATTATTCATCTTTGAGGGCTTCCATTGCGTGCGCTGCGAAAACAGTTCGAGATACCCAAACAATATGTATGAAAGAATTTTTCCTCTTTAAATGATCTAAAAAAATGTCCGCGACAGTATATGTCTATCTTTTAAGATTAACTTACAATAACAGTTTTTATGATAATCAAATTTGGTCGAAATTAATGCATTATTACAAATTATTTGTCCAGAGTTGTATCAACTTAATAATATTAATCTTTATCCAAATAAATGTGTCATTGATTCTGCCACAAGAAAATAAAACTAAAAATATAATTTACGCAGAAGTACTTTAAAATATATCCTTTTTAAAACTACTTTAAAATATATTCTATTAATTATGTAAATAAATCGTCTAAAATAAGTCGTGGGTAACAACTATAGGTAATTTATAATAAAGCTGAGGAGGTAGGTTTGTAAACAAAAAATAAATATGATTCCCAAAATAACTATTCCACGCGAACAAAGTCGCGGGTACAGCTAGTGAATTATAAAATTCTTCTTCGTCTCCGTCCAAGCATGTTTTCCAGTTGCGTCCTCAGCTTACGTTTTGGAGCCTAGGGTACGCTGTATGTCATGGAACTTGATTTTGGTGTTGGTTACTAGAATGGAGCGGGTGCTGTGTGACCTTCAGGTCCCTAGGCGAGTCACGTCGTTTGACACACGCATTAGCTACTCGTACTTCGGATATGCGCGCCGCGCTCAGTTCTCGAGCTTCTTTTTGTATTTGCCAAAGGACAATAAATAGGTGTGCTTTAAGTTTAACTTTTTCATTATTGGGACTACTATGGAACCTCCCATTGTGCGTGGCTTGATACGCACTTGACCACTTATTCTATTTATTGATTTAAAAAGCTTTCGTCTTTAAATTCATTAGTAATAATGTTTAGGCTTTAACAGCCGTAAATATTTTTTTAATAACTTTCCTCTCGTTTAGCTTTCCACACATATTGGCCAAGTGCAGTTTGGTGCCACCTTATATTTGTACCAAATAGTTGCATAAATTAATCTCACATCTATACTAATTTATTAATTCATAACGAGTGGGTTACATGTTCAATCGACCCATTGCACAGTGGTTCAATGTTCAAAGGAAAGCGGTCATACGTACATTACTCGGTCACAATCAGCCAAATTCATATGAAAATGTTTGTTTACGCTATTTAAGGGTCAACCAAGGTTAATTTAGATAAAAAAATGCATTTAAAATAAATAATATAGTAATAATCTATTTAACAAAAATGTAAGTGACGAATAAAAGAAAATTAGTTAGATTCATATAACAATTATAATCAATACATATTTTTAAATAGATACATTTCACGTTAAACATTTTAACTAGTATCTTAACAAATAACAAAATAAAGATAAAACTATTTAAAGTCTTATTACACGTGTAAATGACAAACGTAAAAGTTTTAAAAATAATAACTTAAGCATAACAAACTTAAGGCATCAGGTGATAGCATTGATTTTTTCTTTTGCGGTAATTTACGTAAAGAAGAAATAAACATGTCAGAATTAAGAAATCTATGCAACAGATCAGTGTTAGTGACAACACTAAGACATTATTCTCGTGTTGTCTCGTCTAAACTGCTTAAATACCTTCCTTAGAGAGCTCGCCGATAGAAACTAGAGAATGATCAACTACTTCCAATCCGTGAATTAGCACTTTGTGAACAGAAGTAGTGTTAGATCGGCTAGAATCACTCAACAAATGGTTTATCGTGGAATCATCTACCTGTGCTAACTTAGCTAACCTGCGGCGTTTTGTTCTCTCACTACAGGCCTTGAACTCCTTTCTATGTAGGGCACTTGTAGACTGTTCACTATCTGCCGGCTTCACAGTATGGTCGCAGCTGGCTGCCGCAGACAGTACACAAACTTCAATTTCACCAAGCCAGTCACTGTATTTAGTCACCATTCTTGAACGCGATCGACGAACTTGCTTCCAATAGGTAGCCTATCTTTTGCAAAGATTGGATATTCTATTTTCTAGGGTGTCGAAGTTCAAATTTTCCACATCTGGCAGTTACTGCGTTAGAGTTTAAAGAACATGATTACGTCGCTCATTTTTGGTGGCACTTTCCTTAATAGACAGCCAAGCATCAAGTACAAGCATTCTTGTGAAAGAACACTTAATAACATAACCTAAACAAAACAAAATCTCAGATTAGTGTAAATAATAAAGAAATTAAATTTCGTAGCTAGTGCTACGAATCTAGTCGTAGAGGCGTAGACCCTCTATATCATGCGGAGACGCAAATAAACGCAGGTAAATTTGGTTTTAATTAAAACTACAGATACAGACTAACATTTTGATATATAACTGAAATGCGGCATAGGACGGCAACATAGTAAAAAGTTTAAGTAAAAAAAGTATACTCTAAAAGTATGTACAAAATGCTTTGGCGTAGAACCATATTCAGCAAAATATGTTTCATTCAACTAAATCAGTGATTCCCAAAGTGGTCCAGGTGGACCCCCAGGGGTCCACGGGAGACTTGCTGGGGGTCTACGTAGGCGTGAACAAAAAATGGGGGTCCATAAGATGTTAATGGGGGTCCACGAAAATTTATCTGCTTTTGATAGTAAAGAGCAAAAATGTAAGCATAGTTTTTATAAGGGCCTACCTACATTGTTTTAAGTACCTATCTAAGCAGATAATATTTTAATAAGGCAAGCGACTGTTACTTGTCCAAACTTGTGTATTCGATATTACGTACAATTTCGTGTACAGACTTGCAAAGCGCTATCCGCCCGACAATGCTTAATGCTTGTTCAGACATGAACTTGATCAACACTATAAATACTTGATGCCAAAGGCAACCAAACGCATTCATTTGTTTCCGGAATTTCGAAAACAAGACAAGGCGGAATTTGGAAAAAAGTTGTGAGAAAATTTATATCTGTGTTTGCTAGTGCCGGAGAAAAGTAAGTAACCTACCTTTTTTTGTTATAGTACTTAAGTATTTTGTTTACGTGTACTAGTCGGTTGATCACAACGGCCTGTATAGATAGGTAACTTCGTAACTTACAGATATTTTAATTGTCCTCTTTCGATTTGAAGACAAACACAGCACGTTTTATTCAATTGTTTTTTCACGAGAGAAGCACTGCCTCTCTAAAAAGGCCGAATAAGCAATATTGCAGAGCAATTAATTTTGTAATTTTTCTTGCAAATAACTACTAATTTTATAAAACAGTAATTTCATAATCATGTTAAATTGATTTTGAAGTAACTATTTTATCAAAACTATTCCTTTTCGGAAAGAGCGAGCGGTGCGCGGGCGACGGGAAAAGGGCGGGGCTTGAACTTCGATGCCTGTTTGTCACGTTTTAACAATGAAGCCGCAGACAAAAAATACGCAAATACACGGAGCGCGTGAACTTATTGATTTAATAAAATTCCATTAAGTAACAATACTGTACAAAGACGCATTGATGAAATGAGCTCTGATATCGAAAGCTTTTTGTGCAATCATCTGCAAAAAACTCATTTTTCTATACAACTGGACGAGTCAACGTTACCCAGTAATGAAGCATTACTATTGGCATATGTCCGATTTATTGTTGAGGAAGAAATTCACGAAGAATTGCTATTTGCCAGAACTTTGGAGACTGACACTAAAGGCGAATCAATATTTAATGTCCTGAGTAATTTTTTTACGGAAAAATCGATCCCATTTACAAACATTATTTCAGTGGCAACAGACGGAGCTCCTGCAATGGTCGGGCGATATCGTGGGTTTATAAGTCATCTCAAAAGAATTATACCAGGACTTACAGCTATTCATTGCGTAATCCACCGACAACATCTTGTGGCAAAACATTTAAGTGACAGGTTGAACCAATCTCTTCATTTTGTAATAAAAGCTGTCAACAAAATCAGAAGCAATGCATTGAATACACGTTTATTTGCTCAATTGTGCGACGAAAATGATGAAGACTTCCAACGACTGCTCTTACATACTGAAGTACGCTGGTTGTCGAAAGGTGCATGCTTAACGAGATTTTACTCTGTTTTCGATTCCATATTAGAGTTCTTAGAAAGTAGAGATCCAGATTTAAAAGAAAACTTGATCAAATTCAAAGCAGACATTGCGTATTTGACAGATTTGTTTAAAAAATTTAATGATATTCTTGCAGTTACAAGGGGACAGCCTGAATTTAATAAAAACAAAGGGGATAATTTCGGCTTTTCTTGGGAAATTGAAATTTATGAAGCAAAACATTAGTCGGCGCGAATTCTCTCAATTTCCAAACTTGTCGCAGGTAGAATGTATTGATGAGGATATCCATACCTACAGTCAACATTTAAGTGCCCTGCATGATGACTTCAAAACCAGGTTTGAAGATATACTGACGATTGATATACCACCATGGATAATAAATCCATTTGATGAAACGGAAGTGGCCAATGTTGTATTACAAGAGGAGCTGCTCGAGCTAAGCACTAATGAGGAGCTGAAGGTGAAATTTAGAAAAGGCTACCCAACATTTTGGCTGCAAGCAGAAATACCCGAAAAATATCCTGGACTGTGGGAAATCGCAAGGAAATTTTTAATAGCTTTTCCCTCGTCATATCTTGTCGAAAGGAGTTTTAGTGCCGTTACAAACCTCTTAACAAAAAAAAGGAGCAAATTAAACATCACAGAGCGGGGGGATTTGCGGTTATTGCTCACAAAAATAAAGCCAAACATTGATCGTTTGCTGACACTCCATCAGATACATCCTTCCCATTAATTAAAATTATGACCTGAACCTATATTACCTTAATATTTTTTTCTTGTAATTCTATTCTTTTAATAAATAAAGTGATATAAAATGTACCATTTTTCGTTTTTATTTTACATATCGAAATATAGGGACAGAACTCAGAAGTGACACAATTTTTATTTTTTGGCGACTTTAAGAATGTGGTAGAAATGTAGCAGCAGGGGGTCCACCGAAACCAGTAAAATTTTGAAAGTGGTCCACGAGAAAAATAAGTTTGGGAACTACTGAACTAAATAATAAATACATAATAATAATAGTACATACCTTCAACTTGAATATCCATTGCAAAATAATAAATAAGATTTTCTTGGAAAAACACGTATTATCGATAAGCGTAATGAGCGTACTGACAACGATAACGAGTTTTGATGTATTCACTTCCGATGCACAAAAGTAAATGTAACAAACAATTGATTGCAAATCTATTTATATGTTAATATAATAAAATATTATAAAAAATAATATAATAATAATCTAGTAGTATAAGAGCATAAGAGCCAGATAAGGAGGGATAAATCTAACATCGTGATTGGAGCCCTATGTCATACTACTGAACCACTGTGCATTGTGCACCCTGTTTAATCTATTACATTTTTATTCGAGTGTAAAGAATTTGCCAAAGATATCATTTACGTCTTAAGTCTTAACTAAGTTAAGTGCGTGAAAGACAAAATAAGGTCTCTGAGTGCGACTATAAGTGCGAAGTCAAGAGAAAGAGATAGGTACTTGATTTTAATAAAAAAGAAGACAGAAATATTTTAAATGAAACTTAATGTCAAAACTGTATACTGGTCATTATTAAAAATCGTAGATATCGCTAGTGAGTACAATGTGATGATGACCTCTGACTGATTTCGGTTATGGCGAGCATTTCAGTATTTTATATTTATTTTTGCCTTAAATACATACATAACTATGTATAAAAAAACGCAGCTTCTTGAAGACTTACTTGATCTAATTTTAATTGAAACAATACGAAAACCGTTCATAAATAGCCCGTCTCATTTAAAATTCTGATACGTTTTAACTAGGCAAAGTGTATCAATTAGTTTTTTGCACATCAAGTACTCACTGACTACGGCTGTCCCAGTTCACCATAAATGTGGTTATTAGTGTTACAAAAAATATCTTATCAGATTTATAATTAAATAACGATTTACATACTTGTGTTGTACAAAGATATCTTATAATTTAATTATTTTAGAAGAAAATTAAATCGACATCTTATTATGACGATCATGTCGGTTATCAGACTATTAAAATTGTTGAACTTTTTTTTTCTTCTTTTGCAGCAGAAATGATCATGAAAAAAACTTACGTGTGATTAAATTCTTTAGTTTTTTCAGGGCGATGCTGAACTGGTCCATAAAGATTACATTGTGAGCAGCAGGAGACAGCATATACAATTTGAAGATCGCATAGCTTGGAAACTCTTCATTCATATCGAGTGGGTTACATGGTGAATCGACCCTGTACACCGTGGTGTCAGAGTTTTCGAAACCGCCTTTCGGCCTCTGATGAACTCGTCACAGGCAACTCTCTCGTATGTAGTCACGCACGATCCTCTGTACTGAGGGACCCATGAACTCACTTACAACAAATAACTCATTTTCTTCTTTCCTTCCAAGTGGAAGGATTGTAGGGGTGGATCTAAGTACGAGTATCAGTGGATCCGAGAATACTATTGTATATCAATATTCTCGGACCACGAATCGGCAAGAGCGCGCATAACTGAAAGATAAAGAAAAAAGAAATCCACCAAACATAAATATATCCACTTACCAGACGGTCAGATGATCTGAGAAAGGTCGCAGGCAAATGCTGGATGCTGGCCGCTTCTAACCGGTCGTTTTGGAAATCATTAGGAAACGCCTATGTCTAGCAGTGGACTGACTGCATTTGAAATGATAATGATGAATAATTTATTTTGCCTTTTAAAAATACCAACTCCATCTCTGTCGATGAAGAGAAGATTCTCCATAAAGGTGATTGTACTTCAGGAAACTTGTTTCATAAATAATGCAAGATTTGTGAATCAATGAACGACCTCTCGGCTACTAAATAAAATTTTATGGGTTTACTTTATACTGAGCTGAATGTCATACCATGACCTCTGTAATCTATTTTTGTATTCCACGGCAATGCCTTTTCATCTTCTACGATTGCTATTTAAAGGTAAACTATAAGTTGAATAATTTATTTTTGGATATCCACGATAGCAAATGAGAGCTGGGTGTCAATTCCGCTAATAAACTTTAAAAGACCATGCAACTGATATTCAATTACGATGCATTTTTGATATGCTCAATATTGGTATTCTGCTAATACAAGCTTGAATGTAAATAAATGGTAATAGTAGAAAAAATGTGAATACCTATAATAAATAACAGAGAAGGTACCGATTTAAAAAAAAATATGAATATGATGATTTTTTGATTAGCAAAACCAGTTGCAGTTCAATGGCATGCCAATGGAATACGATTATGGTCTTAAAATTAGTAACAGAGTATTCTGTTACTAATTTTGCTAGTATTAGCAACGTCAAAAATTTCCATTGCAATCTAATTACGATTCAATTGTGCACTATGTAAAATAATTGAATTGAATTGAATTGGCACCCAGATATCAATCATGTTTGAAATTTACGACTCATTCTAAATCGGTGATTTTCATTCGATATAATCGGTGAGTCAAAAGATTTTCATTCGACATTTCAAAAATAGCAATCCTGAACATTATACCTTGTAATGCAAATATCAAAGTTCTATGATTTATCTCAAGACGTTGATTTTTGAGCAATGAATTGAATAAATTAAGCGGACCCTAAACTACTAAAACCACCTGAAAATGCAACTGGGAAACCGCTAGGATGAAGAAGTTGGATTGACTTACTAATTAGGGAACTACGCGAGATGCACAAGGGGTGACGCAGGACAGATACTATATTTAATTGCTTTTTGGGGACCCAAGTGTAAATCAATACCAGCATAAAAAAATAAATTTATTTGAAAGATATTGATGCAATCTTTATTTACGTTAAAAATATGATTTTTGCTGAATGTATATGCGAATTTTTATTAAAGCTAACTAACAGCCGTAAGTCCTAGATTAGTCTTTAGCTTTAAATCGATCTAACACACAGTTGAAAGTTTTTATATGGGTCACGGTACCAATCGATGTCCATCAATGATGCATGCATTATCGACAGACCACCAAAGCGACTACTATAATCGGCCTATAATCTT
Organism: Euzophera pinguis; assembly: GCA_947363495.1. Lineage (NCBI taxonomy): Eukaryota > Metazoa > Arthropoda > Insecta > Lepidoptera > Pyralidae > Euzophera > Euzophera pinguis. The sequence continues at coordinate 5,116,395 of OX376170.1, read as the reverse complement.
CATCTATTTCACTTGGTTAGTACAAAGGCACGAAGTACTTTATATACCATCATAAACCAAGCTAGGTTGACGCTTGACTCGGATTAGCTAAAGTAGCACATATGATGGACACGCGATCTAAACAAATGGTGTTTGCTGATAAGAGATTATAGGTAATGGTGACGTGACTGTATGGGACATGCAAGTATGGCGACTGATATGAGTAATGGTGTTAAATTCGTGCTGCTTTTGTGTTTTACCCTCGGTGGCAAAAAGAGATGCATGGTCTTTGCAGGCTGCTCCGTAAAAATACTAGTTAAGGCTGCTACCAGCGCTAGCGACCTTGAAAATACAGAAAAAATAATTTATCTTTCTGTAAGTGAGATTATCAGAAATCCTCGGGCAACTTTTTTGCTAGTTTCCTTAAGTTACATTAGAACCTCGAAAGTCATTGACATACTATCCGCTGTCTCCGTGAGTCTCAAAGAAAATATTCCATTTCTTACCAGCTATTTATTTAAATTAAGTTTAGATTGTCATTTTTTTTAGCACAATTGGTGAAGGCGAAGCAGTCACTCATCAGTGGCGACAAATCCAAACCAAGCCACGCTTACTGTCGCTTGACACGCTTGATCTTTAAAAGCATGCACCCCTAGATCTAGGTTTTCGAGCCTTCGAGATCACCAGATTTACACCACACCACTACACACTAAATAAATACATATGGAGCTCTAATTTTGAAAAGTAACTTACCGCGACTAAGCCGATTGTGACGATTGAAAATCATTCTAATCACCGGTTTTGGGTGATTCATACTTTTCAAAAATTGAGCTCCTGATCTATTAGATAATTTTACAAGGGCTTTCGGGACTGTTTATACCATGGAGTAATTACAAAGAGGAGATGCCGTAATAAGCGTTTTCTAAGAAAGCGTTTGTGAGGCTACACGGGGCGGAAGGCAGGCTTGGTTTCGGCAGTGGCTCTAATCATGGAGCACGAGCAATGACAAGCTCCGCCCACTTTTGTGCCGGCGAGGCGCCAATGATCACATCACTGCGCCATTTCAAACGGCATCTCCTCTTTGTAATTACTCCATGGTTTACACATAGGCGTTTTTATTGGCGATTTTTTCTTAGGCGGTAAGCTCTTTAATCCAAAAGTGACGTTTGCGCACTAGATCCAAGTCGATGGAGGGCTATTTGATGACAACGATTGCACAGTGCAGAGTACCCAATCCAATACCGTTTAGGAATAAATGCGCTATGCATTTAGGTGTTGCCATGTATGTAAATCAACATTTCGATCATATTGACTTGACCTCAGCTTCAACCTCTGCTTGATGTCAACATAGTGCTAAACAAGTTGACGTTTAAACCATTAGCCGGATTTTTTAATAAAACTTTTTATTTTTTACGATGACAGCCAAGGAGATCTCCACAGGTAGATCTGTTTTACAGTTGGCTTAGCGCTATATATTTTATTTTCTGTGGTTCGATTGCCATCTCCTACAAAGTAAACCGTTTCGCTCTCAATGATACGTCAAAAGCTGTACGGTATCAACAAAAGGGTGAATATATTATTTAACACTTTCGCTGGCTGTAAACGAGACAACAATAACAGTTTTATTGTTATCTACGTCAAAAGGCGTTACTGTCACCTAAGGTTAGGACCTTAAATACTATTAAAGAAGAAAATTCAGTGGTTAATTCTATTAAAATTCGACGGTTTTAATATCTATGATAAGTGCTTCTTATTACATCTGTGAAGGTATGGTAGTCACTTCCGAAAATGTTAACGATGATGACCAATAATTGAAATTAAGGTTCAAAGACTTCAAAGTTTCGAATCTACTCATTAAAATCTTACTAAACAAGGGCGTTTGAATAAATCAATAGTACCATACGTTGACCACTTTCCAGGTTAAATCAACTTTCCAAACAAATAAATTATCTTTATTTGAATATGATTGATGTAAAGTAAATTACTGAAGTAAAATAAAAAGATATTTTTAAATCTAAAATTTATCAAAAATAGGCTCTAGAATTTATATAGATAGAGATAGAGAGAGAAGACCTACGTTTTTGGTTTCAGGGACACAATCACTGTAGGCAACACACATAGTGCGTTGTAAACAATTAAAATGCATTGTTTTAATAATTTATCAGCAGCGAATGTATTATTAATCAAATGTGGAGCATGAAGTTATAACATGAGTTAACACCAAGTTACCATATTAATTGAGGAGTCAGCCAGAGGGTTGCAATTCAAACACAATTTGATTACAAGTAAAGCGTGGATTCTGATTGAAATAAATGTACAAATTTAATGTACTAATAGCGGCATCCAAAGGTTGTAGCTCGTACTAAATCAGACCTTATTTACCTTTACATAAATTGGTAGCAAGTACAAAGTTTGTTAGTGTGACATGGATTTTATAGGTGGCGCTTTACTTGAAAGTAAGTACATAATAGGTGGTAAGAATAAATAAGTATGTATATGTATTATATATGTAACTAGTTGTTTCCCGCAGTTCCACCTGCGGTATATAGCCTATGTTACTCAGGGTGAATGTAGCTTTCCAACAGTGAAATAATTTTTAAAATCGGCGCAGTAGTTTTTGAGCTTATTCATTACAAACATACACACAAAAATACAAATCTTTCCTCTTTATTATATTAGTGTAGATATATAGGAGACTATGTAGTCGCATTCATAAAATTTTACCACCAAATATTCCTTTTCTATAAGGTAATTTTTTATTTATACTAAAAAATAGCTTAGTGTTGGGTATTTTTGTATAAGAATAGCTCTACTCCAAGGCTTAGCTACATCAATACTATTTATTTATTCTGTAGTTCCTGCTTTTTCAGGCAGCCTAATGACATCTGACATAGTCTTGGTTTTTTCTAATTAATAGTAGCATTATAATATATATACTTTAGTAATAGTAATATAGTAGGGTTTTACGGCCTTGGATACAAGTCATTTAAAACCTTTCTTAATTTTTCAATCTTTTCAGTCCTACAGTGTGGTTTCGTCAAGTCCTAGTCAAGTCTAAAAGTCTAGCCGGTAGTCAAATCTAGTCAGAAGAATTAGGCTAAGTGAAGTGGTAGAGAAACTGCACTTAGCAATTACTAGGAGCTTTTGGCAACAATCATGAAAATCACATAAATAAAACACTGTATCACTTCCCAACTCACGCTTGTTATCAATTATTATACAAACACACTCAAAAAAACACAAATTCCCATAGCCTTGGTAGTCGGGCCCATAAAACTATAGTCAGGCTCCTAGCCTAAAATATCCTAAATCTATGGTCGGGTACAATAGCAATAACAAGTGAGTGGCTTTTATAAGTCAAATAGTTCATCATCATCATCATCATTTCACCCGCATCAGTCCACTGCTGGCCTCTCCCAATGATTTCCAAAATGATCGGTTGGCTTTTTCAGGTCATCTGACCATCTGGTCGGTGGATGTCCAACGCTGCGCTTACCGGTATTCAAATAGTTATTTGGAAGCAATTTATCAAACTATTAGACATAAACGGAAACCTGATTTCAAGCAACACCATAGTAAAATTTACGGCATTCCTCTATAATTACCCTATTACCCTTTACGCAATTTTTTGTTTGAATGTGGCATGCATGTAGCAGGTTCAGTTCCGTGTGGAGTCACGTCCTGATGCTTATGTAACATTCGTCCTTAGCTTCGACGTTAGTGGTAACTTATGTCATGCAATGATGACTCGATCATCGATCACTGGTCAGTTTATTCATTTATTTTTAAATAGTTTGAGTCACGGAAAATCGGCTAGTCGAATAATTTTTGATCGATATCGCATGATTTTTGTTCGTTAACGACGGATTTTTGCTCGACATATATGTCATACACTAGCAGACCGTCCCGACTTCGTCCAGCCAAGCCTATAACCTTCCTCTATAAACAGGCTATACAACACTGAGAGAATTTTTCAAATCCGACCGTTCCTGACATTAACGCGTTCAAACGCAAAGAAACAAACTCTTCAGCTTTATAATATTAATAATAATATAATATACATATTAGTATAGATTTCAAAAATAGGACTCCTATAACTGTACATTCTGGTGTAAGAGTCTTTGGAACCGTTGAAGTCCCCGGACTAGGAATAATGGCTTAATGTGCCTTCTGAAGGATCATTATTTATTTAACATTTTCCAAAAATTGATACGAATAAATTAACATAAGATGCATTTCACAAAACCACTGAGGTTTGTTTAAAAATAGCAGGCACATTCAAATCAAGCTAATTTAAAATGTATGTATTATACTAACATAATAATAATATAAGAAAAATGAAGTAAATCCTAATAGTGAGCCGGGCAATCAATCCTTATAAAAACCAAGGAGATAAAGCTGCAGACAACAGCTAGTTCTACTGAATCATATTTATGATCAGACAATTAAATGATTTATTCCGAAGAATATTATTCCATTATTAGAAAGAGTTTGTCGAATTTATGAATGGGACTAGGTCTTTCGACTGTACATAACAAGTATTTTCGTATCCATTTTATCAACGTGATATATTTATGACAAAATATTGTACATAATATTATTCTTTTTTTGTGGCGCTTAAAGTATTTGCAAAAAAACATTGCTTAATTTTAATGACCAGGAAAATATAAACCACTGTTCTTCCCAAAAGTAGTCTAAAACACCTGTGAGAAAAGAAGGGTTTGCATCTCAGGGCTAAATAAATATGTTACGTATCGATCAACTAACAGGACCAATCGCTGTCGATCCCACATCTAGATATACTTACCTATTTAGTCTAGACCGGACGTTACGCAATGTTCCCGTCCCCTTACCATTTGCGGGCCAGTCCACTTTCTACCGAGGATGTGACACGCGTGACAACTAAGCACCGCACACTTTATTTATTAATTAAAACTTTATTGTACCACAAGTAAAAATACAATTGGCCTACTTAATGCTTAAATCATTCTCTCCCAGTCAACCATTAGGAAAAACAGAGAAAATACAAAGCGGCGCTCACAAGAAAGCTTCGTGTGATAATAAAGAAAAAAAAACCCTACAGCTAAATAAACATACATAGATTTACACAAATAGGGAGTATAATATACATACATTTAAAGATTTCAATGCAGAGAAATTGTGATTCTGGTTTATAAGTTTTTTAATAAGAGAATTCATTAGATGAGCTTGAACCTTTTTCTTGAAGGCAAATTTTGTTGAGGTCTCTTTAATGTCATTGGGCAAAGCATTTCACAGCCGAATGGCTAGTTCGGTGAAAGAATATTCAACGAAACTGGTCCGAAAGGAAGGAGTAGCAAGGCGACGTGTGTTTGAAGACCACAGCTGCCGATCATGGCCGTCAGAAAGATATTGGAATTTGCATTTTAGATACTCCGAAGACTGAGAATCTGTGAGGATGGAGAAAAGTGTAGTTAACAAGCGAAGTTGACGACGTTGTCGTACAGGAAGCCATCTCAGCTCGAAGCAATAAGGAGATATGTGATCAAATTGTCTTACACAAAATATAAAACGGATGCAATTGTTTATAAGGCGATCAAGCTTATCAAGAAGATCTTGATTGAGATCAGAATAACACACATCAGCATAGTCAATTGTTGGGAAAACCAAAGAGTGTACCAACATTATCTTCGTTTTGATTGGAAGGAAAGTTGTTGAAGGGTAAGATTGACAGAGCGACTGATTTCAGCAACGTGTGTAATCCAGCTGAGGGTGGAAAATCCATGTGAAATCCAAGGTTTTTTACACACTGACAATAAGAAATGACGTTACTATTGTAGGTGATCCTGTCTAAAACTACCCAAGATGATCGCCTGACACTTCGTGGGATTCACCTTTATTCCAAAAGCGTCCGACCACGATAATATAGAAGACAATGCTGAGTTTACGCTTTTTATTGCCAGAGTCAATGTCATCAACTGATGCCTGAGCATATATTTGTAGATCATCTGTGTAGAAATGGTGATTTTTAAAATTCTCACTTGATATTTAAAAACATATTTTAGTTTTTATGTTTGTCCCGGATTTGGATCGCTTTAAGAGCTCGATAGCCGAGCGCGGCGTGCCTGTTGGTAAAGCGACAGTGTTGGTGTTTACCACCTTGGATCATATTCCTATCTTTATAAAAAGGTAACGGAGGTCAGACCTGCCCCATTATCAAAACCATTACCTTCAAATCTAGAAACATGATTAAAGTGTCCCGTTAAAGGGACAATTAATGATAGGATCTTCTGAAGCACTGAGCTCTGACTCGTTCCTATGGCGAAAACAGCTCTACAACCACGTTTGACCAGACGACTCGTATTGCGTATCATGAATTTGAATTTAAGTCACGTATTTTGTAGTCGTTGAATTGCGTTATGTTACAGTAATCCTTTGGTACGTGTGAACGATGCTGGGTCGACTTAATAGATTATTGAAATGTACATTTTATTGATTAAATCAAATCAATACGTCCTTAAGATTCATAAATTCAAATACCACCTGGAATGAGGCTTCTTATTACACATATTTCCGATTTTTGATTTCATAATTAGGTTTTGTATCATGTTTAATGTCCGGTAAATGGACAGCCAATTTTAGAGAATATTTTGATATGAATTTAAATATCATGCATTTCAATGCTTTTTATGCGTGCTAGACATAAGGAAAATTCATGACAAAAAACCATCTAAAAACACTAAATTTGAGGTTCAGCCCTACATTTTAGAGACACCCTCTTCGTTCAGGATGAACCTGAATGTGAGGAAGAGATCGCAATAATTAATTTAATGAAGTCTAGCTAATGGGGCAAATTTTCAAAGAAAAAAAAACATGTGTAAAGTGTACGCGCTAAGTGCCCCTATTACGGCGTATAGTGATTTACAGTTGCGTAAACTGGGTAAACAACCGTGTCATTGATCTTTAGTGCACATAAAGGTAATCAATTACTACGTAGAAATGCTTTCATGGTACAATAAATAAAAACAAATGCGAGTTGGTTCACCATTGATAGATAAACGTCAATAAAAGTCGTGAACCCATGAACATCTGCCAAAAAAGAATCTTGTTTGTTGTATGATTTCATGATTCTTTTGTAATCAAATTGCTAAAACGACAAGGCCGCCTTTTGATTAAAATTTCAACAAGAAAGTGTAAATTAAATATATAAACAGTTTTTTAAAATTTACAAGTAAAGCCATTGAAAAAGGAACCTTTATTTGTCCGTGTGTGTTTTCGATGCTCTTTGGCAGGACCCAATGTAAAAGAGATAATAAAATGAAACTTAAATAAGTAATTCATCATATATTTTATTACAAAATGTCGGTCGTTAAATAGTTTTTAGTCGACTGCGGTCGAAATAAACTCATTTGTCGTTGCACTTACGAACTATAAGAGAAACATCTATATACAAAAGTACTATGACCAGGTACATAATAACTTGACACCTACCTCCCCACATAAATTTGATAGAGATCAAGTGAAACTCAAAATACTGACTTTTTCAGTAAACATAATTATACAGATACATATCAAACAAAATCTAGTCCATTTATTAAAAAAAAATTAAATGCTAAACTCAATCGAACAGATATTGAAATTTCGGTCTTAATAAATTTTCAATAAAATTAAAGTGATAAAAATATTATTAAAGTAAAAATTATTATATTAAGATTTTTATTGGCCAAATAGTAACACATGTATAAAAATAATAAAAAAATACTATATATTTATGATTGCACGCCCCACAATCCCTACGACTTATTTCTAAAACGCTGAAGACTGTTACACTCCCCCCCTACACATATGGTCTAACTAAAGCTACATCACGTATAATATTCATACATTTCGTTGACTATGTATAAAAGCCTTAAAATGCCTTTATGTTTAACACGTCGATTTAAAACATTCATTTTGTAGTAAATCAAGAGTTCTTATATTTTTGAATTATCAATATTTGATCGAACATAAATAACTTCGAAATACTTCCCGTTGCCATTTTCCCTACGGCCAAGAAAATAATTACACAAATATTGGAAATCATCAGATATTTGAGTGTGAATTGAATGGAGTAAACAAATATATTCATTTGGAAATATAGAGAACGTGGAAGTATTTTCTATTTTAGATTGTAAACATGACATTATCACGATTTAATCAACTCTTTCACATTAACATAAATGCACATCCTACTTTGATTCTACCTTACCAAAACAATATATCCTTTAAAGAACAAAGAACAACAAGGATTTATTACAAAAAGAACGTTACACAAACAAATTTACCACAATTTACCGTGCCCAGATAAGCCGTGGCCGTACCCGTGAGCGAGTCCGATTCCGTGGCCGATGTGACCCAGGCCGTGGCCGAGTGAGAGTCCCTCGTGGAAGGCGGGTACTGACTTTACAACGGGGACAGAAACTGGCGCGGGTACAGGGACGGCTACGGGGTTGGGTACAGCTACAGGATAAGGCTGGGGTACGGGTACACCGACCTGAAAATTAATTATTTATGAAGTGTAGTTCGTTATTGAATGAAGACCTTCGTTGAAGATTACACGTTGTCGGAAAACAAAGGAGATGATATTTTTACAAATGTATCTTTTGTTATGTCAAATTAAGTCCTATATTTTTTGTTTATTTGTTATGTACCTTTCCTTTGTTTTTCTACATTTTTAAAAAAATGCCCACTTGAAGTCGATCTCTATAAATATTACATGGGCCAAAAAGCTATCAAGCCTAAACGGCTTACGTCTACAGAGACAAATTTTGCAATATTAGACACATTATGTTAACAAAACACCCTTGTTAACAAAATAGGGTAGATTCGCATAGGTACTCACTTGTTTGATAACAGGGACAGGTACAGCATGTGGCACGGGTACAGGTACAGGACGGTCTACGGGTACAGCCACTGGTCTGTCAACGGCTACAGGGTACGGCCTAGGGACATGGACTGGGTATGGGCGATCGACTGGCACTGGGACTGCAACCTGAAAAACATAATTTGAAATGTTTACACTCTTTCCTATCGACTTTCTGCAAGGAGGAGGTTATAGTCACACTCTTTGCAAACAACTGACAAAGAGAAAAAGGTTTTGAATAGTTTAAATTTTAATGCTAGCACCTCGTCTCGACATATACAACTAGAAAAATTATTTGTATTCTAAATTATTTGATTTTATTAGTCCCACAAAAATATCAAAATCAATAGAAAAAATACAAAATTAAAATTATAATTAATGCAACATTAACTAAACAGCAACAGACGCGAAGCGAAATGGTCATCTTTTGATTAACTGCGATGGTAAAGTAATTCAATCACATCCTAGAATATTAAATAATAAGATATCTTGTTTTTTAATCTTTATAAACTAAATATATACGTATATACATCACACTAAAAATAAATAGACTAAAAAATCTTATACGTAAAAATTAATATACTTGTATTATAACAACATGAATTTACCTTCACAGGGTACGGGACCGGCCTATCAACCGCCACAGGATACGGCGCGGGTACAGGTACACCAACATGTTTCGTCACAGTTGTGTGTACGTCAGCGCCCACCACCGCACCATGACTCAGTGCTAGGCCTGAGCTGTACCCTAAGCCCAAGCCATGGCCTAGGCCGTACCCGTGGCTGTACCCATGGCCGTACCCGTGGCCAATGACAGGGGCGCTGTAGTGCCCAACGAGCCCGCTTCGTTTTTGGATGACTTTGCTCGGTTCGGCCAGAACTGATGCTGTCAATAGGGTGAGGATCTGAAAAGGAGAAGTAGTTCGTTATTTCAAAGATACATTATTTTTCACCATGCCAGTTAAAAGACGCCTAAATAACGGTGTAATTGAAGTTGTAATCCATACTTCCATCCATACTTCCATCCATACTTCCATCCATACAAATATCATCAGTGCGAAATTCTGTCTCTTACGCTTTTACGGCCAAACCGCTGAGCAGATTTTGATGAAATTTGGTATACATATAGTCAAAGATTCGGGGTAAAACATAGACATTTTTGATGCCGGCAGAGCTTCAGGAAACAGCTAGTAAGAAATAAATAAAACGACGTTATTGTGAAGACTAATGTCGACAAATTATTAAAATAATTGTAGTCAACAAGCCTTGCACTATAAGGTTTATTATTTTTGTAATTAACATGGAAGCCGTTTATTAAATCTACTTAAAACATTACTCATATTTTTACTAATTATGGTTTTAATTGTTTTTGTTTGATAATAATAATAAAAAAATAATAAACAATGCTTGCCTATGTTACATTATACTGGTACTTGGGCGTTATTTATTTATTTATTTATTCAACAAAACTTTATCTTATTAAACGTTATCTTATTAATTCCGTGACTCTGCGATGGGTAATCGAAGTTATGAATGCTTATGAACTTATATCACTGCATGCCCGCATACATTATGAGAAGACAATGCCTCCAAAACACAAGTACTTTTACTTCTTACGTGTTATGACTACGTGAGGTTCATATGCAAAGGGTGGCTTATTAACGAAACTGTGGTCGTGCCTAGATTGAGAAAGCAAAGGTGTTTTTAATTTTGGCTAATTTGTTTACAATTTTATCAATAGCTTTTATTTTACTGCTTAATTTTGAAATGTACTAATTAGGCGCTGCTCCATCTTAAAACTCATCTTAAGTCTCGAGCATACATAGATAGCATAGCGGCATAGAGGTGGCATATTTTTGGAAAAACCATGTTTAAGTTTGAGCTTCTTCTTCTTTATCTGCCCCTCGGAATCATCAGAAAACGTAAAAGCAAATTTGTGATGAAGATTTTACCATTATCCGAATTAGTTTTATTATTTTTTACACTAAATATTTAAAAGCAATATTCGCATGTTATTTTATTTAATAAACTTTCACAGCATATTCTTTCATGTAACAAAGCCATACGTTTGACCATACACACCCTGGTAATTTCTTCTTGCTGCTTTTTTTATCATAATGAATTTAACATTAGTATAGGTAACTACTTCTTCTAATTACAAGGCTCGTACAAAATTAAGATTAAAGATACAATTAATTTACTGACAACAAAAAAGAAAGAAAAAAGAATGAATGTTCTGTTCTATGTTGTATCCTGTTAGATTTACTGTGTACATGAACTTAGTAAAAATTACATAACATCGTAATTCGTAAGTATATTTCAAGTTTTTTTATTGAAAGTTATTAAAGTCATTAAATAACAATTCCTTTCTTATTTTTAAGTTAGTAAACGCTAAACAGATTTTGATTGAGCATCCTAAAGCGGATGCTACTAGTATGCAGGAAAGCGCTAAGATGAGAGACAGAAAATTTGAGTCTCTATCACCTTAAGAGATAAAGACTTAAACGTTACTAGATATTGTTTTGTTTTTAAATATTTCAAGTTGGTTTGTTTTTATTGTCATAATTTCAACACTAATTTGAAAAAGTAAATTATATTATTTCTTTATAACTACGTTAAATCTTTGAAACGACTGTAGATTTTTTTTACATGACTATGTAATGTGTAATTAAAATCCACGTGAAACCTAAAATCGCTACACTTAAAAAAACTAAAATCACTTACAAAAGCCTTCATACTGCTTTAAAATCACAACACTTCACTGTTCAAAACTGGTAGACTATTTATAAACACAGTTCTCAGCAATAGTCACAAGGCATGTGTGTTTGAGCTGTGCCATAAAGGTTTTATATAACGCAGGCAACCCCTTCTACATGGACACCGCTGGCATATCGCAATGGCTTCGAGACAGTGGGATAGTGGTTAAGTAGAGCATTTTGGGAATATAATACAGCTAACCTATATTTTATTACTCAATTCTGTTTATGACCAAAGTATGTCGATCTAACAAATTAAAGCTAATTGAAAATTTATAAAGAAAAATAAAACGCAGAGTTACATTTTTAATTTTTACGTGGTGAGAAAAATACCAATGTGATAAAAATAATCAAATATGGATTTATTTTTAATGCGTTTTACGGCAATGGATGCAAGTCTTTAAATATGGAGTTTCATTAATTAACTCGACAAACAGTTTCCTTTTTTAATCAGAATGCCAGTTAAGTGTAATTAAGTGTATTTAGTTTATTTTTTAAATTTTACATAAAAATTCCGGGTTGCTTTTGATGTGTCCTTTATTTTATTTTATATATATTAAATTTTAAATTATTTAATTATTCTAATTTATTAAATTTTTAATATAAATTAATTTCATTTTGAATGTATAATTGTGCTGAATTTTATTGTTAATATGTGTTACGAAGCCTGAAATAAATGAATTTTTATTTTCTTTTTATATTCTCTACATAGTAACAAAAATTATCCTGGGATCCACTGGTGGATATTAAGGGTGGATTCAAATGGAATGAGGGCTATCTAACAGTAAAATGTTTGAATTAAGCAGTACCAAATATGCTCTGCTAGCTTTCTACCTAAGTATCAAAAAATCGGCTTCTCATACAAATTAAGTGATGAGATTATGAGATAAGTATTGTAAGTATGCGAGGATGACTTATGCAAACATGACCATAGATAACGCGCCCTAAGGGTGTCCAAGTTTTAGGCAAACAAATGATGTAAATATATTAGAATAGTATTGCCTTCCTCGTCTGTGATGTAAATGTCGCCACTCTAAGAAGAATAACAAATAAATATTCTTTGGTTACTGTTTCTCACAATATTCGTTGCAAGATAAAGTGGCCTTTTCTAAGTCAGAAACTACACAACTAAAAGACACTAAAAGATAATTTCTCATTTAGATAAGTGAGCAAGAATTTCAGTTAGTTTTATTTTTTATTTTTACATAATTATATGTTTATTAAGCAAGAATTTGATGTCGGAAATATTGAACTGTATTCAATTTATTGTTTTAGTAGTAAATACGTTTAGACCTTTGGTGTCCTAGTGAACTATTGCCATTTAAAATGGACGGCCGACGGCAATTCAATAATGCTTTTTGAATTTATATTTAGTCTATGTTTTCAATATAATTGATATTGTAAAATTAAGTAGGTATTTCTTTCATCTTCACCTTTAATACCACTCACTAGAAATCACTTACATCAATACATTAAATACATCCAATGCCTATGTTAAAAATTGATGATTTTTTCAAAATTCGTCATTTTAAGAATGTACTTACTTTCAATGTTATGAGTTATTTATGTTTTAAGCCTCATAACTATAGATTTAGTATATATAACCGGAATCAACATTTTTCAATATTTACGGTGATATCTTCGCCAATTTAGTTTATTTTTATTTTTTCCTCCATTCAGCTTTCATCTACATATTTATTTTTAAAGGATGTTTTTTATACAGAGACAATTCATAAAATATAGGCAAAGTATTTTACTATCGTTGTAGGTTCTGCTATAACAACGAACAGACATACATAAACCTAACTTAAATACATAATCACAAGTTGGGCCATTAACTTAACACACAAATTTTAATCCGGCAGCGAATGTTAGTCACAAATGGTTCTCTCATTATGGGTTTGGCAGGATCGTACTAACTATCCTTGCATAATATTCTAACATAAATTCGTTGTAGTTGTTCGTAATGGGGAAATATAGGACGTTTGCGTAAGTGATTGGCTTATTTTGAATATTGGTACTGGGCACTAGTTTCGAAACTTGTTGTTCGTGGGAATCCGGATGTTTGAAGTTGTTATATGTGCCAAAGTCTATCTGTCTGTCTGTTACGCTTTCACGGCTAAATCGCTGGACGGATTTTGATGAAATTTGGTATGAATATAGTTGAAGACCCGGGGTCAAACAAAGGGTACTTCTTGACGCAGGCGGATCTGCAAGAAACAGCTAGTATCTATATATTTATGACGTTCTAGTAATGGAGAGAGAAGCTCGATAGCTGAGCGTAGTAGTTTTGTAATTTCGAAATAACCCTGTATTTTCATAGCATTTTATTACAAAAAAAAAAAAACATTATAATAGCGTTACTTTAGGATTCAAAACCCACGGGTAGGATGCAACTGGGAGCACGCTGAGGTGATCCCATCTTTGTAATAATTAATTTAGTACTCACTACTTTCAAGTTCATAATTAAAGTTGTGACGCATTATGTTGGTATATAATCAGTATGTTAGGTTCACTCATAGCTTATCGGTAGCTTACAATCTCGTTAGACAGATTATAATCTAACTATTTTTACAATGTTACTGTGACATATACGTATATTGGAAAATAAGGCTTATTTAGAACTAGCTGTTTCCCGCAGCTCCGCCTGCGTCAAAAAGTAGCCTATGTTTGACCCCGGATCTTCAACTATATTCATACCAAATTTCATCAAAATCCGTTCAGCGGTTCGGCCGTGAAAGCGTAACAGACAGACAGACTTTCGTATTTATAATATTAGTATGGATAACCTTCAGTCAGAAATTTGACTAATAAAGAATATCATAGATTTAGATTTTTTTTGACAAGAGTACATAGGTATGTAAGTAAAACCATCAGAGAGCGAGATTTATGACTAAGATATACATTCATAGCGCTCTAACCATAAATTTGGTCGCGTTACTCAATTTAAGGATTTCGTCGCGATACTATAGAATTAAAAGACATAGAGTTAGTATAGCTTGCGTTGTTTGTAGTAGAGCAGGCGCAAACTCCCGTAGGTCTGTTAGAACGGAGGCTTTTCAATGAGAAATATAAACTCACGCCATAATTGATGTAAAGGATAAAGGAAATAAATTAATGTTTCTTCTTGTACATTATACAAACTGTGTAAATAAATTTACTCACTTGAAATTTTCACAAAAATCATTCGCAGAATCTTTTTCATAAATAAGCGTAGTTTTACTTCTTTAAGGCTAGATTTACCTCCGATATGACACTGCTGTTTGTGATGCATTGTTTTTGATAGTACACTCCATCGGTTAAATAAATTCTCATATAAAAGAAAAGATATTAAAAAAGGAAGGGATTACAGGACAAAAGAAAGAGGGGAAACCTTATGTGCGATGATTAGATGACATCATAAAGACTGCCGGCTCAAACTGGGTCCATACTGCTCAGTCTAGAGACGACTGGTTATCTTTGGAAGAGGCCTTCACCTGCAGCCCCTATGCAGGTGAACAAGGTTCTTACAGACTAAATTCAATATAAGATTTAAAAAAATTAACAAAGGATAAAAAAGATTTTGTGCTTTTTAAATAATTTTTAATTGGTTTTGTTAATCTTCTTCTCTTGAAATAATAGGCTTTTTATTTATTGATTATTGTATATAAAAATGAAAAGATGTAGGATTGAAGGCAGCAAAATTAAAGTGAGATTGAAAGATGTGCATATGTTGCTACGAAGTGGACAGATGGACAGACGAACGAAGAGACTTTGACATAGAGTGGAAAGTATTAAAGAGAGGTAAAGGAACAGAGAGTAGAGGCTTTTGCCCAGTAATTAGACATTGCTAGTCTATTTAGACTAACCTAAACAGCTAAAAAAAGTTGTCATCGTATTTTTTTATATTTTACTTATCTTCTTCTTCTTCTTTTCAGGTTGAAAGCTCAAAAATCTAACTTTTCTTACTCCAGAAACGCGCCACCTTACATTATTACTTATGGTATGGTATACCTATCCCTAAGACTGTCACAATTTTTACAACAATAATATTCATTGTTATTAGCCAGATACGGTTTGTAATAGCTTGACGGGTAAGTAATGTAGTAAATATGAACTTACTAGTTATGAGCGCGCTCTACACGTGCAATAGTTATTCTGATTATAAAGACAACTGGCCGAGTTTGTGTAACTCGAGTAACGTGAGCGAGATTCCGAATGGCCCTTGTACAGTCCATTCTGCCAAATAATGTTTCCAGTTTGATGTAATTCCTGGAAAACATAGGTGCTTATAAGGTATTATTTCTGTAACAGGATCTTAGGTACACTTTCCTTGTTGGGCCTGACCATAATAAAGCAATTATGGAAGCATGCTAATTTTCATTTAGGTAGGTATATGAAAACTGTACTTTTACAACATCATCATCATCATCTTAGCGCCTTCCTGGTTGCATCTTCAGCTGTTTGCTTCGGAGCCCAGGGCCCGCTTTCCTACTTTTGCGAAAAGCGGATTCTCTTTTACAACACTTAACAATAATAAAAGTAAAAAAAGTTAAAAGTCGAAAGTAATTATAAAAAGTTGAAAACATATTAAAACTTATTTATTTTAATAAAATTATTAAAAACTAAATAAATTATTAAAAGATGTATCACATTTTAATCATTACATGAAAAACCTTTTCATATACAAATTAAAATTGAATTTATTTAACCTTTGTATATATCTAAACCATTCCTGAAAAACACTATCTATTAATAAAAAAATCACAAGAAAAGCTTTAGTTTTTAAGTTTATTGCGAACAGACAAAGTGCGCGATGACTTCAATGTACAATATATATAAATGCATGCACTTCAATTTAGTGCATGTTGTGTGAAGGTACCCTTGCATCACGAGACGTCGCAGGTCGGCGATCGCTGATAACTTGTTGCGAAGTGGGCAGGCTGCTCTATAGGACTTAACTTATAATTGCTCTAATCTATTGTCATCAGGTCAATCGCCGTAACTGCAAAACATGTTAACGTGTTTTTGAATGTGTACATTCGGTGAGTCGATGGAAAATCTTTGGACTCAACTTTTATGTCGAATGTACATCATTCCAAATCTAACGAAAATGACTCGGCTCTTTAATTTTACATACTTAAAAATAGACCTCGTAGTTTTGGCAAATATGTTAACGTCTTTGGCAGATACCGCAATCGGCTCCGTGGTCTTCACTAAGTCAACAGGTCTAAGTCAACACCACATTTCTTTAAGCAGTTTATTCAGTACTGGACTTTTTTTTAAAGAAATCTGGAAGACATCTCGTTCGATCTCCCGTACGATAAAGTTTTGTCATAAATCATGAGTCAACTGATCGTTAGATTTGGACCGGAGGAAGATCGAAATATTATAAATGTAGACTTACTTATTTTTTAATTTCAAAATTCACATATTTATTCAAAAATGTCATCCTTTGTTGTACATGATTCGGAGTTTTTCGCATTCTTGCAATATTGCTCCTTTGGAGAACGATAGAAATTCTTTGAACCAGGTACCACCCAGTGCGAACAATCATAAACTTTAACGCAAGTATTAAATAAACTGTAAAACTTTTGGCTGGTATTTAAAGATTGATACTTCGTCAACTAGAAATATTAACCTCTCTCTTTGTAATATAAAGACATCATATAATATGACATTGTGTAATATCCTATAAGATCCTATTAAATCTAAACGTAATTTCCTTCAATTCAGCAGTCAATATACTGATTTGCACAGAATTAAATAACGACGTACATTTCCATAGCCATAAATATAAATTGTAAAGGGACACAAGTTCCCACAGTTCCTTTAGATCTAAAATTCTAGATTAAATGAGACCAAAATCAAATTGACATAAATATTGTTTAGCTGCTGAACAATAATGGACTTTGGACTGTAGGTTTTAGGATGTTTTTAGTTAGAAATAAAAAGGGATCTGTTGACACGCGAAGAATGCCTAGACGCTCTACTTTCCATACCTACCGGCACCAGAGAAGTACTTTGCCCAAGGATTTTGCTACTTAGGCGCGTATACCTACAATGTAGTTATTTAAATTGTTATTGAAATTCAGAACATATTGCGACCACATCGCAGACATCTCGAAAAAGGGAGATGTTAGGAGTATTGTATGTAGACGAGATTGGTGAGCGTAGAGGAAGCGGGGATGTCGGTAAGGATCGCAGCAAGTGAAAATCCTTAGTCTACCTCCAGGAAATATGCGTAATTATTATCAGATATAATTCCGATTCAGATCATAATTCAGAATAACTTTGTCTTAGTTTTCTAAAACATCCCAAATTCAAATTAAATTACTAGGTATACGAGTAGAGAGACACGCTCTTTCATTCACAGAAAACGTAGGACAGACAGACAACAAACTTGATGAAACTATAAGGGTTCCTTGTGTTTACTACGGAATCCAAAAAAATGGTAACTTTATAGACGTTTTTGTCTAGTTTAGCACAGATTCAGGTATATGTAAGAAATTGAAATGTAAATCTTATAGAAAGTAAGGGAGTGCATGATAAAATATATTCATAGGTCTTAGTCGAAAAATAGTATTTAACGAAGACACAGTTGAACATTAAATTAAATTATTTTAATGCGGTTTGTATCGCGTTTATTACACTTATTTATTTCATAACTAAACCTTACTAACCTAGCATTTCAAACACTTTTCGTACACTGTTTAACTTTTCCTGTTTCATTTTCTTTCGTTAGAATTAATGCAACTTTGAAAATGAAATTCTTGCCTCCGTGGTCCAGTGGTTAAGGAGTTCGCCTTCGACCCGGAGGTCGTGGGGTCGATTCCCACGGAAAGCATACTTTGTTTAGTTGTTTCCAGTTTTGTTAGGACATTGCAGGCCTGAATCACCTGATTGTCTGAAAATAAAGATGATTCCGTGCTTCGGAAGGCATGTTAAGCCGTTGGTCCCGGCTGCCATATGGTGGTCCTTTAACGATAAAGGAACCACGTCAGAGGCCGAGAGGCGGTTCCGCACAAATCTGACACCAGGGTGTCAGATTTGTGCGGAACCGCACTGATGATGAATGCAACTTTTCCTCAAAAACGTAAGAATTTCCTCATATGAAGTGAATGAATATTCTTCCACTCCACGTATGGCAAACACCTAACTTGATTACATACCTACTCTGATTTAAATCTCTTGGACATCGAAAATTTCTTAGAAATGCTACCAGTTTTCCAATGCGGTAATTAATTAAAACAAAATTGCATCAAATTACACCTCAAACCGCCTGTTGAATTTGACACCTTATGTATTGGTTGGAAGTGTTTACACGTGTTCGATATGTCAAATACAAAACCTGTCATTATAGGCATACACACAGCATGTAAGTTGGTAAGGACGTGAGCGGGACAAACTTATACTAATCTTATTCTCGGTATGGGTTCGTCTCGCTCACAATTCGCCAAGTTATATGTAGCCGGGTATGAAGCGTTTGAATTTGATTTCATTTCTAAGTAGTTGTTGTAAAATGTTGTTCGGCCCACTGTACAGGCGCAGCTAATGTGTCTGGCTTCATTACATTTTCACCAGATTATGACATAATGCTCTCGTGCCGTCACCTAGCCCTATAAGGTTCAGTTCAGTAGCCTAGGCTGTTCGGTCATATTACTGACATTACGCAGTAGCATTCAGTTACAGAGGGCGCATGTTTTAATTCTAAGGTTTTACATAGATGACTGTTTCCGTAAAAAAAACCAGGATCCACCAGACCGATCCCTCAGGGAATTCGGGAAATCCGTTCTTGGCTGAAGTTGTTTTTTTCATATATTACTTTTCGCATTATAATTATTAGCACAGCATTTGCGAGATGATTGGTATTTCTTTTTTCTATCTCTGGTTATTTATTCTTATTGTTATAATTTTTTCTCTCTCTCTTGAACATAAATGTATTTATAATGTTCTATCAGATAAGTTCTTTAGATATTCACAAGCGAAAACATGTAAATGGCCATTTGTTTCTTATTAGTTATAAAAATAGAAATTTAAGACTGTTTGTTGTTCAAAGAAAAAAAAAATATATTAATAAATTTTAGCTTGTTAGGCCAACAGTTTTTGTCATTTCATGTCTATATGTATGAATATAAGTGACTATTCTCTTCTACATCGATATTTACTTTGATTGAATATTTTCACATTGCATAGTATTTTTTCATCCTAACATTTTCCCGGTTGCATCCTCAGCTTGTTGCTTCGGTCGGAGCCCAGGGTCTATTTTCCTACTTTTACTTCTTCATTCCGCCCTGTTTTTGGCACCCTTTTCATTGAATCTTCATTCTTTCGCAATTCTTTAGTCGTTTGGTATCTGAATTAAAATGGATTACAATATATTACAAAATACCTTTATTGCCCACACCTAGAAACAAATAATTGTACAATTTTGCATTGAGGCAAAATACACCTACAAGAGGGATAGTGAATTATTCGTCTTGATAGCACGCAGTGTCCCGCTAGGTTTGCCGCCAAAAGTGTTGCACCTTGCACATGTAAGCGTCTGGATTCTTGGCATGTCATGTGTCACTGTGGCACGCGTCGTCGTCGCCGGCGCAGCCCAAAGGTGACAACACCTGATCTAGTGATTGCCATGTAATACATAATAGAAAACATTACGATTAACTAAGAAGTTCTGGAGTGCTATTTTTAAAAGTGTGACTCACGTAAATCGACGAGTTTAATATTTTTTGTTCGTTAACGAACGATTTCGGTTCGATATCGATCTATTTCCATTCGACATATATATGTCATACATTTTAAATATAGGGCTTTTGATGTTGAGATTTTGTTACCGCAAACGCAAATAATATAAAAACTCAGGAATGAGGAGATCCGTAAATGAACAAAAGTGACCAATAAAGCCCAACGGATTATGTCTTTGAAGTGGCAGTGAGCGCGGAGAACCGATGGCCGATGGGTCAGAAAACTGACTGCGGCTGAAATGATGATGATTTGGGAATGTACTACATGACATTTTAAACACTAGCCAATTTGTGCAATACAACACAAAATATAATCTCCCATAAATAATCTCTGTTGTCTCTATCGGATTGCAATCGCAGATGATAATTGAAGCATTACCTAACAATTAATCAAAGCGAAATAAATCCTTTTTTGACAACATTGCGCCGTGTCAGTTGGCCAAGTGCGTATCGGTCTGCATGGGGAATTGGCGTGTTTTGAATACTTTAGGCATTGGAGTAAACACTAGTGCGATCACGTTTCTGTTCACTGGCGCGGTTGCGACATCTGTCGATAGATGAATGAAGATACCGAAAGTCTTGTAATTGTCATTTTAAAGGTAACAAAAATTCTAATATATCCGCGGATAATATTTTGATTAACAAATTGTTTGGCCACGCCCGCATTCTGGTAAATGTTAGATGTTAGGTGTTAGCAGTCATAAAACACGGTCGCAGGAGAACTTTAGATACTTATTATCGGAAGTCAAGACTCGCTTAGGGTCACTCGTCACTGTGTCATCTTAATGTAGTCTAGTTATTTTCATGAGAAGGTGATTCTCAGCTTTTTTTTGGAGCCATTAAAATATGCACCACATTAATTCAGTTGTCACAATTAGAGATGGGCAGCGGGAAGAAAATCAAGGGGAAAAATGAAATGTAAGGGGAAGAAAAGGGCAAAAATAATTATTTCCCATATAATTTCCCATCCCCATCAATTTTAAAAATTCCGGGATTCAATGGGAGATTTTCTGGGAAAGCGCCCATTTCTAGTCACAATTGCTCCGCTGCACACAGGCCTCGCCATAGATTCGAATCAGACCGATTTAATCACACCCTATACAAGTTAAGCGTAATCATATTATTTATTCAACCAAGAAGATTTATTAGACGAGCTTGTAGAACCATTTCTAGACGAACGGGAAGAAAAAAGCTGAAACTGTCGTTGGTCTGTGCTACTCATTAATGAATTGTAGATCACTGAGTAAATAATTCAACATTGCGTGGTATTACGTTTGTGGGTAACTAGTAATCCGCCCTGGCTTCTCATATTCAGAGATTGATAGAGGTATACAATGTTTTTAATTTTCCCGAGAAATTTAAAACAGCTATAGAGAAGTTAACAAAATTTGATTGTGAGGCTCACAGTTGCACTCAGAGTCGTTACTGACCATTAAAGCGAAGTATTGCCGACCGGCATCCACCTACTCGGAAGCACGCAAATTAATCTGATAACTGCTTGTTAATAAAAAAAAATTGCTTTTTAAACGGCCAAAATGGGCTTACATTATTTTTTTAATATTAACTCTATACTATTTCAATAGCCACATTAATTTACTTTATTAATTACTAAATAAGTTCGCTCCAATTAGCGAAACTCGCGACAGATAGAAATATTGTCCAACAGAAAGTAAAAGGTCGAAAAAGGCAAGGAAACATTTCAGATGCTTATAACATCGAGCGACGTAAAAAGCGGACAGGGAAGCAGTTTGCCCGTATTTGCCGGTGACAAGCCGGCATTCCTAGGGGCCATTTGAGGATCTACGTAACGCACTTTTTAATTTGCTATTGCGCTCTAAATTTTTGTAATACTAATCTGTATTTCACATATTATTCATTCATTGAATTTAATATTTTATCGCCATTAGTGGCATTTTCTATCTCGAACTCCTTCGTTTGGTCCCGCTTGTTAGAATGAATGCCTTTCGTCACATGCCTTTGAAACAACCACTTGAAACAACCTGAAAAAATCTATCAGTATTGGCCACTAACAAACCTCAGGTTATGTACCAGTTGGTTTATTTGACACTTCGGTTTATACAAAATAACTTACAAACTATGCAATATTTGAACAAAAATAGTATCCTTTGTCACCCGGACTATAATTACGAATTTATTGATATCTCATTTATTGAAATATAGGCGCTAACGTGAAACGTATATACATACTTACATACCTAAACAGATAAACTCAAAGCCCTTCCTTTTGGCTTTGCCGTAATCGGGGAAAAAGAATAGTATGCCCATCAACCAGGAAACTTTCCAATAAAATCGTAAAATAGCCCAAGGCACGACAGAACGCGGTACAGGACAATCATCCCAAGATTTCCGGCATAGAATAATCTAGAATGCAGATAATAATTCAAGCTGTTCATTGATTTTCTTTCTAGCATTTGCAGCAATTTCGTTTAAAAATCAAGACATATTTTGTATATATATATTATATTTTGTTGTTATATATTTTGTATATTTTGTATTTAAATGTAATTTGTAGTGCAATGTAGACAAAAAAAAAAAAAAAAAAATAAAATTAAAGCCAGTACGAATCACTAGTTTAAGAAAAAAAAAAAACTTTTTTTCTAGTTGTTTTGTGCAAATTTGCCAAAAGGTATCTAAACTGATAAAATGTAAAATAATAATGTCAATGAGGCTAAAACACTTCCTTGATGGGCTCCCGCCTGATCATAAAGTGGACAAATCAATGTATTACGCAACAGTTGGGCGGTTTCATAGGTTACGTGTAGGTCTAGTCCAGATCTAGTTCGACCTACCTACATAATATGTTACCAGTGTGTTGGTACGATCGGTGTGTGACCGGAAAATAATTAAATAGAGTTGTTACGTCAATTTTCTTGACCGACTTCCTAAAAAAAGTTTGGTCTGTAATATATTTTTTTTGATTTTATTTTAGAGATGGCCATTTATTTTCTACTCCTGAATTAATTTTGATGTAAAAATTTTTTTTTCTGAAATATTTTGTTTCGAAAAAACGTAGCGCTTAGATTGCATTAAATTTTTAACAAACTAAGAAATAACGAGATTATTAATTTGGCTTTTATTTTATTAAATTATTGTTTCCCGCAGCTCCACCTGCATCAAAGAGCAGCCTATGTTTATCTATATTCATACCAAATGCCATCAAAATTCGTTAAGTAAAACCGTTATAGACAGACAGATAGACAGACAGGTAGACTGACAGATAAACAGACAGATATACAGACAAATAGACAGATAGATAGACAGATAGATAGACAGTCAGATAGACAGACAAATAGACAAACAGACTTTCACACTTATAATATTAGAATGGAATTATGGAAATATTGATGGATATGGATTGTCAGTATTTCTGCAAGGGGTTTGTATAAATTAGCAGTCAGGTATAATGGACTAAGTACTTAAGCAAAATTTTGAAAGTGTACACATTTTATGTAACTGTACTTAAATGTTTTTATTCTTGATCCGTATGCCCTACAAATTATAAGTCGGATTGAAAAATTGTCTACGATAGTTTCATTATAATTGGTTTAAAAGTTATTGAGATAGAGTGCTCTACAGCATAATTATATTACACGTTATATGATATTTTTTTAATTACAGTAATAGATTATTTTTTTTAATTATCAAGCGGTATTATCAACTCTACATAAATACCCTACAGCTTTCTTCTGAACAGTGCGCAGTGTAAACAGACCCCGGTTCCGCACATGGTTTTGCTCGTATATGCACCGACGACATATGGTGTTATAAATACCTTGATTTCCTATAACGAACCACTTTCTTTCACCGCTTCATCTAGTACGGTCTAGTCTGGAATTTTTATTTAAAATGAGCTGGTTACATTATGTAAGTAAATTTTAGTACTATCGAAATGTTTGAAGATTTATCTTGTTTGTTTAGGCAACTAAATTAATTAATGTGTTGATTAAAAAGTTTGTTTATTGGTCTTCCAATACATTTCATGTGATCTGGTTGATTATAACAAAAAGCAACTTTAAATTACTTTAAATCATTATAGTTATTTTTCTTTCGTGTAAGTTTGTACCCGCGGATAACGTAATAATCCCTGATCAAGTGACGGTATATTCAAGGCTTTTCTAATAACCATAGTCCAATTATTATTGATATTTATATATTATTCAAAAGTTTATTTAGACCAGATTAATTCAGACGTAATAAATAACTAGTACAAACCATAATTCATTATTATTAAGTACTCAATTAATTGAACTGTCAACTTTAACATTTTAACTAATATTTTTGTACCTACAGGTATTAAAATCTATGGTTTGATTTCAGATTCTCTTCTACTTCTGCATGAAGTATGGACACAGCGAAGAAGTTAACAAACGAGAAGAAAGAAGTATCCTATCATCACATATACCATTTCACCACACGTTCTCAGAACATCACAACAGGGTAGCAGTACCTTTTCCACAACCAATACCTTTTGCAGTCCACAGACCGGTGCCTTATCCCGTCCACGTCGGAGTACCAGTCGACCATCCCCGTCCCGTACTCGTACCGGTACTGCATCCTGTAGCGCATTTTGTCCCACGACCAGTCGCCGTACCAGTCGACAGACCATTCCCGTATCCAGTCGCTCACCCAGTACCTGTAACGATCACGCAAGGCGTAGGAATACCTGTTCCTCAACCGTACCACGTACACATTCCTGCTCCTGTACCTGTTAGGATACCACACGCGGTACCTGTTCCTGTGTCGCCGGTTCAACCTGTGGCCGCGTCGGAGGCTGTAGTACCTTCGGCAGCTGCTCAACCTGTTAGCAATGCAGAAGTTCATACATCTAGTATTAGCGAGTACGGAAGTACGGTTGAGTCTCATGGACACGCCATAGAACATCCCTATTAATTAGTTCGTTGACTAATATAAGCGTCCGCTTATGCTGCTAGTGTATATTTAAATAATAATATTAATCTTCTACATTGAATATTGTTTTTATATTCTAGTGTACAGAACATAGCTATAGATATCGATGAAAAATCATATTTTTTTGGAATTTTCGTTAATTTATAAAAGTAGCGAGAGAGTCAGAGCTTTAAATGTCTTTATAGTCACAGATTAGTCCTATTAGGTTAATTGTTTTCTATTTCGTAAAGTTTTTTGTTGTGGTTGTTACTCATTATTATCTAGTTGATAGGTTTGTTGTTATCTGAAAGTGGTTCGAATATAGAGTTTTAAAATTACAAATGGTTTCTTTTTATTCCAAACATATATTATAAACCCAACAGTAGGTACCTACCCTAAACTAAGCATAATAAATGTAATGTTGTAACCTATGTTATTTAACCTACTGGCAGACAAATTCCAACCCATCCAGTTGGGCTTTGGCTGCAGTGGGGGTTGTGAGGCTGCCGTACACGCCCTATCCACCTACCTTGGCTGTAGTAATAGCAAGGTCATCTTGAAGGTTGACTTAAAAAATGCCTTCAATTCAGTGAACAGGGACACCTTGTTGACCCAAGCTAAATTAGAAACACCAAAAATTTACAAATTCCTCTGGCAGTGTTACAGAAATCCATCAAAATTATTATACAAGGACAATGTTTTGGACTCGTCGGTTGGATGTCAACAAGGTGATCCTCTTGGACCAGTCATTTTTAGTCTAGCTATACACCCCATTATCAGACAACTAAATTCAAAATTTAATATCTGGTATCTGGATGACGGCACCCTAGGAGGCGACTCAGACACAGTTTTAACAGATTTGGCTTTCTTAAAAGAGGAATTCAAAAAAATAGGCTTAGATTTTAATACAAGCAAATGTGAAATATTTTTTGATAATGTTGACCAACCTTTGGAATTATCTAAATTTAATATTTTGGCCCCAAATATTAAAATAATTGACAGAACAACCATGCGCCTCCTAGGGTCTCCTATTCTAGAAGAAGGTTTTGAAATGTTTATTGATGAAAAAATACAACATTTCAACGAGACTTCTGATCGTTTACTCCAAATCAACATACATTCGGCCTTCACCATAATTCGGCACTGTCTTTTTGTCCCAAAATTTACACATGCTTTAAGATCTTCTCCTTTTTGGAAAAATCCTTCCCTTTTAGAAAAAATTGACCAAATTATTAGAATAACGTTAAGTAAAATTTTGAATGTGGCTTTAGACGACCGCGCGTGGCAACAAGCATCTCTACCAGTGCGCTTAGGCGGCCTCGGCGTCCGAAAAATTACAGACGTCAGTCTGCCGGCGTTCTTGTCTTCGGTTCACAGCACTGAGGAACTGACCAGGAAAATATTAGCCCAAATACTGGTCGATTTCGAGGTGCCGTGTAAAGCTGAGGCCACGAACGTTTGGCAAATGACTTGTCCAGGCACTGACTTGCCGACTAATCCATCCTCCCAGAGGCAGTGGGACTGGCCTCTTTGTCGCATTGTGAGAGAAAACCTCTTGGGCACTTCTTGCAATGTGGCCGAGCGTGCTCGCCTACTGGCGGTCGGAGAATGGGAGTCGGGTTTATGGCTTCAAGCACTCCCCTCGCCCAGCATAGGAACTATGCTGGACGACAACACATTTAGGGTCGCTACTTGTCTGCGTTAAGGCGCTCCGTGTGTTTCTCCACACCGTTGTCACTGTGGAGAGGCAGTCGACGCCCTCGGACATCATGGTCTATCATGCAGCAGGAGCGCAGGCCGCATACCGCGGCACGCACATCTTAACGACATAATCCGTCGAGCTCTGACCACCGCCGGCGTGCCCGCCGTACTTGAACCTAGTGGCCTGGCACGTGACGATGGAAAGAGACCAGACGGTATGTCCTTGATGCCTTGGAATATGGGTCGGCCTTTGGTGTGGGACGCCACATGCGTCGACACCCTTGCGCCATCGCATATTCCAAGCACTGCGGGATGCGCCGGCGCTGCTGCTGCATCAGCCGAAGCCCTCAAACGGCGTAAATACAGTAATTTCATCGGAAATTACTTATTTGAGCCGTTTGGGGTGGAGACTCTGGGGCCATGGGGTCCGAGTGCTCGTTCTCTGTACAGAGATTTAGCAAAGCGTATAATCGACGCCTCAAGTGACCGGAAGGCTGGACTATACTTGGCTCAAAGAATCAGCATTGCCATACAGCGTGGCAATGCTGCCAGCCTTCTGGGCACTTTCCCGGTAGACATCGATGTGGATGAATTCTACGACGCCTAAATTACATGGACATTTTTTTTTATGTATATATATATGTAATACTTTTGTTTTTTAGTGTATATAACTAGTTTATTAAATTTATAGTTTATTAATTTTAGTAT
Organism: Euzophera pinguis; assembly: GCA_947363495.1. Classification (NCBI taxonomy): domain Eukaryota; kingdom Metazoa; phylum Arthropoda; class Insecta; order Lepidoptera; family Pyralidae; genus Euzophera; species Euzophera pinguis. Next base: position 5,088,736 of record OX376170.1, on the reverse strand, counting down.
GACAAAATGTGTGAAATTATAATCTTACCTTTACAAAATGTTATTTTTAAAAACCCAATTATATTAAATAAACCATCACTTAATTCTGTTATTTTTGTTTGATAAATAAATAACCCCCCCCCCCCCACTCCAGAACTTAAATGCTAAGTATAATTTATAAAATCATAGATATTTTTATCCATACTAATATTATAAATGCGAAAGCTGTCTGTCTGTCTGTTACGCTTTCACGGCCAAACCGCTGAAAGGATTTTTATTAAATTTGGTATGAATATAGTTGAAGACCCGGGGTCAAACATAGGCTACTTTTAACGCAGGCGGAGCTGCGGGAAACCGCTAGTATTAAATACATAATAGAATATAAATAGAAAACCTTTGTTTGAATTTAAAAATGTTTGATAAATATATGTTAACTCGTTATTTCTTGTCAAATATAGATAAGACAGGGACTAACATATTATAGGTTAATGTATCGTAAAGACCGCCGCAAATTTTTATGAATAAGGGGGTAAGAGTTTATTATTAATTGTATATAAGTAAGTATATAATATAATACTTTTTTTTCTTCTTCGTTCTACCAGTGAGGGTAATCTAAAGACGTTACTATTTTCATCGTATTGCTCATCGCCAATTTAGCCATAAAAGTAGGCACCTAAATTTTTTATCATGGATTGTAGTATTTGGAATAACGATTGCGAGTTATCGCGCGGAATATTTCACACTTTCTCATTTCAGAGGCGGATTCACTTCGCGTATCTTTTATTGAGTAGATTCTATGAACTCAACTACTTAGTAGAAATTTAATTACAAGAACCTTCGCATTGTTTAAATTCCGGAAACATTCTCCTAATCTCAAATACAAATCCAGGCAATGATTATCGTCAACAATATTATCATACCTAATTCTGATACTATTTTGTCGATAACGGTCGTTATCTATAAGTGATTACCCGACTTCGGACGATATCCGTCCAGTGTGCCTCGTACATCCTTGGAGATCTAGTTTAGTGAATTAGTCGTGTTACATTTTTGTTTTTAAAAATTGAATTTTATATTTGGAACAATGTATTCAAGTGAGTATTTTCAAGGAACTTATGTTTTTTTTTAATTGTTTATGTTTAGTTCAGAAATAATGGTGGCGTTGTTGAATTATAGGACAAAGAAAATATAATTAGTCACAATTATAGAGATAAGAAATGTAACAAATTTTATCGTAGTCATTGTCCAGTTACCTACCAAAAGCGAAATTGGAAAATCTGGATAATTCTTAAAACAAACTTTACATTGATATAAAAAAATATAAACGCGTGTATATTTTTTTGTGCAATGTCATAAGAAAACAATAAATAGGAATCATACTATGTCGCTCCAAGTATAAACAATTTTCACGAATAGGTATTTAAACATAAGATCTCCCTTATTTTTAAATACCTATTCGTGAAAATTCAGTCCTCAGCTAAATCACCTTTTTCGTCAAAGCGTGTTTGCTAGTTGCGTTTTCAACTGCATGTTCATGTTTACCTAATAAATAAATTATTTGATTTGATTTAAAATAAAAAAAAATACGATCAAGCGCGAGTTTGACTCGCGTACGAAGGGTTACGTGCCATTATCGTGCGCTTCACCTTTCTCCATCAAGATGACCAGCGTTCTGCTCGTAGTATCAACGTCCTTCGCCTTAAAACTCCAACTCATACTTCTGCTGCATACTCTAAATTTATCACTGTACAAGCAGCACGTCTCTGGAATGCTTTGCCTGAAGATGTTCGCACCGCTCAGACTATAACCAGTTTCAAGAGTCGCTTGAAAGAATACTACCTCTCACTTTGACTTGATACTGCTGTTATTATCGCTTAGGTATTCATCCTGTACGTATGAATGTTACATTATATATAGGTTATTTATGTATGTTTCTAATTTTCAACTATATCTGTTGCTGTACCTAATTTAACTGTTTCTATTTCACCTAGTAAGGGTTGACTGGAAGAGATTGCCTAGCAATAAGTGAAATTTTTGTAATTGTTAAAATATTTGTTACTGTGTGTGGGCAATAAAGATATTTTGTATTGTATTTTATTATCTATAAAAAAGTTTAAAATAAGGTATGATTTAATAGTTACGAAATATAATATATAAAATAAATATATATAAATATATATATATTTTTTGTTTGTATAGAAGTAACCAGATGTTTATATGTATTTCAGAATTTCCATTTTCCTTGGAAAGCATTCCGAGACAGGAGAGTTTCGCTTGCTTTTCTCTTAAATTTGGATCAGTGTTATCAGCAATAATTGTTATTGTAAGTATCACTGTTATTGTTCGTTATTATACCTTGTTAAAGCCCGATTTTAAAATGCGTAGGCGATTTTTAGTTATGTAGAATTTGAAAGAAAATATTCCAGATTAAATTAAGTATAAGTATAGATATATATTACTTACTTACTTAGGCATATGTACTAACATAGTTTTTAAGTTATTCTACTAGTACTAACATTCAATAGACTATTTGTCTGAATAATTTTTTTTTTTTTTATAGAGACGAAAAATAAAGTATGTATTGTATGTACTTCCTATAATGTGAAATGTAGAGCTAATGAAAACATAAAAAGATAACAAAACAATTCAATCTCCAGAATAGGGTATGTTAAAGCACCTATGTTTCTCAATTTTACTCTCAGCTTTAACTTCCAGGGTCTAATGTATGAAAGTGCTCAAGAAATGCTACGAAATAAGACCAATCCAACTCCATGAAACTTATAAAATAAGAACAATGTTTAATTTCCAGCTGTACTCCGTGCTATCGATCGCACAATGCGTCGTAGAGGTGGCAGAGAACAATGAAATGTTCTCCTTTAGCGACATCTGGAGTCTGGTGGCGCTGACCATCGCCGTGGCCGTCCTCATGATACACGCTGTGACCCTGATTCTCAGTGCTGTTATGGCTGTAGGATGTTTGAAAGTGAGTTTTCTGACTTTTCCCTCTCATTTTAGTTAGTCCTTAGGTGGTTACTTTGCAGTACAGGGTCTACCTGGTACTCCTTCTCTACTTCTAGCCAGGACTTCTTAAACTTGTCCCTTCTACCAAGCTCTTGTTGCTTAGACAATTGATTCCATGTAATTTGTTGACCATCGCTGTGGCCGTCTTTATTACACACGCTGTTACCTTAATTCTCAGCGCTGTTATGGCTGTAGGCTGTCTGAAATTGAGTTTTTAAAAGTTTCCCCACTGCAGAGAACAAGCTTTCTCTTTAGCTTTCCATACATCTCGGCTTCATCTCCTGATAAATTCGTCCAGGTCATCTCACCATCTTTTACGAAGTCTCCCCAAGGTCTCCTCCCTCGGCCAATGTTAATCCTTAATTGATTATTTCGAAGCACAGGGATACCTGACTTGATTCTACTTCAAGCTAAAGCTTGCGGGCTTTCTGCTTTTATCAGGCCCTGGTAGAATAGTTACGACGACGCCGTACCAGGTACCAGCGACAGGAGTCTGGTGGCGCTGACCATCTTCGTCCTGAGCGCTGTCATGTTGTAGGATGTCTGTGTCTATGTGCCTCAAGCTGTGAAAGTATGTGAATTTACAGGTACAGTAGTGCATAAGTAATTGATCATCAAGAATGATCACGAAAAGAGATGGGGTAGTCTATTATTAAGCCGAATACTATGGCTGCAAACTAATATGTTCCTAAGTGTTGTTTTTATACTTCCAGGAAAACTCCTCACTTATCAGGCCATGGGTGATGTGGGTTTCCATTCAGCTGACGGCAGCCATCATGTTGTTTGTCATGTGGATGAGCATGAACGTGATCGACCGGTTTCAGGGCACTTCCCTTCTGCCATATATGCTCGAGTTCTTGATTTTGTGTAAGTATATTTTTATCCATAATATTATTGACAAATTCACTGCTTCGACATTCGCTGAGACAAAAACAAAGTAGATAAAAAATGTAGGAGAGCAAATTTCAAATTAATCGTTGCAAAAGATTAAGGACAGGATAAATTAAACATTTAGATAAACCAGGACAGATTATAATGGCGCCAACGTGGAAGAAGAGCAAAAAGGAATAAGGCAAGGTAGAAAAAAAACACTCTCTCTTTAGACTCTTAGAAAGACTGTCAGTATGAGTAGGCAACGAGTATCAAATAGCTCTCAAACATTCATATTGAGTCGGCTACATGGTGAATCGACCCTGTATACACTGGTGGTACATTTAATGACCATCAAATGGTAGCCGGGACAAACTGCTTAAAGTGCCTTCCGAAGCGAAATCATCATTATTTTCAGACAATCAAGCTAACCAGCAATGTCCTAACCAAACTAGAAACAACTAAACAAAGTATGCGTCCCATGGGACTGTAAAAAGCTAGAATAATCAAGATAAAGATCCGCGTGAGTGGGGCATGCGTATTCATAACCATAGACATCCCAAGACAGCCCAAGATTTTGCCTGAAAATTTGCATTTTTTACAGCCAATACTTTTTAATTTTTTGGTAAGTAAATGTTTTTGTTTTAGTGGTCCGTTTGTACATGCTGATGTTAGTGGGCAGCTTCTATAAAAAATTGAAAGAAGAGAAGGGGGAATACGATCGCTTGGTGAACATCATGAGCAAGGAGAACTGGTACTCAGCGTAATGTGAAGATGTCGTCTCCAAACACAGATGGTAAAAAATCATAGAGTCGCTTGTCTACATTGCTCCTTATATCAGAATTCTTTTTTTAAAACTGTATTTAACATGAATAAAGTTCTAAGTTCAACTAAAAACAAAGTTAGAATTAGAATAATTTTTAAATAAAAATTAGGAAATATAGGCTGTATATCCTTTGTATATGTTTTTTTTGGATATTCTATCAACAAATATTTAAAAATTAAATTATTCAAGACACATTACATTTTATTGTATTTTTAACCGTTAGATTAGCTTGTGATATGAATTTATTTCTTATTGCGTTTTGTTACTGCAACTACTAGTAATTTGTAGAAAAATATTATTGTATTGTGTTAATAATTTTTTCTTTTTAATTTCAGACCATAAAACAAGATTAATGCATAAAAATAATACATATAAACTAACCTAAAAATTAAAAAACTACATTATCAATAAAGTAAAACTTAAAATTAAAACCGTAAAAAAATAAAATGAAGTAAGTAAAAGAAATGAAAGAACTAAAAATTTAAATCTAAGCAATGTTCGCGTGCCAAGAACACTGTTATAATTTTTTTTTTCTTTTTATTAAACATATTTACAAAAGTAGTGATCCCTTTCATAGACAAGTACTAACAGCAACATTTTCAGATATTTTCTTATTAAATTAGAACAGGCCGTTAAAGGCCGCAATAAATTATTTAATTTATACTTACATTAGATATCGCCATAAAAGGGAACAAAAACACCAACAAAGTTGTGGAACACTAGATAAAGTTAGTACGCCATCTATCGAAACCTAGTCGTACCAGTAAGTTATGATTTGAGAGATTACCGCTGCTTAAGGTATGTATTCTTCCGGTTTGCACAGCTGCGCTGCTCGCTGGTAGTCAGTTACGGTGCGCAGTGCGGTTTGCTAGATGTCGCTACGGGTAATTAATGTTGATGCATGTGAAGTAAACATTGTTATTATTACCAGTATACTTTTTTATTAAAAAAAATAAATACAACATTAATTCACATTATTAACTTAGACCCTGGCAAAAAGCTGCTACAAACGAATGATGAATCTTTTGCTAGCTACTGTAAACTATTGTAAAGATTCATCAATTATTATTAAGAAATAAGTATAGCAGAAAAAAAATACACACAGACATTTAAGACGTATATTTCCGTCTTAAATGTCTGTGACGAAATCTAATCGATTTACCATAGCACAGAATTATTAATAGTATGACCATAGTATTATTTTAGTTGACACTATTTAAAAACATTTCAGAATATTATTGTAATTTTCGAGAGTGTGGTGTTTTTGCGTGTGCAGGATATGCGTGCCAATCACGGAGTAATAACAAAGAGGAGATGGCGTATCGAGAGCTTCATTACAAAAATTGTGTGTGGCGGAAAGCAGACGTGAGGGGAGCTTGGTTTGGCTGTGACTCCGCCCCTATTGACGATCCCCTCTACCAACCAATAGATGTCGCTAGCAAATCGAAGATTTCAACATAGAATATGTTATTTACTTACGTTTGTTGTGATCCCATTGTGATCACAGTATGGCTAGGAGAGAATGGTTTAAAATTCAATGTAGGTAAAACTTATTTTATACAGTTTTCTAACTTCAAATCCAAAAGGCTAAACCCAGAAATTATTTGTCAAGATAAAAAACTAAAAGAGGCTGCTGAAACTAAGTTTTTGGGGATAGTTTTGGACCGATATTGTAATTGGAAGTCAAATGTAAATTATGTCTGTAGTAGATTGAGCAGATTTGTTTATGCACTCCGACGCCTTCGTAATATTGCTGGTGAAATGACAGCACTCACAGCTTATTATGGTTATGTGTCGTCCGTGCTAAGATACGGAATAATAATGTGGGGAAATTCAACAGAAGTGAATGATGTATTTATTGTTCAAAAGAAATGAGTACGAGCCATATGTGAAGTAGGGCCAATAGATACATCGTCTAGTAAATAACTGCATCCGCTTCATATTTTGCCTCCGTAAGTATGATCACATATCGCCTTATCGCTCCGAGCTTAGATGGCTACAAATTCGTCAACGCAGAGAGCTTAGGCTTCTCTGTACACTCTTTTCGATCCTAATGAATCCTCAATCTCCTGATTATTTAAAATGTAATTTTAAATATCTATCCGACTCTCATGATCGTCAGCTTCGCTCTTCTAATTCTCTCTTACTAAGTACTCCTCTTTTTCGCACCAGTTTTATGGCTAATTCCTTCACTTTACAATCTACTCGACTTTGGAATGCTTTGCCTGCTGATATTAAGGAAAGTCCTAACAAATTTTTTATTTAAAAAGCGGGCACGTGTGCACATTTTGGACTCGCTCAGTTAATGAAAACTTCTCAATGTGACTTGACTTCATCATTGATATTTGTGTAGGTATATGTATATATATAAAGGTATATATTTAAAATGAAATAGTATTTGTGTATGTTTTATGTATGTTTACGTAGTGTATAAACTTAAGCTTTTGATAAAATTTGCTCTATAAGTAATACATTTTTCCCCCTTAACTTTTTTGCGCCAAACTATCTTTCCGTTTCTCCCAATGGTTGACTGGTAGAGAATGCTCTCCGCCAATTGTTATAAGTATATGTGTACTTTGTGGAACAATAAAGTTTTAATAAATAAATACATGTCGTCCTCTTTTCAAAAAAATAAATATTTTAATATTAACTGGACTGTCCTACAATTTTTTGAGAAATTAGAAAGATGTCAAAAATTCCGACCATTAGATGTACATCGAATAAAAGCACCAACACATAGTAGTGCCCTTTTCAAAAAGAATTGTTAGGCAATGACATCAAATATATATATAACAAAATTCCAGTCGAATTAAGAGAATTGCCAAACGACGAATTTAAATACAAACTTAAAAATTGGTTGGTAAAGGGTTGTTTTCACGGCATTAATGAATTTATGAATTATGATAAAAATCGACATGATAACTACATAATCTATTTAATTTAAATAACAAAATGACATTTCAATGCAACTGGTATTTTGTGTAAGGTAAAAAAATAAATAAATAAAAAAAATGACTTTCATCAAATATAACATTGACATTGTTGTATCTAGGCATTATAAACTGGCATTAATTAAATTGTAATCACGAACAAAATTAATCATCTGCTCGTATATTGTTGAATTACTCCGTAAAGTCATTTATAGTCTAACATTTAAAAAAAAATTGCTAGTCAGAAATGGTGAAACATGTAGATCCTTCACTACTTATTACATCTAACATAAAATTACTGTTATGATGTTTTCGCAAAATAAATATTTCATTTCATTTCAGTACAGCATATGGTTTAAAATATTTTACAAAATATTCTTATCTGAAGCGTACATTAGAAAAAAAGCAAAACATTAGAGCTCGCTCTACGTCACGCATCTTTCACAGTTGAACGAAAAATGACGTAAGCCACACCCACTTCCAACGTCACTACACCAATGATTGTAACGGTGCACCAGTCGATACGCCGTCTCCCTCTTTGTATTTGCTCCATGGTGCCAATGGGCTCTCTATAAAGGATGCCGAACACCGGGCGAAGTGGAGAAGTAAAAGCAGGAAAGCGGACCCTGGGCTCCGAAGCAAAGCGCTGAGGACGCAACCGGGAAAGCGCTAATATGATGAGAGTGTGGTGTTTTTATTGAACTGTAAAATGACCTAATTGAAACAATTTTCCATTTTACATAAAACATTTTCAATCGTTACACATTACTTAACGCAATATCATTTGATTTAATTGCATCTCCCATGCATTCGAAACATATTATATTATAAAACTTTACTTGAAAACAACAAGAGAAAAACTTGTATAGTAAAGACGCGGGCGAGCACATTCTAGTTAAACAGTTAAACAACTGATCTAGCGACTAGTCTGCAGATAAGTCCGTGCTGGGAGGTATCCGGTGACCGGGGTGAATTATTGCAACTTCATTTGGTATGACGCGGGGCGTATTTTGTGCTATGAATGTAGAACAGGCTAAGTGCGTGATGGAATATTCTTTAGATTTGATGCAGTAGCTCAAGGTCTTTCTTATGTCTATTCATCATATTAAACATGTGAAATTAAAGTTTTCACAGCGAAAAAACTAAATAAGGGGAGTTATGTGAGTGATCTTTGTTTTTACTTATGAATGTCCATCTACATGGTTATTGTAGAAATTTAGTTGTAGACCCGGGATCAAACATAGGCTACTTTTTAACGTAGACGGAGCTGCGGGAAAAAAGCTAGTACTGTAATAACATTTTTAGTAAAACTTTAAAGTATACGTGGGGCGCACTATAAGTTTCCGGAATGAATATGAAAAAATACTATTAAAGGTACAAAATTAATTTATTGTTTTTCAAAATAATCTCCCTTGGCGTCTATGCACTTTTTCATTCGATGAAACCAGTTTTGAAAACTTTTGTGCCACTCCTCTGTGGTGACCTCTGAAACGTGTTTTTCATACTCCTCGACAGCCTCTTCTGGTGATGAAAATCGTTGACCGCGTAATTGGTTCTTAATTTTTGGGAACAGAAAAAAGTCACAAGGTGCCAGGTCGGGACTGTATGCAGGATGACTCATGAGTTCTACATTTTTCGCCTTCAAAAAGTCGTTTGTTTGTCTGGCCGTGTGAGAACTAGCATTGTCGTGGTGCAGGATGATACGGCGTTTACGGTTATTTTTACGGAGTTCGTCAATAACTTCCGGCAAACAAATGGTCGTGTACCAGTCACTATTCACTGTACGACGATTCTCTAAAGCAACAGTAGCCACGTGTCCAGTTTTATTAAAAAAAGAAGCAATCATCCGCTTAGATGCACTTTTCACGCGCGCCACTTTGGTTGGTTTCGGCTCATCTTGAAAGACCCATACGCTCGATTGCTGCTTTGTTTTGGGATCGTAGCAATAAATCCATGTTTCGTCACCTGTTACTATGTCCCACACCAAATTTGACGCACCTTCGTTGAATCTGGTAAGCATGGCACTGCACCAAGTGACGCGGTCCGTTTTTTGAGCCTCGGTCAAGTTGTGTGGGATCCACCGCGAGCACAGCTTTCTCACACCCAAATGTTTGTGTAGGATTAATTGTATTTGACTCATGCCTATTTCTAAGGATGCGCGAATTTCATGGTAGGTCACATGCCTGTCTGTTTCAATCATACGGCGCACAGCATTGATGTTTTTGTTGGTCACAGCGGTGGACGGCCGACCATCGCGAGATTCGTCACTGAGATTGATACGACCACGCTTGAATTCTGCAAACCAGCTATAAACAGTTGTCTTGCATGGTGCTTCATTGCCAAAAGCTGTTTCAAGCCAAGCGATGCTCTGTTGAGCTGTCAAATTATACTTAAAATCGTAGAAAATCATACTACGAAAATTTTCCCGAGTTAAATCCATGTTGATGCAGACACACAATTTTTTAAATGGCGCCACAAGGTAAAAACAAAAGACAGTCAGATGAAACAAACTGCATTCTACAGCCAAAGAGTTCTATTTTCAAATGTTGCAATAAATTTTTAAATATTGTTTATGTAAGTGGCCAGTTCCGGAAACTTACAGTGCGCCCTATGTATACATCACAGATATCCATGATCAGATCGGTAGAACTACATAATTAGTAATTGGTAGTAATTAATTCTTCAATGTCAGCTGAAGAATTCAGTGCCAAGGCCATTCCAGCACTTGAGTCATCTTCCACTTTACTTTGATGGTGACCTGTGAACTTTAGGTTTCCAAGAACTGTTTGCCACGGTACTGTTACTTAGAACTGTTTATTGGAAATCTATGTTATCTATACTTGTTATCTGTACTAATCTATAAGTGCTTCTTCGTCGGAATTTGAAATACTTTGAACCCATAGTACCTAATTCAAATTCCCAGTAGCGTCCTCCGCCTACGCTGCATAGCTCAGAATAAGTACTCTTTTTAAGGTTCCGTACCTAAAAGGTAAAACGGGACCCTATTACGAAGACTTCGCTATCCGTCTGTCCGTCTATCACCAAGCTGTATCTCATGAACTGTTATAATTAGACGGTTAAAATTTTCACAGATTATGTATTTCTGTTACCGCTGTCACAACAAATACTAAAAACTAGATTAAATAATTATTTAAGAGGGGGAAACAACAAAAGAGTTTTTTTTGCGATTTATAGGTAACTAGCTGTGCCCGCGGCTTCGCCCGCGTGGTATTCCTATTTCCTCTAGGTCTCCGACTATCTCCACACAAAAAATCACATCAATCCGTTACTTCGTTTTAACGTGAAAGGAGGACAAACAAACAAACACACTTTCACATTTATAATATTAGTATGGATGGATGATACTGAACCCTTCGTGCACGAGTCCGACTCGCACTTGGCCGGTTTTTTATTATTTTCGTACTGGTTATTAAAATTGAAACATGTTTCAGGACTTTTCAGAACCCCCTTAGAGAGAAAAAGGGGGTCAAACGCCGAAAATGCAAAACCTAGATCACTGATCTGTCAATGAATTTTGGCATATGGGGGTTTGATCAAGGGTGCACTAAGATGGATCTCTCAAAATACAAGGGGTCAAATGAAAGACCAAAGTATGTATGGGGGAAGGAGATTAGGTTAGTCAGTTGCATTCGAAACTTTACAAGATTATTTTTTTAGATATATGAAACCTGTTTTAGGATTTTTCTGAATTTACCCTCTAAAGGGGGGAAAGGGGGATATGAAGACTATGGTCCGAAATAGCAAAAACTTAACGATCACTGATATCTCAATGACTTTTGTCATGTGATTTCTTTTGAGATGAAGGTGTTCACTAAATTCAATAAAAAAAATTGTTCTACATAAATCGAACGAAAATCATTCGACTCGCCGATTTTGCATTAGTTATACTTTTCATAAATAGCACGCCAGTTCAATCAAGAGGCTGAAAGTGAGAACAAAGGGATTTTTTTCGTTCGGTTCTATAACAGAGCTCGGAAAATTGGTTAAAATAATTAACCAGCTCATTTTAAACCATACACTTACATCCATTTCGGCTCCGTTCAATTAATATTTAACATAATAGCGGCCTTCTTTAATGAAAAATAACGGTCTTAAATATGAAATAAAATATAAAATGTTCTATTTTTTTAACAGATTAAGTTTTTTAGGTCTTTAAATACCCGTTTCCATTTTTATAACAAAAAAATACTGAATTCAAAACGCTAGAATAACTCCTTTGGAAATCCCTTTTGATCAGGCGGGCGAAGCCACGAGCCACAGCTAGTATAAAATAAAATCTTGTTTGTAAAAATATTTAAAATTCAAAAATATAAAAGCTTAGGATGGAAGCTAGTAATTGTGTAAGGCTTTATCACCTGAGACAAGGGGATCTGAAAAGATTTCCTGTTTTTTCGGACGCGCTCATTCTGAAACTACCTTCCTCGACCGTGTGTATTAAATATATTTTCTGTTTTTGTGTCTAATAAAATAATGAGTTTGTCAAAGAATGTACCGAATGTAGGTTTGAAAGAAAAATCAACCCTAAGTCTTATTTCAGAAGTTCGGTAAGATATTAGGTATTTACCGATTTTTATTTGCTTTATTTTATTTATTTATTTATTAAAACTTCATTGTTCCACAAAGTACACATATACTTATAACAATTGGCGGACTTAATGCTAAGAGCATTCTCCACCAGACAACCTTTGGGAGAAACGGAAAGATAGTTTAGAAGTTAAGGGGGAAAAATGTATTACTTATACAGCAAATTTTATCAAAAGCTTAAGTTCATACACTACGTAAACATACATAATACATACATAAATACTGTTTTATTTTAAATATATACCTATATATATATTTTAGGATTATTTAGACGGATTTGGAATATAACATACACCGACAAGACCGAGTTACTCGTAATTCTAAATAAAGACGATCTAATATTGATACGATTTATTACATGTTTTCCAACGATTTGTAAGAAACTTGCGAAATTGACTGATTCGGACACATAATATGCGAACGTTCTCGGCCCCAGAGGGTGGGGGTTTGAGTGTGGTTTCCTGTAAACGTCAAAGGAATGATCATTGAGTTATTCTAGACATTTTGAATTCAGTATTTTTTTGTTATAAAAATGAAAACTGGTATTTCAAGGCCTAAAAAAATTAATCTGTTAAGAAAATTGAACATGTTATGGTATATATATATTTAAGACCGTTATTTTTCATTAAAGGCCGCTATTATGTTAAATACTAATTGAACGGAGCCGAACTCGATGTAAGTGTATGGGTTAAAATGAGCCGGTTAATTATTTTAACCAATTTTCCGATCTCTGTTATAGAACCGAACGAATAATTTCTCTTTGTTCTCACTTTCAGCCTCTTGATTGAATTGGCGTGCTATTTATGAGAAGTGTAACTGATGCAAAATCGGCGTGTCGAATGATTTTCGTTCGATATAAGTAGAACAATTTTTAATCGACATAATCTGCTTGTCAAAAGGTTTTGGTAAGTAATTTCAAAAATAGGGCTCCAGGATAGAATGTGATATTACTATAAAAAGTAGTATATTTTTAAGAAAATTACATTAAGTGAAGCTGTATAGTCTACTTGCTAATGTATATATATAGATATAGGACCAGTCTAGAGGCATCTTCAGTCAATGTGATAAGGTCAAAATTTAATTATTTTTTGCCTAAATATTAATGCTTATGACTATAAAAATCAACAGACAAGCAGTTCTTACAAATGTACTTTTCGACCACAAGCCTGCTTCTAATATCTAACTAGAATTTGAAAATATACAATTTGATACTCTCACACTCGATTGAAAATACTTTAACGTAAAAATACTTACCTTAATTAGACAAATATGGCCAAATCGTATAAGTATCAAATACTCATAAACCGCTCTAATTAAATAAGGAAAGAATTTGTTTCGCCCAAATAAGACGATTTTCACCGCATTTTACCGAATCGCGGAAAACATGCTGCCGCCGTAAATTTCCCCAAAGTTTTCCTTTGTTCCAAGAGTAAACTAAATAATGGTACAATATCACCTTACTTTACCTCAATTTGGTTATAGCTTCTGGTATTTGTATTCAAAGCTACTTAAGCACATTTTTTAATTTCAATTTTATTCTTCGATAGATACTCAATACTTATCGAAGAATAAAAATTAAATTTGAAATGATTGTACTCGTACTAAGTGCATAAAAATATTCTTCCCCCACAACAAGGTTTTTTAGAAAAAGCGAATCCCAGATTTAGAATTACAGGTTTTACAATACACGTATAACTAATATTGTTTCTTAACTAAAATATTTGTGGCTACAATCTACTAATCTTACTAAAATATATTTCGTAGTCAAAATATTTATGAAGTGTAAATTTCAGCATCTAAAATAGGCATGGAGCAAATACAAAGAGGAGACGGCGCATCGACTGGTGCACCGTTACGGTCATTGGCGCAGTGACGTCAAAAGTGGGCGGTGCTTACGTCATTTTTAGTTCAACTGTTAACGATGCGTGACGTGGAGCGAGCTCTTATGTTTTTCTTATTTACGTTTCGTTTCAGCGGAGAATATTTTAGTTTTAAGTGTTTCAATGATGTACTGTAATTGGATCACAATAATCGTAAGTAAATAAAATATATTCGAATTTATTTGATTGATTTAGTGTTACACAAAATAAATGTCTGTTTTAATGTTCAAAAATTCTGTTATATAAAGAAATACAAATATATTTTTTTATTGAAATCCTAGATTTGCTAGCGATATCTATTGGTAAGTAGACGGGATTGTCAATAGGGGCGGAGCCACAGCCAAACCGAGCTCCCCTCACGTCTGCCTTCCGCCCCGCGCAGCCTCACACAATTTTTGTAAGGAAGCTCTCGATATGCCATCTCCTCTTTGTAATTACTCCGTGAAAATAGGTGACAACTTCACGATAATAAGTGTTTGCGAAAATATTATCTAGAAATTGTGAATATGAGATAATTTATTTAGAATTACATTGTTATTGGAAATTACTTCATAAAATGATATTGGTTTGGACACTAACAGAGTTAAGGCTTCGTCGGTATTCGAAAGAATACGTAGATATTTCTTGTGTTAGTTTTCGTCGTCAAAAAAGATAAGTATTATATATTGGCCTCAAGCAATTAAATCTTTGAAAAACTTTGCTTTCAATACATTTTCGTTCTTCTGATTTAAAATTTTCCACTTTAAAGTAATACAAGCTTTGTGAATTTGTTTAATTAAGAATGTTTAAATTTATAAAAAAAACTAATCTAACACGCATAAATTTAATAAAAATATATGAGAATGTGCAAACAAAAAAAGAAAAAACAAATAGATATAATACAAAAAACAAGTTGTGAAATCTCACTTACTCGTTTCAGAGATGATAATAAGAGCGAATATGAATACATTTGCATTTGAATTTGCATAAATTCGCGTATGAAATACTAGTCGGTTCTAGGTATTCTGTTTTTTATTTATTTTCTTCCATTTCACACTTACCTGTTCCAGCCTGATTTAATATCCGTACTTCGTCGTATCGAAGAAGAGATCGTATTTTTATTTGAGTAGTTTTCTGGTTATTATGTCGATGAAGAAAACCTCTTACTATCACTTCTCCACCTTGTCCGGTCTTCAGTATTCGGAAGTGAGTTGCCGCAGCTGAAGATGCCGAAAGTTTTGGTTTCATCAGTGTGTTTCTTAGTGTCATATTAGTACACAATATAATACATAGATATTCACAAAGTTCCCAACTGAAAGACGTTTCAGACGAAATTGTAAAAGCGATAAAAGCGCATATACTTATATTTAATTGATATCCATACATACTTTCACACTAATTTATAAATGCGAAAGAATGTCTGTCTTTTTCGCTTTTACGGCTTTAGCTCTGGACCGATTTTGATGAAATTTGTTATAGTTGAAGACCCGGAGTTAAACAGGCTAATTGTAAACACGGAAACAACTAGTGATAATAAATACGCCAAGATGGAAAATGGAAAATACTATATTTCAGATTACAAGCTAAATTCAAATCGCATGTAATGCAACGACGCTTTAAAAAGATCCCTTTAGATTCACAAACTTTAGCCCTCCAATCTCTCGGTCCTTTATCAATAATTAATCCGCAAGACCAACCTTCTCGCTGACATGCTCGAGTCCAGATCTTCCCTTTCTGATTCATGAATAAATATAGAGAACAGAGAAATGGTTTTCCTCTTCTTTGTTTCGTACCTAGCAGTCGAAGCAAATGATGCAAACAAGCCCGCCGGGGCGTCTTCATATCGATATACGTATTGTAAAAGTCTCATAGGGAGGCAACTGATTAAAAGTACTCTGTTCCATATTTTTATTCAGCGCAGAAGTGCTTTTAGCCATTGATTATATTGATTTTCCCACCTGCAATAATTATTTATATCGCAAACCACAATAAAAATATTTTGTCGTTATTCCGCGTCTTTCATGTATGTAACAATTTCTGTTATTGGGCATATGTAGTTTACCTCTCGTGATCATTGAAGCATCTATTTATAAATAAGAAAATTAAATAAAAAATTCTTTAAAGGATTCTAGAATCGTGATCTGATCCCATTAATCAAACTAAAACAAAATAATATTGATCCGGGCTAAGATTTTCACTAGTACTTAAATTAATCGTTTAAATTTTCTGCAAAATAATTCAAATAAGGCGCGGCGCAGCAATTTATAAACAATACGGGAAAACAACGAATATCAAATGGCCAAAACAACATAACTACTAAAATGAAGTTATGGAAAAAAAGCTGAAGAACATTTTTTTTAGCTTTTCTGTGTTCTACTGCTGCGCAAAGCCTCCCCTCTTTTTTCCACACATCTCTGTAGACGGATCTTTCTTTCAAATTTTTATCGAACTCTCAGTCATCGGACCATCTCGTTTTTGACCGATCTCTTTTTCTATACTGATGGAAATAGAAAGAGGAGAACTAATAATTATTTCTCTTTATTTTTATTACTACTTTGCCGCCAAACTAGTACACCATCTGTGCCGCACTCTATGGTACTATTTTAGTCCCAAACCTTCCTAACAGATGGCGTTACTAGTTCTGCAGCAGAGCGCAGCCACGCTTCATTAATTTCCCTCCCTCCCTTTGTAATGAATTTAATTTTACGATCCTTCGAAGAATTCGCACAAGAAAGCCGAGATTATAACGCTGTATCAATGTTGTTCGGTCTTAATTGGATTACGGTATGGCTAATAAAATATTAGATATGACGCGGACATCTGAACTTTTGTCCAATCAACCATTTTAATAAAATATGCATCGTGCCGCGCACAGTGTGGTAGATACTCGGGGTTAAAAATGCTTGGATAGTTTACCATTTAAATCATTTATATAAAAATAGGTTAATGCATTAATCAAGTGTAGGTATAATAAGACTTACAGTAAGTTAAAAAAGAATAATAGAAAACTCAGCTATTCAGGTAGAGTCGAAACCTTTAAAAAATTAAAAAACTATTAAGTTTAGTTTTAGCATTATTTACAGAGTTAATTTAATTTAACTAAATGTATTTAGTAATTAAAAGTTATGTATTTGTAAACTTGGTATAGAATAGATAAAAAATACAAGTAAAGGCGGTTTTTTTACTCAAAGCTATGCTAAAAGTAAGCGACATAGCTTCTGATCCATTGAAAATCAATGGCACAACAGGTAATAATAAGTTTGTCGGAAATTTTTGGAGATAATCCGTACTTCAGAGAATTAACTTCGGCATAGGTATAAACTCTAAGATATGTAAACTGTAGAGTTCATAGTAGTTCCAGTTTGGCATAATTACTTAATTTTGGCATGTCTTTATTATTGACTAGCTGGTTCCCGCAGCTCCGCCTGCGGTATATAGCCTATGATACTCAGGGTGAATGTAGTTTTCCAATGGTGAAAGAATTTTTGAAATCGGCACAGTAGTTTTTGAGTTTATTCATTACAAAAATACAAATCTTTCCTCTTTATAATATTAGTGTAGAAGAAAAAAGAAATGTAAGTTACCTATTGTGTATTCCCGGGAAACAGAAATAAATAAGTCATCGCGCAGGGAGTTTCAATGTGTTTATTGAAAAGGAATTATTAACGAAAAGGAATATGGGCTGTCCCATATACCTTTTCGTAAATGAGTCCAATCAAAATCAAAATCCGTAGATACTCAGGTTTTACTCGCAAGAACGCGAGAAAAGCACAAGAACCATGAATGAATGTGGACAGCGTTCTCGTACAATTCTCGCTTCTCGGACTTTTCTCGTGAGAAATCATTCTTGACAAGATCTTCGTGTGTATCTGGACAGCCCAATACAATATACGAGACCTATTTGAAGTGGTCGACTGACAAAATCATTGAAATAATCGGCTTTGGCAATAAAAGAGATGTCCTGTGTCATGTTTTTAAAGAAATATTATCATCACACACTGATCCCATAGTCAAACAGTCAACAGCACTATTATCTAAAAACACTTTAAACTTAACTTTTAAACTCATTCAAATTTGATCTCTAAGGGGAGGTCAATAGGTAGAAAATGCAAACAAAAAAGTTTGTCTACTCAGTCCCTTTCCACTTAGGTAATAATAAAATAAGAGATTACATCTTTGCGTAAGCAACAATAGGGCTGCTGCTTATTCCGAGGGTTTAAACTTCATACAAAAATGAGACTTAATGTGTTATCATTTAAGTGGAAAATAGAATGGCAATTTGTCGGTTTGATTATAACAAAGTTGAATTGTGATAGGTAATAGGTTGTTTTAAAAGCATTTGGTCTCGAATGCCACCTGTTAACTATGATTTGCTTGCTGGAGTCGTTTGAGTGTTAAATTGTCACTAATTAATTATGTTAATAAGATTCATCATCATTTCGGCATTTTCTTGGCTGCATTTCGCAGTATTGCTAAAGAGCTCGAGAACGAGATGCGTTCATCATCCGTATACTTCCATATCCATACTTAATATTATGAATGCGAAAGTCTGTCTGTCTGTCTGTCTGTAACGCTTTCACGGTCAAACCGCTGAACGGATTTTAATGAAATTTAGTATAAATAAAGATAAAGACTCGGGGTCAAACATAGGCTAAGTAATTTTTTTTTATGCAGGCGGAGCTGCGGGAAACAGTAATGTTATAAGTGCAAAAGCCTGTCTGTAACGCTTTCACGACCTAACCGCTGAACGGATTTTGATGAAATTTGGTATGAAAATAGTTGAAGACCCAGGGTCAAACATAGACTACTTTTTGTTGCAGGCGGAGCTGCGGGAAACAGCTATTAATAATATGTCATACTAAAAACATTTCTAAAGGTTTTCATAAATTTAATACCGATATAGAGAGTCTCATCCAACTTTTATGAGATTTCATAAGCTAAGCTAATATTGTTTATTTCGAAGCAAAGGCTTAGTTTATACGTCTTGAGGTAGGTTACAAACAAACTGATATCACTGTCGGCAAACGAGTAAGAAATTCATATCACGTGAATAAGTAAATATTATATAAATTAAATTACGTTTACCACAAGAAAGATCAATCGATGATAATCCACCTGAAAATTTTAAGATAATGTATGTGTTTCAACCACAGATTTAGTATGTATGACTTAGGCAATCCATACTAATAATTTTATAAATGCGAAAGTCTGTCTGTCTGTCTGTGACGCTTTCACGGCCAAACCGCTGAACGGATTTTGATGAAATTTGGTATGAATATAGTTGAAGACCTGGGGTCAAACATAGGCTACTTTTTTAAGCAGGCGGAACTGTTGCCGTTACCTGCAGCTCTACCTGCGTCAAAAAGATATATGTTAGACCTCGGGGTTTCAACTATACCAATTTTCATCGAAATCCGTTGAGCGGTTTGGCCGTGAAAGCGTTACAGACAGACAGACTTCTGCACTTATATTACTACTAGTATGAAAAAAGTATGGATATCGATGGATATATTTATTTATTTAACACTTTGCAAACACAGTACAATAAAATGGACGTAGGTATCTATGGTCTCAGCTATAACAGGAAGTACGGAACCACTGACAATGCCTGTGTCAGTGCTGAGTTGGTCTTCAACAATATATTAAGTCAGAGTCAAAAAGCGTCGAAACCAACTTACACAATGAAAAATCCTTTCTTAGCAGTCAGAATCGACTTGCAAAAAAAGCTACCCGTAAAACATACCAGTTCTTTTTTTTTTTTCATGACCTACAATTTTAGCTCCTGTGAGCTTTTAAATTTACAGCGGGACAGTTTGAGGCGAGGGCTATTAACCACTCAGCCTTTTCGGCAAATGCACAAGGGGCTCCCAGTTGGGACGAACCTCGGCCATGGGCTTTGCCTTTGATCAAGCGAGCGATGCAAACTCGCGAGCGGTAGCAAACGCTCAATGCCATGAGGGCCGACACTATTGTGCCTGAAGGGCCTACTGAGAACCTATCGGTGGCGTGAAGCGCCCTGGTACATTCCGGTACCTAGTAAACTGTCTACTGTTCCTACTACGTCGCACTCGCCGGCGGGTGCGGTTATATGTTCCTATGGAAAACCCAAGGACTCCGTTGAGTCGAGGGGTTTTCGAAGGGAATGTTCGCCACCGTAATGGGATCGTCAGGGTCAAAGAGAACATTCCTCGGGCGTCTGTGCCGCAGAGGGACATCTTTTGCCGGGCTGTAGTTGGCAGCCCGCACAACTAACGGGTTCGGATGGGTTGGACATTTCTCAAAGTAACGTTGAGACGTTTCTTTGAGATATCTCGAAATGGGCATGATACTCGACATTCCCGTGTCTTTTATACCTATTTTGTTAGAAATGTCAGTCAGTAGTGTGTCGCCAAGGTGCCGTCAATATAACTACCATAGAGTCATTATTCTATGTTTCTCACTGGTCAGCTATATATACATTTAATGTTCCATTTCACGATCACTAAGGGACGATTTCATCAACATCGTTTCTATCTAAGAGTAACTAATCTAAGCATAAAAAATTAATGGCAGACATTTTTATTCTAGAGACATAGTAGTATATAAACAGGAATTTTACTTACGTAGAATAAAACCCGAGAATATATGTTTATACATATATTCTCGAGTTACCTATGTGGTGAAATGTACTTCTTTAAACGAGAGTAAATTGCGATAAAACTTATCCGACTGTGGTGATATGTGTCCTAAGTAATTTAAAAATGTCGAACTCCAAATAATATACTCCAAAGAATGTGACTGACGTCATAGTTAAGACAACGGAACTGTAACTTCTAAAAGATATTTGCGTAGACTACCGGAATATACAATATCGATACTGCCAGAAAGACTTGTCTTTCTGGCAGTATCGAGAATAAGCTTTTTCAACAACAGAAATTATAGAAATTTCGATAGAGATTTGTCGAAACTCAAAATTTAAATTGTGTTTCCTGAGAACCGACATCCAGCGCGTCTTCGTAGCTTTATATTTCGTTGGTGGGGACATAATTTTCACACAGCCAGTAGTGTTAAGTGTTGTAACAAACCCAGACGCCACCAGATCAAACGAAGGTCAAGGACATATTACAAAAATTAAATTAGCCCTAGTCCAATATTTGGTTTCAACATAATTTTAATTAGGTAAGTACTAAGTTACCAGCGCTCCGCTCTGTGGGATTGAGTTTAATCTATCCTTAGCAGAGATATCCTAACTAAGTGCAATGGTACCGAACTTCATGAACTAAAGAGTGTATTTCCTTTGGCTATGAAAATATGGTCTTGAGATGATTATATCGTGTATTTTCAAAAGATTTGATACTTTATGTTTATTTTGTAGTTTATTTTGCATTGAGAAGTCCCAACGATGTTTCAAAAGACAAACTTATACTTAATAGAATATTTATATCATCCACTGTAATAATTTTGAAAAATCATTCCCACAAATCCAATATTGCATCTCCTTACAGTGAGATCAACCGAACTAAAGCAATGAGCCATTAGGCGCGTCAACAGGAGTTCGTAAAAAAGGCACCAAACGGATACGACCCGGCAAAGAATGCAATACGAGAGAGACGTGAGTCATATCATCACTGGCCACCTCGAAGCTCAACCTTCTACATACAAATTTGAACTCCGAAACAAAGGAATTTGACCCCTATATCCTTACAATAAAGTATACTATAAAGACGAAGATATATTGGGTACAAGAGCAGATGAAGACAAAGTTACATTTGCGCGCAATAAAAAAAAATATTGTCAGAGAATGGAATTTTGAATCTAATTCGAATCGGAGAAGCTTCAAATTTGTTTCAGCTAAAGAGGGCTAGTAAATGATGCGTTTATAGTATTGTAACAGAAGTTTAGACTACATTCCGACGGTAATAGAAGGTGAAGCAGTGGCGTATTGTTCACAGTGTGGTTTTTGAGCGTTAATAAATCAACAGCTATGAAGAGTGACGGTGGCGAGTGTTTGTTTGAACAATTTGGGGAGTGAACCGGATCGTTTCTAATTTTGGAGTTGGTTACAAGAGTTATCATTTTTCATTGGAAATCATATTATTCGGAACGATATGCCGATTTTTTTATCGAAATCAAGTCATGCTTTTTGATTTCTGTTCATTTTGTAAAAATGAACGCTTAACTCTAACTCCGAATCATAGAAATATTTTTTTTTGATTTGAAGATAAAAAGATATTTGACATTATTGGCAAGACGTAATAGGTTCCTAAAAAGGAATTCCCTGAAGGCTGGTGTAATGTAAAGGTTATGTTATACCGCGTGAATCGTGAAATCAATATGTGTCGTGTAGGAAAATAGATTATTCATAGATTTCATAGAGTGGTAATATAAAATTTTGTATGTATGTATGTATCAACTCATAGACAAATATACTAAGTTTTTAAATAGGATTGTGTTGGCAGTCAAGTTAGCTCATCAAAAGTTTTTTAACTGAGCTCTGCGCTTCGCACGGCTGTTTTCTATAGATGACAGTAGTTAGGCTGTGTCAAATGCCTTTCGGAAACCTGATAAATCAGTAATGGCTGCTGACACACCGGAACATGATTTAATTGGTTTGGTTTCCGTGTAAAAATGGACAGGAAAACAGTCATACTCTCATAATAATACTAAACTTTTTAATGTTACTAATTATGAATATTAATGTTTCCTCAGGCACGTCTAGATAATTCAGTGGAATCAATCGCTCTATGTAACTTCTGGCTAACATCACTAGCCCGAACTTGAATTCTAACTTGAACTGGATTTAAGACTTGTAACCACAACCAATTCTAAGTCTAGCTTTTAGACTGGCTTTAAAATTAAGGTAACTGTTTGTGTACCTAGTTGGGTAAGTATTTTCAGCTAATTTTAGTTTTGAACTTTATTTCATGAAATAATTCACATATGAGGTACAACTAGAGTAGGTTTGTAGTAAAAGTAATTGAGACAAAAAAAATTGACGGATTACGATCTAAACAGAAAAACATTTTTCTGAAAGTAATATAATGTTAATTTAACCGGGGACTTAATGTTAAAAGCTTTAATTTTATATCAACCTACAACTATTCCTAGCAGAGATCTTAATAGTAAGTGTCGAGGAAAGTCTTGGATATATTTTTTGGATTCTTTTAACCTGATGACAAACGATCTGAAGAAGGTCGAAGGCATCCAATCGTTTCGGAAATTATTGAGGGAGGCCTAAGTCCAGCAGTAGATTGGCTGTGGCTTAAATGATGATGCTTAATTTAGCTCTATTATTTATTTATTTTACACTTCTTTGCATAAAGTAAAATAAAACATAAGTATGTTACATAATACATGAACACAGTTTGTATACAAAAGGCGGCCTTATCTCATAAGCAATCTCTTCCAGGAGGCAACCTTAGGGTGGTTTGAAATATAAAACAAAAGAGAGATACGGATATGGTGCATAAATAATAGAACAACGCTAGGCAGAATAACAGAAATACACGATACATAAACTACTTAAAATAAACACTAATATACATAAATAAACTATAAAAATACACGAGAAGTGGAGACTGAAACAAGATGTACTCAGAGGAATGAAGCTACATTAAGGAAATTATCCTTAATTATCCTTGATTTAGCCTGTTGGTCGCATCGCTCGTGACAGTAATCACATAGTATGTGATAACTGGTAGATGACCTTATTAAAATACTGCTCTAATAAGCCAGTTTCCAGACCAGGGTCAAAATACTAACATTAAAATTAGTCCGTCATTTAGGGAATCAAAATATATTGGTGACGTATTTTTTCTTTTTATCAATTGAGCAATAAATTATAAAGATATAGCGCATCAAAGTTTAGGAGTGGGGGCTCGTGACGTCACATATTGGAAAAAAGTGTAGCACACTGTGACGTCACAAGGAACTTCAACGCGCCATATCTTTACCATTCTTTGTTTAATAAAAAATATGTTTTTAATTATCTGACGAACTAATTATATTTTTTTAGGAAACTATCCTATTTACCACCTAAAATGCGACGTTACCCGACTTGATAAATGAGTAGTGCATAATCAGTTGCTCTAAAAGGCTACAAATCATTCATCAAAGGCAGGTTATTACACATAATTGCATTCGTGCGCGAACGAACCTTGGTTGCGTTATAGTATGTGCCTTTGTCTGACTAAAGTACGAGATATGTATGGAAATACTACTTTGGAGCTTTTAATTTACGTTGTATTACGGACTTTCCGTGTATTAGGCATCGTAAAATGTGAAGTCTAGTTTTATATACCGACGGTAAATGAGTGAAAAACTTGGGACGTGTGAATAAGTACTTATTTTTCTTCTTCGTCTTAGTGTGTATTCCTATTTGCGTCGCCTTACTAGGAGCCTAGGGTACACTTTAATCATGGTCCTAGATTTGGCAGTACTGATTAGGTATTACTTTTTTCTCGTAATTGTCTCTTTATTTATTACATTGGAGCGACTGCTGTCTGACCTTTGTAGCCCTTTTTCTTGAGTGAATTAGTTAACCAATTGTAGCAAATTAGACTCGCCCTTGACCGATTTAATTTTTTAAATTCGTCTAATAGGTAGATTCCGCCATTGTCATGTTCAAATAAATAAATCTTACGAATTAGATACCAACCTACGAAGCTAAGGTACTAAAGATTTGTATATAGACATATTATGTGTATGTAGGCAATCAATCATGTATAGTAAGTAGGTGTATGGGAACAAAAAGCATCCATTTTGTTGATTGTATCCCCCTACCCACGCGCTTCAATCTTCGTTTCGTGAATTTTGACCTTTAAGTTTGAAATAGATATAACGCCTAATAAAGTCCTTCCCACACTAATGCTTCTGAGGGTACTTAGTATTTTTTTTGCACAAGACTGCGCTAGTGGGACATGGAGGGCTATTTTTGAGAAGTGTGGCTCACTCTTAATAGGTAAGTCGAATGATTTTTGTTTGATATCGATGATTTAATTGGACATACTCGTCGACCAATTTTGATTCGGCTCACCGGTTTTGGGCGAGTTATATGTACTTCTCAAAAATAGCAGCCCTGAGATGAGATTTAATATTAGCTTAATTATTCTCCTGGTAGTAACCTGGAAGGTATAATGTTCCTAATAAGCAGAAAAATATCAGAATTAAGGTCTTAGCTATCTCGGCATATGTTATTACTATGGAGCGACTGAATGACGTAAAAATATTTATAGAATATATAATAAGAAAACCAGTACCACTCATGTCTTACACATTTCCATAAAAAAGAAAAAAACACAAGTGTAGATACACCAAAAATCAATTTACAAAATATACAATTCACTATTCGTATTCTCAAAGAAATTATTTAAATTTGTAATCAAATTAAAAAGAAAATGATTTTAATCATGGCAGGTTAACGTTTCGACGAGGGCCTGATATTGTAATGAAAAAAAATAAACACGATGCAAACCGATTGGCCTTTTGGCGGGAAAATCTGCGTAACCCTGTTTATTTAGCTTTGTTCATAAATCTGTCATATACAGATTGTTTTTAGTTTGGTACTTTTAATAGTACTGTTCTTCTGATACATTAGATTTCAAAATAAGCTGGATATTAAAATAGGTTAAAACAAGCTTTTTAGTATGATAGGTAAGTACTTGTATTCCACTATCATTAAGTAAATTATTATTTCAATTAAGTATCTATTTATCGTTTTGCTAATGGTTGACTGATAGAAAAAGCTTTTAGCATAATGTTCGCCTTTATTTAAAATATGTTTACTTGTGGTACAATAGTATTTAAATTTGTTAAAATACATAAAATCCGATTTTTAAGAATCTTATATCATTGGTTATTCAACTTCAACTAGTTAAGGCAATAAAGGAAAACAAACTAAGTAAGTATGTAAGTAAACATACTCACGAAAAACATAATCTACCATCGGGCAGACGGGTAAACAGGTATTTATCGGATTTAAATTAGCTATTCCGGCGACTGTTAGCGCGATTTCAATAATTCGCTACCCCGCCGCAAATCGGAATTTATTCGGGGAAGAATTTTACTTATCCGGGAACTTTGATACGTACAGATATATTTTATTGTACAATCGATATAAATAAAAATATACGGGCAAATCCAACAAAGATTAACCTAGCCCATAAGTAAATTCGACACTTGTGTTATACTAATTCAACGATAATATTTTTACAACAAACAATATAACACATATCGTTCTGGATGGTACCTCGTTCAAAGAATATCCATTGCTATACAAAGAGGAAATGCAGCTAGTGTAATGGGTACCTTTGAACCGGATGCTATCCGGGGAGGAATTTTTTAGTACTTGTAACATTTGTGCAACTGTTATGAATGTAATTATTATTAATATAACACAACACTTTTTTGTACAACAAAGAAAGCAATAAGACACATATAAGTATAGATAAACACTCAAGCCCAGGATATTTGACAACAGTGTGGTGATCGAACCCAATACCTCCTGACTAGCGACACACCCCGGACACTCCATACAACAGCGCCGAGATTACAACTACTACGATTCGGTCGCGTTCGCACGCGCGTCAAAGTGAGTGATGTGTGAGTATCACTCGTAGGTTTGGTTATTTACCGTATCTGCGTCATATTTATCCTTTGTATTATGCTCCATGTAGTTATCCGTCGCGGCAGCGCTCCGAAATGTCATCTTTGCATTGTTTTGCTCTCGATCGGTGAGGTGGAGGAGGTATCTGTTTCTGGTGGGAGGTGTGAGTGTCTGTTCTGTACGTTAGTACTATTAATAATTCTGTGCTAGCGGACTAGATTGTTAACCATTAGAATAGAATAGAAAACGCCAAAGAGATCGTCAAAATGTTATCAATCTCTGGCTTTCATTGGAATTGCTTCGACATACACAACCGAAATGAAAAAAAAAAATGCGTTAATAATACAGACATTATAGAAAGTTTGTCAACTCGCTAACTCAACTAACTTTATTTAAACATACATAACTAAATCTGCTTACAAGAAAAGAGTCGAATTCAAACGTCAACGTATTAACAAATCTAATACAGTTAAAAATAGCTTATCGGACTTAAAGCTGTTTCATTAACTGTTGTAAAAAGAGCTGCGTCTCAACTTAAGGGCGGAGGAATCAACATTGACATTCTGACACGGAGCACCCCTTAGCAGGGGTCGTTGAACCGCGGTGCAGCCAGGATGTGGCCGATATATCGGGAACCATTTAGGGAAGATAACAACCCGACAAATAGAAAAAAGAAACAATTTTTTGGTCAATAAGTTTATACTAAGTGAATAATATGTATGGTATAGTAATCTTGTGTATTACATGTATGTATTTACACAAATATTACATACACTGTAAGTATATTTGATTAGATTGTATTTGTTCGGTTATAGTTATATGTATAGTATCCCGCACTGCCATCTAGACATTAGACATAATTTATTTTGGTATTAACAAATAACACGCATAGTTAATCAGATTTTAAAATAATAAACACATCTGTTTATCTCTTAGTTGCTTTTTCCCGCAGCTCCGCCTGCGTCAAAAACTAGCCTATGTTAGACCTCGCGTCTTCATCTATATTCATACCAAATTTCATCAAAATACGTTCAGCGGTTTAGCCGTGAAAGCGTAACTGACAGATTTTCGCTATTTATAATATTAATATGGATTTCAAACATGAGTTATGGTTTTGCTCAGTGGGGATCAAAAAATTTGATTCCTAACAAGTATAAAAGGCTTTCAGTACTTAAATCTGATATAAACATCCAATCATTTAGGTTCTCTATGCATATAAATATCGCTGTTAAATTACCCAAAAGTTCATTGTTACTTAGATAGATTAGGAATCAGCGTTAATTTTTGAATTGTTTATTAAATTAAATAACCTAAGTATTACTTTTCTGCATCTTTAAAGTCTGCTTATTCAAAAATCAGTAACTTTCTTTTTCGCAAATTCTACTCTTGTTTCATATTACACCACTTAAATTTCAATCTATTATACTATAATGCGTTATAAATCAGACAAATGGTTTTGCCGCCAAAACGGTATAGCCGTATGTCCACCCTACTTGTTTCTATGGGATATCGATTATTCGGAGTCCGACGCGCCGCCGCGCCTCGCCTGCGGGGTAACTGCGTAACTCCAGTACTACCGAGTAGCTTGATACCGTTATCAAAATATACTACTAATAACGGTGAGTAACGTTAATTCTATAATGTTAAAACTATCATGATAAAAAAAGGTCGCAGGCAATCGCTGGATGCAGGCTGCTTGCAACCGGTAATTATTAGACTGATTGCGGCTGAAATGATGATGATGAAAACTGTGGGTATCGTTAAAATAGTCTGTATATTTTTTAAGTAATTTCGACTATGTTTGCAGGTAACCTTAGTCTTTAAAATTATTAACAACGCATTATCTAAATAACTAAACAAATAACGCTAACTCTGTTGTAGGAAACGTTACTCGATTTAATGTTAATACAAGCCCTAATACGGAGATACTTCTTTGTAAACTTATTTGCGGAAATCTTTCACTTTTCTACCCAAATATGTGTATCTGACGAAAATAGTTTGCTTTTCAGGTGAAAAGAAATAACATAAAACTTTTTTATATGAAGATATTTGATGATTTTTATGAGGTAGCTTTCGCCTTTGTGTGTGACAGACAGTGATTTTCTCCCTTATCCCTCGGAAATGCCATTAAATTCAGGGTTTAATCATTACGCCATAACTAGTCACTCCCTTCTTGCATAATCGGAATAACTTCTTGTACGAGTATATTTGTGTGTGTGCAATACTTACAGACTTTTATATAATAAAAGTACTTTACCAAATAATAGTTTATTTTGAAATAAAAACATATCAAAATTTAGACATGCCATTTACCTTTATACGTTGATGTAGTATATCTTTTGAAAAGGCAAAGGACAATTAATTGTATTACAAGTTTTTGTTGTGTCTGTTTTTATCAAAACAGGGATTGTATAAAAGGTAATATAAAGAATCTGTGCATGAAGCCAAGTCAGTTGCTATGTTTTTTGACAAAACTCAAATTCGACTTATCTCTATAAGCGCGAGGATCGCACCCCTGAAGTCATTCGCTGAAAACAGGAATCTCCTAAAAGTAGGTAGGTACTACCTGTACAGAGTAAAACTGGTTACTTTTTTTCTTTACTACATGATTTTTTTATTACTACACCACGTTTACGCAAAGTAAACTTGCCTTAAAATATTAGTCTTGCCAACAATAACATTCAAACTATTGTTATGTGACCGGTTAGGTCACAATGACGAAATTCGGCGTCTTGAGTCTAGAACAAACCTAGATAGTTTGTAAGGCCGCAAGCTTAAGTAATTTGTTAACATTAGTTTTAATGGCTGACATTTAAAACTTCGGTTAGGAAAGTGACTGAGCGAGTTAGTCGGATTCACGCACTAAGGAGTTTAGTAACAGAAATAGATATATAACAATAAAAAAATATGGATTCGAATGGAATTACTGAGAACAAAGAAGGATATTATTTAAAATATATATATATATATATATTATAATGTTATTTTTGAAAATAGTGATTCACGCAAAATCGGTGAGTCGAATGATTTTCGTTCGCTGATGAATGAGGACGCCTTTAGAAATATTTTTGCCAGACATTATTGCTGGTCACTAACACATTTGTGTCGAAAAAAAAAACACATTGACTTGCTCTATGCCCGATGCGCTTAGTTATTGGAATAGGTATATTGCATGGAGCAATTACAAAGAGGAGATGTCGTAATAAGTTGCTCCATAGTATATTGGTATCAACTGGAGACAGTACCTACCATTAAAAAAAAATTGACTTCTGTTTATCCTATAGTCGCCTTTCCCGACATCCACGAAAAGAAAGAAAGTGATCTATTCTAAACAACACTACCTGGAAAATCTTTGTTCGGACAGGTTCTGGTTATCTGTAGTTTATGTAAATAGTGCGCGTGTGTGTATGAAAAGGGACACATCCCTGTTTGCTTGGCTGTATGACAGGGTGGGTTTGCATGGTAAACATATTGAAGGTATAACGTACATTTTGATTGAATCCTGCGGTTTTGTTTCCTATGCTGTCATATCGCCTGACAAAAGGTCGTGTACTTTTATTTCCATTTTATAAAAATAAAAATCTCACAAAAATTTTGACATTCATCGGTACACTTTTATCGATCTTAGGACGTTCCAATTGTAATTGACTATTTTCTAATATACCGGCATTTGTCCTTTAATTTTTTGTAGTCCATTTGATTTATCTGCATCCTACCAGTCCTACTAGGATAGGGACAGACCCCTTTTTCACTTAGTGTAGACATTTTTATGAAATAACTTAAATTCAATTAAAATGTTCAAGAAGTGTATTCCATGAAAATGCCGTCTAAACAAAACGTTTACAATCTCTACGTTTTGTATGATGTCGCCAATAGAGTAAGGTAAGGTTAATTAAATTCACAATACAAAAATAGATAATATTTTTAGTATTGGTATTTTTAAATGTATGTATTTCATGAAAAAAATAAATTATTACCGTCTAGATTATTCAACCATGGCAGAACAAAAATAGCATATTAATAGTGTGTGTGTGACAAGGGACGCGTCTCAGTTGTATGACAGAAACGGTGTTTGTATTGGATATAATGTTAATTAGTTTCATGGTGCTTTAATATTCATCATTATCATCATCATTTCGTGTATGTTACATTGTCAATCAACCATGTCTTTTTTCTTTCTTCTTTATCCTGGCGTGTATTTCTAGTTACGTCGTCAGCTTACGCTTCGGAGCCTAGGTTACGTCTTAATCATGGTCCTAGATTTGACAGCACTGTTTACAGGGTGTGCATTGTCAATTGGCCATGTTCATCCTGGTGTCAGAGTTGTTCGGAACCGCCTTTTACCGCTTTTGGTATAATACATCGAATAAAGATTACAGATTGTCATGGACCACTTTGTGCCCTAAAAAATTGATGCGCTAAATTTAAAATCAAAATAAGAGATGTTTTAAAATTAAACTTGTGAATGATCCCAATATGTTTTTTGAATAGCCCAGTAAAATATTTGCATCATCATCATCATTTCGTGTAGGTTACATTGTCTATCGACCATGTACACTTGCATTAAGAAATATACAGAAAGGCATGTTGAATTTTTTTACAATGAGTCGCAATACTAAACTATATATCGCGTGTCGAAGAAGACTGGCCATAGATAAATTTGTAACTATACTGGGTTAGAATGAGGAAATGTTTAGGTATTTTAAAAAAAATGGTTCACATTGTGGTCCAATGGTAGAGAATGCTATTGATAACCTAAGTATTATTGAAGTAAGTACTTGTTGAACAATAAATTTATTAAATAAACCTAAATAATTCCTTTTGTAACTATTAAGTTTAAAATATAATTGTATAATCATAGACTAGAACAGACCGAAAATGTGAACTGTCGGCATTTACATAATTTAGGGCTAAATCAGACATGCTCTATTAAACAGCAATGGCGACGATGTCGGTCAATTTTTATGCCACTTTGTAAAACGAGGGATGCTATAAGTTTGACTGTGGGCGTATTTATAATTTTTATTGAGTAAATCAGGTTTTTTAGCGAAGATTCCTATAAAAATCTCATTTTATTAAAATTTCAATTAATAATTATTAAGTATTGGAATATTGATGTTAGGAAGGAAGTTTGCGAATACTATCTAAATTATTTAGTATTCATGTGTGTCGTATTTAGGTTCGTAAGCAGGAAATCAATTAATTGTTTTTTTGATAATGACAAAAGCATAGACTGCTAGTTAAAAAATTAAATTTACTTATAACAAATTATTTGACTGTTCCCCGCTCACTCATAATTTTTACTGATAATAGCAAAAAAGGTA
The DNA here is from genome assembly GCA_947363495.1 of Euzophera pinguis. Lineage (NCBI taxonomy): Eukaryota > Metazoa > Arthropoda > Insecta > Lepidoptera > Pyralidae > Euzophera > Euzophera pinguis. Next base: position 5,056,739 of record OX376170.1, on the reverse strand, counting down.
AGTACTTTGTTTTCTTTGAATTTTGACTCTAGCTAGGCATATAATATAATTAGCTACAAACTCATCTAAGATTATTGCTTTATCTTACTTTATCACCAACAACAAAAATGCAACTCGAATGAATTAACGTTTCATAACTCAGTTCTAATTGTAGAGACATAATTTAGTTCCTCTAATGAAATAACTATAGCAATTCCAAAAAGTTACGGGTTTTGAAAAATAAAACCAAATTATTTTTAGCCATCGACAAACCACTATCATATTATATATCTCAATTGTGTGTGCGTTAGCTTTTATCTCAGATCATTAATCATAGTCCTCTAGGCATAGCTTAAGTAATTAAAAACAAAACACTAATTTTAGGCTTTCAGTTCGCCGCCAGCTAATAACTGTAGGAAAAAAGGAAACCTTTTGCAAGAACTAATTACGGGCTATAATTTCACTTTACATTTAAAATTTTAATGTCAATTTAAAGATTTGCAAGTGTTATATTTGTAAAGATGGAAAAATCATAAAAAAGAATGATATGATCGAAATATGGTGAAGACTTATAAAACGAAATAAAAATATGCAAAGAGTCACAAAATAACAGCTCAATCAGATTCGAATGCTTGCTTCTGCTCCTAACATCAATCCACGTGTAAAATTCATATGCGGTGCGCGTCTGATGTCAAAGGATTGGTCTTATTGGATTTTGGCGGGGTTACGGTCTTACGGTTCTAAATTTGAGAGAGTATTGAGCCGGGCGCGCCAGAGATAAACAAACATTTTGTTAATGCGCGTAATTTTATTTTTTATTTTTATTCGTTAACATTGTAAGTGGCCAGGACTGAGAAAAGGAAAATTATTTAAACTAACGGTGTGAAATTGTTATCTTTACGTCTGTATGAATTCAATAATGATACTTTTTTACGTTATATGTTTTAACTTTCTCTAGTTTAAATTGATATTATAGCTAAGAAGATGATAATGTTAGAAGTTCTTGATAGCGAGTTTCTGACAGAGATTGAAGAGGAACTTATAGAGTAGAATTTGAGTAGAGCTTATAAAGAAATGTTAAGTTGTTAAAAATTTACAAAATATCTTAGATTACTAATTGATGTCGCGCGCGCCGCAGATACCAATTATTAATATAAGCGAATGATATAACAATAGTCACTAAATTATTTTAATTAATAAACGATTTTACGATAAAATTTACTTACAGTAAATATACATTTTATAACTAAAAGTGACTTACACGTGCTAACTTCACCTCCGGTACCCTAGCTGCTTTGGATCTTGCTAAATGCTTTGAGCTGGCTAAGAAATAGACAACCAACCTACTATTTTAGTCCATTAATCTATATCAGTTTAAAAGGTAAAAGCATTTAAGTAAATAAATCTTTTGCGACAATAACAATATTAATATTCTCCCACTTTTCCAGTTTTAAGAAGTCACGTGCAGTTAAAAGCAAATGGAGATAAACAGCAACGCGGCAAACAATACAGTTCATTTTACAAATTATTTACAAAAAATATTACCATGAAAATTCACATTAAAAAGCCAGTGGCGGCAACATATTTTATTTTGCGCGAAACACTCGGGATTATTCATTCCTGCCGCAAAATGTTCAACTTGTCGCCCGACTAGTCTGCCGATTTGACTGATTAATGTACGGCGGACTCTACAAATCTGACCAACATATCTTGAGCTGCCACGCTGCTAGCTGGTTCAACTAAACAGCCTAGAAATTGGGCGATAAATGAAGCGGGCATAGTTCTAAACTATTTGGTAGTATGTGTAACGTAAGATTTTACGTAAATTAACTTTAAGGGCACTTCAATATACCAAAACCTTTAGGAGATTACGGTTTTCGTGTAAGCGTGTACATTAGCCAGTCTCGGTCACTCATGTGGTTTCTTTGTTATAAGTTTGGCTAGGAACGGCGAACGAAGTAATTAAAAGATTGAAAGTGTACACTCACAGTGTTTTTGCCCGTGGTTTTGCCGATAAATAAAGCAAATGTTTGAGAAAATGTGTCTGTGGAAAGTACACATCTATCGACATAGCATGTTTCGCATGGTTATAGAAAGGAATTTCGGATTTAAATATATATTATATTCTCATATAATTCAATAAGGATTGTAAAAAACTTCGCTCTATCACAGAGACTTCTTTTTCTTCCTGAATTAAATATGACCAATAAATTATTTGACCATTGATCTAATAACATAAAAAATGTAATTTTAGTTTCGTAAAGTACAGCCTGTTACAGTAAATTTTGGTATTAATATAGGTAAGACTTTCACTAAAATTATATGTATTATTTTTTGCAATTGTCAATTAAGAAATCTATCTTGTTTGATCAAAGACATATAATTTCTAAATCAAAAGTCCAAAGCCAGTCTTATAATAAAATAGTTGCCTTTAATCAGACACAGCATAATTGGGATATCAACCTTTGATGGTATTACTTTCTCCGCAATCTATAAGCAAGAGTATCACCCCTAGACCCCGTCTCTTTCTCTCCATGAGACAGAAGATACAAGTCTCATCTCACCCTTGTTTTGTGCTCTACAGATGGCATTGCCTTACGTAAAAAAAAAGTAAAAAAAAAATACTTCGGCGCGTGTGGTCAAGGCGATAAGCATTGGATGTTTTAAATTACTTCACAAAGACTTTACACACCCGTATTTTTTTTTAAAGTGGCGAATACTGTGACAATTTTTATGTTAAATTTTACTTGCCGACATTATTGTAGATTTTTTATACCATTGTACCCAGTTTGTTTATTCATGTCTTACTTTGTTCATTCTGTGCATTATAAATTCAAACGTCGCATCAAACTATAATTAATTACTAAAGGTAATTTTTGGAAAAGAGCTACACACAATTAATTGTGAAAATTACAATATTCCGTTACCAAAAAATGTTATCATAATCAATAAAATATAAAGCATATACCTACCTAGTAGGTACCCTTTTTTTCATCATTTCTATTTCATAAAACTTTAGTTTTTTTTGTACAGCAGCATGTACGAGTAACCTGCGTGTAGTTAAAGATTTTAAACATAAAATTAATTAATATCTAAGTTGTATAAAATTATGAATATTTCGGTATGTACATATAGGATATTTAAATAAATATTTCAAAATGCTATGTTGTTAACTCTACCACAAACTAAGCTCTACTTTGGCATGCTAGGTAGAGACAGAGTTTATTTTCATTATGTAACTACAAATTTAATTAAAGTCAGAAGAAGTTTTTATGTTAATTTTGTTCCGGTTAGAGTTAATAGAAGCACGTTTATGGCTTTTAATAACCGACACAAAACAAGAGGTGTTCTAAGTAGGTATATCTGTATTGTCAAGTTTTTATCTGCGTCACCGCAGCATTCAACTGATTTTGGCGCAATTTTTTTTCAAAGAAACGGGCGTGGTATAAATATTTAGTCGGTTTGTTTTTAGAGTATTTCATTCAAAACATTTCTGTCAAAATGCCAGCAAAACACAATGCAATACAAATACTCCTTACTCACAGTTAATTTGTCAATTCTTTGTACCAAAATAAAACCTGCAATAAATTCATGAAAAAAGTTATGACCAATATGTAAATTTGATCATCTTCTTCTTATCGTAGTATATTAAATATCACAGATCACTACTCAATAATAATATCTGTCACCACGTAAACAGCTAAACTCTGACTACGATTACCTGCCTACGGAACACCTGTTCGAATAGGTTGTGTGTATATTTATCCTGCAACAGCAACTCATTTTGTCTATGCCTCAGTCGATGGGGCGTCATTGTCCCATATGGCGGAGGGGAGAGAAAAATTATACATTATGGTGTTACAAGGGTCGGCTTGCTTCACGAGATGTGCATTTTGGGATAGTGATTCCTGATACAGATCGGCTTAGTATATGAATGTAAATATACAAAATATGTCTTGAGGAATAGGCTTGTTTCCAGGGTCAAAATATTAACATTAAAATTAGTTCGTCATTTAGTTAGGGAATTTAAATATATTAATAACGTATTTTTTTCTTTTGTCAATTGAACGTTAATTATAAAGATATAACGCATCAAAGTTTAGGAGTGGGGGCTCGTGACGTCACATATTGCGAAAAAGTGTAGCACACTGTGACGTCACACGGAACTTAAACGCGCCATATCTTTACCATTCTTTGTTTAATTTTCAAAAGAAAAAATACGTCTCCAATATTTTTTAATAATCTAACTGACGGACTAATTATATTTTTTTTAGGAAACTTATTATTGCAGTTTATGATTTTATAATTTTTTTGTTACATGCGTTTTCTTAATCGAGTGCATTCCAAGGATGTTACGTGAACCTATTGAAATTAAAGAACATCCTAATTTCCTAAACTACACTAAACTTTGTTAGTACTATTATGATTCTGTGCCTTTGTTCCCAGTACTACCTATTGACTTCTTAAGCCGTTTTCTCTCTACTACATCAATTATTAATAAATAATCGTTCGAGTAGTTTTAACTAGGCAAGCTTTTTTTCAAAAAACATTTAAAAGAAAAGATTTTAATTGTCATACTAAATGACGATGAGTAAGTCGGAAAACATGGATTTTCACAAAAAAATATGTCTTTTGATTATGGATTAAGTTTGTCATTTAAAAGCAAATTTTCGAGTGTCGATTCGTGTGCCTCGTTTGTCAAAAAAGCAGGTAGTCAGTCTTTGTGTACTCTATTGTTGTAGTTTTGTATTATTTGTTAAACATTGCTTAGTTATGATTTATCTGGAGGCATGAGAGTGGGCTCTTAAAGGTAAAAAAATAGTTCCAATGTGTGCTAATAGATGGCGCTACTGCTACCGAATTAAACATTTTTGGAACTGAATGTCAATTCGTGTCAATTCATTCATAATATTTCTATAAAATTTAATCATAAAATTATCTTAATAATCATTCATTATGGTTGAATATTAAAAATTTGGTGAAATAAGTATAAAATAAAGTCTTTTTATCATTAAACACGATTTTTTAAATTCAACAAGCTGACAAAGAGTTTTATTTTATTTGTTATGATTTATCTGGAGGCATGAGAGTGGGCTCTTAAAGGTAAAAAATAGTTCCAATATGTGCTAATAGATGGCGCTACTGCTAATGAATTAAACATTTTTGGAACTGAATGTCAATTCGTGTCAATTCATTATATTTCTATGAACTTTAATTATTAAATTATCATAATAATCATTCATTGTGGTTGAATATTAAAATTTTGGAATATTAAATCTTTTTAACATTAAACACGATTTTTTAAATTCAACAAGCTGACAAAGAGTTTTATTTTATTTGTTATGGAAGATATGCAGCCAAAAATTTCAAGATTAAACATTTGTAGAACATATTATAGTAACATACACATAAATTACATGCAGTTTCGATGTTAAACATCTAATTTACCAATTTCAAAAACGCAATGGGCTATTTTTCCTATTTCCTATTCGTTCGATTTGTGTTCTCCTGTAAGATATTTGAATTACTATACCTATATTGAAATTACCGAAGGGTTTATCTGTCGAAGGTAATGCATGTAATCTTTATGTTGGAATCAAAGGATTTTTTGTAAAGGCAGTACAAAATATACAAGCGGACCGCAAGATCCAAATCAACTAACAATGCGACCCGTAAAGATGAGAGGGAATTGAACTATATCATTTACTCTAGAACCCTACACGGGGTACTGGGGCACCCCACGAGTTTTATTTTTTTAAAAATCATTTCCTTAATTGGCAATGCACGGGTTTGACCTCCCGTGTATTTTCTTTATTATTATTATCCCGTGACAGCCGGCTGGCGTAGTTGTCTGGACGATTGTCTTGGGGTAGGATTAAAAGTACGTGAAAATATTAAAAAATATATTTTTGTGCTTATTGGAAGTTATCTAGTTAAACTATTAACAGAAATAAAATATTGATGGTCCAGACATTTGACCGAAGAGGTTATTTATGTTAACTAGCTATAAATTATTTTTTTTGTTGAAGTGTGCGTTTTCGAACAAATATTGACTACTAGCTTTTTCCCGCAGCTCCGCCTGCGTCTAAAGTAGCCTATGTTTGACCTCGGGTCTTCAACTATATTCATACCAAATTTCATCAAAATCCGTTCAGCGGTTTGGCCGTGAAAGCGTAACAGACAGACAGACTTTCGCATTTATTATATAAGTATGGATTAGGTATTTCTATGAATTTTCGAGTGTAGTTTTTGTTAACTCATGGATGCTGTACAAATTCGCGAGAGCTTATAACAACAACAACAATAAAGTTTATTCACACTTTCTCTAAAAAATTGGGAATGAAGCTATACAAAGAAGCATTTGATAGAGCGCCCATACAAATCCCAACTTTGAGCCGGGATATAAATCCTAATACGATGCCTGTCGGTCGTTCTGGGTGTGAACATCACTCACAGAGACGTTTAGTTTCTGCCCTGGCACCACGAAACGAAAAAGCGAGACAAGCAGCCCAAAGTACAAAGCTACAATTTTTTTGGAAACTTTAACATTTAAAAAAAAGTGTTATAATTGATTTTTAATTTTTAATTAAAAGATTGGATAAGGTTCTGAAAATAGTATATTAGTAATAAAAACCTGTTATTTAAAAATTGTTTATATAAAGTACTTTATTCACTTTTTTATTTTGAGGTGCGTAGGTTGCAATAACGTGTGCGCCAGGAAGTTTAGGGTTCCAGGGTTAAATGTCGTATAGTGAAATTGTTACTGTGTGTAACTATGCAAGCAAATATAGGCGGCTTAAATCGAAAATCAATCGATTAACCTAAAAAGTGCATCAACATTTAATTGCAGGGTGATAAAACGATAAGTCGATAATACATTGACGCTCCGACCCCATTTAATTCTGCGTCGACGGATGCGTTTTTTTTGCATCTGGGGGTTACTGACCGCACCGTCGCACGCGACTCTTTCCGCCTCGGTTTCGCTCGGTTTGTGCGCACCCTTAACCATAGACTAAATAAAGCCGCGTTACCACTTACGCGAAGTTAGGCGTACTTGAATTAACCAATCAAAATTAACCAGTAAGAATTTCAAGCATTGGGATTGGTTAATTTCACAGTCGCCCCGGCAGCAGTAGAAACGCGGCCTAACTTGCTAGCTGTTGATAGCTCGTCACTGGCTTTACTGTCTCGAATATTTACGACCCAATTTGAATAAACAATCAGTGTTGCCACTAAACATTGATATACACTCTTATTATAAGGAAGTTTATGTATGGTGTAATTGTAATATTATTATGTCTATTTAGTTTTTCGTTACGTGTATGTCTAGTCTTCTTATAGCTACAGTCTTAGCTATTCGTGTAAATGTTTTTGTTTACTTAAACGTTTTTGTGGAGCATACTAAAATTAAAGCATTGGTTTAAACTTTATTGTACAAAATATAATATAGCACAATAGAAGTATGTTTTGATCACTAACATCAGCAAATTAAATACAGAATGTTAAGGTAATGTTTCCTACAATAAAGTTACTTAAAGCAAACAAATTACATTTATAGTTATCTACATTTTTGACATATCCAATTTTTAGATCTAGGAATTATAACATGCTCAGAACTATCAAGAATAATTAATTTGCATAATATGATACATGCAAAATGTTAAACTTTTTCAACAGTATTTTATGTTTATAAGTATTTTTGATTTTAAAATAAAACATACATACCAAAATTGCAAATTACTTTCAACCAATATAATAAATATTATTTTGAGCAAAACAGTAGGTATTAGGTATTTCGTCAGTCCGTCAAAATAATTAGGAGAATGTTCCTAGATACGCTTTAAACACTCGAGATTAGGCAAAAACATCTTCGCTGTTATTTATTTATTATAGGTATATTCAGTAATAAATAAGTATGTTACTTAAACATATGCCACCTCTAGAAATATTCTACTCATACAGCTCTACTAAATCCTCTAGCGGTTTTGAAATTCAACAGCAAATAAACACATTTTGTTACTGCCTGTGCAACAATGTTTAATTTACCCCTGATGACTGTTCACCTAATTGCAAATACATTGACAGGTTATTTAGAGCATATAAATTTAAATAACCTACAAAAAAGGGGATGAAAAGTGCACAGAATAAAATATTAGGAACTCATCATTTCGCATGCGCCACGGACTCCTCGGCGGCGATATGGTTCTTAATTCAAAATATCTTAAGTCTAAGGTTGGTATGTGATTTTGAGCCATAGAGTAAATTAAAAAAGTAGAAAGTAAACTGTAGCTGGCTGGAATATTGAACGTTTGAAATAAGAACGCGTTGGAATCGCGTGTGTTCGGGTATATTCGGGTGCCGCCATAGCGCACGTGCATACGGCAATTGGGCGGCGGCAAGGCGTCACGCTTGGGGCGGCAGGGTTGCCGCTTAGCTGGTTTTATGAACGCTCGACGAGCTTTGTTTAATTTGATAAACTTTCAGTTACGACTTAGCAATGAAACGTCTATTAAGAATATAACCTTTTTTAACACTCATCAACATAATTAAAATGTTCGGTACGGAATTTTCTTAGAGATCTGAGCCTACTTATTACTTTTTTTTTTTACTGTATAATGAAACAGTTTTATGCAAACGAACGTACCGTACCTACTTTCGATTTACTAATTTCGTCACTAATTTAAGTATGATTAAAACTAAAATCAAACTGATTAAAACTAAAATCAAACTGATTAAAACTAAAATCAAACAAAGAATAGATATTGTCATATTCCTATATTAAAACTTTTATATTTAAGCATATTACTTATGTAACTGTTTGATGTCCCCTTAATAAATAACGCGTTTTTGAACATTATTCTTTATTACGTTATAATGGCATTCGTTCTAAAGATTCTCTTTATAATTTAAATAATCAGTCAGCATAATGTAAAACAAAAAATAGAAGTGTTTTTGGAAATATGTGGATAGTAACATGACCCAATTAGTAAACAAATCCGCATAAATACTCATCTAAATTTCAGCTTTTGCCCTCGGCTCCGCACGCTTATTTATTGTTTTTTTTTTACGTATATAAAACTGTATGGTACTGAAAGAACATTGTTACAACAAAATAGAAAACAACAAAATGCGTACTTATCCCTGATTAGCATCTCTTTCAGGTAATAAGAGCAACTTTAATTCTACCAGATTTTAATAACAATACGAACTGACTTTGGCTAACATAGTTATTATTACCAAGAAGGACAAAGGTATCCCATTGAAGGAAAAACTACTGTTATATCCTGAATTTGGGGGAAAAGCTAGGGATGGAATACACATACAATAAATAAAAGAGTAGACCACGGGACTAGCTTGTAAAACTGTAGATAAGCTACAGCTATCTAGCTAAAAGGTAAAGGCCTTTTACGACTTCAATTGCATTACCGAGGCAAAAATGGCTCCAATTACGGATCTATTTATTATACGTATCTATTTATAATTTTTGAGTAAATGTAGATTAATATTGTCTCATCTAAATCTATATTTGGGGTATACAAGGTCGATTTAGCATGTAACCCACTCATGAATGAACAAATAAATCTATTATTGCAACACAATATCGAAAATTTTAAAGTGTGATCTTTGTTCAAAAGAGAAAAAACGTCGTAAATAAAAATAGGTCCGAAATGAGAGCACATCTTGGCTCGATCTGTTATAAGAACCGGTTTCGGCTAGGTCCGTTACTGGAGCCGATTTTACCACTGTCTGTAATGGGAGCCGCTTTAGGTTCATAATAGGAGCTTTTACCTAATTATGCTTTAACTACACAAACTACAACTCAAGCTTATCAGCGGTAGTATCAAGCTGTGAAAACAGTTGATAGAGTGCCAGCAATCATTTGTCGGGATCGGGGGACACAGCCTGGAGTTCGCAATCCCGGTTATCCCGGACGATTAATAATACTTACTCAGGAAAATGTACACGATATGTACAGTAGAAAAATGAGTAGCAGAATTTGGTATATTTTGGATGTTACTATTAGCTATTATAAAAAGTAGTAAGCTCGCACTAGTACCAGAATTTGAGCTTGCAGTAGTCACCTAACTCTTGTTTACAGTATAGTTTTGCTGAGTTAAGGAGCCCTATTTTTGAAATGTATGACATAAATGTCGGACGAAAATAATTCGATATCGATCAAAAATTATTCGACTCAGAAGCAGGCCTATCTAATGGAAAGCAGTCACCGTTGCATATCAACCTGCAACTCTTGATGATGATGACAAGGTTTTTTTAAGAAATTATAAGTATAGTATACAAATAAGCGATCGAACTTGATTTGGAAAAGTTTCTAAAGTTGCTTAATTTATCACATTATAATATTTTTTTCTGGCATAATTCTTATTTTCTAACATGTCACAGAAAAAATGATTCCGTGGATTTATAGTCTGATAATTTTTTTTGTGGTGAAAAAGATTGAGTTAGCCCCGATACATAATTTTAATCAAAGAAAAGAAGAGCTTATGATCACTTTAACTTCCAAAGGTTGTAGTCCACTCTACTATTTATTCTATAATCTGTGTACTTACTAAGACAGACGAAGTCTAGACAGATGTCGTTACATGAAAGTCTGAAAAAAAAAACAGCAACGTCGAAATTTAGCTTGAACATTTTCGGTTAAAAAAGGTCGTTGGCTTTGCATTGATTTTTGGAAGTCGTATCTACATACGCATCTTTGATGGATCTATGACACTATTTATCGTATTCTTAGTACCTAGATATTTTTTTCTCTTCGTCATCTTTGTCCAAGCGTACTTTCCAGCAGCGTCCAGTATTTTTTTTTCTACTACGAGTATGTGCAAAAGGTGCCCACTTTTTTTTTGTTTATTTATTTTTATTCCATCTTTTATGTAGTTTATATTGACACAACAAATGGTTTTGTGCACTCATGGAATAACTTAAATCATGAACCTCAAAACCAATATGGGCTACCCATACTAATATTATAAATGCGAAAGTCTGTCTGTCTATCTGTCTGTCTGTCTGTTATGCTTTCACGGTCAAACCGCTGAACGGATATTGATGAAATTTGGTATGAATATAGTTGAAGACCCGGGGTCAAACATAGACTACTTTTTCACGCAGGCGTAGCCGCGGGAAACAGCTAGTTATTAATAATTGGCTTTTGATAACATCCCCTTTTTTAATTGGAACTGGGTATTCACTCTGGCTATGGCCGAGGGATTAAATAGGGTTTAGGACATAAAATTGTAAAATTATAACCTAAGTCACTTGTTTGTATGTTAGACTGATAGAAGATTGGCCATTCTGATATCTCGACGTTCTTATACTAACCCAACTTACTGCATGCCGTAAGTTGGTATCAGAAACAGCAACCAAACATTGAGTCGGTATTTTGTTCAAAATTTCTAGGAATGACTGAAATGAAAAATCTGAAGACTAAAAGTCCAGCAGTACTCGAAATTTCTCGTTTAATACAAAGTGTACCTATCAGTGACAAATACAAATATCTTTTCGCTTTCATAACTTAAGATAAATAAGATACTTTATGTGCGTCTCGTGACTAAACTAACGGCTTTGTAGATAAAAGTAAAAAATTAACCTAAGCTATTAATATGATTTCGCTATTGTTTTAGAAGTCACCCCGTATAACCTAACCATTTGAGATGTTTCCAAATTCCAGACCAGACGCAAGATTAATTCATCTGAAATTGAAGATTTTATAAGCGACCTTCATATTTTTACACTTATAAATAAATAATTACTTCTTTTTGAAGAAAACCTAAAAGTCTAAAATTCGGCTGGCGCGTTGCCTTCACAGGGTTATTGAAAGGAAGATTCATTAATTTTCTTAAAGCTAATTTAATTATTTTAAATAATCATATTTAATAACAAATAAGCATTTTGATTTGATAGAAAAAGTAAAATATAGTATACTAGCTCCGCCTATGTCAAAAAGTATCCTATAGTTAGTAAGTTTGAATCCGGGTCTTCAACTAAATATATTCATATCAAATTCCATCAAAATCCGTTCAGCGGTTTGGCCGTGAAAGAGTACGGACAGATAGGTAGACAGACAGACTTTCACACTTATAATAATATAATATTATCTAGTATATAGATAAAGTATGAGCTACTATCAAAATGAACAATCGCTGAATAGATTCAGAGAAAAATATTGTCTGAGGAAAGTTGTTGACTATATTTTACCTTTCTCTTAACATAGTCTATTGTGGAATATACGTTTAAGAACGCAAAAACCTGCTCGACAATTACTTAGTTGATAAACAACATCCAAATTGACCTCCAACACCCACATTGGAGGTGAATCAATCCATTCAAGGTCCAGTAAAAGGTACGCCAATTTGGTTAGAGACCTCTTGTACAGACCTAAACAAAGGTAATGATAGGTCTTTTTATCCTGGATATGGACTTAGTACGAAATGAAGATTCCCTTTTATGTTTCACTAGTTTTAGCTCAGGGCTTCGCTCTTGTGAGTATATTGGGAAATCCGTTGTGAGATGACGTCTGCTTAGCAGTTTTATCTATCTCATCCTGCTACATGTTTGATTGCAGCTAATAAAGGAGCTGACTTGGTTTGGTACGGACTGTGTGCTGACAGGAAACTGACGTAAAGTAAGAAACTCTCCTACTTTTAATTCGATAAGTTTTGAAATCTGTATGCTTGTTTTTTTCAGGCTGTATGGTCGATGATGGCACATGAACACTATATAACATTTAGTAATAATGTTATTCTGGAAAGCTAAGGTAATTTCTGAGATAGTATAGCCTAGTACTACGATAGGCCATGGATTTGATTATATAGTACCTCGGGGTCGATCGCGCAAACTGCAAAATAATTTAACGTATTTACAATTTATCACCGATTTAACATACTCAAAAATAGCCCTCGCGGTTGTGTTTTGGTTTTGGTAAATACGTTAATAGCAATAGTCATTTTGCTGCCGTCACATAGGGATAAGCTGAAAAATTATTTAGAAATAGACGTTAGTATAAAAGATTTTTATCCACTGTTCTTTGTTCTTGTAATAACGAAATGAGCTACATATTTCACTAAGGTGTCGTTTGTGATGTGAAGAGCGCTGGGAAGCTCTATATCTACGTATTGTATTATTTGTAAGAAGTATATCCGTAATATTTCTTATGGATCACCATTACTTGTTATTTTACATTGTCTTACCGCTTAACTTTCTCAGCATCGCCCATTTGGTTGACTGGTAGATACAGCCTCAGGATTCAAGTCCGCAATTTACAATTATGTAATAAAGTTAAATAAATAAATAAATCTACACTATCTACATCTAGACTTCTACACCAATCTACACCTACACTTCTACACTAATATTATGAAAAGATATTACGAAGAGAAAAGATTTCTATGTATGCATGTAACGAAATAAATCAAAAAGTACTGGACCGATTTCAAAAATTCTTTTACAATATGATTATTGCAGATTAATAAAAGCTATATAACATTCTGGAAAAATAGGGAGCCGCATGAAAACCTAAAAAATAAAGAAATGAAATCTGAAAAATATCCTTTAATTGCGTACGCCGCTGAAACTATTGACAATAGAGCAAAGTAATGTACTACAGTTTTATAGAGGACGTCAATATCTATAAAAAAGTCCGCGACATCATACGTCTTACTATTAAAGTTACGACACAACAACTATTTTTTCATGTTAAAAATTGAAATAGTACTGCCAGTATAGACTTGACCACATTATTCGTTTCTCGGTATTGATCCTTATCAGAATAGGGTCATTCGGCCGGTTGACGATCAGTTAGTGGATTTTTCGACTTTAAAGCATTATAACTAAAAAAATCAACGCTATTCAAATCAGATGTAGTATTTTTCTAATAAAAAAACTTTTTCGCTTACTTTATGCACCTAAATATTTAGTAATATTTGAATAAATGAAATAGAAATTCTAAAAATAAATAAAAATGTACGTATTTTTCAATTCACGATCAATTTTCATCAGTTTACGTCCACATAGAAAGGCCAGTTTACGATCGTTAACGGTGATTGAAAAATAAGCTTTAATGGTGTAGAAATAAAGCACAGATCACTTTGAGTGTTATATTGAGAAAAAAAATTGCAAGAAAATATATTTTTTAGGAAAAATTAGATCTTTAACGACTTCAAAATAAGATTTCAGGACACTCACTAATCATCAAATCATCATATTTTTGTAGTTTTTTTTTGTTATATTATTTTTTAATTTTTTTATTTCTTTTTCCCTTTCATTTGTTGTTTGCTTTTTTTCTCAACTGCAGATTTTCTTTATCTTCTTTCATTTTCTTAAAATGATTGTACTAAGCTAAGAATAATTTGGCACTTGAAAATCGATACCGTAGATTAAAATATATTCAACTCTTCATCGATGTCATTTATTGCGATTTCAGGACACTCACTACTTACGTATCAAATCATCTTTCTTTATGGTTTTATTTGGTAAGTTCTTCTTTTTCTGCTTTTTTTCTTTTATTTTTTCAGCTTTTTCTCTCTTTTTTTTTCTTTTTCTTCCTCTCTCATTTGTTGTTTACGTTTTTTCTCTAACTGTAGATTTTCTTTATCTTCTTCCTTTTTCTAGTGATGATTTTGTCAAGCTGAGGACGATATTGCGCTTGGAAAATTAGGGCCGCGACGCCTTACAGGGTTTTCGGGTGGTTCTGTAACTGGAAAATATAAATGCTTCTCAAATACATCATCAAAAGAAATTGTTTCTTCAATAGTTGGCACTTGTGTATTTTCTTGATTATGGGTAGCTGCCATCACTGTCACATTAAGACATTCTTCTTCAGATTTTTGACTTATTGCTGAAACATCCTTTGCCAGCTCAATATCTTCCAGTGTTAGTTCCAGGATTAGTGAAATATTGTTTAATAAGATAAATGACCCTGGGTCCGGTAGGTCTATACTTTCAGCAAACGTTTCGTCAATGTTAATATTGTGAGGTTTTTGCGTTTCATGTAAATTATTTGTCTCAAGAATAGATGTGCTTCGCGTCGAAGCTGCAGTATTGCGAGGCGTTTTTAACTTAGATCGCCTCTTTTGGATATAGGACTCTTTAACATTTTCATCAATTTCTTCCACAATAAGCTCTGAATCTATATTGTGTTTGGCCAAATCATTTTTGAGCATTGATATTATTTTGATTGCTGCGTTAAATTCTTTTTCTGTTGCTCTTTTATTTTCATTGGAATTGATTTCTCTTCTTTTTTGAAAATCTTTCACGCATTTTGTGTAATCTACATTATCTTCGTTTAGCGGATATAAGCCGCATTTTCTAAACCCATTTTTAATAGTGTTTGTCAAGTCTGTCTGAGATAAAGTGTTGTTAAGTGTTGGTCAGAAATTATTTTTTGTAATAACTTTGTTTGAATGCTTGACAGCGTTTCTCCAATTTTGTTTTAATGGTTTAAACACACTTACATCTGCTGATTAAAGCATATGAGTGCTATTTGGTGGCAATGCATAGATAATTATGCCATTTTCACTTTAGGCATTATAATACACACTATAAATAGAAGAATGGGCTTCTTGATGTTATTATTTTGTAGCCAATATTAAAATCATTAGAAATATATTAAAAGAATACGTCACTTTTCGTCCAGCCACTTTCAAATCGGCCAAGAACCCATGATTCTGGTATACTGTCTACTAATGTTTTAGGGGGTCTTATGTATAGAAAAATTACCAACGGCGGACATAATGTTCCACTTGCGGAAAATACCAACAGTACTGTGATCTTTTCTCTTTAATTTTCTTGATAATGTATAGGTTTTTATAACCTTTTGGCCCTAAAACTTTTCCACTTTTAGGGCATAACGAAAATCCTGTCTCATCCCCATTGGAGATCCTGTTTGGTTCTTCAAAGATATATGTCGCATTAATGGATGTTATATAATCTCGCAGTTCCTTAAACCAGTGCCTAATATGATTCTCTGTAATGGCAGCACTTGCATTATTAATACATTCTGCCTCACGGATACTAATTTCAGGATGCCTTTTAAGAAACTTTTGGTACCTGTATCCCCTGGCATTCAGTCCTTAAACGGAGTCCTGATTCTTGACTTTGTCACTATTTTTGAGACGCTTTCTAACAGGCTTTGTTTATTCAAAGGAAACCCACATTTGCCATGTCTAAAATCCACTTCGTTAATTTTTCCTCTCCTTCTATTCCCAAAACAGGGTCTGGACCCACTTTGGGCGGTTTATTAAATGCTACTTTACCGCTGAGACGATCATGCACAGTAGCAAACGGCACACCATAAAGGCGTTTAGTTGTCTTTTTTTTTACTTTTTCAAGTTTGTCAGTAGTTTTTTTCGACTTAATTTTTCTTGAATTAGGTGTAGGAGCCATCTAAAATAAATATGAAAAACACATGCAACCATAATGCACATACACATACCAAGCATTTAGCCCCGTATTAGTATTATAGGCTTGGTCTATCAAAATCCACTAGTAATTTTATCAATATCCGTTCATCAAATAAATGCAACTAAAAGCACAAAATAATATCTTCAGATTACTCATAACATTTTCATACATGTCATAAAATATAGCGAGCAGCTGACAGGACTTTGTATAGAAAGCCGAAATGTTTTTTACGTTTTTGAATTTCTTTTTCATTCAAAGTGAAAAATTTTGGTAGTTTTCCAAAATCAACCTGTATTATAGTATTTCTTTTGTTTTTACTCAAAAATACGTATTTACGTTTTTAAAAAAGTTTTTTAGTTTCACATACAAACACACTGTTTAAATATAGCTGGTTTTGAAAAAATCATCCTGTATCATCATTTCACAATCACATGTCATAGTTTTGTATCGTTTTCGAGAACATGTTGGTTCTCGATCATAGTTTGGGTTGCCACTTTTATATGGTCGTAAATTATTTAATTTACGATCACTAATTCTATGCCAAAATAATCGAAATTAACGTTTGATCGTCAACTAGTCAATTAACATCCATACAAAATCCATATTTTTTTAAAGAAAAATATATTGGCCGGAAACAGTTTATTTCACGATCACTTGATTTTCTATCAACAATAGGCGCATAAATTGCTGGCTGATTTAAAACTTAAGCTGATCGCCATCTGACATGTCAATGAAATATATTTTTCAACATTAAAATCAATCTCATTAACTGCATTATTAGCATACATTATTTTAGAAAACCAAGACAAACGCAAAATTAAAAAAGCCCGTTTACGATCAGGCGATCGTAAAATGAAAGTTGTCTGTTATTACAATGCCCAATACCGATCACCATATATTTTAGCAAATTCAATATATTTATGGTTAAATTAAGCATCAAAAGAAACTATAACTGTAATTTAGTACCACACATACAAATGCAAAGCTTACATTACACTAAAAACATGTTTTACTTACCATTCAAACGAGTCGTCCCGCTATTTTTATCATAAGATTTTGCACAAAATTTGACACTAGCACTACGGTTCTATTTCATCGGCTTACTGACCGACAATTAACGTACATAGTTAGCGAGAAAGATGGTACAAAGGAAAAGGATAAACGGATGTTGTTGTTTCATGCAATAATAATACTCAACTCACATTAATATGGCTATTTTAACTGATTTTCTAAAGAGTGATCGTGATCAGGTGGTGATCGGATAACGGGCCTAATCACCCTAAATCATTTCATATTAAAAACTGTTTTAATACCTACAGATTACTCTTTGAATTAATGAAATCGGACATTCCATTTCAAAGATATTACTGATTTTGTTTTGTGATTCAATCCCTTGGCGTGGGGCAGACCGCAGTACCTGCTTTTTTACGGTGGGTGTCGTCAAATACGTTATAGGAAAAATGAGTGTTATCAATCTAACTGTAGATTTTACATTCCCAAGGAAGGTTGACGTTAGGCATAGGCGGCCAGTCACTGGGTAGACAGCTGTACATCATGAACAACATTAGTAAGATAATAGGGAACAGATAAAAACGCTAGATAATTTTCTTGGTATATAATAAGGTTTTTTTGGGTATAAAAAATATCTGATTTTTGGGCCATCAGCTAATTAATTTAAACCCTGAAAACTTGACAGCTCCATGGGCCTATGCCACTGGGTAGTTGTATCAAAAATTTTAAAAAAAAAACAAGTGTCAAAATTAAACAACAAGCCGTAAAGATTCTTTTATGTATCGATCTTCCTTGGAAATACTTTCGGTGGTGGGATCGACCACCATATCATGACATAAGTACGTACGGTATTCGTCGGTTATAGGAACTACTCGGCTCTAGGGAGATCTATGTGGCCGGTTTTGAAAGAGATGCTAAATGAAGAAGTTAGCTTCAACCTAACTAGTAACTACTACCTACATAATTTGTAAAACCCGGACGAAGTCGGGACGTGCTGCTAGTGAGTCATATAACCTTGGTAAAATAAAAACCTTATCTTAAATCGTGAAATCTTATATCTATGTAAATTAACTGCCTCCGTTGGATCCGGAGGTCGTGGGTTTGATTCTGACGGAAAGGCTACGTTGTTTAGTTGGTTCCAGTTTGGTTTCATTGCAGGCTTGAATAATTATGATTCCGTGCTTCTGAAGGCACGTTAAGCCGTTGGTCCCTGCTGCAATTTGGTGGTCGTTAAACGAATATGTCAGAGGCCAAATGGCGGTTCCAAAACTCTGACACCAAGGTGTGTAGGATCGATCGACTATGTAACCCATTGAATAAATATCCATACTAATATTATAAATGCGAAAGTCTGTCAGTCTCTCTGTCTTTCTGACTGTCTGTCTGTCTGTCTGTTAAGCTTTCACGGCCAAACCGCTGAACGGATTTTGATGAAATTTGGTATAAATATAGTTAAAGACCCGGGGTCAAACATAGGCTACTTTTTGACGCAGGCGGAGCTGTGGGAAAAAGCTAGTACAAAATAAAAAAAATATGCAAAAAAGACTACACTCTTGCCAACATCTTGGCATTTTAAGTAGATTGTGTCAAAAGTTTATAGTTCACAATATAATTTCCTGTATTTTATCGATGGAAACTTGGAGGTAGTCGTTAGAAGAGTTAAACACCGGAGCAAGTTTCACAGCTTAGTGTTAGATCAGTTACTATCAAACTAAAACTTTTAGAATATTCTGCTTCTTTCCAGGTTGTTAAAAAGAAAATTATTATTTTGCTTGTATTAGTTTTACTCCCTGAGAGTGTCGTCAGCGCACCCTCAGTCAACGCTTTTAAAAACAGATTGGACAATTTTATAAACTCTCCAAACTTCAAGATGCACACGCATCAACTAATATAAGCTGCTAGTGTGTTCAAAAATATAAATAAATAAATAAATTAGTCCTGTGCGGACTTAAATTTTTTTTAATACAATTATTTAAAACTATTTATGGAATTTTAATTTTTATGGCGCCTACGTAAATACATTTTTTAATTGTATGACGATTAGAGGAGTTCGTCATTATCTCAGCGTTTCTTCTGTTTGCTTAAACGCGATTTCTTCTCCTATATAATATTGCATTTCACATTTTTTTATGACCAGCCTTCCTGACGTGAACCCTCCTTGGGAAACGACGACCTTTAGTCTAACAAATAATCAAATAAAGATTGAAAACATTCTAGAACCTTTGCGCGTCGCTATAGCGCATCTAATTTAACTTTTTATCAAGGGTGGTTCACCTCCCGTTAACCTCTGTTGAATATTTATTAAAACCGAGACCCTTTACACACCCTTTGAGATTTTATACCAAGGAGTTTAAAATCTAATAAGGTTTGACAAACGTAATGAGATGCCGTTTACGACAATGTGTTATGTTTATCCTATTATTATTAATTTAAATGTAAACGTAAGTTGGTGTATTTGATTGTTTATTTATTTATTTGTTGTTACTTATTCAAGGGTTACCTATTTACTGAATTATTCTTCCTGAATTTGTTACATAGTATAACGTTTACACGTCAAACTTTAATGTACACAGTTTCTCTTCTAAATATATAAGTTTTGTAAATCATAGTCGCAATTGTCTATAGTTAGGATTTCGTATGACAGTTACAATTTTTCATAGGAACTAAACCCATGGGGCCTTTTACGTATTTTCCTAACACATTATAGAGACTCATAACATAGATTATCGGCTAATAAGTCTAAGTTAATAATGGATACATTGTCGTTGAAAAAAAAATGCGAATCATCTCCGAACATAATAAGAATAAAGCTTTTACTCTAATTAAAATGTTGATGTGAAGTATTATTTTGTCTAAAAACCTATCGCCTTTACTAATGAGCCTTATATTAAAATATACATTAAGTGACATAAAAAAATACTTAAAATTCGGGACACTACCTGCGATTGCTAGCGGAAGGGCATGTGCTAGCCATGACAACCTATTATCAGACAATATTAGTTTCAACACCGCGACAAATTGGGTAGGCCCCCTGCAAAGTTACACTCCTATACAAAACCAGTTACAACTAAACATGGCCGGGTAAATCAAACGTTGGCGCAAATATTGGACGTGACGTATAAAAACGGGCCATGACAAACCCACGATGGCAGGAAAATGAAACAGAACACGATTATCAACGCGACCGCACAGCTGGTAACCGAGATACTCAATATAGATATATTACAATCTGAAATATAATTTTCATTCCATCACCGGCTTTTATTATGAGTGTTTCTTCAATCTTCACACCGCAGAAGCAATGGATGCAGTTCAATAGTGAGAGTCATATCAGTGGAATAATTCAGCAGTAGCGGCCTTAATACACACAAAGATGACGGGAATATGCACACACACGAAATCTCCTCTTGCATCAAAAGAATGAAAGAAGCTATTTAAACAAAATTGCTTTACTATCAACAATGACTGATTGTGCGTTATTGCTATGGCGTTATGGTGTGATATCTCGTAAAGTAATATTTCTGAGAAAATTGTTCTTAAGCAAAGGACGCTGTTGATTTGATTGAGGGCAGAAATGTGCGATTGCTGTGCAATCGTTATAGCGAAAGTTAATTCGTCTACCTTTGTAAACATTGTGTAAATGTATTTAATAGCATTAAGGTTTACTTGTGATAAGAGTTACAGAGGTCAGACGACAATCGCTATATTGTAACTAGTACCGGCAAAAATTGGATCATGAGCTCTGGAGCGCAAACTGAGGACGCAACTGAAATTTTTTACAAAGATTGGAATTAAGATTTCACAATTAATAAACGGTCAATTAAAGTATTGTGTTGAGTCATTTGTGATTACTGATGTAGCCCTCAGATTAATAATAGACTATTTTCCAGGGTCAAAAGACTATCATTAAAATTAGTCCGTCGTTTAGGGAATCAAAATATTTTTGACGTATTTTTTCTTTTATCAAAGTTTAGAAGTGGGGGCTCGTGACGCGAAATAGTGTAGCACACTGTGACGTCACACGGAACTTTAACGCGCCATATCTTTACCATTCTTTGTTTAATTTTTAAAAGAAAAAATACGTCTCCGATATTTTTTGATTATCTAACTGACAGACTAATTATATTTTTTTAGGAAACTAGACTATTGGTCTCGCGCGGTCGTAGCGTCGCGGAAATCAATTATTAATCTAAGGATGTAGACATGTCTTTAGTTACAACCAAACACAATTTTTATTCAGATTTCGAATGCATTTCATACTAACATGTCCTTCCTTCGCTACATAGGGTGATAAAGATAATAATAGGAAAAAATAAAGGTGATAGACAGACACAGGACGAACAAAACTCTCTTTCAAGTAGTCTGGTAAAATAATTCTTTTTGACCACAAATTCGGGTCCCACAAAATAATTATGGGACATTGTTATACAAATGCTTAAAACTTTTGTTTCTTTTAAATTGCGGACCTTGACGGTAATGAATGTCCCCAGTGAGCCTGTAGAAAATTTACTCTGAATATCTATCCATACCTACTTAATATTACTTTTGTGTCTGAAAGTCTCTCTGTCTGTCTGTTATGCTTTCACGGCCAAACCGTTGAACCAATTTTGATGACATTTGGTATGAATAGGTAGTCCATGATAATATTACACATACTATACATATTACATATTTTACAAACTAATATTATAAATACGTAATATGTCTGTCTGTTTTGCTTTCACTGCCAACCCGCTGAACGGATTTTGATGAAATTTGGTATAAATATAGTTGAACACCCGGGGACATACATAGGCTACTTTTTCACGCAGGCGGAACCTCCAGTATCTTATATTTAGGTATTCGTACATGTACAGTCAGATGCAAAAGTGCATGAATAAACTCTAGTACATTTGTATTTAAAACTATGCATGCACTTCTGCAACTGACCGTACTCCTCGTGTTTAAGCGCATTAGGTACTCCCAGTACCTTTTTACTATGATTGGTACAATAATATAGCAGTAAATCAGGATTTAACGACTTGAAGCGTCGTAGCGGTACTGGGCCCGTAGACAAAGTCACAATTTGAAAAAGATAACGACTTAAGAAAACAAAAAAATGTATGGGATTGACATTAGCCGGGCTAAATCACGTGGTCGATTTCATACTAATTCCGAAAGATCGCGAACACGAATGTCGTCGTTATCATTTTTCAAATTGTGACTTTGTGTACGGGCCTTGGTTCGATTGACCTGAGACATGTACAGCAGGCTACACTTACCCCTAGTATACTTTCATTCGTGGTCCACTATACACCACTATACTTTATTATAATAAAGCAGGTTCATTTGAACAAATTTTAACGATAGAATAGGTAGGTTTAAAAAAAAACATTTTTTATTTAATGGATTTATTGTATAGAAATTTTCATAGTATGTTTTTTCTAGATGTTTGAAATAAAGCTACATATTTTTACAAATCACTAGCGGTAGTCATACAGTAATAAAGTTAATTATATATAAATAAAAGTTAAAAGTAACCGACAATAGACTAGACATTTGATTATATTTTCTCCCTTGGGCCTTCTGGAATAAAAATTGTAAGAAATAAGCAGCATTGTTATGTAAATACCCTTGTTCTAACACTATTGAATTTGCTATCAAAAATTAAAATAGTTAACCCTATGAACATAATCCGCTACAATAATTTTTTATCCAAACTAGTAAACTTAAACGTTAGCTATCAGTTAATTACATCAGCAATAAGTATATTTGGGCAAAGTTTTGCTACACTCGACAATCAATTTACAAAAGCTGTTCTCTAAAATACCCTTATACATAAATATCTTATTTTAGACTTTAAAATTGAGTAGTAAGGTTATAATTTGACTGACAGATATGAAAGGCCAATGCCACAAACACATGTTGGCGGTAACGACCACTCTTGATGACCTCCCTTTCCCTTCAAAGTTTCAGTGATTAAAAGGATTGAAAGGGGGTGTTCTATGAAGGTTAAGGGGTCTATGTGAGTGGTTTGCGTTATGGGAGCAAGGGGGGCACGGCGGAATCAATGAACTTGGTTCGGATGGCCGACAAAAGGACGTTTCGGCCTGGCAGGTAATTAACTTAATCAATCCACATTTTCTTTGCTAGAGTACACACGCATTATGCTGTACTTTGATCTGATAAATAAATACTAATTTGTAAACAGATGTGTAACACATTACTGACTTTTATTTCTGTAACTGTATGAAAACT
Organism: Euzophera pinguis; assembly: GCA_947363495.1. Lineage (NCBI taxonomy): Eukaryota > Metazoa > Arthropoda > Insecta > Lepidoptera > Pyralidae > Euzophera > Euzophera pinguis. Next base: position 5,033,099 of record OX376170.1, on the reverse strand, counting down.
TAGATTAATGAAGGAAACAAAAGATTCCCAAAATGACCGGTTGGTAGCGGCTGGTAGCGGCTTGCATTCAGCGCTCGCCTGCAACCTCCAGATCGACTGAACATCTGATCGGTGGGTATCCAACGCTGCACTTGCCGATCCATGGTCGACGTTCGACAACCTTTCTGCCTTATCGGTCATCTATTTACCGCTGTATGTTTATAATAATATATAGAAATATGAATACTCGTAAAATGAAATTATAAAATTAACTGCCTCCGTGGTCCAGTGGTTAAGGCGTTCGCCTTCCACCCGGGGATGGTGGTTTCGATTCCATCCGGAAGCATACTTTGTTTAGTTGTTTTCAGTTTGGTTAGGACTTTGCAGGCTTGAATCACCTTATTATCTGATAATAAAGATGATTCCGTGTTTTGGAAGGCACGTTAAGCCGTTGGAACCGGCTGCCATTTGGTAGTCATTCAAGGAACCACGTCAGAGGTCGAGGGGCGATTCCGAAAAACTCTGACACCAGGGTGTACATGGTCGATAGACAATGTAACTTACACTAAATGATGAATGTATTAGTGGTGTATTTTAAAAAAAAAAATTTAATTTCTGTCTTTAAATTACTTTTCAAAGCAAAGCTACGATTGCGGAAAATGATTGTCATATAAGTAAATGCCTGCAGAAGCTACCTACATTCAGTTTCTCAGGAAACCATTATAAAGCGTTATTTCAATTATACCCCATCAGTAACGGTGAGGACATTGAGAGAAAAGTTGTGATGTGAATGGGACCAATATTGCCATATGTGCTTTGGATGCCACAATTAACCTTAGTCTAGCAAGAGGCTCCTATTACGGACCTATTTATATTTACTTAATGTTTGTTTCTCTTTTGAGTTATTTACGTGACGTGACGTGTGTCTCTAATGCTGGCTGGACTGAATGCTGGACTCCTGGACATATGAGACTCTGATCCGGATGATGATTTAGCGGTCAACGATAGTACGGTGAGCGTGGCCACTTTTAATAGCTCTAGGCGAATCTGACGAGTTAGCAGCCATTTCAACTCGACAATAAGAAGTAGAATTCTGCCTATAATTATTTAGAAAAAACGCGTAAAAAAACAATAGATTCTTACTTTTATTAATTAAGACTAAATCCGTAATAAGACCCTAATAGTGTGAATTTAGAGAGTTCTTTATAAGCTCTTTAAGTTCTTTATAAGTAACTCATAGTCCGACTATGTTTCTTAGTTGCATCTTCTGTTTACGTAGATATGTTCCGTCTTTTCATAAAAAATAACTAAAGTTTGTTTAGCGTAGTTTAACTAAAATATGTATGAGTAGGTATACGTTGATCTAAAACATATAAAAGCGTACTTTACTCCTTTATTATACTCATGTACCAGTTTTAAAAAATAATTAATTGTCTCTTAGCAAATATGCCTTGTCAGTTTGTACACACAGAGTATAAACAGCATTGCATGAGTAAAATCATTTAACCTCGATATTATGTACAGTGAGTAAAAGATGAGTGTACCACCTTACCTTTTACGGCCCTATCTTAGGCACCTTAGGTAGATTTGTCGCACACTGTACATTATACGACACACACTTAATATGAAAAAGTCCTTATGATAGTTTATTAGGTTCCATTGCCTAACAAAAATAATTAGTTATTCTACTTGTTTATAGACGGCACTTTAGGAAGCGAATATTTCAATTATCTACTGGAACCCTATTTTTGAAATGTATGTAATATATGTCGAACAAAAATCCTTTGTTAACGAACGAAAATCATTCGATATCGAACAAAAAATATTCGTTTTTGAGTGAGTCACACTTAGAGCTCCTGACCTCGCAAATTTTTGCAAAAATTATACCTAATCTTAATTTTCAAAATATTTTTTTTTGACGTAACGTCATCTTGCCACAAATTAATTTCGTGCTTTGTTTAATAAGACAAAGCTAGTTATGGAAGAGAATGTCTCATATTTTCGATAAATGGCGTAACAATGATTCTGCATGAGAGTGACCAAGAAAGTTGGCGAGTTTCCATGTATGGCACTTGAATATTTCTATAGCATTATATTCTGTAATCTGTGGTACGGTTGAATTTTTTTTTTATGATTGCCTACACTCGAGTTCAAATATTATTATTCTGTGGACGTGCAACAAGCTTAGATGGTGATTAGAAAAAGTGATATACAATAAGGATAATGCTCACATAATGATTAATAAAAGGTTCTTTTTAATTAAAAAAACTGTAATCAAAACACATAACATTGTTAACAATTACTTAGTTTAACCCCTAAAGGTCAAACTTAATATCATATAACATTTTTTGTAAATAGAATTTTCGATGAAACCAAAAACAAATCTTAACATATTCAAATGGCATATTTAATTTGGTCGTTTCAATCTAAATAGGTACCCAATTTAACATAGTAGCAAACTTTGTAACTGAAGAAATTTTGTGTGAAGATTGAACAATATTTTTGCTTTTTATTGTATTTCCTAAAATAAAAACTCTCTTCCAAGGACAAATCAGACTGATCTGGTTGTGTTCTACAAATCTAAGTCTTGTTTAATGTTATTAACAACATTTTGTATATTATTAATTTTTGATTCCTTATACTTCTCATGAGTTGGTTTTGGTTTACTATTGTTATATTTCAGTCTTAATACCTGCTTCCTGTACTTTTCTTTTTCTTTTTTTAGCTCTTTCACTTTATTTCTTAGGTATGTTATTTCTTTTTTTGCTTCATATAATTGTCTTTTTAATAACAATGTTGGTGAGTTTATACTACGTTTCGGTTTCTTGGAAATTTGTAAAGTTTCTGAATTTGTTATTGGACACAATGAGGACGTTCGATCCGTAAAATTGGCACTTGTATCTATATTTTCTGATAATTGCTTACTAATATTATCTGATAATGTATCAGAAGAAGATGATTGAGCATTAGGTGGACGCGGAGAATATGTGATAAAGTCTTCTCTTTCCTCTTTTTTAATGGAAGTAGACTGCTGACAAAGTTCTTCATTTTTTGATTCGGAATTTTCATGCATGCAACCTTGTGTTTTAGCGAAAGGTTTTGATCGCAGTGAGTACGCTGTATTATTATTATGTGGCCGAGTTTCAAGTGGATCTATTACATTTGCATCATGTACTTCTCGGTCTACAACTAATTCCTCCTTATTTATTTCTAATTTCTTGTTCTCCTTTAGTCTCCTATAGTAAGCTCTGAAATTTTCTCTATTCCTGTTTTTAGCCTTCTTTTTATTTTTCGGTGTCATTTGGCAGATAGGTAATATTTTTTTGTCACTTTTTCTTTTCTGATACCTTTCTCTCTCTTTTTGTTTTGAACGTAAGTACAAAATGGGATCATTTTTTATTAGTTCTCGACGTTGTCGTGCTGCGAGTCTTTTGTTTTCCTTAATTTCCTCCTGGGTCTTTTTTGGGTTTCCCATTCTGTAAAAAATCAGAAAAATAATTAAGATCGTAAACTGATTATAATTTTAAACAAATATTCTAGTAATAAGCATAAAACAATAACTTAGGTTTTCTACTAGAATTACTAAAATCAAAGGAACGAAATCCTGGGCAATCGCTAGTGAGTAATAATTTTCCACAACGGTAATTAGAAAATTATGCTATACGATAATTAGAAAATGATAGATATTCTTACAAAATTTGCCGAAGCCATAAAGTATGCAAATATTGGTTTATTACATCATACGAAGGCCAAAGTACTATATCTATTTTAATAAATACCTAAGGTCTACCTCAAAAGATTAAGTGATTAAATTAAGTAAACGGTAATTAGAAGTTCTGAATAAAAGCTACGGTAATTAGATACTTACGCGTTTTATTGGCAGTACCAGCAAGACACGTGCATCTGCTGGCAGACCGCAGCGGGAACTGAGGCGGAGGGCTTGCGACGCATAGACTAGTGACGTGCAAAATATCGTTTTTTAGGAAGAAACCGTAAACACCACGGTAATTATAACTTTAGCTTGGACATGCAATTATTCAAATGGTAATTATTCATAGACTGCTTATATTGCCTAAATAGGGCTTTATCGCGTTTGTTATTTATTTGGCTTTTCTAATGTTATCTTTATTTTTGTAATGTTTTAAATAAGGATAAAACTGCCGTCTACAATTTTAATTGGAAATGTTCTCAATTCACGCATTATATATAGCAAATAAGAAATAATAAAACTTTTGGAGGGAAGTTTTATAATCTAATAACATTGTATTGTTAAATTGTTGTTGTTGTTTTTAGTTGTTGTATTGTTATATTGTTTCCAATGTATATTTACAGCGTGTACATGAAATAAATAAATTGTAGAAAAATGATAACTTAGTCTACCTGCGAACATGAATGTTGTAAAGTGTTTCTAAACGTTAGGTGTAAATATATGAGCAATAAACGCGATAAAGCCGTATTAATTTATTAAGTTCTATAGTCCTATTGAGTTGATATTTTGCTCTGCCATAGAAATGCTTAGTACCCTTTAAAATGTAATCAAGAATATTATATCAAAACGTAAAAACTAATTAAAACCAAACATTAAGCTGGTGGACGCATTACGGTGATTAGAGAACAGAGGTTTGCGAAAATTAAAATGTTTTATTAATTTTGTACACAAGTATAGCTTACTAACATATTGATATAAAATTTTTACTAAAATATATCAATCAATATTATGGAAATATAATACAATGGGTAATCGGAAAATGGTCGTTTAAGGCGCGCACTAACGATGCAAATCAAAATTTTCGATCTCCCATACAAAATCGTGTCAGCTGCTCACTAGATTTGTATGGGAGGGACATTTTTTCTCGCGCCTCGCGATGGTCCACGAATGGCCGCTTATCGGATGGCATCTAGCGTTTAGTCGTGACCATTTGATCTATGGATGTCCAACGCTGCGCTTTCCGGTGCGTGGTCACCATTCGAGAATCAGTAACTCTTAGCCATCTGTTCTCCGCGCTATGTGCCCCGCCCACTCCCACTCCAAAGAGTATCCACTCCACGGATCTCCTCACTCCTGATTCGTTCTCGTAAGGAAACATCGAACATAACTTATTCCATCATTGTATTGGTGGACAGGCCTATGTCCAGCAATGGACTAATGAAATCAGTAGCTTAGATCGCTAGGTATTTTTTATCAGTCGTAGAGTAAATCGTGTAATGAATGGGCAGTTTTATATGTACTTGTGCATCATCGGAATCGAGCCAGACTTATCCAGGCTTGCACAACTATATATACCATTTTGTAATTCCATTGCAATGACACTACTAAAGGATAATAAGATTAATAAGACAGCAAGTAGAGAAGAGAAGGGCTAACACCTTAACTGCTTCTCTTCGTATCCTCCTCCTTTTACTTCATAAGTATCCCGGTAAATGCTAAATAACAATTAGATAGAGATCAGCTGTATCGTACGTACTCGTAACTTATTTCTGCGGATAAATTGAATTTGTATAGAGAGATAGAATTGGTACAAACAAATACACATATTTTATTTTGAAAAAAGACATTGTCTAACTTGCCTTGGCTGGAGATTGAACCCCGAACCTTAAGACTAGTGGACAAGCGTGTTAAGCACGACACCATTACGCTACGAAGGTCGTGAAATTCTACTACTGTTGGAAATTATTATTTCATTAGGTATTTAAGTACTTATTACGTGCGCATGTCTTGGGATATCGTACCTACCATTAAAGAAGTCGGGGCGGGTCACCAGTATTAGAAACTGGTATAGATTCGTTCTAAATTCTAAAGCACATGCACGAAATACAGCACAATACGCAAATAAATAAAAATAATTGCAGTGATTCTTCAAAGTTTCATAAATTCGCGTTTAGGGGTGAGTAGTAGGGGTGCTAACAGGGGGCGATCGTGTTGCCAAATTCGGGGGAATAAGGCGTAATTTAAAGGAATGCTTAAGAATGATGGTTTAGGAACAAAGTTATGGAATTGATTGCACAAGGGTTTTGAAAACACTTTGGCGTCATCATCCGAGCGACCACCTCCATGGGTGTTTGTCTTATACGAATACTAACGTACAGAACGGATACTCACACCCGAAACAGATACTACATCTTATCGCGCAGATTTAGGGTAAAAATCGAGAGTAAAACAATGCAAGAATGAAAATGCAATCAGGATAACTACAGCAAGAACAGGACAGTTGATTTGCTTCACGTATGCTAAGGTTTTGCTGGACCCCTTATTCCTTTGATTTTCCTTCCTTCAACGATGTTTTTCTTAAAGCCGTGTTGTAGTCATTATCATAATTTCAGCCGCAGTCGGTCCACTGCTGAACTTAGGTCATCATCATCATCATCGTAGCGTGTATTCCTAGTTGCGTCGTCAGCTTACGCTTCGGAGCCTAGGGTACGCTGTATGTCATGGTCCTAGATTTGGCGGACCTGGTAATTACAATGGGGCGACTGCCGTCTGACCTCCGTAATCCTTTTTACAGCGAAACCAGACCAACAGGAACATGACTAGAGTTATATTAGTGGCCAACACTGTCAGAATATTTCAGGCTGCCCTAAGGCATCTGACACAGCCTCACGACTGCTATCTATCGATAACAAACGGGACCAACGGGTTACCGTGCCTTCCGAAGCACGGAGGAACTCAAGACTGCTGAACTTAGGTCTCTCCTAATAATATCCAAAATGACTTGTTGAAGTCAGCCTGCTACCAGCGTCTATCTGTGACTTTTCAGGACATCTGACCTGGTCGGTGGATGTTGCCGGTTGTTGGTGTTGTTCTCTGGGCTGTGCTGTTGATTTCGTTTAGTTGTAAGTACAAACAAACAATGTATACATCTTTGCTGCACCCATGTCTCCAGAGTACTACTAGTGTCGCTCAACGACCAACCAATGTTGGGACCAATTAATTATATTCAATTTCTATAATATTGCATCGTTTCCTTAGCAATGCGGTCCCACACTCAAGCGACTGCGAATAAAATATAAAAAGTATGGAAAGGACGATACATGCATTTTCAAAACAGTTTCTAGGTTCTTTAAATCAAATCAAAAGTGTTTATTGTTGAACAATCAATCAATCAATCAATCAAATATTTATTTGCATAAAATGTAGGTTTTACAATGATTTAAATAAACAATACAAACATAGATCTAAGTCACAGTATTTTAGTCACAGTGCCAGTAGGTACAATATTAATTATTTTTTATAAAAGTCCATTAAACCGCTATTATACCTAGTCAAACTTATACTCGTATGAACAATTTGATGAAGCAAATAAAAAAGCTAACTTTTACTCGATTGATAAAATTAATTTATTGACAGATGGAACGATTTCAAATTCATGGATCCCTGAGAAACGTTACAAATGAAGTTAATGACGTTCCTTTGTCAATGCTGAGGATGGATAAAGACTAATTTAAATTTTAGTCTATGGAAATTAGACTTTAGTCTACTGAAAAAATACCATATTTGTGAAGGTCAATTTACTACAAAGAAGGCAGACACTACCATAGCATCGTTTATTTTTTTTATTTTGCTGCGTAACTTCTGTTGTCTCTAAATTAAACTATTTTAATACGGTTTTATCATGGTTTAATACGGTTTTATCGACCATGAACGCTGTAAAGTGTTTGAAACGTCAGGTGTAAATAAATAAGTAATAAATGCGATAAAACCGTATTAAAATAGTTTAATTTAATGAATAACAATCGCGAAAACATAAGAAAACATTCTGTTGTCTCATCAATTTGTGCGTCAGTACACCGACATAGGCAGTGAAAGCGTGACGTCACGAGTGTTATGCGTTCACCGCTGACTTCTCACCAAGTATCATGGTTCCGCACTATTGCGTTCTGTTTAATTTATACTCTAGGTTAAGAATGTACTCTTGCAAATTATTATTTTTTAATATCATTTTTTTTCTGTAAAGTTAGACGAAACATACAACTTAACACCTGTGTTCCTGTGTTACACATTCCAACCATTTATATTTGGTTTGGTACCTAAATAACTAAAGATTCAGGTTCCATTGACCACAGCCTAACGACTCTGTTAATAACAGCTGGGACCAACTGCTTGACGTGCTTTCCTTAGGAAGAAAAAGAGATATAATATAAATGCTAAAAGAGCACGTGGTCCGACCGACGACGAAGACTTTTAATCTCCTGTTGGTTTGACCGAGCTCCTGTTGTGTCGATGGCGACTAATCCACGTCACCCATTGGATACATTTTTTATTAGATAATCAAAGATCAGGAGGCCGATCGCGATAATTGTAAATTACGTTAACGTATTTACTAACTTATAGGACACATGTACCGAAACAAACCAAACCAGGCTATTTTTAGTATGTAAAATCTATTGAAAATAGTACGACTCGCCTATTATGTCGGATGAAAATCATCGAAATCGAACGAAAACTATTCGACTCGCCGATTTGACATACTCAAAAATAGCCCACGCAGTTGTAGTTTGGTTTTGGTAAATACGTTACGATATATGCATTTATCGCTATCGGCAACCAGACCGCGACCGCCGTTGCTTGACGCGTACGATCGTAGGCTAGGCTATCGAGCAGAAATTTTATATTTTTTAAATATTAGTCTTATATGTAGATTTAGTAGAAATATATACATATGAGATATCCTACTATCCGCCCACACACACACCCACGCCTACTCAGATTTTCACGCGTGGTGTAATTTGGAAGCAAGGACGCGTATCAACGGTAAACGACAAAAATAGTCTTCGGATGCCTTTAGCTTTATAGATTTATAATAATTACTATTTATATAATATTAGCTAGCGGCAGACGCTTGATTGTAATCACTAGTTAGAAGTTTTTGTATTGGATAATCTGTTAAAACCCTTTTTTTTCTTCGAGAAGGTTAAAGACTAGCATATCTCAAGCGGGAAAATCTATGGAAAACAGCTAGACCTCATAATACTTCATTAGATTTGGATAAAAGGAGTGGTTTATTCATAAGCCGGATTTTACGCAACATGGTATCATACAAAATCTACTTTAAGATGGTATGTTCATTGTGATATATGTTTATTTATATTCTTGCACACATTAGCAGCTTATGCAGCGGATATGTTTGCATCTGGATGGTTGGATCTGTCTATGTTCATCAAAGATATTCTAATTTCAAATACAATAGCAAACGAACAAATGACATTCCGAAATCAAATTTTTCATTAGCAGCAAACTTAAGACTGGCTGGAAGAATGAAAAGTCAGCGTCAGCGGCCATGCCTCGCAGGGGCAATTAATTATTTTACCTGCGAACCTCCGATGCCTGTGATTGCTCAGTCCTGTTCCGCTCAACCCTCTCGTGCTATTGTTATCAAACAAAAAACCCGTCAAGCCTCTGCTACAAACAAACTGATACTTATGGAATTTTAGTCAACTTCTGTCTGTCTCACTTGGTCGGATTAATTTTTTGTTCTGGTTGTTTTAAGGGTTAGAGATCATTTCGCAGTTTGCGGTGTATGTTTTAACACATTACAAATTACAAAGAGGATTGTTTTTATTGACTTTCTACCGGACAAATGTCTTTCCCATCTCCTTCAAATTTAAATAAATTAAATTTATATTGAACTTAATTTTTACTAACTATAAGTTGGTAATAAAAAAAAAATTAATACTCGTAATCGACCAAAGATTCGTTTTAAAGTTCATACTCAAATTTTGTAATTTATCTTTCACCTATCTAAACAAATATAAGGGTAGCAAAGTCTAGTCAAAAATATAAATTGCTCATTTATTTAAAAGTTTATTGTCGTAACAATAAAGTCCAATTTGCAATGTAAAGTTTCCTATTTTGCTCGAAGTGTGATCGTAACTCATTCCAGCGACGTTGTAGACTTGTAGAGCTGTAAATTTATTATTATTTAATTGCGACATTTATGTTTCGCCTTATTAACAAACTAGCATCAGGCTCAGACTATATAAAAATAGTTTTTGAGTTTCAAACATATAAAATTGTTTCATTTGGATTCGCCTAATTAGGCAGTGTCCTGCAAACCAATTTGTCTATCTATCGAATGTTTAATCCGTGTGCAAATTCCAGACAAACCTTCAAGCTTTATTTATGTTAGTATAGAATTTTTATAGTGATGACTGAGGTCTGACTATACATATATAGTGATAAACTACTTAAAAACAAAAATAAAAAACATGACTACTTGATTTCTCAAGAAAGAATACCAATACTTCCTAATACCGACAAACACAATATTATAAACTAAGCTAGTGATGCGCCGCGCCGCAATCCTTATGCCCCTCTTCGCCCCGCTTCCCCCATTCCCCCTTCCCACCTTACCCCGCGGGGACGGGGGCGCGGGGGACGGCCCGCTAAACGGGATGCGCCTCCAATTTACATTTATGAAGTCCCGTAACGGATTCCCGGGTATTTACTTTCGATAATTAAAAACGTCTTAGTATCAGGTGTGGTTTTCTATTGGGTTAATTGGTAGCCGAATTGGTTTTTGCTGATTGGCAACTGTGAGTCAGTGTGGTTCACTAAAACAATGTTTAGAACATAAGCACAATGAATAAATAGTTTGTTTTAAGTTTTGTTTCTATAGTTATTAATTACTATACTTTTCTGCATTTTATTGTGTACAATGTTTGAATGATGATAGAATGTTAAAATTAAAAGGGGAAAAAATAATACTAGTACATATATGCAATACTGAAACAGTTTTATTCAGTACTAGCTGTTTCTTGAAGCTCCGCCTACGTCAAAAAGAAGCCTATGTTTGACCTCGGGTCTTCAACTATATTCATAAGTACCAAACATCTAAATCCGATTTGGCCGTGAAAGCGTAACAGACAGATAACAGACTTTCGGACTTAAACTTAAATAAATGGATTTAGATTTTATGTACATGGATCAGAATTAAAAACATGTAATCGTATTGATGTATCTTGTGTAAAAATCATATAAGTACGAATAATATGCTGCATTTGCCTTTTTTTAAAAGACCATATTAATGTTTAAAACAGCAAGCATATTGGTTGACCAAGTATTAAAATATTATGAACATTCCTTGTAATTTAAACCACAACAATTTACAATTTAGATTATATTTTAACTTTTTTTCCTTATTCATCTTAATATGACATTTTTTGAGCTCAATTTTGAAAGCACTACAGGAGAAACTCGCTGCATTAGTATTGCACAACGTTATGTGCCGCCTATCACGTACACGTCGTGGGTCCGACCGACCCACTTTGTGACGAATATCCGATTGTGTCTTTGTTGGCCCTTATCTGATTTTTTTAATAACCTTGCCTACACTATTTGCTTACACGGCTGTTATAAAGATTTTTACAGTATTTAAGTAAAGAATTTGCTGTTGCCGTTGTATAGTAAAATCTCTCTCAAGCATTGAGAATGGAACGTTTTACTTTGTAGAGTTTCGATGCTCTTTGCTCTTAAGTTTATCAATTAAAATCGATCCATCCAATATGTAAGTACTTACATGAATTTAAGAAATACATTCGGAACAAAAAGTTTGCAATAAATAAATGCATAGTTACATTCATAATGTTTGTATGGATATAAATGGTTATGATAAAAAAAAAATACTATTTGGAATCAACTAAACTTACAAACAGTAGTAGTATAGATAATAGTTCTCCTGAAATAAATTTATTAAATATCTAACGCTTCTCTTGAAATCTCCATGAAATTCTAAAGTTTAAACTTATTTAAATTTACTAATTTACCATAAAACGGTTTAGTTATTAACAATGTCTGTTTAAAAATAATTTTCTTAACTATGAATTTAGTCACCTTGCTTTACAATGTAATCAAAAAAAGTAAGAACAAACAAAACAATAACGTGCCTGTCATACAATACAACGTTTACAAGTTACAACCGAAATAATAAAAGGTGGTAAAAATCATCTATCTGATAACAATTGCAGGTAAAGTTCTTAAAACTTTTTAAATCCGGAGTTAGGGGAATAATATCTACCGGGAGAATGGTGAATACGTTTGAGATGAGGGAGAAAACATTATTGCATTTAAATTATGCTTGCTTGCTATGCTAATTTTGCTATATTTTCCGCGGCTCCAATAACGACACGCATAAGTGTCGTTTGTAAATCTTACTAAAATAACTTAATAAAAGTAAATAGATAACCCTCACACCTCATGTGCAAACTGGCTAAAAAGATGAAGTATGAAATGAAAATGGAATGAATCGTGGAAGAGCGAGAAGCAAAGCAAGCATGAGAGAACTGGCATGTATCAGGCTCAAGTTAGCATAGGCTCTACGTTTACTAACCCGACTTTAAATCAGCCATAGCCGATATTGTCAATTAATTTTTATTTAGATAGAACATAGCATAAATATTTACATAATTATTAATCTAAAAGTCCACCCCGTGTCAGTCCTGGCCCAAATAATTAATTTTTGATTTCTCCGATCGCTCATTGTATTTCAAGCGGCAGGATCAGAATTCAAGTCAAAGCCGCCACCAGGTCAATGACCTCTGTGGAAAATCATTCAAGGTCCATGATTCATTCTCATCGTCATCATTGTGTGGACCGAGATTTCGCGTCCTGTTGTAAACCCGATCTTCGATGTTAGTTAATAAAAAACCCATAATTGACATAATTTGAGAGGCGGTGTTTCTAAACTTATATTTATTAGATACAATTAGGCTATGTTTCTAACTCTTTTAATCTTTGTTATCCTTTTAAGGCTGCATTGTGAAAGAGAGAGATAGGTATTTATCACGAAAATATAGAATTAAAAATTTTCGATTCTCCCTTTCTGGACCCGTACCTGAAGCAATGCCCGAAAATGTATTCGATGTTCCTCAAATAACTAGGTAAAAATTAAAATGAATCATGTAATTTTATCGTAAATTTGTCATGATTAAGTTTCATTATCTAGTAAAATCGAAACTGACGAATTAACATTAGCGTTTTTAATTACAAATTAAACAATCACTTACTCCTTAGAAAGAGCTACGGATCAGAAGACTCAAAGGTAACTTGACTAGTAATGACTATGATATTGGTAATATAAATAGATGGAAAAATATTTGCTTATAGTATTTTTTTTCTTCTAATGTTAGGTATTATTTTTGTGAACATATGAATGATGATGACATGACATGATGAATTAGTAAATTGTTATTCATGTTTCTTTTAGTTACCTTTTAGAATAATTCAATACTTCAGAATTTTTAGCAATATTTCTAGTCACATCAATATTTTAAAACACATATAGATACAGAATTGAAAATGTGCACAAAGTCTACAGAAAAGAGAGATCTAAAACAGGAACGTAGATATCAGACGGAATCAAGATACTTATATCTAACCAAGGTACGAGTAAAAGAAATCTAGTTTTATCCGGATCCAGGATAAAATATAATGTCCTAGAGTAGACCACTAATAAAAAGTGTAGACTGATTGTTTTTTTTTTTTTGTAGAGAATTCAATAGTAGGTGCAGCCGAAAATTTATTTTCTCAATGGCAGTAGATAAATGAATATTAATATTACGTCATCGTCTGAACATTGTCCCGGTTGCAATCCGGATATGGGATCCCATAAAGATACTACTTATTTGTATATGAGGTATTAGAAGATATTTTTTTATTCTAGATAGTTAGATTTGGCATTATTTTTATGAACTACCTAAGGGCAAAAGCATTGGTAGAGTCATTTGAGAGGAATGTTACTGCTACCGTCAATGGAGCGATGCATCCCCATGCAAAAACTGCAGCTTCCGACTGATATTGCAAATTATGCAAATGGACCGGACGGCTGTTCATACGACATATAAGATTAATGTATAGGCAAGGTAGGCTACTAGTTACCCTCGAATTCACTCGCGTTGTATATTTTCTTGTGTTAAAGTCCTATCTGTAATATTATAAGTGTTATTTGTTTGGCGCATAAGTCTTCAAGTAAAATTTGGAGTAGAAAACATAGAGTATAATAGGTTAAAGAAATTACTACATAACAGATAGTCATCGAAGACTTTTGTATGCGTTACTCTGTATCCCAAAAAAAATAGATGCGATAAATTTTAAGTCAAAATAAGAGGTTAAAATTACTTATAGTTAATTTAATTATTCAATTAAAAAGACTTGTAAATATTTTGTTGAATATTTCTGAAAAGTGATCCCAGCGTGTTTTGTGACACACCCAGTAAAATATTTGCACGTAAGAAATTCATAGAAATATTGTATTTAAAATCACAACAAAATAATACTATCGACTAAAAATGACCATAGATAAAAGGTGTTTAAACTGGGTTAGGATACTTGTTTTTACCTCCCTTTCATACTAGAGTATATAGATATTTCATTTTTTATGAATGTAACATAGAATTATTAGATAATTGCCGATTAATTATTGATTGTACGGCGATAAATATATTGCACTAGCTTTGTAGAGTTTTGTCTCTGTCACTAATATTTAGATGTTTTGTAATAAGTAAATTGTTTTTATTTTTTGTAATGTTTGCGATTCAGTTTAACCATTATTAGGAACACATTTCATAATCAATATTTGTAGTTTTTCCACTATGAGTAACTACAAGATATTTATTGATTCTAAATAAAGATAGATATGTCATTATTTTTATGACCTGCCAAGTGCAAAAGCATTGTTGGTAGAATCATTTGAGAGTAAATCGGGATCTCATTTCTACATTTTAGGTGGTGAAAAAATAATACAAATTCTTAATTAGTATAAATTTATACGTCATAGTGGACCTAATAAATTGTAGAGACATACAGACCAGTTTAATATACAAATAGTTAACATACTATAGACATGTCTTATATACTATGTTATATATGTTATTATGTATGTCTGTCATACTACTAGACACAGTCTTTGAGTTCTCGGCTAGAATGCCCAGTGTGTGGGGTGGGCTTTGTTGTTATTCCAATGATTTAGCGAATTAACCTTGTCTGGGAGAAATGGAGAACTAATCAGCTGATACGTAAATCTAAATACGTAAACTAATAAAATTTAGAATATTTTCATAATTTATTTAGAGTTACAAGCAATTACCAAATTATTTTGCGTACTTCCGCCACCAGTTAGTTCATGCAAACTATTGCTGGCCACGCAAAATAATTTGGTAAGTGCTTGTAACTTTAACTTCCTCAAAGAAACGCCTGAATCAGATTTATTTAAAGCTTCTCGCAGCTCCCCCTGCGTCAAAAATTAGCCTATGTTTGACCCCGGGTCTTTTTCTCATACTCTCCCACCCGAAACGGATACCGCACCGAGCCGCGCAGATTTAGGGTATAAAGACGTTTCGGTCGCTCTCGCCGCCCGGCCCCGCTGAGACAACTATAATGCAGACACGAGATGCCATCATCCCGTCGACGACAGAAGAAGAGGAGGAGTCGCCGCGAGAAGCGGCACCCACATGAGCCCCACATCCCCAGGTGAGAAAGCCGTTTGTTTGACTAATCTCGAATTCATTAACCCTTTCGCTGCCGACTGAGGCGGATTCGTGCCAAAGCGGTCGAAAAGTTAAGACAAATTCTAAGGAGCGATTATCGGCCCCTTGGTCTGAAACCAACAGTAAGTACCTTTACCCAGCAGAGGGACGTAAATGGTTAAAAAAATGTAGTACAACACGGTACGCTATTTCCAGATCTACAAATACCACGAGCACGACTCTCTACTAGAAAACAAAGAAGAAGAGACCCTGTCGGAAGAAGAACGGAAGGCGGCGTGGGAAGACTTCGAGAACGAGAAGAACAGACCGCCGCCTGCGCCCGCGCCTATGGCTTGGCCTGGCATGGGTAAGTAGCTTACTATGCTTTTCCCCACAAAAAGATCCATTTCGGTCCAAAAAGTGAAAAGTGTCGGCCAGGAGGAAAAAAAGAGGTTATTATATTGACAACAAGCAAGAAAATCAGCTAAGTCGATTATTGTACAGGCAAGGCAGGCGTATAGGTATAAGGCAATCCTATCTTGCAGTATTCAAAGCTCGAGTGGTTAGTCCAATGGAATGTAGGTGATAATGAAACCCAGAAATTTAGGACACAGGGTTCATTCACCACTATACTAAAGTCACACACAATAGAAGCAAAGTAAGGAGTAAGTAACTAGTTAACTTTATTCATAGCAAATTTTATCAAAATCCGTTCAGCGGTTTGGCCGTGAAAGCGTAACAGACAGACAGAAAGACAGACAGACTTTCGCATTTATAATATTAAGACTGGAAGTATGGATAGTATGGATTAAGTATGGAAGTTTGGATACTCATCACCAATTCAGCTGCTGGACATAGGCCTCATTTATTTAACCAATCAGCTAATGTGTAATAAAAAGCATTCCATATAGCCTCATTATGTTACATTTTGTACAAAATGTGAACGCGATGTTTATCAACTTAAATTTAGAAAAAATCGGAGAAAAATAGGAAGTATCTTTTTATTATGATCTTGTTTTTCCTTCTCGACAAGGTCAGGGTGTATTTCCATTCAACATTTCATTGAGATATTATCAAGATTTATGGAATCCGATAAAATGTTAGAAAAAATTAATTTACCAAAAATAAAATATTAGAAAAATTTTAATTACAAAAATAAAATCATCATCATTCGGGACAGTCCGGTGTATCCTAGTTGTGTCCAGGGTACGCTTCTAACTACAATGGCTAATAGATCTGGCGGAAAATACTAAAAAAAACTACTAAAACGAAAAAAGGAAGGTGACAGTATTTTCGCCATATTTTAATCGAAATAAGTAAATCTTGTGTTTCACATCATCGCCTTTGTACTCATTTTTTCAAATTTTAATATTATTTTTTCTTTGTGTGTAAATGGTGCAATAAAGTGTTCATTCATTCATTCATCATCACCATCCTAAATGCACCATAAAATATGAGTCACTCAAATGAATCAACTATCAAGACAGACACTTTCGTACTCATATAAGAGTCATCATCATCATCATTTCAGCCGCAGTCAGTCCACTGCTGGACATAGGCCTCTCCCAATGATTTCCAAAATGATCGGTTGGCAGCAGTCTGCATCCAGCGTTTGCCTGCGACCTTTTTCAGGTCATCTGACCATCTGGTCGGTGGATGTAATATATATATATATATATAAGAGTATCTAAATGTAATTATTGGTATTTATATGTGATTTGAATATATCTTACACATTATGTTTTTTAATATCTCTGCATTTTGTTTATCAATTGACTGATTTTGATCATACTTTTATAGAAATCATCAAATAATAAATAAGTAGGTGAGAATAATAAAGAGAAAGTACTGAATACGAAATATCCTGAGAAGGCAAAAATGCTGGTTTGGATAACTTGAAAGGAATTCCACAGACTAGACTACCGCACTTGAAAAGATGAGATTACTTGGTAGACACAGACAAATAACTAATTAAGATATGCCGGCAAATGGTCTTACAGCCAAGGATGCCGAAAACAAGGTGATGTGGACAAAAAAAAAAAATCTAGGCCAAGACGATGCAACCAGTAAAGCGCCTGAGACAGCTAATAAATTAAGTGCTTTACATGCTTTTTAGTACTGACAAAAAAGCATTTAATTTAGCAAACGTTCAAGTTATCAGTTTATTGTATAACGGGCTGTTTTAACATAATTTTCGGCTCAGCGCCCTAGGTACGAATTACCTAGGTATTTAGGACATCAAACTCGATGTACAATGACCTCGACGCGGCGGGCGATGACGGTCGTGTTTGCGCCAACCTTGCGACCGACCGCCAGCCAGTGTTACCAACTCCTAAACCCATATTTATTTTAGCTACCCATGTATTTAACCATTTTACTCAAAATTGCTGAATAAAATCGGCTGTAACTCTGTACACGGTTGTAACTGAGAATAACATATAGAGTAGGTGCAAGGATCTAGGCAAAGGTTAGATCTATTTATGACTATAAATCCTAAACTTTAAGTCTAGGAATTTTCCATAATCATGCTTATTATGGTTTGCAAAAAAGTATAATAGTTGGAATTTTTTAAATACATTTGACCTCGCACTTCTTTTGTGTCTCTATAGTCTTCTTCTTCTTAGAGAGTCGACTTTGGCTGTCTCTAGTTGATAAATTAAAGGAAATTACTATTTCCTTATTATTATATTATTCCTGGTTATTCTACCAAATAATCAGCCAAATAATTACTTATTTTATCTGGTATAGTAACGAGGGATTATTTTAAGTTGGCAATACTAATAAATAAGAACCATGGCGCGCGGGCCGCATTTGCGCTCCCGTTCGAAATTTGAACGAGACATTATTCTTTCTTAATTTTCGAACGGTTGGTCGCGATCCGAAAAGTGGACCAGCAAGTGCATAAAGCAAAATTGCAGAAATAAATATCAATAATGAATATTACATATCCAAAGTATTGATGTTTCTCTATCCTACAAAAATATTTAGGTCCTTTCAGATACATAGACATATCTCTACATGTGTCATCATCCATCTATGTGTGGCATCATCCAGGTACTTCTTCTTCGTCCAAGCGTGATTTTCATGTAAGTCAAGGTCCTCGATTTGGCGGCACTGGTTATTACAATAGAGTGACTGTCGTCTGACCCCCGTAACCTCTTTTACAGGGAAACCAGACCAATAGGAACATGACCCGATATGTGTTAGTGGCTAATACTATCAGATTTTATCAACATTACCTAGGTACATAATACTTAGTACGAGTAATTTAGATGCTTGCACTCCAAATACGATAAAAAATTCAGCTTCAATTTGTTGAGGAGTCAAATATCCATACTACGAGTACATTATTATTAGTAAGAATACCATCGAAGTAAATTTATATACTTACACCACATTTCATATCAATGGGATCTGTCATCTGTAGAAAATGGGTGAATTTTTGTAAAAAAAATAGGTAATGAGCTGGTCATAGACATCCATACTAATATTATAAGTGCGAAAGTCTGTCTATTACGCTTTCATGGCTAAACCGCTGAACGGATTTTGATGAAATTTGGTTACTTTTTGACGCAGGCACAGCTGCGGAAAACAGCCCGTATTACATACAACGTGATCTACAAGCGACTCAATGGATTTCCTTAAGTTATCACTTATAGTAAGCAAAAATAAACTGACGAATGTTAAAGTCATAAATTCAAGGCGAATGACTAACTAGAACTACTATACTGGGCAAACCCACAGTAAATTACAGAATACAGATTTGCCTAAATTATGCTCAGATTTCCACTCTTCTGAAAATATCATACTAATATTATAAATGTGAAAGTGTGTTTGTTTGTTTGTCCTTCATTCTCGCCTTTACTAAGCAACGAATCGACTTGAAATTCGGCAAAAAGTTAGTTGAAAGGATGGAGAGTAACATAGGCTACTTTTGGTCCTGGAAAAACATCATGTTCCCAAAGGAGGTTTACACGCGGGTGAAGCCGCGGGCGCAGCTAGTATTTTTATAATTTATCTAACAAATCATCATTATTCCATTAATAAATTAATTATTAGATTAAAACAATATCTGTTAAATGTGCAGATAAATTTAATTAAAGATAGAATTAACTAGGAACTAACTTTGTGAAATAAGTTTTCCGCATCTACTTTATTTTTTATTTTAATTTATTACATCACTTTTTTTATCAGGTATTTAAAAATCAAATCTCCCATAGAAAGACATAAGAACCGGTATTTTAAGCAAATATTAACGGATTTGAATCTAAAAAAAAATAGGTCGCTTTTAGGGTAGTAAATTCTGGTTAAGACCGTTATTTTTTTGGGTTATAACCGGAACGGAACTGAAAAAATATGGGCAGAAAAATGTGCTGGTTAATTATTTAAACCTGGTATCTGATGTCTGCCAACAGGGATCAAAATATCAAATTATTCATTTATATCGAGTGGGTTACATAGTCAATCGACGCTTTACACGCTGCCGTCAGAGTTTTTCGAAACCTCCTTTCGGCCTCCACTATTTTGCAGTCGGCATTCCAAAGCACGAAATCATCGTCATCAAATAGATAATCGAAAATGACTCTTGTGTTTCAATGTTAAGTGATAAAATAGACATTTCATATGGCATGCTAATATTTAATTACAAAAAACTCTACATACATTAAATCGGAGTGTATTGTATTATACAGTCGTATATTTTTATGGCTACTGTAAATAACATGGCCAGGCCAGGTGCGAACCAGAAAATAGAGTCGGTATTCATAAGCAAGTTTTTAGAGCGCGCAAACAATTTGCAAATAAAAAGTTTTCATAATAAGGATTGTGGTAGAGATTGCTTATTTTTTTTTATATAACTAAGGAGGCAAATACGCGTATGGCCCACCTGATGGTAGGTGGTTACCATATTCTATGAACGCCTGAAACACCGATGATGTCACGAGCGCGTTGCCGACCCTGCTTTTTATTTGGTCATTGTGTGAAGTCATATTATATTTCATGAGTCATCGAACAGGGTCTTGTTCAATAAAAATTGTAATTGTATTTTACAAGTTACAAATTTATTAATATTTCGTTTCTGTTCAATAATAGTAGGTAACTTAAAAGAAATGCAGTTTCATAAACTACTATGTCTTTATAGAACGCACAATTGCAATAGGGATCAGATGGAAAATTAATAAACCGTTGATTATTTTTCTGGTGATAGAAATAAAGTTTTTTATTATCGGAAAATATCACATTTTAGGATCAGAAAATTAATTTAAAAAAATCATCACATTTAATTCCTCTGAAATTTGTTGCACTTTTTATCGTCGTCATTTATGCGTAAAACCAAACTATACACGATAGTTACTCTACGTAGACAGAGAGTGCATCTGCTAAATACTAGACTGGACGAGTGTTGGTAATGGTTATCGTATAGGCAAGAAGTGCCACCGTCATGGAAACTCACCCTTATTTCTTGTCTTAGTTGTGCTATCAAAAATAGGATCTAAAACTCACTTAAAACAGATGAGTCGATGATAATTAATAGTTTTCGAATGACTTTCGTTCGACATAATTGAGTTGAACGATTACCATTCGACTCACTGATTTTCAGTGAGTTAAAAATAATCACTCAAGTAAATGTGCATTAATCGACCTAGTAGCGGGTCAATTGACCTAGTAGCTCAAATAGAAAATACAAAATATACTATTGACAGTGGTTATACTCATTAGGCGTGTTTAATGTCCAAAATTGGTGTCAATTTTTTAGGGTTGCGTAGTAAACACAAGGAACCCTTATAGTTTCGTCATGTTTGAAATGAAATTACATGAAATGAAATCGTTTATTTTCAATATAGGATATAAATATCACTTATTGACGTCAATTTATTTAAATTAAGTTTACCACCACTTCCAAAACGCAAGTGGAGAAGAAGCGGCGCCACAAACTCCACTGCAGCATTTTCTTCAAAACTTCAATTTACAATAAAGAATAAAACTTTCCATAATGTTTGTTTGGCCTTGTTATTTACTCATTATGGCAGGAAATAACTTCAACAATATTTGGATAAAGAAAATTGAAGCAGCATAGTACGGTAACCGTCCTTGCTCTATTTTATCGTTATATCTCGAATTTTAAACCTCATAAAATTTAGTATGATCCTTATCAACTACGAAAAATGTAATCATGACGCTACAGACCCTGTACCCTAATCCTTTTTTTAAATTTAATACTCGACCACTCTATAATCTATAGACATAAATTGAGATATTTAATTAATGTTAGAAAGAATACTTTTTATGCAAGTTTAATATTTTAAAATATGTGATTATGTCCCATGCAGTTGATGAATGCAGTAGATCACGTATGCACTTTCGACTCTACTAGAGCGGGACCAGAACCAATAATTTGAAATTTTCTATATTTATTATCACTAATCGTTATTTACATCTAATGGCAATTTAATTTTTGCCCTGAATTTGAGTATACAATATACATGTATTAAAAAAATAAGTGAGTTTTTGTCTCATAAGCATAGAATTATTAAAAGTAAAAATGTGCCGATTACTGTCACACTCATTACTAGTGAGTGACCTAGCAACAACTCAAACATAATCAGTAGCTGCTGTGCTACAGATACCGATACCGCCCGACCGCCGCATGACTGCCGTTCACACGGGGTTCATTCCGACGTCACGTCACCGATTTCAGGGCAAGATGGTGCGCTTGCGGCGTGCGAGAAAGAGAGAGTGCGTGCATACACAGGTGTGCGCGAAGACAGCCGGCCCATCAGCTGTTCACCGCGTTCGCTCGTGCCCGTTGCTCGAATGAAATGCCGCGTGCATTGCGGCCAGGCAACTGAACCCAGTGTGAGTCGATAGCCGTCCGCGGTCAGACGCGCGATCCCCGCCCGTTTGCCCGCCAATTCTCGCCCGAATCCCGCCCGCACAGCGCATAGCGAGCGTACACTACCGTATCTTCGGATGTATCAGTGTGTGCATGTTTGTGTATCGTGTCACTGACGCGGCGATCGCGCGCTCTTTGTCTAATTAGCAGGTAGGCAAACGCTTCACCAACTTTTTTGAGAGCCGGACACAATCGGTTTACTTTTGTGTCGGATTGTTTCTTTCGTAATTGAATTTTATGTAACTCTGGCACAATGGACACTTTTTAAAGTAGTAAAGTTTCATTGAGCTCGTGGTATTGTTTTGATGAATTATAGCTTTGTTATAGTTAAGTACACAGTGTAAGTATGTAGTTATGAGATGAAAACAAAGGTTGGCTACGCTCAAACGCTGCGATAAAAGGGACCGAAACCGGTTTTCCGTGGAAAGGCATCTGGCACGTACTAATTGATATAACATCAAATCATCTGACGGCGGAGTAACGAGACGATATATTCGGCCTCAGCACGATACGGCGGGGCTCGTGGGACCATTTCACGTTAATTTTAAATGCATTCTAAGTGCGTAGTGATATCATCGTCATTAATTTATGTCGATTGATCAATCGTGATTCACAGATAATAATTAATTTTAAAAGTTCTAAGCGTTATCCATCACAGACCAACCTTGTGTTAATTGTGCTTTAGCCAAGGTTGTCTTTGGTTTTGGCAAATTTAAATGAATGACCTCGATTCTGTAGTCCAATTTGATGTGAATGAAGACAAAATATATTTTAGGCAGAGATTATAGCTTCCGAGTTGTTGTCAATTGCTCAAAGTGAAAAGAGAGCAAAAGGAAGTTGGATGGCGGGGGGTCGAGAGGAGGTCGAGCGAGCGACGCCTATAACGCGACTAATTGACATAAGTATTACAGATATACAATACTGCTTTGATTTACATTCTTTGTGCGGAAATTTAGTTAAATGTAAGAAAAACAATTAAGGCTGAAGTATGCGAGTACTTTGAAGATAAGTTATCACTGAAATGATAGAAACACCACATACATATTATCTTCAAATAATGTATGGGCGTATTTTGATCTGTTGGTTCTACTAAATGCAGTATCCCCTATTGATTCACATTTAACTGGAATTCAGATATTTAAAATGTTTACTTGCCGTAGTTGACGTAATACATATATGGAAAATACATACCTATCTAATAGAAGAAGAAAAATATCATTACTGAAGTTTTAATAAAGTTTATGGCTTGTATTATCGGTTAACAACTTATCAATGTAATAGGTAGATAAATTCAAAAATGAAAATGATACCTATGTATAAAGTATTGTATTAAAAATATATATAAAGAAGGATTGGCAGATTTGAACACGTGCTCCATATTCACGTGGTCTTCCTGGCATGGATTTTGCATGTGTATAAATTACAAAATCCATGGCATTTCTTACCTAAGTAAAGGAAGCAAATTAATATGATTAGACTATGAGAAACAATGTAACAAAAACGAGTATATTATTGTTAGCGTCCGAAATTACAAAGAGTTATATGATTACTTAAATACGTTTCAAAATCAATACCTAACGCTCAGTCTTCGTTCAGCCAACTCAAGCTTAAGTATTAAAATTGAATAGTTCTTTACCTTATCACATTACGAAATTATGAATCGGACATAAGCATGACTTGCTAACATTGATGTGTGAAATACGTTCCGGTATTTTCCAATACGTACAGCAGAGGTTTGAACTTGTTATGATTTGGCGTTAGTATTAGCAATTAATTATCACTGTTGTATTATCTAGAAAGCCGAAGTAAGTATTAGTTATAAATTACTAAAAAGGAAGCCTCACTCGATAACAGGAAGATCGAATCATATAACCAATGTCAAAGCATAAACGAATTTCCTCAAGCAATTACGACCAAATTAAATGAGAGAAGCGCATTTATGTAGGGGCTTAGTGCGCGTTTTCTTAGTATTGACTAGTGCATGAGTACTTTTCCTACAAATACAGCAAATAAGTAAACAATAACATCCATTTGCATTCGTAGATAAAGAAAATTCCTCCTTTCCCACGTAGCTTTAGATACACACATTACAGAACAGATATCACAGATTACAGAATGCCTATATGCTATATTAATAAGTACCTACCTATGCAATGTATTGTGCAGGTGTATATGTTATGAGCTTTGTGCTCTTTCACTCACTAATACATTCACCGTTTTCACTGCATCGTATAGCGCAGTAGTTCCCAAACTTATTTTTCTCGTGGACCACTTTCAAAATTTTACTGGTTTCGGTGGACCCCCTGCTGCTACATTTCTACCACATTCTTAAAGTCGCCAAAAAATAAAAATTGTGTCACTTCTGAGTTCTGTCCCTATATTTCGATATGTAAAATAAAAACGAAAAATGGTACATTTTATATCACTTTATTTATTAAAAGAATAGAATTACAAGAAAAAAATATTAAGGTAATATAGGTTCAGGTCATAATTTTAATTAATGGGAAGGATGTATCTGATGGAGTGTCAGCAAACGATCAATGTTTGGCTTTATTTTTGTGAGCAATAACCGCAAATCCCCCCGCTCTGTGATGTTTAATTTGCTCCTTTTTTTTGTTAAGAGGTTTGTAACGGCACTAAAACTCCTTTCGACAAGATATGACGAGGGAAAAGCTATTAAAAATTTCCTTGCGATTTCCCACAGTCCAGGATATTTTTCGGGTATTTCTGCTTGCAGCCAAAATGTTGGGTAGCCTTTTCTAAATTTCACCTTCAGCTCCTCATTAGTGCTTAGCTCGAGCAGCTCCTCTTGTAATACAACATTGGCCACTTCCGTTTCATCAAATGGATTTATTATCCATGGTGGTATATCCATCGTCAGTATATCTTCAAACCTGGTTTTGAAGTCATCATGCAGGGCACTTAAATGTTGACTGTAGGTATGGATATCCTCATCAATACATTCTACCTGCGACAAGTTTGGAAATTGAGAGAATTCGCGCCGACTAATGTTTTGCTTCATAAATTTCAATTTCCCAAGAAAAGCCGAAATTATCCCCTTTGTTTTTATTAAATTCAGGCTGTCCCCTTGTAACTGCAAGTTAATATCATTAAATTTTTTAAACAAATCTGTCAAATACGCAATGTCTGCTTTGAATTTGATCAAGTTTTCTTTTAAATCTGGATCTCTACTTTCTAAGAACTCTAATATGGAATCGAAAACAGAGTAAAATCTCGTTAAGCATGCACCTTTCGACAACCAGCGTACTTCAGTATGTAAGAGCAGTCGTTGGAAGTCTTCATCATTTTCGTCGCACAATTGAGCAAATAAACGTGTATTCAATGCATTGCTTCTGATTTTGTTGACAGCTTTTATTACAAAATGAAGAGATTGGTTCAACCTGTCACTTAAATGTTTTGCCACAAGATGTTGTCGGTGGATTACGCAATGAATAGCTGTAAGTCCTGGTATAATTCTTTTGAGATGACTTATAAACCCACGATATCGCCCGACCATTGCAGGAGCTCCGTCTGTTGCCACTGAAATAATGTTTGTAAATGGGATCGATTTTTCCGTAAAAAAATTACTCAGGACATTAAATATTAATTCGCCTTTAGTGTCAGTCTCCAAAGTTCTGGCAAATAGCAATTCTTCGTGAATTTCTTCCTCAACAATAAATCGGACATATGCCAATAGTAATGCTTCATTACTGGGTAACGTTGACTCGTCCAGTTGTATAGAAAAATGAGTTTTTTGCAGATGATTGCACAAAAAGCTTTCGATATCAGAGCTCATTTCATCAATGCGTCTTTGTACAGTATTGTTACTTAATGGAATTCTTTTTAGTACGTCAAATGGAGATTTGTGCAAAACAGTTTTTAAAACCTCTTCAACAGCGGGTAAAATTAATTGTTCTCCGATAGTGTGCGGTTTTCCAGATTTTGCTATAAGTAATGAGATATTGTAAGATGCCCGCAAGCCATCATCGTTACTTTGAGATGTTGAAGCGAACATACTGTGCATGGTGGGTCTCTTTCCATATTTTTCTTTCAATGTTTGAAAATATTTTAAATCTTTACCTATTTTATCAGTATGACACCTTTTTAGATGATCTTCGAGCTTTGATGGTTTCATAGAGTCATTGCTCAAAACTTTGTTGCATAATAGGCACATGGGCAATTGTTTGTCTGCCTCTGATGGAACAAAACCATATTTCAAATAATCGACACTATATTGTCGACATTTTTTCTTTGCTGTAGCCATGTTTCGTGTCAGTTACCTTACCTGTAAAAAAAATGTTTTAGTAACCAAGTTTTTTTCTGAATATAGGTATCACACCGCAGCCTTTGTCAGCACGCGGAAATAGAATTACGGCTTGTAAAGGGACCAACTAATAAACCGCTGAGACAAATACAAACGTTTTCACAAAACGGTATCAATTTTAAAGTACATAATTTACCACTAATTTTTAATAGTATAAATAAAAATTAGTGTACTCAGTATCGAATACTGATCATATTTGTGTAGGAAAAAATAAACGTCGAAATCCCAAAATTGTCCATAAAAACGATAACTAACATTTTATTAAATCAATGAGTTCACGCGCTCCGTGTATTTGCGTATTTTTTGTCTGCGGCTTCATTGTTAAAACGTGACAAACAGGCATCGAAGTTCAAGCCCCGCCCTTTTCCCGTCGCCCGCGCACCGCTCGCTCTTTCCGAAAAGGAATAGTTTTGATAAAATAGTTACTTCAAAATCAATTTAACATGATTATGAAATTACTGTTTTATAAAATTAGTAGTTATTTGCAAGAAAAAATACAAAATTAATTGCTCTGCAATATTGCTTATTCGGCCTTTTTAGAGAGGCAGTGCTTCTCTCGTGAAAAAACAATTGAATAAAACGTGCTGTGTTTGTCTTCAAATCGAAAGAGGACAATTAAAATATCTGTAAGTTACTAAGTTACCTATCTATACAGGCCGTTGTGATCAACCGACTAGTACACGTAAACAAAATACTTAAGTACTATAACAAAAAAAGGTAGGTTACTTACTTTTCTCCGGCACTAGCAAACACAGATATAAATTTTCTCACAACTTTTTTCCAAATTCCGCCTTGTTTTCGAAATTCCGGAAACAAATGAATGCGTTTGGTTGCCTTTGGCATCAAGTATTTATAGTGTTGATCAAGTTCATGTCTGAACAAGCATTAAGCATTGTCGGGCGGATAGCGCTTTGCAAGTCTGTACACGAAATTGTACGTAATATCGAATACACAAGTTTGGACAAGTAACAGTCGCTTGCCTTATTAAAATATTATCTGCTTAGATAGGTACTTAAAACAATGTAGGTAGGCCCTTATAAAAACTATGCTTACATTTTTGCTCTTTACTATCAAAAGCAGATAAATTTTCGTGGACCCCCATTAACATCTTATGGACCCCCATTTTTTGTTCACGCCTACGTAGACCCCCAGCAAGTCTCCCGTGGACCCCTGGGGGTCCACCTGGACCACTTTGGGAATCACTGGTATAGCGGTTCGGAATAAGTTTAGTAGTGTACAAAATCAAAATCTACCTACTCGGCTAAGGCTGGTTTACTAGCATGTCCAAAATGAATCCTTTTAAAGAATCAGGTAAACCTGTTAAACACACCGTTCCACTCGGACAGTCAGCAAAAAACGCAATCCGCTAGACCAGACATTCAATCAAATCAGCGATAGTTAATAAAATGTTGATGGCGATCATTCATATTGTAATTCCTTAAAGACATTGCAGTTGTGCGAGTAAAAACCGTATTCATTATGCCACGTCGTATCGGTATTACTGTATAAAAACAGATCAACACCGAGCGAGGTTGTGTTGTAAATTCACGACCGGCGAACGAGAGCGGGGTAAATGCGATCACGCGAGGAGCGAGCGCGGCGCGGTCTAGAAAGACGCGCAACGGCAGTGATGCCCAGAGTGGTACGAATTGCCCGAATTCTACGATATCCTGCTAACGAAACGCACATTCTTGCGAAAATTGAGATGCCAATTTTGACTTTGTTTATTCGTATCATAAAAGAAATGACCGATTAAAAATACATTTATAAACATTACCAATTTTAAATGCACGTTATTAACTATTTATTTTAAGTTTAATCAGGAAAGTTGATAAATACTTTGATTGATTAATATCTGACATTTAGGTATAGTTGAATTCATCCACGTTTAGCACGTTACTATTGTATAACTGATCTATAACTACTGGCAGTAATCACAGTCACCATTATTTTATTTTACTTATGACATTCCCATTTTAAATTAAAAATAAATATTCTAATCTAAGTCTGCTTTACAAGATTTCAATCAAAGATATTCCTAAAAAATAATAACAGAATCAATGATATCAGATATTTAAAGTTTTCATCAAAGCAGTTGCGTTGGCGACTGTTGACAATCATGCGGTGACGACACGAACTAAAACGATTTCTACTGAATATCTTCATAATTTGTTTAAATCGTGAAGATTCATTACATTGCTGTACCTTGCGAAAAGATTTTTATAGAATTCTTTCAACGCGTTCAATGGAAACTGTGAAAATTATCTACATCGCGAATGCCCTCGACGGCCTTGCTCGATTCCGACCACAAGTAATAAGAAAAACTTTGTTTTGTTTCGCTTTTGTAATTTTTAAATTCTTTCTAAAGTAGTCTTACTTAAAGTTTTATGATTTTCTGAAGGATAGTATAGTTTTGTGGTTTGTGAATGAATAAACTGAAACCTATGTGTACGAGACCCTGTTGGTAGACACGATATTTTTTTAAGGATTATGATTCCATCGTATCACCAGTGGTGGACAGTTCCAAAGTTATAACAACCTTTTTTTGAAGTAAACATCTTCAGATATTTCTGATTAATATTGTGTTAATAAATATTAAGGAAAACAAATACCTAATTGAACTACAACTTATCTTAAATAAATATCTAATTCATACATATATTTAAACTTGGGTACAAAGAGCAAGTGAAGTTACTAATAAGAACATTTTATACCGTCTAGTGCTGCCCCCAGCGTTTATTACCGTTACCAAATCTTAACAGTAGGTATAAAAAAAACTGTAAAATGTAATTCTAAAACTAAGCACTTTGTTCACAAATTAGGGACGATCTAACATTAAAATAGAAAGAAATCAATAGATGCTAATATAAATATTACTTTGTTGGTTTCTCAAGGTAAACACTAACCGCCCTCAATAAATTATTTTTCTAAATACTATGTCTAAGAAAAACATAGAAAAGCTTTAGGTGGATTTGCATCAAAATGATTCCACATCGAAGCGCAACATAACACATTTTATAACCAAACTAGCTGACCTGATAAAAGTTGTCCTGCCTTAACTATGTGAAGAACCTTCTGACAAGAATAAAAACAGTTGAAGACCCGGGGTCAAACTCAGGCTACTTTTTGACGCGTGCGGAGCTGCGGGAAATGGATAGTTTTCAATAAAAATCCAAAAATAAGACAATATTCCTGAATAAAGTTTGCCACCGGTCGACAAAGCAATACTTTCATCAATATTCATACTTCCGTCCGAGCCATATCAATTAATTGATCAAACGTGCATTGCGGTTCCACTACGTCGAGTGCATTGCGCCCAAAATAGCATTGTTTTTGAGTTTTCATACTTATTAACATCTAAATTGTAGAAGCATGATCAGAATTTGGCTTTATATTTTTTGTCGCTGTAGTATCTTGACTGTAACAATGTATGGTAAAGTGTTTACTGTGTTATTGTTTTTTATTCAAAGCTCTTATCCTTTAGATCTGTGGCCTAATTCTTTTTTAAAATGCAATTATGTTCAGCTAACATTTTTACACCTACATCTAATAATTTTAGTATTTAAAACTTATATTACGTATTTAATTTACTTATTTACGCTAAATGATCAATATCACAGAACATTTTTTTTTAAAGAAAAAGGAATTCCTTTAATTTTCTTCATCCTCATTCTACTGAACCAATCTTCTGGAACTTTCGCTTACTAATAGTTAAGAGTCATTACTTTCATTAGAAGGATATAGGGTACTTTTCATCCAGGAAGAGTACTGTTCCCGTAATTTAAGCAGGCATGCGAAGACGCGAGCAAAATCTAGTAATATAATTCACTGTGACCGACTTGCTTGGCACATAGTAGGAAGCGTCGGAGCGACCTCCGTGACGTCATTTGAGGTCGGCCGCTCTCTCGGCAACCAATAATACTGCTCGGTCAAATTATCTTGTTTATGTTATTTGCCTGGCTTTAAAAGGCTTGGGAAAATGGCACAAATTCGATACTAACAAAGATTTTCGAATTTCGAAGAATAAAGATTTGAAATTAGAAGGTAATTGCGTAAAATGGTAAAACTGGTAACATTTTTGAATTTGGAACTTAATGCATCAATAATAGAGTTGAAATTAGAATAATATTACAACTCGGACAAATCAACTAAACTCGGCGTTACGAGTACTAAGCGCGGTGTACACTCGAGGTCAAAAATGCGTGGATTCTCTACTATATATTTTGTATTGAAAAATGTCCCAATCTGACCCCGATGGTGGATATTTAATTGAACAAAAGCTAGTGTAATACAATTTTCTAAGCGCCAGTAACTGCCCTTTAGCTATCTCTTCCTAAAAAAAGTATTGCTCTATAACTTGAAATAAAGATTACCGTACAAATTTTCATTAAGTACTTTTAGTATGAAAGTATGGATTATATAGCCACAATGAGTTACTTGGTAGTCTGCGTGTTACTGCGCCTAACTACATAGACGTAGCCGTAGCTCATCTCTTATTTATTGGATTTGCCTTCGCTCCAGTTTTACCCAACATGCGCTAGGCGAAGGTAATGATTTTTACACACTAGTTTCATCGACTTCCGATTAAACAAGTAAATTAAGATGATTTTTTATTTAATTCAATGCATTTATTCTTAATATAGATTAAGAAAGAAAATAGGGAATTTCAAATAAGAAATTATTTAATTGTTGATTTTCTTCTCAAAATAGTAGATACTAATATAAGATAAGGGAATTAAAAATAAACATAATTAGAATATAATGATTTCTTATGTTTTCGCGATTGTTATTCATTAAATTAAACTATTTAAATACGGTTTTATTGCGTTTATTACTTATTTATTTACACCTGATGTTTCAAACACTTTACAGAGTTCATGGTCGCAGGCAGACTTAGACGTTAAACGCGATAAAACCGTATTAAAATAGTTTAATTTAATGAATAATTAGAATATATATATTTTTTTAATTTGGTATGTTCAATGAAATATTTAGTCATAATCATAATCATTTATTTTGTCAAAACACAGGTAGCTTAGGTGTTAGTATGGTATGGTAGTCTTTCAGTTAGTCGCACCGGCTTCACTCAGATTTCAATTATATAAAAAAACTATAACCCTTCTTTTTTAGCTTTGCCGCAATCGGTTAAAAGGTTGAGTGTTCTACAAATTCACTTTCGCATATAATATAAAGGGAAATATCAAATGTTATCCTCATTTATTGAGTAGTAAAATAAAACATAAAAAAATAATTTTAGGGCGTCCTTAACACTGCACTTAACAGCTAATAACATTACAATTTATTGTATTTAACACTGCATAATGTTCACAAGTTTACGACTTCGGAATTAATGATTATAATCATAGTGTTAGAATTTAATTAGTCACATTAATAACTTAAAAAAGAAGCTTTCTTTGCATATTTTAATGTTTGTTAATGTATTTAATTTCATACTCTATTATAAGTACATTATGTTAACAAAATTATAAGTTCATACATCCCCGTGTTCACGTTATTAATTTTAGTTAAATGTTCTGTCTCGTTTATTCACGTCTATGCTATGATAGAAAGAGACTAAACATATTTTAGGACTCTCTACGCACCAATTTACACAAAAATTTTTCAGCACAATCATTACTATTGTTTGGACCCATCAATCAAATATTACATTAAATAGGTCGCAGTGAACAAAAGTAAACAAATTGTATGAGCTGATAATTGGTATATCAGTATCGAAGTATGTATGGAAGCGAGTTGTTTATACGTAATGACTTACTGATAAACAAACAAGCAAGGCTTACGTGGTACAAGTGATATAAGTGTATAAGTGATAACAGGCCGATAGGCAGTGGTATAAGTGATAACAGGCCGAGCGGGCAACCGCAAATTTACCAGCCTGGGAATAGGACATTTGTACTATAAAAACAGGTCAAGTTCGAGTCGGACTCTCTCACGAAGGGTTCCGTAGCATCTATAAAAACTGCAAAAAGAAATCACGCATGTTGTATGAGAGCCCCCTTTAACATTTTATTTATTTCGGTTTTTAGTATTAAATTTGTTAGAACGGCATCAGAAATACGTCATCAGTAATAATTACTATAACGGTTCATGCCTGGTGACAGACGGCCAGACGGGACAGCGAAGTCTCAGTACCATTTTACACTATAGGACTCTAGACTATAGAACTCTAAAAAGGACAATACATTAAACGCCTGTCGTAATAAGATTCCAGTTTTTATTGTAGAACATCATTTGCAATGACTATTGCAATATTATATTTCAGTTTCTCCTAAAGGTTAACTGGTAGAGATTTTTTTTTTATAAATATAGGATGTATTAAAATCAGCCGGGCATGCCTGTTTGCCTACAAATTACACTTTAAACATTATCCAATTTTTCACAGTATGGTACGTGAAACTAGACCACTTTTAATAAAAAATATGTGGAAAATGAGAAAGTATTTCGACAGGAATTTGTATGGTAGAGCCACGGCCAGGGCCAAGCATACTGTCAAAAATTCGCTGGTCTTTAAAAAGTCAACTGTATAATTAATGCAAAAATACTATTAAAGAAGGAACAAAGGATTTTTTATGGAAAGTAAAAGTGGAAGGTAGTATGGTAATTATTTAAAGTATACCAAATGGACATCAAACCATCAAATTTTACTGGCAGTTTATTTGTAAAACAACTATTATGTAACGATTGCTGTATGCACAATGACATTAACATAGTCGATTTTTACGATCTGCTGTCCTATTTTTGAAATGCATTACACATATGTCGAATGATAATAGTTCGACTCACCGATTATGACTAATGCAAATCATTCGACTTACCGATTTCGGAATAAAGGAGAAAGTAAACGTCGTGTCGTATCAAAAACTAATTGATTTCGCTTATAATCGAGAAGAATGGAAAAAGCACCACCGACAACAGCCCAGCTCTTAAATTTATGATGATGACCGATTTTCGTGAGATACACTTTTCAAAAATAGCTCTACTGCACTACTACGCTTAAACATAACATTACCAAACGAGAAGTTGGCTCTATCTAGGCCAAACACGGCTAAACATTGACATGATAAGAAGAACAAGCATTAAATTGGACGCAGTAATATTGATAATGGGTTAGCTTACCTACTGTAGTACTTACAACAACAATTACTATACTTGTATCGCGAACCAAGTAGGTACTACGGGTTTCTCCTTAACTCTCAACCTTCAATTCTCAATGAAACGAAATGTTCCAACCTTCTATACAAATCCGTTATTCTTTCACCTTGTCACTCAATTCAAAATCCGTACTTCAAATTGTTCAAACTATCGACTTACAAAATTTCATAAAAATCATCTAATTGGTTAAAGTGTGTTGGAGTAACAAACGTATTAAATAAACAAACCTTCTGCCGCATAATAATATTAGTAGGATCGCAGTACGATCTTGAAAGTACTTCTAATCTTCAAGTTCGTGTAGCCTAGTCCCATTTGCCTTTGTCTTTCAATGAGTCCTGCTTTACTTGTAAATGTTAATTCTTCTTCTTGAAGTCGAAATTGTGTCGATGTTAGAAAAGGCTAGACCATTACGTGGGAACGTTGACAAAATCCTCAACCGTGCAGGAATCTAGACAAGTGTCCCAACACTTTAGGAGATGACCCATAGACTGAAAATCTCGGCACTTGCAAAGGTTGTTTAATGAAAACCCCCATTTCTCTCTCTTTCTAGTTAAAAAGACAAATAATTCATTTTAGTATCCTTCTATTTCGAAATCTTTAACAATATTGTTTCTATCGAGGTACGAAGCTAAACGGACATACTAGGCACCTCTTAATTATTCCATTAATTATTTGACTGCGATTAAGATTATAAGCATGCGTTAATGACATATTTCTTAATGTAAACGGTGGCCTTGGTATGCACCAGTGTGCCTACTATAATGCCTCGTCGACTGTTCGCATATGTGCATAATTCATTGCTGTGAACACTACAATAGTTAGTGATTTCGGATGATGAAACTGCGAAGTGAATGTTTCTGTATTGTATTTCTCGAATCGTATTTCGTTTCTGGTAACGAGGTGGCGACCACGAATCGCGATTCGACCTACAAATGGTTCAAAAGTGGGTCGACCTCTGGCGGCAGTTGATGGTAGTAATTAAAATTTACATTGTATTTTACAGCAGTAATGTACAAATCTAAGGTGTTGCCATCTATGTTTATTAGTTTGTTTTACATATTGCAAAAATAATTAACTAACTTTGTAACAAAGCACCAGGTATAAAATATTTTACTTGTATTTATACCCAGCTAACTTCAGAATCAGCACAAGTGCGCGAAGCCTATATCTATTACAATTTATTTACAAGCTTTAAGTAATAAAAGAAAAATCCCTCCATAGTTTTACGTAAAAGTTGTGTTGTGTCGATTTCGAAAAATTAAAAAAAATAAAGAAAATTATTGAGCGTACAAAGTATTTTAAAAAATTAAGTTATCTGTATAGCCACTGTATTAGATTTCCGTGCAAATCGTAAAATCGAGCAAAGGCTAGGCTAGGATTTCTATATGACGAAAACCTATTTTTTCATTTCCCAAGAACAATTAAAGCTTAACTTCTAGGTTTAATAACCTGAAGCTCTGACAAATCAGTGCCGAACAAAGATGTCAGATAATATGTGAAACTGATACAATGATTCAACATTAATCATTAATGTTAAATATTTCAATGATTCATTAAACAAGGTACCAATGGAGTTCATTGTTTTCTTTAGTTAATGTTGTGCAAGTACATGCAATTCTGAAATAAGAAAAGTAAAATGCACTTGTTTCGCATGCGTTTATCAAGGTGAACTGGATCTTATATCTGGTTACTTAGGTTACATTTTCACTTGACATTTAAGTGAACCAATGTTCACGTGGCCATCAAGTGATTATAAAATCCAGTAAGTACCTACATACGTCTTGTAATACTAACCAGAGGTAAAACATTAGTACAAAGGTCGTCTGTTCTCTCACGGAGGACAAATTCAGTGATAGTATTTTGTTTTACGTCGTATTAACCACATGTTAGCTAAAATATGTTTCGTCCCTTTCTCTCCTAATCGATATCAAGAGCGAAGAAACGAGACGCAAAACATTGTAGCTAACTTCAGCTTAAAAATTATATTTAATACAAGGGTTAATATTTAGGTTAATAATACTTAAGACTGAATATATTCTTATGTAGCGGAGCTGGTGGTGTTACATACATAGCAAACATAGCCAAGCATGGAGTTTTGAGTTAGTTACAGAAAGTGTAATGCCCACATATGTTATTGCTAAGATTTCCCTAGTAATATTATAAAAGCTTAAGCTTTCAATTTGTTCCTTCTCACGTTTTACTTTCTGAACACTGAGTACTGAAAAAAATTTGGTACCATTTACAAAGGGGGAAAAATACTGTCCCCAAGGAATTTAAGTGCACGTGCTAAGCCACGTTAAATGCTAGTATACCTATCCCTCATTTCTCGACGTCAGAGGCCGAGAGGCGTTTCCGAACAACTCTGACACCAGGGTGTACGTACTTACATGATCGATTGACAATGAACCTACACCAAAGGATGATGATGATTTATGGATGTACTTATTTAAATGTGATAATTTAATTTCACAGTATTAATATTCAATTATAGATGTTGGTCAACCGACAAAAAGTAAAATATGTGAGTTAGAATGTGTCGGTATTACTCTTCAGAACTTTTGTACGGTTTTTCAGCGACCTCAGGGATCGGCTCTATACTGAGTTGGAAGTTCGGATAGGGTCTCTATTTTTGATATCTGTGAGTCACTGAGAAAAGCGTCGAATGGTCTATGCAAGAATCTTCATCAGGTATTTAATTATTTAGTTAATATTCGGAAATCATCAGATACACTGATTTTGTTACATAATATCAAAATTAGAGCGGTTACAGGATCGAGTATATTGCTGAAAAAGGAAATGCTCAAAACATTTAAAAAAAAACAATACAAAATCAAGGTTTTATAAATAGAGCTTTACGTGGACCTGGAGTAAAGAAAGAAAGAATGTATTTATTTACTTGCATTGAATGGGTAAAGTGAAACTCAATGTAACAAAATATGTGGCTCAACTGAAATTTGTGCGTCGAGTGATGTCATTCGTTCAAAAATTAAAAGCCTTTGCAAACCACTCGTGGCATGTTCGAAAACAGCGGTTTAATAACTTCGGGCGATTTCAAGAATAGGGCTCCAGATTTCGGGATCGGCGGGACGGACTGCGGGGGGCGCCCGATACCGACCGGCTTTAACGTAGGGTGGGGTCGGTGAGCTAAAGGTGGATTAAGGATAACGAACAGTCTGCCTGCAGAATCACGGCTTTTTCACGACAAAATCTAGTCAACAATCACTTTATCACCTCATTTGACTGCAGAGTAAAATTTATGTTACACAAATACTTCAACATCTTTAATGTTAATAGGTACCTATTTGTGTTACATTAACTTTACTCAAAAAATATTTAATGGGAACACAGAAATACTTAGTACGACACATATTAAAAGGTAACATAATATGTGTTTTTAATGATCATATAGCCTGCCTGGGACCATGAACACTTCAAAGTGTTTGAAACTTTACGTGTAAATAAATCCATACTAATATTATAAATGCGAAAGTCTGTCTGTCTGTCTGTCTGTTACGCTTTCACGGCCAAACCGCTGAACGGATTTTGATGAAATTTGGTATGAATATAGTTGAAGACCCGGGGTCAAACATAGGCTACTCTTTAACGCAGGCGGAGCTGCGGGAAACAGCTAGTAAGTAATAAACGCGATAAAATCGTATCAAAATACTTCATCATCATCATCATCGTTGCAGCCGCAGTTAGTCCACTGCTGGACATAGGCCTCCCCCAATGATTGCCAAAATGATCGGTTGGCAGCAGTCTGCATCCAGCGTTTGCCTGTGACCTTTTTCAGGTCAACTGACCATCTGGTCTGTGGATGTCCAACGCTGCGTTAAGCTATTGTATTGCCTGTCATGGAGGTTGTTGCCATACTCTACTCGCCACGCTTGGCAGGTGGGTTGGCTAGCGCAGTTTTTGCGGCTTATTGTACTTCCAACGCTGTTGCCCATTGAAAGTATTTAAAGCAGGGGAAGGATAGGATTTTGTTGTATTTGGGGATAGGAAAAAGGTATTGGGATGCTACTTACCCGGATGGATTTGGGTTGAGTGAGTAGCAGCTCGGGTAAGTCGGACTCGCGTACCCGTATGCCATATTTCAAGCCATCAGAAAGATGGCTGAAAATGAACACCCCTGACTGAATCCTTAGATTAATCCTGACCTGATCAAAATTCTTAGATTAATTTAATACGTATCTTAATTTGAATTTCTGTATTGTAACTGTAAACTGAAGTACAATATTTTGTTAATCGGTACAGCTGAAAAATTGCGTACATAATTTATAGAACTACTAACATTTCCGGCAGCTGCGCCTGCGTCTAAAAGTAGCCTATGTTTGACCCCGGGTCTTCAACTATATTCATACCAAATTTCATCAAAATCCGTTCAGCGATTTGGCCGTGAAAGCGTTAAAGACAGGCAGACATAAAGACAGACAGACTTTCGCATTTATAATATTAGTATGGATAATTACTACAGATTATGCATTCACTTTTGCAGCTGACCGTACTCATGCACTATTTTAATTTTGTGATGATCAAATTACTTTATTTTTCCTAGCTTCATTCTAAGCTCGAGGGCTACTATAGATTCTTTTATCTTCTTCATGATATGATGAGACCTGAAGACAGTTTAATTTTTATAATTATAATTAAAACAATGATAAAGAATGTGTTTCATGAAAGAAAGGCAGGAAATTTCTAGACGGAAAAAGTTTTTAAATTGGTTCATGCTTTAATTGATATCTACGAAACGAGATAGAGTGGTATATTTACAATCTAATATTAACTAATAATATTTATGGTGGAAAAGAGAATCTCACATACATACAGATATACATGAACGCTAAAAACATAACACACTTTGATCAGTCTCAGTCGTGTAATCAGTCGTGTCAAAATATGAAAGTGAGTTTACCTATGTATTTTGTTTTTTTATCTCTTCAAGCTTTATTAAAGCATCCAACCATCTTCCGGAAATTTCTTAAAGTACATGTAGTCAGAATACCTAGGTACTGTAAAGATCATAGGGTATCTTTTATGATGAAAAAAATAGTATTTCAACAAAAAAACAACACGCGTGCGAAGTCGCTGCTAAAAGCTAGTATTTTAAACATGTTTCCAATTATATTTACTTATAGACAGATACGTTTAAAAGGTATATTTGGAAAGTGATTACGTATTATTTTTAGCGTCAGAAACAAAGGAACTTCGATGCTGTAATCAGTATTCAGCGTGCGCACTGTGCATCGAGTATCTATTAATAATTTACTCGTTACAATATATTATGCATAATGCAACATATTAGTACCAAATAACCAATAACAAGAACAAAATCTAGGTAGGTTCACTGATCTTTAGGCAAAACAGTTTTGTTTAAAAGAATTGTAATAAAAAAAGATAAATGAAAGCAATTATTGGACTTATAATATGCATTGTTAAATTAAACAGTTGTTACAAAATTTGAGTAAAATCATTGTGTTTTCGAACTTGATTAGTATCAACAGTTTATTGATAAATTAAGAGTAATTTCTTTGTCAATGAGTAAATAAGTTATTTAAGAGCAAAGAGCATCGAAAAACGTTTATTATCATTACTCAATGATAGTTTTGGTATAACATAATATTTAATTGTAACGTATTATAACGTGTTATACAGTGAATAGGTAAAACTGCAACAAATTGTACTTATTTTATAGTAGGTGTTATAATTTATTTAGTACTAGCTACCGCAGCTCCGCCTGCGTCGAAAAGTAGCCTATGTTTGACCCCGGGTCTTCAACTATATTCATACCAAATTTCATCAAAATCCGTTCAGCGGTTTGGCCTTGAAAGCGTAACAGACAGACAGACAGATAGACTTTCGCATTTATAATATTAGTATGGATGAGGTTATCGTTCAAACATTTATTTCGTATTCGGAATGTGTAGTCTTTGTGGTTTGAGCACGTTTTGAATTGCAGATAAAACGTGTTATAAGTATGATATCGAAGTAATATGATACGCGTAGGTGCTATAAGTTAATGCTGAAAATTTGCAAGTTCCCAGCCAGGGCCGAATTAGGGTGAATCGACACAATCTGTTTGTTTACTCGCGTGAGGCTTGTTATCTATATGTGGTGCTATAAGGGGTTATAATATAAAACTCTTTATTGTACAAATCACGGTGTATTTCATCATTTATAGTTTTTACCCTTGGTTATTTTATTATCATAGGTGCTTTAATTCGTTTGGGAAATAGTTTTAAGTCAATGAACTAGCCAAAGTTTTTTTTTTTTGTGTAAGAAAATGCTGCAGTGGAGTTTTTAACGCCTTCTCTCCACCTGCGTTTTGGAAGTGGGTGTTAAGATGACGTCAAAAAGTGATATTTATATCCCATATTTCATTTAATTTCAATAGGCGCCGTTAAAAATGTTATTTTTTTTTATAAATTAAGTGTTAAAGAAATGATAATTAGTTTTGTCTACCGCATAGTTGTTAACAATGTATGTTTAGTGTTAGGCGATTGTGATACAGGTAAGAAATGGTTTGAACAATAGGTAAACAAAAGGCAAATCGCCTGCAAATAAAATCCTCGACCATCAAAGGTTTGAATGTATTGTTCGACTTTTGCACCTTATTTAAGTAACCATTATTTGCGACAATTTAAGTAGGCATTATTTGCGACAAGCAGCATTTCCGACAACTTACATATTTTTTTGGACCCACTCAAACTTTCTACTGAGTAAATCCTATTATAGGCTAAATTAGGCCCTTATTTTTGGTACAGATGATCTGGTCCTGTTCTTAACTTATGGTAGTAGAGACGCCTCCACCTTTTGCGAAATGAACAACAAAATCAAATAAGGACATTTATCTTATTTCTTGGAAAGGTCTTTTGCGCGTACTTTTTCAGAGCTCTATTCGAAAAATTACCATGGAATTAGTAGTAATATTTCTATCAATTTAAAAATTCAAATGTACTTAGGTATGTTTGTTACTACTTCGCGCTTAAATCGCTAAAAACCGGTCAAGTGCGAGTCATACTCGCGCACGATTCTTGTAAAGAAGAAGAGGTTCAAAATTCGACTGTATGTATTTTTTTTTCATTCGGAACTTTCTTCGACCATTAGGGGCTAACTAGCAAACTATTTGATCCCCTTTTGGCCCTCTTTGAGCCAGGCAATACAGTCAGGTGCTCATTTTTACGAGAAACAGGTTTCATTTACATTTTGATGGGTCTATCAAATACAGACGCGATTCGCATTCGAATTTGTTTACTTAATAATCTGTGACCTTATTTGGTCATTGTCACAATGTTTAGTTGGACTTACGAAACTTTTTTTATAGTCAGCATTTCATTTATTTCCTTACTAGCTGTTTCCCGCAGCTCCGCCTGCATCCAAAAGTAGCCTATGTTTGACCCCGGGTCTTCAACTATATTCATACCAAATTTCATCAAAATCCGTTCAGCGGTTTGGCCGTGAAAGCGTAACAGACCGACAGGCAGAAAGACAGACAGACGGACAGACTTTCGAATTTATAATATTAAGTATGGAAGTATGGATTTTTTCTATTAATTTCTTCTTCTCATTTCCCAAAAGAATATAAATAGCACCGCTAAAAATTGTCTTAAAATCAATTCTACATTGTATAAACAATTTTTATTTCTTGTTAAAGAAAAAAAGTTATAGTTAGTTATAATTATAATAAAAATAATTAGATAATAATAATGTAAGTATATGTAAACTTGAAACTATGTTTTATTGCCTGCGAACTAGGAAAATCTATATACGTCTACAATTTGTTTCACATAATAATGAATTTACTTCCTATTATTTACATTTTTTAAAACGAACATTGTAATACAGTCATCTCTATCCCGTAATTCCCGAGTCGTATCGAAAGGGGCCAAGAAGTAATTAATCGGGAACTTCTGTCACTACTCTCAGTACGCTAGCGTACTGCCCTAGGGCTGCCAACTGCAACGTCATAGAAATCAATTGACGCATGACGTGACGCGGCCGTGACCAATACTCTAAAAATAAATACAAAATGTCATGTCAAGTACAAGTCTATATTGAAGAAATTTTTGTAGATTGATATTTCGATCATGAGGGTGCAGGAAATAGGCAAACAATCGTTTTTTTCTCTTAACGCGGTGCCGCAATACTATTTTGGGAAACGTAACTTATGACAAATATTTTGAAAGTAAAAGTATAGTCTATGTATAAATTATAACGAAGCAATCTTCATACAATAATATAATATATGTAACATATATGAGCTAGAAATATGTATTTTTTTATACATATTACCGAGTTTAGTAGAAAACAGCATCTTTAGAGAACAAAATACGTGAATAATGTTTAATGTATGTGAAAACTATGTTAATTATG
This sequence comes from Euzophera pinguis, assembly GCA_947363495.1. NCBI lineage: Eukaryota > Metazoa > Arthropoda > Insecta > Lepidoptera > Pyralidae > Euzophera > Euzophera pinguis. The sequence continues at coordinate 4,990,902 of OX376170.1, read as the reverse complement.
AAAACATTTCATATCAATCAAAATGCATCAGTGAAGCTAAAGCGGACATTTTACTAATCCTTCTAGTCAGCCTTAAAATATAATCATACGTAAAAAGAAAAAATAAGTTTATGATCATCATTGCTTGTATTTAGAAAATATTTATTAAAAATTGCACAATCATTGCTAGTGTACTTTGTAAACTCAGCTGTTCCGTCAAAATTAATATCAACAAAATAAATTAACATAGATTAACTCCTTGTTTACATCCGTGTGAAAGTCAGATAATCTCGAAATAAGAATATTATGTTAATTTTCTTTACAATCGACAACCCTAGCTCACCCTCACATATCTATAGCTTCTTCGGCGCAGCATGAACCAGTGAATTGTGGCCCTAATTTTAGCGGGAAATGACAACACTCCACAAAACACCCTATCCTGATCAATTTTAGACATATTTTTCTCCGTCCGAGTCTGATAATAGCAAGTAGTTTTTCAAATAAATAAATTGTTAGGGTTTGCGGCTGCTAGCCAGCGACAATAAAATTATTGTATATTGTACTGTAAATGGTTACCCGGCTGTAGTATATTGATTTTTGTATGCTCGATTAATGAGAAAATGTATTATATTATTGAAACTAAATTTGTATTGCATTTTGGACCCTGCATTAAATAAAAGTGACAAACTTTAATGTTTTGCCACAATTGTTAGGCATAATGCTAAAAAGGTCAAAAATAGGTATGTTTCTGTTGAAGACTCTGAACTAATACAATACAATACAACTTTATTGCCCACATCTGAGAAATCACAAAACTGAAATTATAACATTGTTAACAATATGGAGCAAAGACGGACAACTAATCAGTAATATCCTTGCACATTCATCCACTCATGGCGGCTACCAATGAGGCTAAAGGTAGCCTGAAATATTTTATAGTTAGAAAAGAGAAAAGATCTCATTTACAATATTGTAGAAAGTCACATAAATGGCTCAAAAACCTGTGCTCTAACTTCATAAGAGTCACAAAAAAAAATCTTGCACCAATACAGTAATTATTCAAAACATTATCTACAATACTATTATCACATATAGTAAACATGATATTGCAAATTCTCAATTAACTGATAAGGTTGTCGCAAGTTTTCGACGTCAATAACCTAAAATATTCGAAAACATTTAAACTATTTATATATTACTTTTTGTCCAGTTATCGTAGCGATAAGATAAGTGGGGTAGGCAATCGTCGCTAACATTTAAATTTGGTTTTTTTTTTACAGTCACACATATTTTTCATTCTAAAACATTATAGAATAGATACGGCATAAGTTTAATTTTATCGAAGATGCATACGGCCACACACACTTGGATAGAATGGCCGAAGACAGATCTCCCAAGCGTTTGCTGGAAAGTAAACCAGAGGGTCGCACAAGTCGAGGCAGACCCAGATTGAAATAGATAGATGGAGTGGAAAAAGATCTGAGTAATATTGGTGTCAGGAACTAGAAACAGAAAGCTCAAAATCGAACAATCTGGATAAATTTACTTGACCAGGCCCAGGCTCAGGCACACACAGGGCTGTAGTATAGTGCCATGATGATTGATGTTAAGGATACTGCCACTGGGTTAACAAATAATTTGAAAGAATTCCACTCAAAATTGTCGGCAACAGTTAGTTCAGATAAACATGAATGAGCCAGGAAGCTTATTAAAGATTTTACCTTATTGTTTATTAGTGAACAAACATTTTTACACAAATCAGATTTAACTTGTGTCAATTAGTGTACCTACATGATGTGCCAATAGCGGTGGTTGGAGTTGGACTTAATCATTTGTTCATTCATTCATATCGAGTGGGTTTCATGGCCAATCGACCCTGCGCACTCTCTGGTGTCAGGTTATTTCATACTTTCTTTTATTATGTTTCTGAAAGAAAAACTACAAGGGAGATTGAAAGGAAACTAAGAAAATAGAATACGTGTGGTACGACGAAGCACTAAAAACACAAATGAGGATATGTTGCTTTTTTTTAATTTATGGGTTTTACGGCCATGGGATACATGTCCTTTCTAGCCCTTTTTAATTTTTCTATCTTACTAAGTCCTACAGTGTGGTTTCCTCAAGTCCTAGTCAAGTCTAAAAGTCTAGTCGGTAGTTAAGTCTAGTCAAAAAAATCAGGCTAAGTGAAGTGGTAGAAAAACTGCACTTAGCGATTACTAGGAGCTCTTGGTAACTAGCATGAAAATCACATAAATCAAACACTTTATCACTTACCAACACTCACGCTTTTTATCGAACACTTTGCAAATAATAATCCATCATTATTATGCACAAAAACTCAATAAAACACAAATTTTGGAAAAATAAAATACAGCGCCGATACTGCTCTTTACAACTTCCCGCCAAAAGTCGGATATGTTGCAGGATAACGTCGACTGTCAAATTTTACTTATCTCAAGTTGTGGACAGCCAATGCATAATACGATATAACCTACATGTGTAAAGTAATACGAAGGATGAAGTAGAATTTCGAAACAGTTGTTAGAAAAGAGGAAGGAACACCTTTGTATAACATATACGAGGGATATATCAGTACTTAATATAATAAGATATCAGTACTTCATTTTAAAATTCTTACTACGTTTTTATTTATCAACGTGCGACAATGGCCTATTTGTACGAGTATGTAGTTAAGGACCGTTCAAACTGACAGTCAGTGTGAACGGTCCTTTATTGATAAGTCAGACTTATTTACTTTCCACGATATAGCAGTTGATAGTTCGCTTGACATTATAGTTACTGCAGTCGATATTATTTTCAACTTTATCTTGCAATTTTCACGCGTTTCTGCTCGCATTAAATATAAAACCGGCCAAGTGCGAGTTAGAAACGCGCGCCGAGGGTTCCGTACAAATCTGTAGGTATCGCGTGCACAAGGAAAGGGGTACTAAGTTTAAAATTATTAAAAATATTTTTATTATATGATGTAACAAAATTTTACGATTTTTGCAATTTTTCCTTTAACTGTGTTAATAGACGTTGCTAGGTACCAAATTTCAAGATTCTGAGTTCACGGGAAGTACCCTGTAGGTTTTGATTCCCTTGCGAGTGTCAAAAATTTGCGGATATTTGCGGCATAAACGGCTGTGACTTTTGATTACGTTGGCTTAGAAGTTTGATTGACATGAGTATTTGATATTCCAGCTTGATACCTCCACGCGTTCCTGAGAAATAAGTCTTGACAGACAGACGGACGGACGGACGGACAACAAAGTGATCCTATAAGGGTTCCGATTTTCCTTTCGAGGTACGGAACCTTAAAAATAGCCTATTTTGGACCTAGGTCTTTGACTATATCCATACCAAGTTTCATCAAAATTGGTTCAGAGGTTTAGCCATTCGTTCATATCGAGAAGGTCAATCGACCTTATACACCCTGGTGTCAGACTTTTTTAAGACCGTCTTCCGGCCAGAGGTTTAGCCTAAAAAGCGAGACAGGCAGACTTTCACATTTAAAATATGAGTATGGATTTTGGTATAAACAGATTGATTGGTTGATCTTCTCCTAAAAAAGTTCTAACAGTACGACAGCTGTGGGCTGATTTAGATGGACCAAGAGGCGAATTTGTCTATGTTGACGCGTTCATTCATAAACACGATTTAAAACCCACACACTCAAACAATTTCCGCTACTGGATTGCCACTACTGGATCCGTCTAAATCGACCTACTTTTGTTGAGGGTGCTTTCTGGTAGATTAAGATATGACGGATACTATAAATACCTTTTTAAGTTCCAAATAAACGTTACCTCTTCCTTCGTTATAATTACTAAGTAATTTATAACTAGTAAAGTGCGAATACTTGTTTCTGGTTAATGAATAGACCACTCTCTTTCCATAGGAGTCTTAAGATAAGGGACTAAGGTCTCAATTTGCTTTTATGGTAGCGGATTTTACCAACAAAACATTCCCAAGAAAGGTTGGCGTCAGGTAGAAAGCCGGTCATAAAAATAATTTGTAACTTACAATTTCCTTATGATTCTGTGAGAAACTAATCTCAGGTGCAAAACTGATAATTAAGAATCAATGGTGATAAAGGACTTAAATAAACAAATGTGTTATGTAGTTATTTTAAGAAAGGACAAGTTAATAATACAACCACTGTTGGGTTCGAAAGCTATAAGTATCTTACTTCATGTTTAAACGCTTAGATAATAATTATTATGACAAAAAGATTGTAAATATATCATTTTGCATGTTTTTATTAATTAAAATATATTGTACGTCCAAATTGGGCAAAGCACAGTGATACCAAAGAGAAAACTGTACCTATAACCCTATGAAGTCCTACCTGTTGGTTGCCTGGAAGAAATTGCTCTAGCGATAAGGCCGCCTTTGTACCATAGATAATAATAATATTCATGTACTTTCTACAATTTGGTGCAATAAAGAGTTATTTATTTATTATTTATTTATTTATTTATAACCTTGTAAACTACCTGTGTTTCACAATAAAGATATTTGTATTTTGTATTTGTATTTAGATATGGCGATTAATAAAAGACACAAAAGCGTGCAGGTTATAGCTATCTGAGAAGCCACCATGAATTTATGCTAACAATAAAAATAAGTATAAGCGAAATCTTGAACAGTCAATCAAACAGACTATTCTATATTATTTTACATTTTTTTATACAATACAATTAAGGCGTACGGCCTACCTGATGGTAAGTGGTTACCGTTGCCTATGAACGCCTGCAACACCGGAGATGTCACGAGCGCGTTGCCCCATGTTATAGTCACTAGGGAAAACAATGGCATGGAGTTTATTCCATAATCGCAATGTACGAGGGAGGAATTTATATAGAGGCGACTATATTGCGTTTTAAATAATTAAAAGTTTAGATTTTTTTATTGACAAGCGAAGTCTCCATTTCGAGACTTGCCATTTTGCTTTTCTACGGAAATATGTATAATCCGGGCTAGAAGTCGCATTTCTAAACGGATCCTTATGAAACTTGACAAATGTGTTTTTTGTCGAGATTTTTTTCATTGATATCAAAATGAGGGCAAAACGGTGGAAAGTTTGGTGTAACATAATTTAACTGTTTCAATCATACTTATTTGATAACAGCATCATATGTCGGGTTTTCCACAAACACATGAGTATTCAATTTGCTGACGCTACCTCATCTCAACTGTTATTTCCTAACCTCGCTATTTGATAGCAGTTCAAGCCGTATAGATATTTCGGTTGGCAACCAGATTCGTCTCGTTTTAGTTATTAAGTTACAAAAGCTTAGATTCCTAACTTGAAACTGAATCTAAATAAATTACGTACCTAGTCCACTGTTATAAATGTATTTTGGAAACTGATATATCTTCCTCGTGCTACGATATATTATTTAGCACGATGTCTGTATTAGTATATATTTTAGACGATGTCTGCACATATATAAGGCCACCTTTTGTAAAGATACTGTCTTTAGATTATGTTTGTTTTATTGTACTACGTACAAAGAAGTTTGATATAAATACATTAGGAACAATTAGATATTATCCGTGCGGTTTTCGGCCTAAAAATAAACCATTTCTTTCATTAAATTACCGTGCATTATGTTATGACAAATTTTCAAAATGTGAGACATACAGACGTTCTCAGAAACGGTAAAGATAACTTATGCAAATGCTTCAAACTTAAAAAATACTCTCCCAAAGAGATTTTTAGATCTATCGTTAGATATATCTACGAAACAAATGTAGTCATTAGTAAATAGATTTCAAACTTCTCCCTCTTGGAGATAATTTCATTTTTTGGTTTCGAAGAATTTGCTTAAGTAGGTAATTATTATGGTTTTTTTATGGCTGATAGACTACAAAAAAGTATTAAATAAAATAGAGTTTATATCTATAGCACAGAGAGTTAGTTGAATTTTCTTCTTAGCTCCATATTTAATTCCAAAAAAATGATTACTCATTTGATCTTGTTCGTGTAATACGAGTATTGCGCCATCATTTATTAGTTCATAGAATTATACGTTATGGGAAATTCCTGTAACGTAATTAGAAGTGTTTACTAAACCATGCGGGTTAAGTGCATACTAAATTGGAAAATTTAATGATTCTTATTTAATATCAAAAAGAAACAACAAAACCGACGAAGTTCAAAGTTGTTGTTTTACCTGACTTTAACATCTAAGTTGAAGGTAATAAGGTCTAACTTTGGTTTCGATATTTAACTTCCTACTATTTAATATAATTAATTTTATCTATCTATTTATCTACGTCGTACGTTTTACTTTATACTGCTACTTACTTCGCCTACGAAGTAGTATTAAGTATATTAGCTATTAAAAAAAAAATTACTATTAAATGGTGACATAATTTTTCAAATAGATTCAGTACCGAAGTTTACTTTTCACATATACATACTAAAAAATTTGCGCTCTGTTGTAGATTGGTCTATTTTCGCTTATTATTATTCAGACTACATTATGACTTATTTTTATTTAAGCAATTCTTTCATTTTTTACTAAGTGCAACGTACTTGACATTACCAACACGCAATAACATTTATATCTAAATGCAACAAATTATGCTGTGAACCTTACTACATTATAACTGTGTAGACAATTCAAAATGCACTTATAGTCTCAGTAATAGAATTCTAAATTGATTGTTAGAATACATGGAAATAAACGTAGGGTGTTATTGTGTGGATTGTGCCAATCAAGTCGTTCGAAATTCGAATCGGAATGGAAGCCCAACTTGGATGAAGTGCGAATAATTTATGATATTCATAGACAACGGCGTGTGGTTGGCGGGATTTATTTTCTCGTTGTTATTTTCTATCTATATTTTTAAGTCTGTGGCGTTGTTGTGGTTTTAATTTGGAGCTTTTGCTATATACTTATAATTTTATTTTTTAATACACATTTAACTTATATTATTATCTTGCGTTTTATCGTTTTTAGAGTTAAATTTAACATTTCATTTATTATTTTCCCATCTACGCCTAAGTTAATGAAAAATTTGTTTTGAAAAACTTATCGAAAAGCCATATCTCAGTACATAAGCAAGTAATAAGGAAAAATAAGTAGGAATATTAAACAAAAACAAAAATAAATTAACTCTATACTTGTATTAAGTTGAATATGATTATGAACACAACATACTTACTTTTTTTTGGTTTTAAATTATGAGTACACTATCACGGTGGACAGTTTTATTGGTCTAATTCTAGTAACAGTATATTTGATGGACTAAATTGCATGTACAGAGACTACTAAATGGCAGAATTGTTATTGAAGAACCGTAGTAAGTTCGCATAATTATGTGACAACTATTGTTTCGAATCCAACCAATTCTGTCATATCAGGCCATGGGAGTAATGAGAATGACATGAATACAATACACAATAAAAGCCTCAGCGTTTAAATAATCATAGATTATAGGCCTACTCGTATAATGTAGTGGTTGTCTTTGGTATCCATAGTTGCGTTTATATCCATAGTTTAGTTATAAATTACATGAAATTTAGGAACGGATTTTTAAAAAAAGCTAAGTAGAACAGAAACTACTTCTTTTCATTCCAGTATATGGCAAAACCAGAGTATTATAATATGTACATTAAGATATAGTCCGTTACTAAATATATGTTATATAGTTACTTAACTATATATACTGTAACGATGTAAGTAAAAATTACCTACATGCCAATAAGAAAGTAAGGGAGAGATTCAGAGGGCCTTTCTAAAAATAGTACGAGTAGAGCAAATAAAATCACATTTATTCGGCCAGTGCTAATTTCAAACCACCGTCAAGAATACCAACTGAATAGTAGTAACACAGAGAACGCAGGATAATTTTGAAGAAAAAAAATAAAAGAAGAAATTGTATCGTCATTTTATTTCCAGCCAGTGTCTATGCGAATTCCCGCTCGCATTGTGCACTGAGTCATTAAACTTGTAAGTTGGTAGATATGGCCACATAACGGTTCCGCCTGCGCCGAGGAGTGAACAGACGACCACCGACTCACCCGTGAAACTCTTCACTATGTGTATTCGTTCCTTTTGACGCAATTTTTCAAGCAAATTATTGCCTTTTTATTAAGCTCTACATTTAAAACATAAAATTTACAGGATTAAGCGCGTTTTAACAATTGTAACACGGTTGAGACGTCGGAAGTATAAAGGTATTTTACGCGCTTAATCCTGTAATTATATGTTTTAAATATGCAGTGTGTTAGTTTAAAAGTTGAGCTTTACATTTGGTGTATTTTCTTAAAATTACAGATATCATCTCAAAAAACCTAAATGTTTTAGATAGGTATCGATTTTTATAAATAAAGTATTTTAGTTTATGTACTAACGTTTTAATATGATGAAACTGCATTATGGTTTAGGTAGTTCTAGTGTCTAATGGAATTATTAATATTATACGTACTGAGATTTGAAACGCGATCAATTTATCATTTTAGAAATGTAATATTTATAGATTATGAGTAACATAAATATATGAATAATTCATAAGATATAATCATTCATGTATCATACCTACCTTCAAAGAATCGCGTAGATTGGGAGCGTCATGTTATTTCCTAGTTTAGAAACTATTATATCACTATCTAAATTTAAATAACTTGCACATGGTTAGGTATTCAATATAATATATTTGAATATTAACATCACATTGCAAACATTTAAAGGAACACTGGCAACACAGGCAATTTTATAAACAAAAAAAAAAAATTTTGAATAAAGTAAGTTCTTACATCAGGAGCGCTATTTTTCCTCTAATGATTTTCTTTCAATTTCAAACTGTTTTCATTCGACTTTGAGTGACTCATAGATGCCAAAAACAATTTTCCCGATTGAAAAAATACAGATTTTAAGTTTAGTGCGCGAGGTCAACCTTACAAACACATACAATATTGTCAGGTAAGTATTACAAGGTGCACTAATCATGAATGTGTTTTAGTTATCGCTTGGTATGAAGTGTGCGGCGAGACGAGACGCTCAAATGTATAATATTCTTGTTTCTATGCATATTGCTTGCACAACCGCTGCAGGTAAAACATTGATACTCACACAGTGGATTTTTATATAACTACAAACGATTTCACACGGCTACGCCTGCCCAAAAAATAGCCTACATTTGATCCCGAGTCTTCAACTACGTCTACACGTAAATTCATCAATATTGTTTAAGCGCTTTGGCAGTGAAAGCGTAACAGACAGACTTTCGTATCAATTTGTATGGGATCATAGTCATCTTTTCGTGTAGGTTATATTGTCAATCGACCATGTACACCGTGTATGGGATTCGTATAGGTATCGACACATGCAAAATAACATAATTTTATACTTAGTTTACTAACTATTGTTTGCTGCATCTCATTAGTTTTACAATGAGTATACCAATACCAGGTCTAATTAAATTTGATCTAAATGGGTTCATTAGTTTTAGCTAAATCAGTTTTACAAATTACAAGAACTCAGTGTAACACTGTTCAGTAAATTTAGCTTACTGTTTGAATTCCGTTAGTTACCGCTAGGTATGTTTCAAGTCCAAAGGTTATGTCATCTCTATTTAACTTAATCATTTGAAGCATTATCCTACTCTAATATGGTATGATTTACTTATTTGGTTTATGCTTCTTGTAATAGTTCCTTCTTTATTCTCCATATTTGTTTACAAATAATTCTATGTAAAATCTTTTTTGTAAACAAAGAACGTTTAACAAGTTTTTGTGTTCAATTTCTTTAAAATCCGTTCAGAGTCCTTTAAAAACACAGATTTTATATTAATTTTATATGAATCTTGAAAATATGATAAAAGATCCTATAAAGATTAAGCGCACGTATAGAATACAAGAAAAAAATATTATGAAACATATAAAATCGAGCTTGAATTAAAATAAGACATGGATAAAATATACCTATAAGAATAAATATTTAAAAACACCATTACAAAACAATTTACTATGTTTTATATAATGTAGCTCTATAATAGTAGATTATGATAGTGCGAAGTTGTTCATTATTTACGAGGCGGTGCCTATAGAAGTCGAGTATTCGTAGATATAGATAGTAATTTCACTAAATAGTTGTTATACGACGATTTTCAACACATTTGCGAGGAAAAACACACTTATATTGTTAATTAACTTTTTATTATTTACACAATAAGTATAAGTTCTCAAGCGATACAAAACATTCCCTTACATTGACTTTTGTTGGTATTATATATTTGAACACTTTTCTCAATTAGATACACTACACCATTATATTACATAGAGTAAAATTTGGCTTGTGCGTTAGATAATTCATTGTTAGGTATCTCCAAATATATACGTAGTTCTTGAGTTTTCTTTATTTGAAGATTTAAGTAGCTAAATTCAAGTAAAGCTACTTAGTCAATTATCAACATTCGACATTCGCCTGGATTAGTATATCTGGCGGAGTAAAATTTAGGTATTCTTTTCGAAATTAAATCGACATTTGTTATTAATACTTAGTAACTTAAATTCAAACACAAATAAGATTTAAAAATGGCGCCACTGACACAGACAGAGCAGACCCTGAAAGTATTTTTTTAGCAATGGGTTTTACAGCCATGGATACAAGTCCTTCTTAATTTTATTACACAAATTTATATTTGTAGTCTCCAATACGGCTAATGTTCAGTAAAATAAATATAAATATGAAATTTAGTGTTGATTTATCATTTGGAAGCTAAAATAGTTTATATTTTTTGCTAAAACAATAAATATATTTAAAACTTAAAATCCTCTTGGCGTACATTTAAAAAAAAAATACCGTAACCATGAAATGTCTTACCTGACTCAAAGGATTTCCATAGCAATACAGCGCGGAAATGCCGCCAGTATAATGGACTAGGACGAGGCGGCCTTTTAGATTAATAATATTTTGACTAGATTTTGACGAAGCTTATTGTGGCTAATATATTTATAAGCTTTTTAACTAAACAAGTTTGCCGATATGTTTTTGAAATTTGTACCAATTTGAATGATACGTGTTGCGGACGAATCAATGTATTACCTATTTTAATAATAAAACATATTTTGGTATTAAAAAAAAACCAAGGAAACCATAATTTTACAAGTGCGATTATAATATAAACAACGTGTTGTTTACAACCCCCATTAATGGCCCAAATACAATGAAATAAAAGAAACTTTATGAGAAAATGTGTTGAAAATAAAATTAAACCAGTAGAACGGAGCAGATGGGTAGTAGTGTAGTCACTTATATACAACAATGTTGCAGATTGCACACAGAGAGAGCCTTTATTTATTTATTTTTATTGTACCTACCACAAGTAAAAAAATACTTTGGCAATTGGCGGACTTAAAGAATAAAGCAATCTCTCCCAGCAACCATTAGGAAAAACAGAGTAATTTATGCGGCGCGAATTAATTAAAAAAAAAAGGAATTGACGAAGTTGTAAAATGGAAGTTTATTTAATTATATGGTATTGTCATTTTTAAATTCCAATTTTTGAATGAATTATTTGAAAAAAATATGAAAAAAAAACTCTTGCTGCTAAATAAACATACTTAGATTTACATACATACATTATTTATAACATACCATAGATAAAGGAAGAGATGAATGCTTCTTGATTCAACATCTATTAGATCCATGCATTATGTTGACGGATCCTACGCATTTTTTATAAACCTATTTTTTACATATAAGTAATTAATTTCATTCTCACTATATGTGATCGGCTCTCCTAATTTTTGCCAGGACTATCTGTCTTTGAGTTGTCAAATATGTAATAGATTACGCATTTTACATTTTACAATAAAAATAAATAAATTAGAGCGACAACAGACACGCAATATGTTAAGAAATTTAAAAAATATTTAATCAATTTAACAGCTCGCATACATTTTCTTGTTAGTCCCTGTCGCACTTCAAAATCTTCTAACTACTTCTCTTCTTCTTCTCGATTAGATCAAGGTATATTTTAATGCCTGTATTTTTTCCGAATGCTTTCTGATTTAGAAGAGTCATATTTTTTCGAAATTTTTTCACTAAACCTAATAGCAAGCGTCTCGTTTAACTGACAGACGGTTGGCTTACAGTTTGCCATCTGGTGCTTGCGTGACAGCCTTACTTGGTTTCTTTGGCTGGAATGCTGCCACCAAAAAACATAATAATCACTACGTTGAATGCCACTAAACTACAGACAAATAGATTTTCATAACGCATGTCGGACTAGACCAGGAAAATAGCAGCCTTGGTCATATGGCGGAAAAATATTAGAACTAATTTCTTTTACTGGCAACTAGGTATTCAAGTAACATTCCGTCATCTCAATGTCATCTGCCAAAAAGAGACAGGAGTGGAAGTTGTGTATTTTGTGATTATCAAATAAAAATATTTATCGAAATGGTAAAAATAATATATAGTAAGTACTTAATGAGAGAAAATTGATATAAAAGATGAAGATGTTATCATATTTGATGCGAATGAAAACGAAGGATTGATTTCTATTTCATTAAATGACATAGTCAATTATGTTGTTGACATGACACATGTAACATGTTGCCACCTAAAGGCGATCAGTAGCGACGCCAATGTAGGGTTTTTATTTTTCTGATCGGGCTATAACTACGAAGAGAAAGAGTTTTTATTAACTTCTTTTATTTATAAAAATCTCTATTCAAAGTGTCTATTCTACAACTTACCTATGATATTCATGCGGGGATGCAAATTGTTAATTCGATTCATCTCACATTTAGTGTAGAGTATTCATCACTCAAACAAACGGCTTTGCATTATTTTTCCTACAAACCGCTTAATCAAAAGTAGGTTCCAAGATTTATTTATTTCAGAGCTGTCATACAGACATATTTTCATTTTATGTGATATAGTACATCTATATATTAATTTCATCCATCACATTTTTAGCGTTCCCTACCTCAAAAGGTAAACAAGGAACTATAGGATCACTCATGTAGTCTGTCTGTCTGTTTAATGTCATAATTGTGAACTCACGCAGATTGCAACTAAAGTTTATTTCGTTAGCGACAAAGTTGAGTGTCTGTATGGTACTCGCATCAGTGAACTCGCAATCGACATGCAGATCAATCGACCCTGCACACCTATCAACTCAAATCCTGTAATAAAAAGAAAACAATAGGTTTCGGATGACTGTGGTGAGATTGCCTACGCTTCACCGCACCAGTTGAAACAGAGAAAGTGGGTTCGAGCACCGTCTTGCGACCATATGTAAAAACCTGACAGTTTACGATATAACAAGTACTTGCCTTAAAGAAAATACCACTCCTTTATTGAGGATTTTGAGAAGATAAGACAATGAGCTATTTAAGTCCGGACTGTTTGTTTCCCTTTATAAAGTGGCAAGGAGGTCATAAATTTGACGAATTTGAAGACTAAATTTGTATTCACAGAGTTTTGGAAGAAAAATAATTTTTGGATATCACTTCTTAACATCTTGTGTAATGGTATACTTTAAGCTTGACTTAAGAATACATTAATTGCAATGAATGGTGGATTAATGGTGCAGCTTTTACTAAGACTGGCAATATCAGGTGGATGCCACTCGCGCTCTACCAGTTTAAAACCTAAGATAATTTATTTCTCAACCTCTCTACCACTACAGGCTATTGGCATTTAAATAAGTGAGAAACTCAAACTACCCACCCATATTTGGACGAATTACTCAACAACCGCAGTCACGTGTTGTTACTCTTCTGATAACAATAGTTCTCGTTTCCATGGTCATCCCGGATAATCTGCCCATTAATGCGGGTTCATTAATAAACCATTTACAAAAGCCACACTTTCGAGGCTTGTATCTCATCTCGGCGTTTTTCTGGACGAATGCTTTGAAATCCAAGCTCTGATCATGAATCTTCATCATTGCGGTTACTACATAGATTATGTTGCTGAGGTTCACATTTTCTATTTTCTTTAGATTAGGCTTAGAAATTCTTTGTTAAACACAAACATTTTTTCTATATTTTTTTTTTGTGGATTTAACAATAGCTTAAACGGAATTCCTCGTGCTTGATTTCAACTCACGCTTGACTTGATTTTTAAACGTACCCATGTAAATAAATGATTGAAAAAATAATTAATCACTTAATCAATATCCCCTGATCAATAATATTTATTAAGTTTTGTTGTTTTTTCAGGTAATTACCAACTTTTTCTGGATTCAGGACGAGTCAAATATTACTCTAGATGGTAAGCAAAAAGAACACAAAGTAAGCTAAACACTTTTGAAATGTACATGTCGAATGAAATTAATTCGAAAACTAGTGATAATCATTCAACCCACCGATTTTGATTGAGTCACAGATCTCAAAAATAGGGCTCTAGTGCAGTGCTCCATAATCGATTTTGGGTTTAGCAGAGATTATTTTGTATATTCATAGATCAATTGCAGAGGTAAATTGTCTCTGGTAAAATCACAGTATTAATCTGTGGTTTGACTGCAAATAGGTTTATGTTCCCTTCACGTGGGAAAATTTGAAAGTGTAGAGTTTGTAAGTAAAATCTGTTTATTAGAGAGAAAAAACCATAGCTATTTTATCATAGCGTTTAGATTCATATTTTAATGCGTGTATCAGGTTAAAAATATGTTAAATATCTTATATTATACTTGTACAGATAAGGGCACTAAAGTATAAAATAAAAACAAAGGACAAGAAGGTTTCACATCGAAATAAATTAAATTATATTTTTGAAATATGTTTTGTTTTTGCTTTTGTTTTGTGTTTTGTTTTTTTTTAAATAAAATACAAGTATTTAAAATAGAAAGTACGTCACAAGTAATAAAGAGGTTCCAGCACGTCGCCGCGAGGGAGGGTTCCCAGAAGGCTGGCAGCATTACCTCTCTGTACTGCTTTGGCGATTCTCTGTGCGAAGTAGCTACCCGCCCTTGGATCGCCAGTTACGTCGCGGAGGCGTGCTAAAATCTCATATATCGTTTATATATCAAGATAAATCTATATATATAAAAATCAATGCCACTTTTCGTTGTAATTTTATAACTCAAGAAAGGGCTCACCTATCCAAACCAAATGTTTAGGCTTTGTTCGGACTATTTAGAAGATGGTTTATGTGAAGTTTGCACAAAATCGGTCGAGCGGTTCTTCATTTATCACTTCATACGTAGCGAAGCACGTACCGGGCCGCTAATTAATTATAAAATATAAATTAAAATACCAATCGAAAACTATATTTATTGTAGTAACAAATACCCTATGTAACGAAAATAAGTAAAAAAGAGGGGAAAAATTTATACTGTCCCCACAGTATAAATTTTTTCATAATTTCATTAACATCATTTGTCAAATACATATAGGTTCATAATTTTCTGCGACTCTACCAATTTTAGTTTTTCAATCTAACATTTAACAATTTTATGTTAATTTATATCATGACGGTTCCATTTTCTTATGTACGCCTGATTTATTTTGTTACGTAAAATTTGAGAAGTATTATATGTTCTGTTTATTCAGATAGTTTTAGGTAAATCCCATTAAAGTAAAAAGTTTCCCATTAAAATATTTTTTTTGCATACATAATACATACATACATACATAAAGTAGGTTCAAGTAGTAAGTGGTTGACGTCATTTACCATTGTTTTGTATAAACCATGATTTAATTATTTTAATAAATTAATATGTACATGTAGTAACTTAGAAAGTAATTTAATATATAATAATAATGATTATCAAACAACGACTTTTAACAAAGAACATCGAAATCGATTTTCCTTTCTCAATGACTTTAACTATCAATCATTCTAGTCCTTACATTTATTCAACTATTTTACGTCTAACACCAGAAAATGTGAATATTGATTATCTGTACATAAGTGCGCTATTAAAAGTATTGATGTAAATGTAGAAATCTGAGAACGCCAGAGGCAAAAGGAATTTATCGAACATTTCGACGGCACCAATTCAATTGTTGAGTCTGTGTGTGTCGAGTGTCGAGACTAATGCCCCTGTGTGAGTAGAGACTAGCGGATCTAGACTTATACTTGTAATAAGATTGACTATTGCTGATTGATTCTGTATGCATATAATTTGTAATGTGATTTTGTAAGGTAATCATTTTGACTACTTTAACATTCATCTTCTTGCTCAAATATAGTCATTATTCCCATATTTATTTATGTTCATTGGTTGGCCAGTAGGTATAAACTAGTAGATTAGGTATGAGACAATTACTGTCCCGCTGTAAATTTGAAAGCTCACAACAGGAGCCAAAATTGTAGGTCCTTAAAAAAATATATGAGACAATACATTTTTCGACATATGTCCCTAGATTATCATAACACGGTAGGTACTTATTATTTCCATGATCTTTCTAGGATTTGCTTAAATTAATTATTCTAGTTTAGCAAACGACATCATTAGAACGTTCTAATGAATGTGTTCTTTCCTTGTTGCTTTTACATTAAAATTTATTGAGGTTTATTTGTGTGACTGATGTCATTTGTACTACTAATATTTACCCTTAGAATTCATCAACATTGCTCAAAATCAAACCTAATAAAACGCAGAAAACAGAATTAATCCAGAGTTTTTTGTAGAAATAGAACATTTCAATTAAAAAATCATTTGGAACGAATAAAACAAATGATATCAATCATTTTCACTCCACAAATAAACCGGATTAATTAAATTCTTGACTGACTATCCTTAACGGTTGTCCTTAAAATGAGTCCAATATGTCACTACGGTGTTTCTCTAACTGTTCCCTAATTGAAGCTATACACGCTCGGCTTCGGTCACCACATCGATTTTAAAAATAGAAGCTTGGTGCGTTTTCCATGTACCTACGCCGCGATAAACATGCTCCTAATATTATCTACACGGTGCAAACAACTCCCAACTTTACCGAAGAGACGAAAGGTACATTATCATTTAACAATCTTCAACGATACGGTGCGGTTGAATGGAATTTCGTATGATATGCTCAGCGTTGAAACTCGAGTTCAAACAAATAGAATGCTCGATTTACTACAGAGATATTATGAATTGGTATCACAGATGAATTGATTTGGTGGATTTCGTTTTGATTGAAATTTGAAAGGTCTTTTGGTGTTTTTGAGAAGACAAAATCTGGAAATATAACAGTTTTTTTTTAAATAATGCAAAACTTAGCAACAGTTTTTTCCAGTTACATACTGGCAAAAATTGCGAAACAGATTAAATTATTTCGCAGAGAATGTGCAAGCCAAGAGGCAGACTGGAAAACAAATGTTGTATACGTACTCTAGCTAAGCACACGTGCTAGATTGCAGGATAGTGTCGTTAACATGACGAAAGAAAATGTTATTCCATTGGCAATTGTAGGTATTGAAAGCGGTTATATAGAAGCGTTTCGTTACAGGTGAACTGTGCGATCCATCATTTGTGACAGTAAGTGCAGCCTACCACGTCATATTATAACGCTTTCTTCGCGTACGATTATTCAAAATCCCCACTCAGATCCACAGCTAGGATCTACTAGGTACCTTACGTTTTATCAGTGACCTTAATAAACTAGGAGCGGAGATGTTGGATCTACATTGTACTCGTATTGTGGCTATTTATCTGACCGTGTGACAGCCAAGGTAACATAGATTGGTGTGTATAAAATAATTAAAGTTTTTTTTAAAGTTTATTTGTAAAATATTGAAAGGAAAATCTAAACAGATTCATAAACATAAACAAAAATAGGTAAGGTGCAATGATCTCTACCAATAGCAATAATGATAAATGTCTATTTGAAGATATTGGTCGTACATACGTAATTGTATTGTATGCTTGAATAATAACATTCGCGATAACGACGCAGATGGCGACAATAATAAAGAAAAACAAAAGGCAAAGACACTGCACATTGAGCCATAGAGCATCGTCTCGAAGCGTTCCGTTTCACAGGTGCTGGGAACATGCGGAACGATTCGCATGCGATATTGATGTAATCGTGATGTTACGTTCGAAAAAATTCACTAGAGCGGGGAAAGTGACGCCGCGGCTCAAGATCGTGAAAGGTACTTAGTCGATCACCGTTCTACGCAGACCCGCGCTGTCCCTCCCGAGTCGAGGTAAAATATTCGATGTCGAGGACGATGGCTAATTTGTCGAGGCTCTGGTTTCGGTGGCCGGTAAACTTACGACACCGCACGGCGTTCGGAATTCGAACTACTTTCGCGTAATCTGGTGGTCTACCGCCTAACTAGCGTCGATTTCAAATTATCGTCGGCATCGAATTCAATTTGACAGTTGACGCTGATTTTGTACCGCGCATTCCCTGATATCGATGCGTCGATTTGGAAGACGATTACGACGCCAATTGAACGAATGGTTTCAGTGATTTTGACAGATAAAAGCTACCGCGCAAAGTTTTGACACCGACGCATCGGCTTCAAGCCGATACCGACGCTTCAAATTGAATACGGCGACTCTTGGGATACCGCATTGAACCGTCGATAAGAAATATTCTTCAATTATACTTGCTTTTTTTAATTATATTGCTGTATTACGAAAGCTTTAAGCTTTTTCTTATTGTTGTATAGTCATATTTCACAAATTTTGTTTCGTTTTTGTTTGTTTGTGTGTTTTAGGACAAAGGCGGGAAACCATGGCTTGGATGGCGCTCATGGGTGCAGCGGAGGAGCAGCGGCTGAAAAAACTCAACATTGAGCGGAGACGCCAACAGCGCGCAGTGGCGCAGCCTTTGCTGCTGCCTGAGATGGAATTTCAAGGACGATTTCGCGTGAACAAAGCTACATTTGTCAGGCTATGCGGGGACATCATTCCGTTTTTGCCCACAAATGAAAGGAGCAGTGGAATAAAACCCGAAATTAAGGTATGTACTTCATTTGTTAAACTTAGGTAACCTATTGACAAATGCTGAAGTGTTAAAATATTTTGCTTGTTTCAGGTGTTAGCGGCATTGAACTTTTACGCTACCGGCAGTTACCAAGGAAGTGTAGGAGATAACGACGTTCTTCACCTTAGCCAGCAATCAACATCAGAATGCTTGCAAGAGGTCACCGAGGCTCTTAACAGGCCTGAAATACTCAGAAAGTATATAAAATTTCCACATACTCAAACAGAACGAGACTCGGTAGCAAGGAGGTATGTTATTGCAAATTTCACACTTGTACTTAATAATAATAAATGCATGCTACCCAAAAGTTACAGCCACCAATGGTACCTACTTAAAGACATAGAATATTAATCATCTATCTATATTTAAGAGCTATGCTCTTGTCGGTGGAGTATGAATTCTCTTCCATTTGTCTCTCTCATCTGCCAGTCATTCACTTTTTCCTTTAATATAATTTATTTTCCACTTAGGTTTACTTTATTCATATGTATTGTTTAAAAATAATAAACTAACATATTGGTTTAGGTTCAATAGCAAATTTGGATTCCCTGGGGTCATCGGGTGCATCGATGGGACCCATGTGGCTATTATCAAGCCAAGGGTTGATGAGGAGGTCTACTACAACAGAAAGGGCTATCACTCACTTAATTGTCTTGTGGTAAGTTTTTACAAAAACAAAAAAATTCTGTGAGATATCCCTTAGATTTAAAAATATACCTACCATTATTACCTATTTGTTTATTTTTAGATTTGTGATGCGGATCTCAGGATTTTGTATGTTGATGCATCTTTTGGTGGTGCAAGCCATGATTCCCATGTATGGAACATGTCTCCTGTCAACACAGCCATAATGAGACTGCATGGTGAAGGGCAGGTTTACTGGTTGTTGGGTAAGTTGGATATTATGATACCTTAGATTATGTCTCAAATAGCAGTCACAAGGAAATGATGGACAGTCATATTACTTTACATTCTAGTCAATCTATAAAATACTATTTGGTCCATAAAAAGTTGATTAGTATTTGTCTAAATTATATTTGTAATACATAATATTCTACATAAGACATGCAAGTAGTGGAGTTGAAAAATGAGTGCACATTCATTATATATGAAAAACAAAATGAACATTTATAACTTTAAATAATGATCTTTCTCAAATCAAATGTTAAAAAGACACTTTATTGCAGAGTAAAGAAGATACCAGAGGAGAGAAGTGGACAACCACCGGAATGGGGCTTTGAAGATTGAGGTTTTTTTTTGTATAAGTACTCTTTTTCTATGTATCAAATTGCATATTGTAAATTAGTTATTATAGTTGTACAAATGTAAGTACTTAATTTTAGTTTATGCGTAGGGTAAGTACATAAATGACTAAGTTTTCTTCTGTTTTTTATTTATTTATAAATCATTCAAATACTAGGTTCATAACAAATAAAACTAGTTGTTTCCGAAAGATTGTGTATTATTTTTATGACATATATTTAAAACTGTTATTTTTTATAAATGCGTAGGGTAAGTACATAAATGACTAAGTTTTCTTCTGTTCTTTCATTCAAATACTAGGTTCATAACAAATAAAACTAGTCGGCTAGGCGTTGGTCCACTTCCAGACGTGAAGCCATCGACCTAGCCATAGACTCTAGCGTCAGCAACTCGTTCCTCTGCCTGCAGTCAGCGCTCGTCCAGCGCCTGCCGATCCTGCTCGGCCTCCCAAGCCCACCGAGGCTGTGGTATCTCCACGGTACCTAAAACAAGACATAAGTGATATTAAGTATTGATAAGATAATAAACATACAATAAAAAATAATAAGATTTAATAAAATCACACACAGTCATCCGTCCCAAACTAGGCTAAGCCACTGTATACTACGGGCATCACAGACTGATAACCATACTTAGTTTGTAATGTTTTAAAACGCTAAAAAACACGTTTTTTGTATGAGGACCCCCTTTAATTTTTAAGATTTAGTTTCGTGCAACAAGCATCACAGAAAAACATTGTGTTAATAAAAACAAAACATAGGTTAAAAACATACTCATTATGGATGTATATAGGAAATGAATACCCTTGACACAAAGCATAAATAACACACTTAGAAAGATTTGTATACACTTACGTCCCGCCACTCCGAAAAAGTTTTATGTACGCCCGTGCCTTGAGCGTTAAGTGTGGCCGCTAACTCCTCCCACAGCCTGCGAACTGCCACCTTGGCTTGTGGGGTGTCAGCGGCCTGCCCTTTCGCCATATCCATGTGGTCCTCCATGTAATTCAGCAGGATTTCCACCTGCTGAAGGCTCACTTTTCTTGGTGCTGGCATCTACAAATTACAAAGGAATGAAGTCCCAGAGATCTGTGCAACTAGTTAAATGTTTGTTTTATCATATAATAACAAAAAAGCAAGTTATTTACTTACTGTTTTTTAATTCACTACACAATCACGTCAATAAACAAAGTGACTTAAGTGAGGTTATGAATTCGTAATTGTCAAATATTACCCCGTTCGGTTTTACGGAACGCATTTGTTGATAATGTGATAAAACACAATTATATATATATATACGCAATTGTACCACCTTCCAATCAATTTTTTTTACTTATTTAATCAAAACTATACCAATAATTGTTGTTTTTAACATTATTATTAAATTAAAAAACAAAGTACTATAAAAAAAATTGTACTTAAATTGAGTAAAATGAATCGCAAATCGACGCTCTTTTTTCCGTTCACTTGTATTCGACGGTCTTCAAGGCGACGCCGCTATCATTGCGCGGTACCAATGAAATGATATCGACGGCATCGGCATCGTAATCGGAATACGACGTCGGCTTGAAATCGACGCTAGTTAGGCGGTAGACCCCCAGATTGATATCCCTGCGCGGAGCGGCCGACTCGTCCGCCAACTGGTTGGGGAATTGAAGAGTCGCTTTACCAGTTCGCTGAGCGGTCCAGTCTTTGGTACCTATATAGCAGTTTAATTTACGGTGTTGAAGTGAAGATAATAGGTGCCGTTAAATTTGCTAAAATGCCGCCCAAATGCGACCTTTTTTGTTTGGTCGTGTTTGTCATGCATACAAATAACAATTATTGATTTGATAATTGTAGCGAGGGGTTGGTTGTTAAGTAACTTTCTTGTAATTATAATTACCTAACTCAAACTTCAATGGAGGCCAAGACTCACTTTGGTTCACTGCGCCATCTTAGTAAGTAAGTAAGTAAGTAACTCAAATTTGTTTTATTTGTTTATACCCGTAAACCGTTTATACATCGTAAAATTTCAGTCGTTCATTTTGTATGGGAGGTCCAAAAATTTACTCCATATTTCAACCCATGTATCTTGGAGAAAGTTGTTCAGTTGCATGAATGGAGTCACTGGTCGATGGGTCCAAAATGACTAAAATTTCACTGTGTATAATACATTAATACATAGATATTATTTGGTCACAAATATTCAAATAACTATTACTCTAAAATTAATTTCTTACGAAGTATTTTAAAATTAAAAATAAATAAGTTATACCATGAGTTAGACCAAAATTTGAAAATCTAATAATTATAAAGTAAGAAAGAATGCGCCGTTTTTTCACAAACATAGTATAGGCCAATTGAACATTACAAGCATAAATTATAGTAGTAATGTGCAAATTATATTAAATTTAGGTATCTACTAACTAAACGGGATTCCACGTTCAAATGTAGGTACGCTTTCGAACTGATTAAGACCTCTGAATCCCTTTTCAGTGAATACCCTAGGGTGCTATTATCGGGTTTTGTTCCAAACTTTGGAGTATATTATTAAAATTTTTAAATTAAACTGTATTTTTCCTTTAACAGCTTATTTTATTTATTCACACAAACATTGCAGTAAATCAGATTTTTTTTTTTTTTTCTATAGCCAACTTTATTTGGTAATTAATTTTATTGACTTTAATTTATTCTTCGTTCATTCAAGTATGTTTTTCAGTTGCATCCTTAACTTAAGCTTCAGAGCCAAAGGTACCATTTTAATCATATTCATAGATTTTGCGGGTCTGGTTATTAAAATGGAGCGACTGTTGTCTGACCTGTTGTAACCCTTTTTACAGGGAATTTACACCAACAGGAATATGACCCCAGATGTGTTAGTGGTCAACACGGACATATTATTCTATAAATGCAAATATATTGAATTAATAAATGAATTAATTATTAAGTCCATGAAGCTTATGAATACAATACAAATACACTTTATTACATCAAAATATTGTTTTTACAAAAACAAATACCTATACATGAAAATGAGGTGGCGATCTCTTCAAGATAAGTAAATAAACTTTTATTAGCATAGGTATTGGTACGTACTTCATTAAAAAGAAGAAAAAAATCGCTTCAAAAACAAATCATTTATTTTCAATAAAACACTATCATTAAATATTCAAGCATCATTATCAACAAACATAAGCAACTATCGCTTTATTTCACATACACTGCTGTTATTACTAGAGATGGCTAAATCTAATTCTTAATTCGAAAGGCAGTGGTCTCACGCAATGAGTTTCGATCCCTTACAGTGCAGTGAACTCTAACCAAACTAAGCCAGAATTGTCTGGTGCACGTAGCCCAGACGTCTTAACGTACATTATCTAAGTTTTTACTGCTGTCTCTGTGTGTCTATTAACAATAAACATGTTAAGAAGAAAATCTTTTGGGATTTGATTAAAATTTGTAAGATTTACTTGTCTATAATTTTTGTTTTGGTGCAATAAAGAATATTTGTATTGGATTGTACTGTGTGAATAATTTCCCTTTGTGCATGTTCTTAACTGGAAACAGAAACCAGTGTAAAGAGAAGATCGTTTTATCTTTTCGAGCTGTTAGCAGATCTAGTGCTTTATTTTTCTGTAAAACACCCAAAATAAGTCGGGAGATTTTTTATGCAAAAAGATTTTATGTAGACAATTGATTTAGGTATCAAATGGAAAACTCTTAATCTAAATTTCTGTTTTTAGAAGAGAACTGTGCCTCAATATTCAACAATAGACTAAAATTATTTATGGCTAAAAACATTTTATTTACGAGCACATCTTAAAGAAATTACTAGAGATAGAGTCATTGCAAATATTTGCATGCGTCACTTTGTGACCACGAATTTGACGCGCCATATGAGATTTGAATGTTTTGGTTGATGTGGATGTTTTGGTTATTAATGAAAAGTGATCCCAATATGAAATAAAATGAAATGTTTTATTTTCAATATAGGATATAAATATCATATATTGTCATCAATTTACTTATTAAGTTTACTACCACTTCCGGATCGCAAGTGGAGAAGAACTTATTTTTTGATTAGCCCAGTAAAATATTTGCTTATAAGAAATACACAGGAAAGCATTTCATACTAGAGTTATAATTCTAGATACATTTTCTATGTTTACGAGATAAAGCAATGAGACACTTATGTCACATCAAACGCTATGATAATTTCTGGTGATTCTTCCATGGTAATAAGTACCTACCGAGATTCTTTCTTTATCTTTAATTCCTTAATCAAAAACATAACATTACAAAAATTACCAAGTTAGCTATTCATCATCATCATCCGTCTCCTATTCCCACTTTTATGTGGGGTCGGCAAAACATGTTAGCCTCTTCCACTTGCTTCGATCTTCACACATTTCTGTCAAACCCCTGTTACAAATATCAGCCCTCACGCAATCCATCCGTCTTTTATTTGGTCGACTTCTACCTCTGCAAAATAAACATGATCAATAAAACTTTTACGATATTGTATTTCTAAACAACCTTATAATATTCTATTTTTATCCCAGTGCCCTATTATGTAATACCTATGTGAAATATACCTACATTACTATTATATAATAATCTGTTGTTGTAATTATAGCACTATTTTAAACCGAGTTTTGATAAAATGGAGGTTATCAACTTGGACCTGAATTATAAATATCAGAATTGTACAGGTTTTTGAATATATGATAATTTGGGCAGTATTTTTTATTATCGGCCTGCCTTGCGCCAGCCCTCTTTGGATGTGTTTTGTGGAATTTACAAAGAATGTCTTGTTTCACACCGATTCTAATATCACTTCATTTTTATTCAAATTAATAACAATATTTATCAAATTATTGTTATTAATGTGTGAATCACTAAGTTGATCATGATTTGTTCACATCATTAAAATATACGTAATTATTTACTAAAAAAAGATGTGAGTACTTACTTTTTTAATATGCAAACGAAAGTATGTAAACGTACTTCTCTGCTTGTAGTCATAGAAAATGAAATATCTGTAGTATTCTTTAAAATATGCCCCTAATAATTTCTTCAATATGTGATATAACATTACCAAAACCAATGTTTTGATAAAAGCTTATGATCATTTGCTTATCACGATTTCATAAACAACGCTTTATAAGCGTTTCTGATAATCGTATTTTTATAATTTTATACGAATACTTACCGATTGTGAAATAGAGGACACCAAAAAGACTCACCCCTGGTATAGGGGAGTTATAAGTCGTAAGGGCCCCTACAGTCGTATTTTATTACACTACATCCATATAGGCTTAAACGTAAAGACGTTAAAGCCGCCTATAAGTTATTACCTTACAAATATTAATTTTAGAGTTCGATAAACATAGTGTTAAAAAGACATTATTAAATCACTACTGTCCACTCGTCTTTACATTCGTGAATTATAAACTGAAATAACACATTTTTAGCCATTTCTAACATTTTTGTATTATTAAAGTGTGTACATGAATTAAAAGTCAAATGATTTTTACTCGAAAAGGAACACGTCGCAGAATTTAATGGAGATGAATCGAAAAATAGGGCCCCAGGAGAGCTCGCTTTGTGCCGCTCTATGGTTTAATGTCTATGATTTTGAAGAGCTAGATTCTCCGTAGTTCTCACTTTCACGAGTTTCTGCGACCCGTAGCATTTGAAATAAAAAGAAAAGAACTATCAAAACAGCTTCATTATATAAGCAAAGTGGAAAAGTACGCATAGTTTGAAGCCAAAGGAAACTGGTAAGAAAACATTATTTTTGCAACGAGTTCTGTAATTTTTCTTTTTAACATCCAACCTTATTAGTGGGGGATAAAAATCTAACGATACCGTAGTACATGACACACATCTACATGTGTTAGCATGCAACACACATCTAAACTAGTGATGCGCCTCTTCGCCTCAGTGCATCTACCACGAGATTATTATAAACTAAGTGCTTTAGGATTTTGCATAGAAGAACAAGCCCCTTGCTGTTTAAGTTCGGAAATTGTTTGTTACCTTACTTTCAGTTATTTTACTGATTTGACAAACAAAACTGCTATCGTAGCGACTGAGATTACAAGAAATGTTTTCATAGTAGAGACAGTGTGTACAAAACGGGCGAGGCAAAGCGAGACACACTGTCTACGAGTAGGAGTCCGAGTTCACTAGTACGTAAGTACTATGTAATTATATAATGTTCCAATCTTTATTCGATTATCACTATCTATACTTAATATTGATAAATGATAGGCAGGTAGATTTTATACAATTTGTTAGCCGATTCGACTCGGAAAGAAAGAAAAATGTCATTTCTAAACCTCAAAGAAGTTTACGTCACTTAGAGCAAAATGCAATGTATCTTTTTTATCTTAATTTTCCCCCATTAATGAATCGTAATATTCCATCATTCATTAAAACATAGGTAATGAGTGTCAGTGACACTTTTGGCAAATACAACTGAAAGTGACATTGCCTCCCGAAATAACCTCAAATGTTTTCATGATACCGAACCATAGATCCACGTAGAAAATTTACGTCACTAGTAATTATTTTGTTCGGATACAACAGTGACTTTTCGTAAGGTGAACGCCCTCCGCTTCGTCCTTAAAGCTATCATCGATATCTATGGTAGGTATCCAAATGCCATAGACATTGACACATTTACTAACGTGTACAGCCTTTTTTAGACTAATTTATTTATGCGCTAAAAACTACTATTGTATTTGATACTGACACTGAATATAAATGGTCCTTCGTATCGCATATATTGTGAACTAATACAAAGTTTATCGCACTAGTGTATAAATTATTATTGATTGCTGTCCGACATCTTGCTTGATGTTTGTTAATTAATTTACTATAATATCGACCACATTTTGAATAGGTATAATTACTATACACATTTAAATAATGTATTGTTTGTATGTATTCATATTACCTATTTAGTCACTCCGTGGCCCAGTGGGTGATTCAAGCAGTTGCCATAGATTCGAAGGTCGTGAATTCGATTCCCACGGGAAGAATGCATGTTTAGTTGCTTTTCATTTTGTTTAGGACATTGCAGGTATGAGTCACCTTATTGTCTGACAATAATGATGATTCCATGCTTTGGAATGCACGTTAAGCCATTGGTTCGGCTGTCATTTGGTGGTAGTTACAGGAACCACGTCGAAGGCCGAGAGGCGGTTCCGAACAACTCTGACACCAGTGTCGTGTGATATGAATGAACCATTTACTTTCATAGATAATAATATAAATAACATATCTTAGTTCTATCACATTAATTAGATTTTTACACTTTCAGATGAATATCTGAAAAAATATTTATAAAAGTTTTGAATCTTTGACAGTGAAAATTATTTCTTGCAGCAAATCGCGGAGTCATAGTCAACCCAAATATTTTTGTTTTGTTTTTCTGTTTTGGGAACTTGGCATTAAGTACACCACTTGTGCAAAATTTTATATTAATGATTTTTTTAATAAACCCTGCTGTTCTGATGCCTGGGTAATAAAGTTTTTACAAATAAGTTCTACCACTTGTTTTTTAAGATACAAAGAACTGGAACTGCGGCGACTTTGTAGTTTTATGACAAGATTTAAGGAAAAGTGGGGTTTATTGTATTAACGGCGGCAAGCATTAACAAATTTTTTTATGTGTTTCGTAAGTAAATAAATAATATCAAATTGGTAATGGTTATTAGTTTTGGCATAATAAAAACTATAAGAAAAGAAATTATTTTAGGACCCTACCAAGCGAAGGTCAAATTTCCCAAGGGACTTTTGCTAGGTAGATTTATTTTTATAGAAAAGAAATTTGTTATTTCCAAAAACGATCGTTTCATGCATTATTAATATTTAACCTACACTAGAATGTATTTAACCTAAACTTAGGTTCTGATTCTATCCCTAATATGACAAAGATGTGATTAATGTCGACTACTTGGATTACATCAATTCAATTATCGCCGATAAATAACAATACAACGATATCAACTGAAATATTAATACATCGACTTCATTCTTTTAGATTATTAACGATGCGTCTAGTGTGCGGTTGTGCCACAGAATATATAAATTCCTCCTTACTTTGTGGTAGTGCCTCGCGCCGCTCGTGTTCGGCTATTTTCGTATTTACTTCGGGCGATATCGGCAACGCTACCACGTAACGCAAGACTTTTTGTTCTCATTTGGGAATCGAGTAATCGCTAGTCGATTGCTGCTCGTCTGATAATACTTTACTAATGCAGTATTTTAAATGAAAAATACTTTATGATTTTGACTGATGATAATTTGTTTTCGATTTCTGATTGGATTTGGCTACCGACTTGACTTTAAGACTTAACTAGGACTTGACTAAACCACTTTGTTGAATTTTTACTTGTATTAAAAGCCACAGTTGAAAACAAATAATTACGATACGTTATGCCTTTTTCTAAAATGTTAATCGTCATTTTACCTACATTGTATTGAAATGTTTGTTTGTTTCAATTTAATAATTCATAATATTTATGTACTTACTTTTTCTGTGCTATATATAGATTGTGGAGAATAATAAAGAATATTAATATTTAATAAAATCAACGGATTCCACAAAAAGCGATTTTGTAATCAGATCGCGGTTATATAAATACGCATGAACCAAGTGAAAGTTCAAGCATTGTAAGTAATAACTTTCTAATAAACATAAATAATTAACTTAGATTCCAGCAATATTCCGTATCTAGACAATTTGTCGTAATGAATCCATTAATCCACTATTATAACATCATCTACGTATATAGGTATAGACCGTAACCTACTTGCTCTTATAGAAACAGAAAGTGCGCCAGACAATATTAATCAAGCAGATGCAGCCGATTCCGCATAACTCTGACACTAGGGTGTACATGGGCGACAGACAATGTAACCTACACGAAATGATAATGAGCGCTTTATAGAGTTAAGATAATATTGTTATTTAACAAGTTCATACTATAGCTATCAACGTATACAGTTATAATAATGTAATGATAACGCAATGCACAGCGATACTGTATGACTTTCTAGCCATGTACCCCGACCATGACTTCACGAGTCCTTCAAATGTCGACAGTTCTCCGATCTATAGCTGTGCAATTATGTTTCATTATTCAAAACGTAACACAAAACTGTAAATGGAGTCATTATAAATGTATTATAGGATCCCCGATTGAAACTCGGCGAAGAAAGCTAAACTAAGACAGATGTAGCCCAGAAATACTGAATGAAAACGAAAATTTAATTTAAATCTTTTGGTAGTCGCTAGCTTGGTATTGATTGCGTAAATTCTCTCTCTCATAATCAAATACATTTTAAAGAACAATGGACTTAATTATATTCTCAATGATCCTTGAACTATTGTCTAGCTCTGTTTCTAAAAAAAAACTAAGGAAGTTTGAGCTGATATAAAAATTTACATACGCACTCCTATGATTGAAGTTGCGGTAGCCGCTTTCCATGAGTTGGGCAGTATATTTGTTTAACTGAACTATAAAAATATGTAATGTATCAAAAATATTTATGTCCATCGAAAGAATATTCTCACAAATTTAAAATGATGAGAAGATCAAATCGGTTGCCCTATTTAGATACCTAGATGATGAATCTATGTAGGCACTAGGCAGATATCTTCTTTGTGACATTATCACACTTTCTCAGCATTATGGATTTATCCACTTCCTAAAATACTTAAATAGGTAGGTAAGTAATAATTTATTAAAGCAAGATAGAAGTTATACCTTTCCTTAAATTAAGCTATAACCAAACAATGCAACATTTAGTTTATGGACTTTAAAACGTTGAATCGGGAGTAGTTATTTTGGGAATAAAATTGATGTCAGTGTTCTGCACTCATTCAGAATAACGTATTTATAGTGATGCGAATCCTGCACTGCGTCTCGCCGGCGAATGTTGAAAAACATCTGCAGATCAACTGCTTTGTTTGTGTTGTGGAAATTTCCAATCAAAACACAGGTACTTATCTCATTTCATTAGCATCACTATGACACTTTAAATTGAACTTCCTAATACGCAATCGATAAGATTCCTCGGCAAAATGTTCATTTAAGTACGTTCTTTTAAGCACTCCAAGATTTTCCGCATTATATTTTTAAGATTACATTTATACTTGCCCTTTTCCTAATTTGTCTATAATAGTCTAAATAGTTGCCTAATTAGTTTTTAAAGTAACTTGCTTGTTCTGAATAAATAATTATTAATTGTTTTACTATTCTCACTATTATCTAGCTAGGTAAAAAAAAATATTGAATAGTATTATTCTAAGGTAGCCACTAGAGCGTAGTTCTTATCGCAACGTCACGAGTGATGACTATAAATTCTGGTGATAAGAAACAATAATGTGGCCAAATTTCGGTCGCTCGACCTTTAATATTATCGGTCGTTGTCTTTGTATTTACGGAGGTTTTTAAAGAGTCTCCCTCTGCGCATTTCAAAACAGACAACAAATGTCTCGTCATAATGATGTCATATTTATAACAAAAGGTATTTAAGCTTCCGAAATTTTTTAACG
Organism: Euzophera pinguis; assembly: GCA_947363495.1. Classification (NCBI taxonomy): domain Eukaryota; kingdom Metazoa; phylum Arthropoda; class Insecta; order Lepidoptera; family Pyralidae; genus Euzophera; species Euzophera pinguis. Next base: position 4,960,205 of record OX376170.1, on the reverse strand, counting down.
TATTCCCTTTAATAAGATTTTAAGTCGTCTTAAAGGATACTGAGCATTATTTTCAGCAATATCACTTAATATTCATATCAAAAGTAAATTTGCCTCTTCCATCAAGTTAAATTAGCGTGACCCTATGGCATCTATATCTTACGCCGGCTCGCTATATTGATATGTTCAAAATGTCAGGTTAACACTTTGCACGTGCCTGAGCTCCTGTTTATTTAGATATAAAGGAGTCTTGAGCCATCATATCTATTAAAAGCATCGATTTAACGAGCGGAATGAGACTGTACACTGCGAAGTACAGTAAATATGGGTCGTCTGCGGCCGAGGTTAGCGTGCTCCGAGCCACTGCGAGCGTCGGTTTTGACGATCGCGCTGTTGTTGATGATACAACAAAAGATATAACCATGTTACATCGCTCACATCTCGCATCGCTGAGCATATTTCGACTATTGAGACATACGAGTATCGTCTCTACCTTCAGTTACAACAAATGATTATGTTAACACATTCCAATCCTAGCCTAAATCAATTTCCTCTCTTCAAAGTTACTTATCAACGTCGCCCCACTTGCAGAACTATCATTTCCTTGACAGAATTACGTAATATTGGCCAATTGGAACCGTTATTTTGACTGGGGCCGTTGCTCTGGCGTTCGTCGCTTTCTGAAATTGGTATTGCAAAAGAGAGAGACATCGCGATCACGAGCAGTGGTGTCGCGTTGGCACGGGCGGAAGTTACGGTGAACGGAGCCTCTGTGGCCTTGGCGCATGGCGGCTCGCCGACCGCGCGCCGAAGGTGAAAGTCTTGACGGCCTGCAATTATTGAACCTCGACCTGCCATCCTCATGTATTCGGGTTGTTGCAGCCCAAAACGCGTGCCACGAACGAAACGCTCCCGACTTCCGCATTCTAATCTCGGACTGACCTTAACCGACACTACCCTACAGCGCATTCAGAGATCAAAGTTCAGGCACGTGTCAATTTAAAAGCAAAATTTGAATAGTTAGTACTTGCAGAAACCAGGAAACTTGAAATGCATTGATACCTTCGCACTTGATTGAGTACAACAATTTGAGGGTCGATCTAGCAGCTGCTAGAGTGTCATTGTCACAGTTTGGCTCGCATTCAAATCTGACGGTCTATTTTATTAACAATAATAGAGACACTGCTACATAATTTATTAGAATACTAATATAAAAAAAACTCTTATTACGCATAGGAATACAATGTACACATGTACAATACAAGTGAATAAAACACTTTTGTGACATATATGTTGTTTATTATGTAAGTTATATTCTTATTCATTTTTTTTTAGTAATATTCTTTTTTTCATATATATTTTAATTATTTTTATTTGTGTTACTTACTTACCTATATAATAATTCAGAAATCATCAATAAAATAGGTGCTTTTAGAATTTTCTTTTAAATAAGGCTGGCAGAGAGGTACTATTAATAGTTTTGTGGCAGACATTCAAAATTTTAAAATGCCAATAATACCATGTCTTAAAATTAAAAATCGTAAAATAAAAAGTAATAGATATTCTATCTTCTGATTGTAGAGGACTGTGTTACATTAAATAACTGACAAACTAACTACCAACATTTTACAAGGTAGTAGTCCATGAAGAAACAACAAACACGCACCGTGCAATATCAATAGCCATCGTTACCAGAACAATAGCATTTACTGCCACGGCACTGCAAGTGATTTTTGTTTTATTTATTATTAAGTATGAAAGTATATATTAGTATGGATTTAGACCAGTATTTAGCCATTTCTAGATAATCAGTAGGATTGCTATTTTTGAAAAGTCGGGCTCGCGCAATATCGAATTATTTTTTTTCATTAAATTTTATGACTTACAATTAAAAAATAGGGCTCCTGTCAACTGTCTATCACGGCTCCTGAGATACAGCCTGGTGACAGATGGACGGTGAGACAGAAGAGACTTACCCCCATATTCTCAAACTTGTGGTTATACAAGGACGTCCTTCACTCAAACTCATTGGAGGAAGCCTTTAGGAAGTCCTCGAACTTTCCTTGAAAACAACATTCTTAGTTGCTTGCTTGAGCAAACTCCAATGAAGAACGTCACAGGTTGTAACGACAAATCCAAACACAAAAATTGAAAATTATAAAGTGGTAAAAAATCGATTTATATCCACTTTAACCTTATATTTGACAGTTCGATACTCACCTCCAACGAGAAATCATCTCAAGTCATGAAGCTAGTGTCGACTAATCAAATCAATGAGTTGGAGTAAGGTTGAGTCGAGTTTGAGAATATGGGTTTTAGTACCTACTAAGACTCCTTTGTCTCACCTTTAATCTAGAAGATGAATATAAATAAATCTATTAGGTTATAGAGTCCCGTTTTACCCTTTGGGTACGGATCACTAAAAATATACTTATTTAATCTACATTTACTTAATTGATTTTTTGTTTATTCATCTTTGTTTAAATGATAATCCAAGATTTATATCTGTCGATGACAAAAGATATGGTGATAGCAAATGACAGTTGGCATCATGCCTTCAATGTTTCATTCATGATAATCCTAGATGTGAACAAACATTTATGTCCAAATTTATATCAAACCGGTGTAAGAAAATAATACCGTGGATAAATTACTTTACAAATAGACTATCGGTAACCGGCTGGTTTCAAAATGTTAATCTGGTTACTAATTCGCTTTTAATTAACTTACGCGACGTTTGTGTTGCTTGTATAACAATCTGTATTTCAAATTTTTGGAGTAATTAATTATATTAAAGTTATATTTGTTACCATGAGGAAAAATCGATCCCTTACTCGATACTCGCAATATCAAAATTGGTATTTTTTTGAACAAATTATCTTTGTTAGCAACAGGCCTTAATTCCCAACATATTATTTTAGATGTGTCTATGTAGAAACAATATTAAATTGGATCTTTTGACGTATAGATAGACTGCGTCCTATACAATAATAGAAAAAAAAATGTCAGGCCCTTCACTGAAATCATTCGGCAGAATATTACCGATAGCAATGAACCACAATGTGTGTTTAACATTATTGAAAACACAAGCACGACCTGTTTTACATTCGATCGGTACGCCGGAGCCAACAAGATTACGAATCTCGCTTATTACCGAAGTTCTTCATGTTCCCAATACTTAAATTTTCTAAGTAATCATCAACTTCGTTATGATTTTCACTTCTGATTTTTTAATCATCTCCAAAAAGTATCGAACTTAGAATCTATCTTTAGCATTTCTTTGGCTATTTTAAAAAAGGGATCCCAAAACAATGTAACGTTGCTTATGAGAGAAACGAATTTCTAAAGTTATCTATAATTAATTTGTCTACAATCAGCTCGAGAAGTCTTATCTATAATTTTCTTTCGCGTCCAGAATCACCATCAAAGAAATTTCTCATTGTATCTTCTTAATTATAAAATCCGGAACCACGCACTCGCTGGAGTCGCTTCCAAACGGTCATTTTGGAAATCATTAGGAGTAGCCTTTGTCCAGCTGTGGACTGACTGTGGCTGAAATGATTAATAAAATGTTAAGTATGTATGTCTAATGAATGCTACAATTGCTCTCCGCAACTAGATGCCTAGCCTTGAATATCAATTGGGTTACTTTTTGTAATCATAATCACGCGTTACTATATGAACTGGTTTTGACTTTGCCTTATCAATATACCTTCAATCGCGTGATGCGAAGGGCCATCTAATTTGTTTAATGGAAATTCATAATCCTTGTTGTTCACTTTTTATGTGCATTAATTTGTCTTTATAGAGCTTTGTCATATCCATAATAATGGTATGAGTACAAGAAAATTAACTTTTTTCGTAACGTATTCTGAATAAGAAAATTCTACTGAAACGATGTCATAGTAGATAGATATCATGTCGTGTATCCTGTTTTGTTTGATTTCAAATGTCAAAGTTATAATAAAATAGAAATGATCTCTTATAACACTAAAACTGTTATTCGATCTGTCACCAAAACCGATAAATAAAAATTATCAATAGGCACACGGATTACTGTTAGGATAATGAGGTATCCTTTGCTCGGAAGGGGAGCTACGGCAGGGCCAATGCGGCCGCTTGCGCCCTCTGTAAAACACCACGACTTGTATGGGATAGGCAAGGCAGGCAATGAGTTCAGTTTGGCGCGAGAAGCCGAGTGAGACACACGTACTGCCCGTCTACACCACCATTTAGTGATGTAGTGGCGTCGCGCACCTCTCTGTTTGGACAAGTGCTAAGTTGATCGTTTCATGTGATAGCTCTTTGAGCTCGCATTATGTTATAAATTAACTGTATAATTGTTAAAATGTTTTATTGTGTTGCCATTTTGTTTTAAAGAAGTTTTGTGTGAACTGTTCGATCGTGTGGATTATATCTTTTTGTTTGGAGAGTTATTATTAAGGTAACTTATCCTAAGTTATATTTTTTTTTATTTATTTAAAAGATGACTTTTTTTCTTTTTTTTTTTATTACTTAATTGCTATGTTACTTAACATTTTAAACTATTTATTTCTTTGTTTGCAAGTCATATTTACTTAAATAATCTCAAACTTTGCTGAGTAACCTTTTCCTACTTAATAGTGTTGTTACAAAAATATAAAGCCACGGTGATTAATAAACTATAGTTATTCACAGACAATTAAATTTATGCTCAAGTCGCTTGACGCAATAAGTGCTTTAAAGTAGTTATTCAACTTCTTGAGTAAAATTGGCTTGCTTATAATATTTGATTTTTTATTTGGAACCTTATTTATTTAACTTTCTTATCAAATATATCAGTTTTTACATTAAATAGATTTTATAATTTATTATAGCCGATATAATACCTACATTATTAGTAGTTAGGTACTTACTCACTACAAAAATATTAATTATATGGCGTCCTTATATCAATTAAAATATTTTTAATGGCAAGTGGTACGTTTACATCTTATGTAAATGGAGAGATTTCCTTAAATTCTCTTGGCTCTGAATTTACGACATTATTATGCGTACTAACACATACATGCATAACAGGTCAAATACTTAGAACTATGCGTAATACTTTATTTCAATTACTAGGAATAACTTATAAAAACATTTCATAATAATTCATTCTAATTATTGGTTAACATTGTCAATTTTAAACTAAACGCTTAGGATGGTAAAATATTTTTTTAATCTATTGGAGCAGGCCTTTTGTTCGCTTTGCCGATATCTTCCCTCTCATTCGCACACTACGCGCAGTACAAGCGGACCATATCGTCCACGAGATTAAAGAATCGGGACCTGAGATGAGTTTTGAATGGATTGAAATAATTAAAGCGCTCGAAATATCACAGTATAATAATCGAGTGACAAAGACTTATTAAACGTACATACATTGATGATAACCATAATGATGACATTGGCGAAATAATTTACATAAGCGCAAGGTTGTTGCCATCTTATAACGTTTATGCAGCTAAATGTGATCTAATAGGTGAATATAAATTTCTTTTAAATAATAAACAAAATAGGATTGTTCTGAGATTTTGTCTCTAAGTAGGTTTAGTCAAATATTTATAAAATCTTTAAAACTCGCACCCTTACATACGTTCATAAGTCTTGTTCGTGTCTTACCTTAAATTATTTCAGCAGGACCGCTAGGGAACATTCTTGACAACAAACACAATAATCAATAGAGCCGAAAGATTTATTTATTCCATATCAAAGACAAATCAGGTTTCACATTTTACTGTGCAAACCATTTTAACGCATTTATGATTTGCAACGATCGCTTCACTATTCACACTTGTGTATGTGTGTGTTCGTGTTCGGAAATCTTGCGCATTGCATTTTCAACCTCATTGCCCATGACATAAGCTTGGAAACATCTATTTTTTTCCATGGGCTTTATTGTTATAGTAATAGAGTCGGAATTTAAATGCGCTCATCGATGACGAATTACAATATGTACTTAATTCATTAAGGCGAACACTAATACGAGTATAACATTTCTGACTCTTTGTGGCGAGAGTGAGAGCTACATAATTTTATGTTACTTTTTTAATTTATCATATTATTCTCTCTTTAATAGTGTATGTATGTATGTAAAAACCTTATTGTGTTTTTTATTTAGTGATTTTGGTTGCATCATCAGCTGATACCACCATAGCCTAGTACGCTACTTTTCTTCTTAAAATTGTTTTTCTTATAAGACTAAAAACTCAGTTATCTTATAGATGAAAAATATTTGTACCTATAACAACTACGATTGTAAAACTTCTTGTTTACCTGCATTTTTTTATTTTTTTGTCTTGAATTTATTGAAAGAGAGAGATAGACACTTGGAACGGCATTGTTGTAAGACTAAGATAGTGTAGTTGAAGATGTAGATAACTGTGTGTTAAAAGAAAAGCATGAACTATATCGTATAGCTTCGGGGAATGCGGCGCTCTATGATTTCAATTTGGCTACAAAGGAAGGCTCACAGGTTTTGTGTTCAATATATGCAATATGTGAGATATTGGCTTAAAAACAGAACATAAATTGATTAAAAACTTACCATTGCAATATTAATTAACTAGCACTAATATTTTCTACGATTTAATAAAAAACTAATTTATTTTGTAAATACTAAAGAAGAGTTAACGATAAGTAGGTATTACTAACTAGCGAAGAGTGATTTAAGAAAATCGATTAAGAAACTTTATTTTCTATTGAAAATGTGGCTGTTATTGTGGTAATAAACGCAAGCCAGACAACCTACTTGTCTACAACATACATTTAATTGTAAGCAGTACAGAAGGTAATATTTAAAGTGATCACGTCTAAAATAAACCCCACAGCTCCTCAAACCAAGTGTAAAATGAAAAAGCAGTATAACCACATGTACGCAGCCATTCCGCGCTTGATTTATCGACCGCCATGATGTCCATTGTCTGCTAGGTTCTAAAGTTGAATGTACATACTCGAACGAAACAAGCCATGTATATTGTATGGTAATTTTGATTAGACCCAATAAATTACACTAGATTTTATGACCGTGGACAATCTCCAGTTATAATTTAACGGTAATGTTCCATACACAAAATGGTATTTTGAAGTGAATATCAAAACGACGATTTTCTTAGAAGTTTATCGACCAGCTTTTATTTAAAACAAACAATTTATTATCTGTTCATGTCCCACTGTTACCTTTATTCCTTCGTCATATGCATACAAATTAATACTTTGAAATAATTATCTTATTATTTTAAATAAAAGTGAATTTAATAATTCAAAGATGAATTTGAGCAAAATTGCTAATTCTGCTCATCAAGTCATTGGTTTGACCATTTATCTAATTCTTGTCATTTTTCTCTCTACCAATTATTACCTCAAATCTAGGTAGTCTGCTAGTTCTTTTGCTTACAGTGCAAGTAAGTATATTTACGCTATAGCACGTTACAACAAATATTAATAACAAATGTTATCCTTGAAGCCTACGGAATTGAATGACATTTTATGCCTCCGAAAACTACAAATTTTGCCGGACTTTAGGAGTCAGGAGTTAAAATAAAATATTAAAATAAATATTTTTTACCTGTTGTCCTGTTTACCACGCTACCATTCATTGTAGTGTTCACGTAGGTAGCTACAGAGATACAAATAGTACATCTCTATGCAAGTTACTACTGTGGCACAGAATTATTAATAGTACTAATGACTGTAGTGAGGTTAAATTACCACTTTTACATGGGTAAAAGTAGGTAGATAAATATTATAGTAAAATTAACTTTTAAATTAACGCACTTACTCCTGTAATTTTATGTATTATAGTTTAACTTCCCGGTGGTTTACCTGTCACAAGGCAGGCAATACATAGTCTATATATTACCTAACTTCCACCTGCGGATTTGATCGTGTGATACCAGTTTCAACAAATCTGCTAGATTTTAACATTTACTTAGCCCTTATAGTTGCAAAGACAATTAAGTATAAGATATTACAGATATAATGTATTTTTTTTAAAATATGTTTTGGGGGTATGCCCCTAGAACTATATATGTATTGGTTACGATCTTTATTCAGATCTGCGTGAAATTCTAATAATGCTTAACAATTCAAGCAATTTTTGTTCAAGGGCCTGTGGAATCGAATGGTAACACCTTCGCCTTATTTACAATTCCAAATCTTACAAAAGCCAATATTCAGATTTCTGAATCTTGCCTGCATGACATGCTTTAATTTGATTGGCTGCTCGGCATCTGAAAACGTGTAAGTTCCGCGCTGACCTCGATTGGGTATATAGAGGTAACGGGCCTGGTCTGCGATAGTGGGCGCGTCGATGTGATGACATACGGCTGATAGTGCCATCCTTTTTATTTTTTGCTAAGCCTGCTGCTATAATGAGTATCAGAATGGTGGGTAGACCTTGAAACAATTGCTCATAAAATTTCTTTAGAATTAAAAAAAAAAAATTCTTCATTTTTCGGTCAACATTATACAACAGGGCTTATGTTAATTTCTATCTATTTGAATTTTGTTTCTTAGCATATTAATGAATATGTTTAATTTTTTCTCGACAAATATCAAAACAAAAACAGGGAAGGTAATCATTACAAAATCATCTAAATATGAAAATAATATTTGATCACTCACAAATTGTATTGACATCCCAAATTATTTTACTAATACGTACTAATTTACTAAAAATATTAATCGTAACGAGTTATTATATTATATTATAATTTTGAGGTTCTAACGCCCAATGTAAATATTTTATATTGTTTTATTTGTCTATAACCCTTAGCATAATCTAAGTAGAAACTATTTTATTTGGTTCGACTATTATTCGATTATAAAACTAACCTTATTTCAATACATACAATAGAACAATACATGTACATTATTTTATTAATGCCCTAAATATAAAAGGCTACCTATACCTCATTCAGGCTGTCCTGGATCTGCTCCGGTCTTACAGACTTAATTATTTGTGGCTTCTGAAGTTCTGACCCAGAAAGGTACTCGAGCTGCACTAGATCAACGTGGCACTCATTACATAACCCGGCTAGCCTTTCGCTGCAGTTGTAAAATTACAAGTACATGACAATTTTAAAATCTACATTTGATAAAGTAATATTAAAAGATACCACAGTATATCATTCCAATTCAGTCATCTTCTCTCCTCATGTCATCTTCTATCTGTGACATAACATTTAAGTTTTTAGTTTTTTTTTCATTACTTTTTTGTCCTTGAACTTGACTTTAAAACTATGACAATATTTTGTCATGTTTATATTTTCTTTAAATTATTTTACTTGTTAAGTAGAAACATTTAATGCTAATTAACCATAGTTACTTAGTGGTGATTAACTTATTGGTTCTTGTTATTTATTGTTTCATAATACCCTTGACTTGAAAACGTTATCAAGTTGCTGCAGTGAGTTGGCGTGTTTATTTTCCGTTTGTGATAGAAATCTTGCATTTCCTCTGTATACTCTTCGTTTTAGGTTTAGACATATACTGGTATGTTTCTATAATTTATTCACGTCGATTTCTGTTTCTACCTTTTTTAAAGCCACCATTACACCCACAATGATTCAATATTACTCCAATGTGAGAAAATTAAGGGTAATTTTAGGAGTGTGTGAGCATTATATTCAAGTACATTTTTCTGATAATGTCTATAATACACATGATGACTGAGTTTTATTGTTGAAAGAAACAACGAGCCGACACGTTCGCAGGGAGTCGCCATTATCACTTTTACAATTAAGGGCATGGCTAACGATAGGAGTGAAAGATAGAAAGTGGCAACGAGTAAACTGTTACCGTATCCGTGTACTAAATAGTTGAGTGCTTCAAAAACTGCGATAATGATCATTTCTAATAAATACCTATATAATCTCATTAACATTTCCAATGCAGTATAATGTCTCATTTGTTTATTCCAAACATACAAAGCTGGAAGCAGTAAAAAATATCCCTTGTTTCAATGACATTTGAAGACATCAGTTGAATAGCACAGCCCGTGTGAGACAGAGAAAAGAAAGTCCAGGTAGTAGGTAGCTTCGAGGCGAGCAAGATTTATTAGATCGTAACCAGTGGGGTCGGCAACACCGGGCGCACTGTCGTCGCGCATTCAACGCGAAAAAAACTAAAACACAACCCCGACTTCAGTCGGAGACGATCTTAAATGCATATCATAATAAAGCCAGATGTTCAAATGAAATCGTATGGTTTCACTATAGTTATCCGACTTATACATGCGTGAAAACGAAATAGGCATAAAATCTGTAACTTACGTAATATCCCTACGTATGATTTACTCCGCAATATTTGGACCAAACTTTTTATCATTATGAGATAAGTACAAGGTAAACGGATAGCGTACTGATATTGCGCTGGTTGAACAAACTTTACAGCTGTTTGTTGGATAAACTCTTAGGGCATTGTTATATTTAGCAACATCAGTCTAAATTCAATTTCAGAAAATATAATAAACAGTTTCACGTTCGGGTTGGTTATTGACGAACTAAAGCAGGAGCACGTAGTGTCTAACGTCTTTTCGATAATAAGATTGTAAAATAAACGTGTTCTGTCCAAGAAAACGTTAGAACAATGATTATAGCTATAGGGAAGATTTTTGCATTTTCATAATGTGCTAGAATAATGACGTAAGAGCAGAATTATTAATATTACTACTATTACTAGAACTTATAAGGATGAGTATTCAAAAAAATTATGAAATAATTATAAACAGAAAACAAAATAATCATCATTCATCACATCATTAAAAACATGTTCAATATTTAAAAAAATACATAAGTGTAGAACTGATATAATCTTAATGATTTCTTATGTTTTCGCGATTGTTATTCATTAAATTAAACTATTTTAATACGGTTTTATCGCGTTTATTACTTAGAATAAACTAATAAACGCGTATATTAAGTAATAAATGCGATAAAACCGTATTAAAATAGTTTAATTTAATGATATAATCTTTTCAAATGTTTCTTCAGTCTAGTGACAAAAAGATTTTGAGCAAAATTTCTTGATTTAATAATTTATTCTCTATTTTCCTAGAGGTGATTATGTAAGATTTGTATTTTGTCCGCCGCCAGATACTAACGTAACCAATTGCGAAGGTTAGAGAGCGCGCACATTGTTAAACCTCAAGTGTCCTCAATATGTTCTTGTTATCCTAAAGGATGTTTTTTTCCCGGATCTTATAAAAGAGAAACGTCTCTTGTTCGAATTCCAACATTGACTTGATATCCTTTGTAGCTGCATGCGGAGTGAGCCTCGTTGTGTGACATTAAATTTGTGTATATAGATTTGTTCCATTATAACCAATAACAGATCATTGGGTATTACCACAGATTCATTACATTCGATGTAAGATGATTCTTATCATATTCTACATTTATGTATTTTGCTTATTCGGTTTTGTACAGGAAAAGTACTACGTTTATCCTTGAATTAGTAATTGCGTCCGCGCAATTCTTTTAGGTAATTTCCCATTTTCCTTTATTTTTAGTAGTAATCTGAAGTTCAGAACTGTTTGTATATTGAATTGCGCCTTACTCAGTTTAGCCTTCTCACGTGTTGTTTTCTGTTCTTCATATTCTAAGACTGGCGAATAACACCCGCCATTGTCCTGTAAACAAATTAAGTAGACGAGTCATGTCATGACTAGTCGTCAATAGCGTCTAAAATGACGGCTATGGCTACGTCACCCGTTTCCTTTCCACACGTTCCTACGTAGCCGTATTCGAATGACGCAATTGGCTTTTTCAATGTCTTATCTACAGTGCGGTATGTTGTCATTCACCGAGTGACCGCGGAGCTGCGCACACGCTGCGCGCCTCTTGTTATATTTTTGTTTCACCTTTGCTGTGCTTTTTACTTTTTGTATTCGAGGACAAAGTGACGAATTGCTCAGCCATATTGTGTCAGTGTTTTGAACTCCTTTTGTGACATTGAAGAATTCAGTTTAATTATTTATAAGGACTTTGTAGATCACTTATCATGTTAATGTCGGGATGGTTCATAATATCCCGTGATTTGTCATCCAGGTGGGTCTTAGTTTTTTTTTTCTTCTTTTTTGCTACTGTTTACTGAAGGTCATTTTCTGTGAACGAAGGTTATCGATAACGACGTTACCTTTTATATATAGGTGGCTACTGCAGACTGAATGAATAATAGACAAGTTGTGAACCTGATTAGCTTATGAAGCGTTGATGCATTGTTCTCTTGACTGACATACTCATACTTGGAGATTATAACATATATACCTTGTTGTCTTGAAAGCTGATAATTGAAACATTTTGAGCTTTAAATTTTAATTTTATTTGTTTTTATTTTGTGTATTTTACAATAATTAGGTCATCTAAATAAACAAAAACTTTTAAGACATAAAATATAATAATCGATGATTTAATCATATTTTAGAGTGTGTCGATGGTTGCTAAACTAGTGCTAATTTCTCTACGTTTTTGTTACAGAATGACGCCGCAAGAGGAGCGCGAGAACGCGCGCGGCGCGGAGATCGCCGATGCTTTCGAGGACGACATGTTCGGCCCGCCGCGCACCGAGCCCTCCGCTCGCCCCAAACTCTCCATGATCTCAGCCCGGTTGCGCGCTAATGAAGAGCGCAAGCGGGTCATTGAGCTCTCCTCACAGAAATTAGAAAGCCTCGAGGACTCTGGCAGAGATCTTCGACGATCAGTATGCATCAACAACACTCTATTCAGATTAAGCGAAGAAGTTCGCAAAGAAAAAGAAGCGAGACGACGCCGAGCGAGAGAGGAATGCGACGACTCCTGGATCGCAAAGAGAAGTCGGCGTGCTGTCGAGGACGAGTGCCTAGCGTTATTAGATGCAATTCCTGAACTAGGAGACGTGAACCTCGGCTGCGCGCAGCTGGCGCGGCAGATGCCCCGGCAGGACGTGTCCATGCTGCCCGCTGGTTTGCTGGTACTCGACTCATGACCGCGTCGTAGCGCGCAGATACCAACCCAACTGTGATGCGAGCATAGCGATTGAAGTCGTGCAGAGTCGCTGACCGTTTACCGTTCCACGACACTCGGGCGTGGACACTGCGCCACGAGCCACAACCAAACCACGGCGCACTCGGAAACCAATCTGCTCTGAATTCGTCACAGGATCGAGGCCGCGATGGCGCGGCTCGAACACCGGACGATGTTTACTCGTTACCGGATCGGACGAACGACGCTTAGCCAATTCTTTGTTGTTAAGAAGAGTACTTACTTTGTTAGCGCGTTTTTTATTATTTAGTGAAAGTTGCTCAGGCGCTGCCGACGGGCGCGGTCCAATTAGTGTTCAACGATTTATTTTTACTATCGAACTGAGGACTCATTGAGTGAGACGGGCGTCGCGACGCATCGTGGCGACGCCGAGCTAGAAATGGAACGTTAAATGATTTTTATCGGAGAAATAGTTATAAGTGATAATTATTGTGTTACTTTATTGTAAGAATTATAAATAAATAGCGAGTTAAGGTATAGTGCAAAACGACTGGGAACGGTTGCGTGAAGTTCTATCAAGAAATAAAGTTAATTTGAATAGTATTAGGTGCATGCACTGCTTTTTGTGATATTGGGAGGCAGTGCAAGCCGGTTTTCTGATACCGCTTCCACCGACGACGCAGTGACACGTTTGAAAGTGAAACAATGGGCGTTCACATTTTACTATTTTTATACTGATTTGTTTTACCATCGTTCTAAAATTTTATTTTCTTAAATTGTATAATATGCACAAACAAAAATTTTATTCATGGTGATTACTTCTTTGTTCGGTTGATGACGGTACTCTTACTCAATACTCGAACAATTTCAGGTATGACCAACATTTGCAGTTCAACCACAAATGTTTGGCATACATGTAGCATTTTAATAAAAGTCTGATTGAGTTCTGTTTACAGTCTTTAGGTTTAATTTATTTGTTCTCTTTTTGTTTCGTGTTACCTTATGACACTATTATAAGAATTTGTTTGTTACCATTATCATAATTGGTTTTTATGTCTTAAATAAATAAAAATATAAGTGAATGTTCAATGCAGAGAATTGTTAATATATTTAAATTTGTAACAAGTGTTGAACAAAAGTTGGTTGTGCAATGAATTTGCAATCAATATTGTGCAATTGGAATGAACAACGGCGAAGTTCCTTCTTTTGAAATCTTAATTGTCGCAAAATATATTGGTAGTAGCCCGTTTCGCCCCCTCTGAATAGTAAATAGGAACGTGGAAGAGGTCGGGGTGAGGTGCGCGAGGGGGAGGTCGGGATGGGGAAGGCAGGGGTATGAGGCGGCCGTTCCCAGCACTCCTGTGATATTAGCCTAGCCTGTGTGTCGTATTTGTGCTAGTTTCCCCAACCTTGTTTGGATCACTGTATTTAAAAAAATGCTTGAAAATTTTCTTTTCCACAGAATTGGCAATTTTATACGGATCATCCGGTTTTTAAGTCGGACCATCGACAGTAGTTGCATTTAAAAAGTCACCATTTTTACGTAGATGAAAATATTGTTTTAAATAATTTTGCGTTTGAATGTAATATTGGTAAATTGTAAATTTTAACATAAGCGCTTATTTATATCGTGGTCATTTTTAACTGCCGATGTAATTGCAATCAGTTCAGAACGCACATTGAATGTTCTGCTATTTCAGTAGGTATTTATTTAACCAAAATGTATTTTAAAGAATTATTACCGATGTAAACGCACATATAGGTACTTTAAGTAGATTTTCATTGTACCACATTGTGTAAGTCACGTTGAGAAAGTAAAAAATAAGGTATATTTGTTAATCCAGACCAAATACCAGGCAGATTTTTTATTTGATGACGTGGCTTCCAATAGTCCCTAAGGGATGTGAGATTTATTTAGAAAATAAATAATGTTCATAACGAGCCTTTAGTTTTAGTTATTAAATTAGGGTATCCTTTACAATCACATTTAAACAATAAAATGAAAGAATGTCTCGATTTTTACAATTGAAAGACACATCATACAGAACATAATAAAAGATATCATAATTACCGATTTATTAGAGAACAAAATTAATTTCGTTATTTCTGGATTCTGGTTGTCTACGAAGGGCACTGCAGGGGGAAATGAATAGAATATTGTAACACTATCAGATTATTGGTTCTCCACGAATATCGGCCATTTTCATCACGCCTTTCGAGAAGGAAAGAGATAGGTGATTTACCAAAAACACAAGCTGCAATGGAAAAAAATGTTTTAAGGTAAATTATTGAATCAATAAGTATTTATTGATGATGATGAAGCAATTGTAGATTTGGACCAATTTTTTGACGAAATTAGATACAATGTTACAGTTATTAAAGTATTAGACCCTAGCGTCACTTTGGTTGAGGTCAATAGACATTTTACTTTTGTGAGTTTTGATTATTAAGATATCTAGAAATCGGAAGAAAAAAATGCTTGATTTTATTACACAATCTCTCATTTTGTGTCTAATATAACCTTTCTGTCTTAGATCATTTTTTTTTTCTTTACATGCTACTTTGATTATTTTTATAAAACCAAAGAGCGCTGGGATATTCTGATCGACTCAACCTATTTTTTTGATGTTCTTGAGCCATCCATACATCTTTTTATTTTGGGTCAAACTTTTTACGAGTCAATGACTACTAGTGTAGTCTCAGAGATTTTTGACTAATTTAACTCATTGATAAAGAGTTTATAATGATTGTATGATTCCTAGTCTTCAGAATAAAGTTGTTTTAAAAGGATCACTAAAATGGTGCATTCTACTAAGAAATGTCCTACTGAATGCGCTATTTTAATGAATTTGAAACTATGTGGACGTAAGGAAGATAAGCGTTCTGTAAATGTTATCATAATTTTATTATTGTGATTAGCTGCTATTTTATAAATGTTTCCTGTATTAAGCTAAGAGATCATTAAATAAATATTACATTTAAACTGTTGTCTTATTTATGTTGGTAACAAAGCCAACAATTATAAATCTTCAATCACCAATGAAAATGTCACATTGAACCGATTACATGTAAAATTTATAAAGATTTCTGATATAAAACCCTAATTTTCTACAAGTATAAGTTTGAGGAAAACGACATAATAAAACACACACCTATACAAGAAATCAAAAGACTACTTGATAAGAAAATACTAAATCATAATGATTCTCAATGCGAATCTGAATTAAGAAAAGTTTTTATTATAATATAACAGATAAAGAAAGTATTTTTTCATAATTCTGTTACAAATAGTAGTAAGTAAATAGTATCAATAAATCATTTTGAAGCACTACCAACAATAAATTCAACTCCCAAGTATTAGATACAAGCAAAAGGGTCGAAAATCATATAATTTGGACGCACTACGGCACCCGCCGTTGCCAAGTCGATAAACTTCAATAGAAGCCTTGGGAATAAGATACCTATTTTATGGGGGCGAGGGTTCGTAAACCGATGTTTTCGATAATAACAATCACCTTAAAGCAATTAATAAGTAAATACGTTTCAATTAACTGAGAAAATTGTATTTTCTATGGTTTTGGAATTGAGAAACTGTTTTTAGAAAACTTTTAGAATCACCTGATTGTTTTTGATAATAAAGATGATTCCGTACTTCGGAACAGACTGTCCCAAAAATCTCAGATACTATATTCAAGGTAGATGATGATTAGCTGATTGATCACGTACCCCACTTAATATGAAGAAATCTAGTGGATTAAAAAATTTGCTTGCAATGTAATCTTTTTAATTGTTTGTTAAAAAGTTAAATAAATAAATAAGATTGTAAGTACCCATCGCCAATGATAGAAAAGTAAAAAAGCAGTTGGAAAGCATAGACATGAAAGGGAAGTCATAACGAAAATATAGAAATAATAATATAGAAATTACAAGAAAAGAATAATATAGAATTTAAAAGAGAAAAAATAGATAAAGAGTGTCACTAAGATGATATGAGTAGATTTGTAAGAAGTAACAGTTGAAATGGCGAGGGATAAAACAAAATTAAATGGGGTTCATATTTTACCGTCCCCATAAAGTAGAACAAAAAGAAGGAAGATGAATAGAAACTCCTAAACATGTTAGTTTTTGTATTATCTACATGTAAGTTGTATATGCTATAAATAATTTGTAGTTGTAAGTTATGGTTCCCTTTTACAGAAAGATGCGCTGAAATTTAACTATAATTGGGTTCCCAGACATTGGTGTCCTAAAATAGTCAAAGTATGCTTATGCTGATCTCTTAAGAATTTGGATGGGGCAGTCAGTAATAAAGTATGGTTCGCCATAGAACAAGGGTATTAATCACCTTTTCAGAGCATAATGAGAAAATCAGTACAAGAACATCGACATAGCATTAAATATGATCAGGTGTAGCACATAAAAATGGAAAGGAAATGTAGTACATAACATAACAATACTAAAAGGAATACGTTATTGAGAATTCATATATAGAAAAGACTAAGATTAGAACTCGTAACCTTTACCTTCAGATACCTTCAACTACCGGACAACAGTGGTTCATCATACACAGAAGCTAAACATCTGATTAATTTAAAGAATATAAAAACAAAGTTGGATAGATAGCCGCGGTATTACTAATAATTCTTCAGCCTTTTTGTATAAATACATAGTGTCTATCACGGGTATCTACAATCTACATATCTTAGTCGACCACAGATATCACAGAGTATAAGTAGGTAGTACTCATAACAAATGACTTCATCGTCAGTGGAATAAAGTACCTTTACTTCAGGCAGGGTTATATTCCCAGCCTTGAAAGTGTTCATTATTTAGTAGTATTTTTATGCTATTAAGTTAGTAAAAAGCCCACATGATAAAATTTGTTACTGCAGGTAACATGACTGTAAATTTTGTTGAAACAAAACATGACCTATCATCGTTATCATTTTCCTATCCTTTCCCCAGATGATGAGGCCCGATATGTCTTTTATTTATTATAACTTTATTGTACACTAGCTGTTACTCGCAGCTTCGCTCACGCTATCAAGGAGAAGTGTCAAGGAAAACAATGCAAACTAAATTACACATTATATGATATAACTAAAAATTTTCGGTTTTCGTAATTTTACCTTTATCTGTACTATAAGATGTTGCTTTGTACCGAATTTCATGATTCTGAGTGTACGGGAGGTTTTGATGCCCTTGCGAGTGCCGAAAATTTGCGGAAAATTGCGGCATAAACTGTTGTATCTTTAGATTGCGTTGGCTTAGAAGTTTGATTATTTCACAGCTCCAAGTGACAGTAGACCTGAATATTTGATATAAATTCCAGCGTAATTACTCCACGCGTTCCTGAAAACTATTGTTGAACTGAGAACTGTTCTTGACAGACAGACGGAAGGACGGACGGACGGACAACAAAGTGATCCTACAAGGGTTCCTTTTGAAGTACGGAACCCTAAAAACGAATAAATAAGCCATAGATCACTAATCCTAACTTTGTTGATATAATTTAGTAGGATAGAAGGAAAAAAAAGCTCGATGGCTGAGTGGGACGCAACAATTACATAATACAGTTGTATAACACAATAGGCGAACTTAATGCAAAAACAAGTCGTTAGATAATTCTACAATTGTCTTAAACAGAGATCGTCATGTGGCGAACCCTTTACCTTCCATATTTCTCGATTCCAGCACCCATATAAATAAAAATGTCCTATCTTCTACACAATTCATCCATCGCTTCCTTTGCCTTCCTCTACCTTTGTTTCCATTCAGGTTCCTGTTAAAGGCTTTTTTTAAAGATTTTAACCAGCTTAACATAATAAAATATGTTATATCTGTACAAATTAACAATATTATCTACTCAGTCAACCGGAATAGTGCTAGATGGAAGAGCAAAACATTGGTTTGTTACGAACATCAAAATGTATATATTAAATTTCTTAACAACGTAGGTACGTAATATGTAAATATCAAAATCCAGAATGGAATTACTAATACTCTAAAGCGTAGCTAAGAATATTCTGGACGTCAGTACCTATTATTTATTTGATAAGCAGTTCTGTTGTCAAAAAAATATTATATGGTACCATGGTGATTAGCTGGGACTTTAACAGATAAACTCTCAAATGGAGAACTCAATATCCTTATAGAGCAATTCTAACTAAATACCTACAACAAAGTAGGTGCTAAGTATTGATAGTTAAATGTACTCTTTTTTGTACTATTCACAAAAAATATACATTTTCATACAAATTCTATCAATGTGTACAAAGGCGGACTTATCGCTATTGGAATTTTTTCCGGTCAACCGTAGTTTGGATAGGGAAAAAATAGTAACAAAAATGGTAAGCAGTAAATGAAATTAGATAAACTTAGCTAAATAAAAAAAAAAACATGTTTTAATAATATACATACATAGAAAATGAAAATATAATTCCAAACCAGTAGTGATGATATCCTCAATATTTGTGATCACCTTCAATAAACAGATAATGATTTTTGACCTAAATAATAATCAGGTTAGAAGACAATGTCCTGACAATATGTTTTTTTAACTGAAAATAAAACGAATGAAATATTAACCTTATTTAAATAAATACCTTTCTAACAAATATACCTTTAAGAACTTTCTAAAAAATGGACCCCTAAGTCAGGGTTGTTAATTTTCAGTCATCTATTTGATGGCTTGGCACACAGGTACGCGACTTACCCGAGCTGCTATTCACTCAACTCAAATCCATCCAATGATGATGATGAATATACCTTTTATATTGTAAGGGGCAAATTTTTATCACACACCTTTTTTGGGATTAAAAAAAAACAATAAAATTGACTTTCTTTTGTAAGCATTAACACAAACCTTACTGGAAAAGTATTCATTAAATCACAGCTGAAGGCCTCTGAACAGATGTTTGAATTTCAATTGTAAACATGTTCATGTAGCCGCTCCACTTAGCATCAGGACCCCTATTTTCAAAATGTATGACTTTTATGTCGAGTGAAAATCGTTCGACAAACCGATTATGATCCGTGCTTCATAGCTTTCCGTGAGTCATGCTTTCAAAACTGGCACTCCAGTTTTATACCATGGATGGACTTGAATTTTGCTCAAATATAATAAATTATTAACACATTCCTTGCTATCGTAGGCTGTCACAGATTATGTGATGTGGATCTTTTCTGACAAATAGACCCATTTAGCATATATTACATACCACAGGGATGACTGTTCTGGTGAAAGGTTACAGTTCAGAGTCAAAAATTCTTTTTTTCATTCTAGCGTTTCCCAGGGCATCCTTAGCTGCTTGCTCTGTAACGCAGATGCCGCTTTACTACTTCGTCACGTGTCCACTTCGCCTGGTCTTCATTGGCAGAGAGTCCTTGAGAAGTCCACCAAAAAAGAAAACTACCGGAAGTGCTAGTTTTACAATCAGTGAGTGATTTATTCAAAAGCGGTAAATCGACTGATTATTATTGGACTCGCCGATCATGCCGATTGAAAATCATTTAAAATGTAATTTATTTATTACAAGGAAGACCAACAGCTTATCTATACAATAGGTAACTAACTTAAGCAATTTAGAAGCCAATTATAGGTCCGCACAAATAGAACTAGAATAGTCCAAGAACCAAACATAGTATACACACTGCATTTTGATAAAAATAAAAATAATAATAATCATCATTTATCATGATTATGGCAGGTATCCGAATCTCTATTACAATAGCCCAGTTTAAATCAAACAAAACATCCAAACTTCATAATCATAACCATGGGGGTGCAGGGCGGGGAACCTCCTCGAGTGCCCGTTCCTTTGAAGGCTTTGCATTCTCACTTGATCCCAGGGATCCGGTGAGAGGGCGGGCTGGCAAGGGATTCGGGACGGTGCACCCTGGGTGACAGTTAACAACTCCCTGGTAGTCGGGGTCTTGTTGACTGTCGGCCAATTTCTGCCAACTGCCCACTCCACCGCCGTCTGTGATGGGACGGCGAATGGATGTGGGTCTGGGGGACGGGCGTGGTCCATTTATGGGCCACGTCCGATTTGGGGAGGGGGCCGAAAGGCCATGGCTGGAGGGCGTCGTGGTAGAATGCTAACGCGACCCCATGGCGCCCTCAACAGCCGGTGCGGAAACGCCGGAGGGGTTTTAGTGGGTATTCCGGGCTGACTAGCAGCCCGGCCAGTCCCACACTTTGTGCGTAAATGCATTTCCCCTCCGTTAACAAAAAAAAAAAAAAAAAAGGAGCACCACATGACATCAACTTCTTCAAAGAGCCTCTACGCGTTGGATCCATATCCCCGCGCAAGCCTCTCCAAAGACCGGGTTTAACCCGTGATCCACAAAGGAGATAATAATAGAATTAAATATTGCATATGAAAATGATCTGATCTGGTTTTGAATGAAATACAGTCAAAAGTAGCACCACTAACGAGAAGTATGACATAAAGGCTTTTTGTATTCATCTATTAAAGAAAAAAATATTTTTTTTTAATAAAGGTTGAGTTGCAATTGGTCGATAATTTCTTGAAGTTCCATAAGCCGTAATGAACGTGAAATTGAGATTAGAAGCTAGTAGTCAAGGTAGGTAGTGAAATTTTTGAGGTGAATGAAACCGACATAAATAGACAAACTTTCGTTGAAAGAGCAGGAAAGATTTGAGATGCATACTAAACAAAAAGATATGATGTTCTGTAATCATAATCTTTGTCACGAGATCTTAAACTTAGTTAAAAATGAAAAGCTATATTGTACTCAATTGTTTAAACTTATGTTTAGCTATTGGAGATATTTCAAAAGGTAAAAACATATGTCCAAATTGTGAAAAATCTCTACGGGCCACAAGCACACCCAAGGGTGATGCTATTACATTTTTTTCAACTTTGTACTTTACACGTGTATCATAATCAGCTGCAAAAAGCATCAATGGGTTTCAAAGATAAGCGCATTCTGTTAATCACTAAAATTTTAAAATTGATTTCGGTTTAGGAACTTTGGATAATAATGAAGTGGGTTGCATGGTCAATCGTACCTGTACACCCCTATGGTGTCATAGTATAGTGGTTTATTATACCTACAGTTGGATTTTTATCCAACTGTTCCTTTTGGAATAGTCGATATTTACGGACAACCCTAAAAAAAAACTTGATTTTTTTTCCAAAATTATTAGATAACTCTAATTCTAGGTAAGTGACGTCTCATAATGGGTACAGGTAAATCAAGTCCTGCATTGGAAAATAATTTAAAAACAGCTAAACGATATCACAAAAAGAAAAATTCTTAATCTACACTACCATGACGTCGTTAAAAACCAAATTTAGGTTGGCGAAATACAAATAAAGTCATATCATTCACTCAACTTCTCGAGCTGAGACGTCACAAGCCTATTTTTATCTCCAGCTTTTTATATGCGAAAATCTAGAAATGGCATTTTTTACTTTGTAAATTTTTTGTCAGATTGTCCATTCCAAACCCTCTCAGTGGGACGAAATGGGTTCAAAACACACTTTAAAGGACCTGTTAGACACTTCTGTAAAAGAAAACCGTAATAGGGACTATTTAATAATCGTTGCAGAAGATTATGACAAGATGTTACAGAAAGCTGGTCGTCACAAGTGGACAAGACCATATTTATCCCGCTTTGGTACGGAAATTCCTTAGAGATGAGTATGTCATTGTTATTATCACTATAGCGTCATCTCGCTCTAACATACGTCAAATTCAATCACCCTGTCTCTTTCGTTCGATACAGATCGTCGCTCCGAGGTATGTTTTATTTGTTTCTTTAGCCGCTTTAGACCTTTACAGTGATTAATTTGAGTTTTGGGAAAAGGTTGATAATATTGAAATTGTTTTATTTGTGATGTATTTTGATTATGCTATATAATAGAACACTCAACGATGTAAATTAATCTCGATGTTTGGTTGCATGGTTGCTAATATACTAAAGTAAACTGTTTTTGCAGCATGTGTAGCAAATAAAATGTAATTATTTAGAATTTTTCATCAATTAATAAATAGCAAAATTGAGAGAGGCATCGATCGGTACAGAAGTGAGCTAGTTTTGATTTAAAAAATGCGGTGCAAAATAATATAATTCCATACATTAAATTGTCTCCTTCTCTTCCCTCCTTCAAATCTCGTGTTTTAAAATTCTACTCCGATTCTTAATTGAACACAGCTTTGAGCTATTATATTTTTTGTAGCTTTTAATATGTATTATTGTTTTTTTATTATTATTATAAGAATATGTAAGTATCTAAGTATTTATGTAGCATATTTTGTGTATTTTATGTTATTATAAGTTTTTTTTTTTAAATACTTAATAAAAAGTTCTGTTCTGGTTGCACAACTTCTACAATCTGTCTCTTTTAACTGTATTCCTGTAACGTCCCGGTTGACTGGAAGAGCTCTCTATATGGGATAAGTCCGCCGTTGCATTTATTTTTAGTTTTGTATTTACTGTAATGTTATTTTCTGTGCAATAAAGTTATTACAAACAAACAAACAAATATGACCGACATATGATAAATCAATGTTGGACTGTAGCAAAAGATTGGTAAAATACATTTTTTTAAATTAAAATGTCTAATCTAGGGCATAATAGAAACGACTCATTATTGTTACTACAGTAATAATTGTACTTATTTGTAACTATACAAAACATTGTTGAATTTTAAGTTAATTTTCGATGTCAGAGTGACAAGTCGTAAACGCATAGTTAACTATATCATATAAAAACTAGTTTAACCGACGACAGCAGGTGAAAGTTCGTGGATATTCGATTCACTACGCTAGAAGACGAAGAATAAGAAAGTACTCGTACTTATTCCCTCTGGTATTTTCCACTAGCAGGTAGCTGAACGATTAATTTACTAAATTAATTAAGTTCGAAGTTGTCATATTCTAATTATAGAAAAACTAGCTGTTTCCCGCAGCTTCACCTGCATTAAAACGTAGCCTATGTTTGACTCCGGGTCTTCAACTATTTACATACCAAATTTCATCAAAATCCGTTCAGCGGTTTGGCAGTGAAAGCGTAACAGGCAGACAGACAGACTTTTGCATTTATAATATTAGTATGAATAATAAATATATTATATATATGTATTGGATTTTTTTAATGCTTTTCTGTTAATTTAACTTCATTTTACACCCACATAAAGCTCTCTGCTTGACCCAAAGGTTGACTGTTAGATACTGCTTTTAACATTAAGTCCACCTAGTGCTTTACAATTGTATTTGTACAATAAAGTTTAAATAAATAAGAAGTATTTTTTTAATTTAAATTCTGTACCATCAACATCGTCGATGCCTATGCTAACTTGTTCCTGATACATACCAGTTCTAGCATTCTTTCCTCTCGTAAGTTCATATCGCATCCTCAACTTTCATTCTTTTTATCTTTTAATACCATAATATATAAATACCTTATTTATATATTATAAGTATATAAGTATGGACAGTATGGATATTCCATTCATAACCTAGATTAGTTGTATACAGTACTTGCAGAGTGAATCAGAGCTACAGTGCCACATCACTGCTAAAAATACGGCGGCATGGCTGAACGAGGAATTTATAACTTTTACTCGCTCTTCACTATGTAGGAGCATAATCTTACTTTTGTCGTGTAGGTAGGTTATTAACTTGCACGCCATACAAGGCAATTTCTTTATCTTTATCTATAGTACTAACCTTTTTCCCAATTTAAGCATTTTTTTTTAGTTTTTATCCTGAAAAGTACAGACTTTTACTAATATTACTAATATTAATAATTAATAGTACTAATATTATAAATGCGAAAGTCTGTTTGTCTGTCTGTCTGTCTGTTACGCTTTCACTGCCAAACCGCTGAACTGACTTTGATGAAATTTGGTAAGAAATAGTTAAAGACCCGGGGTCAAACATAGGGCACTATTTGATGCAGGTGGAGCTGCGGGAAACAGCTAGTAAGTGTATAACTCTGTCTGTCTGTCTGTTACGCTTTCACGGCCAAATCGCTAAACGGATTTTGATGAAATTTGGTATGTAAATAGTTGAAGACCCGGAGTCAAACATAGGCTAGGTTTAAATGCAGGTGAAGCTGCGGGAAACAGCTAGTTTTTCTATAATTAGAATATGACAACTTCGAACTTAATTAATTAAGTAAATTAATCGTTCAGCTACCTGCTAGTAGAAAGTACAGACTTTTCAGGATAAAAACTAGAAAAAATGCTTAAATTGGGAAAAAGGTTAGTACTATCATTAGTTTGTAAGTCCAATCCAAAATATGCCTTTATTTGATGTCAGTTTGTTGTGTGTATAAAACTGATACTTGCGTACTAAATAAGCATGCAATGCCTATATAAAATATAGGCCGCATGATAAATTATTTATCACAACCGCATGACAAGTTATGTATTCCATTGCGTCTGTAATTACAAATTACTTAGCTTCAAATAAATTACTTAGCTCCTTTATAACAAAGAGGACATTCATATAAAAACGAGTAACATTTACCTAACATCCTCAGTAGTGCTAATTTTGAGATCTATGACGCACCAAAAATCTCTAATTGGAATGAAAATGGTTCGTATCTCCGATTATGTCGAATGAAAATCATTTGTCATTCGACTCACCAGTTTTTATTGAGTCACAATTCCAAAAATAATAATAACTTAAGTAAACATTCCAATAATCTAGTGATCAACGCAACATCAAGTAAGCCGTTTCCCGCAGCTCTTCTCGCGTCAACAAGTTGCATATGTTTAAACACATAGGCAATTCATCTATATCCATACCAAATTTTATCAAAATTGGTTCAGAGGTTTAGCCGTGAAAGCGTAACCGACAGATAGATGGACAGACAGACTTTCGCATTTGTAATAATATGGAAATGGAATGTATTGTAAGTAGGTATGGATAATTCATGTTTGAAGCATACAAACTAAAGTGCGATAAAGGATAAAAAAATACAATCAATAATCAAAATATTGATTCAAATATTTACTACTCACAAACAAAGCATCTCCTAAGTGATTCGAACCAGGCTTCCTCCCTGGCGGTCCCGTAATCTCCATGAGGGTAAAGCCCCTTGCACCATGCACTGTACTTAACATGGGGTAACTTTTATTGTCGGCCATCTTAACTTGGCCCCTCAAAACCTATTCTTTCCACACTTTAACACCTTATTTCACTCCAACAGCGGAAAGCAAGGAAGATCTTGTTATAATGGCAAGTTGAAGTATTAGAGCGATATGTATATGATTTAATGGTTTGCCAAATGAATTGATTTTATGTATGTTACATGTGGTTTATAAGATTGTCTGATGGTTTTTTTAATATTTGTTAGTGATTATGCAATTAACAAGTCTATAAATTAAATTATTGTAGTACCTTGTCGGTCAAAGCTGGACCAATCAAATTTTTTGCGTAAGTTTAGTACTTGATTCTATACAACTTTATATCTTACTAGCTGTTTCCCGCAGCTCCGCCTGCGGTATATAGCCTATGTTACTCAGGGTGAATGTAGCTTTCCAATGGTGAAAGAATTTTTGAAATCGGCACAGTAGTTTTTGAGTTTATTCATTACAAACATACACACAAAAATACAAATCTTTCCTCTTTATAATATTAGTGTAGATGTAGATGTACATACAAGTGACTTTTTATACCTGGGTATATCAAAAAAAAAACGTTATCTTGTTTAGGTCTTCGGTAGTTTATGAAGAGGGAACATCACATTTTATCAGACCCCTCATTGTAGCGCCTTGCCGGTACCATCTGCAGCATGCTGTGGATCCAGATGCTTCGGAATTTGGAGCCCAGAGACCGCTTTTATCCGACCCTAAGCTCCGAACAGCTTGAGGTAACACATAAACAGTGCTTAGATTAGATGATGATCGTCTATTTATTCAAATTCTGAATAAAAAATCAATATCTGTCGAGACGATAGTGTATTGTTCCTCTCTGAAATCTGTGATAATACTTAGCTTCTTGTCTGCCCTTAGGAACTTGAGTGGCAAATCAATACACCTCTCAGTGAAGAAGTTGATTTTATATAAATTAAAAAGAATGGATTTCACTTGTGATTTCATGTTTAGTATCTATAAATTAATATTTTAAAATACTTATAAAGACAAATTCTTCTTCTTCATCCAAGTGTGTTTTCCAATAGTGGCGTCGTCAGATTACTTTTTGGAGCATAGGGTACGCTGTAACTGTAAGTAATGGTCCTAGATTTGGCGGTACTGGATTTTACACTGGAGCTACTGTCGTCTGACCTCTGTAACCCTTTTTACAAAAGGAAAATGACTTATATATGATAAAAGAAGATTAATATATGTTAAATTATACTCGTTGTACATCCGTTTACCCCACTAGTTTTACCCCACTAGTTTTTACCGTACTGGGTATATAAAGGCTATCTTTTGTCGTAAGTAGGCTATTACATATTCTGTGTGTTTGTCCCGGCCGCCATCTAGTGACCAATAAAGGAACGACATCAGAGGCCGGGGGAAAATTCTTCAAAATTCTGACACCAGGTTGCGCAGGGTCGATTGACCAAGTAACCCATTCGAAATGAATGAAATAATCGGTTGTAGTCGTACTATACGATGGCCTTAATTGGAAAAACACTTCGTTACTCCAACGATAATCAGTACCTATTGAATTGAGCGCGGTTTGTGAATCATAAATTAGGCGTGTGGGTTCACTTTTGTTATTCAATGTCGCTAAGTCTTTTATTTATAAGGTTTACTGACTTTGCTTGTAATTTAAAAGACTTGTTCATCTTAGCGTTTTCCCGGTAACATCCTTAGCTGGTTACTTGTAAAATTGGTTAAACTTTTAATAAAATAAAACTCCTAACACGACCTTGTTGAATTAAATATTACCCACTAAATATTCGAGAATAAGCTTTATGTTTATGTAGATAGGTACGTATTGTCAATGTCAAAATCGCTTGAACTGTTTACTTGCGGTTTTGTTGAAAATGTAGTTTTTGCCTAAATGTTATTTTATTTCACACATGGAATAATTGAATGTAAATTTCATGATAATCCTTTAAAGTTTTACATTTTTGACTTTATTTAGCGAAAAAGCTCTTAACGCACTTCACCTTGCGATGGAGGTTAATAAAATACGTCATTTCATACCTTTAAACGTTATGCTTATTACTATGGTCGTAAAATACATAGTTACGCACTGCAGTCATAAAACAACTTTACAAACCATGTTTTGAGCATATTAGGATTCCGTGGGTAACATAAAGACTCGTACAAATATTGTCTGTTCGTAGATTTGTTCTCAAGCTTACTGATAATAAATTTAAAAAAATATTTTAGTTTATGATTAAAGAACGTGTTACTCTTAGCTACAATACTAAAGACCACCCTTTTATGTTAAGTTTAGTAGGGACCATGGATGTAAGAAATAGACAACTCCGCTCCCTTTTCACCCGGATCCCTATCTACACTATCTACATCTACACTTCTACACTATTCATTATTAATTAATAGTGTAGAAGTTACGTTAGTTCACTATCTACGTCTACACTAATATTATATAGAGGAAAGATTTGTATTTTTGTGTGTATGTTTGTAATAATAAACTCAAAAACTACTGTGCCGATTTCAAAAATTCTTTCACCGTTGGAAAGCTACATTCACCCTGAGTAACATAGGCTATATACCGCAGGTGGAGCTGCGGGAAACAGCTAGTATTTGATATGGTGAACGAAAAACGTTAGATTTCGAACAAACCACATTCTATATCGAACGGATATCATTCTATGTCGAACAAAAATTATTCGACTCGCCGATTTTACGTAAATCACACATTTCAAAAATAGTACTCCTGATCGTTCCCGCGGTTAAGAGATTTGGAACCGGCACACTTTTATCAGCTTCACTTTATTGTTATGCAGTGCGCCATCCGTATTTTTCTTACATCCATGTTAGGTATCATGTAGGGACCATTTTTACTGTATTGAGTTTTTTTTCGGCGTATTCTTCTCAGCAGTGGTTGGTCTGTAGTAGAAGTTTGCAGGTTTGGAAAAGACGAATTAAAAAGTTCTAATATTTAACATAATTGTACAAAACAATTTTTATTTTGACACAGTACCCAATGGATGTTGCTCACCCGTACATAATCGCATATACTAGCCTTTGTCTATATATGCTTAACCTTGCTGATGAATTCAGAGAGAATGAAGGATATCAAAGCCAACCGTGGCTATGTAGAATAACACAAACAATGTATTCAAGTTACCTATTATATTTAATTTAGTGTCTAAGTTTATGATTATCTTGAACTGTTTTTGAAGTTTCTTAACATTACCTATTGGTTGACTGGACACAGATTAAAACTTACTCTACGGAATAAGTTCGCCATTTATATATTTAAAAAAAAAACTAGTTCAACCCTCTTGTTCATAAAAAAATATGCGTTTTTGATAACTCCAGGTTATTTAAAATATGTTTAGTCTCGTTCTCTCACGTTAATTATAGATGAGACAGAAAGGGACTTAACTTATTTTAGTTAATGTAAGCTTAACTATAGTTCGTTAATTTTTAATTAATATGGTAGGGGTAGGTAAGTGAATAATCAATTAACAAACTAAAACAAATATCTATAGGTTATGTAAGTAGATCTTCAGCGAAAGTCATTAAAACATGAAACAATATTATTTTCCTCAAGATACATTTACACTTCGATATTATTGAGTTCAATGGCGTTGTTATTTATTTACAACAATCGCACTAGTTGATGTCAACAAGGTGTGGGAATATAATTTTGTTGTTGAACGGTGAGGTGGCGCCATCTCTTATACGCCAGGAATAACTTTTCAAACATCGAACAGCACAGTGGTTTCAGCTTTGCTTTTTATTGTTGGTATTGATTTAAGCTGTTACTAATAGATGGAGTTACACTATCGTTATGTTTGCCATCTATCGGATTATTCATACTTTGTTATGAAGTGTCGTAGGTATTTATTAATTTACGATTTAACATCTCGACAGGTTTTGAATCGAAACCTAAATGCAAATGTAAAGAAGGTTTAATATAATACGCAAGATAAAAAAAAAAAAAATATATAAAAAGAACTACGAACTGCGTAGCTCGTAGAGGGCTACGAGCTTATCGTAGACCCATTTTCGTAGCGCGTCTACGAATCGTAGCGCTGCATTTTTCTAGTATTAAATTTGTTGTGTGAATTTTTTACTCTTAACTTTTCATTTAATATAAACCACAGACGTAGAGTGAACGCGAAATGTATTAGAATGTAATTTAATTATTTGTTTTAAATTTATTTTAAGTTAGTGGCCCATTCCATTGCACTTTTAGCCTGCTATCGATCATGTCAATATGGTACTGCCTGAAAGACCGCTATTCTCCGTATATTAACCCTAATCAAAACTAGCATAATATTTATCAATCAATAGTTAATTTGTAAAACATAGGTAAGTACATACAGGTGTATAATTTTTACATAAACATGCTGTTTTGCCGTGATACAGCATACAATAATTCGTAATCAGTGTGCTTGTGTAACTTATGGTATTCTATAATATGGAATACTAACTATAAAATATGGAATTCATTTAAAGCCAGACAGTATTTGAATCTGCACATTGATAGTTGCAGAAACAAAAAAATATATTGACGATCATTTTTAGCCCATTCTAGATCATTGTTTGATTCTGCAATCGTTTTCTTTTCATTGCAACTCAGAATAGGATTAATTAAGATGCTTATAAAGTTATCAGAACAGGAAGGGATTCATTTGAAATAACAACACCAATTTTAAATTTCTATTTATTGATTCAATTTGAACTTCGAACTCACAATGAAATGCAGCACAGGAAACACAAATTTCATCAAACCATTATTTTATTTACTTATCAAAATACGTGAAACAGTGAGTGGGGAAGTACGCAAACCGGGACCAAGTACAACTAACATCGATATTGTTGACAAACAACGAATTATTTTATCGACAAAAATGTACAGACTCGACAGAAAACAGAATGGTTTTTGAGCAAAAGTTTTGATAAAAAAATAAGTGTTCGGCTTGTTTATATTTTTTTAATTTGTAAAAATACGCAGCGGATACCTGATGCGGGATTAAACTTACGTTAGTACACAGTGAGTAACTTATGTAAATGCCGTACAAGCCACGGGCGGGCGTCTACCGCTCAAGTGCCCTCCTATCACCTCTAAAAGCAAGGTAGAAACGAGTGAGTAAACGAGATGGCGCAATACAAGGTGTAAGGCGACATCTCGCTTGCTCATTCGTTTCTGCCCTGCTAAAAGACATGATAATAAGGCACCAGTTCACCGCGATGCAGTTTGATCAGCACGCCATCTATTATTCTTAACCAGTACTACTACACAAATTAATGATGTTCCATTAATTATCTGATCAAAGACACGCATCACAACGAAAAAAGCGTGTACAAACGCCGTGACGCATCTGATATGACTTCAAATTGTAGCAGCGCCATTTCGCCCGTAAACGAATAGAAATAGTGTATATAAATTAGCTTATGTAACAAATAAGCTTAAATGTATATAATACTGAGGCAGAATTACATCTTAACTACGACGTAACATTAAGTGTGGTACGTGGGATTAGACACGAGCGCAAGCCCTTACTTTATACGGACGAATGCGATATATAATTATATTTTGCTTTATATCTATGTATCTGACGCTAAAACATCTATATAATGTATTACTTTTTGTACATCTACTTATATATTAACCATACATACACTCACTAAGCTTATTTGCTTCGCCGTGCCGGTGTACCCAAGGTGTGCACACAACCGTTAGCCGAAAATGTCCAAACTATGATGCTCTACAATTTTGACTAGACCAATCAAACTCTATCGTCAACACTTCATATTTTTCTATCATAATGATAATAAATGTCTTTGATGTTAGTAAAGACACGCATTTTAATATTAGAAAACACGCTTTGAGTACACGGCGCTTCTTACTTTCGGGACCGTCTGAGTATTGTCCCGCGGGCGAACGGAGAGAGACAGATAGATACAGTTGACAGGAGAGCGAAGGGGACAGATCCATTGACGAACGGGGACCAAATCACTATACACAAACAAGAGCTCCTACACAAGCTGAAACCAAGTGACTAGAGAAGACTAGAGCGTTCACCCGCGTCGGCTTTGCCGCCGTCCCTTCGCTAATACACATTAATTATTAAAATATATTTTCGCATTTTATTACATAAAATTCACGTTATGATCTACCTACGTTAGAAAATTAAATGAAAGCGGGCTTTAAGATTAAGTAATTTAGGTTCAAATTTGTACGCGGAGCCTATGTACACAGCGTACCATGGACGTTTCTTCCGCTCGCCCCGCCGATAGCATCCAGTGGTCTCGAACATATAAAGAGATTCATTAAAATGAGATCAACGTGAAAATACTAACGATAATGAACTGCATCAAAACTTTAAGAAAATCTAAGCAAAAACCGCTGGAGGTTGCCGGGGGGCAGCGGGCCGAGAACTTAATTTAAAACTTGACTACAATGTGACACTTATGACTTCTAGGACACTAGACAAAAACTTAGAGCTAAACCTTAAGAAATAATAATAAATATTTTGGTGCCAAAAAATAACAAAATATAAAACCATATCACTTCTAACCATAAGTATTTATGACTGGCTGCGAGTTGTCGCAAACAAATATAGTTCATGTCCGCTAATCACACAAGCTTGTTTAAATAAAATTTCGAGTACAGAACTCTGAAAAAAATTAACCATATCGACCTTCACATGGAGATAACTGGTTAGTTTACGATTTCCGACCTCTCTGTCACTTAGTATGATGTTTAAATTTGGAATAATGACGTCGTTTTGCAATAGAATCATGTGGAAAGGGAAGGCGCCCTATAGAACTAATCAATTTTCTCTTTTCAAAGGTCGATTTTCGATGAGTCTCCTCCCACTAGTAAAGTAAACTGGACAAATATTACTAAACCGTTTTTGAAAACCTCAAAAAATAGGTATTCGAGGGTCGAAACCCAATCTTATTTTCACAATCAAATGCAGCAAAAGCCTTAAAATTTAGCAGTTCTTGGAGAGTTCCAGTGGGAGGAATATCTGGAGGGGATCTACTCCTTGACCTCGAAGTACTTGTAGGTGGGGTTCTCGTAGCCGTTGATCTGCATGTTGGCCACGTGTCGCTCTTCAGGAGTAGGAGCCACTGCGCCTGTCTGTTCAACCTGCAGAAAATTTATAAGTTGTTAGAAAACGGGTACTCAACTTTAATGCATTAAGTGTTTATACCTGAAAATTTTCTACCCTGAAAAAATGTAGAATCCTCTCAATCAGGTGCCAAATCCTCCAAATCTCTAATTTGGCGCGGGGTACAGTGTGCCTGCCGCCTCAGAGGTCTCACCTGCACGAACCCCTGCGCGGCGGGAGCACGGTCGCGACGTCGCGCCACTGCCAGCGCCAGCACAGCGCGGGGTACAGTGTGCCTGCCGCCTCAGAGGTCTCACCTGCACGAACCCCTGCGCGGCGGGAGCACGGTCGCGACGTCGTGCCACTGCCAGCGCCAGCACAGCGCGGGGTACAGTGTGCCTGCCGCCTCAGAGGTCTCACCTGCACGAACCCCTGCGCGGCGGGAGCACGGTCGCGACGTCGTGCCACTGCCAGCGCCAGCACAGCGCGGGGTACAGTGTGCCTGCCGCCTCAGAGGTCTCACCTGCACGAACCCCTGCGCGGCGGGAGCACGGTCGCGACGTCGTGCCACTGCCAGCGCCAGCACAGCGCGGGGTACAGTGTGCCTGCCGCCTCAGAGGTCTCACCTGCACGAACCCCTGCGCGGCGGGAACACGGTCGCGACGTCGTGCCACTGCCAGCGCCAGCACAGCGCGGGGTACAGTGTGCCTGCCGCCTCAGAGGTCTCACCTGCACGAACCCCTGCGCGGCGGGAGCACGGTCGCGACGTCGTGCCACTGCCAGCGCCAGCACAGCGCGGGGTACAGTGTGCCTGCCGCCTCAGAGGTCTCACCTGCACGAACCCCTGCGCGGCGGGAGCACGGTCGCGACGTCGTGCCACTGCCAGCGCCAGCACAGCGCGGGGTACAGTGTGCCTGCCGCCTCAGAGGTCTCACCTGCACGAACCCCTGCGCGGCGGGAGCACGGTCGCGACGTCGTGCCACTGCCAGCGCCAGCACAGCGCGGGGTACAGTGTGCCTGCCGCCTCAGAGGTCTCACCTGCACGAACCCCTGCGCGGCGGGAGCACGGTCGCGACGTCGTGCCACTGCCAGCGCCAGCACAGCGCGGGGTACAGTGTGCCTGCCGCCTCAGAGGTCTCACCTGCACGAACCCCTGCGCGGCGGGAGCACGGTCGCGACGTCGTGCCACTGCCAGCGCCAGCACAGCGCGGGGTACAGTGTGCCTGCCGCCTCAGAGGTCTCACCTGCACGAACCCCTGCGCGGCGGGAGCACGGTCGCGACGTCGTGCCACTGCCAGCGCCAGCACAGCGCGGGGTACAGTGTGCCTGCCGCCTCAGAGGTCTCACCTGCACGAACCCCTGCGCGGCGGGAGCACGGTCGCGACGTCGCGCCACTGCCAGCGCCAGCACAGCGCGGGGTACAGTGTGCCTGCCGCCTCAGAGGTCTCACCTGCACGAACCCCTGCGCGGCGGGAGCACGGTCGCGACGTCGTGCCACTGCCAGCGCCAGCACAGCGCGGGGTACAGTGTGCCTGCCGCCTCAGAGGTCTCACCTGCACGAACCCCTGCGCGGCGGGAGCACGGTCGCGACGTCGCGCCACTGCCAGCGCCAGCACAGCGCGGGGTACAGTGTGCCTGCCGCCTCAGAGGTCTCACCTGCACGAACCCCTGCGCGGCGGGAGCACGGTCGCGACGTCGCGCCACTGCCAGCGCCAGCACAGCGCGGGGTACAGTGTGCCTGCCGCCTCAGAGGTCTCACCTGCACGAACCCCTGCGCGGCGGGAGCACGGTCGCGACGTCGTGCCACTGCCAGCGCCAGCACAGCGCGGGGTACAGTGTGCCTGCCGCCTCAGAGGTCTCACCTGCACGAACCCCTGCGCGGCGGGAGCACGGTCGCGACGTCGTGCCACTGCCAGCGCCAGCACAGCGCGGGGTACAGTGTGCCTGCCGCCTCAGAGGTCTCACCTGCACGAACCCCTGCGCGGCGGGAGCACGGTCGCGACGTCGCGCCACTGCCAGCGCCAGCACAGCGCGGGGTACAGTGTGCCTGCCGCCTCAGAGGTCTCACCTGCACGAACCCCTGCGCGGCGGGAGCACGGTCGCGACGTCGTGCCACTGCCAGCGCCACACACGCGGCCGCCGCCAGCCCGGCGCCGCCCACACACAGCGCGGGGTACAGTGTGCCTGCCGCCTCAGAGGTCTCACCTGCACGAACCCCTGCGCGGCGGGAGCACGGTCGCGACGTCGTGCCACTGCCAGCGCCACACACGCGGCCGCCGCCAGCCCGGCGCCGCCCACACACAGCGCGGGGTACAGTGTGCCTGCCGCCTCAGAGGTCTCACCTGCACGAACCCCTGCGCGGCGGGAGCACGGTCGCGACGTCGTGCCACTGCCAGCGCCACACACGCGGCCGCCGCCAGCCCGGCGCCGCCCACACACAGCGCGGGGTACAGTGTGCCTGCCGCCTCAGAGGTCTCACCTGCACGAACCCCTGCGCGGCGGGAGCACGGTCGCGACGTCGTGCCACTGCCAGCGCCACACACGCGGCCGCCGCCAGCCCGGCGCCGCCCACACACAGCGCGGGGTACAGTGTGCCTGCCGCCTCAGAGGTCTCACCTGCACGAACCCCTGCGCGGCGGGAGCACGGTCGCGACGTCGTGCCACTGCCAGCGCCACACACGCGGCCGCCGCCAGCCCGGCGCCGCCCACACACAGCGCGGGGTACAGCGCGCCCGCGCCTGCTGCCCCCGAGCCCGCTGCTGCGCCCGCGCCGCGGACCGTGTAGCCCTGTGGACAGAAAGGGATTAAGATCGCATTTACACCTGTAAGCTGTAAGTAGCTTTCTGAGAGTCTGTTCGACAGCAAATTTTCAAATGTAAACAAAGTGTTTTTCCTTTGCAACTTACTGACTGAGAGACTGTCAGACATTTCTTGCAGAAGTTTTTCTTACAAGAAAATATACAGAATTACGTGACACCAACGATACAATCTTGTTGGTCTCCATGGATGTGACGAATTTACATTTTTTTTTCTATTTATTTATTCCTTTTACAAAATACATTTTGTTGGAAAAGATAACAAAAAATTATAAAAATAACATGATATCAAAATTACAATAATGACAACATCAATAACCTGTAGCAACTACCAAAATACAATAATGTCAATTTAATTAATCATATTAATGTCAATTACATCCACACATATCCAAGTAGCGTCATTGTAAATTAATCATTAAAATCATATCTTCAGAACCTCATTTATAATAATCTTCCAAAGAATAGAAGGCTTTCTCCAATAGATATGACTTTAATTTTTCCATAAAAGGCCTAAGACTCATTGTATTCCTAATGTCTTTTAGCAATTTATTGTAAGCCTTGTAAGCCTGGTACTGAGCACTGTGTTTCATAATTTCTAAGTGGGGTGTAATTTCGTTATGGAAATGCTGTCTCCGAGTTGCCTCTCTGAGCTGTCTCTCATCATCTGTCTCTAAAGTCGGCAATTTTTTTTTTGAAGTCAGTCAAAAGGACCAACAAATACAAACAAGGAATGGTTAAAATGCCCAGATCAGTGAAGTGCTCTTTACATGATTCCCATGGTGGAATACCTACCATTGTACGTATAGCTCTTTTTTGCAAAACGAAAGCTCTTTGTTGGTTATACTGATAACTGTTGCCCCATAGTTTTATGCTATACCTAAATTTTGATTCTACAAGTGCATGATACACCTTTTTTAGGTGAATTAATGAAATTTCATTTCGAAGAGATCTAATGGCGTAACAAGCCGATGAGATCGAGTTCTCCAGTGCTCCAAGTTCTACTTTCCAGTTTAAACAATTGTCAATATGTATGCCCAAAAATTTTGTGTCTTTTACTATGTCAACCTTATCCCCATTCAATTCAATGTCCAGTCTATCATGATTTCGCGATGTCGATTTAAATAGAATAACTTTAGTTTTAATAGGATTCAATTTTAATTTGTTGGCGCTAAACCATTTGTTAAAGTCACTTAGAATAACGTTAATTTTATAGTTTAGATTGGCAGTATTTGCCTCCGAGATGACGGCATTAGTGTCGTCAGCAAATAAAACAATTTTTGTATCAGGGTGCAGATTTTGAATATATGTTACCAAGTCGTTCATGAAAATAAGAAATAGGAGAGGCCCCAAGATGGATCCTTGTGGTACGTCCCTCTTTACTACTGATGATTTTGATCTGACTTTAACTTCCATATAATTTTCATTCATTGATTTAAGTTCTACAAACATTTTGCGATTTTCGAAGTAAGATTTAAACAATAAAAGCATATCCCCACGTATCCCGTAATGTTCCATTTTCATTAATAGTGTATCTTGATCCACCAAATCAAAAGCAGAACTCAAGTCAAGAAAGAGACTAGCAACTTTTATTTTATCGTTTAATTTCCGTACTATTGGGTCTACTAGTGCATCTATAGCATCTCTTGTACCTATTTTCTTTCTATATCCATACTGGTCTTCGACTAATATGCTATTCCTTTTTAGATGCTCCTGTAACCTAGTCTTAATCAACGTTTCAAAAATCCTCGATAAGATTAAGAGGATTGAAACGGGCCTAAAATTTTTGGGATCCTTTTTCGATCCCTTTTTGTGTATGGGTATTACCCTTGCTATATTTAATTGGTCGGGGAAGACATGATTTCCTACACACATGTTAAAAAAATACGTCAAAGGTAATGCCACAACGTCAATGTTGTCCTTGATTAATTTAATGGGTATGTCATCATATCCACATGCTTTATTACTGTCCATTTTTTTAGAATTTTTACTATCTCTCGGGGTGTGACGCACTCCTACTTCATATTATCTTCTACTCGTCCCACATTTTCTCTCAACATGCCTATGGGGTTTTTATGCAGATATACAGACGTGGGTTGTGTAGAAAATTGGTTACACAAGAAATCTGCTACTTCCTGTTGATTGTTAATTCTTTGTTCAGACACTTGAAGGATGATTTTGTTGCAAACATTTTTAATTTTTTTTCTGTCTATGACTATTTATTACCTTCCAAATGCCTTTTGTCAAATTATCTGCGTTCTCTGTCTGAATTGACTGCATTTTTTTTCGCGTTTCTGATTACTCGTCTGTAGATACTAATATATTTCGATTTATATTTTTGGATAGACTCGTGGCATTCTGTCTTATTAAAATTACATAAAAAGCGTTTAGTTTTGCTTGCTACCTTTATTCCTTTATTTATTCTTTTAAACAACATTTTTTTCCAATATATGTGAGCAAATAAAACATTTTTCTGTTTTAATCCGTTAAGAGACAAAGTGAGTGAGTCCTATTTCAGACAACCTGGCCCTTTTTGAATCACATACCTATTCAACAAAATCGAGAACGCTTATCAACAGCTGGATCAAAAAATGTGTTACTTCAACTAAAAATTTAGAAAACTTTAGCCGCAACAAATGCGACAATGAAAAACTGTAGAAAAGACTATACACTCACAGGCTGAGAATGCTGCAACTCGTGTTTGAGCGCGTGCGCAGGCGGCGGGGGCGCGCGTTCTTCGGCGTGCTCCAAGGCGGCCCGAAGTCCTTCCCCTTCCGTCTGGAAATGCCAAACAAATCCTCAAATAAACCATTATTTATTCATTTTACTTTATACATATGTTCTTTACTAATATACGAAATAGTATACCAAATAGTAGCGACAAACAGATCGACTCTGGACTTGGCTCCGAAAAGCCCTAAGTAATACAAAATTTATTCCTAAAACTGATGATTATGTATAATTTTAATAGCAGCGTATTCAATGAATGGAAAATAAGACCTCTGTTTATCACTTATCAACGCGAGAGGGGGACTACTTCCATCATTTATAATCACATTGGGGCATAAAGGTCGGTTATCGAATGGCCACCACGCACCACTAATAGCAGCATTAGACACCCATCGACTAGATGGTCAGATGACAGTAGGTTCGCAGGCAAGCACTGGATGCAGGTCATTTAGTAAAGCTTATGTCCAACAGTGGACTGACTGCGACTGAAATGATGATGAAGTAAGAATAGAGTCTACTGAACTAACCTCGCTCGTAGATCGTCGGCTGGAGGTTTCGCCGATATCACCAATTTCAGGAGTTTCACTTTCAGGAGCCTCTGTGACTGTGCTGGTAATTACTTCCTGTAAGGTATAGAGAGCTAGATTTGTCACTAAAATCTTAATTCTAGCAGAGTATTTTGTTGACGATATAATTGTCACTGAATTAATTATCGTGTTGTAGATTCCTGAGGAGTTACCTTGGTATCAATTTCCTGAAAATAGACACCTTTACCTTTAGTAATGAGGAAAATAACAAGAACCTAAAGATCAGCAAGATATTTGTAAAGGGGTACATCTCTCCCAACCTTTTATTTACCTGATCATTGTATATATGACTGGCTTTACTAACCGTAGTAGTAGTTTCCTGAGGGTAAGCAGCCTTGGTAGTGACGTCTGCCGGAGCAGAAGCATCAGTGAGATGTGATGATGGAGAAACGGCGGCAGACGATGACGCACTGTGGGTGGTCGGTACAGACGTCGTCTCATCTCCCTCACTCACTTCGCTGGCCTCGTCGTCTAATTCCTCACTCTCTTTCACGCCGTTTGAAGTCTGTTAATTAGCAGTTACTATTTTAGTCAAGAGTTTAAGTAACTTCGTTTCATCAGTCTATTTGGTTATTTTTTGAGGTTAAGGTTTGTTTTTTACTCAAAATAGTCAGCCTAGATATGAACTGGATGGATGGTAAAGAGCCACAGAAAACTATGAATTTCTAATACATCATCATATGCCGATGGAAATACAATATTATATTTATTAATATTCATAGGATTAATAAGTTGGATTTAGACCTTCCTTATGTCAACCATTGATACTCGTACTATTACAATTAACAAAGGGTTGTTTTTTCTTAAAACAATACAATATATCTTTATACTCGTAATTCCGACGTTTCAATCGTGTTACAACGACTGAAACAAAACACTACTAA
This sequence comes from Euzophera pinguis, assembly GCA_947363495.1. Lineage (NCBI taxonomy): Eukaryota > Metazoa > Arthropoda > Insecta > Lepidoptera > Pyralidae > Euzophera > Euzophera pinguis. The sequence continues at coordinate 4,920,023 of OX376170.1, read as the reverse complement.
TAGAATCCTTATTCCGTTTTGCAAGTATCGCAACCAATGCATCCGAATTCTGGTAAAATTGCACCGAGCGACCTTACTTTAAGGCTTTTACGAGACGCATTTAGCGTGTAGCAACTAAAACTTAAAAGTTGTGATTCCAAATCTCTCACCTTAGTCCGTTCATTCTGGATATCCTGCCTCTGCCTGGTGCGCTGGTCCCGCTTGGCATTGAGCTGTTCCCTAGCAGCCTGTTCCCGCTGGACCTCCGCCTCAATGCGATCCAACAGCAACTCCTCGGCTTCGGGAGTCATCGACATCAGGGACACGGCCATGTCGTCCTTGGATTGCATTGACTGGAAATTAATTAATAAATGAATGTTATTAATATTAATTATTAAATTTGCTTCTATTTATAAAATCCTATGACAGGGAACAGATGAAAATTTCAACGCTTGATTATTGTGCTGTTGGTAAGAATAAGTTTCCTTATTATCCGAAAATAGAAGTTAATGAAACGGTTGCAAAATAAGAAGTGTATGAAACTGCACATAATTAGGTCTTACAATGCATGAAATGCTATAAAAAAATTCGTCTACGGCTAGTTCTTTTTAATTACACTCGTATTGTAAGAAACCTTTTTATGCAACAGTTTCATAAAATACTAGTTTAATTTTATTTCGATGGCATGTGTTTATTGACTGACATTTAAGTTCCGTTTTTACTTTTTTAATCTTTACATTTTAGTAGGAGGTTAGATAAAATTATATTAGATTTAATCATAGATTTAATACCTCGGGTCATGTTTCTGTTGATCTAGTTTCCCTGCAAAAAGCGTTACGGAGGTCAGACGGCAGTGGCTCCATTGTATTAATAAGTGCCGCCAAATCTAGGACCATGACTTACAGTGTAGCTGGCTCCGAAGCGTAAGCTGATGACGTGACTACGAGTAGGAAAAAAAGCTTGAACGAAAAATTGTGACTCACCTGAACGTAGTCTTCGATAGCAGTGCCGATGTTGGCATACAGGTGTTGACGGCGACGGAGCGCCGTAAGAGCGCGCTGGAGGGCGCGGTCAGCATCCTGGGAAGACAGATTTAATGATTATTTATTTATTAAAACTTTACTGTTCCACAAAGTACACATATACTTATAACAATTGGCGGACTTAATGCTAAGAGCAATCTCTACCAGTCAACCATTGAGAGAAACGGAAAGATAGTTTGGCGCAAAAAAGTCAAGGGAGAAAAATGTATTACTTATAGAGCAAATTTTATCAAAATCTTAAGTTCATACACTACGAACACGATTATCTTATACAGGAACAACCAATAAAGTAAAGGTGAAGGTAGTCACATACTTCCAAACACATAATGAAGGACATTTCGACTCAAGATTCTACAAAGATAGTTCTTTTGAATAAGGCCTATGCCTAAAACGAATTTAACAATTACTAAATCATAAAAAGTCATCACAGAAAATGAATTGAAGAGAAGTCATCTGTCTATCTTTCGTAACCGTTCTGGTTGCATCACTTTTATCATATAGAGCTCAGATAAAAAAAAAAGAGAGAGAACAAGTGGACACCACGTTTTAGATACCTAACCTACATAGATAAATAGATTTTACTTCTACTTATCTTTACATACATATCATCACGCCTTTTTCCCATAGGGGTAGGCAGAGACTACGGATTTCCATTTGCTACGATCCTTACAGACTTCACTCGCTTTCTCTACGCTCATCACTCTCGTCATACATGCTCGCCGATTACGGGTACTCCTGACATCTCCCTTTTTTAATATGTTTGCGATTTGGTCGCAGTATGTTCTCAGAGGCCGGCCCTTACCGACTTTTCCTGTCACCTTTGATTTGTAAATACCTCTTCATCCATCCTTTCTACATGACCAAACCATCTTAACATCCCTTTTTCTATCTTTGTCACTACATCCTCATTCACACCACACCTTTTCCTTATCTCACTATTTCAAATTTTATTGCTCATTTTTAACTTATTATTAAATAATTAACAAACACAAAGGCTATTTATCACTATTGCAATTTTTCCAGCCAATCCTAGGTTTACTTTCAATTACTTTAAATAAAAAATAAAAACAAAAACCAAGAGAAAACCAGGAAAAATATTTTAACCCCCTACACAAAATCTAGTCAGCTGATCGCTTGATTTTTATGAGGGATCAAAAATTTTTTTCTCAACTTTCACTTATTAAAATTTGACTGGTGGATGTCTATTAAAAGTAAATAGTATAGTCAGTAACTGACATGCAACAGTTTACATTAAAATTATACTATTATTTTTTTTATAAGTACCTAGTTATGTCAATTAATTTTACAGGCAATTATTATAGTTCTTAAATCTAAATATTCCTGTGCATTGTGAAAGCATTTGTCATAAAGTAAGTATAAGACTGAGTACCTGTAGTCTATCAGCAGCACTTGCTCGCTCAGCGGCGGCAGCTTCCCTTCCAGCGGCTGCAGCGCGGCGCCAGGCAGCGATAGCTCCGCTGCGTTCCGCTGCAAGCGCTCGAACTAGCCGCTGCAAACATTTTTGTACGCGACGTGCCTGCACAAAAATTAAGAAGATTGACTCAACATACATAAGTAATTATTTTTTTTACTCCTCCAGTTTCAAAATCGACTAATTTTATCGTATATTAAAATAAATAATATTTTATTGTATATTAAAAAAAAAAAACCCGCTGGCAGAGATGTCGTGTCAATCCTTTGATAGATCCAGAAACAAGCAAAACATAGTCGTCATGAGAATCACTGACTAAGCTCAATACACAAATTACATTCTGTTTTGCATTAATGCGATTTAAAGTCGGCCCTGAAGCGACTTCCTGCCTCTGTAGTTTAGTAATTAAGACTTTGTTTAGTTGTTTCCAGTTTGGTTAGGATATTGCAGGCTTGGATCACCTGATTATCTGATAAAAAGAAGATTCTGCGCATAAGAAGGCACTATAAGCTATTAGTCCCGACTGCCTTTAGGTGGTCGTTAAAGAACATCATGATCCTTTTGATTTGTTTTCCCTGTAAAAAGGGTTACCGAGGTCAGACGGCAGTCGCATCATTGTTATTACAAGTACCGCCAAATCTAGGACCATGATTAAAGCATACCCTCTAGCTCTGAAAAACACGCTTGGACGAAGAAGTCTCTAAAGCAATGCTGCCAACTGTCAATGTTGATGATGACTTATTAATTTCTGTGGACTCACATTAGGTGGAGTATCCCTCAAAGATCGGGTATAGCAAGTGAGGGCAGTGCGGCGACGTTGCGCAAGGTGAGCCAACACCCGCTGCTGATGTAGAGCGGCTAGTCGACGACGCTCGGCTACGCCTTCCTCTTCCAACGACTGGAAATACATAACTAAAGGTTTAGTAACAGTCTTTTAAACTAATAATAAAGATTGTTGATAAATTTTATGTGACATTTCCAAAGCTTAAGTTTAAGGGATCGTTTACACGAATCTAGTGCAGTCCAGTAGCTTTCATGGACACGAAAACGACCCAGAAACACAAACAATTTCGTGTACATGAGACAAAGATAAATTTGCTATCCATCTAAACTAACCCCAAGTCATATGAAATTATTTACATAGGATTTCTTTCTGATCCGTAGAAAATGTTCAATTATGTAAATGTTATGTAAAAGTTAGTTAGTATTAGTTAGTATTAGTAAAGTAAGTAAGTTAGTATTAGTAAAGTAACCAGTAACGTAGTAAACTACGTTACTGGTTACTTTACTAATAAGACCGGTGGGGGCGAAATTAATGGCGAGGCCACGAGTCAATCATCTTTAGGGGCGTCTATTTCGTAATTTTAGCACAATCTGTTATTCGTGAAAGTTGATTCAGTGCGCTAATCTCGCTACAATATTAATCTTGAAATCTAAAAAAACATAACAAAGAAGACTAGAAAATTATGAAGGATATCGAATAAAAATAAAGAAAGGGAACAAAGAAAAGGAATACAACAGGCACCTGTACATTGGCTTGGAATTTGGCAGTCATTCGCTGTCGGAAGGTCTGCGCGGCCGCCGGCTCGTTCGCCATCATCTGTTGGTAACGGTTCTCCAGCTCCGACCACTCTTTCATCACCTTGGTGATCTGTGTATATGATTTAACCTATTATTATTTCAAATTTTAAATACGCATTGATGCTTTTCGATTGATCGCTTTTAGTAGCGTTTTCATTTGAATGAATGAATGAATGAACACTATTGCACCATTTACATACATTTAGAAAAGATACATCATTGAAACTAATTAACATTAAGAGCAATGAGTACAAAGGCGGACTTTATCGCTAATGCAATCTCTTCCAGCCAACCTTATGGTAGAAAGGAGCAGACAATAAAAAAAAACTTGAGCGAGCGGTGCAGAAAGCAAGATGTTATCTACAACAAAACAGATAATAAACTTACATAAATATTTGATTTGATAACTATTTGATATCATTTGATTTGTATCTTGAGGTCCTTCGTGATTCGGAAGACACTTTGTTTTCACTAGATGGTTGTCGTTAGATTGTATCCGAAGAGTTCAGTCAACTAGAATAAGCTGACAGTGTTGGATATTAACCTACTTGCATCATGTTCTTAATGATCTGGTTTCCTCGTAAAAAGTGGTCACAAAGGTATGACAAACAAATTATCGATCACAATAGAATACGTGGGAAACGTTGAAAGATAATAGGAATTTGCAACAGGTTACATAGCTATTTAGCAAAGAGTATAGAAAAAAGTAAAATGTTCCTTTGTCAATACTATTTAGCGAGGTTTTTTATGTTGTACCTTTTCACGATGCGTCTCTTCAAGTCGCTGCTGGGCATCTTTGTAGCTCTGATGTTCAGTGCGTGGGTCGAAGTGAGAGAAGTATGGATCAGATGTAGCCGTTGAAATCTGAAATATTTATAACATTAATTAGGTCACCTAAAACAGCATCACACAAAATAATCAGACGAGGTTATGTGGAAAAGATCTGAATTTAATTACCACTGTAGTCGTATTAGAATTGTCTGGTCCTACCTTCTTCGACCCTTCACTAACAAGGATGCCGAATACCTGGGCTAGGTGGATGAAAATAAGTATGAAATCAGACCCAGAGTTCCAAAATTACCAGTCCTTAAAATCGGGAATGAAATGAAATAGAGATCCCCAAACTAATGGTGTACATGAATCTTTAATGACATTTATTTCTATCAAAGTACTAACCGTAGTCGTAGTAGAAGTAGTAGTAGTCGTGGTAGTCGTCGACGGAGCTGGTGATGAATCAGGTCTTGGCCATGCACTGTCATCACCGTCTGTATAGTCATCATCTTCTGCGTCGTCATCTCGTGATAAATCTGCGTCTTCATCTTCGTCCATATCTGAAGAAAATAGTTGAATTTTGATAAAAAATTCAACCAAAATTAGCTCTCAGTGTGTCCGGGTCGATAGACCACGTAACCCAATCGATATAAATGAATTTCTCATTGTTATTAAAAGTTTAGTATTTTTTTCAATCTTCAAATATTTTCTGTTGTAGAGGTAGTATTCGTCAGGTTATCACGTATAGGATAAACGACTGAGCCCGAAATTTTTTATTGTGAATAAACTATCAGTTTGCTTTATAAAAATAATAGACCCTCATTTTACTGATTATCAAATTACTATTAAAAAAAAAAGACTATTTAAGATACGGAGGTAAAAATTACGTCTAAAAGATACATAATGCGTTATTTTAAAACAGTTTATCTTGAAACCACAACAGTTTCAAATATCCAGCGCTTTGAATCCTTTCAAGAACTATATTTCATTAAAATTTATTTGTAAACATTAATGTTTCCTTACCGTCATCAGTATCATCGTCGTCGTCATCATCGCTGAGGTTCAGGGTGTCATCATCATCGTCGTCATCGAGTGCATCATCATCATCTAACAGATCATCATCACGTTCGTCCATAGCTGCCGAAGCTGCTAACATCTCTTCGCCTCCCGGGCTTACTGGAACGCCGACGTCCATAGGTTTATGCAGTTTTACATTTTCTGGAGGGAAACAAAATTAGGTTTGAGTTTTATTGTTGTGAATGTAGTGTAAGACTCCAGAAATTTAAATGTTAAATACTATCAACTTAGTAATGTTTTTAACAGTGATTACCACGTAAGAATAATTCTTAAGCTTTCTAATATATTATAGTCCTAATAAATTATTTTACAAAAGCACATTGCTGCTCTATAATCTAGGTAAAGGATGATTATTACTTGTGATTTAGTTTTCGTGACTTTCTGTTCTATATATCTTTCAGAAGTGTTTGTTTTTGTTATAAAAATAACTTATTCCATAATATCATCCGCTTTCTCGGTGCATCCTGCGCTGGTTGCTTTGGTGACCAAGGCCCACTTGCCTACTTTTTAGGTACCTTTCCAAAAATAATACTTATCTGTTTAAAAACTTTGAAATATTACCTTTGAAATGTTTCGGGCAGCAAACGAACTCGACTCCAGAGAACAGGCTGATTCCACAGGGCAGCAGCATCGCGAAAGTCCTTAGCCTCAAGCCTCGCTGGGCGCAAGCTCTGCCGGCCGTTGCGTTCCACCTGGCGAACTGCCAGCATCGACTCTGGTTGTGGATGTGGTCGAAGAGACAGCTCTCAGGCACCAGCAGCGCGTCTGATTGGAATGGACCTTCTGCCGCCAAACAGACTTTGTAGGCAACGGTGTTTAGGAAACACAAATGCAAATAAAAATAACAAAATATTTTAACACGCAAAGTTAGGTCAAATTTGATAACGAAAAATGTTGTAGTCGAAAAATTTCTGACGAAATTTGGCTTGCAACACCTATGGAATAAAAGTATTATGATTCTAATAACTTTCATTAATATTGTAAAAACTCTTACACCAGAATGCAGACTCAATAGATCTTGTAACACGACATGAGTGAATAACTTTTGTTAATCACTTAAGTTATACTTAGGTACTGCTTTCAAAAGCATTTAGTTTAATAATGCTAAACTAAATGGAAACATGAAAAACGAGGTATCATTAATCAGACGCTGCTCTCAGAATACCGATGCCAAACATTTAGGAGCTTCCAGGAGTATTAATGATGTTCCGCAGAAGATTCAATATTCCCAGGATCGACATTTCAAGGACGGCGAAAATAATTTAAAAGTAATAAGGTTTTGGGACATCAAAATGATCCGGGCCGTTTAATAATCTCCAATTTTGTTGTAATATTTAAAGATAAGTTCGAGTTCATATTTAAAATGAAATCTCTTTCTGCCCTCAGAAAGAGATTTCATTTTCAAGATTTAATTTTCCTAGACTTTTTTATTTGAGCTTAAAATTTTGCTAAGTAGTAAGTAGTAGTAAGTGTCAGTTACTTTCGGGCAGATGGATACAACTCATGAGATACTTTTAAAGCTGTAAGTTTGTAAATGAAATAAAATAGAAGAAGAAGGACATAGAAGTGCAGTAGATACATACCAAGACAGCGGAAGGGCTTGACCCACCGCGTGGTCTTGCATTTCGCGGCGTTTCCAGAGCCTAATTTGCACCAGTTGCTAACCTTCACGTAGTGTGACGCTTCAACGATGTTAGTGATGTCATGACTGGGGTAAACCTTGAAATAAATATTTATTTATTTACGAAATTCATCATGTAAGTACACAATAAATCAAATAGGATACAACATAGAACAGAACATTAGTACAAAGGTGCTGCTTATTTCTAAAAAAATCTCTTCCAACAGATCCAAGAGAGGAAACGACAAGAAAAGCGTAACAGGCATGTACGTGAATTTACTTTTGGTTTATATAAAATTATGAATAACATCTTCAGTGTAGGCCTTCTTACAGCGGACTCTAAGAAAAATGGTGCTAATACTGTATATAATTATTTTCACGCCATCCCTAAATTATTTTCATATTAGAGGCTACTCTCAGATTTCCTTAACTCCAAAGGCCGAGAAGATAGTGATAGTGAATAGGTCAATTTATTGTAAAGTAAAACCGTTGAAGTTTTTGCAAAAAGAATGCTGCCGTTAGCATTCATTAATGTCACAAATTCACAATATCATCTAACTAAAGCAAGTAATCGCAAATCCTGAAAGTAAGCAATCTGGAGCTAAAAATTGAGTTTCATTATTTATTTACCTCCAGTTAAAGTGGCTTTTATCGCAGCTCGCTTTTACTGGTTCGCGACAGGAAAATAATTACTTCCTAAGTGAACCTTAATAAGATTACCCGATATCCGATAGCTGGGATATGAGACGGCACATAATTTTATAGTAGGTGATAGTTTTCTAGGCATTCAAAAATTTGTTACGAACGTGGACTAAAAGAAAATAGATCCTCCCCGACTTAGATTAGTCGCTATCACTAGTAGCATAGCTTCATGCTTTGGATATATGGCACGTAAAGTAAGTAATAAGTTGAGTTTAAACTGATTGAAAAATTTGACTCTAATGAAGAAGTATTGCCATTTAAAATAAGTCGAAAATATATCATACGACGATTGAGTCAAACCAGAAAACACTATCACTGACCAAATAGCACACGGATTCAAAATAAACTAATGTGGTAACTGTGTGCATTTTGTAGCACAATACACAACGATTATTGCTCAACAATGCGCTTAAATACCCTCTTGTTTAGTTAAACCAGCCGCAGAACCCAGTTTGATTGGAAGCGGGAATGGGAGCTAATACCACAGATTAGATAAAGAGACATAATGCTGTACGCGGTTGCTGTTGTAACTAACGTTCATTAACTGTTATATTTGTAAGCCTTACTTATTAGTACGAGTTTTAAGTTTTTTGGTTTTCAACATGTCTCTAGTAAATATGGGGACTAGTCCTCGTCAGGCAGGCACATGCACATTTTTGTTATGTGAAATACATGCAGAGATGGAGCACATTCCCTAAAAAAATCTAAGAGGCTGTCCAAAATATTCATATAAATGTAGTCCAATCTATTGTTAAACTGTTATTAGAATTTTATGAACAGGGTTAAGATAAGCATCTTAAAACATTAACTGTACTAAATATCGAAATAATTTTAGGTTTACAAAATATTATTATATTTTTTTATATATTATTTTATAAGATTTGTGTCGTCGATATCGTAATTATTTCCTTTCTTAACTATATGGTTGAGGAAAAGTGGAGTGGATTACTGAGTTGCAATTTGCTACCATATTTTTTTCTTTAAGTCACAAATAGCGAATTGATATCGCTCTTCTGTGGTTTGTGAGAGATAAAAAAAGAGTGAGTTTTTGGCATAAAATGTATAAGTTCTAGTGATTTTACAACTGTTTCTCTATGCATTTCTCTATTCCGCATCATATTCTCGTTTGGTGAAACCTAAAAGCTAAAATATTGCGCCCAATTTAGTAGTTTTTTACGCAAGCTTCAGAAATCGGACGTGACTGTGTTCTGCCTATCGGCCATTGCGATTGGTTTTATATTTGCTTTTATTGGGATGCTGGAATATCATATTGCTTGTGAATATAGAATGCCTAAGTTAAACGCAGCCTGCGTAATAGATATCTTTGGTCGTGCAGTGTAAAATAATTTTTTTGTATTGAATTGGGAAAAATTAATAATATATAGTTAAACTCTTTCTAAATGTTGTAACTAAAGTCATTTCTTTGTTCGAAGATTATGAACTTTTTTTGTTTATGATTTCCCTGGCAGAACTTTGCTAGTTAATAGGTAAGTATTCAGCATATCTCTGTACTGTAGGTAACCTTAAATTGTACTATAATCATCACAAATCCTGATATTTAGCCCTGGCTAACCAATACTTGTTTATTTATTAATTAAAACTTTATTATACCACAAGTAAACACAAACAATCTTATAAAATCGCAATTAATTCTAAAAGCATTGTCTACCAGTCAACCATCTGGCGAAACAGATATGGTTCAGTTTCTCTAACATTTCCGTTCGCTTCCACGCTTTTAGTTGAAATTTGGTCATAACCTAAGAAACATACTTAGCCTCACCTTTTTGCAGTAATCGAGGATCTCCATCTTGTCTTTCAAGCAGTTGTGAGGCTTCGTGGTGAGGTCGGGCGTCCACCGGCCCGCCGAGGACATGTACTGGGGATGGTACGTCGAGCCGGCCTCGCATAGTACAGCCACCTGAGGCTCTGCCCCCGTACTCGCCTGGGGACAATAAGAATTAATTATTAGCATGCATAACAAATGTTTTTACTTACTCTATTTACTTATTAGGAATGTAAAACAAAGGGATGTCACAAGCACAGAATTATTATTAATACTAACGTGTGGCGTACGTTAGTAGTGCCGTTGAAAATTTTCAAAATTAACTGGAATTTTCTAATTGTGTCTTTACAAAATAGCTTAATTACATAAATAAGCTGTCAATACAAATTATTAATTGTCAAACAAAAATATAATAAAAATTAATTAAATAAATTTTTCTCAAAGTAATTATTTATTTATTTTACACTTCTTTGCACACAGTAAAATCAAAATTAAGTATGTTACATAAAATATGAACACAGTTTGTATACAAAAGGCGGCCTGGCCTTATCGCTCAAGCAATCTTTTTCAGAATTATATGAAAATTCAATAAATTCCATTCCAATAGAATTACATACCAAAATAGGTAAAGGCCGGAAGTTCAATGTAAGGAAAAGAAAAGTTTTCGTGTTCCACAAGTGAAAAAAATTATTATTACTTTAACGTGATGCAAATACGATAAAGTGTGATTAACAATACAAGATAAATCATATTTGAGATTGCATCTACATTTTATATAAGAAAATCCGTTGATAGCCGTTCCGATAAAGGATTTCTACACCAATGGCTATTGGGCCTGATTATGAAAACACTATTTTGTGAACCTGATTTGTTGTTAAATATTTTTTTTGTTTTTCCTTTATATAGCACTGATTTAGTACGACATCACATTCGAAGATTTTTATATTATGTGAGTAGGAATTTGTTGTTAGGTCATATCGTCTACCTATAAGAAATACACATAGCTTTTTTTAAATATCCCTAGGTGTCCTACTGCTGGGCAAAGGCCTGCCATACATCTGGTGTACTAAAAGCATCGAGATATATGTACTAACGTACTAGAGAAGACACGGCACTTCCTTACTTTGTCCCGTTCAACTGCGGTGAACGCGCCGCAACGCACTTAGTCGCTTGCTAGTTGTTTCGGGTCTTGTGCTTCCGAAAATTAAATATCAAAAACACTGTGAAAATCTTTAAAAAATGCCTTGGTGTGTGTTGAGGTATTGTAGCAATAATTCAAGGAACACGGCAAAGTGCAAAGGAATAACTTTTCATAGGTAAGTAATCTAATTTCACTGTTTTAAATGTAAATACGACCAATATAATTGCCGTGCGCCATTTTAAATCATTCGTCATAGACTAAGTAAATTTTCGTAGGTAGATAAGTTTGACTGACATAATGCCAAGAGTATGATTTTATGTTTTTAACATAATAAATATGAAGTGAATATAAATGTTAAGTGATGAAAAGAGAAAACTAATTAGGTACTAAAGACAAAGTTAGTCCGATAGTGAAAACTGTATTTATCTAACATGTTCCTAATATAGGTACTTCTCTTTATCCAAATTCAAATTGTACATTTTTATTTTTTTTAAGTATCATATTTTATTAATATTTTTCCCCACATATATGTATTCATCAAAATCGGTTTAGTAGTTTTATAAATAGAGGGTTCTTCAATGCGTTTTAGTAACTTCGAAAACGAGTTATTTATTAAATAGGCTTAGGCAGCGTAATTTTAAAATATACTTGATTTGTAAATAAGAGATTGTTATTTAACCAAGATGGATAGAAAATAAATTGCTGAAATACTGATAAATCTTAATAAACTCCGAACAAAAAGGTCTTCGATTTACCAACAAACTTACACCACGTGAAATAGACAAAAGATAACTAAACTCACATCGTTTAATTATTAAAGGAAAGAAATAAAAATAATCACAAAAAGCAATTTGTCTTTTTTTATTATTTTGGAACCACATAGGTAAAATACCTACATTGTCCATTCTGTAGGTTCCCCATTCTGTATCGTACCTGCCATTATCTATATAGGGAAGACATCTTTGAAAAAAATACATTTGGAGCAAATGTAGCGCTGCATTTTTGAATGATGTTTTGAGATGTATTATTGTTTCAGTGCTGCAGCGGCTAAAATGATAAATTACCAAAAATGGAACAATGCAAATATTCTACGTAGCCTCTCTACATTAGTACATATATCTCGATGACTAAAAGTTTTGCTGGATAAATAACGTTGTTTAAAACATCGTATTTTAAGATTTCTAACCATAATAAAGCTGGCCGTAATATGTTGTACAAAAATACACGAATACTGAAACACAGAAAGGAAATAGCTGTTTTAAAATAGATAAAACAAAGTGCTTTAGCCGCCCCTACGTTTTTAACGAGAGTAAAAACATTAAAGTTAAAAAGATTGTAACTGTAACTGTCAGATTTGTCTAGACAGACCCTCGGAAGATTGTAATACCTAGTCTATATATAGTTTTAGGCAATTTTCTATACAAAATTATAATGCGAACTTACGTTATTCCGCAGACCAGACATAATCTTATTCTTTTCTGTTAAGGTTCAAAATGAATTGTCAAAATTATCGAAGTTAGAATCACTTTTGAACTTAAGTGTTTGAGACAAACATATACATACTTTAGTGAGTTTTTCGTATGACATTACGTTTGATAGATTAGTCTTTTTATCTTCTTCGTCACAATACTTATGTGATTGATTGCTTGTCTGCTTCTTTTAATTTAAGCTGTTTGTTTAAATTTGCAAAAATACACGGTAATAGAGACACGAAAGGTATGTTAAAACTTTTTAATTAAGTCAAAGTATACAAAGCGTATACATGCATCGCGAGCATAAAAATGGATGTTTTATTATGTTAAAATTTTCTCTGAAACGGCTTATTTAAATAGTTTGAATAAACATGACTCTAAATTTAACAAAAGAGTACAGTGTACAAGAGTGCTAACACACACAGATTTATAAGACTACGTAAAAGGCATCTTAATTACGAAGTCTAACGACTGCCTACTAGCGATTACAGCCAAAATCAATTCAAAGAACGATCCAAAAATTTTGAACTACCGTGGTGCACTAGGTAATGGATAAGTTTTTCAAATTTAATCATATTTAGGCAGAATTTATTTCAATTTTTTAAATCAACTTTTAAAAAAAAACGAAGAAAGAACCTGTAAACTTATTCTCAAGTTATGGCCCCGGGTGGCCATCTATTCGCATATAAGTCCTTGTATGAAATAAGGTTCAATAACCTACACGACCTTCTAGGCTAAGGGTAAGGGTGGGCACACATCGTTCGTTATGAGGGCACGTAGGTCACACTTGGCGCACTTCACATATTGATAGGATTCCGTCCACAAAAAGAAATAACGGAAAAACATTACTAAGCTTCAGCAGTCTGTCTGTTAGGCAGAGATATCTTGATATATCATAAAATAATAAATATCAAAAGTTATCTAGATCATAGGATTGCAGTGCGTTAGTCACTTGTACACGATAGTAATAAAAAAAATACTTTAATTGGTGCGCGAATTTTAAGTAGTGATCTTTCAGTCAACAATAAAGAGATTTTTATTCCTTCATCATTGCAACGTGCTAAAACTTCTAATGTGCAACAATGAATAAACGAAACAAACCAAGTGACACACCGAAAGTTCAAGAACGGCAACAAAACGATGTCTAGTATTAGTTTCAACTCCTTGCCTGCAGCCGACAAGTCGTTACAACTTAGCTCGTTAGACTTCCTCGTAGTGACAGTTGACAGTTGTCAGTCAATGACAGGGTATAACCTGCATGCTGGCTGCCGAATCGAGATGCTAATGTCTGTCTGTCGGGTGTGAGTCATACGCTCACTTGCAGATAATAATCGCTGCCCCTTTCCCATTGCAGCGCCCGTCTGTGTTCTTAATTCTTTTTACATATGTATAATTGTATATGTCTCGTAAATTATTTGAATTAAGGAAGCGATAAATAAAGTATGCAGTATTATTTATACTACCCGAGCGATTGCCGTCTGATCAACGAAACACTAGACCAATAGGAACAGTTACTTACTACAAATAAATAAAAACATTACTTAAAATAAATTGGGTTTTAGATGCTCAGGCAGACATCTGAAATAATGCTGTCCAATAAACTTTGCAGAAAAGACTAGACAACTCGTGATTTTACATACAAAATCTTTGGGCACACCTTGTTTGGTGTACGAAGCACCAAGGGCTACGGAAATATCCCGTTTAACTGATTATATTATCATTTCAACAAAGCAACCCAATTCAGCTATCATCAAAATTCTCATCAAATCTAACGAGTTTGAGTTCAAAATTTCCAAATCTGCCAAAGAGGACGGCTAAGGCAAACAAGATATAAATACAATTTGAATAAGTAGTCCATTCCATTCAGTCTGTCTTGTAGCGAGTTCGGAGTGCGCGAGTGCTAAGTGGAAACTGTAGTACGGGCCGAGAAGTTACAGAAATGGAGTGAGGGTAGTCACTTTTTAAACTTGGAGTTTTCACATAGCAACCGTTAATCTGGGCCGTCAGCAACAAGATGTAATGTTTTGTGTGTAGTGCAAATTGTTTTTAGAATCTATATAACGAAAATTCGAATCGTATCAAAGCAAAAATTTGACTTAGTGTGAGCTGGTTTGATATCTTGTGAAAGGGGTTTATTTGTTGGAAATTTTTACTGTACAAACGTGTATGTTGCGAATCATAAAATAGGAACGTAACTACATTTGAAATGTATGGAACATATAGATTTATTAAATGAACTTCAAGTTAAGAGTAAATTCGAGACGCTTCGGCTGACGCTACTCTTTTATTTATTTATTAGCTACTAAGACTATGATGATGTAGGGAAAGACCACGTGTTCCGAAGTAACCTTAAATAAAACAAACAAGAGGTCAAGATGCTAGAAACAATGTCATGAAGAGAATTACGAAACATCGTCTATAAACTAATCAATAAAACAGTCTAAACATATTGTCCAATTAATAATATTTACAACATAGCGGGACTATCATTAGTTATTTTATACTGGCTAACTAATATAATCTGTCGGAATATTTACTACGTGTTCCCTTTTAATAAGAAAGTATCGTAAAAGCCGTAAAGGGCTATCGACATTAATCAAGAGGTTTATGACACTCGTAAACATATTACCGGGCGCATGACATGAACACTTAGACCGTAGTTCATGCAGTATTAAGCTAGTATTTATAGGTAAAGATTATGTAGAATATTTTTTTCGAATAATGTTCCCTTTCGCGTGTGTAGCTTGGCTTCCACTGGGTGATGCTTTCGTGCAATTTGAAAATCACTCCACAGACTTCGGACTGATTATGGAAGATGTCAGGAGAATCGTCTATTTCACTACGGACGACATGCCAAATCACCGGGCAATAGAGATGGCAAAGTATTGGGCACTTTAATGGTGCAATCGATAGACATTTTGATACGACAAGAAAAATAACTTAGATTGAGGTAGTTTACTTTCGCATTGTTCTTGATACGAACATGTCGTACGCCAAGGTACGCTTATATCAAGATTCCAGATCAACAGCATTAGTTGTTACAAAATGTAAAGAAAGTTAAAGACATAATTTCTTCGTAAATTCCAGGTATCAATCCATCCATATCCATACTAATATTATAAATGCGAATGTCTGTCTTTCTGTCTGTCTGTTACGCTTTCACGGCCAAACCGCTGAACGGTGTTGCGTCCCACTCATCCATCGAGCTTCTTTTTCATTCTATCCGACTAAATAATATCAATAAATTTAGGATTAGTGATCTATGGTTTATTTTATTCCTTTTTAGGGTTCCGTACTTCAAAAGGTAAAAAAGGAACCCTTATAGGATCACTTTGTTGTCCTTCCGTCCGTTCTTCCGTCTGTCTGTCAAGAACAGTTCTCAGTTCAACAATAGTTCTCAGGAACGCGTGGAGTAATTACGCTGGAATTTATATCAAATATTCAGGTCTACTGTCCCTTGGAGCTGTGAAAAAATCAAACTTCTAAGCCAACGCATTCAAAAGATAAAGCAGTTTATGCCGCAATTTTCCGCAAATTTTCGACACTCGCAAGGGCATCAAAACCTCCCGTGAACTCAGAATCTTAAAATTCGGTACAAATCAACGTCTTATAGCACAGATAAAGGTAAAATTACCGAAACCGTAAATTTTTAGTTATATCATATAATAAAAATATTTTGAATAATCTTAAAGTTACTACCCCTTTCCTCGTGAACGCGATATCTACAGATTTAAACGGAGCCCTCGGTGCGCGAGTCCGACTCGCACTTGGCCGGTTTTTTTTTCTAAGTTTTATGATTAAGACGACATGTTAGCATTAGAGTATGTTTTGTGCTGATTTTTTTTGATGTCGGTATGCATTCTTTGGATTCATTATTGAGTAATTTAGTTTGCATTGTTTTCCTTGACACTTCTCCATGATCGCGTGAGCGAAGCTGCGGGTAACAGCTAGTGTACAATAAAGTTATCCTTACTTATATTATAAAGTCTGTCGGTCTTTCTGTCTGTCTGTTTGTCTGTTACGCTTTCACGGCCAAACCGCTGAACGGATTTTGATGAAAGTTGGTATGAATATAGTTGAAGACCCGGGGTCAAACATTGGCTACTTTTTGACAGAGGCAGAGCCGCGGGAAACAGCTAGTAGCTTATATAATATTAAGGCAACCTGACAAACGCTTATAGTAATGTATCTACTCGTACTATTTCGTACAATCTAATAACATTTTCAAATATCTCATCGACATCAGTAGCATATACATAGATAATATGTATGAGACCGTAGTCTCCCTCGGGGTTGAAACCATACAGCCTAAGGCACCGGACCAGTGGGTCGATAACTGTTACTATTCACATACAGTTAGGAATTCACCCATTGTTTACCCAGCTATTATACGTAGGACTAGCATGTTGCTGAATAAATTCATACTGTTATGTATAAAGCCTGCAATTCTATATCGTAATCAAAAGGAGTTATATATAAATTTTATTGTACCAATCACAAAAGTAAAATTAAATGAAATACATTTAAACAATTGAGTACAAAGGTGAGCTTATCGCTTCGTAAAGTGTTTGAGTGATTTGACTTTGTTAGCCTTTCAAAATTATGTTGTTCCATTAGTAAATCATTGGTCATACCTATACAATTATATACGATTAGAAACCTACGCCAGAGACTGAAAGGCAGTTTCGCAAAACTCTGACACCAGGTCAATCGACCATGCAACCTACTCGATATGACGATGACCTATACAATTAAAGGATATTCCTGATACTTTTGTTGTCTCTTCAATCCATAAATATTTAGAATTTGGCGAGAGAGATACTTGAATAATACTCCAATTGTTCAGAAGGAATGGAATGCTTTATTTACAAAATTGACACGTATTTATACAAAATTATTTACATTCAAATATTACAAGTGTGAATTTTTGTTGCGATATGATAACCAATCATAAGTTAGTATTCCAGTTTGCATCCATATTTGGTGGCGCATTTTGACGATGGTCCGCGCGGGGAGCGCGGGACGAACTGGATACCGCGTGACGTGCTTGGCCGTTCCAATAAAACTAGCTCGCGCAATCTCGCAGTCCTTTTCGACGGCGGCGCTCGGAACGGTGCGGACGTGCGGCGAGCGGCGAGTTTCCATGTGTTGTGATGTGAAGTGTTCATCCACGAACTGATGAAGAGTGAAGAACGGTGTGATGTGCTGCTTGAAGTGAAGAGTCGTGTGCTGTGCTATTCTTGTTTCTTGACAACGACGTGTGATAAGCTCCATACAGCACGTGCATGTTCAACCAAATCTTGTTTCTATGACAACTCGCCGTTTCTTTGACAATGCGTCGCCATAAATAAAATGCTTGCATGATGTGTGTGTTGTGTTTTCTTTCTTGGTATCCTTAAAAGAGTTCTTCTTAGAGCTGGTACTTGCTATCCTTAAAAGAGTTCTTCTTAGAGCTGGTACTGGTAACTGTTTCTAAAGGTTGTTCTATCAAGGTATTTTCTGCATGTGATGGTAAGGTATCTTGATTTGTACTTTAAGGTAAGGTAATTAGGTAAGTACAGAGGTAATGGTGTAGCCACAGTACTCCCCTTCAAGTGAAACGTACCGGCAGCTTGACTGAACGGCCGATACGCGTGCGCGTAACAGCTGATTGTGACGTCACGTTGCTCGTAACGGCGGGAGTGCGTTGAACTTTCTGTGGCGAGGTATCTTGAGGTAACTGCGGCGGAGTGATGATGACTTGATTATGACTTGATGATGATGGTAATGTATTCTGTGGTAAGTTGATTTCTTGATCTTCTTGTAATAAGTAGGCAGGTTTCAGTCGGTCGATTGAGATGTTTGATTCGCGATCTTGAAGTTGTATTGTGTACACTTTTTCTGTCCTCTTGATAACGCGATAAGGGCCTTGATATGGTGATTGTAGAGGTCGCTTTACCGCGTCGACTCTGACGAACACGTGGCTGCAGGTTTGTAGATCTTTGTGCACGAAGATGCGTTGTTTGTTATGATGTGACGTACACGACTGAGGCCTGTTTTCTTCTATTGATGAGCGTAGTTTTTCGACATATGTGTAGTCCATAGATGTAGGTATTGATGATGTTGTGAAGAAGTCACCCGGTAGCCGTAAGTTATAGCCATATGTTAGTTCGGCTGGGCTAACTCCGGCGTCTGTCCGTAGGGTCGCTCGTAGTCCTAGTAGCACGGTAGGTAATTCGTCGATCCATGAACTTGAGCTGGACAGTCTGGTACGTAGTGCAGTCTTCAGAGTGCGGTGCCAACGTTCAATGATACCGTTGCACTTGGGATTGTACGCTGTTGTACGATTCTTCTTTATTCCCATTGTTTTCATTAAGTTGTTGAACAGCTGACTTTCGAATTGGCGGCCTTGGTCGCTAGTGAGTGTTTCGGGACATCCAAATCTTGCAATCCAGTGTTTGTAGATGATTTCGGAGACTGTTTCGGCTGATATGTCGTCGGTAGGTATTGCTTCCGGCCATTTTGTTTGTCGGTCGATCATAGTAACGAGATAGCGATGACCTTGAGATGTTGTAGGTAGCGGTCCGACGATATCGACGTGCAGATGGTGAAAACGCTCTGTTGGCGGGAATTTTGAAATCGCGCTGTATGTGTGACGTTGAATTTTATTCTTTTGGCAATCGATGCAGCTTCTTGTCCATTTTGGTATGTCGCTATTCATTGACGGCCAAAAATATTTTTGTGAGATGATCTTGCGAGTCGTGCGCGTACCGGGATGGTTGATGTTGTGTATGTTTCTGAATATTTCTTCTCCGTGCTTTTCCGGTATGTATGGTCTGACGTGTGATGATGATGTTTCGCAGTAGAGTTCAATGTTGGTGTTCGGAATGATGACTTTTTTCAAGGTGATGTTGTCTTCTTGTTGTAGATGTTGAATTGTGGTGTCTTGTTCTTGAGCTGCCGCTATTTCTTCGTAGTTGATCGGAGACGGGCATGTGATTGTTTCGATGCGGCTGAGTGCGTCGGCGACAATGTTTTGTTTACCGCTCACGTGACGTATGTCGGTCGTAAACTCGCTGATAAACAAAAGCTGTCTTGTGCGTCTTGGCGTCTCGGTTGTTGATGTTATTTTGCTCATTGCGTATGTAAGGGGTTTATGGTCGGTGAAGATGATGAGTGGTCGTCCTTCGAACATCTTGCGGAAGTGTTTGACGGCCATGTAGATTGCTTGAAGTTCTCTGTCGTACGTCGAATATCTTGATTGCGCGTCGGAGAATTTCTTGGAAAAATAGCCAAGTGGTTGCCATTTTTCGTTGACGTATTGTTGAAGTACACCGCCAGCTGATTTGTCGGAGGCGTCGCAGAAGAGAGCGTAGACGGCTTCATGAGATGGGTGGGCGAGTAAAGCAGCGTTGTTTATGCTAGCTTTACATGCTTCGAATGCTTGCGTTGACTCTTCTGTCCATTGTATGACGGTTTTGTCTCTTTTCTTGACGTTGTGAAGATGCGCGTTGAGTGGTGCTTGCATGGACGCGGCGTCAGGTATGTGGTCGCGGTAAAAATTCAGCATACCGAGGAAACGTCGTAGCTCTTCGATGGTTTTTGGCTGAGGATAGTTCATGATGATGTCGATCTTCTCAGTTGGAGGTTTGATGCCTTCTTTTGACACGATGTAGCCTAAGAACTTGACTTCCGATTGACCGAATTGGCATTTGGCAGGGTTGATGGTGATGCCGTGTTCCTCGAGTCTTCGAAGTACCGTTCTTAGGTGTTCTCGGTGTTGGGCTTCATTCTCTGATGCTATTAAGGCGTCGTCGATGAACGAGAATACGTAGGGCAGTCCGCTGAGCACTTGGTGGATGAAACGTTGAAAAGTTTGGCCTGCATTCTTGAGTCCTGGACACATGCGCGGAAATTCGAAAAGTCCCATCGGTGTGATGATGGCAGTCTTCTCTATGTCTTCTTCGCGAACTTTCAGTTGTTGGTACGCCCGATTTAAGTCCAAGGTCGAAAATATAGTCTTCCCAGAGAGCTGATAGGTGAAGTCCTTGACTCGTGGTACAGGGTAGCGATCTGGTTTCGTAATCGCGTTAAGGCGGCGATAGTCACCACAGACTCTTAAGTCCCCGTTCTTCTTGGGTACGATGTGAAGAGGTGATGACCATGGGCTCTTGCTGGGTCGGCATAGTCCTTGATCAATCATATTTTGAAATTCTTGTTTGACCTTCTCGTAGCGATGTGGCGGTATGGGACGTGCGCGGCAATGTATCGGTTGGCCTTCTGTTTCTATGAAATGTTGAACGTTGATCTTGCTGTCGTTTAAGTGCATCGCAGTGAGTCGCGTGGTACCGGGGAATTCGGCGAGAATGTTGTGATATTCGTTTTTCGTGTCGATACTGCGGACGGTAGGTATATTTGTCGCTCGAACGGGTGCGTTTACTTGCAGTTTTGTGACGTTGTCGATTAATTTCTTGTTTTTGAGATCGACGATCAATTGATGATGCTTGAGAAAATCGGCTCCTAGTATTGGTTTCGAGACGTCAGCGACGATAAATTTCCACTTGTAGGGACGGCGAAGATTGAGATCGAGTTCAAGTGTTCTCTCCCCATATGTTGATATTTCTGTGTTATTTGCGGCGTAGAGCTTGAATGGGAGTGCCTTGGTGATGTGAGTTTTTTTCTTTGGAAGTACGGATATGTTCGCTCCTGTGTCCACTAAGAAGGATATTCCGGTTTTCTTGTCTGTGACGAATAGGCGGTATGAGTGTTCTTGAACGCAGGAATCCGCCTCTGCCAACGTTCTTTCTAGTTTTCCTGAGGCTTATTTTCTATCTTCTTAAATGAGCACGGTGATGTGCATTTGTATGCTTGAGCCCCGAAGCGTTGATGGTAGTAGCAGTACGGTGATGAAGATGGTGAATTGTTTCTTGAGTGAGATGGAGAACGATTGTATGGATTGCGGCCTTGAGATGGATAGCGGTTTCTTCTGAAATTATTTTGAGGTCTTGCTCGTAGCTCGGCGATTTCTAATGAGAGTCTTCTGATTTCGTTGATGAGGAATTGAGTGTCGGCAAGTTGTGATGAAGGTGGTGGTGGTGATGGATGCGGTTGTGATGGACAGATGGCTGATACTTCGCGTTGCTGTTCCATCATTTTGTCGGCGAGTAGTGCGAGCTCTTCTAAGGCGGTTTTGGTGCTGAACGATTCGCTCACTGCTAGTACTGAGCGTATGTGCGAAGGAAGATGGTTTGTCCACATAATTCGTAGCGTTGCGTCTGGGATTCTGTCACGAGCGAGATCCTTCATGCGTCGAAGTAAGTGTGACGGCTTCTGGTCGCCTAATTCCATCTCGGAGAGTAGTTTTTGAAATTGACGGCTGTCGGATTCTTCGTATGTGGAGATGAGTCGTTCCTTGATGGCTTGGTATGGCTTCGTTTCTGGTGGATTGTACAGCAGATCGGAGATTTGTTCGATGTCTTGTTTTTCCAAGCGTGCGATGACCATTTGTGCCAGTTGCTGTTCACCCTTTTTCTGGTCGTGGGTGGCAGCTTCGAAACTGTAGAACCACAGCCGAGGACGATCGCGCCAGAACGGTGGAATGCGGAGAGCTAGTGAGATGTTGGCGATTTCGGGCTGGACGACGGGCTGGGTTGGCTGAACGGTGGCATTTTCTTGTTCCATGGTGGACGGGCAGAGATTTGTTGCTGGATGATTTTTTTTTCTTGATTTTTCCTGGTAGCCGGGCAGGGATTCCTCTTCTTTCTTGTTGTTTCTTCTTTGTAGCGTAGTCGGTGGTCACCACTTTGGCGAGAGAGATACTTGAATAATACTCCAATTGTTCAGAAGGAATGGAATGCTTTATTTACAAAATTGACACGTATTTATACAAAATTATTTACATTCAAATATTACAAGTGTGAATTTTTGTTGCGATATGATAACCAATCATAAGTTAGTATTCCAGTTTGCATCCATATTTGGTGGCGCATTTTGACGATGGTCCGCGCGGGGAGCGCGGGACGAACTGGATACCGCGTGACGTGCTTGGCCGTTCCAATAAAACTAGCTCGCGCAATCTCGCAGTCCTTTTCGACGGCGGCGCTCGGAACGGTGCGGACGTGCGGCGAGCGGCGAGTTTCCATGTGTTGTGATGTGAAGTGTTCATCCACGAACTGATGAAGAGTGAAGAACGGTGTGATGTGCTGCTTGAAGTGAAGAGTCGTGTGCTGTGCTATTCTTGTTTCTTGACAACGACGTGTGATAAGCTCCATACAGCACGTGCATGTTCAACCAAATCTTGTTTCTATGACAACTCGCCGTTTCTTTGACAATGCGTCGCCATAAATAAAATGCTTGCATGATGTGTGTGTTGTGTTTTCTTTCTTGGTATCCTTAAAAGAGTTCTTCTTAGAGCTGGTACTTGCTATCCTTAAAAGAGTTCTTCTTAGAGCTGGTACTGGTAACTGTTTCTAAAGGTTGTTCTATCAAGGTATTTTCTGCATGTGATGGTAAGGTATCTTGATTTGTACTTTAAGGTAAGGTAATTAGGTAAGTACAGAGGTAATGGTGTAGCCACAAGAAGTCAAACCGTTCATCAAATGAAACAAAATAAATCACAATATCAATGACTATAAAAATCAACTTTAAAGACAGAGTCTGCACTTCTACAGTTATAAAACAAATCTGAAACAGTCCATTAGTCTTTGCATTCGATTTCTACCAAAGTCTATACAAAAGAATTAAAATCAACAGTGTTCCACTATTGCGAAGTCACAATCGACACTCGCCGTTTTAATATTGTACGGAATGCACTCTCGAGGGCGGTGTCGAGAGCGAGTGTCGAGAGCGCCGACACTAACGTAGTGTCCGATATTGCTAAAGTTATTTTTACGAGGCCGCAAACTTTTGTAAGGAACGGAATAGTGTTTGGGAATGTTTGGGAATTGGTTGGTACCAAAATAGCTTCTTCTTTTTCGTCTTAGCGTGCTTTTCTAGTTGCATCCTCGGCTTACGCTTCGAAGTCGCTGAGCACGATGTAAGTCATGATCCTTGATTTGACGGCACTGGTTATTACAATGGAGCGACTGGTGTCTAACCACAATACAGGGAAACCAGACCAACAGGAACATAACTCAAGGTGTGTTAGTGACCAACACTGTTAGATTTTTTTATCATCATACACACGAATACACCAGCTCGACTTACCCGAGCTACTACTGAGTCAACTCATGCCTATCCGAGTCAGTAGCATCCTAGTACCTTATCCTTTTCCCAAACCCAACCACATCCCACCCTAAAGAATACTGAAGGCCGTTGAAACTGCGCTCGCCTACTCGCCTGCCAAACGTGGCGAGTATGGCAACAACCCTTCAATTTGGGGGATGCCTAAGTCCAGCAGTGGACTGACTGCGGCTGTAACGACAGCCTAAGAACTGCTCTCTATCTATAACAACCGGGGACGTGCCTTCTGGAGCACGGAGCAGCTCAAGGTGCCACTAAATGGCGACCTATCCTATACGGGTCACATTACGCCGTCGTCTCTTGACAATCGCATTCGCTACGGATACGCGAAGAGAAAGTAATAATATATGTGGGAAGCACACTCGAAGAAGATTATATGAATGAATGTAGACTTAATAATAAAGATTAACAGATCAATACAGCGCATCCTGAGAGCAATCTCCAAAGAGTGGAAGCCTCACGTACTGAAACTGGTGCCAAATGCCAACTGGCACGAGCCAGGTTTGTTTTGTTTATATATCTCTATATGTACAGTCACGAGCATTAACACACATACAATTGTATTCCATTTTAGACCTTATTTCAATGACTTAAGAACAAATGTGTACATGTTAATGCTCGTGACTGTACTGGTATTTCTCATTTCGTAAGTGATGATACCCCCTTTTATGGGCTTCACAGTAGTGTTTTTGGAAAATGTTGCAGTTGATACAAGGTATGAATTATAAGGCTTTTTTATTTTGAGATGTTGCATTTGCTCTATAGCTGCCAATTGCCTATGTCACAAACAACATTAAATTTCTTATTTGTTTATGGGCAATAAATTGTTTTAACTTTCTCTCTCTCTCATCTTAGCGCCTTCCTGGTTTCCACAGCTGATTACTTTGAAGCCCAGGGACCGTCTAGAAATAATATTTTACGATCTAGTTGAAATTTCTGTTGAGAAATTTCGCGTGTTGATACGTGAACATTGGTCAACCATGCAAATGAATAAAATCCTATCTAAATTTACAAGTAAATCACGTCGAATTGATGTTTCGTTGAAACGCAAACAACGAAATTGCAAATGGAAAACCCGAAGAAATAAAAAAAATATTTAACTAAGGAATCGAACATGCAAATAGCCAGCCCACGAAACAATTAAGAAGCAATAAATAGTTTGAACTAATGAAACTAGCTGCTAGTGCGCCACCGGGCGGACAAATCAAAACCGTTTCAACTTCCCTTTTTATGCAAATGTATGCAGATTTCCCTCTGCCACCGACACTTGTCGCAAATTATACACATTAACAGATAAAACTGACTGAAGAAGAGATCTCTTATTGTTAAGATATCTTACTAACCCCAGCTTGTGCAAGGTTGCTCGAACTTTTCTGACTTCTTAAAATAAAATACTGAATTGTCATTTTTCACCCAGTTTATGTAAACACTCGATGTAAGTATACCTATCTAAACCATGACCGACAATCACTCAATCTGTCAATTAAATTGCAAGAAAGTAGTTGCATTTTTAGCTTTTTAATCAAGGTCCAGATTAAGTTTTAAATATTGGTAAAATATATATCAAAATACAAAAATATTTTTATAATTAAATTCTGTAAAATCTCTATCAAATGTAAACACAATATTTTACTATATATTTACGTTTGTTAGTTAGTTAAAAAATAAAAATCTAAATGTTATATATATTATCATTTACATATTAGCCTTACATTACATTTAGCCACCGTGTCCCGTTTTTATCTACATCATACCCATACTAATATTATAAATGCGAAAGTCTGTCTGTCTGTTACGCTTTCACGGCCAAACCGCTGAACGGATTTTGATGAATTTTGGTATGAATATAGTTAAAGACCCGGGGTCAAGCCTTAAACGTTTAACGTGTTCGAAGAACAACCTATGTACAAATCAGACCATTCTGTAGCTTCATTATTTTATGCACTTGTCCGAATCAAACATAGCAAGTTGTCAGGATTGCCACGTTTAATTAATTTTAATTAGAATTTGAACACTCCGACGACATTACAATTCCTATTAACATTCAAATTGCGGTTTTCTTGCAAATGAACGGTTTTAACTTTAAAGTAAAGAGCAAAATGTTAACAATTTGGTCTTCTATTGGACTACTTCGAAGTGCAAATTTGGCATTTTCAGGATTTTGCTATAACTGTTAAATAGGCTAGTTTAGTTTCCAGGGTCAAAAGACTAACATTAAAATTAGTCCGTCATTTAGGGAATGAAAATATATTACGGACGTATTTTTTCTTTTGTCAATTGAGCGATAAAATAAAAAAATATAACGCATCAAAGTTTAGGAGTGGGGGCTCGTGACGTCACATATTGCGAAAAAGTGTAGCACACTGTGACGTCACACGGAACTTTAACGCGCCATGTATTTACCATTTTTTGTTTAATTTTCAAAAGAAAAAATACGTATTCAATATTTTTTTTAAAACACAACAATTTATTTTAAGCGAAGCAAGTTAGGCACCCGAATAAATGGCGCCGAAGTTACATCACTAATGGCACCTACAGATAAGTACAATATAACTAAGTACGCATTAGAGATTTTTTACGGTATTTTCGATCAAATAAATTTAAAATCACAAAAATAATATTTTCAGAGTTTCAAAAATCGAACCTTTTTTTTACATTTCCATATTTGATCATTCAGACTTCGGCATTTGACAGCCCTCGTAGCTGCGGTAAGCCGCACTATGGCATTCTCGAGTCTCGACGCTCCTTGTACTCTCACACTTTTTACTTGCAGCTCTCCAGTTAAAAACTTCTCGGCGAAATGTAAGCGAACATTATCTCAAGAGATAAATGCACTTAAATTGTACACTTAGTGAAATGATTCTCAGTTAAGAAAGAACTGTCTGGGCTGAATTATTTTATATTACGTATATTGAGTTTGAAACTTTTGAATTAAATTTCCACATTCCTTATAAGTCTAGATAAAAAAATAAATAAAGATTAAATTATACCTTTTTCATTTCTATTTTATTAGATACATTTTTCAAGAGCCATCAGTAGAGTCACGCTACTTGCAAATTAAAGTTTCTAATGACAAGAACATTAGAAACTTTGATTTTGAAAAACACATTTACTAAGAATTAAATGCTTATAGTTTGACTGCAATTGCTGTACCGCGCCTTGGGTATGCGCGGGGAAGTAAGGAGTGGGCATGATATTCGTAGTGCCAGACAGATCTTATATACAATCCATATCCACACTAATATTATAAATGCAAAAGTCTGTCTGTCTGTCTGTTCCGCTTTCACGGCCAAACCGTTGAACGGATTTTGATGAAATTTGGTATGAATAAGTATGTTTGAAGACTCGGGGTCAAACATACGCTACTTTTTGACGCAGGCGGAGCTGCGGGAAAAAGCCAGTACAATATAACTTGATTGCCCACATCTAGGAAATCACAAAATATACTGTATAATTATATCCAAGCCCCTGTTTGGCACGCTATGCAGCCTGAACGGCCGAATGGATTTTAGCTTGAGAGATGTCGTTAGATTCCTTTTTATTTACTGTGAGAGCGACACTGGGTATAACAAATTTAAAAAAAAACAAAATGGCGGATTTGTTTTGGGTTTTTACATTTCCAAATTACACAGAAACGCAGTCGTATTTTTTAGTCTTTCAAATTACCGTTATCTTGTTTTTAAATATGATTTTTACCTAAGTACAATTAAAAAAAAAAAAACATTAAACTGAAAGTTTAAGACACATCTTTCGAATTTTTATCTCATGTGCGTCTGACACTTAAACCCCCCCCCCCCCCCCCTCGTCTCGCTGCTCACATACCTCAGGCGCAGTACAGCGGTTGTGGTCAATTAAATGTGTTTTTTTCTAGAATACTAAAAGAGATTTTAGTTCAATAATTATTACTAATAGGAAAATAAATAACAAACACAAAGTCGTACATCAGGAAAAACCGTTTAACCTTACAACGGCGAAGGAAATACGGAAAATTGCCCTTCGGCAATTATCAAAATCCTTATATTTATGTTAGGGGTACAAAATAAAGCTAGGCTCTGTTGGGCCGCCTTTCTGACCATAAAAATAACGTAAATGGAGTTAAACGCTGCCTTTTGGTCGTATACTATAATATTTGCCGTCTTAGTGGAACCTATTTATTATAATAAATTTAAAATTGGAATAACTTGATACATTTATAGTTATACTAGCGGTTGAAAAGGGCGGCAAAATGAAAATTTCCCAAAGACAGATGATGTTAGGCAGGCGGAATCACGACCCATCGTGATTCTTTCAAAATTTGATTAGTCCCCATATCTTTTCCAAAAATACCGTAAACGGAGAATATCGACTGTATGGTTTACTACACCTTAGTTAAATTAACATTGGATATAGATTTTCTTAAATATCTTTGACCACTTTTCACTTAACAAATTAGCAACTTAACAAGAATGTTTTATTATCATCTTTTTATCAATTTTAAATTTAACAACAATACCTTTCTGTCTATGCCAATAATATTTTCATCACCATTCAAGTAAAAGCTTTACTTAAAAACACATAGAAAACTGGAAAGTTCACCTACCATCATAAACACACTTTCTCTGACATACTATATTAATTACCCCATCACACAGTACGTACAGTACGCAATAGAAAAGTGAATACTACCAAATGTGAACACGTACGATATGGTATACTTTCTTATATCGCCCACTGTACTAACTTCCCGTCACGTCGATCCTTGACCCTCGAAAAGAGCTCCAAAAGCGAATAACTTCTTTGTATGTCGTGAGCCGGGTGACTCCTATAGATTTCTCAAGACATGATAAATGAAGGAACGACTTGACGTCTGGACCATTTGTCTTTTTCGCGAATAACGAGCGAAAAAGTCGTATTTACATAATACACGGTAGTTTGAATATTCTGCCGCCATATTGGTTTTATCGTAGAGGCGATAGATATTAGATAATATTCTAACGATTTTGTTGAGATTTCAAATCACGGCTACCTTAAATGTCAGACCTGATTATTATTTGGGAATATAACATTATAGATATTTTCTTAGCGATAAGGTAAGTATCGTAGCAAATGGAAATTCGTAGTCTGTGCCTACCCGTACGGGAAACAGGCGTATTGATATTGATATTTATGTATGTAGTTTTTTTTTTAGGTAACATCGTAACTACAACGTAAAGTACCCAATCTTTTATATCAAATAATTTATAGTGTAGTAATTTACAATACAGGCATTTAATTATGTGCTTTTCCTGCAACAAGAGGGGTTGAATTGTATTTCGATTTTTGTGGTAAACAGCAAATTCTTACAATTCCAAAAAATACTGAAGGTATTTTTTTTTAGATAAACGGCCTCTTCGCCGAATCAATTTGCTGGTTAAACGCCCATATAATTTACGTTAACTTGCTGATATTTCACTGGCAAGCTGTCGATAAATTAATTTGCTCGCTCAATAAATTCTTGAGGCCTTTAGTTCTTATTTATCTTCGTAGTCGTGAACTCTTCAATACTTTATTGCTTTATTCATTAAAAGACTCATAGATAATTTCCGGTAATTTGTTATTTTCTGATGTTCACTGTTTGTATTGTTTAAATTATAACCTAGACAAAAAATAAAAGTTGAGTTATACCTACTAAGTATTCAAAACTATTACTAGGTATTTTGAATAGGCTACTTAATATATTACTTATTCATTTTACAAGTGAAACTTTTAAATCCCTTTTCAACCAACTTCCAAAAATGAGTAGGTTCTCAATTCGGCAGAATTTTTTTTTCTCATCGATAGAGAAAAATGATTTCACATAATTTCTTCAGCATTAAATATTATTTTTTTATTTGTAATGTTGCCTTTTTGTTTTTATTACATAAAGGCATTAAGACCATGCAATAATGATTAAATAAATATATTACTTTTAAAAAAAAAAAACATATATTTTCAGCATAATTACTTCTATATCTTGGTATAGCTATACACGCTCACACAAATATAAGGAAAGGTATACCTTCCCTAATAAATTTATGGATCCAATACAAAACGTAAACAACGCCTAATTTGATAACGTCGCCTTTTTTTGTCAGACACATTATTTATCCTGAAACAAATTATGTTTTATCTGAAGTAGCGTAACGTATATCAACAGAAGGTATCGTATGTCTACAGAAAGTATCGATTTCTCATCAATACTACGTGTATGAGCGTTTGTCACGCACAAATACCCTTTCAAGTTTCGACAAGTTTATGTCCTATTTCAGGACATGTATTAGGTATGTATAACCTTATGTGTTACACATATCTACAATCAACGTGTATGAGTTAGAAATTTACTGCATGAGTTCTTAGGTATCTGTTTCATAGAGTATCGTTTTGATAAATCGGTTTAACGTGAATTTATGCAAAGTAAGTTCATTCTGGAAATCATTGGCATGCATGTCCAGACGTGGACTGACTGCGACTAAAATGATGATTAAAGAATAAGCCTACACAATAATAGATATGTTCTGGAATATAGTTTTGGGGTTACAGTTGTTGTATCAAGTTACAAACATGCATATTAAAGGCGGTGATATAATTAATAGCAACAAACAACTCCCAACAAACAAGGGTATTTGTATAGGAACTAATACGTTACGTTTGGGGTGCCTCTTGTTGATTGAGGGCCGAACATGAATATGGACGCAGAAGCACCAACACATGACATGTATACCTTAATTATTTAAATTAACTAATGCCTTTTTGCTAATTTGTTTAATTAAAATTGTAAATTGCTAACTAATTAAATTCTATTTTTGCGCACATCTTCTACCTATAAATTACCTACTAATTTTCAGTTCATGGACCATGAAAAACACTTGACAAAATTTTTACCCACGTTCGCCTATTTAGGGCTTAGGTATTTTTTTTTACTCTAAACTATTTAACGTGTAGTTTAAGCGCACGAGGTACGACTGTGAGCTTTATTATTTAGAACTTTGACACATTATGAATATGAAAATATTAGCAAAATAATTTTCTTAATAATAAAAAGAAGTACAATATCCTTCCGTAGATCATCTCATTTTATCACATATCAAACTACTAGAATAGTGATGATAAATGCTATTTTAGCATTCCTAACATCATATCTCGTCATAACAATAACATTCTCAGTTCGTTTTCACAGCCACCGAGAACAAAACCCGCAGAATTCAGACCCTCAGGGGTTGAAATCTAAACCCGTACCGTCGCTGCCCATGGGAGGCAAATCCAATTGTGACCCGGATAGCGGATTAACACTCAAGAGATTGGCGCACTCGTAAATAAGTTCAGATTTCTTCCATAAAATTTATTTGACATCGGAATGAAGGGCCTTTATCTGCGAAATTAAGTCCAGGGGAAGCCAAGAGAGTTTACTCGATTTATTTTCAACAACGGTGGATGAAATATTTCTCGCCACTTGTGGAAATTAAGCCAGAGATCTTTGAAAAATGTTTGGGGAAAAATAGTCATTAAGTTGCTTGCTAATGTTTTGCTTACTAGTTTTTACCCGCGACTTCGTACACGTACATAAATACCACGGGAATAATTATGTATGGGAAAAATAAGGAAGATAGGTTCAGTAGATATAGCTTAAGGAGCTAACCAACATACAAAGCCGCATTTGCGTTTTATTATTTTTGTTAGAACGAGCTAGTTTGCTAGTCATTTATCGTGCTAAAAATAAACTGAGTAATTTACTTCCCAAGTGTTTTATCAATTTAAGTCTCGAATTTTATTAAAACCAATTCTGTGGTTTTGGTTGAAAATATAAACGCAAGTAAACAGATACACAGATGACAGTTATCATTAATTTCAAGCCTACAAAGACTACCATCTACCAATGCTTACTTTTATAATTTTTCATTTGAATAAATATTTCATTCAGAGTAGAATAAGCGCATTATGGATTCTCTTTCATATTCGAAAATAAGAAATTGGTGTCACGTTTCTGTTTGTTAAATATGCTACTTTGTGTCGAATTTAAATAAAATATTGCAGATGCAGAACTTATTGGATTTCAACTAACAAAGATATTTAATATCACTCGTAATACTCATCAAAACTAATTATTTATTTCAATTGATAGTTATGTGCACGAAGGGCTCTTAATTTTTGGTCTTGACCCAAAGTTTGTTAGATAATGCTTTTAGCATTAAGTCCGCCTATTGTGCTTTACAATTGTATTTTGTATTTAAACAATAAAGTTTAAATAAATTCTGTCATCATCACCTCATCAACACTTCTATTTTTTTAGTGCATGCAGCCCGTCTGATAGAAAGCGGTTACCTCAGCCTATGAACGCCTGCAATACTAGAAGTGTCGGACGCGTTGCCGACCCTGAAGATATATCTTAACGCCCTCATGAGTTCTTATAAAAATACATATTTCTATATCACCCAAGTAACGTCATCAATTGTTATATAACCTGTATTACAAACTTCCCGCCTCTGGCTTTGTGTTGTAAGTTAGTTAGTGATATGAAAGGAATGAAATTCTGCCACGTTCTTCAACATATCCCTATCTCAAAGCAACCATCTATTCACTTAGAAGAAGATTTCTAACTTTTCTAACTATAATGCATAAATTTACATATTTAAAGTAACACTAACATTTCCATTTAGATTTACTATTAATAATAATTAATATTATGTTGAGAAGGAAATGGCTAGCGATAGAGGAAACTAGAAGGAACTAACATACTGTGCCGACCCCACATAATAAAAGAGACGAGGTAAAGAAGAAAATTTGCTATTATTGTGAAAAGTTTCACTGACTACCAAGAAGACTGAAATTTCAAAAAACCAAGTTTTTTGAAATTTCAGGTCCAGTATCATCGACAAAAAAATAATAATGAAATAAACAAACGCATACTTCCGTAGCGAAAGCATACTAATTGATCTTTTTGATATTTAGATCACGTGTCGCGGAAACGATCCGATTTTATTAATTGGATTTCATGGCATCGTTTATAATTTAAAGCGACTTTTGAAATATATACTTAGGTATAAAAATATTTTAGTGACCTATAGAAAAAATCCTTTAGTCCACGTTCGTAACGAATTTACCAGATATAAATATGGATTATTGGTTATGCTTTATAACCAGTTACCAAAACGGAATTTAAGTGTCGTTTTCGTAACCATATGTCATAACCAGCTACGTAAATGGTTATTTTTCTCTATTCATAACTGGTTATTAATTAATAATATTTTGTCCACTTTCGTAGCTGAGTGTAGGAAATTGTTCTGTTTTTCTCTGTTTGTAACTGATCAGAGAAGTAAAGTCACAGAATAGATTATAGTAGGTATGTTTGTTTATTTGTAATAACTTTATTGCACAGAAAATACCATTACAGTAAATATAAAAACAAAAAAACAAAAAATGCGAAAAAAAATTATGTACAATGAAAACAATTTTAAGTTATTCACAATTGGATGTGTCGATGAAATTTGCAAATATAGTGGTAATTAATCATGTTCTATAACACTCGTCGCTAAGGATGGGCCAGCGTCGATAACAAAACGTCGATAATTTGATCGGCGGGCTATCGCAGGGCTATTAGTTAGCGAGCGCCTGGCTTTGGCGCCCACTGTTTGAATGACAGGCCGCTTATTGATAACGTCTGTGTCCATTATAGCACCGTGATTGAGGTCGGGGAGGATCCTTTTATTTACTGCGGTGATTTATATACCTGGTAAGTAATAGTATTATTGAATAAAGATAAACGCTATAATCATAAAAGTCCAAATGCACGATGATAAATTAAAATATATTCCGTTTCGTTATTTCACGTCAAATTAATGTTATGAGAGAAAGGAACTAAACATATTTTAATTTAACTAGGCTTAACGAACGTTAATATTTGATAGATAAGACGGCTTTACTTTAATTCATTATTCATAAGAAAATATTTTGCAAATAAATGAAAAATATTAATTAAGTTCAATGAACTCATACCTAACTTATAAATACCTATGCACGTGCTTTCTGTTCCTTGATTGTAACCCAGATTTCTCACTTCTGCTAATAACTGGAAGCTAGGCACTCTATTTTTTTCCAACATCTAATTATTTTTTGATATTAAAAAGTGACTATTTTAGGAGCACGATACTTTAGTATTTAAATTACATTTTCTAAGTATCCTTTGCTAGCGCCTTTACCATTTTTATTAAGTTTTCTTCAGTAAATATTTAATACCGCGCCGTTATTTATACATGAACGCTAAAAATAGAAGAAGAAGAATGTTTGAGGGATAATCTCTCACGTAGAATAACATCGGCTAGATATATTTTTTTATATATATCATTATTATATATTTCATTTAGATTGTATCATATTTATAATAACAAAATAAAAAGCAAATATTTATCCTCAAAAATGTTCATAACTACAAAATATCTTCTAAAAACAATGACGAATTAATTTATAAGTACTTAAATAGAAATTAACCAACATCAACTCGTTTAATCAAACCACAGTGCACATCATAGACAATTAGTGAGAACAATTTATTAACGAGTTAAAACATACTGTGACAATTAGCTCTCAACCCCTCTAACAAAATAATTACAATCTGAAAAACATTTCCAAAAATGTTTAAGTAACACGAAGCCACAAGAGCCCCGAGCGTCCATTGGCCTTCGATGATTAATATCGATAGCTGACCGTGACATCTCTAACATTCGCTCCGTACATTTGTGCGTAACACCAAGTGTATTGATTTTATGTGCGCGCGCATCTCACCCCCACCAAGGGGGGCGCATGGGGCAAAAAAGGAACAAGGGTGAAGCGACGTTTCGAATCGAACCTTCTTATGGGGCGATTCAATCCTTAATGTTAATGCTACGATCTGTCAGGCGTTGTTAGTTTATATTTAATTAAATGTTTTTTTAATTATTTTTAATATTAAATAAAATAGGTATTAAGTATAGCCCGACCAGGAAAATAGCAGCCTTGGCCATATTGCGGAAAAATATTAGAACTAATTTCTTTTACTGGCAACTAGGTATTCAAGTAACATTTTCTCATCTCAATGTATTTATCAAAATGATATAAATAATATATAGTAATGAGAGAAAAGTGAAACAAAAGATGTTATCATATCTGATTCGAATGAAAACGAAGGATTGATTTCTATTTCATTGAATGACATTGTCAATTTTGTTGTTGACATGACACATACAACATGTTGCCACCTAAAGGCGATCAGTAGTGACGCCAATGCAGGGTTTTTATTTTCCTGGTCGGGCTATACTTATGTCATTCATTGGAACAAAAACATATCGATATACATGTCGATTGAGTAATGGACATGTAACTATAATGAACAATTTTGACTACCAATAGGTTAAGATTTACTAACAAATAAATATGGTTGTAAAATTGCTGAAATAAATGATTTATTATATTATATATTATTATATCAGGCATTTATATGTCAACCTACTGTTTTATGATAGCCCAGTGGTCTTATACCAGTTGTTGCCAATCGCTAACTTCATCAGAGGAGGTGCCGAAGGTCCTGACCATCGCGGACCACTGGACGACGACCCAAAAATACTATTTTTTATACCCATCTTATAATATTCCAATCAAATATTTTAATTTAGAAGCTTAAAAGCTTCTAAAACATATTAAATATTAATTAAATATTTTAATTTAGAAGCTTTTAAGCTTCTAAATTAAAATATTTGATGATTAAAATATTACCTTTTTTTAGTTAGATTTGATTAAAATATTATATAATGTCTCGAAATCAACATTTTTTATGTTTTTCCAATACAACCAATATGATTCTTCTTCGTCTTCTCGAAATCCGACTGCGTTTCTGTGTATCATAATTATTAAACCCAAAAAACCACCAAATTGTTTATTTTTTAATTTTGATATACCTAGTATCACTCTCACAGTAAATACGAATCTAACGACACCTCTCAAGCTAAAACCCATAAAGCCGTTCAGGCTGCAAAGCGTGTCAAACTACTATGCACACAATGATTTCTTATGTTTTCGCGATTGTTATTCATTAAATTAAACTATTTTAATTACTACTATGCACACATACAAACTTACTCTCGAAAAACATAACCCTCCTTCTGGCGCAGTCAGGTAGTAAAAATATATAAGAATTTGACCAATTTACGACATCCTATAAACAATACAGCTCCAAAGCGATAATTACTTTTGAAATATGGTGAACGCGCTCTGAATCACAATATAAACACTAAAGCGCCAAAACCATTTTAAACCCAAAAGCTATAAATCTCATAGTTTAATCCATTAACTCGCCTTTTGTTAAATTAACAGATTTATTTATTTACAACCAGTGTTTTTACGTTGCAAGGGATTTGAATGCAATTTTTTTTTTGAGACAAGTATAACAGGCGCGCTCAGAAAAGTTGTTGAAAAATATTACTGATATAATTATATAATATTATTAATTTTATATATCTACACAAATATTATAAAGAAGAAAGATTTGTATTTTTGTGTGTATGTTTGTAATGAATAAACTCAAAAACTACTGTGCCGATTTCAAAAATTCTTTCACCATTGGAAAGCTACATTCACCCTGAGTAACATAGGCTATATACCGCAGGTGGAGCTGACACAGCTAGTAATATATATAATTAGATAATAAATAATATATCCTTACAGGCCGGAACAGATTTACTTAAATAACTCCAGATGTTTTGTTTTCAGATACAACCGGACTTTTCAGTGATGAAACATTTAATTTAAATTGTAAAGTATTTATAACTGAGGAGTTTCATTTCTCCGAATAAATTGTAATGTTCGTATAATAGCTAGCCTGTAAACAAATGATTTCCTTATAATTTATTCAAAATCCATTTGATCTTAAAATAAAATAAATGTGATTGTTCGTAATACCAAACGAAAATTATACTGATTTATTCTCTCTCTATAATCGACGCTATTTGGTAGTCATTGAATCAAACCACGTCAGAGGCCGAAAGACGGTTTTGAATATTTCTGACACCAGAGTATACGGGGTCGGTTTTTGTATTACTACTATTAACTGGCTAGAAACTGGATGGATGTTTTTAAAAAAGCATCCTGAGCTAGAGGACTATAGGCACTTCGCACCAGATCACTTTCTGGAGCTCAGTCCTGCTTTAGAAAACCTTCTTGGGTAGTTGTGGCAAATATTTCACGTGCTTTCTGAACATATTCCTTAACCTGTATTCTGATATTATGTTCTTTGTGTACAATAAAGATTTTTACATACATACATATTTCAGATTTCATACATAAGACTTTTTATATTCTTTGACTTAATTTCAATGGCTTATATTTTATTTTAAAAACTTACTACATACTGACTCCACGATATTGATTTCTCGATCAAGTTAATTCACGCAAAGGTGTGCATACCTAAATAATTAAAAAAAGTAATCATTTACAAACGAAAATGTAAATTCATTATAATAATATTCATGATAAATACATAATTCATAACAATTAATTCCGTCTAAAGAATAGAAAACACTTCAAAGTTTAATTATATCACAAAATTGATCTCAGAAATGAGGCGGTACAAACATTTTAGCCCTTAATATTTTACGAACTCGCAAAAGATCAAATTGTTCAGAAGCTGACATTTTAAATGAAATCTTTCCACGATAATATTAAGGTGCTACTCTATTACTGTGTAAACTGCGTATGCCTAATAATGCGTATGGAAGTGAGCAATAAAAGAAATGATCGAATAGATTAAAAAACAGAAATACTAATTTCCAGATGGATGTGCGAAGTAAAATCAGTGGAATTAGTGCAAAAACTTAGCAGCTGTATGAAAAACTTAGCTTCGCTATTTCGAAGCAAAACATGATATTAGCGTAGAAAAATATAAGCTGAAAATATATTACAAACAAAATGGGGGTTTTTTAATATACTATTAGAGCGAGTACAGTCTACTTCCTGTATTTCAGCTAGCAAAATTAATTAATATGTAACTAACAGTTAAGTTCGAAAATAAAATAATGATAAGTATTAGTATTAATAGCTAAAATAATTATTCTCATACATACAAATAGAGGGATAGTTTGTCTGAATGGGCCAAGATATTTTATTTTTGCTAATATTGTGTAATTAAGTTAACACAAAAAGAAATGTCTTCTTACAACAAAAATGTGTTTGAAAACGAAAAACTTTATTTGGTTCCAAGTTGTAGTTCGGAAAGCTCTTGACCAGATTTATTTTTAATCGCGCAGAATGCGTAAATACACACAGCAATGGAGTTGTCCCTTAATGTTTGTTACCCTAATTCGCGGTGGAATCGAAAACATTATGGTAACAAGATTCAAGTACCCACTCCTACCGATGTAGACAAATTTCGTTTATTACCAAAGCCTGGTAGTTTAGGAACCAATGTTGGAACAACTTATTTGTGTAAACAAATCCAGTAATGTTGGTCACGATCAGATATTTATTTTAATTTTATTCGTGATTTTATTTCAAATAAATATGCCTTGTATAAAATTAAGCAAATTTAAATTCACTTACTCTTGAGATCAAAATAGACAGTCATAATAGACGCAGTTAATATTTATCATCCTCCACTCAAAATCTTTCGAAAATATCAATAAAGTATTACCACGCAGACGAAGTTGAAGACAACAGCCAATATATTAGTAATTACTTATGAGTTTTATCAATTCATATAAAATAATCATGTCGGTTCATAAACTCGACGATTCTCTTCAAAATACATGATTCACACAATTAATTAAAATCACGAAACTCATTACCGCGACCGATTGCTTTGCCGTCAACTGTATGATAAATCTATTGCATTTGTTTACCCTGATGCACTGGTTAATTCAATTATACAAGTATGCAATCGGAATTATACGAAATAAACCACACGATAAAATACCTCATAATTTCAGTAAAATCCTTCTTATTTAAAGCGCGTTCAACGCGTCGAAATCATTCCGATTTCGACGCGTTGAACGCGCGCGATGGAGCTTCAGATGTTCTTGCCATATGGATTTTATCATTGAGAAAGGAACGTCATTTGATTTTATATAAATACTACGTCATTACAACCTACTAGTAATTCTGTGATTATACTGTTCATCAAACAGATTGTATGTTCAATGTTTTATTAGGTATTATTTGAGTAAAAGAGCTTGTCGAATAAAGATGATACTAAATTTATAACTTATTTTGAAAGAGTTTTCACAAGCCGGCTGTCGTGTCGCTTGGGTCGTGTGGAGTAATTTAAGAAATTTTGAAAATTGTGTGTAAAGTACATGAAACTAAACCGCGTGAAAGTTGATAAAAAAAATTATCTCTCATACAAATGTAGCGATCAGCTGAAAGGATTTTGATGAGAGATCGAAATAATTTTTTGGTTTTCAGTTTTTACTTATTTTTATTATTGAAAGTAGTGTAGTTTCACGTACTTCACCATACTGGTGTTTAAAAAGTCAAACTGTTTCATAACTCGCGAAATGAATAACAGAAAAAAAATCTTATAGCTATTATTATTATTATCATCAAATAATATTTGCCTCTTTCTTTCGTAGTTCCTGTCGCGGGTCTGCTGGAAGAAATTTCTTTAGAAATAAGTAGAACCCTTGTACACAGTTTTCCTAATTTTAAGTTTCCAATGTATATTTACAGCGTGTACATGAAATAAATAAATAAATAAATAAATATTGCTTTCGTTAATATCGATGAAATAAACATGTAAACAAATTATGGCACACGTATGTAGGCGGTAAACGGTTCCGGGCGGGCGGAAATAGGCAATTTCTGAGCGCCACTGTGCTGGACGCCCAGTTTGTAAATATGGACTCTGCACTTGATTGCAGTACAATTATCTGTTCATATTCACGGATTTCATTTACAGAATTAAAAGTTCATAATATTTAAATATTATTTAAATGAACAAAAATTAAAAGTAAGTAAGTCACAAAATAATAGATATGTAAATATCGGCCAGGGTAAACATATATGCATATAACCAGGAAAGCCTGAAAACCTTTATTCTCCAGGTTATTAATATAAGATTAGCTATAGATATAAAAAAGCTAATAATAGACAACTTTTAAAGAAACTCCGCCGAGTATAATAAATTTATGATAATGATTTTCTGATGAAGTCCAGAAATAATGAAAACCTGAATGGTAAACCATAAGGGGGAAAAGACGTTAACAATATTATGCCTATGAAACCACACAGACTTCTATGACAGATACGTAATTGAACACTCTCACAAATCATGGAGAGCCTCGGAATCCCACATATGACAAAGGGCAGACGTGGCTCTTTGTGCAGCCGACGTGTACCGATGAAGCTACGTGCTCCTAACACCGAGGGGTAATAACGTTCGACACGTCTCAACGTCTACTCGTCTAAGATTCACCACATTTTTACCATGAAATAAAATATTTTCTTCTTGTTCTTAGTGAGCAGACTTTGACAATTTGCCATTACTCAATGGCAAATTGTCAAAGGATCAACCATACATTATCTGGTTCTACTGAGTAACAAAAGGATCTCAATGTGTTTGACTAGACTGCATTTGATAATTAAAATAAAAACGCGGACTCACTGCAGCGTACGGAGACGTTACGCACGTGCATCAAGCTTCGTTTTGCAAGAAAATATATGTGACTGTGCGCATCATATCAGAAAGAGATTCTAGGAAATTGAGTACATTGAGACCGTAGAATATTCCCTATTGTTAATACAGTATTTCTATAGACATACAACTACATATCCAGTCACTATAGGCATATATACAGCATAGGCAACGGCTATAATAGCAGACCCATAAGCAGAGATGTATTACATATACACGTTTAATCCTCTTAGCATCTTATATTATACAAATCTATTATGTGCTTTTAGTCACGCATGCACGTGCGCAATGTAGGATTAATTTCTTCGAAAATTACTTCACTGATAAAACACTTATTCCAAAGACAGCCTTACATAAGATTTGGGTCACATTTTAGTCTAGGAGCCAGCATACCTTGTTGACGGTGTAGCGTGCCAATAGCCCCGCATTGCAGAGACTCGCGACCTCCAAATAATTTCCCTAATGCTGCCAACGCGTATCAAATCAGAGTATTCCTTTTGCGACTTCTTAGTTTAACCTCGACACACTTTTTATAAATTACTATTTAGAGAGATTATCTAAAGGTTATCGACGAGCGTGTATGAAGATAGTGATGAGCGTAGAGGAAGCGAGGGAGGTCTGTAAGGATCGTAGCAAATGGAAATCCGTAGTCTCTGCGTAACCCTACGTAAAACAGGCGTGATGATAAGTATGTATGTCTGAAAAAATTGGTTATGTAATTCGTAAAATTGCAATATAAGGTTATAGTACCTACTGTATGGAATTTTCTATTTTAAATGTGACATGATGTAGTAATAATGCATTTAGGAAGATTTTGTTTTTTCTGCATAATTGGCAATATTTGTTTTAGGTTATAGGAAACCTAAATTTTAGGAAATGCCGTTTTATCAAACTGATAGAGTAACACAAAACTATTCATCGATCCATCAACACACGTTTATAACGAAAAGCTTATGCTATAAAACATTAAATATAAAAGAGACTACATAAAGCACATATTAGACTTGCTTAGGGG
Organism: Euzophera pinguis; assembly: GCA_947363495.1. Taxonomy (NCBI): domain Eukaryota; kingdom Metazoa; phylum Arthropoda; class Insecta; order Lepidoptera; family Pyralidae; genus Euzophera; species Euzophera pinguis. Next base: position 4,878,541 of record OX376170.1, on the reverse strand, counting down.
AAAATCATTGCTCCCAAATGGAGCACACTAAAATCCTAATAACGGCGCGAATGACCCACGAATCATCCGGATTTTCCTCACGTGCCAATTTTACGGATACGGTTCCGGAATTCCGGATCTAGTCCGGTGTCTGCACTGCAGTATGCATGCGTACGAGTGAATCTTTAATGACCGCTTGTTCTGAATGATTTATACTGCCGTAGTTAGGACTTTAATATGGAAATGCTGGTGTTAGACATTATGGCTTATGAGTTTCCGTGTCAATGAACTTTAGAAAATGTATGTTTAATAGGTTGTTTTATTTCCTTTGTTTTTGATAAATTTATTACAGATAAAAGGTTTATTTTAGAGTCGAAAGATAGTTCACTATTGGTATTCTTAAAAAACATAATATTTATTTGATTTCCTTTATGGCGTTTTATTACGTCACCTACTTTTTTAGGAGGGCTTATAAATGTTATTTCAAAACCATTTTTTTAAATCATTAGTACTAAAATATTTGATTAAATCAACTAACTAACCATAGTTAATAAATATGAAAGAATATACAACGTAAGAATATAATCTGTACCAAATATTACATTCTTTTTTGGATGATTATTAAATTAACTATAAACAAATTATTTTATTGCACTGGGTTTGTCAAACTAACAAACAGGCTGCAACGACCGCAGTTCTCAGTTAACTCTATGCGTAAACTATGTTGCGAAATTACCAAACATTGTGTGTACCAAACATACCTATTAACATTTAACAATGAAACCTAAATTTAACTACAGTTTCAAATTCTAATAAGTAAAATTATTGACGCATTACTATGGATTCACATTCACTTATTAAAATTTTCAATAAGAGAGAGGGGAGAAAAAAGCCACCAAGAAGGAGTCACGTAGGACAAATAGAGGAAATAGTTTAAGTGGTATAGTGATGTAAAAAATATAGAAATAGGAGAATTTTAAAATTTAAACTCATTAATATAGATTGACATAAGCAACACCGTAGTTATAGATTTCAAAATCATCCCTCTATGGAAGATGTTTGATTTGACTTTGTAGAATTTGCTTATGATTGCGGCGGTCAGATCTCCAACTTAATCCATGGGTGTCACAAGAGGAAAGACTAGTAAAAATGCTATCCTACTTCTAGCTACTACACTCTTCGCTTGCCTCTTTTCCTTCTGGCAATATGTAGTCCAAAATAGAGAGAAGAGGAGAACTTTCGTTAAGCCAACGCCGTAGGATAAAAAAAAAATTAAACACAGATTGTAAAACTCCTATCTAAACCTAATAGAACCTTATCAAACCCCGTCAATATAAGCAACTCGTGCCGCGCCTAATCGAATTTAAGGGTGTGCACTCCCTAATGATTAGTAAGTGCTCTCAATTAGTGTGCTCTGTAGGTGAACACACCGGCTAATTCAGCTTCACGCTCGAAAATATACCCACTTTACTACCAGTTTTAATGTTCGGCAATATTCGCTTTGGCTTAATGAGGTAAGACTATTACAATAGTAATTTTGATTTGGAGTATATTTGGTTGATAGCCCGATGGCATGTAAAGCAATCTTTTTCTTCTTGATGAGTCAAAATATTGACTGCGCTATATTACATTTGCCTAATACTTTGCCAATTCTATTGCCAGGCGAAAGAAGGGTCTAAATGATGGATCATAGACAAGAATTAAAAAAAAAATAGTTTACTCTTGATCTATTTCAATTTGACATCCAGAAAAAGCTAGTAGTGTACTGAACATACGTATACGGCAAAACATCGTCTGGTCCTGCATTTTAGGTCAGTATCTAACAGGTGACTATAAAGAACTGCTAAACTCATTACTTATTCTAGCTCTCTCTTAGCTTTTAAATTAATAATTTGATTGACACAAATTAATAAAATTAAATAGACAGTTTTTAACCTATCGAATTGGGTAACTGTAATCCATAATTCCATACTTAATTACTTAATAATATTATAAATGCGAAAGTCTGTCTATCTGTCCGCTTTCACAGCTAAACCGCTGAACGGATTTTGATGAAATTTTGTATGAATATAGTTGAAGACCCGGGGTCAAACATAGGCTACTTTTTAACGCAGGCGGAGCTGCAGGAAACAGCTAGTGATATAATAAATAATTGATGACTTTAAAAATGAAACACAAAGCAACATTAATTAGCAACTAAGGTTTAAATTGAATAAAAAAAAATAAGAAAAAATGGAACATAAAACAACATAAAATAAAAAAATCAAAACTTTATTAATTAATGATAAGTCCTATAGCAATTTGGCTTCTGAGCCCCTTGGACCCAAAGTTTCCACTGCACTGTTTTATGTTTTTATTAGTATAGTTTTATTTAGTGCTAATATTAATTTTACATTGTTGAGGAGCTCGTTAGTCGAGCGTGACTCGCGTATCCGTAGCGAATGCGCGTGTCAAACGAGGGCGTGACGTGACCACTATGGGATTGGTCGCCATTTAGTGGCATTTTCTATCTTGAGCTCCTCCATGCTTCGGAAGGCACATTAAGCCGTTAGTCCCGGTTGTTATCGATAGATAGCAGTCGTGAGGCTGTGTCAGATGCCAGAGGGCAGCCTGAAAAATTCTGAGTGTTGGCCACTAACACACCTCGGGTCATGTTCCTGTTGGTCTGGTTTCCCTGTAAAAAGGGTTATGGAGGTCATACGGCAGTCGCTCCATTGTAATAACCAGTTTCGCCAAATCTAGGACCATGACATATAGCGTACCCTAGGCTCCGAAGGGTAAGCTAACGACGCAACTAGGAATACACGCTAGTATGATGATGATTAATTTTACATTGTAATAAAGGTAAATAAAAAGATATTATTAAAAAAAATTAGAAAAACTTTAAAAATGGAACACAAAGCAACATTAGCATCTAAAGTTTAAATCATGTAGGTGCACTTTCTGTACCTAGAACGACTTGACTCACTGCATAGCTAATGTTACTGAGTCACGCCCAGTACTCACAGTAATCAATACACCCACGTCTGCCGTCTAGACAAGTACCGATTCTACTTAATACTACTTTAGGTAAGGTAAGCTTAAAGTTTGGTTAACAATCGGAATTTTAATTGGCGTTTTTAGCGAAGAAATGCAGTTTGAGTGAGTTTCGTGAATTTTGAGTTTGAAACGAATTTTAATTGATTTTTATGTACTTGAGACATTTTTTTCATAGGTTATGAGAACGAGAAGGCGCCATAATACAAATACAATACATTTACTCAGCCATGTAACTACGTATACATTTAAATTTCGAATAAATAATTTTGTAGAGAAAAAAAAAATACACAGGGATATAATCCATACTAATATTATAAATGCGAAAGTCTAATCTGTCTGTCTGTCTGTTGCGCTTTCACGGCCAAACCCGCTGAACGGATTTTGATGAAATTTGGTATGGATATAGTTGAAGACCCGAGGTCAAACATAGGCTACTTTTTGACGCAGGCGGAGCTGCCGGAAATAGCTAGTACACGATTAATTGATCTTGAAACTTGCCTGTATTCTTTGCCAGTCAAACCTTGGAACTAAATAGAAAAAATATTCAGTTTATCTCATACTATCATCACGTGTCAAACTTGACATCTTTGATTAATAATTGGTATCTGCGACACTACGACCGCAGCGAACCAATTAGCTTGTCATATAGACATGCATCTTAATATTTATTTGTAATAAAAATTTTGGAAATTAAATGCTAACTAATACAATCAAATATGCCTTAAAATGATTTTAAATCAAATAAATCTTTAAACAGATGTTGAAAAATTATATAAACTTATATTCAACCATATAAACCACAAAGAGCCATTCATATAACAACCAGTAACTTATCTCGTTCAAAAACCCGTGTATTTTCAGTTTAGTAAATTACATCATCCGGTGAAATTCAAGTATCGTGAAATTCGCGAAATGTTTGCAAACAATGCACCATTTTGAAATGTGTTTTATTCGTTACGCATTTGTTTTTCATTTCCGTTCCGTTTTACGTATGATAGTAAATTAAGAGATAAGATACGCTCTACATTTTGTCATCAGTATGAAGTCTATCTGACTTCAAATCTTAAATATTTAAGTTTCAACGCATTATTGAATACACATTTAGGTATCGAGACACATATTTAGGTTCAAAGTAAAATAATACGTATTCTAATAGAGAAGAAATTGAGAAAAAAATGAAGTATAAGCAGTTCAGAAATTTAAAATATCATACAAACCAGTATTACCAGTACTATTCATTAGTTGCAGTCAAAACTTTCGTTCATTAATACCTGTCTTGTAACGGTGGAAAATAAAGCAAACATAGCACTTGATTGGAGCAAACATATTAAAACGCAATAGATTGCAAGCAATTAGCGCCCGAGTTTCGGAACGGGACGCGCAAAATGGAGCAAAACGGTTGGCGCAATTTCCGAACGAGTGGTAGTTCGAGCAGTGCTGCCAACATTTTAAATGATGGTACAGATAACACAGGGCTGTAATTGGCGCCTTATTTACAAATGATGTTTTTTTTAAGTTTTTTCTTATATTTATTTTTGTAATTTACAGGGCTTTTACGGCAGATTTATTAAGCAAGTTGAGAGTTAGAATTTATTTATAATTATGTCAAGTTAGTAAAGTCTAGCTACGTTAGTACTATTAATATTCTCTGGTCTAGTTGTAAGTGTGATGCGGTAAAAAAAATGCTATCATTTTAAGTTATTACATAGCTTTTATCGCGGGCTTTGAGCGCGGGGACCGAATCAAGAAATTCCGTATCGAAAATAAAACCTAACACCCACTTCGCCTACCATGTAGGCTTACAAGCAAATTCAACACAAATCGTCGTGGACACTAGAATCTTTATCATTCTGTGCAAAAATGTAGATATGTAATTACCTACCTAGGTACCTTATGCTTACGTCCGTTGCAATAACTTTAGTAGTCAACTATAATAATTATAATTACATAACTTGATAAAAAATGCTATGCAATAGCTCTACCGCGGCAGCCCCCGAGTGCCACACGTTTTTTTTATTTAATTTTGGCCACCGAAAATCAAATCACAACTGCATTGATCACTTAATGATGTACCATTAAATTTATTTTTAGCAAAATATACGAATCCTTTATATTCGCACTAGCATCAGTGTGAACTCGTCAATGAAATAAAACTTGTTTTTACGTCCTGTCCAAGACAAGCATGTTGACCCAAACTATCTAAAGTCCAGAATAACTGAACTATATCCGGAAGGTTGCCTGGAAGAAATTGCGTTTGCTTTATGGCCGCCTTTATGGCCACGGAAGATCTCGTGATTACAAGCGTTATTGAGCCTTTGAATCCCAGGAGAGACTTCGCCACCTTATATGCGTGTTCTACCGCTTGTTTAATGGGCTGTGCTGGAAGGAATTGTTTGACATGATGCCAACAGCCACTTTTTACCATCGCACCTCTCGCCATCGTCAGGGATTTCATTCCCATACCTTGGATCCCATGTTATCGCGTACAGTACGCTTCAAGCGGAATTTCCTCCCTCGTACACTGCGATTATGGAATGAACTCCATGCCATGATTTTTATTAGTGATTAAAACATGGGAGCCTTCAAAAAGGGCGTGAAAAATTTCTTCAGGGTCGGCAACTCGCTCGTGCCATCCTTGATGTTGCAGGCGTGCATAGACTACGGTAACCACTTACCATCAGGTACCACCCTACTGTTATAGATTCAGGTTTTACAGTTATTTGGTAATATGCAAAAGTCATCCCAATAGCTGCTTGCCATTAATATTTCCAATGTAGTAAGTATCTGTCATTTCTTGCGTATAGAAAAAAATTAGGGATGGACTTCTTAGCGATAAAATGACCAAATGTTAATCATTAGGTAGGTGAAAGCTTTTGTTATCACTGATTCATCTATTCGTGTAGTTAATAAGTTTGATATCTTAAAACTATTGTAAGTGCCCTGCATAAGTTTATAGCGTATTAACACTTTCGCTGACAGTAACGCCTCTCGACGTAGATAACAATTGAGTGTCATTGTTATTTCCTTCACAGTCAACGAAAGTGTTAAGGGCTCCGCACACTGTCAAATTGACTTTTCTTAAACATTTTTTTTTACATGTGAAAATAAAACTTCTTCTAAACTTCTTCTTCTATGTTAGTACTATTAATAAGTATGTGCTTCTGGCAAAACTACGCGAATGATTGCGATTATGACCGCTTACGCTACCTTTCTGTTTGTTTGTACGTTCTATATTCTATGCCCCTAGTGATTGTATGTCTCGATTGGCTGTACGCGGTTTGATTGGATAGCCCTCCATATTGTCGACGCGATGGAAAAATGTCTGATTGATTTACTTTTGTCGAGGTGAGGATTGCCTGTTTTGGCTATATGAACACTTGAATAGCTGACAAAGTCGTCCTTAAAAAAATCTATTACTGCAACTCACAGAGCCTTTAATGACCACTTTAGAAAATCCTTCAAAATTAAATTAAAAAAAACCGTTAGGGGGAGATTTTATAAATTTACATAAAAATTATAAATTTGCATATGTAAACATTATCTCTCTGGGAGATTTAAGAAGACAAGTTTATTTTAGTATTGCAAGGTCCAACATTAATCAATTTAGAAAATACTGTCCCTGAATTACAATAACGTTCCGTTCGTGAATTTAAAAAAAAACCCGCAAAAAGTAGCCTATGTTTGACCCCGGGTCTTCAACTATATTCATACCAAATTTTATCAAAATCCGTTTAGCAGTTTGGCCGTGAAAGCGTGACAGACAGACAGACATACATACAGACTTTCGCATTTATAATGTTAGTATGGAAGTATAAATTTATCTTGTAGATATATTCATAGTTATAATATAGATAGGACACATTTTAACTAACCGTTCAATCCAATAAGACTTCCGAGGCGAGTTTAAGTTTCTCAAAAATTCTGTAAAACTATTTCAGAAATACGTTTTCAGAACCGGAAGACGGCCATGTCGCCGCCAGCGCCAAACTCTATATCCGGTTGACATCAGCTTTAATTAGTTTTCCACGCTTTTCACTCGTGTGTTCACTGCCTTTTGTACAACGGAAATTGAGTTGGTCGATCCCTTCAATTATTGAATTTTGGACGTAAATACATTGGTGTATAATAAAGTAATTATATTATTTACTAGCTGTTTCCCGCAGCTCCACCTGCGGTATATAGCCTATGTTTCTCAGGGGGAATGTAGCTTTCCAATGGTAAAAGAATTTTTGAAATCGGCACAGTAGTTGTTGAGTTTATTCATTATAAACATACAATCAAAAATACAAATCTTTCTTCTTTATAATATTAGTGTAGATGTAGATTAAACTTATGCACAACTATGATTTTTACCTATTTGGCCGTTCAGGCTTGTTTTTGGGCTGAAATAATATGATACTATCGCCACGCAAAGAAGAATTCGTTTGTTAGCCTACATACTTTTTTAGTTTACAACTAGTCAACATGATATTGTGTTTATTAAATAAATTGTATTGGTTTTAGAAGCTATTCAAACTAATTAAATATGGTAAATGTTTGAACAGAATTTGCTTTTGAAAATTTAATTATACAATTAGCATTTATTCGTACAGTATATTGTACCACTTAATTACATGGAAATCTGTGTTTGAACCAAATAAATATTCTATTTTTCATGCACTGTTATTTGAAACCTAATCGTAATTTTAAATACACACGAAGTGTCTACGTAACAGCTTGTGGTTTTAATAAAAAATAAAAGTAAACACAAATCCCTTAATAGATCGATGAGGACAAAAGGTATCCTCTTATCCATTGGTGGTTTATAGAAGTGGAACTAAGTAATGCAACCTTGTACAAGTAAGTACCTTACTAAATTAAGTAATTATTTTCGGCAACGCAACTCAAAATACAAGGTAACAATATGGTTCACTTTATACCAATTAAATCCAATACGAAGTTCCATTCTTAGCCCTCCCAACCCCATTAAGGAAGTAACAATCTCGCTCTCAACTCGACAAATCGTTCAATACAATACATTTGTCCCGAAACGATGACATTTGCCTTTTTGAATTCCTTTATACGACTATAGGAAAGGAGCAGACGAGCTACATTGACATTGAGGATTATCACCACCACACATCATCTCACACGGTAATATCAGACGAAGCCCTTTGAAATGAATAATTCATGAGCGAAAGATCTCAGAAATTGATGAGACGCCGATCTTATGGAAGCGATCTTAAATTTCGAGTACTAACACTTCAGATATCGCTGGGGTTTTCGGTAAATTTTATATGAATTAGCGCATAAGTAGTTACTTTCCAACGTACTGTACCTACGTGTTTTTGAAATTTGTAAAATTTCCTACTTCACACTACAGATCAAAACTTTTGCGGTCACGGTAGTGGCAGGGCGGGGGGTGCGAAGAATCCCCTGAGTCGACCCGGCTACTACCCCCAACGACAATTGGCTCTGGTAACACACAATATCCGGACGATGATGTTGGACGAGAAGGTGGAAAAAGTGGAAGAGGAAATGAGTAGGTTACGATGGGACATAGTGGGTTTGTCTGAAGTCCGAAGAGGAAGAGGGCACGACAACCCTAAAATATGGTAACCTACTCTATCACCGGGAGGGAGACTCGGGGAAGTTCCAGCATGGTGTCGGGGTCCTCGTTCACAGATACCTCATAAACAACGTCGAAACCATCGAGAGTGTTTCCAGTAGGGTAACCAATATACCTGATACTCAGAGTAACGAAGAGATACTCCTTGAAGGTTATACAGGTATATATGCCGACTGGGGAATACTCAGATGAAGAGGTGGAAGCGGTGTATGAGGACCTTTAGTAGAGCCATACACGCTTCCAAAACCTACTTTACGATGGTTATGGGGGATTTTAATGCAAAACTCGTCGGTCGGAGTAGATTATGCGGAGCTCAGGATAGGGCAATTTGGATATGGGCAGCGAAACGAGCGAGGCCATATGCTAGCTGGCTTTTTGGAGAAAGAGGGACTCTTTGCGATGAGCTCTTTCTTCAGGAAGCCACCGCAAAGAAAGTGGACCTGGTAAGGGCCCACTAAGAAGAGTCAAGCTCCAATAAAACAGAAGATTGACTTCATCTTGTCGACGAGGAGAAAGATATTCAATGATGTATCTGTGATTAACAAGATCAAAATCGGAAGCAATCATCGGATCGTAAGAAGCAATTTGAATATCGATTTCAGACGAGAGAGAACTTGTTTGACGAGGTCTATACTCCAACCTTCAAAAGCCTATATCCAAAACCAATATCCTTCCTTTCAGTTAGAGCTCTTAAATCGCTTTGCATGCATTGCGTTTCCGTGGACGAGGTTAAAAACGGGTTCGTAGAAGTTATCCAGGAGGTGGGAAATATCTTTAAATTCCGCCACAAAAATAAACCTCAATTTTTTTTACTTCAGACCCTATATCTGATAGCTAAGTGACGGTCCATGGTACTGCAGACCTCCGAAGATGCCGACGTCTTTCGGCAGCTCAATAGACAAATCCGGAAATCCTTGCGGAACGATACTCGGTCCTTCAATACAGAACGTATTAAAGAGACGACAGAGCAAAACAAAGGCTCCAAGTGTTCGAAAAGGTGGAGTCTATTGGGCAGATCCGACTGACTAAGCCTGTACGAGATTAGGATTGCCCTCAAACAGCTCAAGAACAACAAGGCGCCGAAGAAGAAGGAATCACAGCAGAGCTTCTGAAAGCGGATGGAAGGCCAATACTGAAAGTCCTTTAGAAACTCTTTAATTTTGTTTTGCTCGAGGGCGTGACGCCAGAGACGTGGAACATGGGCATGGTGGTTTTGTTCTTTTAAAAGGTGACAATACCCTATTGAAGAACTATAGACTAATCACGCCCCTGAGCCACATCTATAAGCTGTTTTCAAGGGTAATCATGAATCGTCTCGCGAACAGGATCGATGCCTTCCAGCCTCCCGAACAAGCCGGTTTCCGAAAAGGTTTTAGTACCATAGACCACATCCACATGCTGTGGCAGGTTATACAGAAGACCAAAGAGTATAACCGGCCACTTTGTCTAGCGTTTGTGGAGTATGAGAAGGCCTTCGATTGGATCGAAACGTGGGCGGTGCTTCAGTTTCTCCAGCGGTGCCGCATTGACCATCGGTACATCGACGTGTTGAAGTGTTTGTATAGCAACGCCAGCATATCAGTCCGAGTAGAGGAGCAGAGCACGGGGGCTATTCCATTGCAGATAGAAGTGAGACGTCATTTCTCTGAAACTATTTACCGCTGCTCTGGAAGATGTCTTTAAACTCCTGGAATAGGAAGGACTTGGTATCAACATCAATATTCGATATAGGACTTAAGTACCATGCTTAGTGACCTCAACGTGGTCTCTCAACAGGTGGGCCTTAAAATGAACATGGACAAAACCAAGGTTATGTGTAATGCCCATGTTGCGCCATCATCGGTTTCTGTTGGCAGCACGCCCTTGAGGTTGTAGACTAGTATGTCTACTTGGGTCAGCTGGTCCAAGCTGGCAACTCCAGCTTCGAGGACGAAGTCTTTCGTCGAATCCGACTCGGCTGGGCGGCGTTCGGGAAGCTCCGTAGCGTTTTCTCGTCCAAAATACCTCAGTCCCCTTAAAACTTCGACCAGTGTGTGTTACCAGTGATGACAAATGGGTCCGAAACGTGGTCCTTGACTATGGGCCTCATAAGAAAGCTCAAGGTCGCCCAGAGATAGCTCTCTGGGCGACCTTGAGCTTTCTTATGAGGATCTCTACGAGATCGAATCAGAAATGAAGAGATCCGTAGGAGAACAAAAGTCACCGACACCCGCAGTGGGCGGGGCACATAGCGCGGAGAACCGATGGTCGATGGAGCAGAAAGGTTCTTGAATGGTGACCACGAACCGGCAAGCGCAGCGTTGGACATTCACCGATCAAATGGTCAGATGACCTGAAAAAGGTCGCAGGCAAACGCTGGATGCAGGCTGCTACCCACCGATCATTTTGGAAATTATTAAGAGAGGCCTATGTCCAGCAGTAGACTGACTGCGGCTGAAATGATGATGATAATCCATATTACCACATTTACTTGATTTACGTAAGGTGCCCATTCCCACAACTATCGCATAATCAATATGTGTCATTGTCGCCAACGCGGCGTCTTTGTCAATAAGTTTTCCGACGAACAACACAAAGTAGCTCGTCTGCCAAGCCCACCTTTACAGAAGCCGCATATAAAGGGGCTGCGTCCCGATGGCTCGCAGGGCCTATTGACTCACTCACCTGAAACAAGGGGAGAATGCGTCATACATTTGTTTTATTAGGTTTGCATTTTTATGAACGCAACGGGAAATGTACAAGGTTTTCGCGTGTTAACATGCTTCTTTGCATGCCGCGTATCGCTGGACAATCTGTTTGTTGCAAATCATTGCATTTGCTTAGTCATTGCCGATTATGTCGTATTAAACAAGAAAAAAACCATTTGAAAATCATTTGAAATCAAATGAATATCATTTGTAGTGTCTTAACAGCCCTATTACAAAATATTGGCTTTGCGTGCATCGCGACAGTAATAGTAAGTAACTAGGAAAGTTTAGTTACACCTTGTTCTGTATCTTAAATTGTGCCTGAAATAAATCAATATTTATTTATTTATTTGACTCAGCGGTTCCTAGTAAATAATATTAGATCTCAGCAATAGCATGAATGCTACAAGTAACCCACTTTATATTATAAGACTCATCCTAAAGCCGTCAATTAGTTCTTATCCAGGGTTCGAGCAAAAATTAACAGCGAAACAATTTTAGACCTTGACGCTGAAGGGCAGTGTTAATAGCTAATCTTTTGTGCAGAATAATGAAAATGCCAGCTAAAATGTCGCTTGTCGTGACCGGTGGCATTCTGTCACAGCTCCACGTGACATTATTTTAATGAGATTTTGTCATAATGTCATAGTTTTATGAACTATCATAATACACTGCTACATAAATAATAATAGTTGAAGAGTAGACATCATTTGCATTCGGTCAAAGTCGTGATTATTTTGTGTCTGAGGTAGGTAAATGAAAATTATTGGAAAAACACTTTAACGCGCCACAGCGGGGTGATGTCGCGGGTAACAAATTGTTTGAGGTAAGTAAGAAAGAAACATTTTGTGCGGTTGAGATGCTCTTTGGTAAAAATATGTAAAATTTTGGTTTAATGGCGATTTCTCTGACTGATATTAGTCTCGCCTATGTCTAATTAGGTACCAGCTTAGTTCAAGAACTAAGCTGGTTATTTGACGTTCGTCCCCCTGTGCTCTTTGACGTCATCTAAGTACATGAGATGTAAATAACGCAGACATCAGACTACGTCAAGATTTTGTATGAAATTTCTTACTGATTTGCTATACAAAATAAAATCTCATGATAGAGACAAATGGCAGAGAGCTTTCAGCACATTAGGGCCAAGACTATTAAGTTCATCCTTAGATGTCTATCATTCGCCATTCCGAACTATGTATTGGTAACGTTTCTATTGAGATAGCTCCATGTAACATATTGTTTTAATGTTAGTCTATTAAAAATGTTTGCTATGTTATCTTCACGCACGGCAGGCCAGCAGGAGCGGTCGCACGCACCAGTGACCACAAACCGACCATGCGTCACGCGATATACTTCCCCGTGTCTCGTCGAACCTTTATTACTAGCGGTTGGACTCGGCTTCGCCTACGAAAAATGAAGAACAGATATACGCTAATGGATTTGTTCAATGATATTCGTGGAAAAGATAGAGTCAAACTAAGATTACAACTCGTTCCAAATCTTTGCCATTCGCATTTCGGCGAGTGCGTCGTATCGTCTAGATAATCAATTTAATAGTTTTAATTTGCAAGGTAGTCGCTTATCATGAATAGCATAATGTTCTTCATGAATCAGGCTATCAAATGCAAATTGTAAACTCGTCTCATAGTTCTAAAGTTAGCATCTTTCAAACTAAAAAACACGTCATTGGTAGGAAAATAAAAAACTGTGTTCTTTTCTGCTGGTTTTTCAACAGTTCTGAAGCTACTGGGAAACACGTGTTTTAGAAAGCACAGCATAATAAGGATTCTTCTGTACTTTTTATGAACCATTTACATGAACAGTTTATAATTAAGTTATTGGTACAGTAATAACTTAAATCAAAAAATCCGATTTTAAAAACGTTTACACCATTACATTCAACGTTACACCTAAAATCTCACGGAACCCGTTATTCATAACTCACAAACTAATTCTAGCAGGAATGGTTTTACGAGCCCCCATAAATCGTCTTAACCGTTGTTTTAAGGGAGGTTCTCACCCTCCTTTTTCGTCTAAAACGTTTTACAGTTGCTAGTAAAACGTATGAGCTTTAGAACACGACTGATATTAATTTCTAGGATTTACGCGGTTTTAGTATGAATTTGATTGATAACGTAATTTTCCCGTGAGACTATAGAATAAATTGTTTAGATAGTAAGTATATATGTATAGTTTATTAGTTTAGCAAACTCCTGTACCAAAATAAAACTGCGCATCCATTGATTCCGCCAGAACTTAGTATTACACACATCCATACTTTCATACTAATATTATAAATGCGAAAGTCTGTCTGTCTGTCTTTCTGTCTGTCTGTCTGTCTGTTACGCTTTCACAGCCAAACCGCTGAACGGATTTTGATGAAATTTGGTATGAATATAGTCGAAAACCCGGGGTCAAACATAGACTACTTTTAGGCGAAGGCGGAGTTGCGGGAAAAGCTAGTATACTATAACTTTAGGCTTACAATATTAGTAAAATACAGACGCTAAAATCTTCAACTTCTGTAGAAAAACTAACATTTGAGAACTATTTGATCATCATTTTAGCCGCAATTAGTACACTGCTGGACATAGGCCTCTTATTTCCAAAATGACCGGGTGAAAGCGGCCTGCATCATCAACGTCCAAATGAATTTACAAAGAAAACTACTTGACCTACAAAGCTGAAATTATTAGAAATATTAGATTTAAGGACTTTTTCGAAATTCCGCGGGAACGAATCCCCAGGCAGCCACAGGGCCCACAGGTATACGTATCTCACTTTCAAGATATCGAAAATAAATTTTCCGAAGAGGAGAGATGATAGAAAACCCTTTAAGAAATTTCAGGAAAAAGCCCGTATTTACAGGAATAGGTACAATAAATAACGGGTGCCCCACATCTTCCCAGCTTCCACAATAGCCAAATTATTCTGTCATGTCGTGACAAATGGCCAAATGTCTTTTATGTTTATTGCAATGGACTGTGATAGTAAGTTGTTTGTAATAAACTTTACATTACGGAAGATCATTGAATGAAATACAAGTCATATAAAATGTACAGACAGGGGCAGATAAACCTAAACCTCCGGCTACTGCGGAAAGTACGGTATAGGGGTCGCGTTTATATGCCCTTGACTATACAAGTAAATTGAGAAAATCTTTTGCGTGCGACTTCACAACTGAACAGCACTTTTTTTTCGGGATATAAGGTACTCTATATCCTAAGGATCGGTTCATGGTACAAAGTCTGGTGATGGACAGACAGATAACGGACGTTTTTACTCTTTGGATACGGAACTCTAAAAAGTATCAAGTGACAAGATAACCTCATTGACACAAAAAGCATTCGTGTAATGCCAAATTCGTAGATATGGCAGAGTAAGCACGTACACTAGGCTCGGGCCCACAAAGAGCATTTGGGTAAATACTAAATTACTTTGACTGTTATTTTCAGAATGAGCTACAGGACATTTTGTATGGTTGTTTGTAAACGTATTATGCGTATTATAAATGATTTTTATCCCAGCGTAAGACTCAGTGTTATTATAGTCCCCATGGAAATGTGAATAAACCGGCACGAAAAAATATGAGTCCGGATCTTTAACTAGATCCCTACCAAATTTTATCGAATTTTTTTCAATGGTTTAGCCGTGAAAGCGTAACAGACAGATAGAAGGATGGACAGACACTTTCGCATTTTTTTACAACTTAGTAGGCAAACAGGCACGCTGTTGGTATGTGGTTTGGTTACAGCAACCTATGGACGCCTGCAATACAGGAAGTATCAGTATTTATAATCCATACTTCCATATCTATACTAATATTATAAATGCGAAAGTCTGTCCGTCTATCTGTCTGTCTGTTACGCTTTCACGGCCAAACCGCTAAACGGATTTTGATGAAATTTGGTATGAATATAGTTGAAGACTTGAGGTCAAACATAGGCTACTTTTTGACGCAGGTGGAGCTGCGGGAAACAGCTAGTATTATAATATACGTATGGATCGCGATTCAATAGTCGATTTACTAAATCTACTGTAATATGTAATCCAGTAACTTTGTCGCCTGAAAGTATGAAAACTTTGAAAGGCTTTATCTCGGAAACTATTGGGTCTACAGAGATAATTCTAGTATCATATTCTAGCAAATTTAGTCTTCTCTAAAAACGTCCTAAGAAAGTTTTTTTCAAAAACTAGTCCTTTAGGGTTATAATCACCAAAATTAAAAAAAAAAAACATATTTTCGCGGTTTTTTCGTATTTTGACAAAGTTGCGTTCGGCGCTCGAGGTCACAAACTTGGATTATTCATCATCATAAACAAGTCTGCAAAAAATAAGAACTACCAAATTTCACGCATACTGTGATGTATAAAGTTACTGGACTAATGATCGACTAGGAGCAACTGCCGCCTGACCTCAGTGTAACCATTTTTACATAAAAACCAGACAGAAAAGTCAGGATCGGATAGATTTTGTATACGAACTAAGTAATAGTGACTAGTTTTAGTACCTACTCAATTTTCATAATGAAAATTTAACTCATTACATTCATTAGAGGGCTCGAATTCAGTACATTTGAAGCCTAATCTTGCTAATGGATGTTTGTTAAATTTTATCTTAGTCTTTGAGTTTTGAGATTACACGAAATGAGATTTAATAATTTTGGCAACATTTCCCCTGAACTCGGGTCTATGTAATTAAACAAATATTGCTTTTAAGGGTTGTTTAGCTCTACGCGGCTCCTACTTAAAATGTTATGTTACGACATTTTGGATATACGATTACTCTAAAAAAAAATTTTAATCGATTGCTTGAAGGCGACAGATAAAGGCGAACATGACGAAATTAATAGCAAAGGAACATATACAAACTAATTGAAAGTAGGTAGTTTGTTGACCAACGCTTGTTAACTACTATCTTCCTACTAAAGATGCTACTAGAAAAACGGTAGGAAGAAGAAGAAGTACTTTTAGTATACATATTTACTTTTTATGAGAAATCTAAAAGTTTTCTCAGTCCAAAATATAAGCATATCCAGAACGATCCCGAAGGAATACATCATCATAAAAACAATTTACTAACAAAATCTATCCTATTTCGTCTGACCCACATTCACCTTCCCAAAAAATAGCTTCGATTAGATCCACGATTCCCCATTCTTAAACACGATAGCTGTATTTATGATACGATATCGGATACGATCGCTTGACCTGTAAGGCTTCACGTTGATTCTTAATCCGATTTTGATATTCTGCGAGAATATATTCCATGGATACATTTTCCTGAAGCCTAATTATATGAAGTTGTGGCTATGCCGAGTCAATACTAATGTAATAAATAAAATAGTTAATAAATGTGTCTTGTAACTACTGATCGATTTAAAAAAAATAAGTATTTTTTCATTTAAAACTCTTGGGAAAGTTTTAGTACCACAAATTACAATACAATACAATACAAAAACTCTTTATTGCACAACAAGGATACATTGTTAAATACGAGCAATTACAAGAAAAATAACCTTGCGCAAAGGCGGCCTTATCGCAATAGCAATTTCTTCCAGGCAACCTTACGGAAAATTGAGTAAAGATATTAAAGATTGTGCGCGGTAGGTGTCAAAAAGAATTACCTTTGAACCTTGACTGGTGAAACTGCAGAACATACTCGTAGCTAGTGCCAGGATTTTGTTGGTGTATTGGACAGTCACGTTGTTATTAAATATGATGTAGTCTAATATATTTTACCTAAATGAAAAAGATTATGTTTTTCGAATGAACCGCGCCCATCGGTTTAACAGGAATGGCAACCACGAACAGGCAAGTTCATTCGAAATCCACCGTCCCGATAGTCAGAAGACCTGAAGGAGGCCTATGGCCTATGTCTATGTGTTTTTCGATCTTTTGAATATGTTTATCTATTTATTTATTGTTTGTCGCTCTTTCTAACGTAATCAATTGAAATTACCTAAATCCAAAGACTGTGGGATGAAGAGCATTCGTGTCAACGCATACCGGAACAGATTCGGGCGCGAACAGGAATGGCTACCATTTTAATGAAATTCCTCTCTCCCCGATCCATATCTTCGCATGAAGCCGAGTGAACACCGAACTTAATAAATTCCAAAAACTGTCCTAAAAAAAACTTCCAGCATTCAAGAATCCAAATAACTTTTAATAATGAGACTTGAATGAAAGTTGAGGATGGATGTGACTATATAATAAAGTATTTTTTTGATGTACTAATAAACAATGGAACGTTATTTCGGAGATATTTTTGTTATGTAACAACTTTTCTGTAAATTAATTTATTGTGTTCGTCTACATTTTTCAGATGCCTACTGATTCTCTCTTAGTTCCATGTTAATACGGAATAATCTACATAATTCAAGACCCACTATTCGATAAAGTCGCATAATTCCTATACATTATTTATTTTTGGACATTATATATTTTTGGAATTTATTACATACCTTTTCCCTCGGCTTTGCCCGCGTGAAAAAGTATCCTATGTTTGACACCGGGTCTTCAAATATACCATGTTTTATCAAAACCGGTTCTAAGGTTTACCCGGGAAAGAACAAAAGACAGACTTTCGCATTTATGATATTAAGTATGGATATGGTTATTTTATATGATATGGATATCTCCATCAAAATAATTATGTACCATGACGAGGTTGTATATAAATTCGTGTGAAAGATAACGATGGATAGAATCTTTTGCCATAGAACTGCTACATTTCTGTTCAAACACAATAATGCAAGACAAGAACTCAGTAGTTTGACAGTACAGAATGAGCAAACAGCAGTCTACCAACAACAGTTTCTAACGCAATTTGACTAAAGAATGGACCTAGTTGTACCGTATTTTCTAATACTGTGCGAATCGAGGCATAATTTACAACAGAATACGAGTGCAAACACGACATTTTCTAGAAAGTTCAGCTCCAAAAGCAGACTACTTTGGCCTTTGTTTCCAATATAGTAAGTATACATAATATATGCAGATTCGTGTATCAAATAATGTTTTTTGTTGCATCCTTGTACTGTAGATTAGCGCTTATAGATGTCGCATTGCATGACAATTAGTTCCAATTTCACAGTTCACAAAGTCCATGTGTCGATACATAATTTACGGTTAGATAATAAAATAAGTAAATTGAAGAATAAAATATAACTTTAATTGCGTTTGCAAAAGATTTACAAAAGTTACACATTAATTGCCCCTTATACAACACAAGCCGTTCCCCGCAGCTCCGCCTGCGCCAAAAAGTAGCCTATATTTGACCCCGGGACTTCAACTAAATTCATACCAAATTTCATCAAAATCCGTTCAGCGGTTTGGCCGTGAAAGCGTAACAGACAGATAGACAGACAGACAAACTTTCGCATTTATAATATTAGTATGGATTTATAGCATACAAATTTGACATATGAAAAATACAACTTGTATTCAAAGTAGGCAAGTATTTATTTATTTATTTATTCTGGCAACAACTTATTCTATTTTTACAGGTAAGAAGCAATAGTTGTTCGGAAATTTAATTTTTCATCCACTGTATTCCTGAGATTGGTAATTATATTAGAAGTACTCCTATTCTAATTTTATATACGAGTACTATCATGCAACTACACTAGTATTTAAATAGATAGGTAAAGTATGACCCTTCTTCAATAGATAGGTACTTGTACCTTTCAAAGCGCCTAAGCTTTTCATATTGTCGATAAAGCTTCACGAAGGCTATCGTTAATTTCTCTACTGAAGCAAGGTTGCACTAGAGGTTAATATTTTCTTTTTGCTTATTTATCAAGGCAGTTGTATATCCCTACCTCAGTATTGCTGAACCGCTTACGACCACTAACGTCAAAATATTTTCATAATTTTCATTTACATATTCATTTGTAGGTACTTACTTTTTCCAGTATACTGTATATTCTTTCACTATTCCTCAGAGAATTTCGAGAAATCACTATACGACTTTTTGAAGCGAAAATCCTCCATACCAAAGTCTGAATATTTTACAGTATAAATTTCACATTCGCTTACTATTTCCCGCTTGAAGCAGCGATCTGTACAACCTAGAATTAAAGTTTTTATCTTGAACGTTGTTTCCGTTTATATTTCAGTGGGAATTCGCTGGCCGAGCAACTTTAGTGGTGTACTGTACACAAGTTTCGAGGCAGCGTTCTGCTGGTGTATTTCAGTGGTGAATCTGGTGCTCTGTTTGTTTGTTGTTGCTTACTCTAAATATTGTTACCGTTTTGTGAGGTCTGAGAAAATGTGAGAATCGTTTCAACTAGCTTCATTGATAATTTGTTCAATGGAAGCTTTGTCAAAGACGTTCGAACTAAATACCTTATTTACTATTTATGTAATTTTTGTTTAAACAGCTTATCAAGTAAAATTAATTGATATTGTTTAATTTATTACCCTAAGCTTAGAACTTATTAGAATTTTTCCTATAATTATTTTTTACCGCTTCTCTTTTAAAGTGCGCAAGAAAAAAATCGAGCTTTACTAATTTTTACCTTAGAAATTTTATTTTTAGAAATCCTTTCATCTGAAATTTCATCACTTGTTCACTTATGTTAACACCATGTCTAACACCTTTTTCAATAAAGATATCGATTAAATTTAACTTTTAGGTCGAATAAATTATTATTTTATCAAAATATATTATTTAATTCAAATGTATGATAATTTGCTCGTTTCATTGTTTTATTTTGGACGGAACTCCATTATCATCGTGAAAACTCCCGACAAAACCAACAATAGAACTGAGAACAAAAGGGTTTTTCTAAATTTTATCCATCCAACCATCTGTTTATAAAAAACTTTTCTACTTAGAAGTTGGTTAATTTGTTAACATAAAGTTAAATGATATTGCAAGACCGCTATATCATCATTCTGTCGTAAATCTCGGTTGGGGCTATTATAAAAAAAACTTCAATCTCTTGTATAAAGTTTTGTGTTAAGTGAGTAAAGCACATTTTTGTATTTTTTCTATGGAATATTAGATTGACATTTACATCCAGATCCAGATTCCACACTAATATTATAAATGCGAAAGTCTATCTTTCTGTTACGTTCTATTCACAGCCAAACCACTGAACGGATTTCGACGAAATTTAGAATGAATATAATTAAAGACCCAGGGTCAAACATAGGCTACTTTTTAAAGCAGTCGGAGCTGTGGGAAACGGCTAGTAATGAACTAATGATATAAAACAATAAACTTCAGCTTTCAAGGATTACTCGATTACAAATTTGATATGCATATAGTTAAAGACCCGGGGTCAAACAAAGGCTACTTTTTTTCAAAAATCACCAATCAAGGGATGTTCGGGTAAAGCTATAAATTAATTTCTTTATAGATTATTTACTTACTAAGAAGGCGCAGCGACCCAAAGTGAGTCTTCGGCTCCGATAATAAGGATCTCCACTTCGATCTATCCTGCGCCATCTCCTGCCAGATCGTCTTTATAGATTATGCTCCCAAAATTCCCAATTTTAATAAACTTGAACAAAAATGTTTGTAATTATAAAATCATGATGCTCTTTACGGCCCCAAGAGGGCGCCACGCCCGTACTCCAAGAAAATTACCACGAAACAGATCCGGCGTAATAACAGGGAAATCTCAGTAACCTGCGGAATTCATTACTAATATGCGGATTTGAGGGTTCCGCGAAGGTGTGCTTAGCGCGCCTAAATTTATTATTCACGAAATGTTGTTGCAATATTATTATACGGAAGCGGGGCTTGTATGTCTTCGAACTTATTTATGTTTCTTTTAGGATAATTTGATATAATGAAAATAACAGTTTTGTTAATTTGATGAAAATTTATATTTGAATGTTTATTGCATCTACAATAATGTTGCTTAGAATGGTTTCAAATAAATTTTCACGGAACCAAAGATACGAGCAGTCTATTTTTTTTCAAACCATTTTTTCAAAAACTTTTAGACGCACTCTGATTTTTTTACAAAAGTTACCTTAGAATTACTTAAATTGTATTTCTACTGGCTCTTCCACAATTCGTAGACAATTTCGTAGCATTTTTCGTAGCACTTCTACGAGCGCATCTACGAAAAGTTAAGACAAAAATAACAATGTAATTTCACATATTTACTTTACAAATCCACTGTTGTTTCCGCAAATATTCCAACGTGAAATAGCAATCAACCATTGCGTGGTTACCACTCCAAATATACAGGCATATGCGTTGTTAATTAATCCAACAACGTAAATTAAGCTCTGTTGCCGAAATAATATGGTTTCAATGACATTATTCTGTTCTAAAACCTACTCTAAACCGCATTTTGCCATCAGCAATAGCACGTTGTTTTAGTATTGATAAAATAACAAGAATCATTTGAATTTGAACTGTATTTCTTTGGAATTAAAAATATATCCGCGTTGTGCAAAATATTGGTATACATTATGTATGTATCATAATGTCAAAAATAAGTATATGATAGAAATATTCAGATTTAAGTCACATTCTTTATTATTTATTCAAATTCAGAATTCAAATTCTTTATTTGCGTAATGCAAATAGAATTACCGCTCTTTGTGGTATTGTTTAGCCCAGTAGTTCCCAAACTTATTTTTCTCGTGGACCACTTTCAAAATTTTACTGGTTTCGGTGGACCCCCTGCTGCTACATTTCTACCACATTCTTAAAGTCGCCAAAAAATAAAAATTGTGTCACTTCTGAGTTCTGTCCCTATATTTCGATATGTAAAATAAAAACGAAAAATGGTACATTTTATATCACTTTATTTATTAAAAGAATAGAATTACAAGAAAAAAATATTAAGGTAATATAGGTTCAGGTCATAATTTTAATTAATGGGAAGGATGTATCTGATGGAGTGTCAGCAAACGATCAATGTTTGGCTTTATTTTTGTGAGCAATAACCGCAAATCCCCCCGCTCTGTGATGTTTAATTTGCTCCTTTTTTTTGTTAAGAGGTTTGTAACGGCACTAAAACTCCTTTCGACAAGATATGACGAGGGAAAAGCTATTAAAAATTTCCTTGCGATTTCCCACAGTCCAGGATATTTTTCGGGTATTTCTGCTTGCAGCCAAAATGTTGGGTAGCCTTTTCTAAATTTCACCTTCAGCTCCTCATTAGTGCTTAGCTCGAGCAGCTCCTCTTGTAATACAACATTGGCCACTTCCGTTTCATCAAATGGATTTATTATCCATGGTGGTATATCCATCGTCAGTATATCTTCAAACCTGGTTTTGAAGTCATCATGCAGGGCACTTAAATGTTGACTGTAGGTATGGATATCCTCATCAATACATTCTACCTGCGACAAGTTTGGAAATTGAGAGAATTCGCGCCGACTAATGTTTTGCTTCATAAATTTCAATTTCCCAAGAAAAGCCGAATTTATCCCCTTTGTTTTTATTAAATTCAGGCTGTCCCCTTGTAACTGCAAGTTAATATCATTAAATTTTTTAAACAAATCTGTCAAATACGCAATGTCTGCTTTGAATTTGATCAAGTTTTCTTTTAAATCTGGATCTCTACTTTCTAAGAACTCTAATATGGAATCGAAAACAGAGTAAAATCTCGTTAAGCATGCACCTTTCGACAACCAGCGTACTTCAGTATGTAAGAGCAGTCGTTGGAAGTCTTCATCATTTTCGTCGCACAATTGAGCAAATAAACGTGTATTCAATGCATTGCTTCTGATTTTGTTGACAGCTTTTATTACAAAATGAAGAGATTGGTTCAACCTGTCACTTAAATGTTTTGCCACAAGTTGTTGTCGGTGGATTACGCAATGAATAGCTGTAAGTCCTGGTATAATTCTTTTGAGATGACTTATAAACCCACGATATCGCCCGACCATTGCAGGAGCTCCGTCTGTTGCCACTGAAATAATGTTTGTAAATGGGATCGATTTTTCCGTAAAAAAATTACTCAGGACATTAAATATTGATTCGCCTTTAGTGTCAGTCTCCAAAGTTCTGGCAAATAGCAATTCTTCGTGAATTTCTTCCTCAACAATAAATCGGACATATGCCAATAGTAATGCTTCATTACTGGGTAACGTTGACTCGTCCAGTTGTATAGAAAAATGAGTTTTTTGCAGATGATTGCACAAAAAGCTTTCGATATCAGAGCTCATTTCATCAATGCGTCTTTGTACAGTATTGTTACTTAATGGAATTCTTTTTAGTACGTCAAATGGAGATTTGTGCAAAACAGTTTTTAAAACCTCTTCAACAGCGGGTAAAATTAATTGTTCTCCGATAGTGTGCGGTTTTCCAGATTTTGCTATAAGTAATGAGATATTGTAAGATGCCCGCAAGCCATCATCGTTACTTTGAGATGTTGAAGCGAACATACTGTGCATGGTGGGTCTCTTTCCATATTTTTCTTTCAATGTTTGAAAATATTTTAAATCTTTACCTATTTTATCAGTATGACACCTTTTTAGATGATCTTCGAGCTTTGATGGTTTCATAGAGTCATTGCTCAAAACTTTGTTGCATAATAGGCACATGGGCAATTGTTTGTCTGCCTCTGATGGAACAAAACCATATTTCAAATAATCGACACTATATTGTCGACATTTTTTCTTTGCTGTAGCCATGTTTCGTGTCAGTTACCTTACCTGTAAAAAAAATGTTTTAGTAACCAAGTTTTTTTCTGAATATAGGTATCACACCGCAGCCTTTGTCAGCACGCGGAAATAGAATTACGGCTTGTAAAGGGACCAACTAATAAACCGCTGAGACAAATACAAACGTTTTCACAAAACGGTATCAATTTTAAAGTACATAATTTACCACTAATTTTTAATAGTATAAATAAAAATTAGTGTACTCAGTATCGAATACTGATCATATTTGTGTAGGAAAAAATAAACGTCGAAATCCCAAAATTGTCCATAAAAACGATAACTAACATTTTATTAAATCAATGAGTTCACGCGCTCCGTGTATTTGCGTATTTTTTGTCTGCGGCTTCATTGTTAAAACGTGACAAACAGGCATCGAAGTTCAAGCCCCGCCCTTTTCCCGTCGCCCGCGCACCGCTCGCTCTTTCCGAAAAGGAATAGTTTTGATAAAATAGTTACTTCAAAATCAATTTAACATGATTATGAAATTACTGTTTTATAAAATTAGTAGTTATTTGCAAGAAAAATTACAAAATTAATTGCTCTGCAATATTGCTTATTCGGCCTTTTTAGAGAGGCAGTGCTTCTCTCGTGAAAAAACAATTGAATAAAACGTGCTGTGTTTGTCTTCAAATCGAAAGAGGACAATTAAAATATCTTTAGTTACTAAGTTACCTATCTATACAGGCCGTTGTGATCAACCGACTAGTACACGTAAACAAAATACTTAAGTACTATAACAAAAAAAGGTAGGTTACTTACTTTTCTCCGGCACTAGCAAACACAGATATAAATTTTCTCACAACTTTTTTCCAAATTCCGCCTTGTTTTCGAAATTCCGGAAACAAATGAATGCGTTTGGTTGCCTTTGGCATCAAGTATTTATAGTGTTGATCAAGTTCATGTCTGAACAAGCATTAAGCATTGTCGGGCGGATAGCGCTTTGCAAGTCTGTACACGAAATTGTACGTAATATCGAATACACAAGTTTGGACAAGTAACAGTCGCTTGCCTTATTAAAATATTATCTGCTTAGATAGGTACTTAAAACAATGTAGGTAGGCCCTTATAAAAACTATGCTTACATTTTTGCTCTTTACTATCAAAAGCAGATAAATTTTCGTGGACCCCCATTAACATCTTATGGACCCCCATTTTTTGTTCACGCCTACGTAGACCCCCAGCAAGTCTCCCGTGGACCCCTGGGGGTCCACCTGGACCACTTTGGGAATCACTGGTTTAGCCCAACATGTTCGTAGTGATAATTCATGTCAAGTCACGGCTAGCGTGGACTGACTTGGATAGGACACCAAAAGTTTTAGCTGTGATAGGTAGTCCATATAGGTCGGTTGCTGTGTAGAAACTGTTACCAGTGTAGATATTATTATAGGTAACAGTTTCTACATAGCAACCAGAATGGTTGTGTGGGAGGTAGGTACTGTTATAGGTAAATGGCAGAATTGGAAAATGTCATTTTTCAAAACTGCCAGATATTTCAGGCTACCTAAAGGCATCTGACAAAGCCAAAGAGCATCGAAACCGTAAAGCAAAACGTTCCTTTCTTAATGGATTATCCCCAATGCTTACAACAGCCTTCAAAAAGGGCGTGAAAAAAGTTCTACACGGTCGGAAACGCGATCGTTACATCCCAGATTTTGCAGGCGTTCAAAGGCTATTGCAGGCAAAGGCACTTGCCATCAAGTGGGCCATACGCCTGTTTGCCTTCTTAATTGTATGAAAAGAAAATGGACAAAGCCTAATGTTTTAACGACTACAATCTATCAATAACATCCGGTATTCAGAAGCACTGAAGCGTACACGTGATCTATGTGTGTGTGTGTATGTATTTCTGTAATCCGTACTGTATGTTGGAGTGACGTGGCATTTAATATGACCGCTCTAAGTGATTATTATGCGTATATGGTAGGGTTGTTATGGCGGCCATTATGACGGCGAAGGGGTAGATAATAAAATATATGTAGTAATCTTTGTGGCGGCAGGGTTTGTAAATGACTAGGCTTTGTCATTCATTTTTGTGAAAGTTTTACCTCTATGATGGCTGCTGATCGGTTTAAGAACAAAATTCCTAACTGACGATTCGGTGGATGATTTGAGTGAACTGTTAGAATCGTATTAATTTATACATATAAATAATTATAGAACGAGTTAGGCTGAAGAGTCAGCGACCTCCGATGTCTTTTTGTTTTCCCCCAATAAAATACTAAATATATTTTTATATCCAATGTATTGTGTCTACAGCCGCACTCAGAGTCGTTAATGACCGTAAAAGCAAATTCTTAAAATTCAAATATAAACTCTACCGTAGAGGGATTTTTTTACATTTATACTCGTTACTAGATAAACAACTCCTTAGTATAGATTCGAAAATTCTCTTTCCGAGGGAGTAGATTTTATTTGATTTTGAAGCCCATATTTAAGATCTACTTTGAATTTAAATTTGTTTGAATTTAAAGCTCGTGTTAAAGATCTACTTTGTTTAAAGGTTTATTATAGTACTGGTGATTTTCTTAATGACGGGAATGTTGAACTTAAGCTTGGTGCAAAGTCCTCCAAATTGACATATTAATAGGTATTCAGTTTTTATATATGACATTTTTTTTAAATTTTTTTTTCAGTGTTTATTTAATTTAAATAATTTGAAATCACAATGTTGACAAACATGTGAATTTGTTCATTTAACTGGTTAATTAAGAAAAGTTTTTTTCTTCTGTCATTAACGACTCTGTATGCGTGCGCCGGTAAGTTTTAAAGCGTGTCATCTAGGCAGGACCAACCACCCGTGGAAACTTAGCTTTTATTTGAGCAAACGATTGGATTCTCAATAGCCTGCCGCATTGATACCGCAATGCACTGGCAAACAAAGCCAAATGGTTTTATTGGCTTGGAGGATCGTAAGCTCTGACCATGAAAGTGGTTTTACTCAAATATCGTACTAGTTGTTTCCCGCAGCTCCGCCTGCGTCGAAACGTAGCCTATGTTTGACTCCGGGTCTGGCCGTGAAAGTGTAACAGACAGACGGGCTTTCGCACTTATAAAATTAATATGCATTATATAACTAGTACCCATACAATATTTTTTGAAGCCATTTCCCAAACATTTTTACTTTTTTATTTGAAAACCATGATTTTTTTCTCTCAACGGTTGATTGGTGGAGAACGCTCTTGGCATTCAGTTCGCCTAATAGTATTTTGCCCACTTAGCTATTACAGTAAAAAATAACAGTTTCTTTTTACTAAGCATGTATTATGCTTATTATATTAATATTACTTTTCTTATTTTAAAGTATAAATCAAAAGCCAAATAGATTTTACATCAAGAATAACAGCGAAATAATAATTGTCTTGAAATTCTGTTGATTTGTTCTGTTTTGACAATTAAATGAATGTTGTTTGAACCACTTTATCTACAAATTCGTCTTCATTATAACAAGACAGCATTTCAGCAGATCAAAGCTAATATTTTCTATTATTTTATTGAATGCATTTGAAAGGTTCTCATTAGCAAAAAGCCAATGTTCTTTGTTAGGATACCACAGATAAAAAAGCATGTTCTACTTTTTTTTCTTTAGAGAAACGAAAGGGTTGCTTGAGAAATAATGAAGCGGCGAATGCTGGCTGGAAATTGTCTCTCCTGTTTTCTATTATGCAAGCATGTGTGTGTCGGCCTCGTGTCATAGATAAAAGGGCACGAAGAAAAGTGCGGCTTGTCTGTGGTAAAAATATGGCGCGTTAAAGCGAAAATAAGATACGAATTTTTATTGGAAGCTCGACACGACAAAGTGAGTTTTGCTATCATATTGTGTATTTGGTATACCTTAAACAAAGCAGATATTTTGCGAATTATGTTTTAAATCGTGAACCTTGTTTTTAAGCAAAAAAAAGCACCATTATAAAGTGGTGATAGCATGATGATAAATAGGTAACCATATGCACATTTGTATGTAGAGATGCCCGAGTCCACGTATAACTATACGGAAAAAAAATTAGTTGCAAAAATATAGAGTTACGTTTTATTATAAACTTTCCCACAGTTTTTAGGAGTAATTACTGTCACCCCACACTGGTAGGCCCAACATGATTAACGACAGGCACAACCCCTGAATTTTCAATTGAAAATAAAACCAGGCTAACCTAGTTAGTAGTAAGCCTAGATTTAAGGCTATGTTTAAATCGAATCATTGAAATAAAATATACATCGACCATCCTTGGCTAACTGATACAATCTTCACTACAGCAATAAATACCAACATTCTAAGAGCTATTTTGGTTAATTCGAAACCCTACTAAACCCTACTCACACGAAGCTAAACGTCAAACATAGAATCTCAAACTATCCCGATTCCATGAAACAAAGTGTAGTAATATAGCTAGGAGACTTTACGGTAAACTAAAAAAAACACAAAAGGATATCTATACTTCTATACTATCTATACTAATATTATAAATGCGAAAGTCTGTCTGTCTTTCTGTCTGTCTGTCTGTCTGTTACGTTTGGTATGAATATAGTTGAAGACCCGGGGTCAAACATAGGCTACTTTTTGACGCAGGCGGAGCTGCGGGAAACAGCTAGTATTCTTTAAAACAAAATAGTTTTGGTTGTTCTTTTGACATAGGCGATATAAGTTTTTCGCATCTCTATGTTTCAGCATATATTTAAAAAAAAATTAATAACAATACATTTGATATCTGTAGGTACATATTTTTGTTTGTTTAATGACAACGTATTCGAATGAACTAAAATCTATTCATGTAAAATGTTTAGAGTTTCGCTATAGTTTTTATATTCGTTATAAGCATAATTAGGTACCTAAATTTAAAAGAGTAATCTGATTACCTTTACCTAATTAAAGAAAAATATGACCAATATTATGACCTGTATTATTTATCTTTGCCCCGAACACAATCTGATCTGATCATGTATTTGTCAAACCTCGTTTTACAAGCTTAAACAGCAAACATTTATTTATTTATTGAAATCACAAAAACATCTTTTTCAAACATTTGCCAAACATTCATTGATTGACAGATCCCTGAATCGCAATAAATGAAATTAGAGATTTATTTTTCCACCACAACAGTTGCATACAAATTATAACACAAACGTACTTATCTGTTGATTAAGTATGAATTTCTTATGGTATTTCAGTAGCTTCTTACCATTACGCCGCAAAGACAGGTGTGCTATTATTTAGCCACGTCATTATTATGTAAAATATTTATTAGAATATTTATTTGTTCATTTGCTTCACAACTAGGCGGGTTTGATGCTAAGAGCAAAAGAAACGTAAAAAATTTAATACAGAAAAAGAATTGTTTTTTGTTCGAATTTAAGTACTTTTTTTAATTCGCATTTTTTAGTATTATAATCTTTTATTTAACTTTTATTCTTTTTTTTTACAATTTTAAATATTACTTATAATCGGTATAAAAACCAATATTTAAAAATATATAAAAACGGGGTTATTATATTATTATAATCTTTATTTATTCTAATTTCTTTGTAAATATATTTTTAAATATTAACAAAACAAAAACATTTAAAAATATATAAAAAAGGAGGCACCCATCAGCAGCGGAGTCAAGACCCAAGCTGCCGGTGGTCAGGGCTCCAAAGTGAGGAACCTCCTCACAATTCGTGCCGTGTTAAGGATGACCGCCTTCTGTATCCGACCCTTGATCCAACCACCTAGCGAGAGCCTAACTAGGTATTGATTTAGACTCTTCGCTATTAGGCCGTTCGCAGATACTACTATCGGCAGGCACAATGCTAGTCGAATCAACATCCCACATGGCGGTAACCTCGTTGGCCAAGTCTAGATATTTTGACAATTTATCTTTCTCGGCCTTAACGAGATTCTCGTCATGCGGGATGGTAATATCAACGAGCACTGCACGGCGCTGTGATCGATCGACCAACTATTATTATTAACATATTATTATTAACATATTATTATTAACATATTATTATTAATATTTTTACGTTATATATTTAACTGTGCATTAAACTTTAAAAATAATTTATGCGCGAGGTCAATAGTCAACTCATAAATACATGGAGAAGCAGAATGTGTGTTGATTGAAGTCCGTTTCTAAACTTGCAGCTCGGGGGATCATGGCATCACATACTGAATTCATAGTTACAATAGTAAGTAAATTCTGTTCAGTCTTTATTTTGTAACAGTACCTCATCTGCTAAAACGCCAGGGACATCGCATTGACTATGTATGATAGTTCACGGACTAGCATTGCGTGAAGTAGGGATATTTCAGGTTAAGCCCAATGTTTGGGTTAGATATAATATATAAAAGTAGTGCATTATATTAATATTACTTTCTCTAGCTTTTTTTTTTCAGAAATCAGCAAAAGTTGCATACATTCCTTATGTTTGTCATATCAGAAATGTTTCGTATCATTTTAGTAGATTGTTTTCAAATATTTTGTCATAGGTGTTTTAGTTTTCCTGCCTTAATGTTTCGTATAAATGAGTAGTATATTTTCTGTACCTTAATAGTGTTGTATTAGTCATTATTAGTCAAATATTGCACTTAATTGGTCAATCCATGGAGTAATTATAAAGAGGAGATGCCTTAATAAGCGTTTTGTAAGAAAGCGTTTGTGAGGCTACACGGGGCGGAAGGCAGACGTGCGGGGTGCTTGGTTTCGGCCGTGGCTCCAATCATAGAGCACGAGCAACGACAAGCTCCGCCCACTGCAGTGTCGGCGAGGCGCCAATGAGCACGTCACTGCGCCATTTCAAACGGCATCTCCCCTTTATAATTACTCCATGGGTCAATCGACCATGTAACCCACTCGATATGAATGAATGACACTAAAGTTTTTACACGAGCGAAGCGCGTACTTAAAACTAAAGAATTGTAAATTTTAAGAAATATTAATGAAGTAGACAAATTGGCGACGTACAAGTCACTTTCGCATTTTTAATATTGGTTAGGATTGGGATAATCTTGTTCTGATAAATAACTGCAAATTAACGCCTCTGTTAATTGCATTTGTTGACTTTAGTCCTTGCAGTTAAATTAAGGGTTGTCTTCACTCCCCTTATTGACACAACAGAATGCCTGATGACAAACCATGACTAACCGGTGAACACATTTAGTCGATTGTTGTTCGAGGGTGGAAAGTAATTCGTTTACAGGTCCTTCTCGCTACACGGAAGGAAATGCAATAAATACTTCTTGTATAATGGTGGTGTTTATAATTATTGAGTTGATGTTTTGCAGTGTTATACTAAAAGCAAAAAATCGAGATCGTACAGTCGGGGGGCAATAAATGTGACCCATGGAGCAAATATTACTCCGTGATGTGACTCTTACCATATTTACCGTAATTATCGACGCGGTCAGGTTTATCATAATTAAACTGATTTAAATAAAAGAGACTTAGTGGTTGCACTTTACTTCAAAACATTTGTCACTCTTTCTAGTTTTGTTTTTGACGGCTTTTGACCCGAAGCTTTGTACTTATACAAAGGTAGTTTGAATATTTGTTTGTTACGTCTTCGCGCTTCAGCTACTAAACCAATATTTTCGAAATTCCGCACACACATAGTACTGTTCTGACATAAGATACCTTTCAACTGGGAATTAGGTACCCACTAAAAGCACAGAATAGATAAAACTTTTTGAGAAAAGTACGCGTAAAAAGTACTGCTCCCGTGGAAATCAAGTGCGCTTAAGAAGCCGCAGGTAACAACGAGTGCTTTATAAGTATAAACACTATTAACATAATAACCTTTCAATAAATTCAGTGAAAGAACGAACGAGTGAGTTTGCAGATAAAAGTTGCGCTCCAATCCAGACTTCGCAAACTTTTTGTTGAGCTTATCCGACCTTAAATAACAAAAAGTCAACAAAGCTCCCCAAATGTCCGCGGCACGGGTCAAGTTATAAAAACTGTTTACGTTATGTTTGGAAAAACGGTATTAACATAAATATTAGGAGCCAAATTGTATATTGTATAAATTCTATATTTTAAAAGCGGAAAGCATCTTTGTTAGTTATTAAGTTTTTTTTGTAAATTCGCTTAAAGGGAATTTAACACGATCAAGGAGTATAAACGGCAGCCAAATTTATTTCATATCACACTCGGACAGAAAAAAAAAACAATTTAAGCATCCCGAAAAATGATAAATATAGGCACTTGGCGTTCCAAAGGCTTGTGCCCGCCATTGAGAAAAAGACTGAGATAAAACATATACTAGATACATTTAGATTAAGAGAAAATAAATCAGGACCTAGATATTTTCTTTTAAAGAAAACCCAATAACCTACTTGAACGCACACATGCTTTTAATTTTTTATTTTTATGTCACATTGTATGTTTTTATCCTTTTTTATGTGTATTTTTCTTTTTGGTGCCTAATAAATATATGTCTATGTTATGTCTATTTGAGCTTCGACGAAACATTTGGATTTAGAGCAAAAAGGTATTCAATAAATGAGTTTTGTTTTTCCTAAAAAAATAGAAAAGATTGACTTACCAAAAGTTACGAAAAAGTTTCTCGCAATTCAGAATTCCTTCCTAATCTACTCGTAAAGCTCTTATAAAGCAGCTTACTATCAGTAACTGTTACAGAATAGTCGGCAAGTGCCACAAAAACGTGGCCAAGTAACAATAAGGAGCTATTAACATCCACCGCAGTTTTCCGCGTATTGTTGGCGAAGTCTCGGAGACACAATGGAACTAGGATAATGGGCATAGACAATGCGTTAAACAGACGTTTGTTAGGTTTAACGTTGATTAAAATTCGACGATTCTTGTACATAGAGAAATAGTGATTTATCTTCAGTGTTCCGTTACGTTTGTACAAAAAAAATATTACCCATGGATATTACTTATTTGTAAACTGACATCTAAAATAATAATAATAAATAATTGATCCACTGCGTTCCCTTCCCAGTGCAGTCCGTCTCCGCAGGGCAGCTTGTGGCGAGCTGTTGGTGAGTGGCGACACCGCGGACCTAAGTGCTCCCAGGGGAGGCCGCAGTCCCTCGCCTCCGACCTTCCAAGGTCGGAGTGGACGCCGATGAGGGACAGGACCTCAACCTCTGGCTTGCCTAAGCCGGCCGACCAAAGTGGAGTCGCAAGAGCTATATGCTCGAGGGTGGAAGTGTATTGCACGCAATATATAATAATACAGAGAAACCCGCTCATGAGGCAACTCGCGATGGCGAAACCGGAGCCGCAACTCTCGGCACCCTTAGCCGCTCATTCCAATGTTGCCCCTCTGTTGCAAAACGCGGCGACTACTTGGGGGTGTCCGATTTCTATTGCAATAGGCCTGTTTAAATCCATCCAAACTTCATAACCATAACTCATTTTATTCTTTTCACTCATTACCAATAGTTCCTCCCAGCCCAGATTAGTTCATGGAAATGTTATCTATTAATATAGCCGAGGACGGGTTTAGGCAGGAGCACCACATGACATTAACTTCTCCAAAGGGCCTCTACGCGTTGGATCCACATCCCAGCGCAAGCCTCTCAAAGGACCGGGGCAACCCGTGAATCCGAAGCGGAGATACATAATAAATAATAATAAATCATTTATTCAGTTTTAGCAATTACAATTCTGTAATGTGATTAAGGATTCCCTTTAAGCGTGAAACACATTTATGTTAGGAACCCTTTCTCTTTTATCGTTTACATTCCTTAACAATACTAAATACTACGTAATATTTGAGATAGAAAAGAAAAATATTAGAAATTAAATTAAATTTGAAAAACAGATAGTGAATGGCAATTCATAGAAATTGGTTTGAAGCAAACATAAAGAATGTGCCGCATATGACTTGATGAACGTGAAATAAAACATTGAGAATAAACCATGCCAACCATAGAGGCAATTTAGACCCTTTGACCATCATCTTACGTATTTATTAGACAAATAATGCTAAATCCCACCACGATGTAAAATGATGAACCTAACCCTGAAGATGATGAAGATTTTTTACTTAATTACAATTTGATATTATTTGCTTTTAGCGCCATCTGTTAAGTCGTGTAGTAATTACTTGCTGTGCGACAGTGTCGCCACAAACACATAATTTAAATTTTGTACGCAAAAGTTTTCAACCGTTGATTTGGTATAATACCGGTATAAAACGGTTGTTTATTCGGTATTCTACCATTTTGGTTTAATACTGTGTTGAAAACCCATCACTAACCTCAACATTTTAAACAATTCATGTTTTACATATTTTCGAATATTCACATGACGATGAGGTTTTGTCAACGAACATCTAAACCGACAAACGTTCCTTTCTCAGTGGGTTTTGTCTCAGATTTACATCGCAATTGTAGGTTACATCCAACGGGTTCATCCCTTCCTGTACCAGAGGTGTGAGGTACACAGCTGGTAATCTGGTTAGAGACGCCACATAAATCCCTTTATAATAACCTCTCACGCCACCCAGCGGGACACGGGACTCTACAGGACTCCTGTTTACAGGATTAGGGATGCTACTGGTATAGATCTACACATCCACATTCATCCTTGCTAG
Source organism: Euzophera pinguis (assembly GCA_947363495.1). Lineage (NCBI taxonomy): Eukaryota > Metazoa > Arthropoda > Insecta > Lepidoptera > Pyralidae > Euzophera > Euzophera pinguis. Next base: position 4,844,045 of record OX376170.1, on the reverse strand, counting down.
TGTGATTTTCGTTAATATAACATGTATATGGCAATAACTGAAAATCAGTGTATTTTACATTTATTTCGGTATAAAACTTCACTGAGTTATGGCCTTTTTATCATGCTGCTTCACACAAAATTAATCGATAGTTTTAAGATGTACCTACTTCTATATTCGTATTTCATATGTTTTGTGTGTTAGTGTCAAACCAAATAAACGTTTTATTTATCTATCTATCTAAATTCTATGTTAAACCTCATAACTTTCTCAGCCGCATTCTGTTATAACATTTATATTAATCTGATATCTTATTAACTTGAATTACGTTCTGTAAACAGCCCTCCTTGATCCGAATTCTCCCTATTTCGCCATATTTCGTAAACTGAGGCCCGCTCTTTGACATTTAAGAAGGCAGAGTACGTCCAATTTGCAATAATGTACCAAATTTTAGCTTCGCCTCAAATGTAATATATTTTCTTACACCATTTTTGCCAGCGACGTAGATAAGAATGTACACAAAAAGGTATTACCGAGAAAACGTATCTGCAATTATTTTTATTTATTGTTTAATGAAAATTCGTTTAAGCATACTTACCTACATATTTTAAAGTTAAAATAAAAGATTATGATTAATATTCGAGGGTAGCATTAACAAATTGAGAGATAAGGAAGCAAAAAGGGGAAGCTTTTAACTAGCATGGTACTTCCCACGGAGTAATAAGCACTTTAGCTCACATAGCTATATAAAAGAAGTTCAAATCAATGTGCAATAAAAGAAAGTCAATTCACGAAATTTGATTGAGACTCAGATGAAGTCTATATAGAGAGGTTTCCATATCGACTACCGAGGGTCTAGCACTCATAAGCAGTATCTGTGGTAGTATATACAGAAGAAAATTAACCCTTGGCTTGGAATAAATGTCTGTATGCCTTAGCTGTAAGCTGAGGAGGCACCAAGAAAGCATTTTTGGTTGATAAAGTGTGAAGAAAGTAATGCGCAATACATCGTACAACATACATATCAACATCAACTATCCCGTCGGTCCCGGGCAAGTAATCGTTCCCTCGGGAGCCCACGTCACGCCGAACCGGGGAACCCCTGCTTATCCACCCTTCTTGTAAACAAATTAGAGGAAATACCACTCGCTGACTCATTTTATAAGGCTTGTTACTTTATTAGCTTGATTAAAAATATTAATTTTCAACACATTTGCTCATAAAGTAACTTTTATTTCATTGTAATTGGGTATTCTACTAATTTTATTTTTATCTTTCATATCAATATTTTTATTATCAGAAACAGAATTATGAAAGAATTATTCGTAATCCGTTCAAAAATAAATCTACACTATCTACACTAATATTATAAAGAGGAAAGATTTGTATTTTTGTGTGTATGTTTGTAATGAATAAACTCAAAAACTACTGTGCCGATTTCAAAAATTATTTCACCATTGGAAAGCTACATTCACCCTGAGTAACATAGGCTATAAACCGCAGGTGGAGCTGCGGAAAACGGCTAGTAAGTTATAAGCCTTTGAAATTCTGTGGAAGGGGAAACTGTCAAAAAACAAGAAAAAATCTTAAAATCGAATTACTGCCTTAATTAACAACCAATTTTGTTGTTGTTTTCAGAATCGGTTAGTTTTTAGTGTATATTTTGTTTAGTATAACAATATTAACTAAGTATGAATACAGTCAAGTAGCCTATTAGGCTATTAATGGGAATTGTAAACAACACGTTGTTTATATTATAATTGCACTTGTAAAGTAATGGTTTCCATGGTTACGGTACATTTTTTTAAATGTACGCCAAGAGGATTTTAAGTCTCAAACCAATTCAATGTTTTTGCAAAAAATAGAAACTATTTTAGCTTCCAAATGATAAATCAACACTGAATTTTATATTTGTATCTATTTTATTGAACATAAGCCGTATTGGACTACACATTTTTATTTGTGTAGAAAAATTAAGAAGGGTTTTGACTTGTATCCATGGCCGTAAGACCCATTGCTAAAAATAAATGACTGCCAGGGTCTGCTCTATCTGTATCAGTGGCGCCATTTTTAATCTATTTGTATTTAATTTACTATTAATAACAAATGTCGATTAAATTTACGGAAGAATACCTAAATTTGACTCCGCCAGATAAACATAACCAGGCGAATATCTATATACCGCCTCGTAAATAATGACCAACTTCGCACCCTTGTATCATAATCTACTATTATGTTACTGACATTTAAAAATAGAACTTCAAGTTTTTTTTATAGATTTTTTATTATTTATATTGTAGATATTATTCATTATTATTATTTGATGTTGATGCATTTCAAACTAATAAATACATTTATTTCTTTATTACAGTTTACTTCCTCCTGTTCTAATATTTTCTCATACCAATCTTATATATAAAATCAATTGCTGTTCGTTAGTCTCGCTAAAACTCGAGAACGGCTGGACCGATTTGGCTATTTTTGGTTTTGAATTATTTGTGGAAGTCCAGGGAAGGTTTAAAAGGATAATATTCGGAAGCGGTACGAAGTTTGCCGCTAGTTTGTCAGCTAGTTACATTATATTTAGGTAAAGAAAAGGTGTCCCTGTCTTTTGTTTTGGCGAATTTTAGCTTGCCGTAGTGTCTTTACTTTTTGTACACCTACTTATTGGTATGAATAGTCTACTTACCAATTTTCTTTTTGATTATTACATTATTTAAAAGTTTAGTTACCGTTGATAAAACTATTAAGATAAAGCTAACAATAAAATTATTAAATTTGTTTAAGAAACACAAAATATTTCTTTTATAATCGGTTACAAAACTTAGTTACATAAGCGGCCGAAAGCTCTTAACGTGACCAGTAGAAATCATCAATATCCTTTATGTACTACACAGATATCTGGGAAGCGCGACAAATTTAAGGAAGAATAGTAAAAATTTTACGTTCGCAATAAAATGGACATAAAACCGAGACCAGAAATGTAGCGTCAGCAACAAAAACTTAGTAAAATCTAAAATATTGGTCAAGTAATGTAATGACAATGGGTGACCAATATTGTTCACAATCTCGACTTTACAGCAGCTCTATTTTACTTGAACTTTTCTCAAGTTTCGTCTGCACTCTAGAGGATTATATTTTGCCTTTGTTACGTTTAAATACAGCAATATTAAAGTAACATTTAGTTGATCACATAATTTAAGCACCAGTTGTATGGATAGGTATTTGGACACAATCAAGTACTTAACCCTTCAAGTGTGCAGAATCGAGATTCAGTTAATGACAATGTAATTTTTATTGTTATCTAGTTTGCAGCAAGCGAAGGGTTTAGCAACTGCATCAGTAACTAATATTTAGTATTATGCAAGCTGAAATTCGTGTTTGATACCTGTACGGAGCAAAGGTTTAACTCAAACCTCAAAGACGAGTCTCATTCATTCGCAATCACACTCAACCCCCGACTCGTAAAAAGCCTTTTACACCAAAAAAAGTTTAAATTAGGCCAGCGTACACAGAAACACTGCCAAATGGAGTTTTCATTAAGCCTGGTACCAGGGCGACAGAGGCGAGCAGGAGTTAATTCGCGGTTACATTCCTTTCGCTTATTTTGTCTGCTGTGGCGAGATAAGGGCGCACTCCTATTTCATTCCTAATGGCTTAATAGCCCTTGGGGCGTGTGGGCACCAAGCTACGCAGTAAATAAATCGTTTGTGTACCTTATCTTGGAGATAAAAAATAAATAAAGGTAGCTTTTATCTGTCTAGAAAACAGCGTAACATTAAATTAAACTATTTTAATACGGTTTAATTTAATGTGTAACAATAGCGAAAGCATTAGAAATCATTAAGCGCAAGCTTGCTTAAAATCAATTAATCTCAATGAAATATGTTTGTCACTATTGGAAGATATATTTTATTTGGGTGGATTAGAAGTTCAGATTTTTCCTAAGAGTCTAATAATTGAATATTATGAAGAGAGATAGGGAGGTGTAAAAATAGATATTTCGACTTTAAAACTATTTAATATTGGAGCAATTACAGACACAAAGAGGAGATGCCGTTTTAATTGGCGCAGTGATGTGATCATTGGCGCCTCGTTAGTTTGTCATTGCTCGTGCTCCATGGTTGGAGCCACGGCCGAAACCAAGCACCCCGCACGTCTGCCTTCCGCCCCGTGTAGCCTCACAAATACTTTCTTACAAAACGCTTATTACGGCATCTCCTCTTTGTAATTGCTCCATGGTTACTACGTCTTTCGCAGAACTGAATATTCTGGGGCTCGCTTATTTAGACAGTCAATTAAAATCCACCTTGGGTCACTTAATATTCAGGCCGATAAATATTAGCCAGCGGAACAATTGTAAAAAAACGAATTAAACAATTTTACAGATTTATTGAATGAAAACTCGAAAATTACGAAACTAAAACAAATTTAAACACATAACACAAACTATTTTCACAGCTTTACAAGTTAAAAAGCGCTACGCGATACGTAATCTCAAAGCACCAGCGCGGGTCATGAAGCCTCATAAAAAACTGAATACGCTCATACATTTATGAGTTCTCGCTTTGGTCAGGGGTATCGCAGTCCCATAGTGGTCATACAAAATTTATAAAACCTGGTTTTATGCTGCAATAACCCGAAGTGCGAACTTACGTCATGTTTTTACTCCCTCGGGACTTTTGTTTGTAATTTTGGTAATGATAAACTTCTGAGAATACTGCCTTATGATAATAACTGCTTGTTATTAAAGCTGTATTGTGTTTTAATGTCTTTGAACCCATGCAAGTGATCCAATCTTTCGAATATTGAAATTATTTTGGCGAAGAGTGTTCATGGTCCTTGTCAAAATATCTACCTCTAGTATATAACTAACTATTGTCTGCCGTATTCCATGAAAACAGTACCTTTTTCTGGTATAAAATGTAACCTATTTCTTTGTCAATACTTTTAAAATGTGTAAGCGAAATTTCAGCAAGTTTTTTTTCAGATTAAGCGTGAAGAGGTAACAAACAAAACTACAATCAGACTTTAAAACCATTTGACTTACCAAATAAATGCCTTAGGTTTCCACGTTTGTTACACAACATTAAACAATTTTACCTACTTGTAAGAAATTTTCTAGGTACTCTTAAATATAAAAATTAAATATGAATAAGGTCTACAAACAATACGGAGCAGAGTTCCAAAAACATCAAATATTTGAGAGGAGCCCTTTGAAGTCAAACTTAAAGTATTTCTCTTGATCAGCCTGCAAACACTGGATTGTTTCAAGTGAACGGATTTAATTAAACATTTTGCTGCGTAAGTCTTGCTCAACCGCCACCTCGAAACTTACCTGAAAAAAAGAAATACCTCTTTAGATATTTTAGCAAGATAACAAAATAATGGAATGGAAGAAGTACAAAAGTACGAAATACAACCAAACAAATAGTAGTTTGGTTGTATTTTCTACATTAGAAAAAAAAAGAAAAAAAAAACAGATACAGGTCTTTTCCGGGGTTAATTTATACATTCGTTTCAGCCGCAATCAGTCCACTGCTGGACTTAGGCCTCCCCCGAATTGAGGGGTTGTTGCCATACTAGCCACGCTTGGCAGGCGGGTTGGCGTGCGTAATATTTAATATATAATTTATACATAAAGAACTCTAAATTCGTGTCAGGAAAGGGGAAGTTATACAAAAATAAAGTTTGATGAAACAATTTCAAATCTGATACAAGTTCGACCTGTGCTCAAAAGAAGCTGCAATGTTTCGAGATTTTTACTTGATTTAAGACAATAAATACACAGCGTTGGGCATATGGATGTCTGTGGCATCCACAAACCAGGAGCCCAATTTTTTTTATTGAATGACTCGTTAAGTCTAATAAAAATAGTTTCTCACCGATTATGATGAATGAAAATCATTCGATATAGAACGAAATGTATTTCACACCGATTTTGCGTGAGTTACACTTTCCAAAAATAGCACTGCAGATGACCTAGTCACGGTCGTAGAAAGTCGCTGGATACACCTGTATTGCATCGGTCAAACATTGAAAATTTACAATGGTGGCCTATGTCCTGCAGTGGACGTCATAAGTATTCAGTAATGATGATGAAATCCAAAATAATTTTCTTACTGGAAATCATCCCAAAACAGCCATAGTACCAATTATATATATATATATTCAGGCAACGTATTTGTCTTATTTTTATTCAGGACAGAGTGCCGTTACGAAACATTTTACTTTGTGGAAACTTCGAGACTTTAGGGCGCACAAATGCGTTTATAACACGGCAAATTTTTAAAGGCACTTTTCTAAAGTAATTTTTCTACGTTACGCCGACAAACATTCTTGTATACCTAGTTCCAACAGAAATGGTTTTTATTTGGTTTTACGATATAATGTTAATATAGATTGCATTTTACACTCTCTTGAGAGTGTTTTGATATAAATGCCCTACTAGTAATATTATTTAAATTGACTAAGTTTTAACCAAACATATCAAAGGTATGTTTTAGATTTCTGATATACTGAATATTATTTCTACTTTTTTAAATTTCCTATGCGATTCCTTTTTTATCGTATCTGGAAGAGATTGCATTTGCGTTAAGGCCGCCTATCATCTTGTCATAGACAATATTTACTTTCTATGTTGTCTATGGTGCTGGTGCACGATTATCCTCTGATATCATACCAAGATAATATATTCGATGTATATAATACGAGCGTTTGTAAGACCGGCCGCTAGCCTGACGGCAAATAACTAAATTCCATGAAAATAAGGGATTACCTATTTTAATTTAAAGTTTATCAGCTCTTTCTGTAGCAACTTCACTGCCTTCGGTAAACTTAAGATAAACTTGGTTTCAAAGAAGTAACATTCTTAGAATAAGTTTAAGTTATAAAAAAAAGAACAAAGATTGGAGGTCTAGTGGAAATTGATTAAGTATGGGCTGTAAGTGGAGAATGAGCATTTCAAAAAATTACTTACCCGAGTCCCGCACATTTTCACGAAAATCATCCTATAGCCTGTTCATAGTCAATTCTTTTCTTCAAGTAAGCAACATCTTCATAGGAATTTTTTGAAGTCTTAAGAAATTTATACGATTACTAGCCTTTTCCCGTAGCTCCGCCTGCGTCTTAAAGTAGCCTATATTTTACCCCGGGTCTTCAACTATATTCATACCAAATTTCATCAAAATCCATTCAGCGGGTTGGCAGTGAAAGCGTAACAGACAGACAGACAGACTTTTGCATTTATAATATTAGTATGGACTAGTACATTGAGTACAATGAAACCTCTCTTTTCTTCACTCTTACAACCATGAAAAAAGAGGGAGTGGTCTATTTAGCTGGAAATAACACGACTACCCGTAAACTAGACGATTGAAACAGCATCTATATAACTTGAAAACTTAACTGCTTCTATAGACCAACGGGGTGCTTAGCTAAAGAGGCCGTGGGTTCGATTCCCACAAGAGGCGCACTGTGTTTACCTAACCTAGTTATTTCTAGTTTAATTACGATATCGCAGTCTTAAATCTACTATTTTTAAAGTATGACTAGCACAAAATCGGCGAATCAAATAATTTTTGCTCGATATCGAATGATATTCGTTCGATATCGATCGATTTCCATTACATACTGTCATACATTTCAAAAATACTCCTTCAATTGTCAGAATAAAGATTATTCCTTGCTTTAGAAGACACGACTGCTATCTGGTGGGCGAGACTTGTAAACATTTTTAACATCAGGACTTTAAGGGTCGTTTGTTTTCATAATTATTGTTAATCCTGTTTCATACCCAAATCAATTATGCCATAACTAGCAAAACCAGAGTTACCAACGAAGTTAGGAATGCTCTTAATCAAGTTTAACTGAGATATATTTGCGTTATAAACGCCAACCACATTAGTTTCCAGTCTCATTCCATTACGGATAAATCAGTCACAGTAAATACTATCTAATTCATCTATCTTTACTTTAATGAAGTGTGAACTAGATTCTCTTAATAATTCGCATGCAAACGTGTTTAGTTAGAAAAAGTGTTTAGTAGTGAGTTACGAGTATCGAAGTGAATTTGTATTTTTATTCAAATGTATATCTTAAACCATTACAAAATCAAAAACGTACATGGGTGATGGTGCCGCTTTGATCTAGCTAGTCTAGATCTAGATATTATTGCGATTCCTATATAAAAGACTAAAATTATATCAATAGAAAGAAATTAATGCCACAGCGTGTGGCATTAATATTGATAATGGAACTTTTGATTCCGTGTTTGGTTTCGATTTTATTTGGGCATAAATATAACAAGGGGAACAATTTGAAATGACTGAATCGCTGAGAACATTCAGGGTGCTGATGGAGCTGTCACGGCACTGTAGTGCTTCTGGCATGTTAGTGCAATAAAGTGTTCATTCATTCATTCATTCATGTTTGCAGAGGCTAAGGATATATGGCTTCGAAGCAATCATCCGCAAGAGGTCGGCATCATTACTGTCTCGCCTCCGTGCCAGCTCCAACAGCATCCTGACCGTGCTCTCTGACAAGTGGGAATCTCCTTTTTTGAGACATTGGGTTGGTCATGTTGGAGAGACCCAATGATGGCACTGTCTCTCTCTAATATGCAGCCTACCCAGCCTACATAGGTCCTATGGAGGTTTTAGGTAGGTTATTGTAATTGGAATGGAATGGAATAGAATATCGTTTATTAAGACATGATCAACAATCACACACAAAGAAAAATATAAAAAATACAAATTAAATTCTACATTCTTTCCATCGTGATCCGACCACGGCTCAATAGGTGAAGCCTCAGCGTTACGCTAGTTATCGGTGATACGGCAATAACCAGCACTGATTTTCAGGCATCACCTATCAAGACATCGTGGACAAACGAAAATATATTATATATGTCGGATAAATTACTATTTGTAAAAGCCGTTTTTTTTTTTGGTTGTCAATGTCAAATGAGATGTGTGGACAGATGACGGTTTGTTTTAGATTGGAAGTAAAATAAAAGTTTTATATCCTAAATCACGCGTTTTATCTGAATTTTGGAAAATCCCTACATCTTTTTGGGGGCTCGTCCGGGATTGCACAAAATTTAAGGTAAATCGACGAATAAAGATGAAGATTTTAATATAACCATATTTTCGAAGATAGTGACGCTCTGCTGTTTTATCGACAACCACAGTGAACATAGTCACGGATGCACGGATTGCAGATCTGTCATATGTCAGACTGTTTTATCGACAGATGGTAAATAATGTTGCCAGCGTAGAAATTTTCTACTAAAATGGTAGATTTTTCAATTCTTGTTTTCTCAAGATTGAAGATAAATGAGTCCCATAAAACCAACATATTGTATCACGACTAAAAGACGAATTTCAAAGACTTTGAAGAACAATAACAGTATTACTACTAAGATGCCACCTAAGAAAGATGAAAAGGAGAATGAAGACGAAGAGCAGGAGGTTGATGTACAGATATCATTTAAAGATTTAGAGAAGTCGATGACTCTTTTTACTGGCGATGACTCATACCCAATCGAGACATTTTTTGATGAATTTGAAGATGCTGCTCAACTCATGAAATGGACTAAAGTCGAAAAACTGATTTATGCAAAGAGACTGTTGGATGGAACCGCCAAGTTATTTCTGCGGTCATATGGAAGAGTGAAGGACTATCCAACTTTAAAGAAGGCACTTAAAGAAGAATTTGGCCCCAAAATAAATAGCGCGATCATACACAAGAAATTAGCCTCGTGTAAAATGAAAAGCGATGAAACTTATCAACAATATTTCCTTACTATGAAAGAATTGGCTTTACATGGCGGAGTAGAAGATGCTGCTTTGATGGAATATGTTATTGATGGTATTCGTGATTTGGAGTCGAATAAAATTATTCTATATGGTGCCTCAGACCTAAAGGATTTTCGCAAGAAGTTGGATACATACAGTGAATTTAGAAAAAAAAAATACTGGAAAGCCTACGCAGTACGGCCATTCATCTGGACAACATTCAAATCGCAAAATTAGTCAAGGGAAAAGATGCTTTAACTGTGGTGAGACAGATCACCAAGCACCAGCCTGCATAAAAGGAATCAAGTGCTTTAAATGTAATGAATTTGGCCATAAATCCACTGAATGTACAAAATCTAAGAAAACATTAAACATCCAAGATAAAAATAAGGAACAGAAGATTCCCTATAAAAAGATCAATATAAATGGAAAAGACTTTATGACTCTGATAGATACCGGAAGTGATGTAAACCTAATGACAAAATCAGAATTTGAAAAGATTAAAGAAGAAATTAAAGATTATAAGACTGAATCAACATGCTTAACCGGATTAGCGGAAAGTAAAGTTTACACCCAAGGAATATTTACAGCTAAAGTACAAATTGATAACTACTATACTGATGTCAGATTTCAGATCGTAAATGATAATGACATACCTGTAACAATACTTATGGGAAACCCTATTTTGAAAGATTTTGAAGTCAGATTCACTCCTGAAGGTGTCCATGTGAAAAAAATTATGCATTTAACACTGTTAATGGAGAAGAATGAAGATGAGTTTGAATATGACATAGAAGATTCTGAATATACTAAAAAGATTCGAAAAATGTGTGAAGAATACAAACCAGATAGAAAGAAGAAAGAAAGTAATATTGAATTAAAAATAATATTAACCGACGAAAATTCTGTTTTTCAAAATCCACGCCGTCTGTCTCCTTTAGAAATGTCTGCTGTAAATGAGCAAATAGAAGAATGGTTGAACAAAGGGGTAATTAAACCAAGCAAATCTGATTTCGCCAGCCCAATAGTTTTAGCCGATAAGAAAGATGGATCAAGAAGAATGTGCATAGACTTCCGAAGACTAAACAAGAAATTAAAGAGAGATTTCCCCTACCCATCATAGAAGATCAGATCGACAAATTAAAAGAGGCAAAGTTTTTTAGCTCTCTTGATTTAAAAAACGGTTTTATGCACGTAAAAGTAAATGAACAAAGTCAGAAGTATACGTCGTTTGTAACACCTCAAGGTCAATACGAATTTATGAAAATGCCGTTTGGCCTTTGTACAGCGCCCTCTGTTTTCCAGAGATTCATCAACGACATCTTTAGTGATTTTATAATAGATGGCACCCTGTTGACATATTTAGACGACCTAATAATACCATCGAAGACAGAAGACGAAGGAATAAGCAAGCTTGAAAAACTACTTCAAAGAGCCGAAGAATTCGGTTTAGAATTCAATTGGAAAAAATGCCACTTTTAAAGAAGAAAATCCAATATCTTGGCTATATTATTTGTGATAATGAAGTTAGACCTTCTTCCGAAAAGATTAAAGCTGTAGCTAATTTTAAGAAATGTAAAATTTTATGTAGTTCTCCAGTCCTCCGAATATACAACCCTAATTTAGAAACGGAATTACATACAGATGCCAGCGCAGATGGATATGGAGCAGTTCTTTTACAAAGAAGTCCTAAAGATAATCAATTTCACCCTATTCATTACATGAGCAAGAAAACCACGCCAACTGAAAGTAAATATCACAGTTATCATCTCGAGGTACTTGCCATTGTCACTGCATTAAAGAAATTTAGAGTCTATCTTCTAGGGATACATTTTAAGATTGTCACAGATTGCTCTGCTCTTACAATGACACTGCATAAAAAGGACTTACCTCCCAGAGTTGCTCGTTGGGCTTTACTTTTGGAAGAATTTGATTACGAAATTGAACATAGACCAGGAACACGTATGAAACACGCAGATGCTCTGAGTAGATATCCTGTCTGTTTAATACTCACGGAAACTATAGCTCGTATAAAGAAAGCACAAAATGAAGACGACTATATAAGACTGATAAAGAAAATTTTAGAGACAGAAAATTATCAAGATTTTGTTGTGCAAAATGAAATATTATACAAATGGAAAGATGGGAATAAACTAATTGTTATACCTAAAAAAATGCAATGTGAAATCATTAGAAAAAAACATGAAAAGGGACATTTTGCGATAGTTAAAACAGAAGAATTGATTAATAGAGAATATTATATTGATAATTTAACAGAAAAAGTAAAAAAAAAGTTATCGATAATTGCGTTGAATGTATCCTGATATCTCACAAAAGAGGTAAAAAAGAAGGTTTCCTTCACCCGATTGATAAAGGCGATATTCCATTGTCGACTTACCACGTTGATCACTTAGGGCCGATGACCTCGACTCACAAGAATTACAAGTATATCCTTACAGTGGTAGATGCTTATACTAAATTCACATGGATATACCCAGTTAAGACTTTAAGCACTGAAGAGACGATTGACAAATTGAAAATTCAGCAGCAAACGTTTGGATCGCCAGAAAGAATCATTACTGATCGAAATGCTGCATTCACCGCTAATGACTTCCGACAGTACTGTAACGATGAAAATATAACGCACTACACTATCACTACAGGACAACCAAGAGGCAACGGCCAGGTTGAACGTATTCATCAAATAATAATATCAGTTATGAGTAAACTTAGTTTTGATGATCCAACGAAATGGTACCGTCGTGTGCCCAGAGTTCAGCGATGTTTAAACGGAACATTTCAAAGAGCCATTGGGATGACTCCATTTGAGCTGCTTTTTGGCACCAAAGTGAGGGATCAAGATAATGAACTTAACAAACTGATAGAAGAAGAGAAAGTACAGATTTTCAATGAAAAAAGAGTTGAATTAAGAAATAAAGCTAAAGAATCAATACAGAAAATACAAGAAGAAAACATAAGAAGTTATAATAAGAAGCGAAAGAAAGCAATTACCTATGATATTGGTGATTTAGTAGCCATTAAAAAGACACAGTTTTCACAAGGATTTAAGCTATTTCCTAAATATTTGGGTCCTTACGAAGTAGTAAAGTGTAATCGAAACGACCGCTATGCTGTGAAGAAAGTAGGACAGACTGAAGGTCCGATTAATACAACTACCTCAGCTGACCTCATGAAGCCATGGATTTCATCCGAAGATGACTCATCTGGGACAGATGAAGAACAGGATGGCCGTGTCGGATAAATTACTATTTGTAAAAGCCGTTTTTTTTTGGTTGTCAATGTCAAATGAGATGTGTGGACAGATGACGGTTGGTTTTTGAGTTGGAAGTAAAATAAAAGTTGTTTATCCTAAATCACGCGTTTTATCTGAATTTTGGAAAATCCCTACATATATATAATTAATTGTATGTATTTACTCGCATTGATTAACAGTAGAATAAGAGTTACTAACAAAGTATGGTTATTCTGAAATAAATGATTTATTATTATTATATAATAATGCGAAGAAAAATCTATTAGAACTTTTCATTCTGAACATTTATAAGAACTGAAATTGTTCTACTCACTCAATTTGAAAACATAATTTCTCTGAAACTAAATCGCTCATCAATCCTTACTCCAGGGCCATTGCCCGACCCGAAGCCGCTATCATAGCATCAATATAAAGTTTCCTAACAACATCTGTATCCTATTATATTCTACTCCAGATCCAATATTGCCTCTACAAAGCCTTTGTTCCGTGAAAAACGTCGCACTGTCATATATAAATTCGATCTGCCCGCCTATTCCGACCAGAATGCGATAAAAAACATTACCATACATTGACTGCCGTATTTTACGAGCAAATAACATAAGGCACGCTTTGCGCAAACTTTAACGTACTGCCATTGACTCTGAGCTCTAGTGAAACAAAAAAAATTGTTTTAGTAGCAGAAAAAAAATTAAACAGAAATTATTGAATGATTTCTACATCGAGATGAGTCCATCAGAGTATATTTGGTGTAAAAATTGTTGGTACAAGCACATAGATAGATATCACGTATTGTTTGATAATGATTCGTTCTGTCGGACCAACGGTTTAGAAGGTATTTTTCAGCTCAGGGTAGAGCCCACCGAGACAGAAAAAAATACGCAAACATTCAGCTCGAGTTAGTAGTAGTTAGGAATTTGGTGCTATGGCCCTAATACATAATATTTAGGCCGCAAAACAGGTGCCATTTTGATGCACCTTTCTTAATGCTAGTACATAAATTGATCAATATGTTTTTCTTAGTAAATAATGAGTTCAACTTTTAAACCATACGGGAAACAAAAAACAAAGAATTAACAATAGCCATTTCACCATTCGAAAAGAAGAAGACGGCAGACCGAAAAGACCCAAACTATTTCTCCTTACATTCTTTTAGGTTTCGTGTAATGTATTTAGTTTAAAAGTTAATAAACGCATTAACTTTTTAACTAAATACATTATAATTTTGTTTAAAATTTAGTGCGTTTATAAACTTTTTAACTAAATACATTACATATTTCATTCGATGAGAAACATAATATAGAGATGGGTAACAAATTGCTTAATTATGTAGCTACTTAATTACAGTAGCGTAATTTAGCATTTAAGTAGATCTTTTTATAGACAGAAAGAGTCATTTTAAATTGGACCTTATTGCTAGTCAGCCCGAAGGCTAAAGTTACCCTGTTCATAGGTAATATACCTGAACACCCTACGGCGCCTGTAAGGTCAAATGCAAACTTTACCTTTATCACGTTGGATAACTCAGCTTTTATTAGCACTAGATAAAAAGTTCTTTGCTAACTGGTAGCATGCCCATAGCGGATTAAGTTTAAAAAGGGTGTTTTGGGTCATCTAGCCGCATCCAGGGAGGACCTAGCAGGCAAATAACAAGATTTAGCCATATTTCTAATAATTATTTTATTAATAAATTAAATAAAGTAACTTAATGAAAGACATACTAACAAATTCAATGCAATTTGCGCACGGTTCATGGAAAATAAATGTATTAACAGATATATAAATAGCTTGCCAATCTACACCCGAATGAGTTCATTATGTGCACGAACAACTTGATAAATTAAATCAATAAGTACGTGAGCCAAGTATGGATTGCTTTTCAAATGACATTCGTACTCACGAAAACGCCATGATTGAACAAAGAGACCTAAATGGCAGCCAATAATAAAGATGCTCGCTATATCAAAGAGGCAAGATTTAAAATGGCCTACCATTCCGTTCCGGTAAATGTAATATACTTTTTCATTGTGAGCTGACAGCGATGGATGTCAATTCAACAAGACAGCAGAGGAAATGGCCTCGTTTGATGGTAAAAGAGCGCCTTTTAATGCCACCTAAGATACTGCCGTGGAATTCTCCGATGTATGAGCCGAATTATTTTTATGTATTGAATTATCGATGTTTTCACACTTTGTAACTAGATTATTTTCCCATTCTTTATTTTTGGTACTTAAAAGAGTACATTACTTTTATATTTTGACTACGTTTAGATCATGCCCATTGTTACAAGACTTTCATGGTCTATTAATACCGCTATATATTCAAAATTACATGATAGCAATGACTTTCTAACAACCTAATAGTAAAATTCGTTCAAATATGTAATTACAAAGCAATCCTAAATATATCTGTAAGCTTTGATCATTCTTAATTTAATATATTACCATATCGACCACGACGTCCGTCCTTGCTCAATGCTAACGCTCGAATGGGCACTCAGCCGTCTGTGAGCGTCTAAATGCCGCGCCCTTTGTGCCTACCCGTATTCTAAACACTGATGTCTATTGGGATAAATTGGGTAATCAGTCATGACCTACATTATCTGAAGGCATAGATTAAGATTATGTGTCAACACAATATTTATCGAAAGATAGAGAAAACGGGACAAAATAGACCAAAATAGTTTAAATGCGCTTTCTCTGAAACCAATTACGAATTTGAAAAAATCTTTTAGATTTGCTAGCTCTATTAATGAGATTTTATATTATAATTTAAAGCGATCTGAGTATGTAATAGTTTGATCTATTTAAAATTAAGATAAATAAGATACTTTTTATTGATAATTTATTACGTGCATTTCTAGAAGTTAAGTCGCGAATCGATGGTCCATTTAGATGGACTTAAAGGCCCAAAAGCTAAGTTATATAGCATTTGCCGTAGTATAATATACAAGCCTTTCAGAGTACTTAGATATTTGAAGAAATTGTTACACGAAATTTCAAACTTCATTTAAGAATAGTATTTTTGAGTAATTTGTAGTTATAAAAGTCTTTTTATCGCCTTACACTCCATGAGAAATGACGCGAGCGGTGAGGGTGACAGCCTTTGTGGAGGAAACTTTTATATGTGATTAATTGATGTCTCTTTAGTAACTTTTAGATACGTTATATTCTTTAATTTTTATATTTCGCGCAAGTCACGAGGAAAGTTGGTTTTTAAATAAATCAATTTATGTAGGTACCTAAATTAATGATTTTTTTTTTATAGAGAACCTTTTTAACTTTATGTGCCGGTTACGGTCAATCGGTCACATAACAAAACCCAGACTAAATACAATGCTAGACGTAAATACGAATGAATAATAATAGAATAAAACAAAATGAGGAATTTTGGTTTTGTGATGAATCAATTTAAGTCTTCAATAACATTATTCCAAACGGAAAAAAAATACAAGAAAGAACCTTTAGAATTATTTATTTTTAAGGGAAAGTCGCCTGCGTCTAAGAAAAACACAGAGAATTTCACGCATTCTTTATTTATTGAAAAGGGAACGGTAACATCACCGTTCTAACCCTGCGATGCGATCCGTTTCACGTAACAAGTTAAATAAATTGAGAACCGCGTAATTCGTCCACGTCCCTTTTTCTGGATGAATACTCGTCTATATGATTTGTCTTTCGTGTTTTCTCAGTCAAAACCTCTTTCTTATGAATTGGTGACCTATATTTTTTTTAAACTTTGGTGTAGGTAGTTGAAAAAAATATTTTTTCTCTTTATTTTTTTATACTTAGTCTCATGAATATTGATTAATACTCTTTATGTATCTATACTCTACAGATGTATCGAGAGTACTCGTATCGAAGCACAAAAATAAACAAACGAATTATACATACCGGTATCAACATAGTTATACTTTATTGCACAAAATACAATACGTATAGTACAAAAGGCGAACCTAATACTAGGAGCATTGTCTAACAGTCGACCTTTAGTTAAAGTTTAGTTTTTTAGTTTCTATGGGATTGGTCATGATATTCCTATGTAGGCACACAAACCTTTATACAATGTAAACTAAGTTTAATATAGTTTTCTTGTTAAGTTTAATATTTATAATTGCTTGTCCTATCAAATGAAATCTATTGACCAGGCAGACAGCAAGACGCTCCACGCCACTCAATTTCCTTGTTTACATAAACATTGAACTGCATAACCTACCTTCAGTGCATAGCTATTGTATAATTATGTTCGCCTGGTCCTTGTCATACTCCGAGTATATATAATTAGCTTTCAATGGAGGATTTGCTTCCGTGTATTTTTTGAAAAATTGAATCGAGTATTTCCGGTCCAAAAGTTACAGCCGAGCTTGTTTTTGAGTTATAAATTATACTTTTAAAAAGTTATAATATAACTAACTCGACTTTGTTGTATGTATTTAGATATACAGAATGTATTCATACATTCCTTAAGTCTAACACTTTCACACTGTCACATCTTCGTACGCGTTGGGAATCTGTAAGTGCTTTAAGCAAAATAAACATCTCATCTCGTCTCGTCTCGTCTCGTCTCGTCTCGTCTCGTCTCGTCTCGTCTCGTCTCGTCTCGTCTCGTCTCGTCTCGTCTCGTCTCGTCTCGTACCTTTATTCACGCATTACTCAGCATTATAAACCAAACGTAGCCGCTCAATTTGTACGTAAATAACATGCCGAAACGTCTCTGCTTTCTACTAATCACTATTGAAAAAGCAACTAAAATAAAATATATCTCATGGAGCAATTACAAAGAGGAGATGCCGTTTAAAATGGCGCAGTGATGTAATCATTGGCGCCTCGCCGACACAAAGTGAACGAAGCTTGTCATTGCTCGTGCTCCATGGTTGAAGCCACGGCCGAAACCAAGCACCCCGCGCGTCTGCCTTCCGCCCCGTGTAGCCTCACAAATACTTTCTTACAAAATGCTTATTACGGCATCTCCTCTTTGTAATTGCTCCATGACTACTACTACGTAACTCCGCTGGCTCAGCGACCTTAAAATATGTCACATACTTAAAATAATCATAATAGCATGTTCTAGTAAAGCGTACAACGGCATCTCATCTCATCGTTTCAATCGAGTGCATGTCGGATATGGTAATGTTTTTTATTTGACGTATAAGGGTATGTAAAGGCGACACACGCGATGACATCGAATACCAAGAACCCACGCGTGATCCCACGCACCAGTCGCTGGTGGTGCGATAGTGCTTCGTTTATAGGCGCATAGTCACTTAATACATAGAATGCTTGCATCTTATACTTACTTTGTTTATTTTATATAGTCAATTGTCACATTTTATTGTTTATGTTATTAATTAAAAACTAATACAAATATTTAAAAAAGGTTTCCATAATACTAGCCGCATCACCGCATTGTATAGCCATAGAGAGCCTCTGAACCAGGAATGACACAGAGCGAATGGTCATTATTAATATTAAAAATACGGCTTCCTAAATCCCTTATTTTTATTACCTTTTTTTATTAATATCTTAGCTTCAAAGCCCCAAGCGCCTGTGGTATCGAATGCGATGGGCACAAAAACGTAACCGGTTTTCAAACGAGAATACTTTTCATGTTTCCCTCTGGCAGCTTTCTCAGCTGATCCAGGTAATTTAACAGTTTTTCTGAGATGTATCTACTAACACAAGTTGCATCCCAGGGCAAGCACCGACCCCTTAGCCAAGGCAGTAACGTCAAGCCATCGGGTCGTTTTCCGTCAGTGCGACTAAGTCCAGGAGGCTCCAGAATGCATCTTATTTGATAAACCAAGCATAATATCTTATACTGGTTTATAAATAAATACTTTAGGCGATCCTAAAGTGTCCTCTTACCTATCAAACAACTTAAAAACATTTTTGAAATCGGTCTAGCCTTTTTATTGAAATACGACCTAACACACGAGAATCATTAATTTTCCATATTAGAAGATTTCAGTTGATAAATGAATCCATATTTCCCTCAGTCACATACTCTACTTTTTATAATTTTCTGATATTTTGTAAAATGTTCTTAAAAAAAGTGAACTCAAGGAGATTGTGCCGAATTTAGAAAAAGTTTTAGAACAGAAATTTGTAAATAGAGTTATTTTCAGATATAGAGCTTTTGTATTATTTATATTTTTGTGGGAATAAACGTTTCTGAACGACTGATGAATATTAGAGATGAATATAAGATGATGGATGCTAGATTGTGAACGGAAGTGAGCGAGAGGGATAACAAGTGAATGAGATAGATTTAGTTTTGTTTAAGGTAGCCATATTCAATATACGAGCCAACTTGAGCCAAGACGATCAACCTCTATTCTGGCACGTTCCGCAAGAATAAATTATTTTTTCGAGATTCCTGGATTTCTATATTCTTATAGCCCCGTATCCCACATTTTTAAAAGGTTTATTAAAAGTCATTACATGATAATAACTCAGAATAAATACTCCTGTGATATTGATACTCATACCGCTTAGATTTATTACCACTCTTACCTTTTCTAAACGGGGCATAGATGCTAGGCAAACCGGTCTACTATTAGAAACCTAGACTAGACTATATTCCCACACGCAGTACTTGTATTTCAAAGTGGGATCGAGTTATTTAACTAGTCTGTGGAGTACTTCACCACCGCAGATTGAGTTAGAGGAACTAGTACAAACTACAGACACATTTACCCTCGTCCTGCCCAATGTTTCTTTTAAAATACAAAAATACAATTCACTCGTCCTGCCCAAGCTTAAAAACAAAAAGTATGCAGTTCTGACCACTGTCATTTAAAAATCACATATTCAAATTTCGCTCTTAAACTTCATAATGTCCAGTGATTCGTCGTTTTGTTGCATTTATATGATGAGTCGGAATGTTGGCAGTAACATAGCTGCCATTTTAATGTAACAGACTAGGAATCTGACGTCAATGCCAACCTATGTGTTCAAAATGGTACCAAGCAGAAACAGATGTAATCCGTATCTATCGATGTGATCTTGAAAAATAATAAACTAAATTGAATTTTAATCCTTTTTATATGATTTAATGGTCAGAGTAATTTAATTTAATGGTGATAATGAACAATGCCTAGATAGAAAAGAGAAAGTAACCGATGTTTCGTATCAAGAAATTAAGTAAATCAATAAGGTGATATAACAAAGTGGGATAAGTCCCACTTTGTTACTTATTTGAGTACAGTATTTTAATTCCTTCTACTTTTTTCTATCTCAAAGCCCTTCTGAGTTGGAAGATCTCCCTGATACTCCAGCCACCTCTTTTTGGTCTTCCTATACCTCTTGCTACTTGCTTAAGAAACTCGCTAAATAATAGTTTAGTTTACAGTGTGTTAAGTAAGTACATGAAACTAGACCACTTTAAATAAAGATAAGTGAAAACCGAGTCTCCATTTTCGTCATCTCGTACAAATCTCACTCGATGGCCTGTGGTTTCAAAATAATTAAACCTCGTACTCGTGGCTCGAAGTTGTAACTGGAAACGCACTTGGATAAAAAACCCCAAGCGGAATGTACACACACTGTAATGGTTTCATTTCCATATCAAAAACCAATTCGTTTATAATGTCTCGCCCCTCACTACATTATCGCAAAGAAGATATATGAATCCGAACGTCCATTGGGCGTGTACGTGCTGACGCGTCCATTGCTTTTTAGATGGATAGACTACAGAGCTAATGCTTTACTGACTGCGCAATAGAGAGGCTACATTATTGAATACACGGCTGAAACGTTTGCAATGCGGTATTCGAATTATGGACGCTTCATGCATTATTTCTAGTTACGAACGAAACTTAACCAATTTGTCTTGTTCGAGCTTGTTCACATAAATCTTGTTGGTATATCGTACAGGCCGTACGTAGTTTAAACAGAAACAAATAATCACTCTTAATTTTAATAAATATTAGCTGTGGTTTTGTTATATTTGTACCTTCCACAAAAGGGCAATGAAATCACACATTTTTTAAGCCCGACCTGTAGTTACCGAGTTAAATAAGTATCAATAAGAGTTATCTCTCGGTGCAATATCTCATCTTCAGTGATTGACTGGTTTACTAGCTATCTTCGTGGTCGCCGGCAGCAGGTTCGCAATGGGCAGGATACTTCTGGCTGGTGCGAGCTTGATGCTGGTGTTCCACAGGGCGGTATACTGTCCCCAATTTTATTCTCGATTTTTATAAATCTCTTGTCTTCAGTATTGACGTGCCCACATCATTACTACGCTGATGACTTGCAGTTTTATACACAAACCAATATAGATCATATCGACTCTGCTATTGACTTAATAAATAACAATTTACGTAGTATTCTGGAGTGGTCTTGCAGCTTTGGAATCTCGGTAAACGCTAAAAAGTGTCAGGCCATTGTTATAGGAAGTAGTGTTCAAATCAATAAATTAGACATTAAATCGATCCAACCCATTATCTATAGTGGAACTGAGATTTCGCTGTGTCATGTAGTCAAGGATCTGGGTCTCTACGTGGATTCTACACTGAGCTGGCAGTATCACATTACTGAGGTTAGTCGGAAGGTATTTGCCTCACTTCATTACCTACAACGTTTAAAGAATTTTTTGCCTATCAAAACGAAAACTATGCTGGTCCAGGCCCTTGTAATCCCGATAATTGATTATGCTGATGTGTGTTTTCTGGACATAACTGAAGAACAATTAAACAAATTAGACCGCCTTCTTAACAACTGCATCAGATTCATTTTCTGCCTTCGTAAATACGACCATGTCTCGAAATACCGTTCCCAGCTTAAATGGCTTTCAATCCGTCAACGCAGGAATCTCCACATTCTTTGTCAATTGTACAATATTTTAAATAATCCCTCTTCTCCAGGCTACCTTAAAAAAGACTTCCAACTGTTAAGTTCAACTCATGAAAGAGCCCTGCGTTCTTCAAATAAGTTAACTCTCGCCACTCCTTCTCACCGTACTGGGTTCTACTCCAACTCTTTCGCCGTTACGGCTGTCAGACTCTGGAACGCGCTTCCCGAATCTATTAGGAGTGCCTCTAGCCGCGATGGTTTCAAAGCTCTGGTATTCGGACATTTTCTCGCTCAGCAAAGCAACTGATTAAATGTAATTAACCATACTTGGTTTAATGATGTATATTGCATCTGTATTTTATGTAACATTATATTATATGAATTTACTATATGTTTATGTATATATATATATATATATCATTTGTATAGGTATATGTATTGTTTATGTATGTTTATTGTATTATAAAATATATGGTTGTGTAGGTTTATTCGTATAAGTATAGATTTTACAAGCCGTTCCCGTGGTATTTTCTGTACACCCACATTTAAGCTCTCTGCTATACCCAAAGGTTGACTGTTAGATAATGCTTTTAGCATTAAGTCCGCCTATTGTGCTTTACAAATTGTAATTTGTACAATGAAGGTTAAATAAATAAATAAATAAAAAAATAAGGCTCAATAAACAAAGTTTTTTTATTATATGTATTAGGAAGTACGTATTCAGTATTTTTAGAATAAAGTGGACGGAATCTTATGGGGCGTGATCCCAGTAGCCGACAATAGTCTATAGACTCAAATTAAAAAAAAAAAACTTTAAGGAAAGTAATCTAACATCATCTATGTAGGTCATCTCATTAAATGCAAAGCAAAGAAACGAAACACCAAATATTTATCTTAAGCTCTTATTAAAGACACATAATTGTTTATCAAAAGAAGCTGACTGTTCAAAAGTAGGTAAACTCGGGACAAATTAACTTCCCCGACTCAACATAGACTGAAATTCATGAAAAATTCCGAGCTCTTTAATAAACCCCCCATAACCATAACACGGAGTCAGAATTAATACCGAGATAGACGACTATACGCATTTCTCGCGTAGAGTGGGGTAAACCTCTTAAATATGGATGTCGATTTAATCTTACAAATTGGTTTCATTTGCTACGCATCTTAAATTGTCATCGTAAAATTCAAATATTAGGTACATTAATACAATATATGTATTCAGTATTTAATATCGGTACCAATGGGGTCGTATATTATCATCGCCTGATGTTTTTAGGCTCTTTTTAGGCCCAACCCCCTTTTTTTTAAGCCGTTTTTATTATAATGAATGGATGACCCCTTTTATTAAAAATAAAATAACCGATATTTTCTGTATAACACATTGTTTGTACCTACCTAAATAAAATATAAACTTGCAAAAATTTGCCAGTTGAAGATGATTCCGCTGAAAGTACGGAGTTGGAGAAATGCTAAGCTACTATTCCGTGATCACAGATTTTGGTACGAGGTTGAAACATCGAAAGTGTATAAGTACGTCTTGTAATTTTATATTTTAACTTTGCAGTTTAAATAATTTCATGCAAAGATCGAACGAAAGCTCAACTTATCATTTATTTACAGACGTCCTCGACCTAATTGTGCATTCTAGCATTTAATTTTCAGAGCATTTCATTCAATCCTCGACACTCGAATATCGATGTGTACAGTACAACCCTAGGGCAGCACGTACCCCAGGAATTTCTCATTTAACTTCGCTGTATGCACCTCCCAAGGACTCCGGGGTATCGGAAAAGCGATTAAAATAAAATAAAAATCTCGACTTGTATCCGTTGTCTTTATATTAATATGTGACGTTGATTTGAATATATGAAATTTAATGATCGCGAAAATTGCTTGTTTAATTTTTCCTTCCTTTGACATGCTCATATAATTCGGGGTTTTATGACTGGCCGCCTGCCTGGTGTCAACCTTCTGAAAAATAAATTCGCTCTCTTACCCCCATATTCTCAAACGTTTCCTTAAACTCGACTCAACCTTACTCCGACTCATTGGTATATTCCTTGACTTAAGGAGATTCCTCTTTGAAGGTGAGTATCGAACTGCCAAATTTAAGGTTGGTTTACTTTTCAATTTTTGTGCTTTGAATATTATAACCTGTGTCATTCCTCATTGTAGTTTGCTCAGCAACCAACTAAAAATATCGTTTTCAAGGAAAGTTTGAGGACTTCCTTAAGGCCTCCTCCAATGAGTTTGAGTGAAGGAAGTCCTTAGGGTTATGTTTAAGAATACGGGTGTTAGACCCTCGGAATCAGAGTCTATTTTTAATCCTGATACCGAACGAATATAATATCTGTCAAATCTATCATAGAAATCCGCTGACCAAGACAATAGTCGTCGAATCGATCACTTTGAATAGTTAGCGAGATTCGCGATGTGGTGAGAATATCCGACTTGGAAGATATTCCGTTCGAGTGCGCGACTCGGAATCTCGAGTTCTCGAAACTTCGATAATCTCGATTAACTGGAACTTGTTGGAGTCCATCGATTCAAATTGACGCTTTGATAGATGGAGATAAGTAATGGATTGTTTAGTAATCCGCTTAGAGTTTACTGGATTCATTTATTATCACTCTGTTTTGAGAACATTTAGAGATTACAATTAATTAAATACTCATTATTTCATATATCTCTCTCTCATCTCAGCGCCTTCCCCGTTGTGTCTTCGTTCTCTCCTCGGAGTCCAGGGTCCGCTTTCGTATTCTTTTTCCTTCACTTTGCCCGGTCTTCAGCATTCTTAGTTGTGAGACCATAAAAATGCATATCCGTATTTGACCTGGTCCTTACGCTCGACAAGTCTTCGTCTATGAAGGTGCTCAATGCTGACTTAGGGAGTAAAAAGGTGGGGGCGTCATTTCTTGCGAAAGACGTTGCCAAAGCAATAAAGCGCATCTCCAAAGGAAAGTCATGGTCATGACGGTCTCAGCATTGACCACTTGCTGTTTGCCGGGCCTCATATCAATAGGATATTTATTGGCCATGTTCTACTCTCTGTGCGTGAGCCATTCCTACCTACCGGGGGATTTCATGAAAACGGTGGTACTGCCTATAGTGAAAAATAAAACGGGTGATTTTACTGATAGAAGTAACTATAGGCCCATCTCCCTTGCCACCATTATAGCCAAAGTATTTGACGGACTGCTTAATACACAGTTGGACAAATACATCGTGCTTCACTATAATCAATTTGGGTTTCGACCCCGACTGTCGACTGAGAGTGCCATACTGTGTCTTAAGCATACCGTCAGGTATTATACTGACCGCAATACTCCTGTGTACTGCTGCTTTCTCGACCTGTCGCAGGCTTTTGACTAGGTTCGATATGACTTACTGTGGAGTAAGTTAAGAAGCGTAAACCTACCCCAGGAATTTATAAACATCATTCAGTACTGGTACGCTCATCAAACTAACAGTGTTCGCTGGGCGGGGGCAATGTCGGACTCATATGGGTTAGCTTGCGGCGTTAGACAGGGCGGATTGACATCTCCCACCCTCTTTAATTTTTATGTTAATGGGTTGATCGCCTAGCTCAGTAGCCAGCCTGTTGGCTGTTACGTTGATGGTGTGTGTTAACAATTTAAGTTATGCAGACGATATGGCCCTGCTGAGCGCGTCGGTCTGCGGCCTGAAAAAGCTTGTAGGGATTTGCAAGAGGTACGCGGGTAGCCACGGACTTTTATGCAATGTTAAGAAAAGTCAATGCATGGTCTTTGGGGCGGGTACTAAGTATCCCCAGAATGAACCACCAGTAAGTAAATGGTATGCCTTTGGAGTGGGTTTGTCAATTTAAGTACTTGGGTCACATAATAACTGCCGACCTTAAAGATAATGCCGACATTGACAGGGAGCGGAGGGCATTGTCAATTAGAGCCAATATGATTGCCCGCAGGTTTGCTCGATGTTCACAACAGGTCAAAATTGCGCTGTTCAGAGCTTTTTGCACGTCGAAGTATACCTGCAGCCTGTGGGCAGACTATACTAAGAGGAGTTACAATGACCTCCGCGTCCTTTACAATAATGCGCTCAGGGTGATATTGGGGATGCCCCGATTCTGTAGCGCTTCGGGTATGTTTGCGGAGGCGCGAACTGACTGCTTTCATGCAACCATTCGTAAGAGGAGTGCGTCCCTAGTGCGAAGAGTACATGCCAGCTCCAATGTCATTTTAAAAATGATCGCCGAAAGACTGGATTGTCCATACACCCAGCGTTGCTGTGCCAGACATGTCGCGGTGTCTGTGCCGCTGAGGAGGTATTGACATCCTAATTATTTTTAGTATTAGGTTAACGTGACTTTTACTTATTATTTTTATTTATTTTCATTCCAAATCATTAATGTAAAATTTTATGTGTATTTTATTTGATTTATTATTATTTTAATTTTATTTCTCATTATAGTAAATTTGCATATTTATTATTATTTAATTTTTATTAATGTGAATATGGATCTTTGTAATCCGAAATAAATGAATTTTATTTATTTATGCGTACCGGTTGGGGACCTTTCGTAGGTCCATGCACTCGGTTATATAATAGAATGAAATATTGATATATGCTATGGTTTGCGGTTTTTCATCCAGCCAAATAAAAAGCCATGTGAATTAAAAAAAAACCGTTTGTCTTCAAACTTTAATCAAGTTCCAAAACCTAACTGATCCGTATTCCATCCAAATATCTTTAACACTTCTACGGAATAGAAAGTAATCTAACACAACCAATTTAAATCAATAATTTAGCATGCTTATTAGCACGTCCATCATGGGCAGTTGGACGGCAGCCACATATTAAAACCGCCGTCAGTCACTGCCTGCAATAGATTAACGTGGCAACACTGGCAACAATGAATCATTGGCAACAACCTCCACTAGCCTGCCCCGAGCCCACGAGCGCACTCATTTGGAGCTAAAACTATCGAGAATACAGAAAAAAGTAAGTGAAAACACTTTATTGCACCATACAAATTACATACAAACTACAAAGATATGTTGTCTATAACAATGTACAATATGCGGCGTTATCGCGTGCAATATATCTCTTCCAGTATATGAAAAAGACTTAGAAAAACACACATGTAAATAGAAATGGAAAGGCCTGTCAAATTTCTGACCTAACATAATAAATACATGCAAATACATTAAAGTCTTCCTAATAGCATTCTGCATTAAAATTATGTACATTATGAAGGTAAAACGGTAAGGTTTTATTGGAAGAGATTGCTTGCAATAACTCCGCCTTTGCTCCATATGTATAATCTTTTTTTTATTGAACTATCATTTGTTTTTGTACCTGGGCAATATATTTTGCATCGTATTGTAAAAAAATAAGGAACCATCTTTGGCATTCAACAGGGAGAAAACAGTCGCTGTAGGAGCTAGGAATACTATGACACGTGAAATATTAATCTCAGCGCTTTCCCGGCGTATTTTAGCTGGTCGCATCTGAGTCTAGGGTCAGTTACTCAATCAATACCATATATTATTGACTATATCCCATCTATACCCTATTTATTGTGTGACACGAGCCATGAGTGCACTCGTTTGTGGACTGATGATGACAGCAATGGCCCATCTGTCGCATTTTACCGTCCTTATTTTCATCGTATTCCAGAGTTATATCACCGCTGACAAAAAAAAAACTAAATACCTTGGGATAGTCCACGTTGCTTTAATATAAGTTTATTTTTATGTATGTCGGATCCCCTGTGTCGCTAGTATTAGTATTCTTCATGGATTTCCTTAGTAAACTTACTATTGCCTGTGGGGCTTTACAGTATGTGGAGGAACTCGTATATCTTATCTATAGAAACAGATTCTGCTAGACTTCGCTAAAAGCCGTTTCTCCTTTGATCTGGTCACCCACTAGACGTTTCGAGAGGTGGAAGGATATGCCTCTCTGATTTTGCTGGTCACCATACCAGAAAGTCTACAAAATTTATTTTTCTTTGCCTGTCGAATGTAGGATACTTTCCCAACCCATAAAGAAGCCTCCTCATGGTGCAGGCTACATTTATGTTGCAGGTGTTTGAGCACCTAGCACACGGCAGCGAAGTTATTTGTTTACAAAATGTTAGACTATATGTCATATAAGGTGAGTGAAATATGTTTTTATTTCTTACATCTATAAAACCGCAGTCTAGACGGCGTGGCAGTAAAACATGTAAATCTGAAACCCCGCCATTTTATTGCGATCGGTATTGATTGAGCACTCACTATTGCCGCGCAGAACAATTTTGGAATTCGGTTTTATGGAATTTATCAAAACAAATTACGTAAGTAATTTGTTTTGTTGTACTTTTATCACCAAATATGTAAATATTTGGTGATAAAAGTATCAAATTCGTAGAAAAACTGTCAACAACAACAGTCGACATTTGGGTGAACAAAGGTCATAATATAAAGAATATAATGCAAGTACAATTACAATTAGGATCAGAGAAACTCAAATGTATTTCTTCGTTTTTGTTTACAAATTAATTAGTAATGGCACTAATCCTAACCGAAGCTATTTAAGCCTTCTCTTTCATGCGTTTCACCTTTAAAACATTGACTTTTGTCCTATCTACCCTAAGTAATGCTGTAAGAAATTGCAATAGCGATAAGGGGCCGCCTTTGTACATAATTTTCTTTTATTAATACTTTTGTGATTGGTAAATAAAGTGTATATCTATCTATCATTCCGATTCCCATAAGCATTACAATTATTGCCCTCCTATCCTCTACATAGAGATGGCATAAGGAACGAAGGGCCTACGTGAAACACGCGACAGAATAACAAAGTATGTCAAAAAGGAGAAGAATAAGGAGGTAAAATATGCCTCTAAACGGATAGTTCACAATTGACGGTTAGGCCGTTTAGCAGTCATGTTATCGCCAACACGCCGGAGATAAGCATCTCTCGCGTTAACGACGCCTACAGCCTCGTTTATTGTGCCTACATTCTCCAAGGCACAAGCGGCAGCGGGTTAGCGAGAATCGTTATTGAATTGTTGTTGTAAGTGATAAAATTGCGAAGGTAACCTACAATATATCCGCGGTATTCTTAGTTTAAATGCACATTAAAAAATATCTACAGAAAACTTCGTCGAAAAGGTTACAATAAAATATCCGCAACACCGGTGTAAATACATTGAATTTTAAATAGTCTTTGTCTTCAAAATTCAGCATTGAATCGTCGCGGCGACTTCATGAGCCAAATCTAATTTTTTACAATTGATTTGACCCATAAAATAAGAAATGTTTTAGTCTTCTTGAAGTATAATATTATTTTTATATGATTTTACCAAATAAATTGTAGTTATAGTTGTATTTGACGTGTATTTGTTTCATGATCTATCCATTGTTTGTAGTGGCCTAATCTCATCGGCTCTTTTACATATATAACAGTTTCCGTTTTTAGTTGACTCTCTCTAGTTTTTATTACAATTCAAATTAATCTTCATCAATATTTATCGCTTCTCCCTTACAACACAACCAATTCCTAGTTGGTGATTTATACCTCTAGCTCAGTCGTAATGAGACCCTCGTCGGCTGAAATACGGAGTACCAATAACAATATTCGTATTATAGGGATCCGAACAGTATTACATATATCGGAATTTCATAATAACCCCCAATCGAAGAGTAATTTCGACGGGCTTTGTGTGATTTGGTAGTTAGCTTTGTCGATACGTATCCAAATGAGACGTCGAAATGAACAGATTTCAATACGTTATGTGATTATTAGGTATTCGGAGAATAGTTTAATGTATTCATACTTACACTTACAACATTATTGTATTTACATAGAACTAAGAATAGGGAACATACATACTGTACCAACCCGATGGAGAGACGCTTAAAGGAGAAAAGCAAGACCACAAATGCAATGGACCGGCGTTATCAAAAATAAAAACAGGTATGAAGTGTATTGAAGTATATTGCCTGAGACAGGGAGAACTGTCATAGACTGAAGGAGGTCTACATCCTCGTGGTCAAGAAAGAGAGAAAAGAGAAAAGTCACCGAAATATTTTTTTTCGTGCGCATTTTTCCACGGTCTTTTAGAACAGAAGAAAATGTATGTGCTAGCTTAGTAATGGGAATAAGGTCTAATCACTAAGATTCAATTTAATTTCTATTTGCAATATCCATCCATCCATACTTCCATACTAATATTATAAATGCGAAAGTCTGTCTGTCTGTCTATTACGCTTTCACGGCCAAACCGCTGAACGGATTTTGATGAAATTTCGTATGAATATAGTTGAAGACCCGGGGTCAAACATAGGCTACGTTTTGACGCAGGCGGAGCTGCAGGAAACAGCGGGAAACAGCTAGTATTGTATATTTTGCATTCCTATTTGCAATACCTGTAAAAGGTTACTAAGTTGTAAACACTTATAATTACTTAAGATCACTCTGTAACACTTAGTATGCCAATAAATAAAATTGAAATTGAAATTTAACTATGTCCCGAGATCAGATCATATCGAGGTTCTTTATTAACTAACCAGGTTTAATAACCTAGTTACACTGGAACACTATGTTCAGTGTCGATTGATAATGTAAACCACTCGATTTGAATAATTTCATTGTGATATTTAAGAATCTTCAATCATACTAAGCTATGCAAAAGTTTACGTAATCAAAGTTATTATTTTTTACGTCAATCCTAACTTTTTTCATAATATTAAATACCTACTTGGATTTGCTTGTTACGCAAAACTGGTTAAAAATAACATCGATATGAAGATAAGATAGTTGAAATCCCAGGAAAGGATATACTTATATAATTTTTTTATAAAAAATAACGTAACGCGTAGGCAGAGCTTCAGGGAAAAGCTTAATCGCAAAATCAGACCTTGTCTAAAAAAATTCCAAAAGATTAGCCTATATATATATAGTAATTTTGATATTTTTAGTGACCTGTCGCATCTCCCTCATAACGAAATTTAACCTTTTGTTATTTTAAAAGAGGTCACATCCCAATTCAGGTCGGCAGGGTAATCAATATGCGTTCAGCTGAGATAAATCCGTCATTTAGCCAGCCGGCCACATATAATAACAGAACATTTTACAACTGAGTTATCTTCAGATCTGTGTTACGTATAAGTATATTTACTTCCATTCATTTCTGTCATTTTATCGCTCATTATGATGGGTAAATTTGATGGAAAGATGAAGTCGGTTAAAAACAGGTATAAGAAAGAAAAAAATTCTGACTACGGAATGAATGAATGAATACTTTACATAACGGAACATATGGCATGATAGCATAGTGGAGTTGCTGCGCAGAGAAAATACCTTCATTGACTTGGCTAGTTGCAGAGGAACTCTTAGAAGAGGTAGATGCATAGCACTACCTTCAGATACCAAATCACTAATTCAAAAATATTCATATGCGAAATGTTCAGTCTCTCTCTAACTTGACCATGTAACGCTAAACTTGGAAATAACTAAGTATATAATTTTCCAAATATTTTTCATTAATTTATTAACCTATATTAAACAAGTTCCCTAGTTTAATTAAGTTGAAGAATAAAAATATTTTTAAAAGATGTCCAGAAAACTCTTGGGGGTTTTTATTAATATCGTATAATTTGTTTACTACAGATTTACAAAATACCTTTTTCGAAGTTCAAAACTGATCCAATCCTTAGGGAGAACTAGACATGCTTAATTAATATAAACAGCAGTTTTATAGATAAGTTAGGTCGAGAAGATCGTCCTTGAGATAATCTCTGCAGTCATAGGGCACAAAGTTATCTTACAAGCGGATTCCCCCAGGCCTACAATATCCTGATAAATGGTGCCGCTTTGTAGCATAAGCTTCAAAAATTTATTACGAAAATCCTTCTGATAAAAATTTAGTTTTAAATACTAACTATTTTCTTAAAATGACGCCAAACAATTAAGCAGTGGATTTGAAAATTATACATCACTTGTTTAAGTACAAAAAACCCGGTAGAGTACGAAGTACAGAGAGGTTCGACACGCTTCCAGAATATAAGATCCTAAACGTAAGATACATCAACATCAGTTGTTAAAAAATCTTCAGACACTTCAATCAAACTAAGTTTTAAACTTGCATTCGGATATTGATTTAATGATATTACGATAGTATATTTTATAATTAATGCATCCATAGACCAAAACAATTTCGCCAAGACAATTTCCCAATAACAAATGAATCAATCAAGGGATCAAGTCCAAAACCTTCTAAATCGCAGACCTACATTAATAACATTACGATAGTGAAATGATTCTAGTAGAGAATACATTAAACTGTAAGTAAAAAGCTTTGAATACATCTAGTTTATACAATCAGTTCCTATACTATGACTTTACTTGAGTTTACCATTTAAGGCTCCATTAATAGTATTAGAATAACCGCCAAAGCTCGTCCTTTGAATCGATTCGTCCCTCTCACAGGGCCCTTTTAATGAATACAACCTTAATCGCAAGGCTCTTCCTAGGTAAATATTTAATTGGGCACTGGATTCCCTGCTTTAATGGCTTAATTGCTAAAATATGTCGCTCCGAGGCCTTTTCCTTGACCTCTTTTGGGAAGAATAATTCATTTAATTATAATTTTAAGGACAAACAATTCATGACATCCTTTATTTTAACGCTTATTATTTAGATTACTATAGGTCTTACATCAAAGACGAGTAGATTCCTCTAGACCTGATCTCATTGCATTCGGTGATGAAAACTTAGAATATTATCTATCTAAAGCTATCTGAGATACTGAATGAAGAAATTGTCATCATAGGCAGATGGTAGTAAAAGTGACATTTTAAGTGTCTTGTCTATTTCGAGAAATGAAAAAAAATTTACATGCTAATTATTAAAATTAAAAAACACGACTGACTGCTATCTATACCTACAATATTTTTTTTGTCACAAAAATATATTGAAACATATGAGCTATCATTTTTGAAATCTCATTTTAAACCTCTTCATTTTGATACCTCAATTAGGTTACTCAGATTTTTTTTTGTCAGTCTGCCTTTTATTGGATACACAGTCCGCCATTTTGTTTTATGATGACGTCACATACCCTATGACACTCGAAAAAAAACCAAGAAATCTAAAGACACCTCATACGTCTATATCCGTTAAGCTGTTCTTGACTTATGGTGGAATAAAGAATCTCACATACATAATATACAAACATACATGAACGCTAAAAACATTGCACTTTTGATCAGTCGTATAAAGGAAGAGAAAGAAAAATAACTGATAGAACGTAGTATTAATCGACTATACAGTGAAACTATACTGACTTATGAACTTCAAGACGTGACAAAAATAACACGTTTAACCAGACAGAGAGCCCTGAAGCAATAGAGTTGTGGGTTAAAATTGGAGAGAAAGAGTAATAGATCTTCTTCTTCTTCATCCTAGCGCTTTCTGGGTTGCCTCGGAGCCCAAGGTCCGCTTTCTTGCTTTTACGTCTCGACTTCGCCCGGTCTTCAGCATCCTTGATAGATAATCCATTGTTAAGCATATCCTGTTTTACAACGTCACGCTAGCTATTTTCAAAAAGTGTAATAGACAAAACAGACAAGTCGTAGTATTTATCGAGTATACAAGAGTAAACTGCTCAACTCTGCTAAGTAAATCAACTATCCGACTCACCCAGTCCGCTGTCTCCAGGAGTGACACGAAAATCCTCAATCCACTTGGATTCGATTTGATTACTCGATTGCTTCTGGTTGTTATTGATATCGAGTTTCCTATGTTTATTTGCTGATATTTATTGCCGTTTATCGTACAAATGCTTCATTAATAGAATATTAAGATACTAATATAATCAAAGAGGTGTTTATTGAAAATAAGGATAATTTGTGATTGACTTCAATTAATACTGTTGAATATTGGTGTAACTATATTGATTAATTTTAATAGATTTTTTTAAATACGATGCACAGATACAAAATACCATAGATACAAAATGTCATCTTATCTGCAATCCTTATTCATTATATAAGGCCTTATGGTGTGATAAAAAGCATACTGAATTCTAAAATAGTGTCAGATTTTAACACAAAAAGAAATACCGAAATCGTCAGAATTACTAGTTTAAGCAAAACGTTCATTTCAAAGGCGAAGATTAAAATCTACATAAAAGAAATGCAAGTCAGTATGTCAGGGGCAATCTAGAAAGACCCTTAAGATAAGCCGCTGCTGGCAAGTGGTGCCTTAATGAGGACTCCGCACTTCTTATTACCGACGGAAAAGTTCCGATCCGCTGGGAATTTTAAATGGTTGACTAGTTGGGAATTTTGAGATATTATGCATATGAAGTTTGGAAACTTTGAGAGGCTGGCGTTGATTAAGACTTTGGTATGTATTTGGACCGCGCTAGTTAACATGTCTTTAAATTTCAGCGTAATTTGTGGAAGTGATATCTATATGAAAAAAGAAAGAAATAAAAATCATTGTAAATGTTCTATGTTGTGTACACTCTAGTTAAAAATATGTCAATGGACAAGAGACATGGGGATAAAGAAAAAAAATTCTGTACATTTGATGTTTATTCTCCACAAAAAAAAACTGCAAACGATAAGACTAAAGTGATGTATAACCGAAACGATTGTGAATAAAATAAATCATTATATAATGGGATAACTTTTTAAACGTATTCAGAAGGTAAATGTGTACCGCAGCTCCCGGATTCATTCCTCGAGCCCTTACAACAACTTTATTGTTTCCAATTATTTCTTCTCGTATTATTTCCTCCTCGATTTCTTTGTTTCCACGTCGCTTTGTCATTTCGACTTATACGAGGTACTTTGTATTCAAAGCGATATTCATACCAGATTCCTATACTTACCAAGAGTAATGTAGGTATGTTTTAACTTTGGTTACAAAGACTCTGGCCTTATTCTAAAATTTATGTACTCATATTCTACTCAAAAGTTTATAATGATTTGAACTTCCATCAGGATAGTTGATAAAGCAGATAAGAATCATCGTCTAATTCCCGTAAACAACCACGTCATCATTTTCTTATTACGCCGCTTGAAAACATCTAATGACATCGTAAGGACTACCAACTAGTAATTTGATAGGAAACCAACGGCTTCACGTGCCTAATCGAAATACGGTGGGACAACATGCGGCTTTGAAATAAATAAATACATGAAACTTATTCATCTTGCAATGCATGGTGACCAATCCAAGCCAGGCCAAGCACTGGTTTCCGTTACAAAACTGAACACTAAACTATCCAGTGGCCTTACAACGTGCTATGTGTTAAATAGGCAAAATATTATAATGGTTTTGTAAGCATCACTTTGCCGATAAACTACTTTGTAGTTTGGCAAGATCAAAAAATGTAACTAGCGTAAGAAGTTATGAGAAATAACTGTTAGTCACATGCAACATAATCTGAAAACCTCTATTCTGTTTCATCACTGTAATTGAACAAGATGATTGAAATTTGAGGTGGCTTAGAAAAGTTGAAATGAGTATTTGAATGAAGCATACCTCTGACAGAATTTATTGCAAAACTTTGGCCATAAACCCTGAGTAAACACAGCTTAAATCAGCGTGCAAAATGTAGCTAGTGACATTGTACTGGGCGAAAGTAGTCCATGTTTTCGGAATTTATCGGATATTTTCCTAGTTCAACCGTTTGCACAGATAAGACCGATGTCCGGAGCTTATCGGGATGAGTGTCAGTTTGAATATCTTTATTCTGCTTGACTGCCAACCTAGTTGAATTAAATAAGACTACGGTCTAGATATATACTTTCCACTGCCTAAATCATTAGTAAATTCCAGTGTAATTTTTTTTACAAATCAGATAAGAGTCGTTTGTGGAGAAAGTCTACTTCGTCATATCTACGTCTATATATAAGAGTGATGAAATTAAGAAATCATGGCACCTACCCCGCCTATCTTTATTATCCTTTATCAATTTTCAGAAAGATTGTCTCAAAGAAATTACTATTGCCTTTGACCTTATCCACATAAATGTGGACTTTTTTTTTATTTGTTTTTTTTTTAGGGAAAACCTAGATCCCGCGCGCACAATTCTTACAACCACCTTCGCCATTTCTCTCATTTCTCGCTCGTACACCACGTACCTCTCTCTTTATACAATGCGTTCCATTTCCCACATTTATGTTCTGGTCACCCTACGAAGCAAGTTTGAGAATAAGCAGAGCAACAGAGCGACAAATTGGACTCTATCCGCAAGATTACCTCAGTGTTACAGGACCTGCAACTGTTACCAAGTGTACATTCAAATGCAAATGAAACAAAACAGATTTGCTTTGGGAGTTGAGGATAATGAAAGATGTACACAGTTGAAGTTTGATTTATTGCTTCATGTACAACTGTTGATGCCGTTTTGTGGTCATCATTGAGAAAAGAACGTTTATGTGCGGTTACGATGTCATCTTTATCGCTCATATTTGCAGCCATAAGTAGTCCGATTATGGACTAATATGCGAAGTATTTTCAAACAAACAATATATTATTGATCGTGGGATTAAGAAATTAAATAAAGTAAATAGTTTAGTTTCCTTTATATTAGAGTTTACTAAGGATCAATATCCTTCATAGTCACAAAATAAAACAAAAAAATACTTAAGGGAATTCGTCATTCATTTTATGGAAATATATCGCTATAAATAAGTATTTTGAAAATACTCCCTCTGACGGAGATATTTTTATTTAAGTGTGAATAATTTGCTTAAATATTCATTCAGATAGAGTTATTAGAGAGGTTTCCTTTTACTTCTATCTTACAAATGCTATAGTTCATCTACATGCGAATTCTAAAACTTTAAAGTGACGTAAAATAGGTGCTCATTCAGAAGTCCGAGTAGAAACATAGTAGGTACCACTAAATTAGCTACCTTAGCTACAGAATTCTTGGGAGTTCTATTACGTCACTCATTATAAAGGTCAGAATCCCTGAAGTTTTAATAAGAATCCGAGTATTCCTGGGAAGTTTGATAAGAAGGGAGGATTACTTTAAAATAAAATTTTAACGTATTTTGCCTTATTTCGTTAAATTCAGATTAAGCCTTTGTGAAATGTCGTCGGTTACATAATGCACCTTGTAAGAGTAACCATCTTGAAATGGAAATAGGCAGATCTCATAAGTCGCAGGGAGGACGGAAGATGGAGCCATAATATCATGTACTGGAAACCATAGCAGGGCCACAGATACCGTAGCAGATCAATTACACGTTGGAGGGACGATATCACCAGAATGGCGGGTCCTTTATGGAGAAGACCCGATCAAGACCGGGATGTCTGGCGTTCATTAGAGAAGTGTTCTGCAGGACACTTTTGTGGTGTGGACGATTTTGACTGAAGAAGAAGATTTAGGATACGGTTCGTCTTTGTGAAGGAGATAGGTAGTAAATCCCTATAGGTCTAGTCTACACACACACACTCAACAGTGGATAGGTTCACTCTAATGAAATAATTGAATTTAGTTACTTTATTTTATTGTTAACTAGCAGTTTCCCGCAGCTCCGTGTCCGTCAAAAAGTAACCATGTTTGACCCCAGGTCATATATTCATACCAAATTTCATTAAAATCCGTTCAGCGGTTTAGCCGTGAAAGCGTAACAGACGGACAGACTTTCGCACTTATAATATAAGTATGGAAGTGTGGATGTAAATATGGATATATGAATAAATCTCAAAACATCTGAAAAAACTAATTCATTCAAGATTCCAGAAAGATAACCAAACAAATTTCAGAAGAAATAGAGTAAAAACAATCTATTAAAATTACTGTCAAAAAGGCAAATTATTTTTTCGCTGAATAATTCAACCATAACAGTATCTTTGTACCGAACGGCAGAAATACAAGATATAAATGGGCATTTACCTTTGAGAAATGTCAGTCGGCCCTTCCAAAGTCACTGAGTTATATAAAGAAAGCTGAAGCCCACTCAGCACTTTGTGAAATCGTTGAATGGAAAATGAGAAACACCAAGAAGCTAAATTTTTGAATTTGAAAACGTTATGTTTGAAAGATGTGATGTTAGGGATTTGTGTCTGAGGATAACGTGATATAATTCGGTTGGTTTTAATTTCGAGTAATTAACGGTATATTGTTGTACATTTATGTAATTTAGATTTGTTTAGATAAAAAGTTATTTTAAAAGTCATTCAATTTTAATTTCATCATGATTCTTTACTAAATTGACAAGATAAAAAGACAATTACTGTATGAAATTACTATAACGAATGACCTAATAAAAACCTTAAGCTGCCGTTTGTCGATTTACTTAATTTATAAAGTTTACCCAAGTTATAATTTCTCAGTATCCTATTCTGCACAGTAATAAGAAAGTGTAAAAAAAAATTGCCAGTCTGACTGACGTTGAAGTATTATTTTATTTTCACTAAGACATCACCTTATATATTTTTATTTATTAAGTGCAATATAGGTTTAATAAATATATCTAAAATTAGTCCAACTGCTATAACCAAACAAGAAGCTATAACCAAACCGAATGCTCTCGAGTCTGCAATCCAATATTCAAAACAAGTCTAAACAAATCACTCCGAGCATAGAAACTAGTGTTTCTACGAAACTTTGAGTACAAAAGCGCAAACTCCATTGAAATAGAAATATATGGGTCCAGCGCTTGGATACTATTTGTTTTTAGGGTTCCTTTGTTAAATAAAAAGTGAATAAAATTGATTTTAATTTTGAATAAATTGTTTTGAGTATTTAAGTAATAACGATTACGTTGCTTTTTATTGGTTCTGTGTGTTGAATTACTTTAAAAGTGTAATTAATACACGAAAGAGTTGTTTTTTAAGTTGCTAGTTTAATTATTTTTTTTTCACTCATGAAATAATCTTCTAATAATATAAGTCCATAGTTAATAGTCATTATATTCAAAGCTTTCAATGTACCAATATTTTTAAATGTTTGTGTATACAACTGCATTTGTTTTCTATAAAATCGATCTGTATTGCAGCAACACTAGCCACTCACAACAAATTTTACTAAATAAAAAACAATATCGTAAATCATATTGAAAACTGGAATCCACACTACGCAGACCTCGTGCCTGGCCGGACACATTCGCACAAAGCAAGTCTGGTATTCCTGAATAATTGGAGCTGCAAAGTCCGTACGTGACTGTACTTTGTCCGGGCAACGGGCATTCATTCAGTGCATTTCTAACGTGCGAACATATGTAGCCTCCTAATGGTTACTACTCTCTGATCCTTTTGGACATTCCCTACAATCCTCTAGCTGTTTCGCTTTTTTGTTTTAGTGCACTTTATGGCCAAATTATACAAAGAGAATCCTCGTTTGCGGTGTTTAATGCCCGCATTTTCTACAGCTGCTGAAAATTTTCTTATTAGTTTTTTAAATATACAAAACCACATTTTTGCAAATAACCTTACCGACAATACAAGCTCTTAATAAGACCACTCATTAGTTCTTACAAAGCATTTAAATAACAAGGTACCTACTATCACTTTTGAACATAAGTCTATAAGCATTCTTTCAGTCAACTTCAGGATAGTCAGAAATAAACATTTGTTTTTTATGTAGTACTTATTTTCATAAATGCTTTGTATAATTGTAATAATTTATTATTACGTTTCAGAAGAAAATTAAGTATTTCAAACATAATATTCCATCTAAAAATATTCAGATTTCAAACAATCTTTAACTCTCTCGGCGCCTATTATAATAATATCCACGAACTTAAAGTTGTATTTCACCCTCCACCGGGACTATGAAGTAATCAAATAAATTTAGCAACTAGAAACTGCGCTTTCACAAATCCAACATCATTCATTACTGGGGAAATTCGTGTGCCATCAAATGCTATTCATTTAGCTGCGGCGATGTAAAGCGTGTCTTCAGATGTCTTCTCAAACCCGAAGCTTAGTATAAGAGCCAATCAATATTCTCCTCACATTGTTTCCACTTATCCTACAAGATAGGGATACCGACCCACTCAATGTTATTGTTTCTGCGGATATATTGCATGCCGTATGTTGAATTGTAGACAATACAGTTAGAATATCTGCAATACCCGTTTTGTGATTTGGAACTAATTTTGTTCTTAAACAAGAAGAGCACTAGTTAAGTAAGACTTGGGACAAATAAAAATAATGGAAAATCATCAAATAATACCCAAGCAATAGGCTACTAGACTCAATTTTTTTTTCATATCACAAATTTGAGTTCGTGAATTCGATAACAGAAATATTTTTTTGAATCAGTTCAATATTAAATAAGTTGTAAGCCTTTGAAATTCTATGGAAGGGGAAACTGTCAAGAAACAAGATAAGGACGTACTTAATGGTGGAGTGACGTCACTGCCACTTGATTTCGTGCGTACAAAAGAGATAGCAAGACGTCCCCACCGCTCCCACTTTTCTTCATTAGAAAACTTTAAATGCTAATTACTGCTTTAATTAATTACCAATTTTGTTGTTGTTTTCGGTATCGGTTACTTTTTAGTGTATGTATTGTTCCGTATAAAATTTTTGTCAAAATGTGAACACAGTCAAGTAGCCTAAGTATGTATGATCGCATCGACTCTATACAATACAATACAAATGTTCTTTAGTATGTGACGTCGTGCCTTCATCAACGGCTGCCTTTCCCCGCTTCCCCGCGCCGCATCACCCCGAGGGCCATATATAAGCCTGCGCGCGTCCACCAGAAGGGCTGCTCGGATCATCTCGTCATCTCAAAGTTAAGTGGCTGGCTATTTCATAGCGGCTGCCTGACTGGATCTCGTGCCTACTTCGATCTCACGACCCCTATCTATATTTCTTCGTATACACGAAGAGACCTTAAGAGTCTAAATTTGTAAAGTAGAAATAATAAATATTGTGCTTTTCGCTGAAACTTGGATTTATCTTCTCTCCTCACACATACCTTAAGTAGTAAATATTAACTACGTTATAAGTACATTAAAAAAACATATCAGAAACACATGAAGACGATGGAGTGATCTGTTCAAGAAAAGATTTGGTCTAGAATGGATGGCAAAAAGTAGCCTATGTTTGACCCCGGGTCTTTAACTATATTCATATCACATTTCATCAGACAGATAGACAGACATGCAAACTTTCACACTTATAACATTAGTATGGATATGGGAAGTATGGATACTAAAAGTGCAAATATTTCAAGCAAACTAGTTAGCTATGTGCATATTCTGAATATTAAATTTAATGTGTTTCAATTAGACTTTCCACTTCTATCTGTGGTTTACATGACATTTGCATGTAGATATGAGCTGTCTGGTATCAACGAATAAGTGTTTGTAGT
Source organism: Euzophera pinguis (assembly GCA_947363495.1). Taxonomy (NCBI): domain Eukaryota; kingdom Metazoa; phylum Arthropoda; class Insecta; order Lepidoptera; family Pyralidae; genus Euzophera; species Euzophera pinguis. The sequence continues at coordinate 4,802,873 of OX376170.1, read as the reverse complement.
TTAGCTTACACCTACCTAATAAATGCATACTACTAATGCCCATATTATGTAGGAGTAAGATTACTTAGTGCATTCTGTTACGAATACGAAACTTGTACGTAATTAATATCAAAACAGTATAACAACTACAAATAAACTGTGTACTAAAAATAAATTGTGTATTTTATTTATTTTATTGATAGAATTCACTATTTCGGAGATACAATTTGAACAAAAAAATCCAAAAAAATTATATATATATATATATATATTTTAAATTTAATAGTAATGACGTTACGTAGCTTTAATGGTCATCTCGAACTGCAAGTTAAAAAGCAAAAATTACTAAGGCATTAAAAAATATGTATGTCAGTGTCAAATTTCAAAGTCAGGATGGACTGCGAGTTGATCTCCTGATTTATCATCAATTGGACACCGATTCTTCATAATAATGTATAAATGAATGTAATGAAGATGTAGTCTGGTTATTTAAGGGCTATGTTTACTCGAACAGAGATGACAGCTGATGTACATGAAGCGCTACCAAACAAAAAAAAAATTATCCAATAACCAACCTAAAAAAATTAATAGCGTAGGCGGAAGTTATCCGGCTACGTCACACGATAACTTTACTAAAAATGAAGGTCATTGGGGTTTCTGCGATTTTTTTAAAATACTTGCTTATCTAAAGATCTGATTTATGTAATCTGTTCCATAAGTCTATCCCTCGAAATGGTTTACGAATTAGATATTTTCATTTAATAATCTGTATGGGACAAGAATTCCTAATTATATGATACCAAACTATCTAAATAAGCTTCCTTCAGAACTTCAGAAGTTGTATAACAATAATTAAAAAAAATAATAATAATAAGTTTGAAAAAATACTTAAGTACTTTCAAAATGTAATAGCGACTCACTGAACACAGATAAACCCTTCGAGGTTTCCGCGGTTCGGTAACTGTTGTATGTGTTCATTTGATATTTACTGAATAAATAATTTAAAAAAAAAAATTTAAAAGTTGACTAGCCAATTGTTTGGACAGTATGTTAAGTGCATGGAACTAAACCACTTTCAATAAAACATAATTGAAAACCGACGAAATTTTTTCGACCTCTCATACAAATCTAGTGATCAGGTGACAAGATTAGTGAAAACGGATTAAAAATATGTGAAAGTTGACAAAAAAAATTTGCCCTCACTTAAAAAAAGTGCTGACTCAACTGATCATTTTGTATGGGATGTCAATTATTTTGTCAATTGCCGTTTTGAAGAAAATGCTTCAGTGGAGTTTGTGGCGCTTTGGAAGTGGTGGTAAACTTAATTTAAGTAAATTGACGTCAATAAGTAATATTTATACAATAAATATAGGGTACTATATTTAAAAAAAACGATTTTATTCTTATTTCATTATATGAGTTTTCACTTTTTTACAGAAACTAGTCCAGTTTCACCATAAGAAGACATTGTAAAAATCTTGACCTTGTATTTGAGCTAAATTTACTATAACCATTAGCCAAATAATTTTACAATACTAATACCACCAGTTACACAGCAGCCTCGTGATTTATACCTAGAGACTGATACCCGGATACCGGGTGTAGAGCAGAATAATGCGGATGGTTGATGAATCCACCCGGGTGAATACTGATGAAGCGGGGCGTTGACCCGCCCGGCCATAGAGCTATACTTTGTCTATTATAGAGCGGACAGCGGAGTGCGAATGATGATAACGTAGAAAAATAGAAGAGTGATATTGACCACTGTATTTATGGGAATTGTTATACGGCGATAATGTTTTAGAATTCCATTAGCAGGATATTTAATTATTGATAATTCTTGTTGCTGTTGTTGTAAAACATTAAATTGGCCTATACATTGAGAAAAATATATTACATTACACCTTTATGTTTTAAAGACAAAAATAATATTTTCTTAATTTTAATTTGGAAATCACAGGAATGGCATAACTTCGAAACGGCTGCCTAACAGGACAAATTAAAGAGCTAGCAATGATTATGCTGACAAAATCAAAAGTGTCGTTTTATTATAAACTAGCATTTCCCCGCAGCTCCGCCTGCGCCAAAAAGTACCCTATGTTTGACTCCGGGTCTTCAACTATATTCATACCAAATTTCATCAAAATCCGTTTAGCGGTTTGGCCGTGACAGACAGACATAATATTAGTATGGATACATAATACAAATATGTCATCTAATAATTTCACATTAATCCCTTTAAACACAATCGCGAATTTAGATGAATTGAAATGAAATTCGGTATTTTAATGACTCTACAATCCGCCTGTTGCATAATCCGGTAAAAAGATTTAACGGTTATCCGGCTATCGGTCGCGGTCGGATTTAAAATTTCCTATTCCATACGGTGACGTACCCGTGCAACAATACCAGAAATTGAATGTTACCATATGAAAAAGAATGAATTCAACTTTGATTCTAGTTTGTTTATTTTAATTATTATAATTTTCTGACGTTAACGGACTATCATTTTTAATTTTTACAATAACGATTTCGTAACTCATTTAAAGATCTGCAACTAAAATCAGGGTCGATTGATAACAAATGACTAGTGGAAAATACATTCACATATTATTATAATCAAACAGAACAATTTTATTAGAGAAATATTAATTCTTAATTTGAATGAATAATTCTTAATTTGAATAAATACAATTGATTTGAAGCTGACAGTATTTATGAGTAGGTACATTACTAACAACGTGAGTTATTGAAGAAATCAATAGCTGTGCTAAAAAGAATAACAAAAAAGAAAATACAATATTATACAGTGTATTAAGAAAAGCAATAAAATTCACAACCACTTTTTTCAATCCCGCAGGCCTTAAGGAAATAAATTGCTTGCAATTTCAGATAAAAAAATAAGAAAAAATAGTAAAAGAAATGGCGCGAGCCAAGTCTGATTTATATCCGGATCTCATCAGTCAAGCAATATCCGGATATAACCGGGCGTGTGAGCAGGTATAGGATATTAAATAATTTTCATCCTTGTGCCTGATTAGTTCTCGTACTGATAACATCAGAAACTAAAAATGATGCATTTTAACAGACGCTATAAAAAGAGAATGTTAACAAATTGGGCGGGATTTATCTTTCCTCTAAGGTTTTCGAAATAATTACCTACCATAACTTTTAAGAAAACTTTTTTACTATGTAACGTGCCAGCAAATTAATACATTAGTGTGGAGGTACCTATATACCTATAACATGACTTTAAGAATTTCTGTTTCAAATTAATATTGACTCTACAAAATTTTAATTGTACGATATATATTTTTTAAACATTAATTAATAAATAAATTCCTTAACAAGATATCTAACTAAATTTATATTTAATAATAAATATCACTGTTTTTCCAGAAATTGTATTTCACATTACCATGAAACTCGTAAAATCCCTTTTCGCTGACTATGCCTAACACGCAGAGTGAACAGTGAACGTTAAGGGCTGTGTCTCTTTCTCACAAAGAAAATAATTATACTCATTTAATTACGGTTTTTAGTGAGTACAAGTTGTCCAAACACGATCCGGAATTTCGTCCATGTCGCACAAAACGCGGACATTCAATTTGCGAGGATTCTGCAACGTCAGCACGACCAAACGCAAACCCTAATTAAAAATACTACAGAAATTTCACTAATGTACTAATTAAATATATTTCGAACTAGAATCTATTGGGTGTCGCTATTAATCATTGAGAAAGGTATGTATATTTTGCGGTTTCGATGCTCTTTGCAATGAATCCAACATTACCAGCGATTTTTATAGTTTATGACTGGTTCCTGTGGCTTTTATGCCCTTTTTCTACCTCTTATTCATATTTTTTAAGTTTCTCCTTCGGTCTCAAATACTTAACACGCACGTTCACAACCAGATGACTCAATAAGAATCTGACTAATTAAATACCTTGTCAATTTTCATTCAATGTAAACAGTTTCTAAATTATATCTCTACGACAATAGAGCTACCACTAATTTCTAAAATGCTAAAATCGTCTTCTACGCTACTGAATAAATATAATTAAAGTAACTACAGTGAGTAGTCCAGTATAGTTAGACTGAAACTTATTCATTTTAATCTTCTATACATATAAATAAAATTGGAGTGTCTGTTTGTAATATTGAAATAACCGTTTTTTACTACATGCATATGAATATATATACGGTACATACACCAAAATAACAATTTTTACAATTTTTGTCTGTCTGTCTGTCTGTCTGTTTGTTCCGGCTAATCTCTGAAATGGCTGGACCGATTTTGACGGGACTTTTATTGGCAGGTAGCTGATGTAATAAGGAGTATCTTAGGCTACGTTTATTTTAGAAAAATAAAGTAAAAAAAAAAAGTAAAAAATTAAAGAATCGACTGTTAGGCGGAACGAAGTTCGCCGGGTCAGCTAGTCTAATAATATAATTGCTTAAATTATATTATAGATTAAAATGAATAAGTTACACTTCTGTAATAATTTCATTTGTACAAGGCTCATTACTTGAAATTAGGTTAGAGAGACTCTAGAAAAATAATGGCGCACCTCTTCGTTGGATGAATATGCAAACAACGCTGACATAGGCCATCGTGGTATAATTAATAAATAATTATAAACCTCACGCCCAGCGCCTGTATTCGTTGGTTGATTTAAATATATACCTAAGTACCTTTTATAAAAGTCACTATGAACGTTTAGAAACAATTTAGTGTTTAATATCTTGTGATATATGAAGAGATACTTGAAATTCAAATTCCAACTTTAAAAGTACAGATGAAGGAAATACCTCTGTGATGATTATTTTAAAAAATGTTGATAGAAATATTGCTAGATTTATTTACTTACACAACTCCAAAAATTCAAGTTAAGCCGAAATACATACCTGGAAAGAAAAATAATAACGTAATTAGAAAATGAAGCAATGAAGTGTTCGTTACAATTTCTATGTCTCACGTAATATTACAGATAATGATACAGGAAAAATTACACAAATCGTGCATATTGATAGCGAAGAAAATTTTAATCAGACTTGATTAACCTATTACTGGATCAATTAACTAAACAATATCATATATCCTATTGATACACTCTAAATCCGGCATGCAGTGAATGAACTTCCCAAACTGGATATCGTTCGCGTCACAGGAATAACATTTATTGAAATCCGTTGATCCGCTGTCAACCTGAATCCTTAAAATCCTTAAATCCAGCTCATTCCAACGATCCAAATTCAATGAGCGCACATTGCCTTTGTTTTAGCATGCCGTTACAATATCCTGGCACGTTTCAGAAGGATTACTATACTACTACTATTCATTTTGTACACGAGAGTAAAACAAAGCAAGTTCAGATCTTGTACTGCATTAAATGGGATTTTTCGCTTGAGGCCCTAAAAATGCAAGTTATTTCCCGGTTCATTCTGCCTGTATAGTGTGTTCAATTAATCGCCACTGAAGAATGAAAATAAAATTATTTTATCCGTATACATATATTCGGTTAGTTTTCCTTTTTTAAACAATTTAACCCTTACTTACTTATTAACATATTACAGCTTTACAAAAAAAAAAGTATTCGTTCGTATACATGTACTGAAGATATACATTCTGTTATCACCTTATTTTGTATTTACAGCCAATGAAAGGCGGAACGTGCCGATGCAAAGTGTAAGAGATAACTTTGTACGAGCGTCGCTGACGGTGCAAAGCAAATAAATAGAACGATTTGACTTTGCAACGGCGTCTCGCTATAGGTGCAGCACATCTGCCGGGAACAACGAGGAAATATATTTTTCTTTTTCATAAACTCGCAATGCGATTCCTGGCTGGCGTCGAGACAAAACGAATCACAAGAGAAATCTACGAAGACGAATATACAATTTTATTATCTTTCCCTGTAAAGAAAATCGTCTGGATGTTGCTTCTTTGTCTTTTATTGAGATATCCTGATGTATTAAATAATTAAGTTTAATTTTCTTCAAGTAGCAGATTTTTTTCTTGAAAGTAGTGTCTTTAATTAATTACAAATTAATATATCTTTTAAGAAATTGGCAGTAGATTGGATTACATAGAATAATATATTTTACTACTCAATAGGCTTACACCAAAACTAGCGTTCGGTCGGCCATCATTAATCATTGGCTTATCTGTTAAACAAAACTAACTACCAAATAGTTCTACTCTACCTAATTTACGCTACAATAGTGAGATGAAAATACATTTCTTTGGAAAGCGAGGCAAATACTAGCAGTGAAGTAAATGTTTAAATTGTCCTACATAGAAAAATATCTTCATGAAAAAAGACTTACTTCATTACGATTTACATTTGATAAGAGATTATAAATCCTCCCGGATTTAGATAAAGAACATAATTAAGAATTTCAGAAATATAATTCTTTTAAATCGTCTGCTCCCGAAGCTATTAAGTATAATGATAGTCGTCAGGTAAACAGACAAAGAGGCTCTACAGCCGAGTCTCGGCCTACTTTATTAAAAAAGCTAATAAAACTTGGCCGCAAAGTTATCGAGTAAAAATGTCTTAAAAGAAAATTCTTCCACTGAAGCGCCATTACGTGCTAAGTAGAATGAAAGAGCAGTAAACTTGAAAATGAAGTAGTCAAGCAACAAAGTACATACATACTCGAAGGATAAATAAAATAGTGTGCAGAAAACTCATTATTACAAACTCTCTCGCAACGATAATATCATTAAAAAAGGAACGTTTATGGTGTCGTTGCTTTTTTTATAATTTAGGCGAAAAATAATAATAGCTATAAATCTTCTTAAGATTGATTAAATAAATAAATAAAACATTCCATTTACCGAAAACTACTACTAGTTTTTTATGATTGTAATTAGAGAAACGCAGATATCTGACTGAGTAAAATAATAAACCTAAGTAGTAACTCTATTTATTCACATACAATTTACGGCTTTTTATTGAAACAGCATTGTAAACAATTGCATAACGCCTCTCAGTCTAGAGTGGATATTTTGACGAAGAGATACCCTTCGGCGCTCATTTATGCTCGCTTTCTCATTTATGTATCAAATTTTTACTAATATATTTTATGATTCATTGTAATATTTGAAAATTGATTAGATCAAATTAGTGACTATTTAAAAAAAAGTTTTTCTAACGGCAATGGCAATGGCAAAGTGTAGAAAATATGCATTTCAATAGCACTATGCATGTGGACTTGTGGAGCCATTTCTTTATCTTTTCCATTGATGATGATGATGATGATGATGATCACGTTTGCACAGAGATATTTCACGTTCCACTCTAATTTGGAACATCAAGGGTCTTATCGCTGTAGTTTCAACTTTTCCCAGAATCTAAGCCAGTATTCAGTTTAAGCTTGAAAGTACATATTACAGACAAACACATATAGTACAGAATATTTTTAAGCTAATATTTTCTAGTGTAAGAAATCTAGAGATCAGAAATTTTTGGAATGTTTTTTAGTTTTATTTGATAAATACTAAGTTGTCGCCTTGGGTCTCGCTCTTATTGTTTTAGTTACTTAATTCGATAAGTAATAAGTACCCTACTTACTATAGGGAAAAGTGGACAATAGGCTTCGAAATAAAGAAGAAGCTGAAATAAGAAAGAGAGGGAAATATTTTGAAGTTTCAAAAATAAACTTTTAATGTAACTAGGATGAATTAGGTAGTGGAACTTTCTTATGATTTCATGGCTCTACTAAATAACCTGGCCCACATTATCTGGCAGGCTTCGGCCTGGCGACCGTGCTCGAACAAGTCGCCAGCCTGGCCGCCTGCCAGTTACAGATGTACGACATATCCTACATGCTTTAGTATAAAGAGCTGCCTTTTCATTACAGATTCGTTGAGCACAATTCCTGTCAGGTAATTATAACAACTACGACTTTTAGAGTAGTACAAAATTTGCGATAGTTTAGGCAAACTCTGGATGCACGGTCATTTTGCAAATCTTTGGCGGAGGCCTTTGTCCAGTAGTGGGCTTTCTGCGGCTGAAATTATGAATATTGGGAAACCCAGTCTCATCATCTTTGTCAGAAGTTCATGTTGCACGTTTATCTCAAGCACCAGCTCCATTATGTTTGTGAAACAGAGAGCATAAAATAACAGAATATAGCCACCATTTGCTCAATCGAAACGCACCTAAACGGCATTTGAAATCATGGCTTCAATAAAAAGCTTGGCCCAGTTACAGATGTAGGACATATCATACAAGCTGGTAATATGCTAAAGCGTACTGGTTTTTGTTACGTATATCAAAGCAATTTAATATATACAACAATTATTCGACCTTTATTGGAGTACGGATCTGTCATTTGGTCTCCATACTACAAATTCCACGAAAATAATATTGGAAGAGTCCAAAGACGGTGTTTGAGATCAATCTGTCGCAGCTACAAACTGAACAGAAAGCTTGGCACTTTTGAATCTAAATTAAGTTACTTTGCGTTGTCATCCCTAACCTCTAGAAGGAAAAGAAGCGAGTTACTCTTTTTATACAAGTTAATCTACTCATTGGTCGATTGCCCTGAACTTTTATCCCAGATAAACTAACACCAATCACCGCATTCGTAATAGTTGCACTTTTTTAATTTCGTCTTTCAAAAAGAATGTATCTTTCAACAACCCTTATCTGCAATGTGTAGATCATATAATAAGGTTAAACATAAGGATCTAGATATTTATGGATGAGGTTTTAGATAGTTCAATACATGTTACAATTATACAAATAAAAAACTTCTTGTTAATTTACCTGCAACTTATTAACGATCTGATACTTAATTTAAAATGATTTTCTATATTAGTACACCTACCTACTGTGTGTTTATATGTTGTACTTGTACGTGTAAGACGTTCACTGTTTACAATAGTTTTATTTTCAATAATCACGTGGTGTGCACAATTTTTGGATAGTAATCTGGCACAAAATTTACTTACACATATTACTTTAAAGATGTTTTTGTAAACTATGTGTTCCAAATAAAATAAAGCAAGCTAAAGTTTTAGGAGCTGACTATTCATTTCAGATTCGTAGAGCACGGTTCCTGTCAGGTAATACAAATACCATATTGGGAAATCTATTCGTGTCATCTTTGTCGGAAGTAAATGTCATTGTCATTTTGTAAAACAAACGCAATATAGCCACCATTTTGCCCAATCGAAGCGCACCTAGACGACTGTAACTTAAACGTCATTTGAAATGATGGCTTCAATAAATAACCTGGCCCATATTATCTGCCAGGCTTCGACCTGGCGTCCGTTTCGGTCCAAGTCGCCAGCCTGGCCGCCTGCCAGTTACAGATATAGGCCATGTCCTACATGCTGGTTCAAATAACCTTGTGTTTTAGTAGCTGGCTATTTATTTCAGATTTTTGGAGCGCAATTCTTGTCAAATACTATATTAGGAAACCCAGTCTTGCATAATTATTTAAATAGTATTTTTGATACAGTGCATAAAATAACAATACCTATATAGCTACCATTTGGTCCAATATAAGCGCACCTAGAAGACTTTATGTGAAATCATCGCTTCAATAAACAACCTGGCCCACCTTTTCTGGCAGGCTCCGACCTCGCGTCCGTTTCGGTCCGAGTTACCAGCCTGGCCGTCTGCCAGCTACAGATGTAGGACACGGCCCATACTAGTTACATGCCCCAGTCACCATGTTTTCTGGCAGAGGACTTCTCTCTGAATTCATGTCGCTTTGAACTTATTTCACTGTCGTAATAAAGTTACAAAAAAGCTTATACTTTGATGAAAAACTGGGTCTTTTTTAAATTCTGTCTTCGTGGAATCGGTATTTCCCTGTCTCTGTCATTTTTCTCAACTTTTATATTGACGTTATAATGCTGATCACTTGATCAGTCGTCCTAATGAGAGTATTTGCAAAATAGGTGTGCTAATGTTTCCTGTACCAGGATGAGACCTTCAGTGGTCACGTAACCTCGTTAGTTGTAAATATTGTCGTATATTTACTTAACTATAGTGGAATTAGAACTCTGAAGTATCGCTCTGAATCTCTGTCTACTTCAGTACCTTCAAAACTTCTTCAAAATCAATTCCTTAACATGGAAGTTAAATAACCATTCTCTCTTTGTCAAAAATCCGCCTCTCTTTCCAATATCAAGAATCAAATTTTAATTTTAATTGAAATCTGAAACAAACTAAATAACATCGAGGACTCTCCAACCGCAACACTGGAATAAGAACAAAAATGGAAGGCTCTAGAAAATTAAAGATTTAAAAGGGCGACAGTCTACTGAATACAATTTTTCCGCAGTTATTGGCCGGCTGGCTTCCGCTGGCAGACCGGAAATGAGTTTTACCCCCCACTCTGCAGACTTAGCCAGGGGACAGGGAAACCCGCCTCATTATGAGACCGGCAGAAAATCCAAACGACTCGGTTGTATTCTGAATACAAATTTTAAGACTATATTACCCATTTAAAACAAAAATCTCTTATTTAGAACATAGACAATGTTTATTTATTTAACCTTAGAATAGTAAAGAACAATATGCGTACTTAATGCTAAAAGTATTATCTAATAGTCAACTTTTGCTTTGGGTAAAGTAGATAGCTAGAATGTGTTTCAAATAGATATTTACTTTACATGAAGAGGAACTAACTTTAGATCACACATATAAACTAAAAAAAAACCTAATGTCTAATTTGATTAGCGTAAACACTTGGACATTTAACAGGATGTATTTTTGAGCACAAATGCTGGTAAGACTAGGAACCTGGCTAGCGTAGCAGCTAATCCACGGAGGCAAAAAAACAACACAAAATTAATGTAATAATAAGTTCCAGAACCCAAACCCGTTTCCAAAAAAATCAAACAAAATAACCAACAAAAATTGTCAGTAGCAAAACCCCAACAGATCTCTCATAAAGTCCAATTACAAATTCAAAGCACGGCGGCATCTGTTCAATAAATTTCCTAAAACTAGAATGGACGACGTGAATCGTGAATCTTTATCCGAACATTTCATTTATGAAGAACTATGGGCTATTGTGACATAAAGCCTATATACAGACAGCCGCAGAGTTACGTGTACACCCAGTTAATACATCGTTGTATTGTAGAGTCTGGAAACGTGTGTACATTACGAGTACCAGCTTAGAATGTCTTCCGAATTTGGTAATTACCTTTAAATGAAATAACTCATATCCAATGTACGCTAAAATAATAAGGTTTTCAAACAGTTTCGCGTGCATTAAATCCGTATTAAAATAAGTAGTTATTTTTATTGTGTAACAATCCCGAAAATAAAAGACATTATTATCTGTTTTATTTTCCAGCTACAATACATTTCGTAGATTGTGAAAAGTACAGTTGGGCCAAATTGGATAAAATTAAAAAAGTATCGGATTGGAAATCAGCCAGTCTTTTTGAAGATATATCGTCTACGATATCCAACCAAACTGCCTGGCTGGCATGGCAAAATAATGACCTAATTCGTAAAGAAAAAAAGTAAATTTTACTATTTCAACCATCGAAGAGAAAAATCCTAGTAATATGGGTTGGACATGAAAATAGTCTTAGGATAAATTGATACTAATTCCTAAAAATATTATTGGGATCTTTCTTTTACTTTTGGTTTTTGTTTTGTTGTGTTTTATATAACTGAAATTTATGGTATTTTAACTGTAATTTTGCATTAAAAAGACGCTACGTACCAGGCGAACATAGGTAGCAAGGGGGTAAAGAGAGGAAAGACACAAAACGCTAGTGCGCCGACTGCTACGAGCCCTCAAGTCGCGTGGCGTCGAGGGCCTAGTGATTAGAGCGCGCTAACAAAGCGCGGAGGGCCCTTAACCTACATGCTCCGTTTCACAGCAACGCCACTGACACTCCTTACGCGCCTGGTACTAACCACTTGCCGACAGCTAATCTCATCTCAGTGTACTTTTTACTTTTCCTTATTTTTTTCCTGTACAGGTACTAAGTAGGTATGTGCTAAGTTAGAAATAAGTATAGATTAATCTAATCCAACTCATGTTGGGTAGAGCGAGTGGAACCGCGATTATCGATATTTGAATAGACCGAACCATTGAGCAAATATAAATAGGAGGACGGCGTATCGACTGGTGCATCGTTATGGTCATTGGTGCATTGAGGTCAGAAGTGGGCGTGCCTTACGTCATTTTTCGTTAAACTGTGACGTGGAGCGAGCACTAATATTTTCCTTATTTTTCTAATTTACTTTTCGTTTCAGCTTAGAATATTTTGTAAAATATTTTAAACCCTTTAGTTTTATGTGTTACAATGCGGTACTATTATGGGATCACAATAAACATAAGTAAATAACATATTTTCGAATTTATTTGATTGATTTAGTGTTAAAATATGTGTCTGTTTTTAATGATGAAAATATCTATAATATAAAGAAATATATTATTTAAATTATATTTTTTGGTTATGTTGAACTCTTTGATTTTCTAGCGACATCTATTAGCAAGTAGAGGGGATCTTCAATAGGGGCGGAGCCACGACCAAACCGAGCTCCTCTTACATCTGCTTTCCGCCCCGCGTAGCCTCACACAATTTTTGTAAGGAACCTTTCAATACGCCATCTCCTCTTTCTTATTACTCCGTGGACCGAACTAATAATTCTATGGATTTCCTCAAAGGTGATAAATCTAAGGAACCAACAGGAATTTTCAAGTTCCTTGCAAATCATCCCGATCGGTGAATAGATAGAACCAATAGAAAGTTAAAACAATTGCGGTCCGTGGACCCTAGTCTCCTACAGAAACATAAAAAAGACGAAAAGCTAACGAACTTAGATAAAAAAAGAAAAATAAATACAGGAATTTATAGTTATAAACTAACAGGCCACCTGTCATATTCTTAGTAATTTTATACCACAATATCTTCCACAACTCCAAATGATACCCTTAAAATATAATAAAGATGCTACCGAAATAAGCGTACAACAGTGCCATTGTCCCCTTGATGTCGTGACAATATAATTCACAGTGAATCGCCAAAATATCCTTATCAAGATTCTTCACCCGATGCAGTACAATAAACTGAAGGGGTCCGCCATAATATAAATGGCCGGCCGTAAAACCGTGTCGCTGCCGATACATAAAACAACAGACAATATTACAGCAGCTGAAGATTTTATAGATAAGAGAAGTAAAGCCGAAAAATTTCAGTTTTATTTAAAAAAACTACCTGGCAATAGTATTGAAGAAATTTGTGTTGAACAAGTTGTGAAGCTGGAATGTCAATTCAAAGAGGAAATAGAGAAGATTCACCCAACTATCAGCTAACCTAGAATTAGACTTGAAACCCTCAAAAGCCCCATGCAAATGCTTCAAATGCTTCTAAATTATTAATCTAAGAAATGTCATGTCATCATTTACCCGAGTAGTCTACCGTCCAGTGGCAAAGCCTTCTTAGAACACGATTCCTACCGGCTTCCCTTGGCAGATACTAATATAAAACTACTATTCTACGTAGTCTAATTATCGCAAGTGACATAATTACATTGCGCGCGTTGTAATATTCTTCAATATGCCTGTTACAAAATACGCAATGTATTTGAATCGCGCAACAAGATTTTATAATCGTCAGACGTAGTACGCCGCTTGGGAACTCGCTAACAAAATTAGGAATTTAAATATTACAATGTATGTAATTCACGCACACATACACATTATGTCTACATGCAAATACTCGTCCATATAAAGCCGAGTATAAGCCGAACTCAGATAGCTTACAATCTTTATTTGTCATGTGTTAAGGTTTAGTTTCGCTTGAAAAGTTTTCGTCCAAAGTTTCTCCGCTATTGTGGCGGCGGCGCCAGTGGTCTCACCTTGTGTCCTTGACCTAGGTGCCCAATAATGGCCCCATTATTTATTTTAAACGCGACATTTTGCACGGATTCGTATGTGCTAATAATTTATCTATTGTGTTATGTAATTAGCTTGATTGTGGTATATAGTTTAAAAGAATCGAAAGTAGTGAAATTTAACTTGCCAAGTGTTGTGCGTGTATATTGTATAGTGTTTTTTTTTGTTTTATCGTAAAGGTTTGTTTGTTTTTCATCACATAGGTGGTTAGGTGAGAAATGGCGGCTTTTGTACAAAATACAAATAGCCTTAGCCTTACAGATTACCTATTATTGCATATTTTTTTTTACAAGTTAAGACATAAAGTTTTGATTATTCACGCGTTAGTTAGGTTCTTTTGGCCCGGGTTAACTGTTCATTTTTTTCACCCCACGCCACTGCTACCGTCTTAAAAGTAGATCCACTTTCAGCTCATCTAATGTAGGAAAGGTACTTAGGGTAAGATTTGAATGCTACTGGCAAAGATCATTAATGAGAATGAAGAGTTTGTGTCACCCAAGAGATAATATTTTAGCGACTAACTCTGTAAAACAAAAAAAAATTGATCGTTGGAATGTGACAAGGAAAATATGAGTGGAAAAGATGCTACAAAGGAAATGACTAGAACTAAGTGGAAGTAGTTTATAAAAAAATAATTCATTCATACATATAGCGCCGACCCCACTTATGAAAGTGGAGATAAGGTAAAAGAGAAGAAAAAGAATTGTATCACTGCTTGACAGTGTCATCAGACAAAGCATATTCAACCTGAATTTCGTATCAATCTGAAATACTATGTAAATGTGAATTTATTAGGTTCTATATTATGTGTAGGTACGTTATATTTTGCACGAATAATATTCTCTTTGTCTATATTTAATAAATGATTTACAGCTAAAAAGTTTCAGTTTATGTTACTAATTGGTACGCTTTTACTTTTGTACGAATATAGCGAAACACATTTAAATTTCATGCAAAAATAATAACAAACATTACTAAATTAAAATTTTATTTCGTCAGTTACATAAAACAAAGCTGCATGAGCCATTAAAAATAAATAATACATTAAAATATTATTTCGTCACTTACACAAGCTGCGTGTAGAAGCTGAGCTCTACTGCTGACTGTACGTCTAACACGCGTCAACACTCGCTAATATTGATTTCCACAGCTCATTTCGTGCCGGCTTGAAGCCTGAACATCGGATATTGATTCTTGAGCATTTTGAGCTAGCTGGCAGCTCGTCAAGTCATAAAGCGGTTATCACACCACGTTTGCGCCAAAACGGAATTGCGATATGCTCTTTATGCCCTATATTCGTCAATAAAAAGCGACAGCTCGGCATTCCGGTGGATGCCGCGGTAATTACGGGAACTTCCAAGGTACCAGGTAACTTTACGCTCGTAATTTGTTCCTAAACTTGGTTAATGTTCCCCCTGACAAGATAAATTCATTAAACGTACCGGTTCGAGCGTTTCGTAACAGAATCGACGTCGTCGCCTTGTAATGACACCCTCTGTGAACTATATTACGCCTAAATTGGAGTTGATGCATAAGTATACAAACGTAGTACGTTTTACTGTGACAATAAGGTATACCGCAACATATTATTACGATATCTATGTTACGATTATTATTTGTAGTTAACATTATCGAATCCTATTCCAAAATTCGAAATTATAACCGATTTATTTCATTCATGTCATGACTGCTTTCAAATAGCGAACAAGATGCGAATCTGCTGCAATACCGGTACCCAATCCAATTTAGACATTTGAAATTCTAATTTCCAATTTTATTGGGTAGTGTTGAATAACTAAGAAAACAAAAATTTCTCGAAATTCAAAAGCAGCACTTCTTGGTTTTCTTTGCACAATGTTACGTAGAATTGTAAACCCAAATCAGTACCTACAATCTTCAATCATGAATACATGAAAACTTGTTACTTGTTAGATACCTATTGCGATACTAAATCTTAGATTTAATAAGTAGATTTCGACAAGACTAGTAGCAGTATCCACTTATACATTCTATGCGTGCCTCAATAACGATTTATCACTAGAATCGGGCTGCATTGCAAACCTATAAGAATATAAGACGCATAAAATTTTCACGAAGCCATTAGTCCTTCGGGCACTCTCTAGACTACAGACTTTAGGACTGGTTCATACAAATCATTGTAACACATCGCAAACTCGCACTAACGTACCAAACGTTGCAAGTGTATAGAGCTAGAGTACACCAGTCAGGAAAAAGAATAATGCAATTTTTTGGATGTTTTATAATGCATGATCATTACCTATGATCTTGATCTTGACCTAAGGAAATATAGATTAAAAGACATTTTTTGGAAAATCTATGTATTTTCTAGTGTGAATTGAATAGGTGAGTTGATTATGGGCACTTATCAGAATAAGTTTATCTCAGGATTACATTTTAGGTCTCTACTTTCTATAGTTTTTATAGATCTTTTCTAGATATCCTCGCTAGAAACCCTCGCTTGTTCTACATACGCTACACTACTATACGAACGTCACTACGTTATGAATAGTATTTCATGAAATAAAGATTTGAGGAAAGTCTACAAATAAGTGGCCCTTACCCTGTTAATTTTTCGCACTTGTAAGTTGCAAATCACGCCTGTAAACCTTCGGTAGATGTTTTCGATCAAATAATATTCGACCATAGAACATTCGACTTCGAGTACAAACGCCACCGTATGCACTAGCCCTAAGCCACACATCATTCTTCGAATTTTTTTACTTGTTATTGTTAAAATCCAACGGAGCTAAATTCTGAGACAGATTATGAGGGGCAGCCATGTATCAGAAAGCTCAGAAAAATATACTGCTTAGTGTTGTAAGTTTGAAGGAATATGGTATATTGTATATTTGGTCTACTGTACTTGGATCCATTTACCAAAGTGGAAAGTCAAAGTTAATTACCCAAATTTCGAAACCACCAGTACTCGGTGGATTTAAATTAAACTTAAGTAAGCCTTAGGAAAATCTACCTTGATTTCAATATTATTGAAGATTTCTATGATTCCATCGAGGTACTTGAAAATAAAATTCGTGGATAAAAACCCCTGAAAACAGGTTTATTATGAAGCTAATAAATGTTTATATACTTACTTTAAATCTGTCGTATCATATAGGTTCAAAAAATAAAGTAATAATAAATACTTATATGCTTAATAAAACACTCTTTTCTATTACTTATCGTTTCCCTAAAAAAATTTCATGGAAGTTTCTATGCCTAGCAATTTAGACCGTATCTTGATAAGAAGACTATATCGATTAATTATATCAATAAGTCCTTTCAGATTTTATTACAGTTAAAATAACTGAAGTATATTCGTACTTACTGCCATTCATCATTACAACATGAATCCATTTCAAGGATAAAAACCAAGGACAAAATAATTTCTTATATTTACGGCACCTAACCTTTTGGAAGAATAACATTCTCATCAAATATTCATATGGGAATACTGAGTAACGTCTTGAGCCTTGAAGAAGAATGGGAGCTACAATCTTATATTTTAACCTACATACAAGCGAAGGGTTATGATTTTAGCGAGCAATTTTCAGTCAGAGAATCAGGCAATCTTAACTTACTGCCATTTATCCCCTATAATGGTAAAACTTCTGCTGATATAGGTGTTAAGGGTTTCGTAAAGGCCAAAACTCTGTAACTGATAACATATCAAATTATTTAAATAGAAAATAAAGATATAGGGACAAATCACATATCACAAAAGATTACTTTACATCATGACCTGACCAAGGATCGAACCCGAGACCTCACTGAGTAGCGGACAGGCATGTCGACCATTATCATACGCCACGAAGGCCATCTGTCATAGTATCACTATGAAGACTTTAACGCTATCTTATTTTGGAACATAACAGAACCACATAATTATTAATACAGAACGGAAATACCTACAGATAGAGTCATTGAACACTTTTGTATGCATCACATTGTGACCAAAAAAACGCGCCAAATACTAAGTCAATAATGGAATATTAATTATTCAATTGAAAAGACATGTAAATGTTTAGTTCAAGTTTTTTGACTCGCCCAGTAAAATATTTGCATGTAAGAAATACACAGGATCATCACTTATATAATAGCAAGTCACAACACAACAAATAAATATGTCGGTGTCGGCTGCGAACTGGCCATAGATAACAGGTAACACCAGGTTAGGATACTAGTTTCTGCCTCATTTTTAAACTAGAGTACTAAGTACTTCTAGATACTTTATTTTCTATGTTTCGGATAGGTTGTTGTAATACTGTGGCAACACATATTTTTCAAATGCAAACACAACAGCATTATAATCGATTACTGCAAGTTTACGGCTTACAATTCGATGCAATATAATCGATCATTTACCAGTCCATTCACATCCTCGGAGCGAGAGGCCATGTGTGAAATTGGAATAATCATTTGGACAAACAATTAGATTTGCATCAGTTAATTGCAGTTATGACAAGCCTCGGTAGACCATTTCCGATATAATTTGATGTAATCGAGTCATTGCATTACTGGGGTTAATTGGTATGAGATGTTTGTTCAAGGAATATGCAGATTTACTAGAAACAGGAATAACCGGTCAGGCATTATAGGAACTTGGTGGTAAAAAGACAAATTGGTCACTAATATCATTATTACTACTGAGATCAAGAATATTTTGCCCATGCTCATACCGCACCATAAACAGTGTAAACGTTGCCAAAACCAAAAGCTCTCTGTATCAATTAGATTTATTTATAACGATCATAAAAACACAAACCTACCTTGAGTTAAAACTAACCGTCATATTAATGACAAACAATAGCGAGGGTATACATAGTTTATTATCAGTAACATGTGACAAGAAAACTTTATTACGGCCAAAAGGCAAACAAACTTGACATTAACAAATTTAAAAAAACATGTATGCTGTCTGCACGTCTGTTTCTCACAGGAAAAAACAAAAACTAAAAATGTCCACTTATTACGATCCTTACGTACCTACTTCGCTTCCACAGTCATCACTTTAGTTACACTCTTGACCGACTCAAAAGTTTTACAACCCTAAAAGTAAACATAATATCAACATCTGAATCAATTTCAACAAAAATAGTTCCTACCAACCAATATTCAAACACACAACATCCGTTTACATTCGGACATTCAAATAGGATTCAGAACCCACTTGCCATGCTCTTTACAGATACAGATCTCCTTCGCTCTTTGATTCAGATTGTCGTTCCTCCACGCTAATTACTTTAGTTTTACACGTTAATTCATGTAAAAGTAATAAAACCTCAAAAATAACTGTTCCTATATCTTTAAAGAAACAAAATATAGTTTCTACCTCCCATCAAAGACATTCGCTTACACTCGGACATTCAAATAGGGTCCAACCAAGCGCATCCGAGCCACGAATGGGAAGCCGGATTCGCTGACATCTGGTATTGACTGAAGGCATTGTGACGCTGGGACACGGTCGGCTGCAGCTTCGGAAACTGTTGGAAATTGGCAGATATTAGTACTAGAGTGTTTATATAAACTTGTTATCTGTATCCAGCACAGTATGGTCTAGCTATGTATTAGCAATCAGTTCAAATGGAAAGTCTTAACTCAATACCAATTCAGCTTTGCGCATCACAAGTTTTCAGTTTCTCCTTATGGTTGACTTGTATAGTAAGTCTAACGACCAATTCTTACATAGTACGTTTTATTAGTGAAACAATAAGTTTTTTTTTTTGTAAATAGTTCACAAAAGGAATTACACTAACAAATAATATCCACTAATTCATTTCATTTACAATGATATCTTCTAACCAAAGAGCTAGTTGCTAACATATCAATAAAAACTCAAACTAAAATATAATATACTAAATTTACACGTTTAGAACAGTCAAGACGAATACAATGTTTAAGTTAATCAATGGCCTAGAACCATTAGTGATCTTAGGACTGAATATGAAAGCAACCTACAATAACCCAAAATAGTTTAGCTGAAAATCTGAGATTTATTGAAACTGAATGAAGCTCGAACGAGACATTGTGGCTACGTACACGACTCGCATCACAAACTGTGACTGACACAAATTTGGCAGATATTCGAACTTCCATACTATTTTTGAGCTTCAATTTACATTATCTCTTTACAGTAAAAATGTCTTCATGGTTTCGAACAAAGGGTCCACTTTCAAGACCTTTTGTTCTACCTGGACCACTTTTTCTCTTTGAATGAATATTTATAGTAGAATCCTGTGACTACGATTCTTTCATATCTCAACATCTTAGCGTTTTCCCGATTACGTCCCCAGCCACGTGACTTTAAAGTCCGCGGTTTGCCATTGATCGATTTCCCATAAAACCACAATAAAATTTGACATTACCAAAGGTTAAGAAAACAACAATAAACAAACCAATGTTTCTCAAAAATTACCTTGTATAAGTGAACTTGTAAATTATTCAGCCCCAATTTACTTTCCTTGAGAGGTATGAAGCTCGAAATTCATTTTTCACGGGCTGAGGCTTGGAATAAAATGTACGGGATTAGTTTATCCGTGGCAAGGGTCGGGCGAGTCGGTTCTATCAGTGTTTAGGTCCGTCGTCATGGCAACTGGGGCAGAAGAGCCTATTTGCCGCTCCATTGGGCATTTTGTACATCTAACGCAGTTAAGGCCGACCATACTTTGTAATGCGGCTATAATGAACCTTTAAGCTCTTTTGTCATTGACAAGGGCGTTCATTGTGACCTTATTTAAGTAAGAAATTATGGATTGGCAAATACATTCGGTATTCACGATGTTTTTTTTTTATTATTAAACAAAATACATAATTTAATAATCTTTATATGCATATTAATATGTATACTTTTATTTAACCATGTTTTACCAATAAAATGTTTGATTTTGATTGATATTTAATTGATTGAAAATCAGAAAAAAAAATCTTTGTTTTAGGGAGCTCATAAAAAATACCTTAATCAAACATTTTTCTACTTTATTTAATCTTATGTAAAATGTATGGACTGCAATAAAGATTTATATATTTTCTTTTTTAATAATACAAAATAATTAATTAAAACAAGTAGGCCCTACACCAAGCGTGCAATAATGGAACTGCTATCGACTTTATACTTGACTGTACTTATTCCACAAATAGTTCATAATGAGGGTAGTCAAGGACGGCCAACAGATCTGGTACAGTTACAACTGGTTTCGAAGGTATTCAATTTTTTTTTCTTTTTTGCAGCTAATATGAGTACAAGAACGAACAAGGATTGCACTTTTTTTTAATTGTAAGCAGGTGTTCTGTCCTTCTGACGCCACCGTAAGTGAAGCTTAACCATTTGTGACTGGGGTCTGATAAATATGACTTATTTTATGAGTTTTTCTTTGAAGTAATCAATTAGAAAATCTAAATAATTTTTGAATTGTTATAGGTCACTTTAATGAAATTTAAAAAAAATGTTAACCTACATGTACTATGACCGTGTTTGCTTACAAATAAATGTGTTTCATTTCATTAATTTCAATAAACAGCTATCTGTAAAACATTTAGTTTTACAGATAATAATAATAACTCACTCATTATACGAAAAAACATTGATTAGATTTTTCCGAAAAGACTGAGGCAAGTCACAAGAATGTACTAGTGCCCCTATAAGTCCGACATCAGCTAAGTTTTAAAAATTCATGTAACATACGACCCTGACCTAAAACCACTCCTAGATACTCGTTCATCTTCATGAATACATATATAAAGGCATACATACACTCTCCCGAGCCATGGCCATTCTTGTCAAACAAAAGACTTCTACACAAACTGCATAGTCGGAAGTTACTGAAGACGCTATGTGATAGGGCCACGAAAACAGCGAGTTAAAAATTAAGGTGCGATCATTATGATGAAAATAAAAATTATGTTCGCGAATTCTAATGATTTAAAGCCGTATATACTTTAAACAAAATAGTGTTATGAATCAGTTACTCAAGTTTTAATAAATGGAACGAATTCTTTTAAATGCAATGGACTTTGCATCACGTGGGCAGTTGGGCAGTGCTTGCCCAATAAATTGGGTAATAATATTGCTTGGGTAATTAAATCACTTAAATTGTGAAATCAAATAAGTTTCCCTTAAAGAAAATCATTTTGAAATTACCTAAATAAATTGGATTTTAACTCATATAAAGTTTTTGAACTTTGTAAAATATGACGAAACAGATACATTAAGCCGTCTAGCATAGATTTTAAACTTAGTCAAGTAAACATTTTATTTGACATGATTACATCTCATGACTAGGCTATACTTTCAAGATTTTCTTATTAATAAAATACACAATTTGAATAAGCGCTGTTTAATAACAGTTGACGGAGTACATACATGCAGACAATTTGACGACCTTTAGACAAACCAAGATTGAGAAAAAATTCTGAATAATAAATGTATGGTTTTTTTTTGTTAACATAATCTCTTACGAAGAGACTTATCCTTTGTTCAGAAAATATTGGACGCTCTTGACAAAAACTATCCCTTTGTTGCTGTTTGATCGATTTGCACTGAAACTTTCTTCCAAATTCTACTTGCCGACCCACTGACCTCAATCGACCTTTTTACGTTCTGGGGATTATTACCCTACAATATTTATCATAGAATCATTCTTTGTAATTTTAAATAGACATATTTGACAAAAATAGGACGTTGAATGTTGTGTTTATCTTCCTAATAAAAAGTCAATGAAAGGTGCACACGTTACAACATATACATCTAAGTAATACTTGTAGAAATTTATATTTTTGCAGTTGAAAAGTTTAATGAAACTTTTTAATCCCGCAAAATCATGTTCAATCTTTTTTCATGGCCACAACGAGTCTAAGCTTAGTGCATATATACAGGCAGCGCAGGTACGCCATCTTGAATACGTGTGGGATTAAATTTCAAAGAGGTGTTCTTTCTTAAAATTGTAGGCAACTAGGCATCTAGATTGTGGGCGCAGAGCTTGTTTTGTTCCATTGTTGCGGGGAAGTTATGAAATATAGAAAGAAACCTAATATAAGCTGGGTAGGAAAGTTGTCAAATTAGTTTGCCGAGGTAAAGCTGAATTTATTCCCGAGTTTCTCTTGACAAATAAACTTTACAAGAGCAAATAGATTGTTTGTACATATTTCTTAGCTATACATAGGAATTATTTTTTCATTTATTCATTCATATCGAGTGGGTTACATGGTCGGTTCATCGACCCTTTACAACCTGGTGTCAGAGTTTTTCGGAATCGCCTTTCGGCCTCTGACGTGGTTTACCTGATTGTCTGATAACAATGATGATTCCGTGCTTCGAAAAACAGGTTCAGGACCAACTTATTTTTGATAATTAATAGTGAAATAAAAACGGATTCATTGAAAACCTAGTTTAAATAAAATCTGAATTTCAATCTTACAATCAGTGAAGTTTTCAATTTTCTTTTTGTTACAGGGCAAATTTGATTTCTTACTTGGAATTGTAAATTGAAAGTCCTTCAATAAAATTTAACTATATTCAACCTTTCGTTCAGTTCAGCCGCCTTATTGCAATGGTCATTATTGTATCGTGTATACAATCAGTCTAGGTCTAGAAGATATTAATCAAACTGCTTTAGAGGCCGGGGACCCTGAATTACACCAAGCAGCAACCGAACTCTGCACCAAACCAAGTTGGGTGCAGGTAGGAAGCCTCCCCGTTACAAAAACAGTTACTTTGTAACCAAATTGTAGGACTCTTCCGGCAGGAATTTGCAAGAATATTTATCACTACAATGTACAAAACGAATGATATCGTGGGGCATTAAGTTTTAAACAAGTGGCTCTGTGGGCTGTAGACCTCGCGAGCTTATAGCGATTGAGATTAGGAAATTTTATCATCCCTTTTTTTCGCATGATTTGTTTCGTCCTAATGCACCTTACCATACCGCTTTACACGCTTGGTTAATTAAAAATAGAAAAGTAATAACTTACGAAAAAAACTCTTACTATTGCAAAATTGAAAAATTTCAGGATAATTGGTTTATTAAATTAAACTATTTTAATACGGTTTTATCGCGTTTATTACTTATTAAAATAGTTTAATTTAATGAATAACAATCGCGAAAACATATCATAGATCTTTCTCAAGACACTTAGCATTTATATCACCGGGTGTATCATACAGGTGCTCGTATGATGAGCGTCTTTCGCTGTTTGGTCTAAAAACTCTGGTTCAGCGACGTCGAATGCTTGATTTAATATTTCTTCAAAAAATAATGAGAGGTTCCGCGTGTCCAAATCTATTAAATAAAATAGAAATATGTGTTCCAAATTTAAATAAAAGACGTTGTTATAAAAAAAAAAGTTTTTTCTCAGTTCCCTTTAGTAAAACCAGGCTGGGTAAACATGCTCCTATTTCCAGATATATTTCAACTTACAATGATTGGCATAAATTATTAAATTTAGATATATTTCATGATCCCCCAAACTTATATAAAAGCAAAATTTTACAAAACATAATTTGTTAATTCATTTAGTCTGTATTAATGTATTCATTCCAAATTCCAAAATTTTTGTTTGTTGTTCTTCTGATGTACTTTATTGATAATTCAGTTGAATGGAATATTATATAAAACTTTTATACCTGTATGCTGTGCACATCTGTAATAGATATAAGCACTAGATTAAGTCTTAAAATGTAAAATGGAACGCTTGTGTTTATATTGTTGATGTGCCTTATAAATAAATAAACATAAGAAATAATTGGTTTAGTAGATAAAACGTGACGAGGTAACAAATACATAAAATATATAAACTCACTTTCGTTTAAATAATATTAGGATAGGATTTGAATAGTTACAATCATCAGTTAAAAGTCTTTCAATGTTCTAATGATCTACTAATATGCAAATCAGTAGGCCTCAATGACGACGAGAGTCGGTTTCGAGAACACCAGGTAATGCCAGACCTGTACGATATGAATGAACGAAGTTTTAAAATTATTGTAAAGTTAGGTACAACTCTTAGAAATACAACTCCAAACCCTTAGAATGCGCATAAAATAATCCACTCGTATTTCACGATAATTTAATCTCTAAGTAGAGCACTGAATTCTTCGAGCTTTTAAGCAGTACGAGAAAATTCCATTATTCTTTCCCAGCGCAAACACGAAACGAAAGGTTCTTTGTAGGAAAACAATCTAGTTGGTATCTGATGAAACTTTACTTGCCTCAAATAGCATTGTGTAAATGAAATAAGCACTAGCAATGGTATCTAGGGGTATTAAGCATTTTAAAACCCACATTTATTTGGGGCGAGGCTTTAAAAGTGGGTAATCAAGTTTTAAATTCTGAACTGCGATGAGTGGGGATTAAAATGAATTTTCTGGCAACACTGGGGATGTCGGCACGGTTTTATCGTTCTTTCTTTTAAAGGATTTGGGCGGCTTAATAGGGTCTGTGGTATTGTTTGAAAACGGTTTCTCGCCATTGTGTCAGATGTGTGCTGTAACTGATAAGATTAAGCTTGTGGGGCCTGATTAATTGTGCACTTTATCTGGTAATTGGGGAAAAGAGTTATGGAAAAATGTGGTAAAGATTTGTTTAATGCCAACTATATTCTCAAATATACATAAATAGGTATACGTACTCACTGTATATTTGCATTAATTATTATTTGGCCAGCGAGCGAAGCGAGCGAGGGCTACAAATCCAGTTGGGGCGAAAGAACATTGTTTGTATGTATGTATGTTTGTAATTCCCGAACTGTTAGTCCGATTTTAATGGAATTTAAAAGGTGGATAGGAGACACGCATAGAATTTTCAAGTTCATTTGACATCAAAATCAGTTTAGTAGTTTTTGAGGTATTTGCATTAAAGAAAAAACAAATTTTCTTAATAATTTCAAAACCATTGGTCGGATTTTGCTGATATTCATAATGTAACATTAAAATACATCTGGTAAAAAAATCTGTTTCGTTGTTTTTCTACGATTTTCAAAAATAGGTGGTTTTTAAACAAGCAAGTGTCTTTCCTTGAGTGTTACCGATGCCGACTCTACGTTTATTTGGAATCTGGCTATATTACTATAGTAAAATAATCGCGAGGTCTATATTCGCGGCGAACAACTAGACCTTTATAATTCGTTTTTTGAGACCTATTTTAAAGCAATGTTTTGCTATATATAAATCTCAATTTTTAAGTAACCTAAAGCAAAATTATTGTCTATAGAACAGTGCGTGGTCTATTGACAACTTGCACGATAAGTAGCAGGTGGGTGTGGAAATTCAGAATCGGACCCCGGCAGACTAACTTATTCAGTGCAGTTTCAATTTGACATTCATTTGAGTTGGCAAGTTTGTCTCTATGCGGATTTGGTTCTGAGGATCCGTGAACCGCTTGTATTTTACCGCTTTATTGTAGTTGATATTGTCTCTATAATAATTTATTTGAGAAACGAGTTTATTTATTAAAACTACGGTTGACTGGAAGAGATCTCTTTATGGGATAAGACCGCCGTTGCATTTATTTTGTATTTACTGTAATGTATTTTTCTGTGCAATAAAGTTATTACAAACAAACAAACAAACTTGACATTACAATACAATATAATTATCTTTATTGCCCACATCTGGAAAGTTACAAAATTAAAATTACAACATTGTTTACATATGGAGCAAATGTGGACTCATTGCCAAGGAATCTCTTGCAGTCAAATTTTAGGTACTATGAGAATATGACGTAAGAGTAGGCCCAGGACAAATCTAAGCTACCCTACACGTAACTTGGGTGCAGGTAGAGAGCCTCCCCGAGTGACGATCCAGCTCACAGAGCCACTTCTTTAAAACTTAATGCCCCACGACTTCATTCGTTTTGTACATTGTAGTGATAAATATTGTCGCAAATTCCTGCCGGAAGAGTCATACAATTAGGTTACAGTAACTGTTTATGTGACTGTTACGACTACGAGTAGCTAGATAGCGCTTATTTGACTTTTTAGTTCATGCCACTCCTGACTCTTCTGACTCATTATCTTCATCTCTGAGAATAAATAGGTTTATTTGACTACTTGACCACTAAAAATACGAATGAGTCAATGCCTGAAGATTAAATACGTCACTCCAGTCATAAACATTTATATGTTAACATTAAATCAAATCTATATAATACGGTTATTATCGCCTTTATTATATTTAGACCTAAAATTTTTATACGCTTTGAAGCGTTCATAGTCGCAGGTACCATATTAAAATAGTTTGACATCGCGAAAATATAAGTCTTCATTATTGAAATGTTAAATTTTTACAAAATATTACCTTTATTTTTTAAACCTAGAAATTAAACATTTATTGACGAAATTAAATTCAATTGATATAACATTTAAATAATAAAATTAAACATAAAACTAATAATATAAATAAAAGATAAAAATAAAACTAAATAAGACTAATAAAAAAACTACTAAGGCCGCCTTTGCACATCATTATGTTTACATGTATGTGTCTCAAAATTGTATTTTCTTGGTGCAATAAAGTGTTTATTATTACTAATAATACTAAATAAAAACTAAACTTAAAAATAAAACTACCTATAAATAAAAATAAATCCCGCAAATCATTACCTTTCGGGAATGTTCTCAAAAGGCTGGCAGCATCACCACGTTGGATGGCAATGCTCATTCTTTGTGCAAAAAACCCCTTTGGTCACATGAAAATTAACTGTTTCCAGATTCTAGAAAAGCTGGCTTAACGTCACGGCTAATGGACTCTGCAAAGAATGCTGAAGACGAAGTCCCTGTGATCCGTAGCGAGGACATGTTTGAATTTTTAACTTTAAAATATGACAAATTGTTACTAACATAGAATAGTTAATTTACTAACAAAGTGTGGCCCTACATAATGTATTTGTCTTATAAATAAATGAATTAAATTGAAGTGGAGACGTTAAAGAGCTGGGCTCCAAGGCAACTACTTGAGGATGCAACAGGGAAAACGCTAGGAGGAATCAAAAAACTAACTGTTAGATGGAAAACGGTCACCATAATGTAAGTACCTAGCGTGCCCTCTCTGAAGCACGGTCTAAAGGCTATGGAGCGTAAAGTGAGGACGCAACTGAAAATAACTTCGGGAAGGCATGAATGAAGAAGAACTTTGATTCTTGAATTTGCAGTTTCAAAATGCTTTGTGAGATGAAATATTAAACGGAGATAAAAAAAAAAATATTTGTTTGTTTGAACGTGTTAATCTCAAGAACCGTTTCAATTCCGTTCCTTTTTCATTTCTGAGCCCAACTCTTGAAAATTATTGGATAATCTGTCTAGTGCCAGTTAGCCTAACAAGTTCATATAAGATTGATTAATATTCAGCGGTTACTCCGACCACGTCAACGCTGACAGGGGTGACACAACCCAAACAGCACAGGAGACGTATAGCCCATGACCCTGTCAGTAAGCTGCAAATAACATCCCACACGTAACTGGCAGTTGGTTATACTGTGAATAAATATTTTTCTATTATCGCGGATTTATCCGTGTAGTATACTCTTACAAAAATACAAAATGAAAAAATTGGGAATTGCAGCTTCTTGAAGTTAAAACAATAACGATATCATTACGTCATAACTTTGGGGTAATTATATCCTGTCTTTCAAGTTTCATAGAAGAAAGGAATTAGATAGCGAACCCAGATAACAAACATTTCACTTAATCCTGTAATTTTATGTTTTAATGATGATATCCATAGGGTTATTTCACGCTTATAGCAATACCATTAAATTAAATTTCAGTCAAGTAGAACTACGGCAAAAAAACCGTTTACTAGCCAAAAACCATAGAAACGAATCACTTTAATAAAACGCCTATAAAGACCGAAATAAAAGAGTCTACCATCAAAGTAGTGCTCTTTATTTTATTACGCCTCCATAAACGGGTCGGGTTATCTTGCACTCCTGCAAAGTCAAGTAAAATACGCCCCAACCAACTACCTAATTCATAAAACTACCCTGTACTCCTTTGGTAAGCATTGTGTTTAAGATTCCACTGTGTTTTGTAGAATATTGCTTCTAGAAACTCAACGGAGCTCTTGACTAGAGCTTAATATAATAGGATACTCTACTACTGCTTTTATTCTTCTATCAGTTCTGTCCAGTTGATAATAAATTAAACATTTCCCTGCAATAAGAGTTCCACATTCATCTAGATGAACTTGACATGTGGAATTGTAGACCCAGGGTCAAAAAGGTGATGTAAAATGTCGACACTTAGATCTTACCATGACTTTTCTGACAAATGGAACTTAATAACTAGTTACTATAGGTATTTAAAAGCATAATTTTTTATACATTTATCTCTCAATATTTATAAAATCTACACGAGCACGGGTATGGGGAAGATGTAGGTACATCTTGCCCGTACGTTACATAAGCCGTGATTAAAGTGCCAACCTTATTTTGTGAATTTTGCGATTTCTTTTTTTCACATGATACATTATTGTAAGCAACAGCTAAGCCAGTAAACGCCTTAGAAATACACGAAAATGGGTAAAGAATGTAATGTTGCGGTTTATCGTGAGTGCAGCCATTAATCTATCGGGAAGGTTTGAAACTTCAAGCGGTTTCGAAGCTCCGCATATATCCCGGTGTCAGCGAGCAGAAGTGGTATTTTTGAGATCTGTGACTCACTTTAAAATCGGTGAGCCGAATGATTATCGTTCGTTTTCGAATGATTTTCATTCGACACAATCGGTAAGTCGAACTATTTTCAATCGACATAAGAGTCACACATCTCAAAAATAGCACACCAGCTCCGACTTCCCAAATCGAGCGAAAACCTCGGACTTACTTTAACGACTGTTACATGCTAGCCTGGATTTCTAAAGGCTTCGAATACGAAATGGAATGGAAAAGTTTGAACTTATGAGGTATCTCGTTGCTAGTAAGTAACCGTTGCAGTCTCGGCTTTTGGATTCAATGTGTTGTGAAATATTGATGACAATAAGCAAGGAGAGCGTTGGACCACAGAATAAAAAATGTGTTTGGACAACAGATGGCCTGAAAAAGTACGCAAGCAGTCGCTGGATGCAGGCCGCTTCCACCGGTAATTTTGGAAGTCATTTGGAGAGGTCTATGTAGTCCAGCAGTGGACTGACTGCGGCTGAAATGATGATGATAAATGTAATGTGTGTTACCAACACTATGGCAGATATCTGACTTAGATTAACGACCGCCAACTGAATCTGTGAATTTAATTTCAGTTGATTCTACCTGGGTGATGTTACTGTTTTCAAATTCCACGTAGGTATTTGTATCCTAAAATTCATCTATCTTCTAAACACTAGGCCCAACTACGCCAATCGAACCTACAGCCCTTCAGCGAGGATTAGCTGTTCGTTGACCTTTATAGCCCTTATATATGGACTGGCTTCCGTCTGGTGTTAGCTTACATCAAACTTCGTCAAGTACCAATAGGCGGTTAAGGAAATCTGACATCAAGGCCAACAGGGTTGATTGATCTTCCTACTAACTCGAAGCAAGCACACTTTAACGATTAACCTCATCTGTATATTTTGTAACATTTAAATATTTTGAATTAATTAAACATCGTTTTCGTCCTGATTAATTTCGTTACAAATTAGTCTAATTTTACACACTGTCGAAAATTCTGATACTTGTATGCCACATGTAGCAGAAGAATAAAGAATATGGACGAAACGACTAATTAAGTGCATCGAATAACTCTTAAATATAGGAAAGAAAGTCTCATAAAGTGATCTATCGTACCATTCATTCAATAGATCACCGCCGCTGGTGACAAAAAGGCTGACTATTACTTCGTTCAACGGATTAGCGACGCAAACCAGCGATGGAACCCAGCCAGCGTTCATGTTCATCATACCATACGAGCACGAAGTTTTAGATTAAACAGTTATTTTTTCTTTTGCCTCTTAGTAATCTATACTTCTATACTAATATTATAAACAGGAAAGACTTGTATTTTTGTGTGTATGTTTGTAATGAATTAACTCAAAAACTACTGTGCCGATTTCAAAAATTCTTTCACCATTGAAAAGCTACATTCACCCTGAGTAACATAGGCTATATACCGCAGGTGGAGCTGCGGGAAACAGCTAGTTAATGATAATTCAATAGCGTATGCTGTTAAATAACAGTGAATTGAGGGCAATTGTGTAACATATAAAGACTGCTACCCCTAGAACGCTGATACAGTTTATAGGAGAAAAATGGGCGACTCATTCCAATTACGTCTTGGCGCTCCATGCGGTAACTTAGTTAAGACGCGACAACTACAGTTTACGGTCACACCTCCACACTAGGCACTAACTGAATTATTGCATGATCATGTTGCATTCTTTCTACCCTAGATAAGTAGTTAACAATGAGAAAAAGTTATAAAATAGTTAATTTTATATAGAGAAAAACGCATGAAATATGTTGCTCTGGGAAAATTATAAAAAAATGCTAGAAGTCCTTAAAGTCACTGAAGAAAAAGCTAATTTAATACACTGTGATCTTTATTAAAAATTAATTGAGGTGGATCAACCAGCAAAGCACCAGACCGCTGATGCAATAACATGGAAGGATAAAATAGGCTACTAATTTCAATTATGTCTTGGCGCTCCTGCAGTAACTTAAGACAACAATACGTAACGGTCAACCGCACCGAATAATCTAAATGAATAAAGATCTTTTTAAACAATAGAATTCGATAAATCAAGGTACAGGAAACAGCATCGAGAAGAAACCTAAAAATGATAAAAAAAATTATATCTGAATAGAATATAAAAAGTACTTAAAAGTTCCTCCATATCCTGCGCAGAAATAGTATGGATTGAAATGTCGTAAAAACTTGGAATGCAAATGGAAAACAAAGAAGCTTAAGTAAAATTAGCGGCACTAGCGTAACATTTTCCAATTCGGAATTACCTGACTTCCCGGTCATACCCCGGTATCTGTTCAAATTGAACTACAGTCAGATCCCGATTTAATTTAAAGTCTGCGACGATCGTAAGGCCTCGACGTCTCGCATACGATTTTATTCTATTTCTCGGTAGGTTCGTATTAAATTCGAGCAGTTTATAGGCAGCCTGCTCAGTGCTAGTCGTTCTGTCATTGTATTAATCAGAGCGTGTACGGATTAGGTCACTTGCTTCTTTAATTCTGCTGAAATTGGCGTGAGTTTGGTCGGAAAATGTTATGTTTAAAATTTAATTTAAATGTGGATAACGTTGAAAGTATTTTATTTTTTTCAACTTCATTACGTGAGATGTGAATGTCGGATTTAAAGCCGTAGTAGGTTTTTCGGTTTTTGGTCATAATCTCATGCGAAAGACCCTATGAATTAGTTGAATCAACAAAACATCGGATGAATTGCTAAAATTACACATACTAAGTATTAGTACTTTTATTTTTCGTAGATCAGCAAACACATCAAAATTGTTCTTGCTAAATCAAAGCAAACAAATTCAGACAGATAGTGACGTAATCGACAATCAGTACTCTAATTAAAAGCCAAACTCGGGCGTACACAATAAATAGACCAACTCAACTTCTAAATTCTGTGTTTATTGCGGTTGATTCAAATCGTAACTGTACTTTAATAATAGTTATATGTCAATAGATGACGTTCGTCGCTGTGATTTATTGATTTGATTTGTAAGATATCATGACTTATTTTCAATTCATGTTATACTGTCTGAATTATCATCGGATCTATTGATGTATTTTCTCATCAGACTTCTACTGATTTCTTATAAAAGTGTGATATTTCTCTAAGTTAATTTATTTGCTTCTTTTTTCCTTTGCATTTTCCATGATTTGTATGATCATTTTCCCGGCTATCGCTTCTATTGTGGTCAAACATAGCCTAAAAGTCATCAACAGAGAGAACATCATCAACAGAGCCAAGCATAGTTCATCCATCTTTTATTATTTTGACAAATAGAGTCGTAACAAGTACCCAAAGTTTAATTTGTGGTTTATTTCTTGTACATTCCGTATATTTGACTGTCAATTATAATGAAACGCATTGGTAGTGCGCTTAGTAATCTGAAGACGCTTTTTTGCCAAATATCGGCTGATTATGCGCTAACTTTTTCTTTATTCGAATCTCTCTCTCATAAATCTTTTACTTAAGGTATTTAAATTGGCTTTTTAAATTACTTATTCAAAAAACTTTTTGCGCAAATATTCTATAAAAAACAGATTACAGATTTGACGTAATTTCAATAGGATCATTCTTTTATTCCTGAACATAACGAATTCAAGCTTACATTCTCCAATAATAATCAGGTTATGTAAGTGAATCCATGATAATTTATTTAATTTAGAACGGAGTAAGTACTTAATCTGCCACTTTGGAGTACTCTTCGGATAGATCGATTGACAGAAATTAGCATGAAGATTGTTAGGTAATGGATTAATATCAATAGCTATGCAGATCATCAAAATTTGAATATTAATTACTCTATATTGTAATGGTTTAGTATCCGTATCATTGATATTGTGCCTGCTACAGTTAGTTGTTTTCGGGCATACGCTTTTATATTTCTACTATACTACTCTATGTTTCATAATGCTCATCATTTTTTTTATTTTGAGGTGAATGAACTCGAGAAATTGTTTTCTTAGAATTCTAAATCTATCTAAATGCTTGTAATCTATACTAATATTATAAATGCGAAAGTCTGTCTGTCTGTCTGTTACGCTTTCACAGCCAAACCGCTGAACGGATTTTGATGAAATTTGGTATGAATATAGTTGAAGACCCGGGGTCAAACATAGGCTACTTTTTGACGCAGGCGGAGCTGCGGGAAACAGCTAGTATTTAATAATTCACAGATGTGTTATCTAAATACCCACAGTCATGCTCGCGTAAGTCCAAAATCTAAGTAACAAGGTGAAAAATTAAATTTCTGGAATACAATGGAACTAAGCACTACACTTTTGCACGAAGGGCTTAGGTACTCGGAATTTAATGGCCTAGGGTAGCATTTACTTGCGTGTCGGGTTTACCCTCTACCCCTTCTGATCCCTGCCATATAGATACGCAAAGGTTACCAATGTTTGGGCATTGGCTTTTATCGGATTCAAAAGGTTCAAAATATTATCAGAAAAAATAAGAGAAGTTATAAGAATTTTATGCAAATTAAAAACCTGTGAAAATATGGAGCGTTTGTCTGTTTTTGTATACGGTGTTGGATGGACTTTAATGATAATTAAACAGCGTAAGTTATAAAAATCTTCTATACAGCAAATACTATCGCAATCTAGGCTTTGTCGCAATAACAATTACGCAATACACCGGTTTTTCCTATGAAAACAACAAAATGCTTAAAATACAAACTTTGGCATCTGCGTCTCAAAAATACGTCTGTTCTTTCAGCGAACCACTATTTTACAACGCCGTGAAAACACCGAACGAAACAATCGATTTTCGACTTAGTGGCCCCGGCATGGCAACGCTGTCTGTAAACTAACACAGTATGAACTAAAGATATAAAAACATGCGTCTTACCTGCCCAGCATGCAGGACGTCCAAAAATATGGTAAATACACTAATAAAAAGCACGGCACGCGACATTTTAGCCGCCGCGTTCGTCCCGAACGTGTACAACGACTACTGACGTTTATGTCAGATGCCAGAAACCTGCGTACTAGCTGGACGGTACCGTACCGTAGTTGTACCTAGCGTGGTATAGATCGACCCTCTCGGGAGTGAGAGGGACGGAGGTGTTGGCGACGTAGGAGAGAGGGAGAGGCAAGTGGGAGGATAACGCACGCGCAGTGACGTTAACGCAGCGTACAATAAGGACGGATATCGAAGGGAATCGCGAATATGTCCCCGTCCGGCTTTGTCTGGATTTTCCGATGATGATGCATCATTTTTTAATAGCTGTGAACTCATGCTACCACCGTTTTTCTTTGATGGAAATGTATTCATATCATTCAGTTGATGATATAGGAGTAGGATCGCTGTTAACGATTACCCTCTTAAGTGAAATATCATCGTAGACTTCTAGGGAAAAGCTTTCCTTGAAAGCTAGTTCCTGTTAATAATGCTAAAGTTTGGACGTTCAGTTTTAGTTTTAGAAAGAATTTTGTACAACTTTGGTATGAGGTTAATTAGAAACCAAAGAAGAGACATAAAATAGAGTACCAGTGTTGTTTTCAAATTCATTTGATAATCAGTTCACCGAATAAGTGTCTTTTGCGTATGTCTCTTATTCTATTTAAACTCTTTCTGGTAAAATCGAATTAATGATTGCTTCAATTTTTATAGGGTATTTTTATAGATAGGAGGTCCGTAAATTTTTACACGTCCTTTGGGGAAAGTCATTAAATAAAAATAATTTATTGATAACTAGCTTTTTCCCGCAGCTCCGCCTGCGTCAAAAAGTAGCCTATGTTTGACCCCGGGTCTTCAACTACCAAATTTCATTAAAATCCGTTCAGCGGTTTGGCGGTGAAAGCGTAACAGACAGACAGACAGACAGAAAGACAGACAGACTTTCGCATTTATAATATTATAGTATGGATTAGTATGGATAACGTGTAAAATGGTTTATTTATTAAATTTAAAAGATAATTGACCCACGATATCATATCTTTTACATTTAAATTAAATGTCGGTAGAGTCCCTATCCCTAAGGACAAGAAGGGAGCTGAATTGGATAAAATAAATATTATTTTGTCATTCCTTGAATTATTAAGAATATGATTACACTAATAATATTTTTTGTTCTTTTTAAAACATCCATATGAATACGAAAAGTATGTAATCTAGAGTGTTAATCAAATCTGTATTAACTATATCTAGTAGAAATTATATGTCTTAAGTTTTGAAGACAGTTCTAAAGGTTTCGACTCATATTACCTATTCGTTTCTTAGTTCCAAGTGTACGAAAAAAAAATATATTTTAATAGAGTTATTTGACTATTTTGTGTAATTGCCCATTACGGCTTTATCTTCGTCAAACATATCAAGAAACATATTGGCTTTAATAGAAACCAATACCTATAATCTTATAACCTCTTGCGGGTCTAGCGAAATAGGATAATGCTACATAATGATAGCTATTAGACGCTATACCAATAATTCAATATCGGTATCTCTATATAGTCATAACGTAGGAATGTTTCTATTTAGCTATTACTGACTGGGCGACAGGGTTTAGACATAGACAAGAACTACTGATGGACTGTTGTCTATAAAGATAAAAGGCCTTTATTGTTTGAATTTCAAGTAAAATGTCAATAAAAATAACAATAATCTATCTGTAGTTCTGTAGGACACTGTTGGGTCCAGTAGGTACGAGGTTGTGGGTTCGATTCCCACGGGAAGAATATTTTGTTTGGTTGTTTTCTGTAGGCTTGAATCACCTTATTTATTTATTTATAAATCTTTATTGTACCACAAGTTTACAATTGGCGGACTTAATGCTAAAAGCATTCTCTCCCAGCCAACCATTAGGAAAAACAGAAAAGTTATGTGCGGCGCGAATTATTTTAAAAATACAATGAGAGAAAAAGAACACTTAACTGCTAAATAAACATACATAGATTTACATACAATATTCATAACTATACATATACATACATAAAAGAAGAGATGAAAACGGAAAAAGATGACGATTTAGGGTGATATTATGCTAGTGAGGTGAATTTTGACTTTTCTTTTGAAAGCTAATTTAGTAATTGTGGGGATAATAAAGATGATTCCATGATCACAAAAAAACCTTTCCAATACTTAATTATGCTTTTAGCTTTATGTCTGCCTATTGTACTTTACAGTCAACATTTTGTACAATGATTGTTAAATAAATAAAATATTATGATACAGGCATTTCCGACTTATTTCACCAATAGCTGCGTTCGCAAGGGATTGTTCATACAATAAACTTCTTCGTGTTCCCGCCTTCCACCCAAAAACTTGGAAGGTTATATTGGGAACTGAGTCGTGGAAGTAAATAAAACACTTAAGGCGATACATAGGCCATTTTCAACCGGTAATAACTCCTAAAGTATTTAGTTTATGTGTAAAAAATTTTTTATAATGATTTTTGATACTTTTAACTCTCATATTATTATAAGGAAAACACGATTGGAATGAAAAACCTCGATAGAAATAATTATACAAAATATGCAGTAAATTCGAATTCGATTATGCAGAAAATAAAACTCAAAAGATAACAATATAAAAAAGAAATTATATCCAAATTAAAGCTCATTAAAAATAATAAGTTTTTACCAAAGTAAAATTTTGATTGAGTTTTTTATTTAAAAGTAATTAATTTAAAACGTAAATGTTAGTTGTGGTGATTACGTTGAAGCCACGTTTAAGCAAACCCATCTATGGCTGTCTCTTTCACACAGGCAAAATTGCCGAGCGCTATCCCTTTTTAATCCCGCTGCTCAGTCCGGGCGCGTCTCTGTTCGAGGTAGGGTCTGTGTCAGTCGTCTGCGTAAATTTAGACTTCGCGCGAGTTTTTGAAAATAGACATTTTTATTGTATCGTAATTTATAAAACGTGTAAACAATTTTATAAAAATTGGTTTTAGGTTTTATACATACCTAGATTATTTTTATAGTTAGAATATTTTTTTTATTAAGTACATTATGGAAAAAAGGAAGATGTTATACCAAGATATTGCTCGCCGCATGATAGGAAAAATATGGTAAGTACTAATTGTATCTATATAACTATATAGTACTATTTGTGTTTTTTTATTTTTAGTTTTTAGTTAGTTTTTTACGTCTTATTTTAATAAATACTCTATATAACTAACGTTGTAACTAATTGATTTTTAAATGATTAGGTGATTGATTTTTTTTTGGTAATGTGGATATTGTGGTATTTGGTGGTACTTACCCGAGGTCAAACAGGCATTTCACATAAATACAAGTAGACAACTAAATAAGTATGCCCTCTTTATTTATAAAATAATAAAAAATAATTTTATTTTCAGGAAAAAAAACAATTCCCATATACTCGTCGGCGTCATAGAAATCGCTGTCGAACGAACGCGAACCAAGGAGTGCGATTATTATGGAGATGGCAGTAATTATGGACTGAGGTACTAAAAGTATTGTTCCGAAAACATCGCAAGATAGTGAACGGTATGTTGTTACTTTTTATATATATTTCAAAAAAATTATACACGAACTACCTTGTATCAAGATTTCGTTTGACTAAGTTGAAGTACATGTAAACATAAAATTTTAATTTTAAATATTTTTGTAATTTAATAAATAAACCTTTAACACTTCTCATGCTCCACTCGATAATTTTAAAATATTTTTTCTTAAAGTGATGTGAAAGGCTGATTTTTCATACATTTTGTTGTTAGATCTGATTGTAACGTGTAGCAGATTTAAGTAAATAGATTTAAGTTTTATATTATAATAAAGAATATTTTATATAAATTTGTTTATTATTTCCATCAAACAATATATTTGTTGCCAATAACGCAAATCATATACATCCTAACTATCCGAATCCTACTAATATTCTAAAAGTTAGTGTTTGTATATTTGGTTGTTTATGTTTTTGTTACCTCCATGCTCCATTCACTAAACCAATCGATCGAATACTTGAAATTTTACATACACATAGTTATTAGCATTGGGAAGAACATTTGGTACTATTCCGGAACAATATTTTTTTACTAAAAACAAAAACCGACTTCCATTCGTTTACCGGGGCTATCTTATAGATATTTTATATCATAGGGGGACAACTGGAAAATACCTTAGGAATAAGAAGATACCAAGGCAAACAGAGTCAATTGACCAATCTGATACCAGGGTGTAAAAGATCGATTGACCATTGAAGTTAATCCCGTACTACATGGATTTTACCCAACTGAGACTGACCCCAAAAACACAATTTAAATGACCTTTAGGTGGTTTCTTAGTACTGACACCAGGGTATATGGGGTCGATTGGCCTTAGATAAAAAATTTAAAACAAGCAAACGACTTTAAATGAAATATAAAAGATAAAACATGTTGAGTTTCGTTTATTTGGATGACTTCAATATCATACTTTTATTTTCTAGTCATATTGGTATTGATTACACAATCATCTTTCGAGTAGGTTACATTATCAATCGGCCATGTACACCCTGGTTTCAGAGTTGTGCGGAACCGCCTCTGACGTGGTTCCTTTAACGACCACCAGATGTCAGCTGGGACCAACGGCTTAGCGTGCTTTCAGAAGCACGGAATCATCTTTTCTTAAACATGCGCGGAAATAGTGTCATTACTTTTGAATAAAGAACACGCGAAGTAACATATTTATTTTCAGACAATCAGGTGATTCAAGCCTGCAATGTCCTAACCAAACTGGAAACAACTGAATAAAGTGTGTTTCCCGTGGGAATCGAACCCGCAACCTCTGGGTCAAAGGCTGACGCCTTAACCACTGGACCACAGAGGTTACACAATAAAACTACTGAACCAATTTTAATAAAAAAATTATGGGACTTGATTGAAAGAATTCCTATCAAACAAAAAAAAATCGTTTCAGAAATGACTGAGTTTCGCGATAACAAACATAAAACAAGATAATGGCAATAATAGAAAAATTAAACTTAAAGCCCACCTACAAAATGTCCTTTAGCAGATATAACAAGTAGCTCGAGAACCGAGTGCAGCGCGCGTATCCGAAGTGCGAGTAGCTAATGCGTGTGTCAAACGACGACGGCAAGAGGCGACTTGCGACCCGTATTAGGTCGGTCACCATTATTGGCATATTCTATTTCGACCTCCTCCGTGCTTCGAAAGGCAGGTTGGTGTCGATAGGTGACAATCATTAGGCTGTGTCAGAAGCCTTTAGGCAGTCTAACACTTTTAGACACATCGAGTCATGTTTCTGTTGATCTGGTTTTTGAGTAACGACCGCAAGGTCACACAGCAGTCGCTCCATTGTAGTAACCAACACCAAAATCAAGGTCCGTTTCGAGTAAAAAAAGGAAAAGTAGCCTTTGTTTGATTCCGGGTCTTCAACTATATATTGATACCAAATTTCATCAAAATCCGTTCAGCAGTTTGGCCGTGAATGCGTAACAGATAAATAGACAGACTTTCGCACTTTTAATATTATTAAGGAAGTATGGATTTTCAAATGAATATTTAACTAAATATTCTGTGAACATTTCAAGCGTCTACCTGCTGCTGTTATCAATATTGAGTAAAAATGA
Source organism: Euzophera pinguis (assembly GCA_947363495.1). Lineage (NCBI taxonomy): Eukaryota > Metazoa > Arthropoda > Insecta > Lepidoptera > Pyralidae > Euzophera > Euzophera pinguis. The sequence continues at coordinate 4,762,796 of OX376170.1, read as the reverse complement.
GAAAAATATTTATTTCAATTAGGATATCGCCTCTGTTGCATTCTAAGCTCCGCTTTCGAGTATGAATGTCTGGCGGTGCGCGCTAGTAGCGCGTCGCCGCGATCTCGGCGAGCGGGGGCGCGGCTAGGCGGCTGCTTGCGGGGGGACATTACGCCCGATCCTAGGTACATAACATCTCGCGGTAGCGCCTTAAATACTCTTCTTCTCTTCTAACGTTCTTGTGTAGCTCTATGATTGAGATATGATTTTTACCTTTCATCTGGATATATTATGTTTCCACTCGTCTTCAGCTAAGGTTATATGTGAGTAATTTAATGATTGTTGCATAAGTAAAACATACTTACACAAGTGGCCGACTTAATCAGTCGGCATGTTAGAGACCGTCCAACCAAATGCTGAAACAGAAAATTTCGGCCCAGAAAAGTGGATTGATACTTTTATAGAGACCTACTATACATACGCAAGAGTATACGGAGTTCTGCAGTTCACTGTACCCACGAAATTGCGTTTATAAAAAAGCATAGCCTCTTTGATCGTGCATTAGGGAGGGCGTCGCCATAAACAGATTTTTCAGAAACACGACACCGAAGGGGGCTCCCCCTGGCCACTGACGAAGTTTACACGTTTGTAGGCAAGATTTTCCATCAATAACCCATTTTGATAACGTCGACACATATTTACTGATATTTTTGGTGACATAGGTGTGTCTGATTTCATGGGACACAAAAAAAGCAAAAAACTACATTACAGGCTTAGACTTACATACGAGTATGTTAGCTTGATAGAGTTTAAAAGCTCTGGAGTCCTATTTTGAAAATCGTTCGATATCGAACAAAACTTATGCGACTCACCGATTTTACGTGAGTCACTCTTTTCAAAAATAGCAATCCTGATTCTCCATAGAACGGAAATTTTGCGACCCAAAGAGACTTTCTAATATTTTCTCATGTTATTACAAGAAATTCAGACATTATGAGCAATATTCCAAAGAAATTTCGGTGATTCCAAGTCTCATCATCCATTCCAAGTCTTGTCTCTTCTCTCGATCTTCTTGTCTTGATTAGTATATACATTCGTGTTGGAAAATTAACCTGTTCATATTTTTTTTTTTTATTCATATCGACGATACGAATAATTAGTCGATCTTGGTGTCACAGTTTTTTGTTTCTATATTTTTTTTTAATCAATGAATAGAGGTATGGAAACAGAGAGGGGAGTATTTTTAGCCCAGCAGTGGGAACAAGGTAGCTAAAAATATTTTTAGGTTTTTAAAAATGTTGGATTTGTTTATTCTCGCATACTTAGGTAAAAATATAATTTTAAAAAGGATGCAACGTAGATACCGACCTCTATGGCTATTCGTCCTCAATAGTTCAGGAGAGTTATTTTTGAAATAGGCGAGTCGAATTATATTTATTCGACATCTAATGATTTTCATTCATCATAATCGATGAGTCGAGCGATTTTCATTCGACAAATGACTCATATATTTCAAAAATAAAGCTCCTAGTGCCTGAGGGAGTTGCTCAAAATTGATACAAGAAATGGAAGCATTGGACCCAGGGGAGAGTTGGCAAGTCCAAGGGCCCGGAGGGGCGTTGAGTGGCTATGACGTCTTGGGTTATTTATGACTGTTTGTGTGGTAATCATTGACAGGTTAAGTAAAACTCTTCCAAAACTTGGGATTGTGAGTGTTAATGGTTGTAGGTAAGTTAAGTTGTTTCAAGCTTGTGATGTAGGTAGTCTAGTAGTATTAAGTAGTATAGTTTTAAGAGAGGTAGGACATTTTGTAAGGAGTAGTCCGTCTGGGGAAGTACCTCCACCCTACAGAAGACCGCAGCCAAATAACACTGTGATGCAGTGTTGTGTTCCTGCTGGTGAGTAGGGTCGCTGGGCTCCAGACAGGTCGACAACGCGCTCGTGACATCACCGCTGTTGCAGGCGTTTATAGGCTACGGTAACCACTTACCATTAGGTGGGCCGTACGCCTGTATGCCTACTTAGTTGTATAAAAAAAGTGTTTATGTATTAAATATTTATTTATTTAATGGAAATATAATTACCAGTATTTAACTAGTAGCTTATGTTTATAAGACCTTTGCTGTACCTTCTTCAAAAAAGATATATTCTATTCATCATCACAGTTTCACACATCAAAGTGATGTTATTTGTATGATAGCTCTTATTACAATCTTTGTATGGCTAATTAATCATACGGTCAATTTATTTGTAATAATTAATTTTAGTTGATAATAAATACGCGTAGGTATATAAACAATGCATCATTGGCTTTCTCAAAGTATTAGCACTACCATCGAAAGAGTCTCGCTAAAATATCTATATCCTTAACGTTTATTTAGTTTCGATGCTTTATGGTTTCATTAGATATAGTTTTAACAATCCATAAGGCTCGCGACATGGGGCATGATAAAATTTATTTATGTTGAGAGTATTAGTAGAGTTGAGTGTTGTCCATTTAAAAATAAAGTTAATCCGCTAATATTGTGTTGCCGCAACGCGAATTAATTTAGTACTGCGGCACGGAACTCGTTTTAAACGACTTTTTTGGGAAGCAAACTTTAAGTAGGTCGCACAGATTGTCGCTTAGTGTTTTAAACACAGACGATATAGCTTACAACATTCATTGATGTTGTTCCTTTGCATATTCATATTTAAGTATACTGTGATAGAGCATAATTTAAATGTAACCAATTCTTATCAAGAACTATTGAGGGGGTGCAGGTCGGGAGCCTCCCCGAGTGACGATCAGTTGACGTCCGGCACACTTGGATAGCCAGTACTTGGTAACGCAGAATCTGGTGAACCCTACACCACAATGGTAACCCAGAATGTGACCCAGCGGCCCTTGTCGTAACCTAATGAACAACGGTTCAGCGTCGTATGCTAGATGACCAAACACCTGCATCAAGAATGACTTGTGCTTGGCCTCTGACAGAGCTTCGGTTGTATTCTTTCTGGGTTGGGAGAATGTAATGCCATCAACTAGCAATGAAGAAGATCATAAGGTATTGTCAGTCAACTGCTTTAATATAATGGGCTTATAAATATGTGTAGAGGCACAACAAGAAAATAAACAAATTAATGACAAAATTGAAAGCCACTCTATTTGCGAAATTGTAGACGTTCTCGTCCATTATAATTTGCATGGGACGAAAAGGGCACAAAAACTCCATCAAACATATTACGTGACGGCCGGCGGCCCTTTTGATCAATATTCGAACGATCATAATCCGGACGTCCGTGTCCGGAGTTTAACGTGTTCAACAAAATGGACGGCATCGGGAGCCCTTTTTAAATTTATGTCATATATGTCGAATAACAATCGTTCGATAACAAACAAAAATCCTAAGTTAACGAACAAAAATTATTCGACTTGCCAATTTTGCGTGAAATACACTTTTTAAAAAATACCACTCCAGGTCTTCGATTCTCGTTTACTACAGAAACCTCATGTGTTCGCACTTTTTTTCGACAAATTTCTAATTCGACTTTATCTCTGAAGATGCGAGAAGCGATCCTCTCAAGGTTTTGTAAAATATTCGTTAAAATATGCACCATGTTTAATTAATGTCCTACCCAGTTACTCTACAGGTACTTTGTCCTATAAATATAATGTGTGAATTGACCCTAAGCTTAGGATGCCTGAAGAAGTCTAGACAAGACAGGAACGTTGGCTATTTGCATGTGCGCGTTTAGACGTCACAGGCTTCCGGCGGCGCCAATGTAGGCGCCAAAATTGCAAATTAAAAACAAAACAGGGTTATAACCCATTAATTGTTGTTATTATTATTGATAAGCCAAAAACATTGAGAAAGAAACGTTATTTCGTTTCTTTCTCAATGGCCGAAAAACATAAAAAGATTATGAGATCTATACTGACATCAGGAGTTCTATTTTTCAAATGTGTGCTTTCCCGCAAAATCGGCGAATTGAATTTTTTTTTTCTTTAGCTAATGATTTTCGTTCGTCAACGAAGGATTTTTTGCTTGATATCGAACGATAAATGTCATACACCTTTATGTCGAAGGAAATTCAAAAATAGGACTCCAGATGGCAGCGTTGATCAAACATCCACATCCAAGTTGCTCAGCCAGCTCGAAGCGGCAATATTGTGCAATTCCGTCATGTCACCGGAAGTGGAAGTGAGCTTGTAGGACATTAACATGTCGGATTGGTCAGACGTATGATTCATAAAAAATAAATATTTCCATAAAATTAAAATAATTTTACAGTTGCGTTACATTTATTTAGTACAGTCAATATTTTATTGAAACAATGTATACTAATTTACATCTTGTTAAAGACAATATTTATTTTTTTGTACTTTTCTTTGGTGCAATAAAGTGTTTTTACTTACCTACTTTAAAATTCTGTGCTTCTGATAAACTGCAAACTCATATCTACTTATATAAATAAAATCGTAAATTTCATGTCAAATCAACTAATACTACTTTGGTACAACGAAAAGGATGATGATGAAAGATGTTTCCTATATAAGTGCGTCGCACACTTATAACGTCTTTCACTGTTCCATACCATCCTTATTTTGCGCCAAGACGTTGCCACACTATTTATGTTTATCTAACAAGCCGTGAAATCAATTTTCCTTGCACAACACGAATATTCTGTACGTCTGTTACAGAGCAAACGTTGATATACACCTAGGTAAGTGCATAATTTTGTCCATGTTGTTTCGTTGCAAAACTTGATTGAGGGATCAATGGGATAAAAAACAAAACTTCACTCGCTTACTTTACTCTTTCGTGTCAAAATGGCTAACCCCCGTATTCTTAAACATAACCTTATGAACGTCCTTCACTCAAACTCATTCGAGGGCGCCTTAAGGAAGTCTTCGAACGTCCTTTGAAAACTGGTTAGTTGGTTGCTTGAGCAAACCCCAATGAGGTTATAATAACAATTTTAAACACAAAAATTGAAAATTAAAACAGAATAGAGTAAAAAATAAAATGAATGAATTGGCAAAAACCCGTTTTTTTACTATTTTATTTCATTTCAAGGACCCCTAAGGTACCTCTCGACCAACCTTATAATTGACAGTTGGATACTCACCTCCAATGAGAAATCATCTCAAGTCAAGGAAGCTTGTGACAACTAATTATACTAATGAGGTGGAGTAAGGTTGAGTCGAATTTGAGTGAAGGTTTAAGAATACGCGGGTGTAAGTTTCTAAACTAATTCTGACCAATACTTGGCCACCTCTACACTACTCGCTTGTGTCTTTGGGGAAAAGTCTTTATTTACTATTATTCTATCTGAGGCCTCATTTACACCTGCAATAAAACTTCTGCAAGTTGTTGAAGAGTATGTATGTATGTATGTAAAAATCTTTATTGTACACAAAGAACATAGTATCAGAATACAGGTTACAACAAAAGGCGGACTTATCCCAAATAGGGATCTCTTCCAGTCAACCAAACTAACATAGGACATAGACATATGGGCATAGAAGAGGGCACAACACGCAAAGAAATCTTAGGTGCATAGACTTACATCTAACATACAAATTCAATTACACAAAAAAACAGTAAGCTCAGCTCAAGTCCGAACGTTCGTAGTATTCCCTAACCCGAGATTTGAAAGAGTGAGAAGACAGCTCTTTTATCTCCAAAGGAAGCTTGTTCCAGAGATTTGCAGCGAGAATTGAGAAGGAGTTGGCGTAACACTGTGAGGAGTATACAGGTATGTTCAACTTTAGGTGGTGAGATGCTCGCAGACGGGGATCAAGATCCCGGAAGGAGAAATTTGATCTGAGATATTCAGGGGAAGAAGGATTAAACAAGTCATTATAAAGAAAAGAGACAATATGTAGTTTACGACGTATCCGTATTGGCAACCAGTTCAGACGCTTGCGAAACTCGGAGATATGGTCATATTTCCTTAGCCCAAATACGTAACGAATGCACGAGTTCTGTAGTCGCTCTAGTTTAGCAGTGAGTTCGTCTGTAAGGTCCAGGAACGCGACATCAGCATAATCCAGAACAGGTATAAGGAGCGAGCGAGCCAGTAGTGCTTTAGTATCAGTGGGCAGAAAATTTATAAAGAGTATATGACAATCTGTTCGACACCTTATTGTAAATGTAAACTACCTATTTGTTTTCCTTTCCAAGCCGCTGTTTGACAGGTAGTCAGACAGTCAAGCAGAAGTTTTCTTGCAGGCGTAAATGATCCAGAATCAAAATCTTTGGTCTCGGTGTGACTCTACCGGTAAAGTAGCTAACTCTACCAAGCTACTTCACTGCGGTAGATTCACACCAGTAAGTGTAAGTAGCCCTTTTCGGCACTTTCGAATATGTAGTAAAATCGGTATGCATTTTTCAGACCTACAACAATAACATTTCTAAACGACCACTGTTTTGACTGGCTTCTTAGAAAATCCTACACTGGCCACTAACGCACTCGGGCAGAAAGACGAAACGAAATCCCACACAATACTCACTTAAGTGACATTGTGAATAATAGATATATATTGCCATATCACTTATCATATATTCCGATTTTGTGGAATAAAAATCATTCGAAATGGAACCAAAAAAAAAGCCCACGGCTTTAAGTCCGCCATTTACATTCTTTGTAATAAAGTTAAAATAAATAAATAAACTTAAAAATAATCATTCGGCTTACCGGTTTCGAGAGAGTAATAAATAGTTCTCAAAAATAGCTGAAGTAAAGATGTTATTATTTCACGCTGCTTAATCAAATAACTTTGGAAAACTAGGTTAACTGTCGTAATGTGTGAGAGTTCCAGACAATGTTGTGAGTTGCGGTTTAATACGCAAACAGCTTCAGAGTTTACGTCGATAGGCGAACTTCCTTCACAAGTCTGAAATTCAACCCTTGGCTACGAATTATATAATACCACACATACAGTATGCTATGCTGGTAATAAAACATTAGACTGATAAGGTGTAAGTTTTTCTATGACAAGACAGAAGTGCTCTTTTCAAGAACTCATCAAAAACCGATGAGTCGAATGACAATCGTTCGACTCACCGATTATGTCGCATGATAATCGTTCAATATATAACGCGATTCACCGGTTTAAGATGAGTCATACTTCCAAAAATAGCACTCCAGACAATCTTAGAGCCTAAAGTTTGCGACCAAAATATTTCAAGATATAAAATTCTAAATCTACGTCAAAACCGTCACCAGTCTCCCCAAAATGCACTGGACTAGTGTTTCCGTTCCACCCCATTTGGCTAATGTCGCGATCGACCCCGCGTTGACTCACTGACATCCCCCTCGGCTGCGATAATGAAACGTCAAACACAGTATTACCTGCAATGAATGGACTTAAAGAGCTGGAGTGCTATTTTTGAAATATATGACTCGAATGAATATCGATATCGAAGGAAAATCATTCGATATCGAACGAAAATTATTCGACTTGTCGATTTTATGCGAGTCACGCTTTCAACAGTAGCACACCATTTTCAATATGCTACAAACTATAGTAGGTAGACCAAATATTTTTTAACTTGTCATGTTGGAAATAAGGATTTCATCCTCATGCTCCATATTAACACCATTTTATAATAGACATTGACACTTTCAGATTTAGTTTCCGCCTTTTGTTGTAACTATAGTTGCAAAACTTCTGAAAAATTCCGAATAATTCCGGAATACTTCTGGAAAAGTTTCTTTACATCAGAATTATTCAAAATAAATTTAATCAAGTTTTTTATTTATTTTGTTGAAAAATCATATTTTGTATCTCACGTCGATCGCCGCCGAGTCGTGCGTGCAGGCGGTACGGGGTGCGGTAAGAAGGGATATGCTCCCCGGAGAAGTTTTCCCCCGCGCAAGAAAGATTCGTACCCCGTAATTGAATGTTTCCGAATATTTCGCCAGAATAATTCAATGGGAATAAAAGTGTTTGTTTGTGCTGTGGTGAGTTAATTATTGTTCAGTAGCATTTAAGTAAGTAAAATATAAATGTTTATTTTATTATACTTAAATGGGATTGATTGTATGTTGATATTTTTATAAATAGATACGTTAGCCTGCGATTAACAGGATTTTTATTCTTTTGTTTTAGGTAGGTACCTACTTATTTCGAAATCGAATGCTATTTTTATAAATATTAGTTGTGCAATAAAAAAACCAGGCCTAGCATATTTGTTTTTTGAAAAAAGGTTACCTATGTTTTTGGTTAGTTTGTATGTAGCTCTGTACGCGTCGCGAGTATTCGCGATTATTCGCGTAGTATAATAATTCACAACTTCGAAATAGGTAGTTAGGTCGATATTCCTCGTTATTTTTGACTGTTGAAATATTCCCAAAGTTTCGGAATAATTCGGAATACTTCCGAAGTATTCGACGGGAATGATTCGGAATTTTTCCCGCCAGCATCTATAGTTGTAACCTGTATTCTGATACTATGTTCTTTGTGTACAATAAAGATTTTTACATACATACATAGTTTCCAAACAGCGACATAAAATGTAAAAAAAAGTTACAAAGACAAATATACTTCCTATTTGTATCTACTCATTTATTCATATCGAGTGGGTTGCATGGTCAATCGAGCCTGCACATCTTGGTATTTGGTCTTTTACATGTAATCGGAACACTATAATTTAAACTTATTCAATTAGCGTATTGATTGTATACACTACACTTGCTTACTTGTGTAAGTAATTCGTGTACGTATTTGATTGTAGGTGATGTGACTTTTGTTCGAATCTACAGCTCGTCTGGGTAGCATAATAATATGTATAAATCATCTAAGTCATGTGCAATTAGAGTAAGTATTAAGTGGGTATTGTCTTTTCTTACCATAAAATAGTGACACTTGGCCAATAACAATTTAAAATTATAATATATAATTGAGTGCCTGCCTATTTAGTCAACCACTGAATTCTAACTAAAAATACCTACAGCCCACACCGGTCGGTCGGGTCAGTCCATCGTTAATGTGAATGCATGATGTTCAATGACGCAGCGTTTTGCTTGTTTCTGCCGGCAAATATGACTATTTTGGCAAATATGACTATTTTTTATTTTGGAATACTTCTACACTTTACCTAACTTACACATTACTAATATAATTTAATAAGTATAATAGGTATGTATTGTTAAGAACACGCTGACATATCCAAAGTCTTGAAATTCTATTAAACACACACATGCAATTACATTACCTAGCTTAGTTTAGTACTTGGTGGATTACATTTCTACCTAAGTTTTACTCATCTCATCATTCATTAAATTAAACTATTTTAATACGGTTTTATCGCGTTTATTACTTATTTATTTACACCTGACGTTTCAAACACTTTACAGCGTTCATGGTCGCAGGCAGACTAAGTTAACATTTGTCTTTGATGTCATAAGATTACAAAACTACCGCCCGAAATTTTTATTGGGAACTATTCCGATTCACGCAGTATTGGCTCACAGTATCTAAGGGTCTTGCAGTCTGCTTCCGAGTTTGCGATTTTATTAAGTTAATGACTGGGTCCCAAGCTGGCGGTACCTGCCATCCATCCTCTCTATTGAAATTAGGATGTTTTTTAATTTCAATAGCTTCACGTAACGCCTATTGTGCTTTACAAATTGTAATTTGTACAATGAAGGTTAAATAAATAAATAAATAAATAACATCCTTGGAATGAATCTGTTTTCCTTTGCAAGGACTTGAGGATTATCAAAACGCATATAGTGGTTGGGTTTGTCTAGAGCATGTTCACAGACTGCAGACTTGGTTGAGCGTCTATTTTTCATGTCAGCAATATGTTCTTTTATACGAGTATTAATGCTTCTCTTTGTTTGCCCAATGTATGATAAACCACAGTCACAGTCAATTTTATAAACTCCAGCATCTTGCAATGGGATATTGGATTTTACAGGTCTTAAAAATTGGTTAATTTTCTTATGCGGCTTGTAATAGGTCTTGATTGAAGCTCGCCTAAGTATGTTACCAATCTTGTCCGTGACTCCCTTTATGTATGGTAAGATGGCAGGAAAACGATCAACTGTGTGTGGCTTGGGTCGACTTCTGTGACATATGTGTGGGAGGCTGAGATTGTTGCTTCTTAAGACAGACTTGACTCGGTGAAGCTCCTCCTTAAGATGGTGGGTGTCACAGATGCCGTGTGCTCTCTGTAACAAAGATTTGCCTACGGTAGCTAACTGACATGGATGATGGTGAGATTTACCGTTGAGATATTTGTCTGTGTGGGTGGGCTTTCTGTACACAGTGTGACTGATACTATTGTCAAGATTTCTAGTTATTAAAACATCAAGAAAGGCTAATGAATTATTGATCTCAGGTTCCATAGTGAATTTAATTTTACTATTAATGGAATTTAAATGATCTAATAAAACAGAAACTTGAGTTTTGGGGAGTACAACAAAAGTATCATCTACGTACCGTTTGAACATCTTCGGCATAGCCAGGGTGCTTGAAAGAGCCTTCTCCTCAAGGTCTTCCATGAAAATGTCGGCAACAATGGGAGAGACTGGAGACCCCATAGCTACACCGTCAATTTGCATGTAGAATTTATTTTCCCAGAAGAGATAGCCTGATGTTAAGCAATGCTCAAGTAACTCTGCATACTCTTGAGGTAGATGGTGGTCCTCAAGCCTTCTCTTAACAATATCAATACAGTCATGCAAAGGTAGGCTGGTAAATAATGACTAATGCGATAAAACCGTATTAAAATAGTTTAATTTAATGAATAACAATCGCGAAAACATAAGAAAACATCATCTCATCATTATTTGTGTGACTCAACCAAAAGATAATAAATTCATGTCTAGAGGCTGTGGTGATCTGTAATACAGGTTTCTTCGGAAACCTATCTCAGACACCACTCTCTCACAACACTGGTATTATCAGTTGCTTTTATATTGTACCTACTATTAAGCACTTGCCAATTGTGTTGAGAAAATAAATTATTTTTTATTTTTATTTATTTTTATATTCCTTACTCTTAAATGCCATTTGTTACTTTGACTTAATATGATGCGCTACAGTAGACTGACTGCGGCTGAAATGATGATCATTTCGAACTTGATATTATATTTTATTTTTGATACGGAAAAACAACGAATCAAAAAGACGCAAATAAAATATCTTGCACGGAACAATATTCAGCATGTCTACGTAGACAGCACAAAAATTAACTTTCGAACTTGGCAGTACTGAAAAAAGCAAAACGAAATTTGGGAACCAACCGTGAAATCGAGTGAAATGGCAATATGGAAAACAAGACTAAAAAACGGCTTTCCACCGGAATTCCTGTTATCAATTTTAATCCCAGTTCAGTTGAAACCTTGATACTGCTCCATATTACTTTAGACAGCAAAATTTGGCTTTGTTTGTTTGTGTGTGTGACCAGTGAACTAATTCGAATTAAGATTTTATAACTGTTAAAAACAGCTGAAGAGATATTTATTCGCAACCTGTCTGGGTGGTACCTAATCTACCTATACATGTCTTGATCGTACTTTTAACACTACGACGATGCGCATAGTACCTATGAGATGGATTATATTAAGCCAGTAAAATTATGTGAACATATAGAGCTTCGTATAAAGATCGTCAGCTAGAGTGAACTGAGTCAACCTCTAGCGCCTATTTCTGCTGTGCTGAACAGCAATGCTTGCATGAGTTTGATTGCAAGTAGACAGTGAATTACTGGTTATAGCGTATCACCCCAAATAAAAAGATAAGAAGCATTTATGTGCTTTAGGTGCTTAGTATGTATAACTAAGCATCCTAGCCTATCAATGGACAGAACGCTAGCTAGTGTCACCCTCCTTGAGGCTTTATCTTTCGTTGCTCGATCAACGTACTTGTCAAACAAAACAAAACACATCAATATCGGCTCATCCGTTTAGCCGCTACGATGCAACAGACAGACACATAGTCACGTCAAACATATAACACCCCTCATTTTTAGGGTTCCGTAGCAAGGAACCCTTATAGTTTCGTCATGTCTATCCGTCTGTCTGTCTATCCTACGTTTTTCTCAAATACTATTAGACCAAGGAAGCTAAAATTTAGTATGCCTATGTATATCACTTACGCGGAGCAAACCGTAAAATAAAATTATGAAAAATATTTCTTTTTCGGGTACCTCCCCTAAATGTAAAGTGGGGGTCGACAATTTTTTTTTCTATTTTCCTATTGTGTAAGGTATCATTCGATAGGTATTCAGAAAATATTCAGCACTCTTCAATCGTTTTTCGATTAGAGGTTTCGTTTCAGAGATATTTAGCTTTAAAGCTGTCTATTTTAACAGAGCTGGTGAGTGTACCCACATGCTTGTGGGAAAACCGTTGCATTTGGACATAAATATAATGAATTATAAAAGAAAATTATCACTGCCGTAAGGCTTACAATAGTTCATTAATTAAAAAGCATGTTATATTCCGATCCATTGAAATAACCATTTCGCGTAAGCAGATAATTTCATATATTTTGACATTCGACATTTCCGATATCAAGATGCCGCTATTTATGAAACGTGCCGTGATTTCGTTTCAGATTTGTTATAACCAGAAATGAAAATTATGTAGTAGGTTTTATGACCAAGACCATACGGGGCCATTCACAATTTTACCGTCTCTTCAGTCACCATAGTTTCGGCCCTTTGGCATCGACCGTTTGTACGGGTTAGTCCCACTCGTCACCAACCGCGTTGTCCCCACTCGACGGGGACGAATGAGATTTCGTCAAACCTAATAAAAATAAAATTTAAAACTAAATCTTTACACTTGAAATCGTATATTTGAAATATAAAAATGAAAAATATAACATAATAAATCGACACCAATCGAGGGACATATGGGATGTTTCCTAAGTGAAATCCCATTTGTCCCCAGTGGAGACATATGGGAGGTTTTTTAAGAAAAAATCCCATTCGTTCCCAGTGGGGACAACGCGAGTGTTGACGAGTGGCACTTACCCGTTTGTAGGTACCACTGAACTAGTTTGCATTACCCTTGTTCAAAATTTGAAGCTTGTATCTAAGTATGTTCAATATAGGTACATAAAGTTTTGTTCAACAATGGCTGAGTGTACAGTTAAAAAAAATACATAAATTTAAAAAAAAATCATACAATCATCATAAAAATATTTAACATCCTTGGTTGCCTTTTTTCGTTAAGGCTGACTGTCGAAAGCCGTCGCCTCTAACTGTTCTCCTGTTATTAGATTAGGTCATTATGAAAGAAAGAAAGAAAAATTGTTTATTTGGTTTTCATTTGTTCGAATAAAATAAAATTAACACATTTGACATGCACCAAAACGGCCTTCGCTCAGCATGTGTGGATCGTGATACGAGCCACGACGCTGGTCTTCCGCGAATGCCGAAAATTTATAAATTAAAATTAAAATTAAATTTATATTAAGATTATAAATTATATATTAAATTTACAAAATTATTGGAATTAAAATTGGAATGGAAATTTTAAGTTGAAGTTTTTACTATTAATTAAAACTGAAAATATTTAAATTATGAAATTCTTAGTAGTCTTCGTCCAACCGTGTTTGTTTTCCAGTTGCGGCCTAAGCTTACATTTTTACTCGAAACTGACCTTGATTTTGGTGTTGGTTACTACAATGGAGCGACTGCTGTATTGTTGTTACTCGAAAACCAGACCAACAGGTACATGATTCTTCGAAGCGCTCCTAAAAGGGGTATATTAACAGAGTTTGGTTAAAACATTATACTCGTAAATCTTGAAAAAACGTGCAATACTTACTTGTTATCGATATTTTCCGTTAATACACATCTCTATTATAAATTTTATCGATAGGTGCGCTTCGAGGAATAAAATTATATAATTTTTCTTTTTTCATTTTGAAGCTTAACTTTTAGGAGCGCTTCGTAGATTAATAAAGGTGCGCTTTGTTAGGTACGCTTGAAAATGGCTGCGCTTCGAGGAATACCTCCCTATTCGTTGTAGTGCCGCAGTGCGCCCCCATACACGTAGCACCAAATAATGTTGCTGATTTCATTAATTAATCTCTTATTATTACGAAATCGGGGTAATGACGTAGTAAATTTATTGGGCTGTTAAATTTATTGTGCGCGTTAACAAGTTTTGTTAATTAACTCTTTGGCCAGTGACTCGATGTCCTTGGCCGATGCAAAAACTGGCGCCAATATTTTTGTGAACCTGGCGAGGCATTTTAATAGGAATAAATAAGTACTTACAGAAGAGTAATTGAAAAAAAAATTACAATGATATGAATGATGTAATATTTATGTGGGCAAAAGACATGGTGGCGTAAAGACGAACAGAAAGTGGTTTGTGTTCGCGATTTTATTCTAAACTACTAGCGATAATCAAACAACTGGGGTATCGTTGGAAAGGCATTATATATGCGAGTGACATAGGCTAGGCATATATCACGTCATTTTAAAATTGAAACAGCGCCCTCTAGAAGACCAAGAGTTTTGGCAAAAAAAATTATATAAAAATCGCGATTTACTTCTAAATTAATAGTGATAATTAAACAAATGGAGTATCGTTAGATGTCTTAGTTATCCGCTAATTTTAGGCTATGTGACGTCACAGGTTAAATTAAAACAGCGCCATCTAGCCGGCATCAAGTTAGGACGAGAAAAAAATAATATTTATTTAAACTTTATTACAAAGAATGTAAATGGAGGACTTAAAGACGTGGGCTTTTTCTACCTGTCAGCCAACAAGTGGTGTTGAGAGACAAAAGTAAGTGCAAAGATAGAATTATTAATTATAATAAATATTTAATTTAAGTAATTAAATATATTTAAAAATAAGTGTTACTGACGTTTGAGGTATCAAAAGGGCCTCAATTAGCACATTTCAAATAGTTAATAGGTAGCATTTCAATAGTTAGCTTTTGCTGGCGGTTTTACCTGCTTTCATTCGATAATTATATCTTTACAAATCGAGCAGAACCAAATAATGTGTCTTGGTTTTTTTGCTGGTCATTTTGCAGTATAGTTAATTCAAATTTTAAGTGGTTCTCCATATGAGCAGTGGACAAAAGAATGTCTCTTAATGACGGACCCCAAAACTAATTAAATAAAAATAGGTTCAAAAACTAAAACCCAACTACTGCGAAATCACGCTGTAAAATGTATGAAACAAGGCCATAATTTATAATTGATATCATAAATTGTTTCAGTAGTTAGTAATGTACAGAAGAAAGCGTAGTCTTAAGCCACTTTGCGCTCAAAGTATTTTTAATTATTCTGGTGTGGTGGCATACCACCACGGCTGTCTGCTATACATTACTTACCTACTGACACAGTTTATGATATAAATTAAGGACTTGTTTTATACATTTTACAGTGTGATTTCGCAGTAGTCTGATTTTAGTGTTTGAACTATTTTTTTTTATAATAAGTACTTTTCCCATATTATGATCTAATTGATGTTAAGGTCTAGCTAGAAGTTCTATTTAATGTAGCCCTAAAAAGGTCCACGTTGCAGGAGTTCCATTCCTTTTCCGTACGCATTAGAAGTGGCAAAGAATGAAGATAATATCTTAATTTTCAAATTGCTAGGTGTGTTCTCTGAAGTGGATCTAAGCCATAGATAATTGTATAATGTACTGACGTATATATAGCCGACTCTTTGTTTTGTAAGTAATATAATGCCATCTAGTTCCCAAACCCATAAATATTTTGTATTTATACTATATTATAGGGAATGTACTCACGCACACATAGATAGCTGTATCTGCTATACACACATGCATTTAAGACCTAGGTGTTTTTTTTTTTGAAAACCAGCTCTAGGCCTCCGATACGAGATAAGATTCATTTCTTGCGCTTACACCAGTTGTCGCCAATCGCCCACTCCTGGACTACTTCATCACCTCAACAGTCGGACACGACACCAGAAAAGTTTTAGAAGTTGGCAGCAGAATTAATTTGAATGGCTTTCGTAAAATTATGGTCATCATCATCATTTCGTGTAGGTTACATTGTACACCTGGGAGTTGTTCGGAACCGCCTCTCGGCCTCTGACGTGCTTCCTTTAACGACCACCAAATGGCAGCCGGCACGGAATCATCTTTATTATCAATCTGGTGATTCAAGCCTGCAGTGTCCTAAACTCCTAATCAAACTGGAAACAACTAAACAAAGTATACCCGTGGGAATCGAACCCACGACCCCCGGGTCGAAGGCGAACGCCTTAACCACTGGACCACGGAGGCATTGCTCGTATTATAACGATAGGATCGCCATCTCTCGGATATCTTCAATAATGTTTGATGGGTACACTTGGTTGTTGTTTTGTAAGAGGTGGAGTCGTGCTTTTATTTTAGTTCCGATTATATAACCTTTCAGTAGATGGCGCCGCTACTAATACTGTTACAAAAACGTTCGCAGAACGAAGATCCGACTGTTTGGTTTGTTTTTTTTTTTGGACCTTTTGTGTCGACTAGATCCACATCCTAGGCATATACCAAGGTAACCCCGTATTTTTAAACATAACCTTATTGACGTCCTTCACTCAAACTCATTCGAGGGCGCCTTATGGAAGTCTTCGAACTATCATTAAATTAAACTATTTTAATACGGTTTTATCGCGTTTATTACTTATTTTATTCTTCGAACTTTCCTTGAAAACGACATGATTAGTCGGTTGCTTGGGCAAACTCCAATGAGGAACGTCACAGGTTGTAACTATTCTAAACACAAAAAATAAAAATTACAAATAGAGAAAAAAATACAATAAAGTACTTAATAATTGGCAAAAAACCAATTTATACCCACTTTACTTCATTTCAAGGACGCCTCAAGGTACCTCTCGACCAACCTTATATATGATACAAATTAAGGTAAACATCATAAGACCACCTCAATAAACTAAAGTCCTAGGCTCTCTCCATATCGTATATTAGGTATACTAATTGGTTAATTTTTACTCTCTTTTATATATCATAAGTTAATAATATGTGTAATAACCCTAAACTATTTAACGAATTAATCGACCAAACCGACATAGATATGTTTTTCCAAAAAGTACCGAATAAATCTCTCAGCCTAACATGTATATAAATATTAGATCTCTAATTAAAAAATTCTCTTCACTAGAGCAAATTGTAACTACTTGCAATATACCGCTAGATATTGTTATAGCAACCGAAGTAAATATAAGTGACACCATAAGTTGCCTATATTCTATAGACGGATATGAAATGTACACACAGTTGCGCAGGGGGAAAAAGGTGGGGGCATCATAATGTATATACGTAAAAACATAAATTTAATTTAATCAAATGCACAACATTACACTCTGAATGCATGTTGGGAAGAATAACAACACCTTCTCACTATTCCGCATATGTGTTGCACCGTTTACCGTCCTCCAAGAAATAGTAAACACCTATTTATTTACACCTGACGTTTCAAACACTTTACAGCGTTCATGGTCGCAGGCAGACGTATTAAAATAGTTTAATTTAATGAATAACAATCGCGAAAACATAAGAAAACATTATAGTAAACACCTGTTTATTACAGAACTCAGAGCTGTCGACATTAAAACTTTGAGTAATAATATTACTCATGCCATAGCCAATCTTATTAACAAAAGTATATTGACAGGCAAGTATCCGTCTGATCTAAAAACTGCCATAGTTCGACCAATACATAAAAAAGAGAGTCGTAGAGAGTTAGAGAATTTTAGGCCTATTTCTATCTTATCAGCCATTAATAAAATAATAGAAAAATATATAACTAAGCAAATTTATACATTTTACTGCCAAAACGAAGTACTGACAAAAAAAACAATTTGGATTCCAACCTAAAATAAAGTACAACCGTATTATTAAATAACTTCACAGACTCTATTTGCAATCACCTAAATAATAAAAAGCACGTACTTGTTGTCTTTATTGACTACAGTAAGGCTTTTGATACTCTACGGCATGATGTGCTTATTGAAAAATTAAACGACGCCGGAATTCGTGGGCGTTTAAACACGTGGTGTAAAGGATATCTAAATGGTCACGCATTCTACGTTAAAATCAAAGATTCATTTAGTAGTAAGGTAAAAGTCACTGAAGGGACGGCCCAGGGCTCTGTGATTGGACCCTTACATTATTTAACGTATGTCAATGACCTACCTAAAATGATAAAAAACTGTGAGATCTTTCAATTTGCCGATGACACCTATTTATTAGTAGCTGATAATAGTCCTGAAAAAGCTTTAGAAAAGCTACAACATGAATTCACAAGTTTATTGAAATGGTCACATGATGCTGGTCTGGCACTTAATGATGATAAAACTAAACTATTATATTTCAGCTCCAGTCAAAACCGGAAAAGTGCAAATATTCGTCTGTTAGCACATAATCACAATTGTTTGCACCTGGACCAGAAAAATTGCACTTGCAAAAGTATAGACGTCGTAGATACTCAAACTTATTTAGGATTAAAGTTCGATTCCAAAATTAACTGGGATAAGCATATTAACCACGTATGTGACAAGTTGCGTGCGCTCTTAGCTAAATTAGTCATCATCAAATATAAAGTCCCATATTCAACTCGGCTCTTATTGTACAACACACTTGGAGATTCAATAATTAAATACGGCATTAGCAGTTATGGACGCACGTTCAAAACTTATCTCGATAAAATTTATAACCTGCAGCTTGGACTACTAAAAACAATTGTGCCACGTAAAATAAAGGAAAGGCATAAAAATGACTATCATAAACTGTTTGAATATTGCAACGTTATGCCAGTCCATATAAGGTTTAAGTGTAGTATATTACTTGAGAACTATTTTAACAAAGATTTTCAAACTACTGTACAGAACAAAATATTCACACGGAACCAAGGAAAATCAAAATTAATATTACCTAGGGTAACAAACTTTTGCGGAAAGCGCACACTAAGGTACCTAATACCGAAATATATTAACGAAACTACCTAGTAGTCTAAAACAAGATATCAACATAAAAAACCTCAAATCTAAATTAAAAGCCCACTTTATGGTACAAATATTATAAATTAATAAAATATAAATATAAAATAATACTAAACTGTAGTCAAAAAACCCTTAATGTAAGTATATAATACTTAAAAAAAATAAAAATAAAAAAAAAGTGCAACTGAATTGATGTTTATAAATCACGCTGTATTTGTGTAGCCCCAACAGACGCATCAAACCGGTCCTATTCATTGCTAGGTTGTTGCGAAGCCTGCTGTTGCTACGCAATGCATTGGAGTATGTACTTACTTGGGGCTCGAGCAGAGTCGATAATGGTACCTACCTGCTTACCTACATCATTTAAAATTATCAACATTGTCTTTAGATTTGTTTGACGATAGGTTGACCTTTATGTAATTATACATGTTCAATGTACGACTGATTCGATCCCAATGTTCGGAAAAACCAATTTGGTTTATGTAACATTGTAAATGTATATCATAACTGTTTGTGAGAATAAATAAATAAATAAATGACAGTTCAATACTTACCTCCAATAAGGAATCTCCTTAAGTCAAGGAAGCTAGTGATGACTAATCATACCAATGAGTTGGAGTAAGGTTGAGTCGAGTTTGACAAACGTTTGAGAATATGGGGGTAAGACTTGTCATACTACACAATCCGTTGATTCAAGACTGCAGACTAAATACCATGTAATTCAAACCCACGACCTCCGTATGGTAAACGCCTAGGCTACGCTGAATGGGACCTTTTTGATTGCATAATACTAACAAAATAATTTTCCTAGATTGTACTAGAATCACAGTGCCATCATGTTATAGACTTGTGCATTTGTTTTGTAATGCACAAAAATTCTATTCAATCTTTGGACCTTCGGAAGCAGTCATGAGTGAAATAAATATAAAAAAACCGTTATATCTATATTTTATTAACAAAATATACACAATACTTATATACAATTATTAATCGTTTAATCTTAAGGGTAACTAATTAATCACAAGCAAGTCATTGGGATTATAAACATTCAATATTTTTTGTTATATTATTATAAACAGTCTATATTATCGCAGGCGATATATATGTCGTGGCCAAATCGTAGAATTGATCATTTCATTATATGTTTGACCACGTCATGAAATGTGACAATTTCATGATATGGCCAAAACACAATCGACCATATCATTAAAACGTCAGCATTTAATGTTATGATCGACCACGTTTGGCCAGATCATTTCAATACTACTTCGTATTATGCTTTAGTGCTCAAAACATAACTCTTAAATTCTGAGAGTTTTGTTTTAAGTTTAATTTAATATTACTAAGTGCTTTACGATAATCAATTTTTACAATAACTTTTAATTTCACATTAATTGTCTTCGAATTTTTAAACAGCTGTAGTTCGCCGCCATGATAATGCTTAAAAAAAGTAGCAACATCAGCGCCTCTACTGGTTAAAAATGTAAGAATTTTACGATATGATCACTTGGTTCTTGGCCATATCATGTTGTAGTCGTGCATCGGTTGATGATATAATCTTGATGCCACTGAGGAGCAGCTTAATAAACTGGAAAGACTGCAAAACCTCTGTATCCGCTTCATCTTCGGTCTTAGGAAATATGACCACGTCTCTGAGTTCCGCAAACAACTCGGTTGGCTCCCAATCCGATATCGTCGGAATACTAGAATCCTCTGTCTTCTTTTTAATGTTCTCTTCAATCCCTTATACCCTTCCTATCTTCGTGAGCGTTTTTCCTTTTTTCGTCCTGCAGGAGAACTTTGTAGATCGCACCGTAAATTTATCCTTACTTTTCCTCCTCATAGCACTGCCTCATATTCTCATTCTTTTTCTGTTCAAGCAGTCAGGTTATGGAATACTTTACCACCTAGCGTTCAAGAGTCCCAAACTCTGTCCACATTTAAGAAGCGAGTAAGAGATCATTATTTCTCCTTAAACTCATAAATCGTATTATATATTTATATATATATATTATTTATATATATTAGTAGGTATATTTATTGTATTTATTATTTAGTTTATTATACATATAGTATTATAAAATAGGTTTAAATTGTGCTTATTATTTTTGTATTTTATTTTTTTTATTTTTATTGTACGCCACTTTGCCTCTTTCTTTCGTAGTTCCTGTCGCGGGTCTGCTGGAAGAAATTTCTTTAGAAATAAGTAGAACCCTTGTACACAGTTTTCCTAATTTTAAGTTTCCAATGTATATTTACAGCGTGTACATGAAATAAATAAATAAATAAAATATAATGATGAAATATTGGAAGCACAACGATCTGTTCGATTCAGTTTTGGCTATATCATGAAATGGTCTCATTTCATAATTTGATCGACCACATCATGAAATAATCAATTTAACGACCTGGCCACGACATATATACCTAAGTATATATTAACCAACTGTCTAGAAATGTGTTCCCGAGATATGTTTTTACAATTCTCGTATTAAGGTTTGCTAAGCCCATTTGAACTAAATAGTTTGTAACGATGCAAAAGCAATTGTTCCACTTTTCTTTATACCTCCATACTCTGTAGTGTAGTGAAAGGATGGATTTTTTCTGGACATAAAATCCATCCTTTTACTACATTTTAATTTTAATTTATGAGACCTTGCGAAGTTGGGGCGGGCTCACATGAATAGCAACATCAGGATGTAAGTCAATATACTGGCCACTAAGATATATTCTATTAAAAAATACACAAAAAATATTTACTTATTAAAAATTGAGCAGAGCAACTAATGTACGGGACTTGACCTTTTTGCGGATTTTGCCATGGAGGTAGAATAATAGGAACAGAACAGGACATGTCATTATATGAATCTAATTATGTATATATTTTGTAGTGTCGTCCTTGTCTAATATTATTTCCTTAGAGAGAGACTTCCTATCCGCCATTTGATTTATCACAGGAAGGCACGCGATAACTTGGTTAGAACATTTCTTTTATTTTACATATATTGTGAAAATAATTGAAACATCATTTGGCAGTCAGTTTGAACTATTTTGTCTACATTTGCTACTATTATAATATTTTGTTCATTGTTACAATACAACCTACATACAAATGATTTGTTTACACTTAAAACCGACATAAAAAAATTAATATAATCCACATACTTTGTTGGCGGGTATCGCTTTATCTGTAAAAAGAAAAATAAAATCATCATTAACGGACAAAAGATTAAAAAAATCTCTTATTTTTTGTCTGCTAAGAATAAACTGTATTTACCAGCAAAAATACTATAGTGTTTCAAGAATTTTTAACTAATATCAAAACAATTATTAAAACAAACATCACTTACCAATCATTTTAGGGTACGGCAGGTTCAAATTCTTCATAATATCAATGAACTCGTCCAGTGACTTGGTCAACCTGGGGTTGTATTTCTTCTCCTCCCCCACAGTAGTGGCTGTCTGCCCCCTGTAGTCATGTGCTGGGTATAGTGTATAGTGTTCCGGTAATGTGAAGATCTTATTGTGGACCGAGTTATAGAGGGATTCCGATGAGCCTTCTTGGAAGTCGGTCCGACCGCAGCCTCGGATTAAAAGGGTGTCCCCAGTGAATGCTATGCACTGAAATTATATTATTAATACATTTTAGAATGTAACATTTTCACTATGATTACATCTGTATAGGGTTGGTGAACATCCACAATTCTAATTAAGACTGTTGGCATTTCCGATAACCCTTATTGAGCGTTACCTGGATTCAATGTTTTTTTTTTCGAACCCTCTCTCTCTCTCTCATTTCAGCGCCTTCCCGGTTGCGTCCTTAGTTGTTCGCCTCGAAGCCCGGGATCCGCTTTCCTACTCTTTTTCCCCTACTTCGCTCGGTCTTCGACATCCCTAGTTGATGGGCCATTAACACGCACATCCTTTTGTTTTCGGACCTATAATGTACAAACCTGAAAAACATTTATAAGTCATTTAACCGTTCGTGTGACAACATGGCGGCTTCAACGCCTGTAAACTACTTCTAAGTGTTACTAACCTGCTCATGCGAAATATAAGTCATGCATCCGTTCGTATGGCCGGGCGTGGAAGTGGCCAGTAACTGGTGACCACCAAATTTGACCACTTCCCCTTCTTCCAGATACAAGTCGGCTTGAGCTCCAGAGGATTTGCCGATTACGCTACGGGACCCTGGCAGGAGGGACTTTAACTTGCCAGTGCCTGTGATGTGGTCGGCGTGCATGTGTGTGTTCACTGCAAATGGGATTGTTTAACAAGTTGCCTGATGATTTAAAAACTAGTATTACTAACAAAAATATAAAATATAAACTTAAAAAATACTTTCTTGACAACATCGATTTTGCTCTTTAATAAGTAGGCCTTCATTGCTCGATTTCATACAAATTTTGGAAAATCAGCTTTAGTTGGGCATGTATGCCTATACCTTTATTTAGGTATGGGCCCATGACTTAGCTTAATGGGACTGAAATGAGCATTCAGTGGAACTAGCTGTTGTCTGCAGCTTCATCTCTGTGGTTCTTATCAGGATTGATTGCCCGGCTCACTGTTAAGATTTACTTCATTTTCTTATTATTATTATATGAGAATCATAGATTTTAAATTAGCTTGATTTGAATGTACCTGCTATTTCTAAACAAACCTCAGTGGTTTTGTGAAATGCATCTATGTTAATTTGTTTATATCAATTTTTGGAAAATGTTTAATAAATAAATAATCAAACAACGATTAAAGAAATAAAAGTGCAAGTCAGAATTGCGTAAGAAGGGTTCCGTACCATTTCCTATTAAAACGGCAAATAATCATGTCAATCTTTCTCTAGTTTAGTATTTGTTATAGCGGTACGGAAATAAATAATCTGTGAAAGTTTTAACTGTCTAACTATCACGGTTCATGTGACAGACAGACAGACTGACAGACGGACGGACAGTGGAGCCTCAGTAATAGGTATCTAAGGGTACAACGGGAACTTTGGTGAACGGAACCATAAAAATTAGGACTTCATTCTAATGGATTTAATAAACATTGGTGCCAATCGCTCAGTGTCTGATATCGACAGAGAATGTGTCCCTTGATCGAAATATGATGACGTATCTTACTAGACTAATCATAAAAAGAAATTTGTATTATACTAGCCTGAGTGTTCCATTCTGCGCGATGGCTCGCCAGTTGTCAGCTCCCATCTCTCTCAAATCAGCCTGCACTGCAACGCTCCAAAGGTATCTGGGACGGCCGACTGGATATAATACTCTGACGCTCTTTCGTTCCGGAGGCCGACATCCGCCCATTCGGATCGCTGAGCCAACGTATGTATAAGCGTATGATTTTGGCGATATTGAATTCATTCAACTCACTTGCGTAAATCAACTTGAACCCAAGCTGGTTGATGAGATCAGCATCTCGTTGTGCGTGTTCCAACACGGGGTCTATGAGTACCGCCTCTCGGGTCGCCATGTCCCCAAGCAGGTACGTGTAGGTGCTGCTAACTGTGTCGAACAACTGGAACGATAACCAATATACATCAACTTCAAGCCAAGTTTAGGAGGCTTAGGAGCTCGATAGCAGAGTGCGACGCGCGTATCCGTAGCAAATGAGCGTGTCAAGCGACGACGGCGAGATTCAACCCGTATTGGATTGGTCGCCATTTAGTGGCATTTTCTATCTCTACCTCCTCCGTACTTCGGAAGGCATGTTATGCTGTATGATCCCGGTTGTTATCGAAACATGGCAGTCGTTAGGCTTTGTCGGATTGCCTTTAGGAGTCTGAAAAAATCAAACAGTGTTGGCGGCTAACACCTCTGGTCTTGTTCCTGTTGTTCTGGTTTCCCGTAAAAAGTGTTACGGAGGTCAGAAGGCAGTCACTCCATTGTAATAACCTGTGCCGTTAAAACTAGGACCAAGACTTACAGCGTATCCTAGGCTCCAAAGCGTAAGTTGAAGACTCAATTATAGGAAAAACACGCTTGAACGAAGAACTAGAAGCCAAGCTGAGAGGTCTTCAGCCTGCGTGATTAAACACGAGATCAATGAGTCTAGCCATGGGGTCCCATTGCCTAATAAAAAGAATTAGTTCCGCTATTTGATGTAAGATGACGCTTCAAAAAGAAAAATATTTAATTAAGTACTGATCTCGCTTATTTTTGGCGGAAAAAAGAACTGAATTTTTAAAACACAATTGTTTTACGTACTTCAATTCTATAACAAGTTGATTAAGTACCTACTGTATTTCAAAAGTTATAAATCTTAATTTGTAACTTTTTATATTTTCGATAGATGGCGTAACAATGACTTTGTATTGAGACTAACCAGGAGTAAACAGGAAAGTTGGTGCATTTCAATGTATGGCGATTGAATATCTGTATAGCATATATTCTGTAATCTGTGGTACCGCCTCAGGGGTCGCCAGGTCCCCAAGAAGATATGTGTAGGCAATGTTTAGTACCTAACTATTTGATTTAACACCTTTAGTTACTGCAACTGAATTCATTTCTTAATAGTGCACTAATCGTCTTATTTCTAATCCATCCATGGACAAAAATATGTTATAAAAAACTTAAAGACAAGTTATAGATGAAACAGTTTATTTCATGTCATTTATTCCTAACATTATTATTTGTCATGCAATGTATTCCTAGAGCTCTATATACTACACAAATGGAAAGCATACCTGCCTGAAAAAGAAATTGTTTTCTTTCCCCATTGTAGAAATAAATCTCATCTGGGTTCTTGCAGCTGTCCGCGCCACACTCAACTTGGAAACTGTCAGTTTTAGCAGCATTCTGATATCAAATAAGCAATTATTAGACATACAGGTTTAATTCAATGCTTGACTTCAAACAAACTAACGTTCATTAAGACTGATAATGTGTTTCTTTTCAATGTGTCATTCATAGTTAATGTTTGCATTGTTCTTTGAAGGTTGTTGTAAATATGCTATGCCATCAGATAAGAAATATACATTCAGAAACAATGACGATATCAACATGTTGAATTATTTCATTTAAGTATTATTTCATAAATCTATTTTAAATATGCTTCAAATTTTATTTCCTAACTGCAAGGATTCTACCAATTAGTTAATAAAAGTTTTTTGGAAAACCAGTACCAACTTTAATTAGTATTTAGTAGTTTTTAAAAATAAATTTTTTTTTTTTTAGAAAAAAATGAAATATTTGTTGTGGGTAAAAATGTTTCCATGTGAAACATTGAAGTTTTGTGTAGTGTTAAAAAAGGGAGATGTTAGGAGCACTCATAATCACACAAGCGTGTATGATGAAGGTAATGAATGTGCATATAGGAAGTGAGAGAGGTCTGTAAGGATTGTAGCAAATTTTATGAATAAGGTGGTTAATGTATACATTTTTCCTAGGAAATA
Source organism: Euzophera pinguis (assembly GCA_947363495.1). Taxonomy (NCBI): domain Eukaryota; kingdom Metazoa; phylum Arthropoda; class Insecta; order Lepidoptera; family Pyralidae; genus Euzophera; species Euzophera pinguis. The sequence goes on along the minus strand of OX376170.1, from coordinate 4,736,470 downwards.
GATACTAAATAAATCATTTGGGTTATGATAGGAGCAGTAAAAAACTTGTGTCATTTTTGGAAGAATAAGATTGTTTAGTGGTTTATCTGGAAATATATCTAGATTAAATGAACTGAAAACAGTTTCGTTTTGTTATCTGGGTGTCTTATCACAAGTTTGTTATAAAACATTTGTATGTATAGTCAACAATAAAATGAATCAGAATAAGACCTTAGTTTGTTATTAAAATAATTAACTTATGGACGACTCAGATGACACAAACCATTTTAATATTGTTAATTATTAAATTATTAATTTAATGGTTAATGTTAAATAGATAACAGTACTAAACCAACTGTTAGAGTGTATGAAAGGGTGCACAGTCGTACAGGACTTTATAATTTTTTTAGATCGATATTTTGATGTCCTGTTTTTTATGTCAGGGTTTGGAGATCATTATAATCATTTAAGGTCATGTGACCAATTTTCCTGCGGGGGATATTTTCGAAATAAGGGTCACTTTTCTGAAAAATCGCCATCCCTCGAAATAAGCGAGGGAGCATTCGACATCGTTACATTTCTTAACATTATTATTTGCGTAGCCTTTCCGACACTGACCAAACAAACATTTTTGTACTTTGTCTCAACAAAAAAATTATAAGACTTTTAACAACTTAAATTTTATGAGTAAGTACTTACTTACTTTGTAACTATATTGTAGTCAAGGCACAAAACTATAATTATTTCGTACTAGCACAATAGGAAGAGATAGAGACCAGAGAATAACAATTTACGAACTGTGCATAGATTTGTCTTATCTGAAAACTGTTCCTGAATCTGAAATTGCTTTATAGTTTATATGTACTAGACGACAGGCTCGGGCCACAACCAAGTAGATATCAGTAATGAGTGATATGCTCGCAAATTAAATCAATAATTACAATTTCTTTTTGTTTTACAGGTACAAGTTATTTTAGATAAATATAAAAAAACACACGGCACAGAAACACCAGTCAGCTGATGTCCCGGTATGATTTGACATTGACGTTAAGAAATGACACGTAACATCACAGACTTTCACTTGAGGCTGTAAAGGACTTGTATCTATAGCCGTAAAAGCCATTAATTAAAAAAGACTTTCACTTGAGATACACTTTATCAGTAATTCTGGTGAAAGAATGAGAAAGTAACGTTTATTTTGTGCGGTTTTGATGCTCTTTGGGTGCCACCCTGGTGCCACCTCATCACGGACTTGTGGGAGTCTCGGGTATCCTATCATAAAATAAAAAACGTATGACACACAATCATTTGATAAAAAAAACGTTACATAAATTTTTGCTTGACAAAGTTATACATTGACAAACCAATCATTTTTAAAATCACTCATTTGACAAACTAATCGATGGTTAAAAAATGTATTACACCAAAATATTATTTTAAAAACTAATAATTTTATAACTATTCCAATTTTTAACCAACGTATAACATAATACCTAACGTTTGAAAAATGCATTGTTTGATAAATTGATTCAATTACCACAAATATCTGTGAGAAATCTAAGGAATCTGTTTTCTTTGGTCTAACCAAAGTTCAAAAAACGACTTTATGTCAGACTAGCTGACCCGGCGAACTTCGTTCCGCCCATGGACTTAGTATTTTAAACAGGACTGAGTACTTCTGCAAAGCATAGAGGCAAGACCGAGCCAAGCGAGATAGAAATAGTGGTGGAACCTGTCTCTTTCTAGCAAGTACAAGCTTTATCACGTTGGTACTTGTGAAAAATAGGGTGACCACGCTCCTATGGAAAAAAAGGGGAAAGGTGTGCACCACCTTGCTTTATGCAGATTTTTTTACAGACACATTAAAATGTTCCGAGTGCGGATGTGCTAGCTAACCTCACAAGTTATTGTTCTGTGCAGACTTTACGGAAATTGGAGTCTAGTCGAAAATAACGTTTTGTAGGCATGTCCCCCTATTGGCTCCCTTCGGGAAGACAAGGAAACTTTACTAGTGTCCTTGGCTTCACGAGACAAGCAGTACTAAAGGTTGAACGTAATACGCCACGTGTTGTCCACTCCAAGTTAGGTCGCACCTGCTGTTGCCTAACTCGAGCAATCGTCACCAACAATCACGTCCCGCTAAGTTATCTACCTACTTACGTGCAGTATTTACAAAGTTTAAAATTGTTTCTTGGATTGTCCCAATAAGGAAATTATCATGGTAACCCTCCATGGTTCCGCCTAACAGTCGATGCTTAAATTTTTTTTTTTTTTTATGTGGTGGCATGCGCGTGAGCTGCGCGCGGTACTGGACAGTACTTGGACATTGCAACATTACTTTATTTTTCTAAAATAAACGCAGCCTAAGTTACTCCTTATTACATCAGCTACCTGCCAATAAAAGTCCCGTCAAAATCAGTCCAGTCATTTCAGAGATTAGTCGGAACAAACAGACAGACAGACAAAAATTGTAAAAAATGTTATTTTGGTGCATTTACCGTATATATATTCATATGCATGTAGTAAAAAACGGTTATTTCAATATTACAAACAGACACTCCAATTTTATTTGTATGTATATGTATGTATGTATAGATGTATAGAAGATAGGTTAGGTCATAGTTGTATTAGAGTGGCCTTGGGTTGAAAGGCGCGCCCGTGTCAAGCGTGCCTTTACCCTTGCGGAAAAGAAGACCGTAGGCCAAACCTGCAGGCCGCTCCGATGGGGAGCGGCCGAGCCGCGGTCGCCGTGGTAGCGGCCGCCGCGCTGGGACTTTGGAGCATGAGTAAGCACATGTTCCCAGCAACACGCGGTAGGTGTTGACACCGTGTGGTTTTTAGTGGGTTCAAGTCCCACATCTCTCACACTCAGCTTCTCGTTCATGGCTGGGTGGTAGGCGAAAGCCTTTTTCACATGAAAAAAAAAAAAAGAAAAATGGTTGTATTATAGTGACCACAACAGTGAGAGCGAGCGTGCAACAGACTTTGAGTTAAAAGTGACTGACACCCGTATTATTAAACATAAACTTAAGAACGTCCTTCACTCAAACTCATTGGAGGGCGCTTCAAGGAAGTCCTCGAACTTCCCTTGAAAACGGCATTCTGAATTGGTTGCTTGAGCAAACTCCAATGAGGAAAGACACAGGTTATAATAACCATCCGAAGCACCAAAATTGAAAAATACAAAAGAATAGAGTAAAAAATAAACAACAAAAAACTGATTTATAGCCACTTTTGAGGCCGCCTCAGGGTATCTCTCGACCAACCTTATATTTGACAGTTCGATACTCACCTGCAATGAGAAATATCCTTTTGTCAAGGAAGCTAGTGACGACTAATCATACCAATGAGTTGGAGTAAGGTTAAGGCGAGTTTGAGTAAACGTTTGAGAATATGGGTGCGATAAGCTTTTTGGCATATGTGACTGAGTGTAAAAAGACGACTATGCATTACCTTTGTGGCGTACGTGTGTTTCTTAAAGAGTTTCCGAGAGTGATATTACGTCTTAGCTTGTGTAATCTAGACTCTGTTGAAGCATTTACGTTGACCCGCGCTTGTGTTATAGGCATCAAGAATACGTGCGTTTAAAGGACATTACTGCAGTTGCATAGTCGGAAAACGAACACTTGGTTGCTGCTCACATGTTATGGCAGTTATTTTGTATTTAGGATGGGGAAGACATCAAATCGATTTGAGAGTTCCAGCGCTCTTCTTAGATAATATAACAGTAAGACATGACGTCGAAAATGAAGCTTACAACGACCCCAGCGATAAGGAAGTTTAATAATTCCTTCCCCATCCATCCAGTACAGAGTAGCTGGCGGCTCACTGGGCCTCCTCAATGGGTGTCACTCGGTGAGCCAGACAGCCGTGGGCAACCCAGCAGCAGGCACCATTCATCCATCCAAATTGGTCATTGTCTTTTGGAAAACAAGATACAGCGCTGATACTGCTCTTCACAACTTCCCGCCGAAAGTCCGATTATTTTTATAAGTGACAGTGTTTATCTACCTTTTTTTTATAAAATCACTAATTTTATAAACGTAGTACTTAGTAAAATAATATTTTTTTAAATTTTAGTTTAGCATTTGCTTTGCAATATTTGTTAAAGAATACATTTATAAAATGTCTTTTGCCAAAGTTTACTTTTAAAGTATGTGTGGAAAATGTGAGGTTTGTCAAATGATTGGCTTTTCTATGTATAGTTATTTTTTAAATTATAATTTTTCTATCTTTTTTTGTCAAACATTAGGGAACCGGGAGTCTCACGAGCAAGATGCGACCACAGAAATATGTCGGCTAGTTAAGCCTCTCGAGTCTTAACTTTATATGTCGAAACTTAACTTTGGCACACAGGAAATGCCCACATGGCACTAAATTTTGTTTTTACGACGCGATCTACTTATTTCTCAATAAGAAAACAATATTTTTGACAACAATTATTTCACTGTCAAACTTTTTTTTGTATATTTCAGAATGAAATAAATAAAATCAATTAAAAAAAATAATAAATATAGGAAATTCAAGGTAATCTGTTTGCATAACAGCAAGATTTTGAGGTAAGTTCCATCGATTTATGTACCATGTAATGTATATGCATAATGAGTACCTAATGGTACCTATATACAAAATCGAACAATCCAATGGGTCTGTATATTTACATGCAAAGTGGTTTATATACAAAAAAGCCTGCTTCATCACCCCAAACCGACCGGTGATAATCGGAGAGTCGAATGATTTTCATTCGACTTATTTACCATTGATTTACCCATTCAGGTCTGGCAACGCACACCTCGCCACAGAGATTTATGAAGTAAACAGAGGAACATAAGATAATAGTTATTGTAGAAAGTAATTGTTGTTATCCTTTTCTCACGTATTCGGATTTATATGGCGATATTTTTTTTTACGAGGGGTGATCCAAAAGTAATGATAATCAGTTATTTCTAGTGCACACAAAAATACAAAAAAAATATCAGTCACTTGCTCAGTTACCCACAGGAAAAAAAAACCATATAAATAGGCCACGATTTTCGGGAGCTACATTCATTTGAATACGGACTGTCAAGGAGTGAACATCAAAATGGAAAAACACGAAATCAGAGCTGTCATTAAATACCTCTGCTTGAAAAAAATGTCTACCAAAGACATACACAGCGACTTGGTGGAAACATTAGGGGACTCTTCTCCTCCATATTCCACAGTTGCACGCTGGGCTAAGGAGTTTAAGCTGGGAAGAACATCGACGGAAGGCGAACACCGCGAAGGACGCCCATCGACGTCCCTCACTGAAGAAAATGTGAAAAAAGTTGAAGAAGTTGTATTAGAAGATCGAAGAGTGACTATCAGGCATGTAGCTGAGGTCACAGGGATCTCATATGGCAGCATTCAAAGAATCCTTGCGAACGAATTGAATATGAGAAAGGTCTCCGCACGTTGGGTACCGAAAATGTTAAACGACGAGCAAAAGAAGAAACGAGTCGACATGTCAAGAGCAAATCTCGAAAAGTTTCAAGCAGACAAGGAAAATTTTTTGTCACGTTTTGTGACCATGGACGAGACCTGGATCCACCATTTTGATCCTGAAACAAAACAACAATCTATGACATGGAAACGATCCGATGAACCGACGCCGAAGAAATTCAAAGTGTCAAGCTCAGCAGGGAAGGTTATGGCGTCTGTTTTTTGGGATGCTGAAGGAATAATCATGGTGGACTACTTGGAAAAGGGGGCCACTATTACAGGCTCCTACTATGCAGAACAAATAAGAAGATTGCGGGAGGTTATTAAGGAGAAAAGGCGAGGCAAACTGCGGGCTGGAGTGCTGTTCCATCAAGACAACGCACCGGTTCACAAAGCTGCAATTGCCATGGCTGCCATTCAGGATGCGGGCTTTGAGCTGGTGGAACACCCCCCCTATTCACCAGATCTAGCCCTCAGTGACTTCTATCTCTTTCCACGACTCAAGGAACACCTCCGAGGCAAGAAATTTGACGATGATAGCGACGTGATGGCCGCGGTTGAGGACTTTTTTGAGAGTCAAGATAAAGATTTTTTTTCTAAGGGAATTTTAGGTTTAGAAAAGAGATGGACTAAATGTATAGACTTGCTAGGAGACTATGTTGAGAAATAAATTTATTTTTTTATTTTATTCATTGTGTTTATTATTGATTATCATTACTTTTGGATCACCCCTCGTACACCTGTAGCAACATTCACTCGCACATAGATATTTTTGGCCGTGACGCCGTGGATCGGTGAATACTAAAAATAATAGAGTAGAATACCGTATAAATGATCTCAGATCATGCACTCCACACAACATTCATACATTTCTTAAAATCACGGGGAGCATTATCGTAAACATCCAATCCGAGAGCTCAGTATTCGATGCAGAAGAGTTAAATCTGACAGTTCACGACGATTAACCAATGGATGGTGTCTTTTGCGGGACAGTATATATCAGTTGTATTAGATTTCGTGCGATAATTGACATGTTTGATACTCTTCTTTTGGACACTCTCTATACGATCGACATATTCTTTATACATTGGGTTCCAAACCTGGGACGCGTACTCCACGCGGGTCCTTACTTAGGTACAATACAGAATATTAAGTGTTTTAATATTCTTAAAGTCTTTTGAGTTTCACAAAAGAAATCTCAATCATTTAGTCGCTTTATTGATTATGTTGTCAAAATGATCTTTAAATAACAATTTGTTGTCAAATTATACTCCTAAGTCCTTAGGGACTAGCATTAGTGCTATTGCATTTTTTAAGTTCTAGATTATTGAGATTATAGTCAAAGTTGACTGGAAAAAAAATTCTCGTAAATGTCATGCTAAAATCTGTTTATTCTTTTTATAGTAATCTTCTAGGCGATGCAAAACGTCTTGTAATTTTAAGGCGTCATCCATTTTTGATATATATTAAAAAAAGTTCATATCGTCAGCAAACATAATACTTTTGAAAAATGGAAACATGAATCTATACCTGATATAAATATGGTGAATATCAAGCGACCCAGCAACCACACTTGGAATATCGACCCAGGCAGGACTAAAGTTACCCAACACAACTATTTGGGACCTGTTTAGCAGACCTGTTGTTTAGCAGTTTTTAATTAAAAAGCAAGCAAATTCTTTTGGTGTTTCTAGAACCATAAAGAGGAAGCGTTTGGATACCCTGAATTCTTAATCTGAACGTATTCCCTAGTTAAATCCTCTAACACACACACAGAAACAGAAGTCCAGGCCAGGTTACATTCTTAAAAAGCGACCAAGTCTGAGTTGAAAGGTTTCTTTTACTTTACCCCAAAAATCGACACCCCTTTCATAGAACGTGCTTATTATTAGGTGCTTATTATTAGGTCCTTAATATGAAATTGGCGTTTTGTCGTACTGGCCACTTTAATCACAAATTTCTCCTTTTTGGTTAGGAATTCTAAATTCAAATTTATACAGCTATTTTCACATGTATTTATGTTTCGTAAACCGTTATTCATTTGTTTTTCTTTTTCTTCTGTTTTTTTCTGTTTGCGTGGCGCTCTGTTTACAAAATGGAAAACTTGAAATATCGCGTTTTTTACGAGTACGAGTTCCACCGTGGCACCAGTGCTGCGGAAACGGCTCGAAGGGCTAACGATATGTATGGCAGTTGTGTCGAAAAAGAAAACACAGTGCGTTTTTGTTTCCAACGTTTTCGTTCTGGAAATTTCGACCTGCAGAACAAGCCCCGTGGACGGCCGGAGACCCAAGTTGACAATGAAGAATTGAAGGCTATTGTGGAAGCGGATCCATCGCAAACCACTCCGAGTTAGCTGCAGGCTGCGGTGTTAGTAATAAAACTGTTTTAATCCACTTGATGCAAATTGGGAAGATTAAAAAGCTTGAAAGGTGGGTTCCTCACGAATTGAGTGAAGCAAACCGGCAAACGCGCGTCGACTGCTGCGTTAATTACTTGACCTGCACAATAATGAAGGGTTTCTTAATCGAATCATTAAATGTGATGAAAAGTGGATTCTCTACGATAATAAATTCAAGCCCTCAGACTGCTGAAACACTACTTAAAACAAATGTCACCCCTTGTGAGTCCAACTTTAAATTTTCGCATATTGATCCCAGTGATGTTAATAAAACATTTAAACAGCTTAACCTGAAAAAATCTGAAGATCACTGGGGTATGTCTGTTAGTGTAATTTGTCACATCATTGGTATTGTTGCTCCTGACTTGGCTTATATATTCAATGAATGTATTGATCAAGGCATCTTTCCAAATTTAATGAAGTACAGTAAATTAATCCCATTATTTAAAAAAGGAGAGAAGTTGGAGCCTGGCAATTATAGACCTATCTCTATATTGCCCGTATTGAGTAAAATATTCGAAAAGATTATGCTCAATCAAATGCTGCGGCACTTTAAGGTCTATGATATTTTTCATAGCCAACAGTTTGGTTTTACTGCCGGCAAATCAACAACCGATGCGGGAGTGGCTCTCATCACTCATATTTACACCGCCTGGGAGGAGTCTCAGGATGCTATTGGAGTGTTCTGTGACCTTTCCAAGGCATTCGACTGTGTTGATCATGAGACACTTCTGCTCAAGCTTGCACATTATGGTTTTGACGCTAAAGCAATAAAGTTATTGAATTCATATTTAAATGATAGGCGTCAGACTGTTGACATAAATAACGTTAAGTCAGGCGGTTCAACGGTAAAGATAGGCGTACCCCAAGGCTCGATACTGGGACCCTTACTCTTTTTGATTTACGTCAATGACTTGCCTTACGCGGTTGAAAAAAAGGCTGGCATGGTTTTGTTTGCAGACGATACGTCTTTGATTTTCAAAATGGATCGCCATAGCGGAAATGTCGACCATGTGAATGATGCACTGTCTACAATATCAAATTGGTTCTCTGCCAACAACTTAATGCTGAATGCTAATAAGACCCAATGCATAAAATTTTCTTTACCAAATGTGAGACAGACGCAAGTGGACGTAATGTTAAATGGAGGAAAGTTAGTTCTTGTAGATGACACCACCTTTCTAGGAATCAAAATTGATTCAAAATTGCAATGGGGTTCACACGTTTCAGCTCTCTCCAAAAAACTTAGCTCTGCGGCATATGCTGTCAGAAAAATTAGACAAATAACAGATGTGGCAACTGCTAAGCTAGTCTACTTTAGTTACTTTCATAGCTTAATGTCTTATGGATTACTGCTTTGGGGAAAGGCAAGTGACATACAGACAATATTTATCTTACAAAAGCGAGCAGTTCGTGCCATCTATGGTTTAGCCCTAAGGGAATCTCTTAGGGAGTTGTTTAAAGAAATAAATATATTAACAGTAGCTTCTCAATATATATTTGAAGTTATCATGTATACGAGGAAAAATATTACTACTTTTAGAAAGAACTCGGATATAACTGATAGACCCTTGCGCAATAAAGATAAATTATTTTTACCTTCCTATAGACTGTGTAGGGTTAAAGACTCTTTTGTGGGGAACTGTATACGTTTCTACAATAAGCTTCCTGAATCAATCACTAGTTTGCCTAATGGACAATTTAAAGCCCATGTTAAAGATCTACTTTGTAAAAAGGCTTATTATAGTACTGGTGATTTTCTTAATGACGGGAATGTTGAACTTAAGCTTGGTGCAGAGTCCTCGGCAAATTGACATATCATTATATGTTCTGACATTTCTGTTCTTTTGTCATTTTTTTAAAATTATTATTTAATTTTTTTAATCAATTTTTATTTAATTTAAATAATCTGATATAACCATTGTGCTAAATGTTGACAAACATGTGAATTCGTTCATTTAACTAGGTAATTAAGCAAAGTTTTTCTTATTTGTAAATTGACGTTTTGAAGAAAATGCTGCAGTGGAGTTTGTGGCGCCGCTTCTTCTCCACTTGCGCTTTGGAAGTGGTGGTAAACTTAATATAAGTAAATTGACGTCAATAAGTGATATTTATATCCTACATTGAGAATAAACAATTTCATTTTATTTCATTTCATTTCATTTCATTTCATTTCAATCAGAAGCGCTCATCGCAATGGCTGGACCCTGGCAAACCAACCAAATCCTGCCCCAAACGAAAATTGACACAAAAAAGTTACTTGTAAGCGTTTGGTGGACTAGTGCCGGTGTCATTCATTACAGTTTTCTCAAATCTGGCCAGACGATTACGGCATCGTCTATTGTCAGCAATTGCAAACCATAATGGATAAGCTAACTGCTAAACAACCGAGGCTGGTCAATCGCTCTACGCCACTGCTGCTTCACGACAACACTAGACCACACACTGCACAACAGACGGCTACCAAATTAGAAGAGCTTCAATTGGAATGTCTAAGACACCCACCGTACTCCCCGGACCTTCCTCCAACAAATTACCATTTTTTTCCAAATTTGGATAACTTCTTGCAAGGGAAAAAATTCAACTCCCATTGGGCAGTCCAAACCGTCTTCAAAGATTTTATTGATTCCCGTCCGAATGGTTTTTTAGTAAAGGGATCAATGAACTACCTATGGCATGGCATAAGTGCATAGATAACAATGGTTCATACTTTGATTAAATAAATATATTAAATTAAAAATTATTCGACATTTTGTTCCTTCCATACGAAACGCCAATTTCATATTACCTAATATTATTTACCGCGTTACAAGCGGACTCTGGGCTCCGAAGCATAAAGACTTATTATTCTATCTATATATAAACATATGAATGATTCAAAAAATAAAATTAGTATGGTGGGTGGACTAAATAAAATAGTACTTATGTTCACAAAGTACATATACACAATATGTGTATATGCCTACACTACACACACGAGAGATGGCTGTGTTACTACACTACACTAAACGCACAGCCATACCATACCACAGCTGCAGTTTATATGTGTTGTGTTGATTCGTCGTTGGTTCAGTTTGTTGTATTTCTTTCTTCGTCTCGCATGTGTAATGTTTATCATACTATCTCTTTCTTGCGGCGCAACTTCAAGCAAAACGTCATTGACCTCTTTCATCCCCACCACTAGTAGTCAATATTTCGCTCTCGTACGTACGTACAATCCGGCAAAGTGTGAGTGCACAGGCACTGCGGCTGTGCAATGTATTGATGTAAACATTCTCTTGTCATTTTATTTCAGTCAGTGCGTTTAGAAGATCGTATGGATATCTTTTGAGGGGCAAAAATATGTGAACAGCTGATTTTGGTTTTTAAATTTAAAGTGAAGTTAATTAATGGTGTGTCTCGTTATTTCTGGATATGTAGAAGAGGAATTGTCGTCGGTGTAGTGTAAATCTTTGTTTATCACACTGCTCTACAGCTGCTACTCAGGTAAGTGTTATCTCTCTTTACTTTACCTTTGTTTGTGCTTTGTGATGTTTTTAAAATAAATATAGAGAATTAATTGAAAGATAACAGCTACATTAAAGAACATTGTATAAAATGTAAGTTCAGGTGGAATAAACGCAAATATACAGACAAAGAGGCGCGATTTGGTTCACATTGGCGTTTTCAATGTATATTTTTTTATTTTGGTCCGTTGCAGCTGCGAAATTATTAGTAATGTAAAAGAGGTATAGAGAAAATATATGTTTCATTGTAGATTTGCAACATGTTAATTTAAGACTTTAAATAAAAAGACCTTTCCCTATTGTTCATAAATAATACGCATCGTGCATGCGACTCTACATACAATCTACAAGATAAATGGCTCTACATCTACAAATTCGTTTCTATTCGTTAACGATTTCCTGTATGTTGTATGTACTTATACCGGTTCTTCGTCTAAGTAAGCAGATATTTAGCAGATAGGTGGCTAATTTATTATCCGCAAAAATAACTTTATTAGCACGAATTATATAGTAAAGTTTCAGAAAAAAGAACAATATCATAACCAACTAGACCAAAAACGAACTGCACTCAGTATTTTTAGCTAGGTACTTTATTATTATTCTACTGTTTATTTATTTATTCTACTGTTTGAGTACATATCCGTAACAACAACAACTACACACGTCAAATTACTAATATATACGAAAAGGGTATTTTTAAAAACAGGTGTACAAAAATCTAGTGATTAGCTGCTTTCCCCCCCCCCCCCCCCCCCCAATGCTGTTCAGTTTCTTGGTAGAAATAGAGTATGGTTCTTGCAAATAAAATCTTTGTTTGTACTGTACAAAAATGTACAATGTAAAATCTTAGTTAACCATAGATGTTATGTTTATTCCATAGGTCTCAAATTTAAATAAGAAGGTTCCTACATATTAATTAAAAGTCAGTATTCATCTCCTCATGAATGAATGAATATTTTTAGAAAGTAGCCAAATCATGTTCCCTATCTCTACTCTACCATATTATTTTACGTCCAAATATTCAAAAGTTGATTTTTACCAATGCAATGGTGTCCAGTCCACCTACATTAAAATTGTCTATTCTAATAATTGAAAATTAGTTAATTATCTGCAATGTCAAACAGCCGCGTTAATTGAGTTCCCGCGCATTACAACATCGCGTTCAGAAATAGCTATTGAGCTGTCCTTGCAATGACTAAAATTAACACTACGCTACAGTGGCCAAAGTAAAATAAAATATAATAAACAGTTCAATAAAACCTATTTAATAAAAAAGTAGATAAAAAAAGTCAATTTGCACGCTAAGCTCAAGCATATTCCGATCTCTGCTGGAACCAGTGTAGAACTGTGGTGTAGAATGAACTTATTTTTCAGCACTAAGATTTATTTATTAACAAGCTACCTGCAGCTTTTATAAATTCTAAGTAGGTATATCTAAGAATACGTACATTAGTAGACGCACCTCTAGAGGAGTAAACCAATAAAACTAATCGTAACTCATTTTTAACTCTGGATATAGAGATCTCTTGCTCTACTCTACCCCAGACCCTACTTAGAAAGTACTACTTTTAATCGTATATATATTTTCAAAGCCAAGTTACGTAACAATCACCCAAATATTATATCAAAAGGAAATAGGAAAATATAAAAATACAATACGCAACTGCGCAATTTGTCTGTAACGCGCAAATCGCGCTACTCATTATCGTTTCGGAATTCACAAGAAGAATTTTTTGTCAATTGACCTGCTCTGTTGACACTTGTGAAGGACATTCACGTAATTTGGATGCGAGATTGTCATCAATATAATCCATTGCTCGTGACAAATCTGTCGCGGGACGCACTTATTGTTCAGCTTTGTTGTATTGTATTGTAACTAATCGCAAACATCTATAGGAAGCTATAATGTGGCATTGGTGTTGTGCTTGTGACCTTCAATCTTTTAGACGTACTTTATTTTTTTGCGTTGATATTAGTGATATTGAACATTTGGGTGCTTTATTGAATGATGTTGTAGATATACAAATATAATTAGAAGAAAATCACACATGCGATGTTGACATGGACGATATATCTAAAATGCAAACAAAATAAACTCAACAAGCCGAATGAATGTATACCAGACAAGGGGGAATATTTGCCCTTCAGACGTGATACCTACGTACAATGTTTGATAGCAGTCTGGATTAGACAAAAAGCTCATTGCAAGTCCAGACTTTCAGTTCGCTGCTCCCAAGACCTGTCTCGACAGGGTGTGGCGCCCACATAAAAAGCTCTTCTACACCATCACTTATGTTTGATTATCGTTGGTGATTATTCTAATCAATCTTCAAATTGTATTCTTATTCTAAGCAAATCGATGTTCAATCAAAACGTTCCTAAGGGCCCCAAATTTGGCCACCCACCTGTATAACTTTTTCGGTAGGTTCATACAGGTCAAAGTCAGTCAGGTCTTCCAACGTGCAGGTATCAAAACCCCTAATTATGATAACTTTATAGGTATAGACTCCATAGATTTACTATCCTAATTTTTTTATTATTGATATTTCACTTAGGTTAGTACCATTTTCTTATCTTAATTCAGCTTTTTAAAAGTAAGTGGCGCTCGATAACCATCTCGATCTGATAGAAATTTTACTGCAAAGACAAGCATATAAATGCAACCTATTTCAATAATAATAAAATAACCATAATCAAGTAACGCTCTGCGGCTGTGGCATTTCTGCTTCGACCTTGACTTGATAGATTTCTATTGGGATTTACTATAACAATTATTTTTAGGATAAACATCGAAAATATTCGAATGTACTAACCAGTCGACTCTAACTGTAGAGAAACCTGAATTAAATTTAGGGACAGCTGTATATTTCATTTTGTCATTGGTTTTATTAACAACGTGGTTCTTGTTTTATAGCAGCTTGCGTTTACTTCCGTGATTTCGTATTGTGTAGTCAAAATTTTAACATTTAAAAGGCATTGGATGGTTAATTATTTTTTTCATTAACGTCATCTTTCAATCGCTTTTTTACGTGAGTGCCAAATAAAATGCTAAGTATGTACAAAATAATATTCTGCTTTAAATTTTCATAACTTTACTCAAATTCTTTGTTTCATTTTGCTTTTAGCTCGTAAAAGATATTCCATAACAAACATTCGATATCAATTAACTAGTATGAAAATTCTAATGAAAATTGTACTATCCATCCCTTGCTCTGAGTGTAATAGTCTTGTCCTACACCTTTGATGAATATTGAATAAGTTTCTATCTTATTACAAAATAATTATAACAAAAAAGCAGTTAAAATATATACCAGCACTTTAATTAATCTTAATACTAATTGTGTTGTGGTTTGATCACCACAGACTAGTATATCCTCTCTAATTACCACACATCCTCTATTCTATCCGATTCAATAGGCACAACCTTGATTTAATTTTCATTTCATCCATCGTATTTCACTACCAAGGCAACGCCAGTGGACCGTACTCTGCGCTTTAATATTAATATTTATTGTTATCTATTTCATTTTAGTATCTTCGGTACTTTTCGGCACCTCATTTAAGGGCATTGTCGCTAAGGCTAAGCTCAATTCTTTGTTGGTTTTGAAACCTTCCTGGTCTTGTCAAATTTGCATGCTGATTTTCTAAAATGTTTAATTCTTTCGGGCTATACCCAAAGTCTTAATCTGTTGTTATCAACAATACCGATTACTGATGAACGATCTTAGTAAGGAGTAGGATATTTCATGTATTGATTCGACATTACGATGTCTTGTCCTGTCTGTCCACTTTGATAAGCTGCACGCGGACAATTTTAGTCTAAATATTTCTCCATTACTTTCGATGATTATGCATCATGATGAGAGTTTGCACAATGACCGTCATCGTTGCCAAACCACGATGCAATAATAATATTATACGCGCTGTTTCAAATCTGGAGCGGGATTTATGTGTCATATCGCGTTTATATGTACAGTGAAGCATTCACGGCTATTACGGATTTTCTATTGCGTAATATCGTAAATGCTAAAACATTTGGATTGACCTATTTGATGTTACTAAAGTTCTTTATGAAGAAATGTTTGAAGATTGAAAAAATAATGAGTGTTTTAATATAATGGCAAGTAGAAACACCTCGGTGGATCAATTTCGGCGTCACAATAAAACTGATGGTCGATAGGATATGACAGATGACAGTAATGATTACAAAGTTACAAAAAAAGTATTAAATTTACAGACTATCTGATATTAGGTACCTACATAAAACGAAGGTCTAAGTCAGTAGTTCCCAAACTTATTTTTCTCGTGGACCACTTTCAAAATTTTACTGGTTTCGGTGGACCCCCTGCTGCTACATTTCTACCACATTCTTAAAGTCGCCAAAAAATAAAAATTGTGTCACTTCTGAGTTCTGTCCCTATATTTCGATATGTAAAATAAAAACGAAAAATGGTACATTTTATATCACTTTATTTATTAAAAGAATAGAATTACAAGAAAAAAATATTAAGGTAATATAGGTTCAGGTCATAATTTTAATTAATGGGAAGGATGTATCTGATGGAGTGTCAGCAAACGATCAATGTTTGGCTTTATTTTTGTGAGCAATAACCGCAAATCCCCCCGCTCTGTGATGTTTAATTTGCTCCTTTTTTTTGTTAAGAGGTTTGTAACGGCACTAAAACTCCTTTCGACAAGATATGACGAGGGAAAAGCTATTAAAAATTTCCTTGCGATTTCCCACAGTCCAGGATATTTTTCGGGTATTTCTGCTTGCAGCCAAAATGTTGGGTAGCCTTTTCTAAATTTCACCTTCAGCTCCTCATTAGTGCTTAGCTCGAGCAGCTTCTCTTGTAATACAACATTGGCCACTTCCGTTTCATCAAATGGATTTATTATCCATGGTGGTATATCCATCGTCAGTATATCTTCAAACCTGGTTTTGAAGTCATCATGCAGGGCACTTAAATGTTGACTGTAGGTATGGATATCCTCATCAATACATTCTACCTGCGACAAGTTTGGAAATTGAGAGAATTCGCGCCGACTAATGTTTTGCTTCATAAATTTCAATTTCCCAAGAAAAGCCGAAATTATCCCCTTTGTTTTTATTAAATTCAGGCTGTCCCCTTGTAACTGCAAGTTAATATCATTAAATTTTTTAAACAAATCTGTCAAATACGCAATGTCTGCTTTGAATTTGATCAAGTTTTCTTTTAAATCTGGATCTCTACTTTCTAAGAACTCTAATATGGAATCGAAAACAGAGTAAAATCTCGTTAAGCATGCACCTTTCGACAACCAGCGTACTTCAGTATGTAAGAGCAGTCGTTGGAAGTCTTCATCATTTTCGTCGCACAATTGAGCAAATAAACGTGTATTCAATGCATTGCTTCTGATTTTGTTGACAGCTTTTATTACAAAATGAAGAGATTGGTTCAACCTGTCACTTAAATGTTTTGCCACAAGATGTTGTCGGTGGATTACGCAATGAATAGCTGTAAGTCCTGGTATAATTCTTTTGAGATGACTTATAAACCCACGATATCGCCCGACCATTGCAGGAGCTCCGTCTGTTGCCACTGAAATAATGTTTGTAAATGGGATCGATTTTTCCGTAAAAAAATTACTCAGGACATTAAATATTGATTCGCCTTTAGTGTCAGTCTCCAAAGTTCTGGCAAATAGCAATTCTTCGTGAATTTCTTCCTCAACAATAAATCGGACATATGCCAATAGTAATGCTTCATTACTGGGTAACGTTGACTCGTCCAGTTGTATAGAAAAATGAGTTTTTTGCAGATGATTGCACAAAAAGCTTTCGTATCAGAGCTCATTTCATCAATGCGTCTTTGTACAGTATTGTTACTTAATGGAATTCTTTTTAGTACGTCAAATGGAGATTTGTGCAAAACAGTTTTTAAAACCTCTTCAACAGCGGGTAAAATTAATTGTTCTCCGATAGTGTGCGGTTTTCCAGATTTTGCTATAAGTAATGAGATATTGTAAGATGCCCGCAAGCCATCATCGTTACTTTGAGATGTTGAAGCGAACATACTGTGCATGGTGGGTCTCTTTCCATATTTTTCTTTCAATGTTTGAAAATATTTTAAATCTTTACCTATTTTATCAGTATGACACCTTTTTAGATGATCTTCGAGCTTTGATGGTTTCATAGAGTCATTGCTCAAAACTTTGTTGCATAATAGGCACATGGGCAATTGTTTGTCTGCCTCTGATGGAACAAAACCATATTTCAAATAATCGACACTATATTGTCGACATTTTTTCTTTGCTGTAGCCATGTTTCGTGTCAGTTACCTTACCTGTAAAAAAAATGTTTTAGTAACCAAGTTTTTTTCTGAATATAGGTATCACACCGCAGCCTTTGTCAGCACGCGGAAATAGAATTACGGCTTGTAAAGGGACCAACTAATAAACCGCTGAGACAAATACAAACGTTTTCACAAAACGGTATCAATTTTAAAGTACATAATTTACCACTAATTTTTAATAGTATAAATAAAAATTAGTGTACTCAGTATCGAATACTGATCATATTTGTGTAGGAAAAAATAAACATCGAAATCCCAAAATTGTCCATAAAAACGATAACTAACATTTTATTAAATCAATGAGTTCACGCGCTCCGTGTATTTGCGTATTTTTTGTCTGCGGCTTCATTGTTAAAACGTGACAAACAGGCATCGAAGTTCAAGCCCCGCCCTTTTCCCGTCGCCCGCGCACCGCTCGCTCTTTCCGAAAAGGAATAGTTTTGATAAAATAGTTACTTCAAAATCAATTTAACATGATTATGAAATTACTGTTTTATAAAATTAGTAGTTATTTGCAAGAAAAATTACAAAATTAATTGCTCTGCAATATTGCTTATTCGGCCTTTTTAGAGAGGCAGTGCTTCTCTCGTGAAAAAACAATTGAATAAAACGTGCTGTGTTTGTCTTCAAATCGAAAGAGGACAATTAAAATATCTGTAAGTTACTAAGTTACCTATCTATACAGGCCGTTGTGATCAACCGACTAGTACACGTAAACAAAATACTTAAATACTATAACAAAAAAAGGTAGGTTACTTACTTTTCTCCGGCACTAGCAAACACAGATATAAATTTTCTCACAACTTTTTTCCAAATTCCGCCTTGTTTTCGAAATTCCGGAAACAAATGAATGCGTTTGGTTGCCTTTGGCATCAAGTATTTATAGTGTTGATCAAGTTCATGTCTGAACAAGCATTAAGCATTGTCGGGCGGATAGCGCTTTGCAAGTCTGTACACGAAATTGTACGTAATATCGAATACACAAGTTTGGACAAGTAACATTCGCTTGCCTTATTAAAATATTATCTGCTTAGATAGGTACTTAAAACAATGTAGGTAGGCCCTTATAAAAACTATGCTTACATTTTTGCTCTTTACTATCAAAAGCAGATAAATTTTCGTGGACCCCCATTAACATCTTATGGACCCCCATTTTTTGTTCACGCCTACGTAGACCCCCAGCAAGTCTCCCGTGGACCCCTGGGGGTCCACCTGGACCACTTTGGGAATCACTGGTCTAAGTAATACGCGCAAACTAATAAACTTGATATGATAACAATCATTATGACTGTGGCTATCGTTCGGTCGGTAGTGAATAATAAAATTAATTTGCTCGTCAGACACGTTAGTCAATTAACTTGTTTACGTTTAGGTTTTTGTATTTATTTTTAAATTCGTTAACGTACTTCTAAATTTCAAAGTCAATTATCTTTTTCAAATCAATTCTTTGTTACCTATTTTCTTTTTCAATGCCTTTGAAATTACAATGCCTCCATTTTTTTAAGAGGAAAAATAAAATAACTTAAACCAAATCCCGTCTCTTCACAATTACTTACAGACAGCTAACTTCAAAAACAACAATAGAGAAATAACTTTAATCTCCCATTTTTTTAAGATACTAGAAATACAAACATTTTATGGGTAGATTTGCATCAAGATATGATATTATTAAAGACACGCATAGGACACGAGACAACACTAATTATTTTCATTAAGTGCATAAGAGAAACCTTGAATGCAGTCACGAAATAGCGCAATCTATTGTGAAACACCCTTCTAAACATCGGCTTGCTCCTGTCGTCCATTGTCGAAACTTGAATGCCTCAATGCGTCTATCGAAATCTAATCTGGGGATTTCTAAATGACCATTAAGAACTTCAACTTGACCTTCAAATCCAGACTTTTTGTACTTCTAACAGTACGTTTTGTATTTTTTTGTCCAGAGCATACGCCGATTCTCGCGCCTTGAGATAAAATCGAATGAAAGTATTATAAAAAAAAAGCGAACGTATATGGTTTTCTGTAGTTAGATTCAACCAGCTGTTGAATTTGAATTAATTAATGACACCCTATTGGAAATATAGTTTTAAGTGAATTTAGAACCTTTTGTCTTGTTGTTAGCTCTGAAAATAACCAAAAGTTTAAAGGGGTCAATACTATAGACCTATGCAGATTGTTATAAAACTGTGAATATTTCTTAGTGTAAAATACCTATAGATATTTTCCACAATGCGCAAATGCTTGGTTGTCGTGGCACGTTAGAAATCGTCATCAATATTAATGTTGTTGTTAGCTCGGCTAACTTCATCGCGTCATGTATTTTCATTTCATAATTAATGCAATGCAGATGCTTTGTGATTACAATCAACATGTGGAATTTAAAAACCTATATTGTTAGCTTCGGATATAATTCACTTGTTAATCCAGTTTTGATTACAGCAATTGAGATTTTAGCCAAATTTAAAGGACTTATATTTTTCCTATAACCAACAGATCCTACAAATATTTAATTATTTGTTGTTCTTTCTTATTATACATCAAAATATATTGGATTGTAATACACCAAGCAGTGTATACCGAAATTAAAGCAGATTCCTGAAGGATAGATAAATTATGAAACTTAATTCAGTACGCTAAATACTCATACCGCCGTAAAAAAAATAATAGCGTGGCTGTTAGTTCACTTGTTAAATAATGGTTAGTACTCGACTAGTTAGTGAAAAATCGAAAGTTCTAATAAATCGCGGAAAGACCTAGTCTTTCTGTTTTCGCACTATTAACTGGTTTCGTCATTGCTAATATCTCCTCCGATACACTCGATAGGGCATCGTTTCGACACGCATCCGTGTCGGCAACCGACCAATAAAATAGCAAGGACAGCCAATATCGGACTAAATATAAGAAGTTTTGTAATCTACGATTCTTATTCGAATTTATTATTGACATTGTTAAAACTCTGTAGTGCAGAGATATAGATAGTAGAACAATACCTTGTCAAATAACTTTTCTTTGTAATCCCATCGTTTCTTCTTCTTTATGCAACCTATGACACTGGATTCAAGTCAGTTCCGACTGGAAGATCTCTGGACGAAGCTTCTGTTCATTTTTTGGGCTGAATTGATGATGAGGGTGGAATTTTGAGTATCGACTAATGTAATTTTCATATTATAGCCTGACACGACTCTTAATCTCTGTGACGAAAGAGACAACGCAAATCTTTCAATTAATCTCAAATGTAAATATAAAATCTTGTATCTCATTGTTGCAGTAAGATGCCGTCGCTATTAGAAGCTCTGGAGCGTAAATATGGCGCCAAGGGTGAAGTAAATCCACCCATAGATGACATGCCAGTTGCTATATTTGTGCCCAAACGGTCACCTAGGCTCAGTGTTCCCACATTACTCGTGTTGAACGACTGCGACATCGACTGTGCCGGGGACCCGTGTGTCCTGGCAGACAAATGCGCAGATGTCGTGGAACTTGATATTGCCAACAATAAACTCACTGAATGGCAAGAGGTAAGACTAGCTTAGGTCATATGAAGTCTATATTGATTGAACGCAAAATTTATTAAGAGTAATGAAACTTATTTTGTTATTCTAATCATAATTAATTCTGCATGGAAGGTTGAAGAATTACTTATTCAGTTTTTTACATGCCATGGTATGATGTAATTGTAAACTATTATCTCTCGATAGGTAGGTTAATAATGCTGCTAACACTATCAATATTTCCCACGAATCAGACAAAAGTTACTTTAAAGTGGATCGATCTGTAGAGCTGTTATGAAATCTCTTGTAGGTTTTCGCAGTTCTGGAGCAAACTCCGAGAGTGCGCTTCCTCAACTTGAGTTTCAATCGATTATCCGCCCAAATCCAAGCTGCTCAAGCACTTCGGCCCCAGTGGGACAGTCTCAGCCACCTCGTCTTAAATTCAACATTCGTTGGCTGGCCCAGTGTCCACTCGCTACTCAAAGCTCTACCAGCTCTCGAAGAGCTGCATCTGAGCCTCAACGAGTACTCTTACGTGGACTTAAGTGGAAAAGATGTCAATGAAAAAGAACGATGCGAAGAATGCTCTCGCCTAAATGTTGAATTCGCCGAGCCTATACATGATAAACTAAAAAAACTCCATTTCTCTGGTAACCATGTGAGTAGTTGGAGAGAAATATCAAAACTTGGTTATTGTTTTCCCAATCTTGAAACGCTTTTGGTTAACGACTGTCCTATAACAACACTAGAGCCAGATCCATGTGAGAAATGTGAGGACGGCAATGGAAATAAGAAGAGCCATGACGCTTTCCCGTAAGTTGATAGCATTTTATTTTTTTTAATAAAAGATTTGTCTTCATATCAGTCCCGTTAGTTTTAGACCTTACATTTATTACGACATTCACGACATGACTTTATCTTTAATGTCTTGCCATTGACCTACTGAACCTCAAGCGGCCTATGCCTATTATGTTACTATCACATAATATGAGTTTTGTAGTAAACGGTTATTATTGCTGTTTCAGTCGCCTCCGGTTTTTAAACCTGAACAACACCGGTTTGGCCACGTGGGACGAGGTGGACCGGTTGTCTCGGTTTCCGGCGTTGAAGAGTTTACGAGTTCAGGTGAGTTTATTAATAAAATATCTCTTTCACTTGCTTCTCTTTAACTTGCCAATTAAAACTTAGGATATGATGTGTAAAACGAGTTATAAAACTAGAATCAATCACCTCGATCTTAAGTTTTAGTCTTTTGTGAGCGACGATTCTTATTCTGATAAAATGATCTTTATATTGTAAAACTTGAATTGACATTAAAATAAAAGAGCCCTTACATTATTTAGGGCCTTTTTTTTAGGGCATGACGATAAAGAACGCCTATTGACGAAAAGTTAATTCCGAAGATAATTGACTCCAATCGGCTCCAATTTGTAAAGTTTAGTCTGTTTCATTCTGCCGATTTGTTTGACATTTTCAACTTTGGTTTTTTCGTACTCTATTCATATGTCAGCACTGTTTCTTTGAAAGAGACACAGGCTTTTTCAAACTTTTCTATCCCTGCATGTCTAAATCTAACTCCAATCCACGTTACCTCATGTGAATACCTATAAATTGCATCATGATAGGGTCTTGCTTATGCGAATCTTGCAAAAAAACTAACAAATAGCAATTAAAGTGGTTTTTGTTATGGTTCAATAAATGAAAAATCCATCAATCATCGAGCTTATTGCCGTCATATGTTACTCAAAGATTCATTCACATCTTATTCACACTGAATTATGTAACAACTTTAATTAGTATCGAGTCTTTATCTCCCCGAAAGACGTTTGCCAAGTTTGATGTCGTCTATCGCATTATTATTTACAATCCTTCCGATTTCAGAATTCGTCGATAACGTTCCTACAATTTTTCGGTGGTAGTCATTTCAATATGTTCGCTTAGCGTCCCTCGAGAGTCCGGGATATACGGGTTAAGGTCTTCCCGATTTAGTGGCGACCTAGATAACGCCTAATGGTTACACAATGCGAACAAATACGCGTCGCTGATCCACGCATAATTTTAACACGTTCGCTGTGCGTTTGCAACTCTGTAGCGGGAATATTCTGTTTTGGGAATCCATCAACCTTGGAGTTGGCCTTTGATATTAATGTTTCTTTTACGATTGCTTTTATCTTTGAAATGATAAGCTATAACTTGTATTTGCTGTTTTAACATTGACTCATCAATAGGTTGCCAAAGATAAAACGCATTACTAATGTGATCGGTGCGGTGATGATTGATTGCGTTGTTCAAAACCTTCCGTCAAAAGGTTCTGCGCAAAGAATTCAGGCGTCGAAATTTAGACTGCTATAACAAGTTCTAGGCTACGGTTATATATTAAGCTAAAGCTAGCGCAAACGTCCTGTCGTTTTCTATCGCGACAAGCTACTAACATCCTTATTTTGCGGTCGCATAGGGAGCAGTTTTCCTAACCCAATTTGCATTTGCTCTGACCGTCACGCAACGAGGAATGTGAAAGTGTGCCTAACGGCTGGGTCTGTTTGAACATGTCGTATCACTATGACTACGCCGGCCATGCGATTAACTGTCAAAAGACAACAGGAAGCTAATCCAACGCAAGACTGTTAAATGTCAAAACGACGACGGTAATCGTGTATGCACATCCCTAACTTTGTTGTCACATTTTGTCAGTTGAATTACAATAAGTTAACAATGTTAACGCTACGTTAAAAGAAAATAAAGTATTGATTTACATATTCAAGTATAGCCTAATAGGCTACTTGACTGTATTCATACTTGGTTAATATTGTTATAATAAACAAAATATACACTAAAAAGTAAACGATTCTGAAAACAACAACAAAATTGGTTTTTAATTAAGGCCGTAATTCGATTTTAAAATTTTCTCTAAAAGAAAAGTGGGAGCGTGGTGGGGACGTCTTGCTATCTCTTTTGTATGCACGAAACCGAGTGGCATTGACGTCACAGCTCACACAGTGCATCCTTTTCTTGTTTTCTGACAGTTTCCCCTTCCACCGAATTTCAAAGGCTTATAACTTATTTATTTTTGAACGGATTACAAAAATTCTTTCATAATTCTGTTTCTGAAAATAAAAATATTGATATAAAAGAAAAAAGAAAAATTAGTAGAATACCCAATTATTTCACCGACGATCGACAGGACCTTGAAGCTAGCACGGATGGAAATGAAAAGATGTTAATTGATCCAATTTAATAGATTTTAATCATGCGAATTATTGTTAATCGTCGAGTACAGTTTTACTTTAAATCATTTCAACAATTATCGTTCAGCAGTTACAAGTGTAAGATTTTATTGTCGATAAAAAAAATGATGTCAGTTGATTAAATAGTGCGCATTGGTTATCTTTATAAGAACTGTTTGCTAAAATATTGTAAAATGTATATTCCTTTCGGTTCTGTTCGAACAATCTTCATAATGACTAAATGGATTTAATGCATTAACTGAACTGGATTCAACTCAATGTTTCACGGGTTTTAACACTTATAATAAATAATCGTCTGCAATATTGTCATTATGAAGTGCATTTCGGTCGTTCACATTCACTGGTGAATCGGCGACCTTGCCAAATGACCGGATAATATCTTGAACATTGTCAATATGTTCATCATTGAATTTACAGGTTTTCTTTGTTTTGTTTGTTAGCTGTTCAGTGATGTGACTAATATTTTTGTTGGAATCTTTTTGGCGAGTATATGTGATCGGGATGTGTTTTATAACTAGGATATCTAAGTGTCTTTCTGTTATTCTCATGTGATCCATTTCATCTATGAGTGTCAGCAAGCATTGTTTAGCTACAAGTACTTATTAAATGTAGATAGTTTATTAGGGAAGTTAATAAGAGATCATTAGATCAATTTAATGTAATGCTGGCTTTTCGCTCTTACTTTCTTGTGAGGTTTTTATCTGGGTTAATTGTTTCATAGATAAACAAGATCTAGCTGATTTTTACTGAAAAATAAAAATATTTTAATATGTTAATAAATTATGGTCTAATCTAACCTATCAGCTAAAAAAGTAAAACTTTCTATTTTATTGTCCCAAGTTATAAATGATATAACTGTATGAATTTTAAATCACAATTTACATACAAGCATACGAATCGAATCAAGGTTTTATATCTCATGAATATTAAAATGTTCGAAAACTGTTACGGCGTCTACGATATACCCAAATTGATAATGTTGATATAACCAATAGAAACGAAAGACTTGATAGTCTACTCATAAAATATTTGGAATTTACTGAAACCTATATTATTATTTCTTTCTCTTCGCCTTAATTACTTTGGATGCAAAAATCTATTACACAAACAAAGAATGCGCATAACAGTCTGGATATTTTGCAATAGTAATTGCTTGAAATGATTTCGTATAAGTATACATAACCTAGAACTGGGTCACAGACTGCAAGACTTCTTCTTGGTTTCCACCTTCTTCCATTAGTATATAAAAACCTTTAACTAGGTGTACGACACATAGGTCAAGTTATAACATCCCGTGGCTTTTAAACGAGAGTAATCTTTTACTGTTCCATCTTCTACACGCGTTTTCTCAAGTGTAAAATAAACATTAATTTATCCGAACTTTAAAAACTTGTACCCAAATGTTTACCCAAATACAATGGACTTATATTCTGCATTTTTTTCAATTATTGTTGAAACCTCAACTCTTTTGATTCAATAATCTGGGTCCCATTCAGCTTCATTTAAATGTTTCATTAACATGACATACTTAACAGGTTTTTGAAAAACTGCATGTCAAAGATATCTTTACATGATAAACAAAATTTTTTAACTATATTACTTTTTATCATATCAGGATATTCATTGTACACTGAGGAACTACTGCAGATAATATGCATTTGTATAGGTAGATAGAACTAAAGTCAGGATTCAAATTGAAAGATTACCCACAGGACAATAACCGTCAGATCAGATAATATGATTCATGCCAACGGTTTTTATACCAGCCTCCCACGCGTTTTGTGCTTTGTGCAACCTTGGATGCCTCGTGGCGTTCAGGTTCTATTATTCATTTTTTATTTGTTTGTGGTCATTGTTTTCTACTGTTTTTTTTAAAATATTACAATTCGTTAATCTATGGTGAGAATGTACAGCGATTGACCAAGACCACGATGCCACGTGATAAGTGCAGATGTGATCTATGATGGAGCACGATTATTGTAGCCTTAAAAAGATCCAGGTTATAAGTATCCAGAAATTCGTTTGCTGGAAGATAGTCTTACAGACTCTCTGATTAGAAAATACTTTTTAGATTTGTGATCTGGAAACTCTATATTTTAATTAGCTTAAACGATAGAAAATTTCTAAAGGAAAAGTATGCTTATTATTTCTACTACAACACGTATATACTTAAACCATTAAAATAATGTATTAGTTTTTGTTTCGAGTGCTAAGCAAGGCCATTTCATTATGTTTTCAAATATTCGTATTAACTAGGGCAGGGTTAGCTGTTTCAAAGTTTCCGAACATATGCAAAACAAAAATACATAGATTAATAATACTTATTTATTTATTAAGCACTGACTGCCTTTGTTTTCTGATTTCCGTATCCGAGAACAGATACTTAAATCATACTTCATACTAATATTATAAATGTGAAAGTGTGTTTGTTTGTTTGTCCTTCTTTCACGTTAAAACGGAGCAACGGATTGATGTGATTTTTGTGTGGAGATAGTTGGAGACCTGGAGAGTGACATAGGCTACTTTTTTCCATGACACAAACGGAATTCCACGCGGGTGAAGCCGCAGGCACAGCTAGTCGTGTAATTAGTGGTAATAGAAGTCTACAGTGACATCAATATAGATATAATGCACTCTATTGTTGAAAATCACGAGTATTGTGTACGTATTTATGAAGTACGAGTATTATGAACGTATTTATTTATGTATCTAATAATCTTAAAGAAAATAAAGCACTTGACAAAAGTCTAACTGAATATAGAAGTAGATAGCAGTGTCGTCGAGTATAAAAATATCATGACACCATTGGTAAAGTCACTCAGTAGAGCAAGCCAAGAATTGGGACATTAAGCGGAGATGTTCCGATTCCCGACGAATGTCTTGGCCCTCATACAAAATGCATGGATATCGATGGGCGGAGTAGTCTTACAGACAAAACAAGTCTTAGAGACAAAATGCAAAACCCGTGTCGTGTCCGGATCGTGACCAATTAAATTACACATAGCTGGTAGCTTTAGAAAAACGAGCGTAGGGCTTATGGAAGGGACACGTGCGTTCCCAATATTACAATTCATATATGAATGCGTAGGGAATAAATACATGAACGCATGGAGGAATAATATTTATTTGTCATTATATAGTATATCATTAGAGCAATTCCACCGTTGTACTTTATTCTTTTTCTTAAGCTTGTTGCACGGATGTAATTTTTATGCCATTTAGAACATAATTTAAAATTGTACTATTAAAACTTATTAGACCAATTTTCCAGCACACATGTACAAACGCATAATTTTGGTAAAGCGCCGTTTATGAGATCTCAGAAATAAGAATAAATATTTCAGAACGCTTTAATGCAAACCTAGTGTCAGAGTTAAGAACTTATTCCACCAATTACATCAATTAGTGAACTGCATCGTTGCGTAATTGCAGTAAATTACAATTTCCAGTGCACGCAAAGAGTTTCCTTTTAGCAACCGTTCCACACTCATCTTAGCTTTGAGGTTTTTCATGCCGTCGCCCGTTACTCCGCAAAAATGTGTAACGGTATATAAAATTACCCCCACTAGTGATTCAATTAACACCAGTTAGTTTAACGTTTCCTTATTAGAATAGATACAGAACACTAGCTTCATTTTTATTTTCTCTTTACTTATTTATTTCAATTCAACAAATTTTCATATCCTATCATTTACAAATAGCTGAATTAAACTTAACGATAGAAATAAGTTTTGCAATAACAGCATACTTATAGTCATAGAGGATCGTCATCTGGTTGGCGATTTATTCACCCTTAACGAGTCGGTTACATTACATAGTCAATCAACCTTGCACACCCTGGTGTCAGAGTTTTTCGAAACCACCCGGGCTCAGACGTGGTTGGAAGGTAGGAAGGCAATGAAAATTTATAGTTAAGGACACAAACTTCTGAAAACTTTTCTCTCTTATGAGTTCTGTAAATCTGTTCAATCACAGGGCCTGGATGCTTGTTCTAATAATGTACTTGGGTATCTCACGATACGGGATGACAAACTATAGATAAAGTTTAAGCATATTTTAGGCATAAAAGGCAAAAAATAAATGATGCAAACGAGATAACGTTCAAATTAGGTGGTTATTTAAAATCATTGCCAAACATCTTCGGTTACCACAACACATATTGAAACATTAGTTTATTTATTCTGTATTTATAATTACAATAAAAAAGAAAACACAATAAACGCCTTTAATTTATTTTAAATAAGAGAAATGCTATTTGTTCGGTTATTTCTATTTCAGTCAGAAGACCGTTGAACATGACATCAGCTCCTTTGTTATGAATGTCGTATTCAATCCAAATACTACGTCATAATACTTAGATTTAGAATTCCTGTACTCAATAACTGTGACTAAATTGGTAATAACAGTGTCGCGTTCAGAAACCACACACGTTTCGCAGATTATGTAAAACGCAGTTGGTTTTGCGCGTCTTTTAACATCGAAATCTACGTCTCTTTATGTTTCGCTTTATGGTTTCAATCTATATTAGGCCACTTAATACTTTTCTTTGATACTTACCGTAGATGTCGATTTATGGACAGTAGAAATGTCTATGTCCTGGTTTCTCCTCCCGACTGATAGCAAATTTATTTCTGTATCACAAACAACAGCATCGAATTTGAAGTTGGCGTCATTAAAATAATGTCATCTTTATTTTCATTGGAAAATAGTTTCAGATTAGAATATGATTCTATTTTATGCGACGAGATTTCGATAATTAACAAAATGCCGGTATGCCACAAGCGTTTACCCCATCATTGATGCATGAAAAGACGGAATCGATATTAAAACCAATGATACAGAACGGTGCCGTTACCCAGTGGGACCAGTCAACACCTGTATCATTTTACATATCATTTTAATAACGGCCATTCATTGAGGAAAAACTGGAATACCAAGGATTCAATGGAGTTCCGCCATCCGTTTTTAGTAAAACCGGGCAACATTGCAATCCTTCATTGAACAAAGAAACCGCAGGAACAGCTCGCAGCTCAAACTAAAGTTTGTTCTTATTGTCATAAGAATTATTTTCGTTTGAATTGAAGTCTAGGAGATGACTAGCTTGTCGAAAGACCTTCCGCACATGATAATGTCCTACAAATAAAACATAACTAGTATCTACGTGTCTTGCTTCGTCCGAGGTTGCCCTACAAGGAATCTTGCTCCTTGTGTAGCCTTGAGCTTCGGTGAAATAAATTATTTCGATTGGTTTTATCCATTTAGGTAGATTGTATTTTTGGGTCCATCGTTTTTGATAATGTGATCCTAAAATTCTATGGTTACCATTTTATTTAATTAGGTTTTGTTTGGAAGTTTTCATAGAACAGATTTTACAGATAAATTATTTATCTATCAAAGTAGACAGTAAAGTAACGTAACTTGAACTTTTACTCGAACAAAGTTTTGACCATTTTGCTTGGACCTTACTATATTTTTATTCTGCTCTTGTCAGTTAAAATGAACAGACTATAAAGAGTAGTAGTTTACGTAACCCAATTCCGGATTTCCACAAATCATCTGTTTTATCGCTTTGCTATTTGGTAAATTTTCTATCGTGCATCTAATTCATCTAATCTAATTCAGTAGTAAATAAGGATACAGTATTTGTTTTCTTTTTTAACAAACACAGGTAGACTAGGAAGGAGCATTATCTGTCATTTGCATAATAAAGTAGTTCCGAATCTAATTGTCGCCCATTCAGCTGCATCCATTTTGTCTCATGGGACTGGATCACTGGAAGTAGTGAGACAAACAAGACTCAGTCATCTGGGTTACTTCTTTTTATAATGTCACTTCATCTCTGAAGATGGTTATCAGCTCCTTCTCTTCGTCTTGCCCATGACGAGTCTGAACAGCCTAACAGTGGAACTGTTTTAATTCCAGTCCCCCTGGCAGATGTTCCTAAGCCACGCCAATCTGCGTCTACCACTCTGCGCTTTCCGGCAATATTTTTGTAGGTTACAAGTTTGACCCTATTAATTCTAATGCAATTGTCAAATAATTTTAAATGAAATTGATATTCATTCCAGGGCTGGCCTCTATGGGAACGCTTCGAGTCAACAGAGCACGAGCGTCGCCTACTATTAGTGGCGCGATTACCCCACGTCCGCACGCTGAACGGTGGAGGAGCCGTGCCCGCTGAGGAACGGGAGGCGGCGGAGAGGGCCTTCATCAGATACTACATGGAGAAGCCAGAATCCGACCGCCCTGATAGGTGAGAAATCCTTTAACTGTATTTGAAGCAATCATCATCTTAGCGCCCTATTGCATCGTCAGCTCTTTGCTTTCGGAGCCCAGGGTCCACTTTCTTACTTTTACGCCTCCACTTCGCCCGGTCTTCGCCATCCCTTACAGTCCTAATGGACGTCGCAAAGCAGTCAAGCCGGTGAAGCAATCATACCATTTAGTATAATGATTGCTATTCTTTCTGATTTACTTTAATAATTTTCAATTTACACAAAACTAACTGCAGGCCAATCTATTAACGTATTTACCATAACCAAACCACACAGACATAACCGCTAAAGGGGCTATTTTTGAGTATGTAAAATCGGAATCGATTCAAAATCGTTCGTCTCAACGAATATGTCGAACGAAAATCAGTTGACTCTTAATCTCTCTTTCTCTACATTTCATCAAAATTGTTCAGTAGTTCAGACGTCAAATGAAAACCTAATACAATTAGTTATCATCTACCTCTAAAAGTTATAAAATCAATTAGGAGCACGCCACACAGAATATTCCGAAGGTCCTTTCCATAAAGAGCGGCGTGGGCGCAAATTTGCATCAACCTCTATAAATTACTAAATGAGTATGGTAATAAACTAAGTAAAGGACCTTATTTTTGAAATGTATGACATATATGTCGAATGAAAATCGTTCGATATCGAACAAAAATTATTCGACTCGCCGATTGTGCGTAAGTCACACTTTTCAAAAATAGCACTCCAAGGCTTAACCTGGGTGTCTACGGAGATAAAATTTCGCTTAATCTGAATTTAATGTTCCGCTCATAAACAGCAATTTCTTATTTCGAGTCAAGGAAAATTCCGCAACCTTGGCTTTGTTTAATCTTTAAAAAGCCAATGTATCTGGTCTTGAACTTTGTATAGCTTAGCAACTTATAAGATATTATTTAATAGATACTTACTTGTAGTGCCAGGGGTCTGGTTCAAGTGCTCATCAGATAATTATATTTAAAATATAGGTATCTGAATATTTGTACGGTGCAGGCCATGGTGTTAGCCATACATGACGTGATGCTGATGATAAGTTGAGGATGGTGTGGAGATACAAGACCACGTCACATAGTAAACTGGTTTATTGCTCTTGATAAATGTTACATCTTGATACTTGGGTGTGACGGGTCCTTTCTTGACGGCTGCTCGATAGTATCTCAAATTGTATTGATAATTGATTTAAAATGAAAAGTAAAAACAGCTGACACGCGACCTGCATGTATGCGGCCGCGTGCCGGCGAAATGTGCGAGTTAAGCTCGTACATGCTCCCGACGGCAAAAGATGATGGACCAATCAAGAAGGGGAACCGCCACAAATGTACATGTTAAAATAAATAAAATTTAAAACAAGTTAATATAAAAAATAAAGTATAAATTGAAAGTATAAAAATAAGTTAAAATTATTGGTCGTTCTTTAGGAGCTCTGTGAGGTCATCTCGGCGTTGTTCGTGTCTGC
Organism: Euzophera pinguis; assembly: GCA_947363495.1. Taxonomy (NCBI): domain Eukaryota; kingdom Metazoa; phylum Arthropoda; class Insecta; order Lepidoptera; family Pyralidae; genus Euzophera; species Euzophera pinguis. The sequence continues at coordinate 4,704,316 of OX376170.1, read as the reverse complement.
TGCGGCAGCGCACCCTCCCGACGACCCCTTCCACAGCCTCTCGGAACTCAGCTGTTGTAGTTGTACCCAATTCATGACGAATGATTGAGACGGCATTTTGAGATGATAATGGTTCCGTAATTCCGTTTGGTGAAAAGTGTTATTAATCTGTTTAGTGATAGGTATCGAATGATCTTGATGTGATGTTGGCTTAGTTCATATCAGCGCTTCAACTAAATACCCCGACGTAGGATGTGCTGATTGTTTTCTTCAGAATTATAAAATGTGATAATGAATTGACCTATATTTTAAGTAGGTGTTCATTTGTCGAGACACTGGGCGTTTTGCAAGTTTGCAATTTGTTCGTGTTGTCAATAATGCCGTCGACTGCCGATATTGCGTCAAACGTATGATCATATTACAAAGTATAAGTACATTCTTGAAATTATACGATGTTTTCGTAATATGTATTTGTTTCCGTAATTTACTTAATTAGCTCTATGAATTGTTCTATTGAATATCTTTATGTTATTAGCTATTGTTTGCGAATGATTTTTCAAACCCTTTATTAATAATTTTCCATGATGTGCATTGCATAGTACTCCTTCTGAGTTTCCAAGAGTTATAAAATGGAGATCCTTCCCAGTCATCTGTGTGCAGTAAATATCTTGATATTTCAAAGATTATTCTTGATCATAATATAAAGATGTTGTCCTGTTGGACGCAAGAACTTCGTTACTGATTGCAGCGAAGCTTCAGTGATTGATATGTTAATGTTACGAGCTCGGGGTTCGCAATTTGGAGAAAAACACCTGATGACTCTTAAAAACGTTTATTCCCACAAGGATGGTCGCCGACGTCACTTCACTTCACTTATCACTAACAATGTCCCAAACACTTGCTAATCACAGTCACTATAACTTGCCGAGGTCGCTTGTATCACTTTGTTATTCGCTCCGAATATCGCTTCTTGATCGCACTTGTAGCTCAGTTAAATTAGAACTGCCCTCCTGAGGCACCTTCCGATATTTATATGGCCCGGGAAACCCGCTCCATAAGTTTCTAGAAAGATCACAACTACTCCGGAATAGAGAGAGAGGGATACCCTCTGTTTCGTTCCCTTAGTACATACTAGAAGTGCGAGAGCGAGACAGAGCAATATGTCAGAGCGAGATAATCGATGTACTAGATCGTTCGCGATATTATTCCCGTATGGAAACACGCGACGATTGTACGAGAATTTTCCGCGGACAGCGCTACTTAAACTTCTGTCACTCTCCCGTTAATGCCTCCTAGGATGATGATCTCTTCTTCACCACACTTGAATACACCACTAGCAACGTCTATTCTACAGTTGTACTTTTTCATGAAATCTAATCCCAATACACAATCGTCCATAATTTCAGCCACGATGACGTTGTAGGTATATGTGGTTTCTCCCATACACATTTTTACAGACACTTCTCCCAGGACGGGTATTGGCTGGCCGGAGGCAGAAAGAAGCCGACAGTCCAGTTTCCTCATGCTTCTCATTATGGTCCTTACTAAGTGAGGTCGGACTATTGTTCTTGATGCTCCGGTATCCAGCGTCATCCTGCAGTTGATCTCATTTACAGTTCCAGATATTACGAGACTGTTTCCGTTGCATGCCTGAGAGATAATAGTTGTCGGGGCTTCCTCCGCGCCAGCCAGTACTCGCCCCCTAGTCCTGGCTCTTACTCGTTTCTCCGATAATGAAGCCTCCTGCTTCATCTTCAGTTCCTTCACGTCGTCTTCAAGCTTCTTGATCTTTGGGCAGTTCATTTGTAGGTGCCCTCGTTCGCCGCACCTATAACACATGGATCCAGGTCTCTTCCTTAGCGGAGCTTTTATTCCCCTAACTTCCTCCACTACTTCGCGCACTTTGTGAGTCTCGGAATGACGAATGTCATGTCTGACGGCTTCCACGTCCAAAGCGTGGGCCAGTGCATCTTTCAATGAGTCATGATGGTTTAGCCTTACTGCAGCTCTGACTTCCGAATCCTTGATGCCGTCGACGAACGCCTGCACGATGTTGGACTCAAGCATCTTCAAATCGGCCCCTGGATACGCCTTGCGGACGAGTCTTTCTATTTCCAGCGCCCATTGCTGCAGACCCTCTCCTGAGCGCTGGACTCTGTCGCGGACGAAGATCACAACTACTCCGGAATAGAGAGAGAGGGATACCCTCTGTCTCGTTCCCTTAGTACATACTAGAAGTGCGAGAGCGAGACAGAGCAATATGTCAGAGCGAGATAATCGATGTACTAGATCGTTCGCGATATTATTCCCGTATGGAAACACGCGACGATTGTACGAGAATTTTCCGCGGACAGCGCTACTCAAACTTCTGCGGGCCGTATTTTATTTTTATTTATTTTTGATTTCGTAACATTAATAATGTCGATGTCCAGCTAGACGTGGTGGCTCCGTCTCCTTGATACGGCGAAGCCTCAATGATTGTTATGATGAGGGTGTCCAGTAGACGTGAATACTGCGCTTTCTTGATACGGCGAAGCTTCAATGATTGCTTGATAATGTCTAGCTGAACTTGAAGACTCCACCTACTTGATACGGTGTAGCTTCATGTTTTCTTGATATAATGCCCGGCTGGACACGAAGACTTCACCACCTTGATTGTAGTGAAGCTCCATATTGCTTGATAGCATCCAGCTGGACACGAGACTTGACCACCTTGATGCAGCAAAGCCTCAATGATTGAGATGATAATGAAATCTAGCTAGACGACGAAGACACTACTCTCTTGCTTGAGTGATGTTTCAATGACTCCTTGAAATCTTGCTGAGATGACTAGGTGGACTCCTGATGAAATTCGATAATGTCTGGCTGTTGAGCGGCTTTCCATATTTCCTGTTGACCGCTAATTCTGTGTTCAGTGTGCTCGCACCCTTACGATATATGCGTCTTCTTAATTCACTGGTGAGACCCGCTTGTGGGAGGCCAGTGAACCGATTCGCTATAGCAATAAGGATATGCAAGCAGCACTGATCCGGCTCGAAGGACCAAAATGTACGGTGCAGGCCATGGTGTTAACCATAACACCATACATGAAGTAATGCTGATGATAAGTTGATGATGGTGTGGAGATACAAGACCACGTCACATAGTAAACTGGTTTATTGTTCTTGATAAAAACAGCTGACACGCGACCTGCATGTATGCGGCCGCGTGCCGGCGAAATGTGCGAGTTAAGCTCGTACAATATTCTTAAATGATTTTACAAAATGGCAAGTTTTTCTTGTTTAAACTTTAAAAAAAGTGATGTAGGTACTGTGCCTGTTGATTATTTAGGTTTAGATAAAATAGTAGTATTTTATATATTTTTGAAATGTATGACAATTATATGTAAATCGTTCAAAAATTATTCGACTCGCTGATTTTGCGTGAATCACACTTTTGAATGAATGAATGAACAGTTTATTGCACCATTTACATACAAATAAGAAAAGATACATCATTGAAACCAATTAACATTAAGAGAAATGAGTACAAAGGCGGACTTATCTCTAATGCAATCTCTTCCAGCCAACCTTATGGTAGAAAGGAGCAGACAATAAAAAAAAACTTGAGCGAGCGGTGCAGAAAGCAAGATGTTATCTACAACAAAACAGATAATAAACTTACATAAATATTTTGTATATATAAACCTAAATAAAATACTTAAATAAATAAAATACATAAAACGAGTAGGACGTAGTGACATAAAAAAAAAGAGACAAGCTTATTGAACCTTAGAAAGGTAGTGAAACTACTAAATCTTTGAAGGAGGCGATGGTTTCTTCTTTACGAATATCTACCGGGAGTGCATTCCAGAGACGAATAGCCATAACCGTCAAAAATAACACTCCTCGATTTGGTTAGATCATCCGTAGCGGCAACCACAGAGGTAAGATTAGGTAGAACTGGTAGAAGTGCCATGTATGCGTTACCTGCAAGTCACAGTTAAACCTCGCCATATTAAGACTCAAGTGGCTTAACTGGCCCACACAAGGCACTTCTAGCTAACCATATTTATCGTTATTCTTTATATTAGAATTTTAAAGAGTTGAGAGAAATAAAAGATTCTAAGCTAAGTTATAATTAAGCAGTGTATTAAATAAGTAGCTTTTTCCCGTAGCTCCTCCTGCATCATGTTATGTATGTGTATGTTTGACCCCGGGTCTTCAACTATACATACATACCAAATTTCATCAAAATCCGTTCAACGGTTTGGCCGTGAAAGCGTAACAGACAGGTAGACAAAGCATTAGTTAGCAAATATACAATAAGAAAAGGATAATTATTATGTAGATTCCGAGTGCGAAATTAAGAAGAAAATACAGAAATACTAAAGGTCGTGGGAATCTAGGCACAGAGTCAGAGCCTTAACAAAACGAAAGCAACGCCAATATTGAATACTTAGCTTCAAAAGCTAAGAAGAACTGGCCAAGCAGATTGGCGTTGCTTTCGTTTATATAGGGAGCGAGGGACGCATGCGGTGAGGAGGGACGCAGAAACGTCACACTTATTTCTGTAATGGCAACTAACATCCCTGCCTCCCCGGTGCCAGGTACTGGGAGCTTGTGGGCGTGCACGGCAAGCTGGACCCGCTGGTGTCGGTGGACCTGCGGCCCGAGAAGCGCGTGCAGATCACCTTCACCTGCGGGGACGCCAGCGAGGTGCGCACCGTCGACGTCTACAGGTATTATCAGGGGAAAATAGGATAAATATCAAGATTCGTAAAACAGTCTCCGGATTCTAGTGGGCCGAAGCAAAAGCAAGGAAAGCTTATTCAGGTGGAGCTACAGCTCGAAAAAAGCCGGAGATACAGCCGGAGTGGTATCTCTCCTCAAACCATGACGCGTCTCCTATCTTGCCCTGCGTGCCCAGATACCTGCACTCTCAGGGACCTATACAAAGCCGCCGACGCCTTGTCTATGGCGGAATTTTGGTCCTCAGAAGTACAGTATCTACCAGTAGACTCGCTAAGAAGATCAGGGGAAAAGATTTGGTGGTCGTTAAAGGAACCTTGTCAGAGGCCGAAAGACGGTTCCGAAAAACTATGACACCAGAGTTGATTGATCACATAACCCACTCGATATGATGATGATGGCAAAAGCCTAGTCAAAAACTCATTAATATTTACAAACATATTTTTTCTTTATTTTTGGAGTCATTATTACCTACACTAAATTAGGATATAAATGAAATATTTATTCAAAAATAATAGGGCCGAAATGAAAGCTGATTTTGACCGATCCGTAATACAACAGTTTTGTGCCTTTAGATCGCTCACTTCGCTCTAGTCTTAAGTTAGAATCACTTGTTACCGCTCGTAATTCAATTATATTTTATTTCCCTTGTTTATCATTAAAAGCACTAAACAAAGCAACTAACTAAGATTAATAATTGGTCTCGGCTGTAGCGCCGCGGAGACCAATTATTATTAATCTAAGGAAACTAAAAACGACTTTGCTCACTAGTACAGGGAAAATAATAAAAATACCTTTCCCTCAATTTCAGAACTGTATCAGATTTAAAAACGCGGCTGGAGAGGCTGGCCGGATTCCCCGCGTCCAAGATGAGATTATTCTACGTTGACCAAGAATTAAGAGATACGCAGGTAAACAAACACACCATTCTGCCACACAATTGGAAATATTTTCTAGAATGGGAGAAATTTATAGAAGTCTTTAAATCAAGCTAAACTGTGCTCGACAGTACTTCTTGCTATACGTATACTTAAGTATTTTACTTTTTTACGCCTCGACTACTAAACCTAGATAAATATGCTTGATCGGTGTCCTACCTAGTACAGAGATAATGGTTCTTTGGTTGAAGATTGCACATAGACCCATCTCTTTCTTCACTCAACTTTTAATAACGGTTTAATGAAATTCCACCGGTGAAACCTAAACAAATTAAGCCAAAAAAACGACAAAAGTCGCTAAGTAATTTCTTTACACATGTTTAATGTGAAATAACGAGACAGCACGTATTTTAGTTAAAATGGGCTTAACGTAGTTAATTATTTATTTCTGAAAGAGGGGGATTGTATGCTGCTGTATTTGAGGTGGGCTAGTTAAAATAGGCTTAAAAAAAGACAGTTAATTTTTATAGGGCTGTAAATGTTAAATTGAATTTCTAAACCTAGGTGCTTTAAACATATCATGTTGTTGATTTCCAGGGTCCAGAAGAAATGAAGTTCCCAACAAAACAGCTCTACTCGTACAACATAAGGTCAGGGGACGAGATCATCATCCAATCCAAGATCATCCACACTATACTGCCACAAGTCAATTCTACAGCATGAGTCGACTGATGCTACACCATGAAGTTAGCTACATTTCCCATGCCCAATTAGGTGTAACTTTCTATGGTGGACTTATCGAGCCTAAATTCAAGTGGTCACAATAAGTACGTTTACTTTAAGTCTGCCTTTTGTACTATACGTATTTTATAAAAAAAAACTTAAAGCTCTGTGGCCGCATCTATAGGAAAAACGTTAAATATAAACAAGTATGTATCGATAGATGGCGCTATTCAGTCTCAATAAAAAAGGCGCTTGCAAAGTTTTCGCTAATTCAATGCGGAGAAAAATTCATCTCAATAAATTTCAAATTACTGATCTTGAAAACTTCTGTCAATATTAATACGCCACAAAGTTTTTACTATTCTGTGGCATCTTCCGAAAATATTGAGAAATGCAACTAACTTCATATAGGTGGGTGCCATTATTTTCGTACAGTGAGTTTCAAATCGTCATATCTCTGTTGTATGTTCATATAAATGTTTTAGCAAGATTGACTTTCAATTTATTTTTAAGAGATCTTTTTTTTTTGTTTACCTGATTGTGACTTTATTTTTGTTCTCAGTCACAAAAGTATTAATAAATACTGTACCTTGTAGTAATTTAAAGATTGTCGCAAAGCATTTTAGTTTTTAAGTTTTGCCACAAGCTGAAGCTTGGAATACTTCAAAAATCTGTAGATTATTTAGCACAAGACAAACCTAAGTTATAAACGAATTACTTAAAATGCTTATGAATTTGGCGCTGTTCTTGCATATACTAAAACAAAATATTATATTTTTTTATTTGCAATGAGAAACTGTGATAATAAAATTATGGCTAAATCTGAAATTGAACTACTTATCGTGTATTTTAATTGAATTACTTATTTTTATTTTTACAATTTACCCCAACTGGTGTGTCGTTGTTCAAAGTATTTACCAAAATACCAATTTTAATTGCTAGGTGTTGTAATTTCGTAAAGTGCTTATTAACAAACGTCAAGTGATACTAACTGCCATTTTGCGAATTATATACCCATGTGTCTTCAAATTACATATAGTAATAAACCAATATACGATAGTTCTAAGGTTCGAGAACGAGGGGTATTGTTGACTATTGCCAAGGCGAGCTGATATGTGATGTTCATTGTGATCCCTGATGCTGCCAAATTAATCTTTTCCTTACGGGGTGCTCGAAATCAATGCACGTTCTCAATACGGGTATAAATAAAATAATAGTATAATAATTTTTCAGTAGTAATAAAATTTGCTTATACACGACAATATCTCAAAAACTATAATATTTTTGTTACTACTAGTTTTTTATTCAGTTGGTAATACAATTCAGACAAAACAGAATACAGAATTTTAGAAAAAAATTATAAAATTGTCTCTGCGAAATCAACTATAGATGCCACCCATATTGAGAAGTAACTTTGCCAAATCAAATAGAGTTGCCACCCGTAGGGAAAAGGTTAAGGGTTACAGAAATTGTCTGTGTTATTTTCATTGTATGGCAGTATTGTGAAAGAGATGTAAGTATGCAATAATATTGTTTTGACACAAAAATTAAACTATATAATTCTTGTTTACTTTTTAGTCCTAGATCATAGTACCTTTCAAAAATAAATAAATGAATTGTATGAAGAAATTGTTTTATTTTAATAAACATTTTTTGATTGGTTTTATTAATTGTCTATGTACAGTTTCTTTCCATAAACAGCAATCATGGCATTCTGCACTTGCTCAACAATATGTTCACTAACATTTTTCCAAATTTCACAATCCATCTCTGTAGTTCGGCGCCGTAAATAATTTAAGAGAATTTGTAATTTATCTATCTCCTTGTTTATTACCATTTCTCTCATATATGCAGAAATCATTTCGATGTCACACTGCAATGGCACCTGACTACTTTCAAGCCATGCTCTAAGTAATTCCCGCACTTTCTTCCAGGGAGAACCTAATAGTCCCTCTTGCTTCTGTTCTTGTTTTACTACTTCTTTTGAAACCACAACTTCTTTTATCATTGGGCATTTATATGGTGTGTCTTTTACAGTTGCGTTTTGACCATGTAAAAATTTACTCATAAGATTTTTTGAAATAGACTGCTGAGGTTTTGAGCCTCTGGGTGGCCTACCTCTTCTTTTTCCAACTGGAGATTTAACTGAACCTAAAATTGGAGATTTACGTTTTGGAGATGAGGCTTCTTTAAACCTCATAGGCGATTGTGGTCCTGGACAGACTTCAGACTTAATTTGACATGAAGTAGAAGATATGAGGCAATCTATTTTAGGTTCCGATTTGGTCTCAGATTTTATTACCTTATTGGACAAAAACCTACTCATAGCTCCTTTACTTTTATTAGCATTTAGTGTTTCTAATTTAGTTACTTGAATTCCTATTCCCCTCACATCTTTTGGATCAATGTTCTGTCTTTTACATAGAGATATTACTTCTCTAGTAATAACTTCAACATCATTTGTTGCATTGGTCAATGATGTAGATTTGTTAATAACATCACAAAAACCATGTCCCATATACTTGGCAGTTTCTACTGGGGCCTCCTCTGCTCTTACCATTAGTTTTAAAGTAATACATTTGCCTAAAACTTTAAATTGCTGCATCCTTGATTGGACTTCAGCAGACAGTTGTTTCAGAAAGTCCACGCATTGATCATTATTTTCAAATCGGATGCCATAATTTACTTCTGCTGACACAGATTTCCTCACAGTAATGAATGTCAGAGGGTGTTCATCGCGTCCACGGCATTGATCAAATAATTGGGCGCCAGTTCTATTTCCTAAATGTTTTTGTAAAGTAACTAGAGGTAAACTTTGCAAAGATCCACAAGTCTGATGTCCTAATGATTCTAATTTTTGCATAGTCTGTCTGCCAACCCCTGGTAAGTCTTTCAGCTTGATATCAAACATAAAATCTTCTACAAGTTCTGCTGTAAGAAAGAATTGCCCATCTGGTTTAGCACGTTTGGTGGCTAATCTTGCTTGTAGACGATTACCACCAAACCCTGTGGAACATGGACAGCCAGTTTTCCTTCTTATTTCAGCTCTTAGAGCTGTGGCAAAGTCTTGAGCACTTACACCTAATTCTTTCAGAATTTCTGTACAGTCTACATACATTTCATCACAAGACACTGCTTCTATATCTAAAGTATATTGAGCTATGGTGTTGTATAAAGTAAATGCCACTTCTTTATAGCCATCAAAATCATAAGGAATTGTTTGCAAATCTGGACAAAGTCTTAAAGCAGCACCCATGAACATTCCATTACTAATACCTTTAGCTCTAGCTTCATAAGAACAAGAAGCGATTTCACTCATAGAGCCATATTTATCATCTTCATCAGCAATATTATCCACTCTACTTTCAAATTCTATTTCTTCTTCAGATTTTCCAGTAACTTTTCCAATCTTTTTTGCTTGTTTTTGCCTATAAAGATTAAATTCTACATTTCGATTAACTCCCAATCTTTTTGGTCTTCCTTGGCCTCCTTTAGAATGTGTCACTGCTACAGGCTTCCCTCGAAGTTCAGGCCTATTACGTAAACCTACTGACACAAAGAAACAATCCATATCAATATGCATAATAGTCTTTCCTTTTTCAAATACAAGTGGTGATAAGTTATTTGTTTGCCCAAAAGCAGATATTTCATTTTGAAGTTTGGATCGTGCTGGAAATGTGAATGGGCTATTTTCTCTCAAATCATTAACATGCTGCTTGAAACATGCTCCAAGCTGTGATATGTGATGCAGACGTGAGTTGTTATAAAATTCTGATATAAAATTAGGGTCAGCAGCAGTTTTAGTGAAATTTTCAGTTTTGCTATGTTTTACATCAACTTGGTTCATATTAATGTTAGCAGAACTAGTTTTAGTTAAGATGGTATGTTTTATTTCCCTCAAAGGTGACATTATTTTTTTCAATACATTAGTTTGTTCAGAAACTTTTTCTTCTTTCACATCTACTATAATACTGGCCATATCAGCTTTCAAAATTGTATGATCAGAATTTTCAGTGCTGTTCAAACATGCTGAAAAATGTATTTCTTCCTTAACATTTTCATTTTTATATTTAATAAAATTTAATTGAGGCTGTGTTTTTGTGTTTCTGTACAGCAAATAATCTCTATAGTCTAGTAAACGGTTTGTTGCAATACTGGCAGTAATCCACTCTGGTTTAACTACCCTATTTAGGGTCATTTTCTTTACCTTTGTATCTGGTAAATTAGAAGCAATAATATAGTCTTCATTTCTCTGATATGTGTGGTATACACCGCCATGTTTAGACATAAGGACTTTTAACTCGTCAGCAGAAGGAGTGGTAAATCCATTGACATAAATACTCACTCCATTAAATATATCAGTTTCCTTTGCTTCATCGGCTCGCGATGTATATTGCTGTTCCAGTTTGGCAATTTTTGCTTGCATATAACCTCCCCAAGCTTCAAATCCATTATCAGGGAATTTTTCATCTCCTCGCCTCATTTTGTAAAGCACCTACCTATTTTTATAGCAGATAACTTTACACATAAATGCTTCTGTCTTAGCTGATCATTCAATTTGTACTTAATTATTTTCCTTAAGTAAAGTATCTACCAATTTATTTTCATTTCATTTGTTTGTTTTTATTTTTATTCATATCACAACACACAACCATCATAAACTTATACTAAATTTATACTTTACAATACAACACATCACAGGCACTACAGTTTTCCATGGAGCAGTTTTCAGAGTTTCTGACAATGCTGACAGCTGACTTTTGAAAGATTCACTTTTTTGACGTTGTCTGATTGACAATGACGTCTTCTGGTGAGTCACAATAAAATTGATTTGAATGTGTCAATGTCAAAAAGTTAGATTTAAACAAGTAAACAAACACCTTGCCTTGCAACGGTTGCGACAAATTTGGTTGGATATTTTGATAAAATAGCTATAATTTATTAAAAACTACGCAAATCAATTAAGCAGAAGAAACAAAATATGTCTGCAATTGAAGAGGATACAATAATAGCGCCGTGGGTGGGACCTACGTGCTGCAGAAATAGTCTGACTGTTATAGTTTTATCGTCGAGTATTGATATTATTGAAAAAGTATCGGAAGCACTTGCTGAAGTTCATGCAAAAGGAAATTTTAGATGGAAACTGATAATACTGCGATCATTTCACTTGGAGGAGGTAGTAAAACAGTCTTATTTGACTGGTAAAATAGCTATTGACTTCGTGGTGTTGGCAATAGATACAAGTAGAATATTTTGTTTAGAATGGACTAAAAAAGTGTTTAGTCAAGTTCACCCTGATTTGCAAGCCCGTAGAACGGTATTAGTTAACGCAAGCGGACTCCCTGCCAACGGGATGGCGGTTGATGCTGGTGACTTGATAAGTTTCCACACTGAGCTCAAATTGGATATGTTGACAGCAAATGTTTACAAAAGTGAAGATACCGCTTTTCTAGCACGAAGGCTGATTAAATACATCGAAGTTTCTTTAGGACTTAGGACTGGTATTCCAAATATAAATGTATGATTTCTTTTCTAATAAATTTGTAAGTATTTTTTTAGCATTGACTTTTTTTCATATAAAGGCTGGTTTACACACGATTCAGTGCTTTCACGGACATACACACACAAACAATTATTTAAAAGTGTGAGTAAATTGTTTGAGTGTGTGGGATGGATTTTGTGTCCATTAAAGCACTGGATTGTGTGTACACCAGCCTTTATGCCATTATTTCCTGTAGTCTTTCTATGTTATAAGAAAATGTATGTACTCAGCAGCACTAAACACAACTTATTAGTTTCACCTTAGGTGAATGCATAAACATTAATATTATGGATGTTATTGTTTTCTCCAGATTAATAGTGCTTGCAGTGAAAACATATCATAAAACTGATTTACCTACCTTTTAGTTGTTACTATTTACCTAAATTATAAGTTGTATTAAGTAAGTATTAATTAACATTACGATTATACGGGTTATGTGGTGATGTATAGCCTGACCAGAAAAATAAATAACCAGGTATGTGCCAACGATTGGTCTGATTACCCTAACATAACAAAAAAAATAAGTACACATTTCAAAATCATTTATTATACTTTGATTGTACTACAAAATAATAGGAAGTTTTCTACAGTTTATATATTACATAAATAATGAAACAATTACAGCAGTCCTCGCATAGCCCACAATAACTATACTTATAGCCACACTATTGCAACAGCAGGAGACATTAAATGGGTGCTTGTAAAAATATAAAAACAACTTATACTAACTGAAATACTGTTTGTTTGTAATATATAAAGTACTAAGGACCCTTCCCGGCTTCGCTTGTTGTCTATACTCATAGACCTTGTGGAAGAGATTCCCAATAATTATAATTAAATTTCAAAGATACAGAAATATTGACATTCTTTAATGTATATAAATAACATAAGCATATCCTACTCTTAATTAAAATAAATCAACTTTCTGAATTGTTTTCTAACAGTAAAATAAACCCATACAAAATGCATTCCTGTCACGCTGGTTAAGGAAACACATAAAATTAACTATAAAATTATACTTTATTAACTATAATTGCTGCATCTAAAATTAACGTCACAAAGGTGACCAATTAAAAATAAACGTATACAAACATTTTAAGATAAGCAATATCACAACTAAACCACCTGAGGTCAACAGGCCAAATAAATAAATGTAATTCAGTACACAGTAACGATTACCCCTTGCCAAAGGGACAATAATGATTTCTAAGTATCTAATAATCATTTTACGTGCGTACAAATAAACATCAATAAGTAAAGATCAGCTATAAGATGTGCTACAAAATGAGACGCTTTCAAAATCAATCAAGATGCATTTTACCCTATTGATATATACACAATAATCGTTTTATATTAAATTGCAATGCCAATTTCCAATTAAATTAAAATAAAAACTAACTCTTAGTCAAATTTGTAAAGTCTAAACAAAGTATTGCAAAACGAAATCCAAGACAGCTGCAACACTTAGAATCAATTTCGTACCAGTATTAATTTAACTGTTCTTCTGTCGTTGAATAGTACACTGTAACTAACAGTAAAAGTAACTTAACACAAATACTTAATCTACAATAAAATTTAACTGATGAAATATCTTGAGAAGTCTGATAATGTGAACAAGCTCACTATATTGTACGAAATGTTCTAAGAAAATAATCTTTTTAATAGGTACATTAGGTTAGGAAATTCAATCTTTACTTTTATTTAAAATTATTTAAAAATTTTCCTCATAAGCTTCATAATTTTATAGGCATGAAATTGTACACGCAAATTATTATTTTTTTTAAACTGAAGTAAAATATACCAAGTGCGATATAATGCGTAAACAGCAGCCATTAAACTATATCTATCGATAACTTTTAAGCTAACGCACTACATATTTAAAACATAAAATTAAAGGATTAAATGCGTATAATTCTTCGTATTTTAGTAGTTCCGTGACTGTAAAAAAAACTATTTTGACCAAATACACGGTTCGAAAAGTATTAAGGTATTATACGCACTTAGTCCGGTAATTTTATGTTTTATATATCTATCGATATCGATGTTCTGTCAGGGTCCGTGCGACAAGGATAGATAAAGGTCAATGTACGATTTTTAAACATTTTAAAGCATTTAGTTAGACGACACTAATAATATTATAGATTGGTGTTTTTGTTCTACAGTAATCATGTTTAGTAGACATAGTGTAAGTGCAATAGGCGTTTAGGCATTACTGTGTCACTCGTAGTCTCTCATAGTACGATGTTACACAGAAGATTATTATCTATCGACATAATATATATCCTTAACATTAAGTTCCTGTACTGAGAGATATATTTAAAAATTAAAACATCTGACACTTAGCTCCCAACAGATTTTTTTAAAATGCTAATATAGGCTTATCCATTTCATCAAAAAAATTTGTAGATAAAATAAGTAATTTAAGTAAAGAATTAATTACATACATACATACCATCACGCCTTTTTCCCGCAGGGGTAGGCAGAGACTACGGATTTCCATTTGCTACGATCCTTACAGACTTCCCTCGCTTCTTCTACGCTCATCACTCTCGTCATACACGCTCGTCGATTACGGGTACTCCTGACATCTCCCTTTTTTAATATGTCTGCGATTTGGTCACAGTATGTTCTCAGAGGCCGGCCCTTACCGACTTTTCCTGTCACCTTTGATTTATAAATACCTTTCGTAAGTCTCCTTTCATCCATCCTTTCTACATGCCCAAACCATCTTAACATGCCTTTTTCTATTTTTGTCACTACATCCTCATTCACACCACACCTTTTCCTTATCTCACTACTTCTAATTTTATCACTCAGACGTACTCCACACATACTCCGTAAAGCTCTCATTTCAACTGCATTCACTCTGCTTTCATAGAATTAATTAGAATTAAATTAATAAAGTTAATTTAGTTGACTGTTTAGTTCTTTTAAATATCCAATTAGAATCGATAAATGGATATACACCTGCAACAAATCATCTGCTAGAAATGTCAGACAGCTTGCAAATAAAAAAAAATTGTGGATTTCTGCAAGTTTCTGTCTGACAGTGTGCCAGACATTTCTAAAGTTTTCTCGCTTGTGTTAATGCACAGTACGCAATCAAAACAGTTACCACGGTAATTTCGGTTGTAAAATGTATATTTTTCTTAATTACATAACATATGTAATATGTAGCTTTACCAATAAGATTAAGCTTAGTTTGTGACTCAGCGTCTATATCTGTTGGAAGCTATTCTCAACGTACCCCAAGTGCCAGATAGCAGAATGTCTATATACCACAGCACCCGCGTCACGTTTTTATGAGCACAAAACTTACTACGGGCCTTAATATATTACTTACAATGGCGTTATGTGAAAAGGCTTTCTGACCAATTACATAAAACTTTTAGGCCTCGAACTTCATGTTTCTTATGTGTCGTGTCGTGTTTCAACTCTTGTGTTCAAAAGTTCTGTCACACAAGTTTGAAAATAAAAACAGACGGCGCTCTTCAAAATAGTTTTCAAAATAAATGAGAGCTGATTCGCGCTTGATTATGTTTGTCTGTTTCTACAGTAGTAGATATATATCAACAACTTCAGGAAAAACATCGTTTACCGGTTCTTTGTATCAATCGAGAATAGCGCCATGATCTCACTAAAAGAGCTGTCTTCTCACTCTTTCAAATCTCGGGTTAGGGAATACTACGAACGATCGGACTTGAGCTGAGCTTACTGTTTTTATGTGTAAGTGAATTTGTATGTTAGATGTAAGGCTATGCACCTAAGATTTCTTTGCGTGTTGTGCCCTCTTCTGTGCCCATATGTCTATGTCCTATGTTAGTTTGGTTGACTGGAAAAGATCCCTAATTGGGATAAGTCCGCCTTTTCTTGTAACCTGTATTTTGATACTATGTTCTTTGTGTACAATAAAGATTTTTACATACATACACTATAGCTCCAACGCACACTTAGGCGAAATAGTCGAATTCGAGTTTTGTTTTCGACAAATTTCGTATTCGACATTTAATCTAAAGGCGCGAGATATATATTCAGGCCCGCAGTCGACCCAAAAATGTGACGGCGTGCAACTAAATTAAAAGTCTAAAGTCTGGGCTTGCGCTCGCACTATCAAAGAAATATAAAAAAAAACTAAGAGAGATTCTTTGATATGTGACCGCGAAATTCTCAAAACCAAACATTAGGTAGACTAAGGTCTATCTAAAATATTAAAGTAATAGTACTGGCAATAACCGAACGCAAATTTGACAACTCGTATAGCATAACGGCCTTTTTTAAAGTAATGATAGATTAAAGGTAGTTTAATATTTCATAGAGCTGCCAATTTGCCAAGAAGCTTAAAACCTAGTACCACATAAGAAATTTTGTAGCTTCAAACCACTTTTTATCTTTAAGTTATTATAAATTATATGTATAGTAATAGTACTTGACAGTATCACAATTTAGTATTCAATTTATCATCCTAGCGTGTATTCCTAGTTGCGTCATCAGCTTACGCTTCGGAGTCTAGGGTACGCTGTAAGTCTTGGTCCTAGATTTGGCGTAACTAATAATTACACTGCCGTCTGATCTCCGTAACCCTTTTTACAGGGAAACCAGACCAACAGGAACATGACCCGAGGTGTGTTAGTGGCCAACACTGTCAGTTTCAGGCTGCCCTAAGGCATCTGACACAGCCTCACGACTGCTATCTATCTATAACAACCGGGACCAACGGCTTAACGTGCCTTCCGAAGCACTGAGGAGCTCAAGATAGAAAATGCCACTAAAATGGCGACCAATCCAATACCAAAACACGCGCATTCGCTACGGATACGCGGGTCGCGCTCGACTAATGAGCTCCTCAAACAATTTATTATTCAATTACATCACCCTTTTGTTCGCATCATCATCGTCTATGAAGCTACCTATGTAGATCACTGGTTTTAATCCACTCGAGTCATCGCCAATGTAGTAATATATAAGTAAAGAAAATGAGATTCATGATATGTGTGCGAGGACGTCACATAATATACTAATAACGAAATGGCAGTAAACTAAAACTCTGCGATTTTGTTTATTTATGTCGACGAAATGTGCTGAGTCTTTTAATATATGTAATGAATAATTAATGACATAGTATGAAAAGGACAGCGAAAGAATTAAATATTCATGTGCGCGAGATGGACGGTACGTCTTACATAGGAATTGAAAATGTCTGTACCGACATATGTATTAAACCATCATCATGCAAAGAGAAGTAAGTAATGCGTAATTTGAAAGAAGAAAAAATGTTATTTTCCAAAAAAAAAAAAAAAAGTTTTCTTTATAAGTAGTATGAAAACAAGGCTTTACCATCAATATGCAATAATCTATAAAACTAACCTGTGTGATTTGTCCCTAAGAGATATTTTCAAAGATTTTCTTACACATAATTATAAAAACTGATATGTCCGAAGACAAATAATTAAGAAAAAACTCGCAAAACTTGAGAGCATTATTTTTAAAAGGTAATTTCGTTAAGAGTATACAATCCGACGCGACGTATTGAGAGCGTAAGCCCAGTTAGCTAGGATCTACAGAGTTACAGTTAATATTAGTTATCACTCCACGTTTGGCTAGCGCCCGGTCCGTTCGGCACATAGCACCTTATATCGTTCACTGTACACTTCTGTTCACTATACACCGTATCTGGAAAGGAAATAAAACTGTTTAAATTCTATGAAGTCAACCAGATGCGTCTTTTTTATGATGTCAATTGTTATTAAGGTACTTAAAAATAACCTCGTATTTTGTTTCGTACAACGGTTTGGCCGTAAAAGCTAATAGACAGACAGATAAACAGACTTTAGCACTTATAATATTAGTATGGAAGTTCGCTTACTTTTGTAAATTAAATATGGGTATGGGTAACGAACAAGTTTACTTTAAAAACTAATAATAGTTCAGACTGTTTTTGATAATAGGTACTTTGGAAGTTCCCTGTTTCGGTCGTTTGCTTCACATCTCAACTCCTTGGAAATATTGTTGCTGACGGTAGTATAATATCATGATAGGATGTATCACAAAATATGTCGGCGCCTGTACAGTCTTACCGAGTCAGAAATCCAAGTAGACGGCATAAAATTATAGGACGAAAAGCACGTGATAGGATCAAAGCGGCCGTAGTCACCGGATGACTCGGAATTGCTTAAGCATCGTATCGCGGCCTCGCTCCCCCCCCCCCCATGCTCGCACGCTCTCGCTGCCGCCTCACTCACCTAGTCCGAGTCCAGGTTGACGACGTCGGCGGGCGGCTGCGGGCGGGGCGGCGGGCGGGCGAGCGGCGGGCGTCCGCGAGGTCGGCCTCGCTCCCCCACCATGCTCGCACGCGCTCGCTGCCGCCTCACTCACCTAGTCCGAGTCCAGGTTGACGACGTCGGCGGGCGGCTGCGGGCGGGGCGGCGGGCGGGCGAGCGGCGGGCGTCCGCGAGGTCGGCCTCGCTCCCCCACCATGCTCGCACGCGCTCGCTGCCGCCTCACTCACCTAGTCCGAGTCCAGGTTGACGACGTCGGCGGGCGGCTGCGGGCGGGGCGGCGGGCGGGCGAGCGGCGGGCGTCCGCGCGGTCGGCCTCGCTCCCCCACCATGCTCGCACGCGCTCGCTGCCGCCTCACTCACCTAGTCCGAGTCCAGGTTGACGACGTCGGCGGGCGGCTGCGGGCGGGGCGGCGGGCGGGCGAGCGGCGGGCGTCCGCGCGGTCGGCCTCGCTCCCCCACCATGCTCGCACGCGCTCGCTGCCGCCTCACTCACCTAGTCCGAGTCCAGGTTGACGACGTCGGCGGGCGGCTGCGGGCGGGGCGGCGGGCGGGCGAGCGGCGGGCGTCCGCGAGGTCGGCCTCGCTCCCCCACCATGCTCGCACGCGCTCGCTGCCGCCTCACTCACCTAGTCCGAGTCCAGGTTGACGACGTCGGCGGGCGGCTGCGGGCGG
Source organism: Euzophera pinguis (assembly GCA_947363495.1). Taxonomy (NCBI): domain Eukaryota; kingdom Metazoa; phylum Arthropoda; class Insecta; order Lepidoptera; family Pyralidae; genus Euzophera; species Euzophera pinguis. The sequence continues at coordinate 4,685,514 of OX376170.1, read as the reverse complement.
GGCGGCGGGCGGGCGAGCGGCGGGCGTCCGCGAGGTCGGCCTCGCTCCCCCACCATGCTCGCACGCGCTCGCTGCCGCCTCACTCACCTAGTCCGAGTCCAGGTTGACGACGTCGGCGGGCGGCTGCGGGCGGGGCGGCGGGCGGGCGAGCGGCGGGCGTCCGCGCGGTCGGCCTCGCTCCCCCACCATGCTCGCACGCGCTCGCTGCCGCCTCACTCACCTAGTCCGAGTCCAGGTTGACGACGTCGGCGGGCGGCTGCGGGCGGGGCGGCGGGCGGGCGAGCGGCGGGCGTCCGCGCGGTCGGCCTCGCTCCCCCACCATGCTCGCACGCGCTCGCTGCCGCCTCACTCACCTAGTCCGAGTCCAGGTTGACGACGTCGGCGGGCGGCTGCGGGCGGGGCGGCGGGCGGGCGAGCGGCGGGCGTCCGCGAGGTCGGCCTCGCTCCCCCACCATGATCTCGCGCGCTCGCTGCTGTTGTAGCGCCATCGCTACCGGGTCGCGGCTGCCGAGGCCGCCCGCGTAGTATTTCGCGCCCATCTGATAAAAAAAAATTGTTTAAAGCCTGGTGCTACCTATTGGTCGCAGTTACGCCTCGCCTTTTTTCATTGTGGTACGTTCATTTGAGCGGAATACGATCGAAATTAATTTTCAACGCAACTCGTTGTCAAACCACGTGTTATCATAAGCGCTAGCATAAGTGTGAGCGGGACGACACCATACCATTATCAGTTTGTCTCGCTCACGTTTCCGCCGGAATCACTTCGTCACCCCGCGTCCACTATGCAACATCGAACTAGTAGGCCGAAGAAATTGCCTCGATACACACTCGCCAAGCTTATCTACTCTACGCGTTTTTGCTTCAGGCTAGTGGATGCGGTTTCATTTAAAATGTTTGGAACCAACCTAAGGGAGAAGCGACGAAACTCGACTCTGCGACTTAATGGACGCAAGCCTTAGAAGTGATTTAAAAAACCATTGCGGCGTTCGTTATCCAAAAGGAACCGAACACGCAGTCGGAGCCAATCGTGCGTCACGGCAGTGTTCCCCCGTGTTTGTAACAAAAGACTTGTAGTGTGACTATGTAGCACTATTTGCAATATTACATATCGTTCAAAGATTATACTCGTAAAATCCATTCCTATCCGACGCGATGCGGGCCATTTGGTGATGTTGGAGCTAAAAGAGAAAATCTGTAATTCCCATACAAAAATTTTAAATTAGTATGGAAAACTAAATCGCGATATTGATGTTTCTAAAAATTAGAACATAAATAATCAATCTCCGACAGAATATCGACGGAGCCGTATTCCCTGTCATTCTCGCCGTGTCTTCATCATCTTCGAAAGTGTATCTATCTATCTATCTATAATGCTGCGGCCACACTTGAACGTAAAGTTTTGTATTTGCGTTGTCGCGATAAAACTTTGTATGCGAAAATGATTCGCGATGGCCAAACGTATCGCATTGACAACGCAAACCTTCGAGTTATCGCGATAGTGTGGCCGGGGCATAAATCAAATATATTTTCTTAAACATGCGCGGAAATATTGTCATTACTTTTGAATAAAAAACACGCGAAGTAACATATTTACGTAGACTGAAAATCAAATTAACTTCCCGGCGCGTTCTTTGAATTTGGAACGAAGAGCGCGCCGGCAATGTTGTATGAAACGGTGTGCTGTTTGAATTTAGAACTCTTTCATCTATCATACACAATATTGCGTTCTCGTAGCCCACAGATGCGTTTACCTTTCGGCACAAACTGTAAAATAAAAAAAAAAAATTGGCGGTAAAGCGGAGTTCGTTGTTATTTTGTTAATAAAATTAAATTTATAATGTAAAAGGTGCTTTTTTATTTTCTTGCATTTTTTTTAATAAAAGCACTATATATTATGCCTCGGTCGAAATGGCAATTGCCTGTCTCGTATCATTGAAGTCCTCATCTGCGGCTCGGCCTTCAATCTCATACTCGACCTGCAATATATTGCCTATTTCGCTGCCTTTGCAATAATGTATATTATTTGCGTTAATGTGGTTACATAAGGTTTTACAAAACATTCGCCTAGGTATATAACAAAATAACATAAGAAACAAAGCACTAAAATACAAGATAGTTGGAGAGAAAAGACACTATCATCATTAGGTCGGAGGCACACATACGTTCTGCTGCTGCTGCAGGATCTGCTGCAGCCGCATCTGCTGCTGCTGCTGCTGCTGCCGCTGCCACGGCGGTTCGTACTGCAGGCCACTAGTGCCGCCCATGCCGCCCATACCGCCCCCGCCTGAACCTGATAGTTACACGCTTGTTTTTATTTACCCGCGGCTTCGCAAGCGTAAGAATTTTTTTCAAATAAGATTGCTTTCCGGTTTCGCTATTTTGTTTCTTTTTTGTTTTGTTTTGATATAACCAGTGTCACTTTAACAGTAAATACGAATCTAAGGACACCTCTCAAGCTAAAGTCCATCCAGCTGTTCACGCTGCACAACGTACGTACTACGAATCTCATGCTCTTTCTTTCCCACTCCCCACCTCCCCGCATACCAAAGGAGCGATACAGCGGTTGCAACTATTTTTACTAACCACTAATTCAAAAATGTCATGTGTCTCGCTTTAAAAATGACGAAGATTCATACAAACTTGCAACCCCCCCCGTTAGAGATAGAATCTCAAATTCTTCAAATTTCTTCGCGGACGTCTCCTAGTTACAATCTACCTTCCTGCCAAATGTCATCTTTGGCTAAGTAGTTTTCGAGATTTCATGATGAGTGAGTGAGTTTCACTTTTATATATTTAGATTTTTATTTCATGTACACACTCTACTTAAAGCACAGCCCGGACACAACAGCGGCGACCTCGATACCTAATACTACTGCGTATTATTGTAATTATTATTAAATGAGTCTTATGAACAGCCACGGTCTTCTTGTAACAAAATGAAAAGCTTCTGAATTTTATATATATTTTACAAATTACTTAAATTGATTTCTATTAAAAGAGAAGCAAAATATGAAAACTTACCAGCCATTAGGGGATTCATCATTCCTGGATTCATCATACCAGGCTGTGCGTATTTATATATCTCGCCCATTTTCTGCATCAACTGGCAAATTAAAAAAAACTTCATGAACATTTTTTTTAAATTGTAGACAAAAATAAAGAATACAAAATCATTTATAACACGATTTTTTTCCAAGTATATATTGCTCTCTACTCGATAATATGTAATGTTCATGTTCTCTGCGAATAGGCTTTGAAAAGATTATAATAGGCAACATGACTTTTGTTTTTTTTTTTTTATTAACGGACATATTGGTAAAATGTCACATAAACCAAATTTACAGAGTTATGGTAAACTTTATTCATTTTTACCGATACGAAAACCACACAAAAACGACGACGGGAAATGCGAAAGAGAAATATATAGGAAGTGCCTATGTTAGAACGAGATAGAGAGCGAGACCATTTCATATACACACTATTGGCCCACAGCGGCTTACGAATTTCTTGTCAAAAACAAATATTGAAATTATAAACAAAGTATCGTGTTGTAAGTGTTAAAAAAGTATTCAGTAGAAGCGCATAATAATGGTTTCATGTGCAGTGCCTAAATGCAACTCAACTAAGAAAGAAACCCCACATAATTTAATTCCCAATTTAATTTAAGTACCACCAAAGTTTATCACTTTATAAATTTATGATTTCATAATTATTTCGATAGTTTTTCCGCACTTAAATATAAGAAATATCATGTATATTTATCACATAAATGTTTAGAATGCAATGAATGCAATGTTATGAATTAAATTTTGGATAAAAATAATACGTGAATTTTCACAATTTGCAACCTAATTCTTGAAGTTAAGGGATTGACATAGATGCTGTCAAACATCATATCGATAGAATTGTACCCAAACGCTAGGAAGGAATAAGTACCTACCTACTGGTATCAAACGTACGTATATATTTAAATTTCAGCAATCCGATGCTTTTTCTCTAGAAACACTCCACTTCTATTCACTATCTATGGATGCCATAATCAACTGACATGTACTCTTTTCAAAGCCCGATACAGAGTCACCGATTACCATAAACACTCGTGCGAGCAAGACCACAATAAACGTGCGACAAAGACAGACTAACGCTCTACGATAATTATTTTCTTTTTGCTTAGGTAGCAACCAATCTGATCTTATTTAATCAATCTTACTCTTGATTTATATGAAAAAAATACTCTTTTTTTTAAATTTAAGTACATTTTAGTACATACAAGTAGGGTGGTAATACACAGGCCATGCTAAAATAAAATAAAGGTGAGTACATATGTATGCATGGCGTACAAGGAAAGATAAAGGGCACTATTAACTTTTATATTGAACTTACGCCATAATCATATCCACCGAACATCTGGACAAATAAATGTATGTGTTAGTTTCATATTTGTCCAATATTTACTAAAAAAGGTTTTAAAAGTAGTCGCTAATTTTTGCAAAGAGAAAATCTACACAGTTACAATATAGTTTGTAAAGTATAGCTTGATACAACACAGTGATAGCTAACGTTTATTTGCAAAACCAGCTGTTAAATTTTGTATATTTCCCTCATAATGTATTTTACAGCCCTCTCGATTGTTCTAACTTAATATCAAGCTATAATTTTCAAACATTAAATTTAAATATTTTAAAACATAGATATACAAATTTAAGAAAATGCACAGGGTAGTTAAAACCAGCATGTACATTTTCTTTTAAAATTTTTATATGCTCGTGCAGAAATATTACTTTGTAAATAGCACATTAATGCATAGAAAATATCCCATAAGTATTACCACCTCTCCCGGAAATCAGCATTAAAAATTTTAATGTCCCGGCTCCCGAAAGGAAATTGAAATAAATAAATTTCTTTCAGAATTTCGAACAAATAGCCTGTGTGCGCTTTAGTACTGCCAAAAAAATAATTCATTCATTTATTTAAAGACAACATGGCATAATCCTAATGGCACTACTCTTATTTTCATTACATTTGTCTTACGACGATTTTATTCCCTTCCAGCTCACAATGTCTAGCATCCTAAGGGCCGATATCACCAAAGACGGATAAGTTTTATTCCAAGGATAATGACATAATTTACTCTCGTATAATGAAGTTTACATTTCACCACACAGTTAACCCAAGAATATACTGTTAATCCACGTATGATTCCGGTATAAAGACTCTGTCTCTAGAATAAAAATGTCTGTCATCAATTTTTTATACTTAGATTAATTACTCTTGGATATAAATGATGGGGTAAAATCGGAGGTATAGCTCGCACTCACCCCCGGGTTGGCGTTGTATATGAGCGGCAGCATGTCCCGTATCTGCTGGTCGTTGATGTTGGGCATATCCTTCCGCAACATGGCCGCCAGCGCTGCGTACGCCAACTGTTGTTGTTGTAAGATGCCAGGCACTGTGGGACGAACAGATAAAATATTATAATATAGTAGTCTCGGCGTCGACTACATTTTCATGTCATTCGGCGTTGAGACACTATAGGTCCGTGGGCCCCCAGCAACGAATCAGTTTGACAATACTGTTACGAGCTCGGGGTTCGCAATTTGGAGAAAAACACCTGATGACTCTTAAAAACGTTTATTCCAACAAGGATGGTCGCCGACGTCACTTAACTTCACTTATCACTAACAATGTCCCAAACACTTGCTAATCACAGTCACTATAACTTGCCGAGGTCGCTTGTATCACTTGTTATTCGCTCCGGATATCGCTTCTTGATCGCACTTGTAGCTCAGTTAAATTAGAACTGCTCTCCTGAGGCACCTTCCGATATTTATATGGCCCGGGAAACCCGCTCCATAAGTTTCTAGAAAGATCACAACTACTCCGGAATAGAGAGAGAGGGATACTCTCTGTCTCGTTCCCTTAGTACATACTAGAAGTGCGAGAGCGAGACAAAGCAATATGTCAGAGCGAGATAATCGATGTACTAGATCGTTCGCGATATTATTCCCGTATGGAAACACGCGACGATTGTACGAGAATTTTCCGCGGACAGCGCTACTCAAACTTCCGCGGGCCGCATTTTATTTTTATTTATTTTTGATTTCGTAACACTGCCCCCTTCTTAGAGATGCTCGTCCCGAGCATCATCATTTCTTCCGTGATATTTCGCCAAGCGGTCGATGTGAACAATCTTCATTGCTCCTCTTGGTTGACGCTGTATCCGATACGTCACATCATTTAGTCGCGTTACCACCTTGTATGGGCCCTCCCACTTGGTTTGTAACTTTGGCGATTTCCCTTTCCGGCGAGTCGGGTTGTGAAGCCAGACTAGAGCGCCTTCCTCGAAGCCATTTGTATTCGACATTCTGTCGTATCTGGTCTTCATGTTCTGACTCGACTGCAACCCGTTTTCTCGAACTGCGGCGTGTATTTCTCGCATTCGGTCACGCAGATCAGAAACGTAGTCTTGAACACTTTGAGGTTCATCTGGTGAGCCTCCTGTTAGGAGGTCCACTGGTAACCGCAGCTCACGACCGTAGTTGACATATGCCGGAGTTGCCTTTATGCTTTCATGTTCTGCTGTTCTGTACGCTAGCAGGAACAGTGAAATGTACTTGTCCCAGTCCCTTTGATGGCTTTCCACTATTTTTGCCAGATGTCTCTCGATCGTCTGATTAAACCGTTCGACCATCCCGTCTGACTGAGGATGGTAAGCCGTGGTTCGGGTTTTGTTCATTCCCATAATCCTGCAAACTTCTTGAAAAACCTGTGACTCAAAATTCCTGCCTTGGTCGGAATGGATTTCCAAGGGCACGCCAAAGCGACAAATCACTTCTTCCACTATCTTGGTTGCAACTGTCGTAGCTTCTTGGTTTGGTATGGCGAACACTTCCGGCCACTTAGTGAAGTAGTCCATGACAACCATGAAATACTTGTTCCCTGAGTCAGTGACAGGAAATGGTCCAGCTACGTCGACTGCAATGCGTTCCCAAGGTGCACCGACGTTGTACAGTCGTAGATTCCCTCGGCTCCTGGTATGTGGCCCTTTTACGGCAGCACAAGTTGTACACTTGCGGCACCAGTCCTCCACATCCTCCCGACAATGGAGCCAGTAGAACCTTTCGCGGATTTTCGTTAGCGTCCTCTTGACTCCCAAATGTCCACCGGACACGCCGTCGTGTACTTCCCGAAGAACATCACGTATTTTTGTTCTTGGAACCACAATTTGCAGTTGAAACTCTCTGCCGTTAGGTTTATCCCATTTCCGGTAGAGTATTCCGTTTTGTACAACGAGGCTATCCCATTGCGCCCAGTACGCCTTGGAAACCGTGCCCGTCGGTGCAACTTCACTCCACTTTGGCTTATCATTACTTTGTGCCTTCCACCTGATGATGTGCCGTAGGTCATCATCATTCTCTTGCTCCTTTCTCATCGCATCGTTCTCCCAGGTCTCTAATGGTTCTGTCCGAGTTAGCTTTACTGTCATTTCTCTTAACTCCTGCCTGATACAGTGCTTACAATCTTCTGGGCAGGGTCTGCGTGACAGCGCATCGGCGTTTCCATGGGCCTGTCCTCGACGGTGTTCGATAATGAAGTCATATTCCTGAAGTTGTTCAATCCATCGAGCAACTTGACCTTCTGGGTTCTTGAATTGCAACAGCCATTTTAACGCTGCATGATCCGTGCGAAGTAAAAACTGCCTACCGATGAGGTATTTGCTGAAGTGTTGTAGCGTCTTCACTACTGCCAGTAGCTCCCTTCTTGTCACACAATAGTTCCTTTCCGGTTTAGACAGCGACTTACTGAAGTACGCTATAACAACTTCCCTGTCTTCCTGCTTTTGAGATAGTACCCCACCGATTGCGGTATTACTTGCATCCGTATCCACTATAAATTGACCTTCTGGTTGAGGGTATCCCAAGACTGGTGTTTCGCACAGATGTTTCTTCAGTTTTTCGAAGGCAATTTTGCAAGCTTCATCCCAACTAAATTGACGTTTGTCTTCAGTTAGTCGGTGTAATGGCTTTGCAATCTCCGAGAATCCCTTCACGAAACGTCTATAGTACGAGCAAAGGCCAAGGAATGCCCGTACTTCTGTCTTGTCCTTGGGGGTAGGCCACTTCTGAACGGCTTCCACTTTCTCCGGGTCAGTCAGGATTCCTTCACTGGTAATGACATGGCCTAGATAGCTCACTTCGTTCCTGAATAAGCGGCACTTTTTCGGATTCAATTTTAGGTTGGCTCCATGAATTTTCTCGAAGACTTGCTCCAAGTTCCGCAAGTGGTCCTCAAAGTCTCGGCCAACGATGATAACGTCATCCAAATATACTAGACAGGCTTCTCCTACCAATCCTGCTAGTACACATTCCATCAGTCGCTCGAAGGTAGCTGGCGCGTTACATAATCCGAATGGCATGACGTTGAACTGCCATAATCCCTTGCCCGTCGAGAATGCAGTCTTCTCCTTATCCTTCGGATGGATTTCCACTTGCCAGTACCCAGATTTTAAGTCCAATGTTGAAAACCATTTCATGCCACTAAGGGTATCCAAGGTGTCATCAATCCGAGGTAGCGGGTAACTGTCCTTCTTGGTGATGTCATTAAGTCGTCTGTAGTCAACACAGAACCGCGTGCTTCCGTCCTTCTTCTTTACTAGCACGACTGGTGAACACCATGGACTTGCTGATGGTTCAATAATTTTATTCCTTTCCATATCCGCCAGCAGCTCTTTGACTTCTATTTCTTTGGCTATAGGGATTCTTCTCGCTCGCTGTCGGATGGGTCTCTCATTTCCGGTGTCAATCCTGTGTTGTACTAGCGACGTTCTTCCTAAGTCTCCTTCTTGGCTGGTGAAGATGTCGGCGTAGCGCAGTAGAAACTTCTTAGCTTTAATGCTCTGCGAGTACGTTAGATTGCTTTTGCAGTTACTTAGAAGCTCCTTGACTGTAGAATCACTGGTACTCGTTGTATCTGAGCTTTGTGTTGTACTGCACTTTTTCAGCCAGACAACTTCCTCACATTTTCCAATGATGTCGCCTTTGTTTAAGGTCCTCTCTTGGTCGCCTAGATTAAGTACTCTTACTACTGCGGTGTTTCTTCCTTTCACGAGAGTCCTCGCGGTCATGAGTCCTCGAGCCGCAGGTTTATTAGCTATCTCCTCAATCAACACGCATCCGGTAGATTTCTTGTTCCTTGTTACTGGTAACTTTACTAGTACTTGGGCTTCTGCTTTCCCAGGTATGACCGTTTGCTTTAAACATGTCACTCTCCCGTTAATGCCTCCTAGGATGATGATCTCTTCTTCACCACTCTTGAATACACCACTAGCAACGTCTATTCTACAGTTGTACTTTTTCATGAAATCTAATCCCAATACACAATCGTCCATAATTTCAGCCACGATGACGTTGTGGGTATATGTGGCTTCTCCCATAGACATTTTTACAGACACTTCTCCCAGGACGGGTATTGGCTGGCCGGAGGCAGAAAGAAGCTGACAGTCCAGTTTCCTCATGCTTCTCATTATGGTCCTTACTAAGTGAGGTCGGACTATTGTTCTTGATGCTCCGGTATCCAGCGTCATCCTGCAGTTGATCCCATTTACAGTTCCAGATATTACGAGACTATTTCCGTTGCATGCCTGAGAGATAATAGTTGTCGGGGCTTCCTCCGCGCCAGCCAGTACTCGCCCCCTAGTCCTGGCTCTTACTCGTTTCTCCGATAATGAAGCCTCCTGCTTCATCTTCAGTTCCTTCACGTCGTCTTCAAGCTTCTTGATCTTTGGGCAATTCATTTGTAGGTGCCCTCGGTCGCCGCACCTATAGCACATGGATCCAGGTCTCTTCCTTAGCGGAGCTTTTATTTCCCTAACTTCCTCCACTACTTCGCGCACTTTGTGAGTCACGGAATGACGAATGTCATGTCTGACGGCTTCCACCTCCAAAGCGTGGGCCAGTGCATCTTTTAATGAGGCATGATGGTTTAGCCTTACTGCAGCTCTGACTTCCGAATCCTTGATGCCGTCGACGAACGCCTGCACGGTGTTGGACTCAAGCATCTTCAAATCGGCCCCTGGATACGCCTTGCGGACGAGTTTTTCTATTTCCAGCGCCCATTGCTGCAGACCCTCTCCTGAGCGCTGGACTCTGTCGCGGAGTTGAGCGCGGAAGACGTGCTCCAAATGCCGTTCCCCGTATCGCGATTCCAGTGCCTCCAGCAGGTCCTTGAATCCACTGCCCGACGGAAGAACCTCCAAGACCGTCAGAGCCTGTCCTCGGAGTGCGACGGTGAGAGCTGTCAGGCACTGTTCATTTGTCCATCCGTTAGCAGCTGCGATGGTCTGGAACTGTTGACGGTATGCGGTCCAGGACGAGGTTCCGTCATATGGCGGCAATTTCACGCTGGGTCCGTGGTGGGCAATGACTGTTCCGCCAGATGCAACTGCTACTCCCGTTGTTTCAAGGCGCACGAACTTCTTCTGTAATGTGGAAAGGTCCGTCTTCATATTTTCCATGTCGTTCCCCAGAGTCGTGACGCGTTCCTCCACCAAATCAACATCCTTGCGTAATTTGGTAACCACGCCACTAACTTCACCAATAGCTGACAGGAGTTGTTGTTGAGCCTTTTGTTGAAGCTTCTCCTGCATTGTAAATTTGTTGTCCAGCATTGTAAATTTGTTGTCCAGCATTCGCATCAATTCCCCAAAATCAAAGATAGGCGCAGCCTGGTGGGCGTTGGACTTGTCCTGGTGGGCGTTGGACGTGGCCTGGTTGGTGTTGGACGTGGCCTGGTGAGTGTTGGGCATGGCCTGGTGGGCGTTGGACGTGTCCTGGCAGGCGTTGGACGTGGCCTGGTTGGTGTTGGACGTGGCCTGGTGGGTGTTGGACATGGCCTGGTGGGCGTTGGACGTGTCCTGGTAGGCGTTGGACGTAGCCTGGTTGGCGTTGGACGTGACCTGGTGGCCGGTGGCCGCGGTGGGAGCGGCCTGGTCAGCAGATCCAGTAGAACTGGCTTCCGCAGCACGCTTCGCCCTCGTCTTCACACCCTCACTGGTGACGTCTTCTCTCGGAGTCAATGGCATCTCCAAATCCACTTATGACACCAATTGTTACGAGCTCGGGGTTCGCAATTTGGAGAAAAACACCTGATGACTCTTAAAAACGTTTATTCCAACAAGGATGGTCGCCGACGTCACTTAACTTCACTTATCACTAACAATGTCCCAAACACTTGCTAATCACAGTCACTATAACTTGCCGAGGTCGCTTGTATCACTTGTTATTCGCTCCGGATATCGCTTCTTGATCGCACTTGTAGCTCAGTTAAATTAGAACTGCTCTCCTGAGGCACCTTCCGATATTTATATGGCCCGGGAAACCCGCTCCATAAGTTTCTAGAAAGATCACAACTACTCCGGAATAGAGAGAGAGGGATACTCTCTGTCTCGTTCCCTTAGTACATACTAGAAGTGCGAGAGCGAGACAAAGCAATATGTCAGAGCGAGATAATCGATGTACTAGATCGTTCGCGATATTATTCCCGTATGGAAACACGCGACGATTGTACGAGAATTTTCCGCGGACAGCGCTACTCAAACTTCCGCGGGCCGCATTTTATTTTTATTTATTTTTGATTTCGTAACAATACAATGAGGAAATGCTGCCAGTATCATCGGCACAGCGCCACAGGGCAAACGACACAGCTATTTTTATATTAGTTTAAGTAGATATAATTATGTGTCTTTCTCTAAATGAAATCTAGATTGAATTATTAAAATACAAAATAATTTTCAATATCCTTTAGTACACTGAAAAGAGTACTTTCGGAGCGGTATTTTTATTTTCCTAAATTTGCGGTTTTTTTTTTTCGTTTGTATATACTAATAGTGGATTATTATTCGCAAAGTGTTCGAGAGCTGGATACTGCAAGATAGGATTGCCTAATACCTTTACGCCTGCCTTGTCTATATAGTGATTTATCTGATTTTCTTGTTTGTTGCCAATATAATAACCTCCTTTCTGGCTACTTTTCATTTTTTGGACCGAAATGGATCTTTTGGTGGGGAAAAGCATGGTAAGCTACTTACCCATGCCAGGCCAAGCCATAGGCGCGGGTGCAGGCGGCGGTCTGTTCTTCTCGTTTTCGAAATCTTCCCACGCCGCCTTTCGTTCTTCTTCCGACAGGGTCTCTTCTTCTTTGTTTTCTAGTAGAGAGTCGTGCTCGTGGTATTTGTAGATCTGGAAATAGCATACCGTGTTGTACTACTGTGTTTTTTACCACCTCGGCTGGGTAAAGGTCTGTTGGTTTCAGACCAAGGGGCTGATAACTTCTTTTAACTTTTCGACCGCCTTGGCACGGATCCGTCCCAGTCGGCAGCGAAAGGGTTAATGAATTCGAGATTAGTCAAACAAAAGGTGACTATTTTAAAACAAAATGAAATCTCGCATACATAGCACTGAAGTTAGAAGTGCTTAAAAAGCTAGTATTCGGGGGCGTATCGCATCTTTTGTAAAAGATCTCTATGAAAGGGTAAACACTCCATACAACAGCGGCGAGCCCGATACCTATTACTACTACATCGATTCAGTCGTGTACGCACTCGCGTCAATGTGTGTGTTACTCGTAGGGTCATCGTGTCTGCTCGGCTAGCACGTTTGGGCGCTGGCGAGGGAACTGGTCAGAACCGTGGTCCTCTTCAGTGAAGTGCTACCGCCGCCTGCAAGTACCGTGACTCACTGGCTTTCTCACCTGGGGATGTGTGGCTCATGTGGGTGCCGCTTCTCGCGGCGATTCCTCCTCTTGTTCTGTCGTCGACGGGATGATGGCATCTCGTGTCTGCGTTATAGTTGTCTCAGCGGGGCCGAGCGGCGCTTGCGACCGAAACGTCTTCATACCCTAAATCTGCGCGGCTCGGTGCGGTATCCGTTTCCGGTGGGAGAGTATGAGAAAATGCAATATTGCAATTTGAAAGCTGTAAGTTTAGTAAATACTCGTAAAAATAAATACCTGCGCCTCGTGCTCGCGCAGCATCTCCGCGAACAGTCTGTCCTTGGGCAGCGGAGGCAGAGGTCGCGGCGAGGGCGGCTGTGCCTCGAACTTGTACAGCTCGGCGAGGTCGTTCTCCGCGTAGTGCCGGTCGATCTGCTGCTCGTCGATCACTCGCTTCGAGATCGCCTGCTTCGTCACTTGCCGCTCGTAGATCTTCTCTTCCATTGTGCCCTTCAAGGTGACACTTCGTTATTGTTGTACAATCGTATCGCCGGAACGAACATGGCGCTCTTGCTGCCTAAAAACTAGGAGCGAAATCGTGAGCCCCGTCAAGGCGGTGCTAGACGGGTGCGAGGTGACTTCGGTGAATGGTGATCTTTAAAGTTCATTCTAAATTCGAATTTACTTTTCATCTCGCCCTCGCAGTTATTTTTCTGGGAGAAATTTCAATTTCGAACATCACCGTACGGGATTACTCGGTACACAAGACATAACACAAAAATAAATGAGGTATAAGTATACTAATCATAATCAAATTGAATAACGTGAAATATATCGAAATGACGACGAAAAACATAAGATTTTGAACCTTGCCAACTAACTTTACAAACAGTACAAAAAATATAAAAATAGATAGTACTTTTTAAAATTATATTTCACTCACCATAGCCAAAAACCTGTAGATATAGCAGGGTTTCTTCTGTCCAAAGCGGTATACTCTGAATATGCTCTGTACGTCGTGAGAAGGATTCCACGACACGTCGAATATCACGACTCGATTCGCTGCTACCAAGTTGATGCCGAGCCCGCCCGCTCGCGTTGATATTAAAAACAATCTGTTGAAATAATATTATATTATGCTACATTTGCTGGAAAAGTACACTCATACTTACTCAAGGACGGGGTAGAAAGTACGTCATTCTTCCCGCCAAAAAATGCGGGTGGAAAAGTTGTATGGAAATCCCATATTATCCTACTATTTGATTTTTTTAAAGTCACTTTTGACATTGACAGATAAATATCTCAGAGTTTAATAAAAGAATATAATCAAATTGCAAATGAAATGATACTGAATGATCGATTCCTTTGCATTTTTTTTTTGTATTAGCATCATACATGTCTAGGACCAAAGGCTCTGTTTAAAAATTTTTGATGTCTACGTATATTGCTTTAATAAATTCATTAAAATACCTCATATTTCTTTTGTACCTCATTCCATGTGTTTCTGTCTTGAGAATGGAACACTCCTATTTATCCTTTTGTTAAAAAAACGATTAATGCATTAATTGACATGTAATTTCTTCATACATCTATACTTGGTGGCCAATTCCACTAACAAACATTTTCAAAGATGGATTCCGTTTATTAATGCCCTCGTTAGTAATCGGTCACTTTCTTCCCTCGGTGAATAATGTACTATTTCTGTCAGAAATAGAGAAATTTACGTCCGAGCACAGAATTATTAATAGTACTAACGTACAGAACAGACACTCACACCCTCCTAACGGAAACAGATACTGCACCGAGCCGCGCAGATTAAGGGTAAAAATCGAGAGCAAAACAATGCAAGGATGCCACTTCGGCGCGCGGCCGCGACGGACAAATATGACGCAGTCACGGTAAATAACCAACCCTACGACTCGAGTGACACACACATTGACGTGTAGCGCGTGCGTACACGACCGAATCGTTGTAGTAGTCATCTTGGCACTGTTGTGTCCGCGGTGTGGTCCGAGTAATATTGGAGTGACAATACTAAGTGATTTCAAAAGGACGAGGCAACACCGTAGCAAAAAAAAAAAAAAAAAAAAAAAAAAAAAAAAAAAAAAAAAAAAAAAAAAAAAATATGTTGAATGCAAATCGTTCTATATCGAACAAAAATCATACGAATTCGAACGAAAATTCGTCGATATCGAACAAAAACCATTTGGCTCGCCGATTTTGTGTTTGGGTTTATTTGAAAATTTATCTATTGTGTGTGTGGATTTTTATATTTTTTGTGCCCATGAACGCTACTACGTGGATTGCCAGCAGTGGATCAGTGTAAACGAGCCCTTAAAATGACGAGGACGTTAATTTTTCCGCAATCAGCAATCGCAGTAGTTCGATTTTCGAATTTTAAATTAGTTTAGGTTATTTTTGGTAAGCTAGTCATTTAATAACTAAAAGCTACACATGAAATTAAACAATAAAAAATATACCTTTCGTTAGCGGCTAGGATTTTTATTTAATAAGTTTGCTTACCAATGAGTCAATTAATTATCTTTTTGTTTAATAATGAAGCCATTTCCAAGCAAGTTAAAGAATATACTTCATTTCAGCTACGTCAACAAACAATAAGGCCTCCCATGTACAAATCGCCACTATAGATCTAGGGTAGCGTGAGGACAATCTAATGTGTCGATAAACAATTTTCATGGCTCTCCCCATAGAATTAGGACTTAAAGTAAAAATGACAACAATACAGTACAACTCTTGATCCTATTATTAAAAATAATACATACATAGTTACGTCAGTACGTATACATGAAAAAAAAAGAGAAAAATGTAATGGCACTGACCTAGCTCTAGGGTTATCTTCTCTGTTGAAGTTCTTGCACCATATAGATCTGTTTTCGCACGACGTCGACCCGTCCAGTCTGAAGTAGTCCACGCCTGGTGACCATGAGCCTGGAAAAATTAGGTAAATTAGTTTATCTGACATTTAAAATTAAAGTTCTTTGAGAATTAGAATAGTTTATTTGTAGAGTTTTTTGGTCCTTCGAATATATTTATTGAACCATCGGTCATTCCGATTAATTTGTCCATAGATTAATTTCCCATTTCCTAGGTTTTAACAGACAGACTAACTGACGTTTTATTGATAACTGAGCTAGGTTGTTAGTATGGATATTCCAACGATAAATGAGACCATTAAAAGTCAGGAAGCTGACTATAATGAATTACGGCAGATTTACAGCAACATCAAAAAGGATTCTGCCTCAAGAAAAACGTTAAAATACATTTTTGAAAGAAAAAATCGTTTGACAGAAATTTATAATCAAATTTGCAACAAGCATTCAAGTCTGGAAAAACAGGAAGTTTTGAAAGAACATAAATACTTGACCTCTGATTATTTTGGAGTTATTACTAACCTATATAAAGAGGCAAAAGAGTACCTGGATAGATGTGAAAATAAAATTCACCAATTAACGCAGTTATACCAACCAGAAAATATTGAGATAAAATCATGTGAAGAATCAGTTATAAATTCACCAAAATTATTAAGTCAACTATTCCGAATTAATCAAATTAAAAAAAAGTTAGAGTCAGCAAAATTATGTTGTTCAGAAAACAAACCAATTTGGCATTTGGAGTCATTAATAACAATTATTCAAAAACAATGGCAACAAATAGAGGAAACTCATTTACTCATTTACTCATTTTGATGGAAAATAGTACATTTGAACACCAGTACTTCCAGAATAATTTGTTTGAGAATACTCAGTCAGAATATGAAGACATAATTCAAGAATTACTTACGAAAGTCAATGAGAAAAAGTCAACATATTTTCACCAGTCGTCAGTTAAATTGCCAAAAATTATAATACCAACTTTCAATGGCAGTTATGAATCATGGAACTCATTTTATGATTTGTTTACCACAATAATACATTCAGACAGGTTGTTGACTGACACAGAAAAAATGCAATACTTAAAGACACACCTGCGCGGCGACGCGGCCAAGCTGATACAGCATTTAACCGTATGTGACGCAAATTACATCACCGCCTGGACATTGTTGACTAAGAGATATAAAAATGACAGAATTATAATAACAAAACATATTGATAAGATTTTAAACTTACAGAAAATATACAAGGGAAATTCGGGAAATTTAAAACAACTTCATGATACATTTAATGAAAACTTAGAGGCACTTAAAAGCCAAAATATTGATATTTCAACTTGGGATCCTATATTAACCAGATTAATGAATAAAATATGGGACTCTGAGACCAATGAGAAGTATGAACAACAAATAAAAGAACCAAACAAGCTTCAACCATTTTCTGAAATGATGGCATTCCTAGAACACAGATTTAAGTGTCTAGAAACTACTTATATTACTAACAAAATACTATATCCACGCCACGAGTCTTCAAGAGAGACATCGTATACACATCGAGAAAAACATAGTTGTTGGGTGTGTAACACTAATGAACATACCATATACCAATGTACTAAATTCAAGTCACTGTCCATACAAGACCGTAATAAAAAGGTTAGAGACAAAAAAATATGCAGAAATTGTTTAAATCATGACGTTACCACAAATTGTCATCACAAATCAATACTCGTAAGTGACAAATATACAAAGTCGTTCTGTTCAATCTGCATTACATTTATTTTATTTAAAAGTATCTCTGAAAAACATATATAAAACTAGCAGCCCGTCTCGACTTTGTCCTAGCCTATAGCCACAACCCGGAGACTCCATACAACAGCGCCGAGATTACTACTACAGCGATTCGGTCGTGTACGCACGCGCGACACGTCAATGTGTGTGTCACTCGAGTCGTAGGGTTGGTTATTTACCGTGACTGCGTCATATTTGCCAGTCGCGGCAGCGCGCCGATGTGTCATCCTTGCATTGTTTTACTCTTGATTTTCACCCTTCATATGCGCGGTGAGGTACAGTATATGTTTCGGTGAGTGTCCGTTCTGTACGTTTGTACTATTAATAAATCTGTGCCTTAGCTATAGCCTTCCTCGATAAATCTATCCAGCACTGAATTTATTTTTAAATCGGACCAGTGGTTCCTGAAATTAGTGCGTTCAAACAAACAAACTCTTCAGCTTTATAATATTAATAATTAATAATATATAAGTATAAATTATAATAAAATGTCAAGGATTTATAAAATAAAATACACTTATTTCGGCTTGTTATACCACTAGCCAAAGATTTTTTTGAAAACTATATTTCTAGTAAATAAGTTATTCGATCATCATTATTATAAAAATAGAAAAAAAGCTATAAAGCACATGTTTTTCGTTTAATAACGAATAACTTTTGAAAAGACGCCTAAATGTATTTATTTATTTTTTCCAAAGACATATCTATACACATATTGTAGATATTTTAAAGTGTCCTTACCCACGTGTCCGCCCAGTTTCTCATCTATGCGTCCTTCCTGCGTCGCCTCGTCCACTTTGCCAAGGAAATGTTCTATAAGATCTAGCGAATACAGTGACTGAGAGAACACCAACCTGTAAATAACATCAAAACTCTCATTAGCTACGAAATAGTAAGCTTCAGTTCAGATTTCGTTACGACCTCCGCGGCGTAATGCTCTATTCAGGAAGTCCCGGTTTCGATCCCCGGTTAGGTTGTGTTTGACCTGGGCCTTAGATGTTATCAACATCTAGATATGTATTTCTTAGTAAGTATAGCTTAGCATTGGAAGCCAAGATCAAAAATGCTTTACTGTCACAAGTTAACAAAAACATACAGAGGTTGGGCCTTACTTGAAAGTTAATGGTTTTTTTTCTTGTAATTGCTTGTATCCTTGTTGTGCAATAGTTTTGTATTGTAATGTAAACCTATGTATATCAGTTCCTTCCTCTTTTTTCTATCTCAAGACCTACTAATATTCTCTTTGCCGTCCAGCCATCTCTTATTTCGTCTTCCTCTATTCCCTGCTCCTAGGCATTAGTAGACATAACAATTAAAGATGATTGGAGTGTTACCCGCCATTCTGACCATTTACTCTATGGTCTGTTAGGGTACATGTTATGACAATGACTCCTATGATAATTATATTTTTAGAAAGTGATTCCTTTGCAAGTGAAATGAAATAGTTTATTTTTAATTTAGGATATTAATATCACTTATTGATGTTAAGTTTAACTTAATTAAGTTTACCAACACTTTCAAAGCGCAAGTGGAGAAGAAGCGGTGATACGAGACAGGCAATTGCCATTTCGGCCGAGGCATATATAGTGCTTTTCTTAAAAAAGTGCAAGGAAATAAAAAAGGGCCTTTTACATAATAAATTTAATTTATTTTACAGCTTGTGCCGAAAGGTAAACGCATCTGTGGCTATACAGCCACGAGAGCGCAATGTGTACGATAGATAAAAGAGTTCTAAATTCAAACAGCACGCCGTTTCATGTAACATTGCCGGCGCGCTCTTCGTTCCAAATTCAAAGAACGTGCCGGGAAGTGATTTTGGTTTTTCAGATACAGCCATGAGAACGCAATGTGTACGATAGATGAAAAAGTTCTAAATTCAAACAGCACCCCGTTTCATACAATAATGCCGGCGCGCTCTTCGTTCCAAATTCAAAGAATGCGCCGGGAAGTGAATTTGATTTTCAGTCTACGTAAATATGTTACTTCGCGTGTTCTTTATTCTAAAGTAATGACAATATTTCCGCGCATGTTTAAGAAAAGACCTTTGTTACGTTAGTTACATTGTGTATGTGTGTTATTGTATACATAAATAGATTTAATTTACTCACAGTTTATCCCCAATAGTCTCGCACTGCCGTAATATGTCAAAAAGCAGTATTAATTTGGAAGAGTTCCTCATGTCCTCTAGTTCGTCCTCCGTCACCAATTTGATCCACCACTCCGTTGGGTTCTCATTCTTCACTTCTAATACTTCGTTAGCTTTGTCTTCCTCCTCTAGTTCCACTGTGAACATAGATATTGATTTATTTCGATAACTTTTTGGAAATTATGAAATTAAAAAAAAAAAAGTTATTTAGTTAGTGGGTCAGAAATGGAATCCGGCAATTTCAAGATCCAATAACGATCTTAACATAGAGGTCGATTGTAAGTTAACCTACTTTTTGGTTATATTACACAAATCATCATTAATCCTTGCCTTGGGTAAACTCTGACACCAGGGCACAGAATAATTATACTTTCTAGCCCATGTAAATCTATCTCCTATACATTATGAACACTGTAGCACCGATATTTTTAAAGTCGGAGTTCAGTATGACAGTCAAAAATCGAGAACGAAACAATGCAACGATGTAGATTCATGTGTCCGGCGTCACTGCGATGATATGACGCAGAGACACGGTAAATAACCAATACCCTACGACTGACACACACATTGACGCGCTACCGAATCGTAGTAGTAGTTATAGGTATTGGGCTCGCCGCTGTATGGGGTATGTCTGGAATGTGCTATTACTAAGACCCCGCTGTTAGTCCGTTTGTCACAAGGTATCTCATGAACCACGATAGTTCAAAATGTAATGCAATAAAGTACTTGTGGAACAATAAAGTTTTAATAAATAAATAGACAGTTGAAATTTTCACAGATTATCCATTTCTGGGTTTCGACAAATGGGATAAGTCTGCCTTTGTGCACACTTTCTTTTCCTTTTCTATAAATTGAATGCTTTATGTACAATAAAGAGTTTCTAACTAACAAATACTAAAAAACAATTAAAAATAAATATTGTGGGGGCTTCCACACAACAGACATGATTTTTTTATTAGCTGTTTTCCGCAGCTCCGTCTGCGTCAAAAAGTAGCCTATGTTTGACATCAGGTCTTTCATATTCATACCAAATTTCATCCGTTCAGCTGTTTAGCCGTAAAAGCTAACAGATAGACAGACTTTCGCACTTATAACATTATGGATGATGTACGCGAATCCGGCTCGCGCTTGACCGGTTTTAGTTAATATTTTTAGTTGATAATTACCCGGGTTGGCTCTAGTGCCTCGTCGCGGCCGCGAGTCCTTCCCCTTGCTCTTCTTGGCGGACTTCTTCTTCTTGCTCTTCTTGCGGCTGTCGTCGCTCATGTCCGACGAGTCGTCCGAAGATTCCTCAGTCGTTGATTCCTAGTCCAATCATGTATATTCAAGTTAACTCAAATGTGTTTCGTCTTGTTCTTTTGCGACAAATATACACAAAGGAACTAAACATAGCGTAACGCTGAGGCGTCACCTATTGAGACGTGGTCGGATCGCGCGTTTATGAAAGATTGTACTGATTTATTTTGTATTTTTTTTTAATTTTTGTATGAATGTTGATCATGTCTTAATAAAGGATATTCTATTCTAAACATATTTTAGTTAATATAGGCTTAACCAACGTTCGTATTTTTTTTAGGAATATGAAGGTAAGTGTCTAGTTGCGGTTTCGCATAGATTCTTTACGTTTTTAAAGGTATATACTTACGTCTGGCGTAGAGTCGTCATCTATAAAGTCCACTAAAGATCCTTCAGAATCCTCCTCTTCTTTGTCTCTCTAAAATAAAAATAAATAAAATAGAATCAGTTCGCTGAAGTAAACAAATTACACAAGAGAAAAGGGATATAATGAAAAAAATTGAGCAATCAACTGATCAGTTTTGAATATGATTAAAATTATTTGTCCCATATTAATCTCAACAAACATGACACACATTACAAAATGTTATTCAAAATTGGTTGATCCGTTTTTTCAATACAGATGAGAATGAAGGTGCAGAGAAAATCAGTGTATTGTCATAATGGCCTAAGAAAAAGAATTGTTTCTTCTATCTGAGGCGACGCTTCAAAACAGAAGAAAAATAAACTAAGTACCTACCGATCTTGTTTATTTTTCACGAAATAAGGAATTGAATTTTTAACACACAATTTTTACGGACCCAAATTCCATCACAACTTGAACCTGTTGGTTGACTGCCGCCATTTACATTCTTTGATGAATTTGAAATAAATAAATTAAGTGCTGTATTTAAAAAGTTTTAATTCTTCATTTATTACTTCTCATGTTTTCGATAGATGGCGTAACAATGACTTTGTATGAAAGTGCCCAAAGTGTAACCAAGAATGTTAGCGCATTTCAATGTATGGCGGGTTAATATCTGTATAGCATATATTCTGTAATCTGTGTTAGCATACCTTTTTCTGTTGCATAATTTCATATCGCTCCGAATTGTATTTCAAGACGAGGGGATGCGTCCATATCCTCTGAAGCGATTGGAAATCGGGGAACAGGAAACCGGAAGATTTTCCGGCGAGAGGCCTGGGAACACATACAAATAAAACAAATATTACATACAAATGTAAGAGATTTAAAAAAAAAAGAAAATAATTTAAGTGGTTTGATTTGTGTACAAAAATGTTGATACACAAAATATAATCGTATCGAGATAAGATTGAGTAGCAGGCACTTTAAAAAAAGGATTTTTAATAGTAAATTTTTTGATTTCCAATACTAAAATCTTGCCGACTGATCACTAGATTTGTATGGGAAGTCAAAAAACTTTTGTCACTTTTCACATATTTTGTTTTCAAAAATGGTTATATATAAGTTATCAAGATTTACATAGGGCGCACTGTAAGTTTCCGGAACTGGCCACTTACATAAACAATATTCAAAAATTTATTGCAACATTTGAAAATAGAACTCTTTGGCTGTAGAAAGCAGTTTGTTTCATCTGACTGTCTTTTGTTTTTACCTTGTGGCGCCATTTAAAAAATTGTGTGTCTGCATCAACATGGATTTAACTCGGGAAAATTTTCGTAGTATGATTTTCTACGATTTTAAGTGTAATTTGACAGCTCAACAGATCATCGCTCGGCTTGAAACAGCTTTTGGCAATGAAGCACCATGCAAGACAACTGTTTATAGCTGGTTTGCAGAATTCAAGCGTGGTCGTATCAATCTCAGTGACGAATCTCGCGATGGTCGGCCGTCCACCGCTGTGACCAACAAAAACATCAATGCTGTGCGCCGTATGATTGAAACAGACAGGCATGTGACCTACCATGAAATTCGCGCATCCTTAGAAATAGGCATGAGTCAAATACAATTAATCCTACACAAACATTTGGGTGTGAGAAAGCTGTGCTCGCGGTGGATCCCACACAACTTGACCGAGGCTCAAAAAACGGACCGCGTCACTTGGTGCAGTGCCATGCTTACCAGATTCAACGAAGGTGCGTCAAATTTGGTGTGGGGCATAGTAACAGGTGACGAAACATGGGTTTATTGCTACGATCCCAAAACAAAGCAGCAATCGAGCGTATGGGTCTTTCAAGATGAGCCGAAACCAACCAAAGTGGCGCGCGTGAAAAGTGCATCTAAGCGGATGATTGCTTCTTTTTTTAATAAAACTGGACACGTGGCTACTGTTGCTTTAGAGAATCGTCGTACAGTGAATAGTGACTGGTACACGACCATTTGCTTGCCGGAAGTTATTGACGAACTCCGTAAAAATAACCGTAAACGCCGTATCATCCTGCACCACGACAATGCTAGTTTCTCACACGGCCAGACAGACAAACGACTTTTTGAAGGCGAAAAATGTAGAACTCATGAGTCATCCTGCATACAGTCCCGACCTGGCACCTTGTGACTTTTTTCTGTTCCCAAAAATTAAGAACCAATTACGCGGTCAACGATTTTCATCACCAGAAGAGGCTGTCGAGGAGTATGAAAAACACGTTTCAGAGGTCACCACAGAGGAGTGGCACAAAAGTTTTCAAAACTGGTTTCATCGAATGAAAAAGTGCATAGACGCCAAGGGAGATTATTTTGAAAAACAATAAATTGATTTTGTACCTTTAATAGTATTTTTTCATATTCATTCCGGAAACTTATAGTGCGCCCCACGTATAATTTATATATATTATATTTTTTGATGTATCACATTTCTTACAGTGTGTTTAGTAACTGACATTCAACCACTTCTCTCATGTTTTCAATAGATGGCGTAACAATGACTTTGTATGAGAGGGCCCAGTAGTAACCAAGAAAGTTGACGCGTTTCAATGTATGTTTGAATATCTGTGTAGCGTGCTTTCTGTAATCTGGAGTGCTAGTTTTGAAAATTCAAAATCGGCGAGTCAAATTATTTTTTTTTTGACATCTAACAATTATCGTTCGATGTCGAATTATTTTTCTTCGATATTGAACGATTTTCTTCCACATCGTCTTCTTCATGGTGTGTCGAAGTCCTTCCAACGAAATAGACATTTTATTCGACATTATGAGTCATACATTTCAAAAATAGGGCTCCGGTACTGGTACTTACCGCCTCGAGTAGTTATCCAAGTAATACTGATAAAGTTTGATCTGCACCTCGGTCAACGTTATAAACAGGACATACTCGTGCTTCGGAGGCAAAAACGGCGCGAGCACACCGTAGTCTCTTCTCTGAAACAAATATTTAAATGTAAATAAAATAAGTCTTTAAAATGGTAAACATGCATCGCAAGAACAATATAAAGTTCCAATTTCAATTTAGTAGTAGCAGCTCTTTGAACTGGTAAACATATATTGCAATAAGCTAAGTTTAAAAATTTAAATTCATTAGTATAGCTATACATATGCAACTGTACTCTCTCTCTCTCCCTCTAGTATACTTACAGAATTTTGTATTTAAATTTGAACAATTTGCTTAAGTAGTTATTAACGACTTTGATTGCGGAGCCAGCACATATCCGACAAACTTTCTGACTAAACCTTTACAATTTTTTTACTAAAAATCTCTAATGTTCTGTTCTACTTCCTTAATTTTTATTTCGTAATCACCTTCTTCTGATAATAATAAGCATGACAAAAAATTATATAGATTCATCTAAATATATACTAGCTGACCAGGCGAACTTTGTACCGACCTTCTCGTCAATAAAGTTGCTTGGGAAAATAGTATAAACAATTTGTATGGGAAAATAATATTGCAAGGTAAAAGTACGAGTTGTTTTTACTACTTTTTACCAAACCGTCTCTTAGCTCCTTAAAATATTCCAAAACCAAAATAAATCAAACCGGTTCAGCTATTCTCGAGTTTTTAAGTTAACATTTTAAGTGGTAACCAAAAGGTAAAACGGGATCCTATTACACCGTGGAGATCGTGTACTGTCCGTTGGTGATGGGGTCCCGAACAGGTTCAGCTGCTCTAGTTATATATATAGACTAGCAGGCCATCCCGACTTCGTCTGGGTTATACAATGAAATATATTATAGCCTATGTTAATCTAAAATAATGTAGCTTTCTAATGGTGAAAGAAATTTCGAAATCGATCAAGTATTTTTTCAGTTATTTCATTACATACTACAATCTTTCCTATTTATAATAATAGTCTGGATTAGTGTAGATGTAGATAGTATAGAAGTGCAGAATATTAGTGTAAAAGTGTAGATGTAGATTAGTGTAGATGTAGATTAGTGTAGATGTAGATTAGTGTAGATGTAGATTAATGTAGACATAGATTATTGTAGATGTAGATTAGTGCAGAAGTGTAGATGATGTCACCTGCACAGCTCCGTCCAGCATCTTGTGCAGCACGTGCGAGCGGCGCTTCATGACGCGGATGTCGTGTTCAGTGGAGTCCGTGTACTGTCCGTTGGTGATGGGGTTGACGAACCGGTTCAGGTACTCGTTGTACTTGCCGAGCAGGTTCGGCTTCACGAAC
Source organism: Euzophera pinguis (assembly GCA_947363495.1). Classification (NCBI taxonomy): domain Eukaryota; kingdom Metazoa; phylum Arthropoda; class Insecta; order Lepidoptera; family Pyralidae; genus Euzophera; species Euzophera pinguis. The sequence goes on along the minus strand of OX376170.1, from coordinate 4,660,108 downwards.
TGTACCATGCAGTAGTCTGGGAAACAAGCGAACGCGACGCGCATTTCAGTAACTAATACGAATGTTTTGCGACGGCGAGACAAAACCCGTATTGCATTGCTCGCCATTTAGTAGTATTTTCTATCTCGAGCTCCTCAGTACTTTCGAAGGCACGTTATGGTCCCGATTGTTATCGATAGATGGCAATAGGTAGGCTGTGTCAGATGCTTTTAGGCAGTCTGAAAAAAACTGACAGTGTTGACACACGAGTCATGTTCCTATTGGTGTCTCTGTAAAAAGGGTTACGGAAGAAGCCAGAAAATTAACGAAAATCATATGTTGACTCCGTTTGTTTGGTTAACGACAGATTAGTTCTGTAAAAGTGTCACTGCAGCAGCTTATTAATGTGAAACAGCATTGTAATGGCCTTTTTAGATGATTTTTCAAATGTAGAATCACACCACATCACAATTTGGCATTCATTGAAGTATGTCACAACCAACACACTCCATGTCTTAGGTCGCCGCACTAAACTAATAAAAACCAAAATTGTTTTGAAATCTTTGCGTATCATATCTAGTTACAGTGGTAAAAAAATACGTTAAAGTACTGTAATTTAGTAATAAAATTGACAAAAATATAAGAACTAACCACACTAAAAATGGAACGGAACTATATGAAAATATAGATTTTTATCAAAACTTATATCGCAAGTAGCGGGCTAAAAGTAGTAAGGATTACTTTTTCTATTATTTTTACAGATATCTACGTCGCATTACACAACTTTTGCGGGGTCTTTCAAAACGAGATTCAATTTTTTTTTTAATTGGCCCACCCTAATATAGGCACGTTTCCTGTTCATATCAAAAAAAAAAAAAATCAGCACTAAGTATTATTTCTACTTATCATTTAAGCTATTACTTACTACATATTAATGTTAGCTAAATGTGTTTCGTCCTTTCCTGTCCTATTTGATATTTAATGTGAAATAACAAGACAAAACGCATTTTTGTTAAACATGGGCCTTAACGCACTTAGAATTAAAGTTACAGGAAAATAAACTTACATTCTTTAAGGTTGTTTTGCAATGGAGTGCCGGTCAGAACAATTCTTCTGAGCGTTTTCACACGGTTCATAGACTGAGACAGACTCGTCTTTTCATTCTTGAGCAAGTGGCCCTCGTCACACACTACCAAATCGGGACCTGCAAATATTAAAAATCAATAAATCCATACAATATATATATATATATATATATATTATAAATGCGTAAGTTCGTCTGTCTGTCTGTCACGCTTTCACGGCCAACCCGCTGTGAACGGATTTTGATGAAATTTGGTTTGAATGTAGTTGAAGACCCGGGGTCAAAACATAGGCTGCTTTTTGACGCAGGCGGAGCTGCGGGAAAAGGCTAGTATTGTATAGTTCCAAGCCTATGGATCGCGGAGGCCGGACCAAAGAGACCACTCTTAGACTGTTCAACAAAGCTTAAAACCATGTCTATACACTGTTTAACTTTAGACAATAGATAAATGTAGTTTCAAGTTAGTATTTTTTTAGACACATGTTGAACAGATGTCCAACTTTTTTGTAGTAACACGGTTTAAGACTAACCTGTATTCTTAAACATAACCTTATGAAATATTACTAAAACTCATTGGAGGAAGCCTTAAGGAAGTCCTTCCTTGAAAATGACATTCTTAATTGGTTGCTTGAGCAAACTCCAATGAGGAAATACACAGGTTATAATAACAATCCGAAGCACAACAATTGAAAAATACAAAAGGACAGAGTTAAAAAATTAAAAAATAAGTAGTTAACTTGGTAAAAAGTGGCAAAAACTTATTTTTAACCACTTTCGAGGACGCCTCAAGGTACCTCTCGACTAACCTTATATTTTGACAGTTCGATACTCACCTCCAATGAGGAATCTCCTTAAGTCAAGAAAGCTAGTGACAACTAACCATACCAATGAGTTGGAATAAAGTTGAGTCGAGTTTGAGGAAACGTTTGAGAGTATGGGGGTAAGTTTAGGTAAACATGTGTCAAATGCTACAAACTAGCGAACCTGGGTCGAACGGCATCGACACGCTAAGAAGAACCTATTTTCCTATTGTAAATTTGAAATATTTCGACAGAAACTTTAAGAAAATGCTACAAACGAATGTACCTGGGTCCACGAGGCTCTCTTGGAAGTGCCGCAGCATCTTCTTCTTGAACTTCTTAACGTTATCCGCGGACAGGTTGCGAAACATCTCGTATCCGAGCACGCACACACCACCGTGTTCGAACCATTGCTGCAGTTGGAACGCACGCTCTGAATTTTGCTTGAACCTGAACATTAAGATTAGGTTTGATTACTTGATCAGCAAATTTAAAAAAAAATATCACATATTTTCCCCCTGAGAAATCGATCTTCACGGCTTATGCCTCTGCCATAGGTAGACAAATGAAATTTTTTTAAAAGTAAATGTCAATGGTAAAGTCAAACTATCAAAACGGAAAAATGACAGTTGTTGTTTTTTGTCTCTGATGGAGCTCTATCAAAGGCTGTTCAGAAAAAGCATATTCTAATGTTAGAGTAGTAGAGTAAAAGTAGAGAACAGGGCAACAAAAATGGTTATTTCCTTTAAAAATATGAGTTGTGAGCAACAACTCATGAAGCTGAACTTAACAACGCTGGAATGAAGAAGAGAGAGAGGAAACTTGATTCAAAATTGTGGCATTGCGGAACTCCTTGCCAGCAACAGTGATAACTGCTTCTACACTAGTTAAAATATAGCTTGATTAGAATGGCAGCAGGACAGATATATTGATAATTATACAAAAAAAGTATGCGATTTGACAGTTGTTATTTGATTCAATCTATATTTTAACCAATGTAGTGTCAGTTTTAAAAATAGACAGGATTAACATTTAAAAATTAAAAACGCAAGAGCAGAGATTTTATCATCATTTCTAAGCTACTGGCATAAATCCATGCTAATATTAAAATGTCTGTCTATCTATCTGGCCATCTGTTACGCTTTCACCGCCAAACTGTTATGAATTTATTATGAATATAGTTGAAGACCCAGGCTTTTTGACGCAGGCGGAGCTGCGGGAAACAGCTAGTAGACAAGTATTTGGGGGGGGGGCATTCACTGAGTGGCGAGTCACCGCCTGCCACTAATAGTCTAGTAATCATGATTATGGCAGGTGCCCGAATTTCTATGACTATAAAACAGGATTAAACCAGCCAAACTTCATCACCAAAGCCCATTTATTCTTTTCACTCATTAGAAATAGTTCCTTCTCCTGCCGAGACCTGCTCATGGAATGTCAACTATTGATATAGCCGAGAACGGCATCACATGACATCAACTTCTCTAAAGAGACTTAACGCGTTGGATCAATATCCCCGCGCAAGCCTCTCGAAGACCCGGGGCAACCCGTGAATCCCAAGTGGAGATACTTAATAATTACCTGGACAACTCATACACGTCGACCTCGTAGTCAGTCTCGGCATGTTTCAGCCACATCTTGAACTCATTCACCCAATTGAGTACTGTAGATAGTGGGCACACAACTAATACACGGTTCACACCGGTCAGAGAGCCGTGTGTGAGCAATGTGTGTGTGAGTGACACCACCTGGAAAGAATAGTATGTTAATATATACATATCCATACTTCCATACTAATATTATAAATGCGAAAGTCTGTCTGTCTTTCTGTCTGTCTGTATGTTACGCTTTCACGGCCAAACCACTGAACGGATTTTGATGAAATTTGGTATGAATATAGTTGAAAACCCGCGGTCAAACATAGGCTACTTTTTGACGCAGGCGGAGCTGCGGGAAACAGCTAGTTTATTATAACAATAATAATATAACTCTTTATTGCACCAAGAAATTCAAATTACAAAATTACATATGAGATTTGCTAAATAATAATAAATAAAACTAGTAGTTCTTTGAACTAGAATTACTGTAATACTTTTCGGCTTTGATCTGAGTTATCAAGAAGTATCACAGAATTATTAATAGTAGTAACGTACAGAACGGACTCTCACACCCTCTCACCCGAAACAGATACCGCACCGAGCCGCGCAGATTTAGGGTAAAAATCGAGGGCGAAACAATGCAAGGATGTCGCTTTTATCGCACGACCGCTGCGACGACTATGACACAGATACGGTAAATAACCAACCCTGCGAGTAACACACACATTGACGCGCGTGCGTACGCGACCGAATCATAATAGTAGTAATAGGTATTGGGCTCGCCGCTGTTGTATTTAGTGTCCGGTGTGTGCAATAGTATAGTAGTAGCTAAGTAAGTTAAGTATATTTTGTATGTTTAAATAATAAACAAAGGCAGTCTTCACTCATTAAGGACCGTTCAAACTGACGCAAATCCCGCGCGACTTGCGGACGCCCTTAGAAATAAGAATCGGTAGAATTGCCGTAGCGTATGAAAAAGTTAGCAAGTCAGTTAGGCCTGCTAATGACACCTCTATATATTATTATTTCTGTGGGCGTCCTACCGTCGTAGTGTGAACAGTCCTTTATACGTAAATTAGGTAAATATTTAAAAAAACCTGTTTAACAGTTGATTTATCAATTGAACTAACCTGCAGTGTTTTCCCCAAACCCATGCAATGCGCAAGAATGCAGCCGGAGCCTTTGTCCTTCTTGATGCGTTTCACGCTCTCGAAGCACGCGTCCCACATGAACTTTATGCCGTTCGCCTGAAGAAACAAGGTAATATTAAAATCAATCATTTATGTATGAACCCACTGGAATATTCGTTTAAGTATAACTACAAAAAACAGATATGTATAAATAAAATTAAAAAAAATGCCAATAAACATTTTCCACATTAGGTTAACACACCATTTTGTAATCGTATTAGAATTTATTTATTTATATCCACTTTTACATTTTTTTTTCGTATACAAAACACGTGTCCAGCGTGCAATATTTTTTTTTTCTTTACACTAAAAAGCTGTGCACAAAATGATTGTTTTGTATTTAATCTTGAAATAAAAACTTGACTGTTGTAACCTCGCAAAAGAAAAAATACTTTAATGGTTTCTGACTTACCTGATGTGGCTTTAATTTCTTGACAAGTCCTCTGTCAACTTGAATCAGCGGCTCCTTTGTTTCGGGGTCGAAGTCTAAAACGACTTTCTCCAGCACCACTTCATCTGGTTTTCCAGATTCGTCAAACTCCAAATTGTTATACTGTTGTGAGAAAAGATTTGGAATTGTAAATAAATTAATATTTAAAGTTAAGGCGGGAAAGCGCGAATAGTAGTAATATTTAAGGTATATAAATACAAACTAGCCTAAAGTATGAAATTATTTTCATGATTGTTTTTTCTCGCCCGAATATGTATTACAAGTTATATATCCTCAGCTAAAGTATAGTGATTATAGATACAATTTTGTTTATGATTGTTTATGACGACACAATACAAATCTTCCTATTTCACCATCTATGAGACAACACACATTTTGTAAATTTAATGTAATAAATTTCGGGACCCCAGAGGCTTACTATCATCTCTTCGAGTGAGTAATACGGTGTGTAAGGCGACATCTTGCTTCCTCATTTCACTAGTAACTATTTCGATAACAATAAGAGATGATAGTAAGTCTCCTGTATCTATTTTAAAGATCAAACATTACTAAAAATGGATATGGCAAAAGCTAGGAAATTTGTTTTATATTTAAGAACGAAAATGAAGATGGATAAATAAATCTTTTCGGCCGCCTACGTAACTGAGTTTTGTAACCAGTTACAAACTAAAATATTTTCGGTCGCTATTGTAACTACCTTTTGTAACCGCTGCGAGGTTAAAGAAGATTTTTCTTTTCTCGTTAGCAGTTAGGTGTAGGTGGTTACTGGCTAGGTCGGTTAAAAATACCACTATCATATGTATGGTATGGTAGGAGTTAGGAGGGGCCATTTATAACAGGTGTTGTAATTAATTTTTATTAAAAAATCTTCAAAAATGTATATAACTTACCAATTTCTGCCTTTCAGCGATACGCGCAATCCTCTCCTTCTCCTGTCGGGCCGCCTTCTTAGTAGCCTCTTCCAACTGATTCTTGCCCATAACCTAAAACAGGCATTATTTTAGCATTTTCAGCGTCAAAATACAGAACTAAACAATCTCGTTCATCTGTACCTTTACTGTTTTAATTTTAATGCAAATATACCCGCTAATATTGCGCTATCACAACAAAACAACTCTTTATGAGTAAGTGTGTATATCTCGAATACAGTCGCGTGTCGAAGAAGACTGGCCATAGACAACAGGATATTCCATCGGATTAGGATTCTAATTTTTGTCTCACTCTCATACTAGAGTTACCTACATCCAGATACTTAATTGTAGGGCTTCCAATACTGGGATCCCAGAATTGCTCAATACCGGTATCAGTCGATTTTTTGACATGTTTTCAAAACCGATATTAAAATTTAATACCGAAATCGGTGATTTTAGAATTAAATCGTGTACCTAAACTAGGTATACCAGTTTTATTTAAAATATTTTAATATTAGTGTTTCGTTTGAAAGAAGAGCCTTTTAAAAAACAAATTTTTAGTTTTTTTGTCGTAATATCTAAAATCTTTATTGCGTCGTTAAAAGTAAATTTATACATAACTAGCTGTTTCCCGCAGCTCCACCTGCGGTATATAGCGTATGTTACTTAGGGTGAATGTAGCTTTCCAATAGTGAATTTTAGAAATCGGTACAGTAGTTTTTGAGTTTATTCATTACAAACATACACACAAAAATACAAATCTTTCTTGTGTATAATATTAGTGTAGATATCTTGTATGTATAAATTAACACGTACGTACAGTGGATGTTCCTGTAACGATTAACGGCTGATTTAATGCCAATTAATGGTAACATTAAAGACTGATTTGATGCCAATTAATAGTAAGATTATAGACTGGTTTGATGCCAATGAATAGTAAGATTATAGACTGGTTTGATGCCAATTAATAGTAAGATTATAGACTGGTTTCATGCCAATTAATAGTAAGATTAAAGACTGATTTGATGCCCGTCAGAACACGTTACCTGTAAAACTGTATGACGTTGAAAGTTGTTGATTAAATTGTAAAAATCATAAATATATACTTTGTATTAGGTAAAGCTGTGATGATTAAGTTTGTTAAATGAATAGAAGTTGATTTTTAATGACATGTTTCAATTTTAGCTTAATACTTCAATAAAAAAACTTTTTGAAAAAGATATACCAATTTCCACCTTAATACCGGAATACAAGTATTCAAATTTTTCCCGTTATTGATACCGGTATTTAAAAATATCCGGTATTTGGAAGCCCTACTTCATCGTCTATGATTTTAACATACCTTGCGAATATTCTTCCGTCCGTGTTTGTTCCGTCCCTCGTTCTCCGTGTCCGAGCCGGAGACATCGCTGTCTACCTGCTTGATGCGACGACGCTTCTTTTTGCTGCAAAGAAATAGAAACATTCGTAGTTATTGTTAGGTCACGTTTTAGGAGCTTATGATGTTTTGTCTGGAATAAATCCTCTCTTTTTTGTAAATCTACACTATTTGAAATATGGAATTCAGAAAACATCACAAAGAAATACAAATCACGTCCGCGTCTTTCGACTATAAGGTTGGCTGGAAGAGATAGCATTAACGTAGCCTTTGAACTATTTTTTTTATTGTTGAATGGATTTAGAGCTGTATTTTTCCTGTATTTAAATGGTGCAATAAAGTATTCATTAATTCATACGCCGTCGTGAGGTTCAGTTCGTGCTGCCAACTTCCAAATATTGGACCAATTACATGGCCAAGGTAAAGCATAATTACTAGGCAGATCTCACTTACAAATATAGAAGCTATATAGCCAAAACCAATCGCCTTTCTATCTCTTAAGACTTAGAACAGTGATTCCCAAAGTGGTCCAGGTGGACCCCCAGGGGTCCACGGGAGACTTGCTGGGGGTCTACGTAGGCGTGAACAAAAAATGGGGGTCCATAAGATGTTAATGGGGGTCCACGAAAATTTATCTGCTTTTGATAGTAAAGAGCAAAAATGTAAGCATAGTTTTTATGAGGGCCTACCTACATTGTTTTACGTACCTATCTAAGCAGATAATATTTTAATAAGGCAAGCGACTGTTACTTGTCCAAACTTGTGTATTCGATATTACGTACAATTTCGTGTACAGACTTGCAAAGCGCTATCCGCCCGACAATGCTTAATGCTTGTTCAGACATGAACTTGATCAACACTATAAATACTTGATGCCAAAGGCAACCAAACGCATTCATTTGTTTCCGGAATTTCGAAAACAAGGCGGAATTTGGAAAAAAGTTGTGAGAAAATTTATATCTGTGTTTGCTAGTGCCGGAGAAAAGTAAGTAACCTACCTTTTTTTGTTATAGTACTTAAGTATTTTGTTTACGTGTACTAGTCGGTTGATCACAACGGCCTGTATAGATAGGTAACTTAGTAACTTACAGATATTTTAATTGTCCTCTTTCGATTTGAAGACAAACACAGCACGTTTTATTCAATTGTTTTTTCACGAGAGAAGCACTGCCTCTCTAAAAAGGCCGAATAAGCAATATTGCAGAGCAATTAATTTTGTAATTTTTCTTGCAAATAACTACTAATTTTATAAAACAGTAATTTCATAATCATGTTAAATTGATTTTGAAGTAACTATTTTATCAAAACTATTCCTTTTCGGAAAGAGCGAGCGGTGCGCGGGCGACGGGAAAAGGGCGGAGCTTGAACTTCGATGCCTGTTTGTCACGTTTTAACAATGAAGCCGCAGACAAAAAATACGCAAATACACGGAGCGCGTGAACTCATTGATTTAATAAAATGTTAGTTATCGTTTTTATGGACAATTTTGGGATTTCGACGTTTATTTTTTCCTACACAAATATGATCAGTATTCGATACTGAGTACACTAATTTTTATTTATACTATTAAAAATTAGTGGTAAATTATGTACTTAAAAATTGATACCGTTTTGTGAAAACGTTTGTATTTGTCTCAGCGGTTTATTAGTTGGTCCCTTTACAAGCCGTAATTCTATTTCCGCGTGCTGACAAAGGCTGCGGTGTGATACCTATATTCAGAAAAAAACTTGGTTACTAAAACATTTTTTTTACAGGTAAGGTAACTGACACGAAACATGGCTACAGCAAAGAAAAAATGTCGACAATATAGTGTCGATTATTTGAAATATGGTTTTGTTCCATCAGAGGCAGACAAACAATTGCCCATGTGCCTATTATGCAACAAAGTTTTGAGCAATGACTCTATGAAACCATCAAAGCTCGAAGATCATCTAAAAAGGTGTCATACTGATAAAATAGGTAAAGATTTAAAATATTTTCAAACATTGAAAGAAAAATATGGAAAGAGACCCACCATGCACAGTATGTTCGCTTCAACATCTCAAAGTAACGATGATGGCTTGCGGGCATCTTACAATATCTCATTACTTATAGCAAAATCTGGAAAACCGCACACTATCGGAGAACAATTAATTTTACCCGCTGTTGAAGAGGTTTTAAAAACTGTTTTGCACAAATCTCCATTTGACGTACTAAAAAGAATTCCATTAAGTAACAATACTGTACAAAGACGCATTGATGAAATGAGCTCTGATATCGAAAGCTTTTTGTGCAATCATCTGCAAAAAACTCATTTTTCTATACAACTGGACGAGTCAACGTTACCCAGTAATGAAGCATTACTATTGGCATATGTCCGATTTATTGTTGAGGAAGAAATTCACGAAGAATTGCTATTTGCCAGAACTTTGGAGACTGACACTAAAGGCGAATCAATATTTAATGTCCTGAGTAATTTTTTTACGGAAAAATCGATCCCATTTACAAACATTATTTCAGTGGCAACAGACGGAGCTCCTGCAATGGTCGGGCGATATCGTGGGTTTATAAGTCATCTCAAAAGAATTATACCAGGACTTACAGCTATTCATTGCGTAATCCACCGACAACATCTTGTGGCAAAACATTTAAGTGACAGGTTGAACCAATCTCTTCATTTTGTAATAAAAGCTGTCAACAAAATCAGAAGCAATGCATTGAATACACGTTTATTTGCTCAATTGTGCGACGAAAATGATGAAGACTTCCAACGACTGCTCTTACATACTGAAGTACGCTGGTTGTCGAAAGGTGCATGCTTAACGAGATTTTACTCTGTTTTCGATTCCATATTAGAGTTCTTAGAAAGTAGAGATCCAGATTTAAAAGAAAACTTGATCAAATTCAAAGCAGACATTGCGTATTTGACAGATTTGTTTAAAAAATTTAATGATATTAACTTGCAGTTACAAGGGGACAGCCTGAATTTAATAAAAACAAAGGGGATAATTTCGGCTTTTCTTGGGAAATTGAAATTTATGAAGCAAAACATTAGTCGGCGCGAATTCTCTCAATTTCCAAACTTGTCGCAGGTAGAATGTATTGATGAGGATATCCATACCTACAGTCAACATTTAAGTGCCCTGCATGATGACTTCAAAACCAGGTTTGAAGATATACTGACGATGGATATACCACCATGGATAATAAATCCATTTGATGAAACGGAAGTGGCCAATGTTGTATTACAAGAGGAGCTGCTCGAGCTAAGCACTAATGAGGAGCTGAAGGTGAAATTTAGAAAAGGCTATCCAACATTTTGGCTGCAAGCAGAAATACCCGAAAAATATCCTGGACTGTGGGAAATCGCAAGGAAATTTTTAATAGCTTTTCCCACGTCATATCTTGTCGAAAGGAGTTTTAGTGCCGTTACAAACCTCTTAACAAAAAAAAGGAGCAAATTAAACATCACAGAGCGGGGGGATTTGCGGTTATTGCTCACAAAAATAAAGCCAAACATTGATCGTTTGCTGACACTCCATCAGATACATCCTTCCCATTAATTAAAATTATGACCTGAACCTATATTACCTTAATATTTTTTTCTTGTAATTCTATTCTTTTAATAAATAAAGTGATATAAAATGTACCATTTTTCGTTTTTATTTTACATATCGAAATATAGGGACAGAACTCAGAAGTGACACAATTTTTATTTTTTGGCGACTTTAAGAATGTGGTAGAAATGTAGCAGCAGGGGGTCCACCGAAACCAGTAAAATTTTGAAAGTGGTCCACGAGAAAAATAAGTTTGGGAACTACTGACTTAGAAGAACCAGCAGACGCGTCACTCTCAACCACCATCTTCCTCTTGTTCTTCGTCGGTCCGGAACTCTCCTAAGAACCTCCAAATCAACATTAGAATAGAATAGAATAGAATAAATCTTTATTGATTAGTCCATCACAACACTTGAAAGGTCTTACAAGTACATACATAAAATGCGTGACAGACGTCTCAATAGGTGGCGGCTCAGTGTTACGCTAGACATGCAAGCAGGACTAGGAGGAGTCACTGTACACATGATGGTAATTTTTAAACTGTAAGCACACAATTACCTATTAACTTACAATTTATTGAATTAATTAATTAATGATTCGCAACACGAACATCCCTGCCAAGCGCTGCGACAACGCGAACATTCTCATTTACGCGACAGTGTGGCCGGGGCATCACAGGTGGCCCTACCATCATCTCCAATAGCAGGGCAGAGACGAGCGAGCGAGCGAGATGTCGCTTTACACCTTGAATTGCGCCATCCCGCTCACTCACTAGCCCCCACCGCGCGTCTAGAGGTAAACCCAGCACTGCCACCTACAGTCGGTGGCCGGAGGCGAGTTTTCAATCTGTCTCTTTATAATTTGTGTCTGTGCTGTGGTGTCAACAATATGAATATGAAGACTTTCTTGATACTTTCAAACCCAGTCCAAAACTAAATCTGTCAATACTTAATAATATAAATCATAACTACCGATGAACACACACAGTGAACGTAAACAAGAGTGAAAGCAAAGAAGCACATTGCGAATCTAACCTCCATCGCCACGTCAGCATCTCGTTCATTTCATGTGACATGGCGACTCATGACCTATTTGTTGACTGCGTGGCAGTGTTATTGTAAGACGCCATGCGTTCTTTCCCATTTTCTACAAAAAGAAGTTACCATTACCTTACTTATTACTATGTACAGCAATTCAACAGTATGGTTCCAAATGGCAGAATTATCCACGCCTCTCGCCTACGACGTTTGTGCCTAACACTGGGCAGATCTAACTGGAAACTTGCAAATATAGGAGCTATATAGGAAAACCAATCCCCATTATACCTTTATTAACACCTACCCGCTATCGGAAGAACCAGCAGACGCGTCGCTCTCAACCACCACTTTCTTCCTCTTGTTCTTCTTCGCCGGTTCGGAACTCTCCTCCTCCGAGTCCTCGAAGTCACTCAGTTTGACGTCAGTGCCTTTACGACGCGAGGAACCGGCTTCCGAATCCGATGATATGGCGATCGGTTTGCGACGCTTTGATTTAACGCTGAACATAAAAAAGTTTCTTAAATATATTTTTAGATAACAAAGAATCATTCATATAGTAATTCTAGAGACTTTCTAACCATGTTATACATTGTACATCCATACTAATATTATAAATGCGAAAGTCTGTCTTTCTGTTACGCTTTCACGGCCAAACCGCTCAACGGATTTTGATAAAATTTGGTATGACTATAGTTAAAGACCCTGGGTCAAATATAGGCTACTTTTTCACGCAAGCGGAGCTGCGGGAAACAGCTAGTATTTGCTAAATTTAGTTTGTGCAACATTGGCAATGTATTATTAATTTAATAAAAAATTTGATTTATTATTTAATAAAAAAAATATTTTATATATTAATTTAATAAAAAAATTGTAAATATAAATTAACTTACTTTCCATCGGACTCCCCTTTAGTTGGAGTCTGTAAAAAAGAAAAAAATACATAAATTTTTCGCCAATTGCGATAATTCTCAAGGATAAATTTGATTTGTGATCAACAGCCCATCTCAACATGCCTTATCAAATAGTGATAGAATTTTGAAAGGATGTTTAAAAATTTATCATAACAGGGGCACCCATACTAATAATAATCCATTTCGCTATCATAGCTGTTGAACCAATTTAGATGAAATTTGGAATGGATATAGTTGAAGTCCCGAGGTTAAACATATTCAATTTGAATATGTGGGTGAAAGTCTGTATGAAATACACAAAGAAAAACATAAACGCGGGAAACAATAAAAATGTCCCTAAGCTAAGGTAATAATACTAACTAATTAACTGTAATAAAGAAAGTTCTTACGTCAGAATCAATTTTGGAACTGGACGAGTCGCTCTCTCCTAGCAGATCCTCCTTGGTCAAATCGCCGAGGCCTCCGTTGATTGGCGCCATAGTTACTGTTGGCAAGTCTGCAAACATATGAACAGTGTTACATGATTCATGTACGAGAACAAATGTCACCTACATAGCCGATAACCGATGGCCGAAAGGGGCAAAAAGGTTCTAGAATGGCGACCACGAACCGGCAAGCGCAGCGTTGGACATCCACCGACCAGATGGTCAGATGACCTGAAAAAGATCGCAGGCAAACGATGGACGCAGGCCGCTTTACAACCTGTCATTTTGTAAAAAAAGGCGTATCTCCAGCAGTGGACTAACTGTAGCTAAAATGATGATTCATGTGTTACTTTAAAGAGAAGGTTTGGTACTTCCAATCCCTTTTTACGCGACGGCGAAGCAAAGAACAGAGGGTTATGTGTTTGACCAGTATGTATGGTTTGGTTGTATGGCCCGGAGCTCTATTTTTGCAATGTGTTATACATTCAAATAACAATCAAGAAAAATCGGAGAATCGACTGGATATCGTTCGACTCGCCGATTATGACGAATGAAAATCATTCGACTCAATTCGGCTTTCCAATGGATAATTTTTGAAATCGGCTTAGTAGTTTTTGAGTTTATTCATTACAAACATACAAAAATACAAATCTTTCCTCTTTATAATATTAGTGTAGATGTAGAAAATCATTCAATATCGAACGAAAATTATTCGACAGCGAACAAAAATCATTCGACAAGTCGCTTTGCGTGAGTCACACTTTCAAAAATAGCACTCCAGGACAGGTTTCGATGGACGTCTAAAGGTGCTATCTTGTTATTTAGCTCCATACCGTCCCCTTCACTTTCTGCCCCTGAGGCCGCTTCGGCTTCCGAGCTGGACTCTGCCTGGAGCATGTTTTCAGAACTGATGAGCGGTGACTTCGGCATTTTCTTCTTACGCCTGAGACTCCTGGAGGACTTGGAAGTGGTCGACGTCGACCCTCGCCGGCGACGGATCTTGTTCAGGGTACGGAGGTTCGTTAGCCTGTTAACAATTCATGGGAAAATAATTTAGAGATGTGTCGACTAGTCGATAAAGCAGACTATCTGGCTACATTTGTAGTCGGCGACTACTCGGTAATTAATCGGCAGATAGCGCGGACTAATTGGCTTTTAATATATATAATAATACGAGGGTAGATCGAAATATTCGCGGCCTTACACATAAATACTTGAACTATTTTAATGTAACTGACCTCATTCGATTTGCTTACTCTCTGGTTGTCACATTGTAAAATTCTATCGCAATAGCATTATCCGTTTTTAAATTAGACTGAATTTTCTAAACCTAAGTGCAGCGTTTTTAAAGAATGGAGAAAATTGAGCAACGTGCGGTAATCAAATACCTGTTTAAAAAAAAACTAACTCCAAAAGAGATTCACGAAGATATGTCAACAACATTGGGGGAATCTATTCCGTCGTATACGACTGTGAAAAGGTGGGTTTCAGAATTTAAACGCGGACGAGAGAGTATTGAAGATGACCCTCGCTCCGGCCGGTTTACGACGTCTACGACTGAAGAAAACATCGGGAAAATCTGTGGATCTGATGGCAGATCGGAGATTGACCATCAGGGAGTTTGCAGACACTATTGGTATCTCGTATAAACGAACACAAAACATCATAGTCAATGAACTTGGATTTTCTAAGGTTTCTGCGCGGTGGGTACCCAGATTGCTTTCAGTTGAACAAAAACGAATACGGCTCACGATTTCTCGCGACTGTTTGGAAATGTTTGAGGCTGATCCACAAGATTTTTTGGCCAAATTTGTGAAAATGGATGAAACCTGGGTACACCACTACACCCCAGAGTCAAAACAGCAATCCAAGCAGTGGAAAAAACCTGATGAACCGACTCCAAAAAAAGTCAAAGCAATTTTGTCAGCTGGCAAGGTGATGGCGTCAGTTTTTGGGATGCTAAGTATGGTTGGCGTTGCGCGCGCTGTTGGTGGCGCACAGTCGTCCCAATCTGTCCTCAACACGTTAAAGTAGTAGAGGGCGAAGGCAGGTGCGGACGAGCGACAGCGTAGGCAGCTTAGGTTCAGGCGGCACAGCTCCAGGCGGCGTAGCTTATGGCGGCACAGCTTCGGGCGGTTCAGCTTCAGGCGGCTCGGCACAAGGCGGCTCAGCTTCAGGCGGCTTGGCTCGAGGCGGCGCAGCTTGAGGCGGCGTGGCTGCGGGCGGCGTAGCTTGATGCGGCGTGGCTTCGGGCTGCTTAGCTTCGCTCCGGCTGCCGAGGACGACGTCGATGAGTGGACTGTATGAGGGGGGGGGGGGGGCAGCAGGATGAGCGAGGGGCCTATCTTCTAATCCGCCGACAATCCGAGCAGAGGTCCGATCTCGACGACTCCGAGTAGCAGGGGTCCTATTCCTGAGATCCAGGGGTCCGATTCCGAGCACAGGGGTCCTAGCTTCCGATCCGACCGACGATATTCACTAACACTTCACTTGAGCACTGGAGCAGGGATCCGGGTCCGAAATTAAAGATCACTTGTATTCACTTCCTTTATTTCGTCTTCCTTAGTTTTTCTTCCATTCCAAGTGTTCCGAGAGCCGAATTGATTCCAGTACTGCCGACTCAAAATCGCGTCGAACCTTATTACCTCGCGAGTAAAAATCTGCATAGCCAGTTCTATTTCGTAACTGCGCCATCTATCGGCAGTCGTGGAATCTTGTGTTCGGCTCTCGTTACGGTAACGCTTTTTGATTCTCGGAATGTGTGTTTTACCATATTTACTTAAAAAAGACCTTGGTTCTCGTTATGGTAACGCTCTTCGAAAATCAAATAGTGCTACTTACAATTACAAAATTAATTCTTATAAAATACCTTAATGCTAAAAATAAGAAACCCTATGCTATATTTACACTTATTACCCTATTCTAATAATAATCCCTTCATTTATTTGACCTTAAAAATTACCTTATCTACCTTGATATACATAGCAACTTAACTATATACTATACTAATTAACTCTATACAAATCAAGGTGAGTAGTGTTTTCAGTCACGTCGCTAATAGTTCTCCCCCGCCGTGCATAGCGCTCCGTCTCGAGGTTGCGGCGTGGCTGCTGGCACCAGGATGACGACTCGCTGCGTTGACCGTCGTAGCGTTCCTCCCGGTGTCCGCACGTCCAGAATTCTGACCCTTCCGTCTGGGCCTGGATATACCTTTTGGACTTCTCCTCGCGGCCATGTGTTGCGGGGCAGCGAGGCGTCCATAATCAAGACGACGTCTCCGACTTGAGGATCCGTAGTTTGTCTGCCATCTATTTTCCTCGGCTTCAAAGTGGGCAGATACTCTTTTAGCCACCTCTGCCAGAAGTGGTCGGTCAGGCGTTGCGCGGTCCTCCAGTTTGCTCTGCCAATGAGGTTCCCATCTTCAAACTCGCCCGGCGACGTCGCTCCGCAGGATCTTCCGAGCAGGAAATGGTTTGGTGTCAGGCTTTCTTCATCGTTGGGGTCTATGCTTATGTGAGTGAGTGGACGGGAATTGACGACATGTTCCACTTCAACCAGTAGCGTGTGGAGTACTTCTTCTGGTGGTGATCGCGATTGTAGTACGACCATCAGTGCCGTCTTCACCGTACGGACCATTCTCTCCCAGGCGCCTCCCATACTCGGACTTCCAGCTGGTATAAATTTCCACCGGATTCCCTCTTGAGCTGCTGCTTCTTCCAGTTCTTTGTTGGCCCCGACGAAGTTTGTCCCATTGTCGCTGTAGATAACCTTCGGTGTTCCTCTTCTGGCCGCCATTCTTCGTAAGGCCATGATCATCGAGCTCGTACTAAGGGAACTTGATAGCTCGAGGTGAATAGCCCTTGTGGTTAGGCATGTGAAGAGAGCTCCCCAGCGTTTTTCAGTTCTTCTCCCAATGGTCACCTGCATCGGCCCAAAGTAGTCCACAGCTGAGCAGGTGAAGGGGTGCTGATGATGCTGCAGGCGTTCAACGGGGTGATCTCCCAACGGTGGCACTTGCGGTATGCTCTTATGCACTCTGCACCATTGACAGCGGTGTATGAGTGCCCTTGCTGTTGTCCGTAGGCCCAGGATCCAATATTTTTGCCTGACTTCATTTATCACCGTTTCTGTATTGCCATGATAAAATTTCTGGTGATAGTGTTCAATGATTAGGCGGCATATCCTGTTCTTGCCGTCTAACACCACTGGATTCTGCTCTTGGTTCTCAATCGTGATTTTCCTTGTTCGCGTTCTTAACTTCAAGATGCCTTGTTCGTCGACATACACGTCGATTTTCTTGAGTCGGCTTGAGTTTTCCATTGGCTTCCTATTACTCAATTTTTCTATTTCTCTCCGAAAACTTTCTTGCTGACTTTCCTTAATTAACTCTTCTCTGGCTTTATTGAAGTGTTCTTCTTCAATGATTTTGAAATTTCTCCCTGGTTTCATAGGAGGAAGCTTTACGAGTTGTTTCCTCTTTACTGCAGGTTTATTTTGTTTCCATGCCTTGTCTTTAGCTGCGTTGACGATTTCCTTGGACTTGTTCTTCTTAAGTAGATCGATGAACTGGAACACGCGCGCCGTACTTCTTAGGAGTCGCGTCCAGCTGGAGAAGCGTTCTGGATCTGGTATACGACGAGGAGTTGTGGAGACTGATGCTATTGTCTGAATATTCTTTTCCTCCCCCGTGTCGATGATCTTCCCTTCGAAGCGGTTGGCGGGCCACTGCTGCTCCTCTTCGTAAAGAAATGTAGGCCCCTTGAACCACCTCGCGTTCCTGTCAAATTCAGTTGGCGTCCCACGAGTTGCGTCGTCCGCTGGATTCTCTTTAGTAGGCACCCATCGCCAGTCTCGCGGGCTAGTTAACTCTTCAATCTCCGCAAGTCGATGAGCCACGAACGTCTTGAATTTTCGCGGATCTGCTTTCAGCCACTGAAGAACAGTGCTTGAGTCTGTCCAGAATATCTTCTTTGTGATTTCTAAGTCCGTTTCTTTCTCGATTGTAGCTGCCAGTCTGCTTCCTAGTAACGCAGCCTGGAGCTCCAGTCGCGGTATCGAGACTGGCTTCGTGGGAGTAACTTGCGCTTTCCCTGCGATCAACGTAACGCGGACACTTGGTTCTTCTGTTCTCCAAAAGACGACAGCAGCATAGGCCTCTTCACTCGCGTCGGTGAAAGTATGGAGTTGCCCTTTCCTCTGATACGGAGATAAACATCTGGGTATCCTCAATTTTTCGAGAACTGCAACCTCTTTGATGTACTTGAGCCACATTACTTCTTGCTCAGGTAAGATCGCGTCGTCCCAGTCGATCTTCGTTCGCCATATGTCCTGGATGAGTTTCTTCCCTTGGATTAAAACAGGTGCGGCGAAGCCCATCGGGTCGAACGTAGACATGACGGCGCTGGCTATTTGTCTCTTCGTTGGTATCTTTCCTCCAGTCAGAATTTCGCGAGGTGTGTTGCGAAATCCGACGTTGAATGCTAGTGCGTCTTCGCCAATTATCCATCGTAGTCCGAGTGTCTTCTCTTCTGAGGAGAGTTCTTTTATTCCCTCTTGCGGTTGATCTTGCAGGCTCTTCAACACTTCAGCTTCGTTACTACCCCATCCCCTTAAATGGAAACCCGCTTTTGCATGCACGTACTGCACCTCCTTTGATATTCTTTTGGCTTCCTCGATAGTTTGAAAGCTCTGGAGGTAATCATCCATGTAGTGATTTCTCTTGATAGCTTTCACTGCAGCTGGACACTCTTCTTTAAAGTCTTCCGCATTCTTATTCATCACGAAGATAGCTGTTGAGGGTGATGACGTCGCTCCGAAAATTACAGACTTCATTCTGTATTCTTCTGGTTTTCCAGCCCGTTGACTTCCTCGCCACAGGAATCGTAGGCAGTCCCTGTCTTCTTCACGTATCTGGATGCGCAGGAACATTTCTTTGATGTCAGCAACAACAGCGACGGGCCCCTCTCTGAATCTTACGAGAACTCCAAAGAGAGATTGAAGAAGATCGGGCCCCGGCAGCAAGACATCGTTGCGACTTTTCCCTTCGAATTTTGCAGCTGCATCCAGTACTATTCTTGGCTTCTTTTTGACAGGATGTTCCACCACAAAATGCGGCAGGTAGAACGTTCTGCCGGGCGTCGATGTAGATGGAGCCTTTTCCGCATATTCATTCTTCACCCAGTTGTTAATTTGCTCTTCGTAGGCTATCTTCAATTCTTGACTTCTGTCCAACTTCCTTTCGATGTTGTTTAATCGTCGATGTGCTTGACCGTAATTTTTCGGCAATGTTTCTTGCTCGCTCTTCCATAGAAGTCCTGTTTCAAATTTCCCATCTGGCAATCTTCGTGTCGTTTTTCTCCAAAACTTCCAATGCTCTCCTGTCAGAGTCGTTGCTAGGGCGGTTTGGTTTCACCCCAAGAGCCTCGATATCAAAGTATGCTCGTACCAAGGCTTCTGTCTTGTCCTCTGCTAGGCGGCTGTGGTTGACGAACTGGACAGGTGTGTTCGCTCCAGTGTCGCATCCATGAAGCACCCAACCCAAGCTAGTGAACGAAGCAACTGGTTCAGACTTCTTCCCTTTGACGATTCTTCTTGTTACGATGAGCTCCCAATTGTCTTGCCCAATTAGTAGTCTTGGCTCTTCTTTCTTGTAGACTAGCTGACTTCTTAAACTTTGGAGATGATCGCATCTTCTCAGGACTTCTTCATTTATTTCTTGCTTCGATAATTTCAAGCCATCGATTGTCCTTACTCTCATCGACTGCTTATACTTGCGATGAGCTCCCTTAATCCTTATTTCCACCTTTCGAGAATCCGTCTTCTTGAAGCCTCTTCCACCGACGGTTTCTATTGTTATAGACTCAGCTGTTCCTTCCGCACCAATCTTCTTGGCTATAGCAGAGTCTATGAGTGAAATGGTGGACCCTTCATCCAGCAAGGCCAGCACACGTGCTGTTCCCTTTGGCCCGTAGACGTCCACTGGAATCATCTTCAAGTATGCTCTTCCATCGCTTGTAGTGTGCACCGATGTGATGACTTCACCTGTGGGCTCTTCCTTATGTACCACGTTGCAGCTGGCTTCGTCCCTTTCTGGCTTTTTAATTGCTGGAGGTGTGTCTGAGTGGAGACTAACATGATGCCATCTCGAACATTTCTTGCATACCGGAGCCCTGCATCCTTGTCTTGAGTGCCGAAAACGAAGACACTTGAAGCATAGTCTGAATTTCTTCACTATTTCCCATTTCTTGTCCATATCTGCTTCTTTAAATCTTCTGCACTCGTAGATCCAATGCTCTGCTTGACATTCTGGACACTCTGTCTTCTTGCTTGGCTGCTGATTGTGTTCTTTCTCCTGAACTGTATGGACACTCTTCCTTATTGCGCTCTTCTTGGCATCCCACGATACTTCAGGAGGGGCGAAGTCACCACACATGTCAGCTTCTATGTCCAGAAAATCCCTTATTAATATGAGCTCCGGCTTCTCTTCATCTCGATGGCTGTAATGATACATAAACCATCTGTACTTGATGTTTGCTGGCATCTTGTCCACTAACGCCTTCATTGTTTCTGGCGAACTCAGGTACTGTTCCTTTCCAAGTGCACTGATTGTTGCCACAGAATTTCTGACGTGGCTAGCAAATGTGCACACATCATTCGGCGTCTCTTGCATCTTCGGCGTACTCTTTAATTTATCCAGCTCCGCTAAGGCTATGGCTCCTGGTCGTCCAAAGCGCGCTTCCAATCCCTTCATTACTTCTTGCGGTGTCTTGGCAGTGAATAGGAGACTCTTCACTGCTTCCCTTGCTCTCCCTTGAAGAGACCTTCTCAGGCGCGCCAAATTCTGCACGTCGGTGAAGGCGTTCATGGTGTCTTCGAAGGATCGCTTGAACGCTAACCACTCTTCACTTGCACCGTTGAAGTTTGGAAGCTCTATCATATGTTTTGATAGGCTGTGCTCCGATGACTTCTCTGACATCTTCTTGATGACTTGAGCCAGTTCTTCAATGTCACTCTTCTTTTCCTTAGGTGGAGTAACCTTCACAGTGTTTGCATGATCCAACCATTGCTGCACATGCATCTGTGTCTGCTCTTCATGCACGAAGTCTTCTTCTTCCTCAGAATCCAGTTGTAGCAGCTCCAGTTCAGCTTGAGCCACCTTAGATCTGGCTTCTGCTACTTCTAGTTCCCTGCGGGCGAGTTGCATCTTGGCTTCTAATGCAGCTCGTTTCGATGAACGCACCGACTGTGTTTCTATGTTCGGTCTTCTTGGGCGCGCTCCTGTGGGCCTCGCACTCGTTCCGGATTCCATCACATCAGGAACTGCAGGCTGTCCTTGGCGGCGCTTCTGGGATTCGGAGATGCGACTCAACAACTCGTCGTGTTGCTGAATCATAGCGCGCGTAGTTAGAGGCGTGAGCGGTTCGCCAATGGTACCGGAACGCGGCGCGATGTACCCACTATTGACGGGTGCGGGGGGTACTGGAGGCGCAACGGGCGCGGCGAGTTCTCCCTCCACAAACATGACCGACGCGGCACGATCCCCCATAGCGGTGCGGGAGGGAGACGACTCGGCGGCGCGGGATGGCGGCGGCGTTCTTCTTGTTATCGTCGATCGGGTCGAGATCCCTGTCCCGGTGGTTTCTGTGTCGGCTGGCGTGTTCATGCTCCAATCAGTCGAGGCGGACTTTCCAGCTGTGGCGGTTGCCGACCTGGTTGTAGGCATCCCTCTTCCTTGATCCGGCTCGAAGGACCAACTATGGTTGGCGTTGCGCGCGCTGTTGGTGGCGCACAGTCGTCCCAATCTGTCCTCAACACGTTAAAGTAGTAGAGGGCGAAGGCAGGTGCGGACGAGCGACAGCGTAGGCAGCTTAGGTTCAGGCGGCACAGCTCCAGGCGGCGTAGCTTATGGCGGCACAGCTTCGGGCGGTTCAGCTTCAGGCGGCTCGGCACAAGGCGGCTCAGCTTCAGGCGGCTTGGCTCGAGGCGGCGCAGCTTGAGGCGGCGTGGCTGCGGGCGGCGTAGCTTGATGCGGCGTGGCTTCGGGCTGCTTAGCTTCGCTCCGGCTGCCGAGGACGACGTCGATGAGTGGACTGTATGAGGGGGGGGGGGGGGGGCAGCAGGATGAGCGAGGGGCCTATCTTCTAATCCGCCGACAATCCGAGCAGAGGTCCGATCTCGACGACTCCGAGTAGCAGGGGTCCTATTCCTGAGATCCAGGGGTCCGATTCCGAGCACAGGGGTCCTAGCTTCCGATCCGACCGACGATATTCACTAACACTTCACTTGAGCACTGGAGCAGGGATCCGGGTCCGAAATTAAAGATCACTTGTATTCACTTCCTTTATTTCGTCTTCCTTAGTTTTTCTTCCATTCCAAGTGTTCCGAGAGCCGAATTGATTCCAGTACTGCCGACTCAAAATCGCGTCGAACCTTATTACCTCGCGAGTAAAAATCTGCATAGCCAGTTCTATTTCGTAACTGCGCCATCTATCGGCAGTCGTGGAATCTTGTGTTCGGCTCTCGTTACGGTAACGCTTTTTGATTCTCGGAATGTGTGTTTTACCATATTTACTTAAAAAAGACCTTGGTTCTCGTTATGGTAACGCTCTTCGAAAATCAAATAGTGCTACTTACAATTACAAAATTAATTCTTATAAAATACCTTAATGCTAAAAATAAGAAACCCTATGCTATATTTACACTTATTACCCTATTCTAATAATAATCCCTTCATTTATTTGACCTTAAAAATTACCTTATCTACCTTGATATACATAGCAACTTAACTATATACTATACTAATTAACTCTATACAAATCAAGGTGAGTAGTGTTTTCAGTCACGTCGCTAATACTAAGGGTGTCATCATGGTGGACTACCTTGCAAAAGGTCAAACTATAAACTCGGCTTATTACTGCACCCTTTTACGTCGTTTGCGTGAAACAATCAAAGAGAAAAGGCCAGGATTGATAATGCACGCTTTCACACGTCTGTTAATTCTATGGCTCAAATTCGTGATTGTGGCTTTGAATTACTGCCCCATCCCGCCTATTCCACTGATTTGGCACCTTCCGACTTTCATTTATTCCCAAACCTAAAAAAACACCTTGGAGGTCAAAGATTTTCATCAAATGAGGAGGTCGAAGCTGCGGTGGGTGACTTTTTTGAAGGCCTTGAAGAAACTTTTTTTATGACTGGCATACAGGCGTTGGAAACCAGATGAAGTGCATTGAGCTAAGTGGAGATTACGTGGAAAAATAAAATTACTTTTGTTTATATTTTATATTGTTTTCTTGCTGAGGCCGCGAACTTTTCAATCCATCCTCGTATATATATATTATTAGCATGATAGTTAATCAGTCTAACACATTTTGTATCGCTAAGTCGAAGAAACACATTTTGAAATAAAAAGCAAAACAATTGTTTCCTTTGGTAAAAGTTTCTAAAAATATTTTTGGGGAATGAATGAAACCTTATTCAGTAAACATAAGCATTATCTATAAATATTTTGTTCTAATTTAAATAAAATAACGGTATTTTTTTAATAACTAAGTAAAAGGTATTAGTTAGATTGATGTAAAGTAAAATATAGTTCTAAAATATTTATTTATTACAAAAACAAAACTTAGTCAATATAATAATTAAAAAAAGAAACTATAGAAATAAAACTTACCTAAACTAAATAAATCTAAACTAAAGAAAATACACCGTCGAGACATTCCCCTTGCAATTCCGGTTCATATTTTTTTTTTAAACACACTAACGTAGGTTTTGTATCACATAACATAATCAAATCAGCAAAAAAACATCATAATTTCTTATTATTTTTTATATAAATAACCATGATCGGCTAGTCGAGCAAAGTCATAATCGGCACTTCTCTAGAAATTATACATATACGGACTTATATAATGCATTGTTTTGAAAATCATAAAGCCTTTATATTCATTTTCGGACTAGATTACTATTTTTCATATTATTGAGGAGAGGAGGACTACCGATCGCGGCATGTTCGTAACAATTGCGCGTGTCAAGCGACGGCGAACGCGGCTTTTTCTGGATTGGTCGTCTTTAATGCCATTTCTTTCTTTGGCTATACCGTCCTTCGGAATAAAGAAGTTTGTCTGGGCTGTTACTGCTAGATAGCAATTTTTACCATTACCACCAATGTAGGTGTACCATCACCCATGTTTTTGTGAATAAAGATCTATATAGGCTGTGTCAATAATCTGCCAGTGGTGGCCAATAACGCACATTGTTTACATGTTCTCTAAGAGAATTTTTAAGTATTTTGAAATAATCCCTCGCTCGAGACCGTTCTTTAATCTATTACATGATATATTTTTTTTATATGGGCCAAGTAGCTCCACGCCCCACGCTTCTTTATGAAACTTACGTTTCAAGCATCATATGTCAAATAATGTTTACAGTGTCGCAGGACAGAATCGAAATGAAGATCCTTATTATCATAAGTCAACTTACCAAATTTCGGTCGCTGCCCATATAAAATAGCTAGCAATTAACAGTAAAATAGAAGTCATAAAAAGATATAAACAGATAAGCCTATTTAGCCTAATGTGGTTTAGCCATTTAAAGCTAACTCTGAGTCCCTTTTAAGGGTTTCGTAGTAAACACAAGGAACCCTTATGTCTATCCGTCTGTCCTAAGTTTTTCTCAGAAACTATTAGACATTGTAAGCTAAAATTTGGTACGCCTATGCATATTACTTACGCGAAGCGAACTGTAAAATTAAATTATGAAAAATATTTTTATTTTAGGTTACCTCCCCTACATGTAAAGGTGAGGTTGACATTTTTTTTTCTATTATTGATTTGTGTAGAGTATTATTTGATAGGTCTCTAAAAACTATAATAAGTACTCTTCAGTGTTTTTCGATTTAAAGTTTCGTTTTCGAGTGCGCAAAACTTTATTTATTTATTTACCAAATTCAGGTTCCTAGACTTCCACTAAATAGAATACCTAAACCATAACCTAATCAATTTTTATGATATGCACAAGTGATACAAAAATAAGGAATTTCGGTCAGAAAAGGTTTTTCCACCAGTCTTCATATAGGAAAATTTATTATATTTATCTGATGATTTTAGTTAGCAGTTAAGAGAATTCTCTGGCAATCTCACATCACATATGACTAAGGAGACCTTTCGCATAACTATTACAATACAACTCAGCTCAGATTGCTTTATAACCCCATATCATTCATGTAGCCAATGTTTCATTCCTTTCCATATTTTTTAACAGATCTAGCACCCATACTTGCACCATAAACCATAACATACCACATGCACAAACAGAGAAATACATACAATCTCCAATCATATACAATTTTTTGAGCCTTTTTTAAAATTCCTGAGAGCATACCGTCACCCTTGCACAATATTTACCCATTAATGTCTTTGTCAGTGTCCGGGGAGTCTGACTTTTGACTGCTACCACTGCTTGTGCTATTCGTCTTTGTACGCCCAATCTGTAATTATTTTGAAGTCCTTTATTCTCCACAACTCACAGAGTATGTTAGCCTAACTTATGATTCTGCCTAATAAAAGGAAAATCCTGACACATTAATTACCTTTTTATTAGTTACAAAATAAAACCAGTAAATTATTTCCAATGCATGTTTAATTACACTGAATAATAACATTCAAGTAGCAGATAACGAAATTGCTTAATACTAAGTGATAATAAGGAATATTGTATATATAACTCCTATAAAGAAATGCATTTATAATTACACATTAATAGTATGGCGCAAATTGTACTACAAACAGTGTAAAATTAAAGAATATTAATTGAACATGAAATTCATTTGGACCTGACCTTGCTTCTACTGGAATTAGATTGTTTGTCAGAGTCCACATCACCACAATCTTGAGTCTTACTAGATTCACTCTCAGACTTATCATCTTTACTCTTTCCAGAATTTGATTTTTTTTCAGAGTCAATATCAGCTTGATCTTGAATCCTAGTTAATTTACTCCCAGATTTGTCTTCAACATGGCTATTTTTGTCAGCACACTCAGACTGAGGTGATGAAATATTTTCCTTTTTTTTTAAAACTTCAATTGAGTCTGAATTGAGAGATTTATCTTTCTTCTCATCATCTCCATCTGAATCAGACAACATAACCAACTTTTTGCGATGGCTTTTAGTTTTCTGTCTGTCTTTCTTTTCTTCGTCTGAAGAAATCCCTTTAAGCAAGGAATCTTTAATCTCTTTTAAGACACTGCGTAACTGTTCATCCTCTGTTTCTGAGCTGGACGAATAAGTAAGTAACATTTTTTTAGCATGCATACTTTCCATTATATGTTTCCTTTTTGATCTGGGTGTTGTACTCTGACTACTTCTTCTCTTTTTATCAGATGGAGTTTTGGTGTTGTTGTCATCAGATGAATTTAACAAAGCTGTTTTAACCTCATCATTATTGTTTGCCATTTCTGACTGCTCTGCAGATTTTTTATTTTCATTATTAACATCATCATTTTTTTGTATTATTTTGTTGTTTGGAGATTCAGATCTTGAATTTGCAGGTGATTTTTCATTAATGTCTTGCATAGTACTATCTCCCACATCATTATTAGATTCTGAACTAGACAACAAAGCATTTTTTATTCTCTGAGAAACCTCTTCTATATTTTCAACAGGGCTGCTTTGAGAGTCTTTTTTATGGGTATCTACTTTCTTTGTTGATTTTTCATTTTTATCAGAATCAGACAGAAGTAATGCGTGTTTTACTCTATCGGAGTCATTTGATTTCTTTGGTACAACATCATCGGAGTCAGAATCATTTAATAAAGCATTTTTAACTTTACTTATACTACAATCACTAGATTTTCCCTTATTCAAAGTGTCAACAATCTGAACATTTTCAACGGATTTATTTAGTTTTTGACAAATAACTATACCACACTTGGTTATTTTGTTTAAATTATAACTATCTAGGAATGAATCTGTTAAATTTGGTAACCTAGTTACATTGATAACAAACTTTTTAGCTCTAAAAGCTTTAACTTCTTTTCTTTTCTCCTGCCAATATTCTTCTTCAAGTTTCTTAGTTCTAGCTAGTTGCATTGTCTTATCAATTTTCTTTTGCTTTTTGATCAATTCGTTTGAATGTTGTTTGTGCTTATTAATAGTTTTTTCAACTACTTTCTCTAATACACAAGGCTTAAGTAATTTACTTAAACTAACACATTTAATTACAGGTTTACTAGTATCAGAAGTAGTATCACAATAATTTTTTTCCTCAGAATTTTTAACTTCATCCTCTTTCTCTTGGTTCTCTTTGTCATTCCCGTCAGAATCCGATTGATCAGTCCTGGATTTTATATTTTTTTCATGACAAGTTTCATTGCCTTCACTATTCAAGTCATCTGATGCTAGAATCTTGTTGTTGCTAGGGTTTGTTTCAGTATTTAATCTTTGAGACCCATCAGAGCTGTTGTCTTCAACTATTCTGATTTTTTTTCTTTTCTTGGAATTCTCGTGCCTGTCTATCTGATTGGTTTTATTATCATCACTAATTGTATCATCTAATATTTCAATCTTTTCATTATTAATACTATTTTTGGACTTTGATTTGTTAGACTCAAGATCAGAACTGTTGTCATCTATTGTTAATCGATTTCTTTTCAACTTTCCATGAGATCCTAGTGACCTATGTTCTAACTTCTGATCTGATTTAGTATATTCCTCGTGGACCAATTCTTTTTCAGAGGTCCCTTTTTTCTCATCTTTAGCGACAGATTCACCAAATGTAACATACTTTTCTTTTGTGCCATCAGATTCTTGAATAGAATCATTATTATCTGACGAGATGCTTACTTTTTTCTTACTTCTTTTTGCTTTGTTTACAACTTTTGGTGATTCAGTTACTTCAATTTTTTTTAAACTTTTAAAATTGATATCCTTCTCACTAACAGCAGCAGCTTCTGCCTTGCTATCCACTTCTGCTTTTTCTGGACTACTTTTATAGTCATTTTTAGAATGTTTGTTTTTTTCTTGAGTTAATATAACACTTTTATCAGCACTCTGAGCACCTGTGTCCGCATCTTTTTTTTCAATTTCTTTGTCAGACTTCTCTTCATGCTCGCTTCTCAAGAGAGTCTCATCAGAATTTTTATGAAGTTTTTTGTTTTTCATTCGTAACCTATACAACTTGCAATCATAATAGACTGGATATTTATCATGTAAGGCAGACGGCATGCTTCTAGCCAGAACTTTCACAGACATGTAATGCTTCAAAGGAACTTTTTTAGCTATCCTTAATCTTTTTGATTGATACTCAATATATTCGTAATTCTTACTATCTCTTTGTGACACTTTAGATGACAGATGTTTCCCGCCACTTGATTGTGCTTGCGCTATTGACATCAGTACTTGTTGTACACCAGTTTCAACATTCTGCAGTGATTTCTTGGAAAGTTCGCAAATCAAAAGAACTTTTTGGGCGGCTTTTTGTACTGCATGGGAATTTCTAAGCTTTTCTTTGCGTATTCTTTTATTCTTCAAGGTTTCAGACCGAACGCGTAAATTGGACCCAAGTTTACACAGATATTCCATAGCATCGTTGAGCACATCGTAAACTGGTACTTCGCTCTCGGCCGCCATTTCCCGTTTTTCACGATATTTAGCTGGATGGTTTGGCAAACTATAAACTTCGCATGAGTAAAGCAAAAAGCACGAACAAATATACACGTTTCATCAACATTTACTTTGGAATTACGACACAAATTATGTTAAAATGCGAACGCCGACACGAAATGAAAAACGGAAAGAAACAGAAATAAAAAAACCATAGACTAAAAAAACATTCCGTTTCTGGCAAAAAGTATTTTTCGCAATAGCAATATTTCGCAAAACTTAATTGCGCTTAGTAAATCTCTTGCGTTTTTACAAAAATAATAAACAATATAATTTTAGTTAAAAGTCATGTATTATTTAATCAGTAATCGTATTGATTTAGTTTAATAAATTACATAGTCATTTTGAATACGATTCGTGTTCTTGAAACGGAACAAAGTAAAACACGATCATTCAAACTTGGTCGGATTATAATCTACATGTAGGTACAAATCTATAGTACAAAATAGCGGCAAATAGGCATACACGAACTATATACATATGTCTATGTATACATAATTAAACAGAAAGTGTTAATATAATAAAATATGAATCATCAATACATCAATAGATAACGTTAATTTCCTAATAAAAACACTGTCGTCAACAGAAATAAAAAAAACATTAGAGGTGCTACCAATTTTTTGTACTTACCTTTCATGTAAATGGCTGAACTAGTGTTTTATGATATTATATTGATACAAGTAGGCTTAGCTGCAGTTCAAATTCATTATCACACTCTGTATCATGAATAAAATGTTAAATCATACACATTATTCTACTCCAATAACGAAAATTCGGCGAAATAAGCAAGGTAGGTAAACTCCAAAACAGTCATGAAAAAGAACCATAGACTAAAGAAGAATAGTGAAGTGGGAGCATGCATTGTGGCCGTATGGAAAATCAGATTTAATTCACGTGGACATGAAGTCCATTTGTTTTCTTGAAATAAATTGTGCACAATAAGTCTGTGTTGTACAAACAACATACAGTAGAAATAACATCAAGTAGACGTAGAAAAGGTATATTAATGCATATATGCAAGTCACAGAAACAGGTGCCCTTACTATCATCTCTAATAGCAGGGCAGAAATGAATAATTAAACGAATATCGCGCAATGTTGTACTCTTCGAAGCCTGTTTCGCTTATGTGAGACTATTTTATTGTTTAATTACGACTACGACGAAGCTAAAAGAAAGTTTGTATCAGGATTTTCATTTTGATCCGTATGGATACATGGCACGCGCGTGTCGATCGTTGCATGAATGGATGCTTACTGCATGAGCATGACCCGCATCAGCCTTGCCTGCATGCTCTAATATCTTTGTTAACTAGTGCTTTACTAAATAAGCTATTTTTGATAGACTTTGGAAATTGTGATAATGATGTTTAAAATTATTTCACGCTAAGTTCTTGTCCAACACTACGGTAGGTCTTTTTTTGGTGAGGTTGTTTTTGAACTGACAAGCGCTTGACATTTGACAATGACAGTTCACAGTACTACCTTTTTGTTTTCGGCTTGGGCTGTCGGTTAGTGTTGCGGAACCGTCGATAGTTTCTCTATCAATATTTTACCTCGAAGAACAGTTTGAAAACTATTGGATATCAAATAGTATCACCTTTTATGCCGCCGGTGCCCAGCTACACTAACACTAGAAAATAAAAACCCTGCATTGGCGTCGCTAATGTTCCCTATACATGGCAACATGTTGGAACTGTTATTTTTCTAAGTTGTTACTTGTTTATTTGGTATGAATGTTATCTGGCGTTATCCGTGACTAAAAACGTTATTACTTCTATGTTTTAATTTTTAAAAAAAACAAGATATTAAATTTAGTAGTGTTGCGGAACTATCGATAGTTTTCCTGGAAAACTATTCAGGATATCGATAGGAGTATCGATAGTATCGCCATTTGTGATAGTATCGATACTATCGATAGTTTTAGGTCCAATAGTATTGCAAAAACTATAAAAATTGCCCCAATACTATCGATAGTTTTGCACGATTGCCAGTAATTTTTCGATACTATTGTAAGTCAACCAAAGCTAAGTATGAAGCTTCCGATATCATGGTCATAAATAGTATTATTTTCAATTTGGAAAGTTTCGCGAGCATTTAGAAGTCTTCTCAAGTATTTTGGAAATCTGTTCGCACATTTTAGGAACCTTTCCATGTTATTTGGAAACTTTCCTGGGTAAATTTGAGAACCTTCCCTAGCGATGTGTAACTCGTAGTTTTTTTTCGAGGCACGTCCTCGAAAAAAAAACTTCATTTGTAGGTGAAGCGAAGCGCGCAAACGGGGCAAAGCGGCAACGTCGCGTTGTTTAAACTTTAGTTCGGCGGCGTCGCAACTCGCAACGTTGCCGCTTCGTACTGAATGAGTGAGGGAGTAGGTGCCATGGAGGGAGGCAAATTTTGCCCGCCCGTTTGAAATTTGCACAGGAAATTTGAATGCTAATTCTATGTTAATAACGTTCATAATATTTTATGTGGAATGAATTACGTACCTGTTGATTTTTTTTGTTAAGAACGGATTTTAATTAAATTTGGTATGAATATAGTTGAAGACCCGGTACTTATATATTTGTAACTAGCTGTTTCCCGCAGTTCCGCCTGCGTCAAAAAGTAGCCTATGTTTGACCCCGGGTCTTCAACTATATTCATGCCAAATTTCATCAAAATCCGATCAGCGGTTCGGCCGTGAAAGCGTAACAGACAGACAGACAGAAAGACAGACAGACAGACTTTCGCATTTGTAATATTAGTATGGATAAGTATGGATATTAGGCGTGATAAAGTAGAAAAAGTACACTTTATTAAGAGTAAGCCCATATTTCTTGGCAACAACAATAAATCTTGTCAAATTTTCGTCATGATGTTCTTTTGTTTTACCACAAACGGTGACGTCATCCAAATACGCAAATGTCCCGTGAAGTTTTTGAAATTCAATTAAAAATTGTAACGTACGTTGAAAAGCGGCTACTCCATTTGTAACACCAAAAGGATTTCGAGTAAATTGATACAACTCGCCACAAACTTCAAACGCTTGATGGTAGATAAATCTATTTGGCTGAAGAAATTGTATTTTGCGACATTGGCTACAATAGTTTCAATACTTGGTAATGGGTGAGCATCAAGTTCTGTGTATCTATTAATAGTGCGTGAATAGTCAATTACCATGCGGCGACGGTGATGATCACCTCCGACAATCAAGACTTGGGCTCTTCAAGAAGATACTGATGGTTCAATTACTACATCTTTTAAGAGATTTTGAATTACTTGCTTAATGAATATTTCTTCTTCGTGACTGTAGCGTCTGGACTTAACTGGAACAGGTTTTATGTCAGGAGATAAATTAGTGAAAACTGACACAGCTGGGACTAATGCTTGCATAACATTGCATATCTTGAGGCTTTCTCTTTTTCCACCAAAATGTATTTATAATGAAGAATGATCCTTGAGTATGTCATGTCCAATAATGACATCTGCACATAAGTTACTCACGATAAGCATAGGTTTGTTATTGTAAATATTATTATTAAGCTGAATTGTAGGAAATAAGACTCCGTTTATGTAAGACGAATGACTAAGAGACGCTAGTGTTATATTTGATTGCATGGTTGAACTGTAAGATTCAAAGTTTGTACTACGAGTATATTGCGATCAATGAAGCTTACAGAGCTTTCAGTATCAATAAGCGCATCAGCTTGTTTGTTATTTATTAATAAGGAAACCGTAGCCTTTTGTAGACTAGACGAAGAAGCAGCTAATATTCCAGTTAAATTCTCTTCCGTTTCCGTTTTTGTTTTAATTGAATTAGCAGTAAGTTTACTTCGACAAAACATTAGCAAAATGTCCTTTCTTCCAACATAATTGACAATTTGAATTGGAACATCACAATTAATTCGCTGGTGTTAATTTCCTCCACAGAAGTAGCATCTTCGTTGTGTGTGGTTTTTATTGTTATTAAATACGTTCCTGTTAGATATAGAGTTATTTATTTATTTATATAACACTTCTTTGCACACAGGGAAATAAAAATTAAATATGTTACATAAAATGTGAACACAGTATGTATATAAAAGGCGGCCTTATCGCTCAAGCAATCTCTTCCAGGCAACCTTAGGGTACATTTGAAATATAAAGAAAGGAGAGATACGGATATGGTGCATAAAGAACAGAACAACGCTAGGCAGAATAACAGAAGTACACGATACATAAACTACTTAAAATAAATACTAATATACGTAAATAAATAATAAATAATTATGTATATATATTTATATATAATAAATAAACTATAAAAATACACGAGAAGTGGAGACTGAAACAAGGTGTATTGAAATACAGTGAGGAAAGAAAGTGGGACTTTACTTGAGACTTAAAACTGTTAACCGTATTATCACTTGTATCTACAGCAATAAGAGTTGATGGTTGAGAATAATCTTTAGTATTATTTATTGCAGTCTCGAGTGATGTTGCTACATTGAGTGCTTCATCTAAAGTACTCGTAAGTATCAAATGCTCTAGAAGTCGTTCTCGTATTTGTTGAGAATGCATCTCTAATGTGTTCATTTTTATCTTCTTCAGCTGACTCATTTATTTCAAAATACTCTCGCTGGTTTGCTGTTTTCTTAAAGTAAGAGCATGATGTGGGTTAATTTCCATTTGCGGCTTGATGTAAATTGAGTCCAGTGTATGCTTTACTGTAAATCTGGCATTCCTTTATGTATGGAAAAACTGTCGAACGATGATTTGCTAGTAGTTTTAATCGAATGGTATCGTTATTACATAAAAAATTAACAAAAGTATACCACCAATGAGTCTAGCGTAGATCAGCTCCAGTTAAATTAGGTTCTATATCAAACCGTTCAGGACATAGATAGCGTGAAAACTTTGTTGTAGAACTCAGAGTAGGGGTAGCCATTTTTGTTAGATATTTTCTTGATAATTTATATATGAATTATTTAGGAACACATTTGTTTTTATTTATTTTATTTTTAACTAGAATAAATTGTAATGCAAATGCTTAACCAAACTAATTGGTTTTATTCTAGTTAAAACACGGCTAAGAGAATGTTGAGATATATGATACAAAGACATTATTTTTCAAAAAACCAAAAACAACATATCAGTATTACGCAGAAACCGCTATCGAAACTATCGATTCTAATAAAACGTGGTAATACTATAGATCATGGACTTAATATATTATGCAGGAGTGAGCTCTGTGACCTTAAACCCGAGCAGAAAAAGATAGAAATAGTGGAGGAATCTATCTCTTTTTATTAGGGTAACCATGATAATGTTTTAATTAGGACGATGCAACAAATTATTTTAAACTTCGTAAATACTGCACATAAGTAGCTAGCTAGATAGCATAGCGGGACGTGATTGTTGGTGACGATTACGCAAATTAAGCAACAGCAGGTGCGACCTAACTTGGAGTGGACAACACTTGGCGTATTCCGTTCAGCCATTAGTCCTGCTTATCTAGCGTAGCCAAGGCCACTAATAAAGTTTCCCTGTCTTCCCCTAGGGATCCAATAGGGGAGACATGTCTACGAAACGTTTTTTACGACTAGACTCCAACTTCCTTAAAGTCTGCACAGAACTACTTGGGAGGAGGTTAGCACCTCCTCACTTGGAACATTTTATTGCGTCTGAAAAAAAATCTGGATAAAGTATGTACCACCTTTCCCCTTTTTTCCAGAGGAGCGTGGTCACCCTATTTTGCACAAGTACCAACGTGTTTTATTAAAGCTTGTATTTGCTAGAAAGAGGCAGGTTCCCCCACTATTTCTATCGCCTTGCCTCTATGCAAATTTGCAGATGTACTCAGTCCTGTTTAATATACTAAATCCATGCTATAGATACTATTGGTTTACTTTAAAATACTGCAACTATCGATAGGCTATCTTTGCAAGTTTGCAACACTAATTTGATTGTGTAATAAAACAAAAAGTATTTTTTTTCTTTTTGTTTGTACTAAAATAAAAATAAATACATCATGGTCCGACAAATTCTCAGGGCAACCGTGATCAGAAATTTCACAAGGTATTACAGCGAGGGAATTGGTCAGAACCAGAGTTCATCAGGATCTTCCTCATCTTCTAAACCAAATGTCGACGTCCCAGGACTTAGCAGTGCTGTTGTTCATCCTGCTTCTCAGCCAGTTGGGCCTAACGTAGACCCTCAAAAATCAGGTGCTTACAAAGTCCCTGAGTATTTCTGTTACGATAATATGAGTTTTTTTGAAGCGGAAGTAGAAATGGCCAAGTACAGACTTCCACAACCCTCGGCAATTAAACAGAACTAAAACAATATTGTGTATTTAGATTTAGATAATATTTTTATTTAGTAAATCTTCATTAAATTATTGCTATGTTCTAATATGTGTTTATTTTAGTAAATCGGAAGAGGATCCTGGTTTCCTCAGCAAGAGAGCGCCAGTATTCTATTTCGAGTGCTCCAATTAGATATAACACTATCTAATTTGTTGAATAAAACAAAATTTTCAAGTTTATTAGCACAGTTTAATTATTGCCTTCCTAATCTAAAAAATAACTTATTTAGTTGGACGAATAGAAATAACTGGAAAAATATATATCCCCCAATTATTGTTAGAATCATAACATCAATTGTCTAAGTTTCTCTAAGCTTTGGCAATTAAACTACAACGGTCACAATAGAAGTTGAGGAAATAGCCCAGTAAGAAGCCCACTCTGTGTCTGGAAAAGGGTGATCAGTCCCAAATTGCTTTGTGAATAGAACCGAACATGTACACCTTTGCAAAGCAGACAGAATGTTTTCGGAGTCATGTAATGCTATACTTCTATGAATCAACTACAAAACTATATTTGTGATAATGAGACTAGATGGGATACTTTAAATAGAGTGCTTTAAATGCTCTTGAGAAACTTCTTTCAATTGTG
The DNA here is from genome assembly GCA_947363495.1 of Euzophera pinguis. NCBI lineage: Eukaryota > Metazoa > Arthropoda > Insecta > Lepidoptera > Pyralidae > Euzophera > Euzophera pinguis. The sequence goes on along the minus strand of OX376170.1, from coordinate 4,624,232 downwards.
TATTTTATATCATATTCATCTGGAATTCTGTCAAAAAAATTAAAATTTCCTGTGTTGAAATTGTGTCCAGATAGCACAAGGACTATATTATATCTTGAGCGTCATGCCATATCTAAGTCTTGAACGGTCCTTACCATGTGTGTCTGACCCGCATAACCCTTTTTACACAGGGAAACCAGACCTATGGAATATTATTTCATCACAAAATTATCTTCAACATTTTGTTTAAATTCATTTTGTGTTTTCTGTTTGACTTTTTTACTTCAGAACTACTGGTTCTCAGTAGTAAACTTTTAAATATGTAACTTGTGAATAAAAAAGGTGTTGTATAGGATATGATGAGTGCAGTGACAAAAAGTTAATTTTTGATAAAGGTTAAAAAGCTCTTGTATTTCCTCATAATTTTAAAACATTAATGTATTTTAAATAGGAATGTAAAAATGTGGTCTTTTTGAAGCTTCAGTAATCTTTGCTATGCCACTTAAGGCTTCCATAAGATCAATTCCACTTATAAATATGACAATGAGGAACAAGAAGTTTATCTACTATTAAAGTGCTCTGTTCTATTTGTATTATTTATGTGGTTTAATCATTACATCAGCCCTACACTTATTTTCTTCATTTTTAATATTTAGCTTCATAATTGTCTATTCGTCAGAAAGTTTCATGTATTACTTTCATGTGTAAACATTTTAAATCCATACTAATAGTGAGGATTAGCCTCATTAATATGTGAGAAAATATTATGAAGTATAATTTCGCGTACACTCTATTCCAACAGCGGCAAATTTAAATCTGATATTTGACGTTAGTCCTACACATAGACCCTTGGGTCGCAATGAGTATATATCGTATAAGAAGCTTGGGTCTGTAATGGTATAATTAATTAGTACTACTAGCAGGACCGTGGGCCTTAGGAGGATATTATAAATGTGAAAGTGTGTTTGTTTGTCCTTTTTTCACGTTAAAACGGAGCAACGGATTGATGTGATTTTTTGTGTGGAGATAGATGTAGGAGACCTGAAGAGTGTACTAGGCTACTTTTTTCCGTGACAAACGGAGTTCCACGCGGGCACAGCTAGTTTTAAAGTATATAATTATTGTATGTCCTATCAAAATTGTTTTCCAGTTTCCCTATTAAATGTAAAATCATTTATTTGTATCCAACTGGATTGACAAACTAATTTTAACTAGTTCCTGACGCTTAAGGGAGACCTTTAGATTTAACTAACTTTACCTACCTCAAGAGCATTTTAATATACTATGACATTGAGCTGTGGATTAAGTGAATGTTATGAAAAATGTGTTAATGAAAAAGGCTTTGCAAGACATGAATTGTTAATAACAATAAGCATTTTTAATAAACTTTATTGACATATGATTCCATACATACTATATCTCTACAACTAATAACATAAACAGGCCACAATATAACAAGAAAACAGTACAGTACTTGACTTTACACTTTGTAAAATGCTAACACAAATGCACTAAACGGCTATTGAAGCAGCACCACTGATAATAACAGCGGCCTCATCATCGGTTAAAGTGGTGGCCTGCCTCAAGCCCTCGTCACACTCAACCGCAGCCATATGTTACTTCTTTTTGGTAAGTTTCTCTGAGAGGTCATCAAAGGTAGGATCTTGTAAGTTGATCATCAAGCTATTGCCAGGCAGGAATACCCTGTTTTGAGACTGAGCAATCATTCTGGAAATACTTTGGGCAGCGCGAATCTTGCGCAGTTTCAGATAGCCAGGGTTCATGCCCATTGCTTTTCCCAACATTTCAGCAGCTTCAGCCTCTCCCTCAGCTTGTACGATCTTTTGTTGACGCTCTTGCTTGGCTCTTTCCACAACAAAAGCCGCACGCTGAGCTTCTTGTTGGGCTACTTGCTTCGCTTCTACCGCAGCCGTGTACTCTTTGCCAAAGCTTAATTCAGTCAAGGACACATCGTCCAAAATAATATTAAAATCTGCAGCTCGTTCCACCAATTCTCTCCTGATCAACAGGGAAACCTGTTGACGCTGTGTTATGAGCTGAGATGCATTGAATTTAGCAACTACTGACTTAAGAACTTCATTACAAATTGATGGCAATACTTTCTCATCATAATCAGTGCCAAGTTGCCTGTACATAATAGCTAAATTATTTGAATCAGGTCGAGACAGCACACGCAGAGAAATGTTAACCATTTGTAAATCTTTTGAACCCGTAGGCGAAGAGATCTTGCGAGGGCGCGATCTGATATCGTAGATGATTGGGTACTGGAACCAAGGAATTCGGAAATGCAAGCCTTCCGTCATGACGTGCTGTTGTACTCCTCCTATTCTGTTGAACATGATAGCGCGGTGACCTCCCTCCACGGTAAACAAGGATTGTGAGATACCGTAGGCTGCTGCTCCGACGACAGCTACCAATTTCATTCCGATGCCTAGTCCCGGTGGTCCACCCTTCGCGAATTTACCCGCCATATCGTTCAGCTTACTTTGTGCCATTATTGTTATAGGATAAACTTTACACTGCAAGTAATTTTAGTGGAACTTTTCTACAAATCTAAATTCTAACCTCTTGGTTTATCGGCAAGTAAAAAGATGAAATTGTGCAATTACCATTGATAAATAGAGCAAAAACCAGAGAGAAAAGAGGCACATTAGTGTTGCCAGGCCAGAGCTCTTACTATCATCTCTTAAATCCATGCAAATGCTAGAGAGTAAGCGAGTTGGCGCAATACGGGATGTAGGGTGACATCTCGCTTATTAACTCGCAGTTGGATCAAATTAAGAGTTGGTAGTAAGCTACCAGACAGTCAAAAATCATACAAATAGCTTTTTGCATGCTCTTTGTTTTAGTAGGTATTAAACACGTAGTATTGGTGGTTGATTGGTACTATTTGTATGGTATAAGGAGATGATAGTAAGCCCCTATGCTGGGCAAAAAATGTTGGTTGTGCTGCCAACCAAAATGTCATGATCATGACGACTAAAGCAAAATCCAGAGACAACAATGAAGTTGTCATTTTTGCATTTGACATGTTTGTTGGCCAAAATGTCTGTTTTCGTGAAAATTGAACAATAACATAAATACAATTTGTTTTGAAAACTCTGTACCTATTTTATTTAGGTTCTGTATTTAAAATAAATATATCAGTCATTTATGGTTAGCATTATTATTAAAATATTGAAGCTATGGATTCATGCATTGGGGTTGAACAAGATTTAGACAAAGCACTTTCAAAATTTAATGCTCTAAATGGTCATACAGATCGAGTTTTGCATGATGTGATAGAACAGGTACAGAACTTGAAGAGGGAAATTGCGAATCGTAAGTTGAATACTTTTATATCTCATATTTAGTGCATTATGCCAAAGTTCAGCTTTCCAAAGTGACATGTGAAAATCTTCACTAATCCTTGTTTTATCTTTGTCAAAGGAGTACCTATTAAGCACTCCATCCAAGATATCCTTACTTATTTAATACCTCATCATTGTATATTGAATGTTTTTTATATAATGGAAAATAACTGAAATGTAATAAAATATAATATCCATTGTTCATATTTATAGAAATTCAGAAATATTTTATGACCATTGTTTGGTATTAAATATAATAAACAACACTAAATGCTATTTTATAAATGTTGGACTACTCAAAAGTGTTAAATAACTGAAAGTGTTAATAAAAATAATAAAAAACATATATTTAAAACTTTCTTCATGTTTGTACCAACTTTTTTCATATGTTATATGTTTTGAGATTGGCAATTACGTTTTACAGAGCCGGCCGACACCCCACTAAGTCAGACGCAGTCTATCATAGTCAGTGAACTTGCATCCAGGGTAAAGCAGACAGTATTTCAGATGTCTACAGGTAATAACTGATACTAATCAATATTATTAAAAAAAACCTTTACTCTTCATCTACTGAATCTATCTTTGTGATATTTTGCATACAGTCATGAGCATTAACACAAATACAGTCTAAGTCAATTTTAGACCTTGTTTTAATGACTTGGAACCAATGGGTATACATGTCAATGCATAGTCACATGCACATATATATATGGAAGTACTGTGAACATAGGGTACCTTTCATCTCAGAAAAACATACCAATTATTCTGGTGGATTTTAACCCACATAAGCCTGAAACTTTTTTCTTTGCAGAAAGATGCAATTTTTTTATATTCGTTTTATTATGTCCCTAGTACCTTAGGAAAAATAGTAAAAAAAAATTAACTCTTCTGGAAAAGCTGGAAAATGACATCCCATATATGGGTCGGTCGGCACTAGCGCTCCGTTTTACTTTTTCTATAAAACATTTTGAATTAATCAATAAAATATTAGTACAACATTTGTTATCAATAAAAATAGGTTTAATCTACGTTTTAAAGCAAAATTGTTGACATTAAATTAAAAAAAAAAATGTCTTAGTAATTAAAAAATATTTTTAGTATGGGAGTCCATGATACACATCATGCGAAAAATAAACAAAAACATCTTGATTTTTTTTAATTTCAGTAACTTTTTATTGCAGTTTATTGTATGACAATGTAGCCTCTGTAAGTTAGAACCTGGTAGGTAATCAAATTTTGGAAATATTACGCTCTTCTCCAGAACCTTCAACAGTAAGATGTTAGGGTAATTTAGTGGACTAAATGTTAAAAATTGGATCACATTCATTACAATATACTATGTTTTAATTAAAAGGGTATGCAATGTAATTATATTTGTTGAAATTACATCAACTAGATATATATTTTTTTATTTGAAGTACTACTAAGGTTGTACCATCTTGTGCCGACGGACCCATATATGGGATTATGAAATTAATGATGATGTAAAAGATGCAGAAAACAAAATTATTAAAACTTTGTTTGCAATATTAATTGGTTATGTTTAGTAGTTTTTATTTTTAATAAAAGATTTAAAAATATTAGTTAGCATCTTACCTAAGCCGACCTATTTGAAGACATGTTTTACAATTGACAATTCAAATATTCACTTGACAAAAAAGAAGAAAAGATAAACGATCCACAAAGTTATTTGTACATTACATCAACTGTCAATTAATAACGTTTCTAAAAATGTATGTTACTTATATTTAAATCATCAAGTAATGGAGGTAGAATTTTTTATTTTACAAATCCCATGTATGGGTTGGTCGGTCTATCTGTGTTAACTAAAAGTGTGAAAATTTGGGCAAAAGCTAGTTTCAAAAGTTTGTATTATTTATTTATTTATTAGTTTAAAGACAGGCAGCTGTTACAGCTTATGCGTCTATGTTAACTAAGAAGTTTAGTTAGTGACTTCTAATTGCATCCTCAGATTACACTTGTTGTTACAGTATGTATTTAGTCACTTAGGAAAGAGTGTGTAAGTGTTCAAGAAAGAGTGGAAAGAAAAACCACAGGGGGCCGTTTCCCGCGCCTTTAGCAATGAGACCAATTTGAGATTTCTCTTCAAAACATGGTGGTTAACTATAGAAAACCTTTTATCACTAAAGGTGTGGGAATCGGAGTTAAGTATAAAAATGCATGAAAGAAAGAAGGCTTTTGTCCAACAATGGCACACAGATAGTAAACAAATTAAAAAGTGTGTTTAGTATTCAATGATATTTTTTAGAATGGATTTACCATTGTATAAAAGTGGTACACTATATTCTGGAATAAAAAGCTGGCATGTAGCTTTCCTCACAAATCATAACCTTTTTTTGATGATTTTGTTAGTTTAAGCTTCTAGAATTTTCAAAAACTAATATACAACAGACAGTGAATGATGACATTTATTATATAGTTTGTTAGTACTTGTAGAAATATTCAGCATTTGGTGGTAGTTATTAATAAGCAAACTGGTTTGTGTAAATTAAACATTATAGTTTAATTGTAATGATAATTAATTAATTACTCTTTGTTGTCACATCTATATATATAAAAATTAATGTCACTTTTCGTTGTAATTTTATAACTCAAGAACGGGCTCACCTATCCAAACCAAATGTTTAGGCTTTGTTCGGACTATTTAGTAGATGGTTTATGTGAAGTTTGCACAAAATCGGTCGAGCGGTTCTTCATTTATTACTTTACTAGCTGTTTGCCGCAGCTCCATCTGCGTCAAAAAGTAGCCTATGTTTGGCTCCGGGTCTTCAACTATATTCATACCAAATTTCATCAAAATTCGTTTAGCGGTTTGACTGAAAGCGTAACAGACAGACTTTCGCATTTATAATATTAGTATGGATACGTAGTGAAGCACGTACCGGGCCGCTAGTATTACATAACAAATAGTTTTTATTGTACCAAACTACATTTATAATACATTTATAATAGAAGTGTTGTAAAAGACAATGAAGCAAAAATGTAGACTTAAAATTAAAGTATTTATAAAATATAAATATAAAATATTTAATTGCTCTGTCTAGGAGGCCTTTGCACTATCGCATTCTTGAATGAATGAATAAACACTATTGCACCATTTACAAACAAAAGAAGCACATAGTTAAAACCAATACAACTATATGGGTACAAAGGCGGACTTATCGCTAATGCTATTTCTTCCAGCCAACCTTAGGGTAGAAATGAGCTGCGGTAGAAAAACACTTGCGTGAGCGGTGCAGAAAGCTTAAATGTACATGCCTACATTAAGACGCATATAATAAACTAACATAAATAAATAATAAGAATAAACTTACAAATAACATACGTAAATAAATACTGTCAAAAAGTGTAAGAAGTTAGTGACGGTCGATATATTATCACAATAAAAGAGAGGATTATTCTATCTCGGAAAGGTAGTGAGACTTAACGTGATCTTTAAACGAAGTAATGGTTTGTGCCTGACGAATGTCTACCGGTAATGCATTCCAAAGTAGGATAGCCTGAACTGTGAAGGACTATGAATAGAAACGAGAAGAGTGGTCAGGAATCGCCAAACGAAGGGAATTAGCGCTACGGACATCGCGGTTACTGATCTCACTGAGAAATTTAAAACGTTTTTTAGATACAGAGGTGTAAAAGGATTAAACAGAATTGAGTATAGAAGGGAAAGGATATGTAAATTACGACGAAGTCTGATGGGGAGCCACTTGAGTTGCGTGCGAAAAGCTGAAATGTGATCATATTTGCGTAAGCCAAATATGAACCTAATACAAAATTTTTGAAGACGCTCAAGTTTGTTCAGTTGCTCTTGAGTGAGATCAGGATAGCACGAGTCGGCATAGTCTAGGATAGGATGGAGTAGAGATTGTGCTAGCATGATTTTAGTCTCAATCGGTAAAAAAATTCTGATTCTCCTGATAGAAGCAGCTGCAGTAAATAGTTGATACATTTTATTGTGTTAAAATTTTTAATTTGTTGAAAATATTGTAAGTTTAATTTATTATTTCTCACTCTTGAAAATTAAATGGAAAAAAAGTATCAATAAATCAATGGTCAGTAAATTTTGCATATAAAATACAATACAATACAAAATATTTTTATTGCCCACATACAGTAACAAATAATTTAACATTTACAAAGACTTCAACATAATATGAGCAAACTTATTGCTAAATAATCTCTTCCAGTCAACCCTTATGAGGTAAAAGAGAAAGTTAAGTTAGGGTGGGTACAGCAACACATATAGTTAAAAAATTATAAACATACACAAATATTGCTTATAAAATAAACATACATAAATAACTTACATAATGTAACATTCATTCGTACTGTATGAATATCTAAGCGAAAATAACAGCAGTATCAAGTCAAAGTGAGAGGTAGTATTCTTTCAAGCGACTCTTGAAACTGGTTTTAGTCTGAGCAGTGCGAATATCTTCAGGCAAAGCATTGCATGCAGTGACTATAACATGGGAGCCTTCAAAAAGGGCGTGAAAAAATTCCTTTAGGGTCGGCAACGCGGTGTGATACCTTCGGTGTTGCAGGCGTTCATAGGCTACGGTAACCACTTACCATCAGGTGGGCCGTACGCCTGTTTGCCTACTTAGTTGTATAAAAAAAAATGTAGTAAAAAAAAAGTACGAGTTGGAGTTTTAAGGCAAAGGGCGTTGATACTACGAGCATATATAGCATAACACCACCCAGTTGAGTTACTAGTTTAATTATTTGATCCCCAGAGCATCGAGAGCTTCACGCCACAGTGTCGCGCGTGGGCAAATCAATTGACAGACATTTCATAGCGGACTACGGCTCGGTGGCTCCAAAGGCAGAGTCTTTCTGTTCGGACGCGAATAGACCAATCATGGAGCAGGCAGTTGCACAACATTTGTACAGACAGGTATGGGAATCAGGACTTTTTGTATTATAAATTTTAATAAGAGACAGGCAGGAAAATAGGAGTGCAGCTGCGCAGGAGTCCTATTTCTAAAAATCATTTGACTTGCTGGTTTTGCATCAGGCATAGCTAAGTTTAGTATTGAGGCATAAAAAAGTAGCAAAATGACTGGAGTGACATGCTGTAATATAAGTAACTTGTACACTAAAGTTCATCTTCACATAATTTTCATTTGTAATAAGTTATTTGGTTATTCTTGATACTTTATTTACATATTTGTAAGGTATACAGAATGCAGTGTCACCGAGTGTCACTTTGGTAGCAAATATGCATAATAAATTCACATGTGAATCTTATTCTAGAAAACATTTCTAATTATATTGTAATGCTGTATACTGACTGGATAGTGTGACACAACATTTTCGACTTCGAGTAAACAGTTCAGTTAAGCTTTCATCGGTCACAAGTCTAATTATCATATGGCAGACTTACACAGTGACTGACTGCCTTGAATATTATAAAGGGTAACTGATTTAATTCATAAAAGTTCTACATTGTTTTGTTAAGTCCTATCCTTAGAATTCTTCATCTCTTTTAGTCGAAAGCTTAAAAAATACTGAATTTTGTCACTCCAGAAACGAGCCACCGAGCCACCTCCGTTGCACTTTACTTAAATTTAAATGTGCTTAGCAAACGTTTATTAATTTTATATAAATTATAGGTGTGTTTGTATATTTGTAACTATGTTGAAAACTTCTCAAATGATGTCAAAAATTCTTATTGCACATGATAACCTGCTTATTGGGGGGGTTATTTTGGCTTCAGTACATACATAACATAATACATACACACAACATACGTGAAATCGTAGACACAGTTAATCACAATAAAAAAATATTGTCGCAGGGCTTAGAGGACGTCGGCGACGCGTTCGTATCCGAAGCTAAGATCTCAGAAGTGGAACGAACATGCACATTCGCGCAGTTACAACGTTGTGCTGCCGCGTTGATGGACGGGGATCCCTCACTGGCGCTGGAGTGGGCGGAGAGCCGGGCGCAGGACTTGGCGCATTCTCCGCTGCCCTTCACGTTACATAGGATGCAGGCGCTGAAGGTAAAGCGTATAGAAAGTGCATTTTGTTCTGGTTGAGTCTTACGGATTGAAATTATTCAGTTAATTGTCTGTATTGTGCGCAGTTGGGCCGCGAAGTAGGCGTGGGCGCCGCTATCGAGTACGCACGGGCCGTGTTCCCCGCGCACGCCGCGCGGCACGAGCGACAGCTGCAGGCGTGCGTGTGCGCGCTGGCTTGGTGCACGCCGGCAGCCCCGCCCGCGCCCGCCATCTACCGGCACCTGCTGGACCCCGCGGCGCTGGGTGAGTGTGTGTGTGTGTGTACACGAGCGACAGCTGCAGGCGTGCGTGTGCGCGCTGGCTTGGTGCACGCCGGCAGCCCCGCCCGCGCCCGCCATCTACCGGCACCTGCTGGACCCCGCGGCGCTGGGTGAGTGTGTGTGTGTGTGTACACGAGCGACAGCTGCAGGCGTGCGTGTGCGCGCTGGCTTGGTGCACGCCGGCAGCCCCGCCCGCGCCCGCCATCTACCGGCACCTGCTGGACCCCGCGGCGCTGGGTGAGTGTGTGTGTGTGTGTACACGAGCGACAGCTGCAGGCGTGCGTGTGCGCGCTGGCTTGGTGCACGCCGGCAGCCCCGCCCGCGCCCGCCATCTACCGGCACCTGCTGGACCCCGCGGCGCTGGGTGAGTGTGTGTGTGTGTGTACACGAGCGACAGCTGCAGGCGTGCGTGTGCGCGCTGGCTTGGTGCACGCCGGCAGCCCCGCCCGCGCCCGCCATCTACCGGCACCTGCTGGACCCCGCGGCGCTGGGTGAGTGTGTGTGTGTGTGTACACGAGCGACAGCTGCAGGCGTGCGTGTGCGCGCTGGCTTGGTGCACGCCGGCAGCCCCGCCCGCGCCCGCCATCTACCGGCACCTGCTGGACCCCGCGGCGCTGGGTGAGTGTGTGTGTGTGTGTACACGAGCGACAGCTGCAGGCGTGCGTGTGCGCGCTGGCTTGGTGCACGCCGGCAGCCCCGCCCGCGCCCGCCATCTACCGGCACCTGCTGGACCCCGCGGCGCTGGGTGAGTGTGTGTGTGTGTACACGAGCGACAGCTGCAGGCGTGCGTGTGCGCGCTGGCTTGGTGCACGCCGGCAGCCCCGCCCGCGCCCGCCATCTACCGGCACCTGCTGGACCCCGCGGCGCTGGGTGAGTGTGTGTGTGTGTGTACACGAGCGACAGCTGCAGGCGTGCGTGTGCGCGCTGGCTTGGTGCACGCCGGCAGCCCCGCCCGCGCCCGCCATCTACCGGCACCTGCTGGACCCCGCGGCGCTGGGTGAGTGTGTGTGTGTGTGTACACGAGCGACAGCTGCAGGCGTGCGTGTGCGCGCTGGCTTGGTGCACGCCGGCAGCCCCGCCCGCGCCCGCCATCTACCGGCACCTGCTGGACCCCGCGGCGCTGGGTGAGTGTGTGTGTGTGTGTACACGAGCGACAGCTGCAGGCGTGCGTGTGCGCGCTGGCTTGGTGCACGCCGGCAGCCCCGCCCGCGCCCGCCATCTACCGGCACCTGCTGGACCCCGCGGCGCTGGGTGAGTGTGTGTGTGTGTGTACACGAGCGACAGCTGCAGGCGTGCGTGTGCGCGCTGGCTTGGTGCACGCCGGCAGCCCCGCCCGCGCCCGCCATCTACCGGCACCTGCTGGACCCCGCGGCGCTGGGTGAGTGTGTGTGTGTGTGTACACGAGCGACAGCTGCAGGCGTGCGTGTGCGCGCTGGCTTGGTGCACGCCGGCAGCCCCGCCCGCGCCCGCCATCTACCGGCACCTGCTGGACCCCGCGGCGCTGGGTGAGTGTGTGTGTGTGTGTACACGAGCGACAGCTGCAGGCGTGCGTGTGCGCGCTGGCTTGGTGCACGCCGGCAGCCCCGCCCGCGCCCGCCATCTACCGGCACCTGCTGGACCCCGCGGCGCTGGGTGAGTGTGTGTGTGTGTGTACACGAGCGACAGCTGCAGGCGTGCGTGTGCGCGCTGGCTTGGTGCACGCCGGCAGCCCCGCCCGCGCCCGCCATCTACCGGCACCTGCTGGACCCCGCGGCGCTGGGTGAGTGTGTGTGTGTGTGTACACGAGCGACAGCTGCAGGCGTGCGTGTGCGCGCTGGCTTGGTGCACGCCGGCAGCCCCGCCCGCGCCCGCCATCTACCGGCACCTGCTGGACCCCGCGGCGCTGGGTGAGTGTGTGTGTGTGTGTACACGAGCGACAGCTGCAGGCGTGCGTGTGCGCGCTGGCTTGGTGCACGCCGGCAGCCCCGCCCGCGCCCGCCATCTACCGGCACCTGCTGGACCCCGCGGCGCTGGGTGAGTGTGTGTGTGTGTGTACACGAGCGACAGCTGCAGGCGTGCGTGTGCGCGCTGGCTTGGTGCACGCCGGCAGCCCCGCCCGCGCCCGCCATCTACCGGCACCTGCTGGACCCCGCGGCGCTGGGTGAGTGTGTGTGTGTGTGTACACGAGCGACAGCTGCAGGCGTGCGTGTGCGCGCTGGCTTGGTGCACGCCGGCAGCCCCGCCCGCGCCCGCCATCTACCGGCACCTGCTGGACCCCGCGGCGCTGGGTGAGTGTGTGTGTGTGTGTACACGAGCGACAGCTGCAGGCGTGCGTGTGCGCGCTGGCTTGGTGCACGCCGGCACCCCGCCCGCGCCCGCCATCTACCGGCACCTGCTGGACCCCGCGGCGCTGGGTGAGTGTGTGTGTGTGTGTACACGAGCGACAGCTGCAGGCGTGCGTGTGCGCGCTGGCTTGGTGCACGCCGGCAGCCCCGCCCGCGCCCGCCATCTACCGGCACCTGCTGGACCCCGCGGCGCTGGGTGAGTGTGTGTGTGTACACGAGCGACAGCTGCAGGCGTGCGTGTGCGCGCTGGCTTGGTGCACGCCGGCAGCCCCGCCCGCGCCCGCCATCTACCGGCACCTGCTGGACCCCGCGGCGCTGGGTGAGTGTGTGTGTGTGTGTGTGTGTACACGAGCGACAGCTGCAGGCGTGCGTGTGCGCGCTGGCTTGGTGCACGCTGGCAGCCCCGCCCGCGCCCGCCATCTACCGGCACCTGCTGGACCCCGCGGCGCTGGGTGAGTGTGTGTGTGTGTGTACACGAGCGACAGCTGCAGGCGTGCGTGTGCGCGCTGGCTTGGTGCACGCTGGCAGCCCCGCCCGCGCCCGCCATCTACCGGCACCTGCTGGACCCCGCGGCGCTGGGTGAGTGTGTGTGTGTGTGTACACGAGCGACAGCTGCAGGCGTGCGTGTGCGCGCTGGCTTGGTGCACGCCGGCAGCCCCGCCCGCGCCCGCCATCTACCGGCACCTGCTGGACCCCGCGGCGCTGGGTGAGTGTGTGTGTGTGTGTGTGTACACGAGCGACAGCTGCAGGCGTGCGTGTGCGCGCTGGCTTGGTGCACGCCGGCAGCCCCGCCCGCGCCCGCCATCTACCGGCACCTGCTGGACCCCGCGGCGCTGGGTGAGTGTGTGTGTGTGTGTGTGTGTACACGAGCGACAGCTGCAGGCGTGCGTGTGCGCGCTGGCTTGGTGCACGCTGGCAGCCCCGCCCGCGCCCGCCATCTACCGGCACCTGCTGGACCCCGCGGCGCTGGGTGAGTGTGTGTGTGTGTGTACACGAGCGACAGCTGCAGGCGTGCGTGTGCGCGCTGGCTTGGTGCACGCCGGCAGCCCCGCCCGCGCCCGCCATCTACCGGCACCTGCTGGACCCCGCGGCGCTGGGTGAGTGTGTGTGTGTGTGTACACGAGCGACAGCTGCAGGCGTGCGTGTGCGCGCTGGCTTGGTGCACGCCGGCAGCCCCGCCCGCGCCCGCCATCTACCGGCACCTGCTGGACCCCGCGGCGCTGGGTGAGTGTGTGTGTGTGTGTACACGAGCGACAGCTGCAGGCGTGCGTGTGCGCGCTGGCTTGGTGCACGCCGGCAGCCCCGCCCGCGCCCGCCATCTACCGGCACCTGCTGGACCCCGCGGCGCTGGGTGAGTGTGTGTGTGTGTGTACACGAGCGACAGCTGCAGGCGTGCGTGTGCGCGCTGGCTTGGTGCACGCCGGCAGCCCCGCCCGCGCCCGCCATCTACCGGCACCTGCTGGACCCCGCGGCGCTGGGTGAGTGTGTGTGTGTGTGTGTGTGTGTACACGAGCGACAGCTGCAAGCGTGCGTGTGCGCGCTGGCTTGGTGCACGCCGGCAGCCCCGCCCGCGCCCGCCATCTACCGGCACCTGCTGGACCCCGCGGCGCTGGGTGAGTGTGTGTGTGTGTGTACACGAGCGACAGCTGCAGGGGTGCGTGTGCGCGCTGGCTTGGTGCACGCCGGCAGCCCCGCCCGCGCCCGCCATCTACCGGCACCTGCTGGACCCCGCGGCGCTGGGTGAGTGTGTGTGTGTGTGTACACGAGCGACAGCTGCAGGCGTGCGTGTGCGCGCTGGCTTGGTGCACGCCGGCAGCCCCGCCCGCGCCCGCCATCTACCGGCACCTGCTGGACCCCGCGGCGCTGGGTGAGTGTGTGTGTGTGTGTGTGTGTACACGAGCGACAGCTGCAGGCGTGCGGGTGCGCGCTGGCTTGGTGCACGCTGGCAGCCCCGCCCGCGCCCGCCATCTACCGGCACCTGCTGGACCCCGCGGCGCTGGGTGAGTGTGTGTGTGTGTGTGTGTGTGTTAACGAGCGACAGCTGCAGGCGTGCGTGTGCGCGCTGGCTTGGTGCACGCTGGCAGCCCCGCCCGCGCCCGCCATCTACCGGCACCTGCTGGACCCCGCGGCGCTGGGTGAGTGTGTGTTTGTGTGTGTGTGTGTACACGAGCGACAGCTGCAGGCGTGCGTGTGCGCGCTGGCTTGGTGCACGCCGGCAGCCCCGCCCGCGCCCGCCATCTACCGGCACCTGCTGGACCCCGCGGCGCTGGGTGAGTGTGTGTGTGTGTGTGTGTGTGTACACGAGCGACAGCTGCAAGCGTGCGTGTGCGCGCTGGCTTGGTGCACGCCGGCAGCCCCGCCCGCGCCCGCCATCTACCGGCACCTGCTGGACCCCGCGGCGCTGGGTGAGTGTGTGTGTGTGTGTACACGAGCGACAGCTGCAGGGGTGCGTGTGCGCGCTGGCTTGGTGCACGCCGGCAGCCCCGCCCGCGCCCGCCATCTACCGGCACCTGCTGGACCCCGCGGCGCATGGTGAGTGTGTGTGTGTGTGTACACGAGCGACAGCTGCAGGCGTGCGTGTGCGCGCTGGCTTGGTGCACGCCGGCAGCCCCGCCCGCGCCCGCCATCTACCGGCACCTGCTGGACCCCGCGGCGCTGGGTGAGTGTGTGTGTGTGTGTGTGTGTACACGAGCGACAGCTGCAGGCGTGCGGGTGCGCGCTGGCTTGGTGCACGCTGGCAGCCCCGCCCGCGCCCGCCATCTACCGGCACCTGCTGGACCCCGCGGCGCTGGGTGAGTGTGTGTGTGTGTGTGTGTGTGTTAACGAGCGACAGCTGCAGGCGTGCGTGTGCGCGCTGGCTTGGTGCACGCTGGCAGCCCCGCCCGCGCCCGCCATCTACCGGCACCTGCTGGACCCCGCGGCGCTGGGTGAGTGTGTGTTTGTGTGTGTGTACACGAGCGACAGCTGCAGGCGTGCGTGTGCGCGCTGGCTTGGTGCACGCTGGCAGCCCCGCCCGCGCCCGCCATCTACCGGCACCTGCTGGACCCCGCGGCGCTGGGTGAGTGTGTGTGTGTACACGAGCGACAGCTGCAGGCGTGCGTGTGCGCGCTGGCTTGGTGCACGCCGGCAGCCCCGCCCGCGCCCGCCATCTACCGGCACCTGCTGGACCCCGCGGCGCTGGGTGAGTGTGTGTGTGTGTGTGTGTACACGAGCGACAGCTGCAGGCGTGCGTGTGCGCGCTGGCTTGGTGCACGCCGGCAGCCCCGCCCGCGCCCGCCATCTACCGGCACCTGCTGGACCCCGCGGCGCTGGGTGAGTGTGTGTGTGTGTGTGTGTACACGAGCGACAGCTGCAGGCGTGCGTGTGCGCGCTGGCTTGGTGCACGCCGGCAGCCCCGCCCGCGCCCGCCATCTACCGGCACCTGCTGGACCCCGCGGCGCTGGGTGAGTGTGTGTGTGTGTGTGTGTGTACACGAGCGACAGCTGCAGGCGTGCGTGTGCGCGCTGGCTTGGTGCACGCCGGCAGCCCCGCCCGCGCCCGCCATCTACCGGCACCTGCTGGACCCCGCGGCGCTGGGTGAGTGTGTGTGTGTGTGTGTGTGTGTACACGAGCGACAGCTGCAGGCGTGCGTGTGCGTGCTGGCTTGGTGCACGCCGGCAGCCCCGCCCGCGCCCGCCATCTACCGGCACCTGCTGGACCCCGCGGCGCTGGGTGAGTGTGTGTGTGTGTGTGTGTGTACACGAGCGACAGCTGCAGGCGTGCGTGTGCGCGCTGGCTTGGTGCACGCCGGCAGCCCCGCCCGCGCCCGCCATCTACCGGCACCTGCTGGACCCCGCGGCGCTGGGTGAGTGTGTGTGTGTGTGTGTGTGTACACGAGCGACAGCTGCAGGCGTGCGTGTGCGCGCTGGCTTGGTGCACGCCGGCAGCCCCGCCCGCGCCCGCCATCTACCGGCACCTGCTGGACCCCGCGGCGCTGGGTGAGTGTGTGTGTGTGTGTGTGTGTACACGAGCGACAGCTGCAGGCGTGCGTGTGCGCACTGGCTTGGTGCACGCCGGCAGCCCCGCCCGCGCCCGCCATCTACCGGCACCTGCTGGACCCCGCGGCGCTGGGTGAGTGTGTGTGTGTGTGTGTGTGTGTGTTTGTGTGTGTACACGAGCGACAGCTGCAGGCGTGCGTGTGCGCACTGGCTTGGTGCACGCCGGCAGCCCCGCCCGCGCCCGCCATCTACCGGCACCTGCTGGACCCCGCGGCGCTGGGTGAGTGTGTGTGTGTGTGTACACGAGCGACAGCTGCAGGCGTGCGTGTGCGCGCTGGCTTGGTGCACGCCGGCAGCCCCGCCCGCGCCCGCCATCTACCGGCACCTGCTGGACCCCGCGGCGCTGGGTGAGTGTGTGTGTGTGTACACGAGCGACAGCTGCAGGCGTGCGTGTGCGCGCTGGCTTGGTGCACGCCGGCAGCCCCGCCCGCGCCCGCCATCTACCGGCACCTGCTGGACCCCGCGGCGCTGGGTGAGTGTGTGTGTGTGTGTACACGAGCGACAGCTGCAGGCGTGCGTGTGCGCGCTGGCTTGGTGCACGCCGGCAGCCCCGCCCGCGCCCGCCATCTACCGGCACCTGCTGGACCCCGCGGCGCTGGGTGAGTGTGTGTGTGTGTGTACACGAGCGACAGCTGCAGGCGTGCGTGTGCGCGCTGGCTTGGTGCACGCCGGCAGCCCCGCCCGCGCCCGCCATCTACCGGCACCTGCTGGACCCCGCGGCGCTGGGTGAGTGTGTGTGTGTGTGTACACGAGCGACAGCTGCAGGCGTGCGTGTGCGCGCTGGCTTGGTGCACGCCGGCAGCCCCGCCCGCGCCCGCCATCTACCGGCACCTGCTGGACCCCGCGGCGCTGGGTGAGTGTGTGTGTGTGTACACGAGCGACAGCTGCAGGCGTGCGTGTGCGCGCTGGCTTTTCTATCTATGTGTCTATTTTGAAACCACTTACCACCTTTATTAATTTTAGACTACTTCAATTCGTACACAATTAGCTACCCTTAGCAAAAGAACTTTACTAAGCTTTGTAATGCACAATCAATAAGTTTCTTCTTTAAATGCGAAAGTCTGTCTGTCTGTTACGCTTTCACGGCCGAACCGCTGAACGGATTTTGAAATTTGGTATGAATGTAATTGAAGACCCGGGGTCAAACATAGGCTACTTTTTGACGCAGGCGGAGCTGCAGGAAACAGCTAGTAATATATATATTATAATTCCAGGCGCGGAAGCAGCAGAGCTATTTATCCGCGAAGCTTGCGCTCTCCTCCGCCTGGCGCCACTCTCGCCTCTAGCGGGCGCGGTACTAGCCGGTGCGCGAGTGTTGCCCGCGTTACACGATATTCGGGCCAAGATGACACATCCACACGTCATCGCCGCGTGGGCTGATGATGAATTGCCACTCGAAGTAAGTTCTCAATAGCTACATGATTACCAGCATTGGCCTTCATTGTTTACCAGCAATAGCCTTGGAGTGCTATTTTTGAAAAGTGTTACGCAAAATCGGTGAGTCGAATAATTTTGGTTCGATTACGAAGGATTTTTGTTCGACATATATGCCATATATTTTAAAAATAGGGCTCCAGATTTGTTGATAAAAATTATTAGTATATGTCTCTTTTAGCGATAAGCCTTCTTACACACGACATTCGGGCTAAGATGACACATCCGTACGTCATCGCCGCCTAGGGTGATGATGAATCTCAAGTAACTTTTAGATTTCAATTTTATTTATTGGCATACTAAGTGTAGACTGATTTAAAACGTAAAATTCAGGATGCCCGTAAAATACCAACATATTTCCGCTTTAATCATGTAATTTTACGTTTGAAATAATTTCAATTCTCATACAAGAAGCCAAAATTATTATGAAGAAATAAATCACGCTATCAGAGTGTACGGTTTCACTGCACATTTCAAATCGCCGATCATCATAATTATTTAATAACTCCGAGTCATCTTCGCACATCATCGCCGCGTATCGCGTTCGTGTACTCACTAGCATCTTTGAATACATTGCTTTTACCTCAGCAGCATCTATTATTTATCTCTATGAGCATCAGCTACTCAGGTGTTAACGTACATCTTTTTGGTCCTTCGAGCCAGAGTTTCTAAGCATTGGAGCATAAATAGAATCTCCGACAGAAGATAGTCGAAGCAGCGCGGTTCCCCAGGCATACCACCTCGTCTGGCGGGAAGATCTTCCCAGCGCGGCGCGAGAGTATTTATGTTCCCATCGCTCCCGCCGTACTCCAAAAATTGATTAGCTGATCTGTTGATGACAATAGTAGTTTAAGAAACTTGCATAATAAAAGTTCTTACAACCAGAGTGTAAGTGTACGAGTTAACAATCGTACAAAGTCAGCATTTTCACGTCATTCACATAAATTCATTGCATTTCATATTCAGTTCGCGATCGGTCATCAAGAGCGCCGCCGTGTTACTCATTATCATAAATCATCTTTTTTCTTTGTTGCAAATTGTCGTGTGTGGTTCAAATATAGTTTTATCAGTTAACAAGTTTATCATTTAACATCAACATAGTTTCGGCAACCCGAACATTGGTCCTTCGAGCCGGATGCGGGACCTCACGTGTCAAGTTTCATTTTGGACTTTAAAACGTGTCAGTCGTTCCGCGTACTAACCTATTGGAAGCAGTGCACTTTAACACGTGGATACCAAGTTCTACGTGTTCATCAAGTACCGGGATATCAAGGTTTCCGGTTATCAAGGATTACAGGGGGCACCAAGGCCTCCATCATCAGGTACAGTGAGCGAGGCATATCTGCTCACATCACCACTTACCAGATCTATCAAGTAAGGTCTTTTATTTTTCTTCATCAATTATGTCTACCATGGAAGACATTCTCACTAATCAAAAACAAATATCAAACGCTTTTGAACAAGCATACAGCAACTTTAAAAAAGACTCTTCTGAACGCAAAACACCAGAATATCTTCAACGTCGTTTAGACATTCTTGACAATTATTGGCTTGAATTTGAAACTAATCATCATAAGTTATTGGAGTTCGGTAATTTATCTCATAGTTATTTTACATCAAACGAACATGACCGGGTAAGGGAAAGATACGAATTGATTAGGTCACACATTCAAAATTATCAACCTACCGCAGCAGACAGGCCCAGTACTCCGTTATTGAAACCTCCAACATTCATTAGTAAACAGGCTGAGTCCCAACAACCCTCAGCTTCTACATCTTCTATCATCAAGACGTCATCAGGAACGTCCAGCAAGACCGAAGAAATGCTTAAAAAACAATGCAGCAACTTCAAGGCGTTTCAACGGACCATAACAATAATTGATTTGGATTCAGTATCGGAAAAATGGGAATTTGAGGACTTATTGCGCACCCTCCAGACCCGCTGGACTACCATCGACTCACTACACTGGGATCTGGACAGCGAGTTGGAAGGCCGTAACAAGGAATATGATCAGGCATATTTCAACTATGAACAGGAATTCAACAAGATGAAAAAGGCCATCAATAAAAAGATGTGGTCAATGGTACATATGGAAAAATCGACACCAAAAATCGAAATTCCAACATTTCATGGAAATTACAACAACTGGGTCTCCTTTAAAGATCTCTTCACCGAAAGTATACACAACAATCCGTCGATGTCACCCGCCCAAAAAATGCAATACCTCAAGAGCAGGGTCAAGGGCGACGCCGAACGGCTCATTCAGCATTTAAACGTGAGCTCTGATAACTACAGTACCTGCTGGAACATACTCAACCAGCGGTACAATAACAAGAAACTAATCTTTTCATCTCATATCAGTCTTTTACTAAATTTACCAGCTATGCAACAACAATCAGTAACTCACATCAAACGCATACTGGATACTACTATGGAGAGCCTTAATGCCATCAAAAACCTCGGGGTTGACATAAGTACATGGGACCCCTTAATTGTACATATTTTGTCTCAAAAATTAGACATGGAGTCTTATACAGATTATATTGAATCGGTAAAACAACCAAGGGAGTTACCAATATTACAAGAATTTTTAGATTTTTTGGAGACAAAATTCACAACATTGGAGACTGCGCGTAGAAAACAAGACAATTCTTCGCAAAGATATCAAGGGAACAGCAAACAACAAAGTAATCAGCAGCATCAAAAACCCAACTATGTCAAAAATTCGTACACATCAAGTTCAAATATAAGCACGCCAAAATCGAATTATCCAAATAATTCGAAATCATTCAAATGTAATTTATGTAAAACAAATGATCACGGGATATATTATTGTCAGAAATTTTTAGAAATGTCGTCATATGAAAAACGGAAATTTATTACGAAACATAATATGTGTCTCAATTGTTTAAAACCTCATCAAGGGAAATGTATGTCTGAAAAACGTTGCCGTGAATGTAATAAGGAACATAATAGCTTGCTGCACGGTGCCTTTGCGCAAGCCGGTCGCTCGTCATCCGATACCGCGCGTGTAAGCGAAGGTGCCGGCAACTCGAATGCAAACTCAGGCGAATTAGTAAAGAGTAGTTCACATGTGTCTCTTCCAAGGGAACCGACTGAGGTTCTTTTACCAACAGCTATCATCAGGGTCCAGGGGTCCGACGGGACTTACCATTCTTTGAGAATTTTACTTGACCAGGGTTCGCAGGCTTCGCTCTTAACAAATCGGGCCGCGCAGCTCTTAAATTTACCACGAAAAAGCTGCAAGGGCATAGTAGCAGGCATAGGTGACAACGAATGTAATTTGAAAGGTATGATGACAATAAAATGTTTTTCTGTCGTTAGCGACTACTCCTTTGTAACAGACGCCCTTATCATGGATCATTTGATAAATCACTTGCCCTCAAACTCATTTTCTAAGCCAGATTGGCCATACCTAAGTCAAATTAAATTAGCAGATCCCGATTTCAACATAAGTCGTCCCATAGACATGTTACTAGGGGCCGACGTATACTCTATCATACTACTCGACGGAATATGTAGGGAACCTTCAACATT
Organism: Euzophera pinguis; assembly: GCA_947363495.1. Lineage (NCBI taxonomy): Eukaryota > Metazoa > Arthropoda > Insecta > Lepidoptera > Pyralidae > Euzophera > Euzophera pinguis. The sequence goes on along the minus strand of OX376170.1, from coordinate 4,603,222 downwards.
AACCACCGCACAACAAACACGATTAGGGTGGATATTGAGTGGCAATATTCAAACACTACAGTGTAATGTCGTCATCCACAACATCAAAGAAATCTCTAAGTATTGGGAATTAGAAGATATAACAGAATCATCCGAGATGTCATCCGAAGATCAACGATGCCTCGAATTTTATCAAGAAACAACCAAGAGAAAACAAGATGGTCGCTACGAGGTGCGACTTCCTATGAAACAAAATTATCAAACTGATTTAGGATTATCAAAAGGAAAGGCTATTGCACAATTTTACAAATTAGAAGAAAACTTAAACAAGCATCCGGATAGTTTGCAACAGTATAAACAATTCCTTACACAATACTTAGAACTCGGACATATGACGCCCGCAATAAAATCAAATGCACCGCAATGTTACCTACCTCATCATGCAGTCACAAGGCCGAATTCGACTTCAACAAAATTAAGGGTCGTCTACAATGCATCAACAAAAACATCAAGTGGTTACAGCCTTAATGATTTGATGTGTAAGGGTCCTAACCTTCAACAAGATTTGCAAAGTCTCATAATAAAATGGAGACAATTCAAGTATGCTTTTACAAGTGACATTGAAATGATGTTTAGACAAATTTGGCTTAATTCAGAAGACCAAAAACTACAACAGATTATATGGCGTGACAATCAGTCAGAAGCTTTACAGGTTTATCAGCTGGCGACGGTTACCTACGGCACCAAGGCCGCTCCTTTTCTCGCTATGCAAACGCTTAAACAACTAGCACAAGACGAAAAATCAAACTATAAGAACAGTGAGGCTCCTAAAGTGCTCGAGGAATCCTTTTACATGGATGACCTTGTTCATGGGGCTCACTCAATCAACTCAGGAAAAGAGTTACAAAAAGACATGATCAATCTACTGAAGTCTGGAGGCTTCAATCTTCGTAAATGGAAATCCAACTCGCCCGAGCTACTACAAGATATTAGCGATGACCCAAGTAATCAGGGAAACTTTAATTTCAAACATGCAGAATCAACAAAAATGCTAGGGATAAGCTGGAATCCTCAATTAGATTACTTCACTTTTCAATCAAATCTTGATTCATCACAATCTCGTCCAACCAAAAGAACACTATTATCTGATATCGCCAAAAACTACGATCCATTATCTCACAACATCTGCATTCTTAGCTGCCTTACGGCGGATGGCAGCAAGGAGGGGCGTCCCCGGTCACATTTATAGTGACCAGGGTACTAATTTCATAGGAGCAAATCGTATACTACAGCAAGAGTTCAACGAGTTGCAAAAAATTTTCAATCAAGAGTTTATGTCAGAAGTAACATCTATGGGGATTACCTGGCATTACAACGCTGCGAGCTGGCCCTCAGCTGGAGGCCTTTGGGAGTCATCTGTAAAAAGCCTAAAATATCATTTAAAGCGCGTGGTAGGCGAACAAAAGCTTACCTTTGAAGAATACACCACTCTTCTTTGTCAACTTGAAGCGTGTCTAAATTCACGACCCCTTTGCCCAATGACCGAAGATCCCAACGATTTGGACATTATAACACCATCTCATTTCTTGGGTAGCGGACCCTCCTTAAACATCTACGAAACGGAAAAGGACATGAGAACAAGATGGCATCTAACTCATAAAATATTCAAAGACATCTGGGATAGGTGGCGTAACGAGTATCTCACTCAACTAGCAGCAAGGAGTAAATGGAGGAAACCGCAACGTAACATCCAAATAAATGACATAGTCATCATCAGAGACGACAATCTTCCTCCAGGCAAATGGGCCTTAGGCCGCGTGGTACAACTTCACCCGGGAAGCGACGGCTACGTCCGAGTCGTCACACTCAAAACAAAAAATGGCTTTATACAGCGTCCCATAGTAAAACTCTCAATATTACCTGCCAATCAAGAGCAAGACAGTAATCAAATTCAACAAAGTCAAGACACACCCGATAGTCAAGAACTATCACGTGAACAGGAACCAGTTCCTAAAAGGAAGAGAAGAAGAGGATATTGTCTTACTTCCCTCGTGACATCATTACTATTTTTCTTCATGACAATCATACCTACTATTCAAGGAGCATACAACCTAACCCCTTTACGCAACCGTAGTATATACTTTGACACTATAACAGACATGCATTTAATACGAGATGACTGGCGCCTCGTTGTCTACTACGATATGTTGCCATACGAACAAGGAACTAACGCATTAAATAAGTACATCGGTTATTTAGATAAATTATGCAAGAACATCAAGGAACAATCGCACTGCGATGGTATCGTATTGCAGATGAGACACGAACTAACGGAATTACAATATTATAATAACATATTACAGCACCAGGAATCCGACAACCGCCCGCGGCACAAGCGCGGCCTTATCGATGGTGTCGGCTACCTCGCAAATAGTCTGTTTGGAGTCTTGGATCAGCACTTCGCAGACAAATACCAAGAAGACATCAGGCTTATCAGGAAAAACCAACAACATCTTGCCACACTCTGGAAGAATCAAACTTCTGTCATTGAAGCGGAATTCAACTCCCTAAAACGGATAGAACACATAATGGACAATCATCATAAAGTTATCAACGAAAAAATACAAGCCATCGACGACGCCGTGATACAGTTAAAGGCTAGTCTACAAAACATATCAATCAGCACGGAATTTCTAAGCACAACTATTATGGCTAACAATATATTAAATAGTTTACAAAATGTACAACAAACCTTACTTAATACAATCACGAATATTTACAACGGTAAATTTAACCTACATATACTAACTCCGGAACAATTAAGGCAAGAATTAAATATCATCGCAGGACAACTTCCGAAAGATCTTTCACTACCAATTGATAACTACGTGTTCCCCGGAATATACAATTTGCTGGAAGTTCGCGCTAGAATAACAACACGCTACATCATATTTGAAGTCAAGATCCCCTTAACAAGCAGAGATGAGTTTGAAGTCCTTAAACTCATACCTATACCTTATGTATTAAACAACACACAGGAAACGTTTATAACACCTATTGCGGACTACGCTGCAATCAACTTAAAAAAGGATGCATTTGTACCATTGACGGAAAGAGAATTGGACTCCTGTCTAAGAAGAGATCCCAACCTACTCTTATGCCGTCTTAGAACTCCTATTTATCATCTCAAAGAAGATCAGAACCTTTGCAAGCGGTTACCGTATTCTAATCAGTGCGAAACAATAACAAGATCCTGTTACAACAAATGGACGGAATTAAATAATATAAATTCATATTTTTATTCATGCTGTGACCGGTGCCGACTGAAGTTGCTATGCGGAGATCAAGTTACCGCCGTGACAATGAACGACTCCGGTTTATTTACTGTAGATCAAGGTTGCATCATCAAATCAGCTGACTACCTGGTATACTCTCACAGACAAGACGACAGTAAAATCAATATCAGTTCTAATATCAAGTCACCAGAGATTTCCCCAATCAATCATTATATCAACATTTCGTTACCCGAAATATCTTTACCGAACTATATCTCCAATAACTCTTTCGATGAACTACAATTAACCAAGATCGAGAGACAATTAGAAGCGATGAAACAAGAAACTCCGTTAACATCGAGTGTCTCCTATCATGATATTCATCACTACGCCGCGATATACGTGTTGTTCGCGGTGACAACAGCAGGCTTCGCAGTGTTCGTGTGGAGGCGATGCTGGAGTGGGCAGAGAGCGCCCACTGCGGCGTCAACCCCTGTGGCAGCCTCGGAGGAGACTGGGGGTCTCCGTCCGACCGCCGCCATCAGTACTAGTGTTCAGTGTAATCAGTGTAGTGAATTAAATGAGATTTCAAATCAAAGTGCGCGAGTGCTAAAACAAAACAAAAACACTTCTCCAGTGTTACGTTCCGTATTTCCTATACCTAACTTGTAATTAATGACATATAAAACCATTCAGACAATTCAATTAGGTTAAACATAACAAACTAAATATTGTTTTATCATCAACTTGTAAATCAAAGTCATCAAATATAACACGTCATTCACATACATGTTAGACATAGAAAAAATTGTTTATCACCTTGTTAAAATAAGGCCACCACATGCCTCATCCTCGACTAACCTCATCTCTCCCGCCCGGGAAGATGTACGAGTTAACAATCGTACAAAGTCAGCATTTTCACGTCATTCACATAAATTCATTGCATTTCATATTCAGTTCGCGATCGGTCATCAAGAGCGCCGCCGTGTTACTCATTATCATAAATCATCTTTTTTCTTTGTTGCAAATTGTCGTGTGTGGTTCAAATATAGTTTTATCAGTTAACAAGTTTATCATTTAACATCAACATAGTTTCGGCAACCCGAACAGTAAGTTAAAAAAGCGAGCTGTAGGCGAGTTTTATTGATGCGGAACCTCTTCCTCCAGAAAAAATCGAGCATTTCAGAAATTTTACCTATTCTCTGTTGTAATGTATGTTTTTTTGTAGGTGGACCTAGGAGAAGACGGCGGCGGCTACCACTCGGTGTTCGCGTGTCCGATCCTGAGACAGCAGGCGTCCGAGCAGAACCCGCCCATGCGGCTGCTGTGCGGACATGTCATCTCGCGGGACGCGCTCAACAAGCTGGCCATGGCTGCCAAGTTAGTACAGTATAACGTATTACCCTGGACACTCCATACAACAGCGGTGATCTCGATACCTATTATATATATATCTAAGCCTATCTACAGCGACCGCTTTGGTCATTTTTTTACCGTATCTGCGTCATAATTGCCGCAGCGGGACCGGGCGGCCGAAGTTTCATCCTGGCTTGCTTGTTATATTTCAAGTACTAGGTACATTAAGTTCAATAATTCAGGACCATACTATCACGTTCTGGCAATTCTTTATGCAGTCGCTATCGACTTAGTAAACTGATGGTAAATCTATACTAATATTATAAATGCGAAAGTTCGTCTGTCTGTTACGCTTTCACGACCGAACCGCTGAACGGATTTTGATGAAATTTGGTATAAATATAGTTGAAGACCCGGGGTCAAACATAGGCTACTTTTTGACGCAGGCAGAGCTGCAGGAAAAAGCTAGTACTCAATAAAAAAGGACCTAGTGACATGCATGAACATGCTCATTATTCGAGCGGAATGCCCCCCATATACGTCTACCAGAACCATCAACCTCGTTTATAGACCGTTTCACATAAGAAGCCCAGACCTATTTTTTTCCAAGAAAAAAGTTGGCTGTCGCTGTACGAACTTCTTACGTAGATCGGTCAATAAAACGTGGTCTACTTCTCCATATTTTTTGCAAATATTATAAGTAAAAACTGATAAATAACTGATGATTTTTTTTCAGACTGAAATGCCCTTACTGCCCAATGGAGCAAGCCCCGGCCGAAGCCAGACAAATATATTTCTCTTGAAGTCAATGACAATATTCCTAACATTATATAAAAAAATAATAATACGTGAGCAACAGACTTGTATTAGAATTTACTTAAATATTCAAAATGTAAACTAGAAAGCATTATCGTAATTTTAAGGCAAATATTATCGTTGTATTACTGGACTGTAGGAGCAAAGCATTGTTCTTTTTGTAATAAAAGTATCAAAAAATATTTTTGGGATTTTGATTCTTCTAACCATTTGCATCCTGATTCCGCAAATTATAATATTTTTACTATCAAAAACCGGTCAATGAAACAAAGTGATCGTCAGTACATAATTTATTTAATGGATATGTACAAAGACAAAAAGATTTTAGGACAAATAAAAATTTGGCAATAACTCTCAACAATAGCAATAAAGAGTGGTTTCGTTTCAAAGCCGGCAAAATATCAACAACAACAATAATTTCATACTTAAATATAGTTCGGACATACCAACGTATAACTAGGATATGTGAATCGTTGACACAACCACTGTGAATGTATCTTGCTGTTGTTTTTATCTATAAATGATTCAGAGACAAATTTTATTCAGCTTTCGACACAAACAGTGGCCACATCAAGACGATTCGATTGTTTACCCATAATTTTTAAAATTACTCGTTTTACAAACAAAATACAACACGAAATCAAATAACAGCATAATTTAATCTAATAATAAATTAATTGGTAATATATGATTTGTTTTTGACATTACATGAGCCGCAACGATTTTAATATCATAGTGATATAAATTTTAATAAGCATTGGTACTCATGAACAACATTTTCATCTAGCATACGAAACCATTGTTCTTGAATACAAATTAAAGCCTATGCAACCTCTTCATAGATTTTTCGCTAGGCCTGAAAATTTGGTTGTATTTTTATTTTGACAAGTAATTATTATTACAATACCAAGAATTTCGGTGTTTTAGACAGAAATATATACGTGATAATGAGACTACTGAGCTGATTTATTTTATTAGAAACAACAAAAAATAGAGATATTACAATTAAATAGTTCTGTAAAATAACTTCACAAGTTTATTTAAAATTTATTTAATCTCACACAAACACAACACATTATGAATCTATCTATTACTTAAATAATAAAAAAAAACAAAAAACATTAGTTAATCCTAAAATAACGAAGTTTTCGGATCTGTCGAAATGATAAAATTTGATAGGTTGCATAGGCTATATAAATTCTTAAATAAATAAAACGCAAGTTATCACACAATTATATATAGCATCTACCAGCAAATTACTACAATTAGATACTAATTATTGCTGTAAATTTTTATCTACTCATTATACCACCGAAAGAAAGGCTAGTTATTTTTGCAGTCGACGAAAAAAGTCAATGGGAAAATACATTTTGAAAATGTATGATCAGTTTTAAGCGCATGCATGATATTTAATTTACTTATAATTAATATTGCGAAAAATCCTTCAATGTGCACTTTTTAAGTGCGGCATATAGCATACGTGTTCAAACCATAGACTTTTTCCCCCAACTGCGAATATCTACGAGAAAACAATACGAATAAGATGGAAGACGCTCCTAAATACAGCAAAACTTATGTATTTTATTAGTATTATATTTTCAATATCACTTAATACCTAATCTAAATGTTACATCACCATAAATACACTCGATATAACTGGTATGATTCTGGTTTTGATTTATATTTGGCACACAGCGACCTCTCGATGCCTACATCTGTCATGAAATAATAAATTAAAAATAATAATTTAAATAAATAAAGGCAATTTCTTGTAAGCCATGATTATGAATTTATGACCAATATAATAAATAAATCCAGACTTTGGTACTTTAAGCTGTTTAAGCAATATCCTTTATGTTGCAGACATAATTAATGAGAAATAAAACAATCATTCGTTTGCAGTTCTAGTAAATCAAATGCGTCTATAAATACATCATAAAATAATTTAACCGCGTGTTGCCATAAAATAAAAACATTATTTTTACTAATAAATAATATTGCTTCATCACAAATCAGTCAATACATCAGTCTAGTCATTGTTACTATACGCATATTATAAATTATGCAATCCAACTTCATTTCGAAAAAGAAATATATATTTTTTTCCATGAGTTTAGTATTGGCTAAATGTTCGGTGACAAATTTCAATGATTATTATGATTTTGATTTATAATTTAGGCCCTATCATAATTTATTTTGAATACCTTATTATTTATAGACGATCAGTAAGAAGGCAAATACAGAAATTAATGTACGAAGGCGTTCACAGTAAACCAGATAGTTTCAAAGATTTCTTATCACAAATCACTACTTGGTGTATCTTTAAAGGCTTTCCGCAAGTACCGAGATTATTTTATTTATTTTTAAGATCCATAAAAAGTATAGAGATTTCAGATTTTATCGTTTATGGCTTAATAGCTTTTTTGAAAAATAATCTGCAGCTTTTGAAATCTCAGTACTCGCCCATGCTAAACAAACTCCGTCAATCTTAATTTTGCTAATATTTTTTTTAAAGATAAGAAGCAATTAGTAGGCACTTGAGAGAAAACCAACTCGTACCCTTACACATAACATTCATTCTTTTTTATTCTTAATTAAAACAGCTGGTTACGATTTTCGACAGGAAAGAATAATTTGAACAATAAGCGGTTTAAGCATAAAATAAATAAATTATCTACAAAAGTTAAGCGACATACAACGCGCAAAGAACGGTGCACTCACACAAGCGTAGCGCGCGCACCTCTTTGAAAGCTAGAGGGCGTGTTTATACAGGCTTTGCTAGTTGTCAAAGTCGCGATCTATGCTACGCTTATGTGAGTGCATCGTTCACGGCGCGTTGTATGGAACCTAATTTTTTGTGAATTATTTCATTTAGTCTATGGTTTTAGATCGTATAAATTAATAGATAAGTTCACAAGAGTCTTCATTAAAATACAGTAACTATATAACACACTTTTTCTGGGCAAAATTTTAGGCAGATATTGCAATTTTTAGGATTTTTTAAAGGAAATATAATCCAAAATTTTAATGTATTTACATTGAAGAAGCCTTCCAGTATTAAGAGGTAGAACAACGTCATACCACGTTATTAATATCTCGAAAAGTAACCACTATGTCTATCAACAATTAAGATTTCACTAATATCCTGGCGAATGCCATTACTTACTGCTAATCTGTGACAGAGCTACCGTAAATGAATCTATTTAAGATGGAATTATATCACTTCTGAATAAGATACAAAATTGAATATCAAGTGAACTAATTTCTGTCACAGATCTGTTAATCTATGGACGTAGGAAAAGAGAAGTATCGCGCACTACTAGGTAGCAAGTTGAAGCAGATATTGTGTCGACACCTCCCCCTCGCACACTAATCAGCTTCACTTCGTTAACTTTGCCGTGCGCTATCCGTCTATTTTATACATTCATGCGTTAATTCTTAAATTACTGTAATATAAGTAAATAAATAAAATTTCGTTAAACTGTAGGCAATTGTATGAAGTAGATCACTTGGTTTGAACACAAAAAACGGTCTCCTTAAGACTAAAGTTATTGGCTATTAAATTTTATTATATACAAATAATGTATCACTTTCAAACTAAGGAAGATTGCATAGATAAAATACATTTGATCGCCCTGTATACAATATTTGTATAATTAAGTTAGCGTTCAGATCACAAGTACATTATATTTAATATAATTTTTTACATCTATATTGCTCAGTTTAGATTTATTAGCTTATTATTTCTGAAAGGTTTTATATCGTGAAACAATACTTAGAACCTTAGAACCTAAAAATATGGCCGCAACCGTAACCGTGTAGGCAAAGCGAATAAATATAACTAAATTATATCTTAAAATCTATGTAGCGTTAAATTACCGTCCACTTCAAAAGAAATATTGTAAAGAATTTATTCTCATAAAATGTATGACACATACCATCATAACGGTTGACGGAGATACCGCGACACCGTTATAATGAACATGTTCTTATATTATGAAAGATTGACTAATTAGTACAAGTCAGAAAACTTAAATGCATATCAGGAGTACTATGTAACTACTATCTGTGAATATTTTAAACAATATTTCGTACTATTATTATCACGTCTATCACTATGGTGTCTACTATCAAAGGTCTTTTGAACAAGGCGGCGTTGAATGGCAAAAAGTTATGAATTGCAAGTACTGACAACAAAATCCAATTAATTGCAAAGTCCTCATTATTCTTCATAGATAGTTAGTTGTTAAGACTTTTTACAGAAACTTTCCAAATAAAATCATAAGTGTTTTTTTTAAATATTCTAATGTAAGATAAGAGGCCAGTCTTATTACATACCCGGGGTCCGCTTAAACTGCTCGGAACGCAACCAGGAAAACGCTACGACGCCGCCTCAAATTTGTACAGAAATGGATGTGTATCAGTTGTGTTGTGATGGTATAAACAGGAAAGCAAACCAACATGCAAATTATTACATAAATATGTAATATTTATCCTGTTTACAAATAAATTAATAATGTGATGTACAGACATCAGTCTGATATTAGCCGCAAAACAATTAATTAGTAAATGATACATGCCGCGTCATAATATGTATGTCTTTATTGGACTAGAGATTGGTAAACATTTTTGTCTATATTCTATTGAAACCATAGACATAATAATTAATAAGCAACAAATTGAACTATGCAGTTCTTAGAACTTATATGTCAACAACGAATCACCGATCCGCCAGGGCTATGCTCTGGCAAAACTAATTTTCTTACAGAAATTAAATATTTTAAAACTTATAGTTAAATATAATTTTACTCCGTAATCTAATCGACCGATTGAGCAGCAGAATGCGACCGGTTTAGCGATCAAATTCATCATCTACTTGAAAGAGCACTAATTACTAATTCACCTCAACCCGCCTGACAGTTATATCCAAACGTCACTTCTTTAATAAAATAAAAACACGCAAACACTTAAAATGAAAAGAAGCATTGTTTGAATGTTTGCAAAGGCCGAATTTTCGAAATAACGGAGCTTGGCTTCAAGACTTCCTAGAGTAAGGCGAGATAGCGCAATACCTGATGTAAAGCAATATCTCGCTTTCTCGTTTTCGAATACATCGCGCGACACGTCATTATCGTCATCGTGATAATTTCAGTTAAAATGTTGCGTTACGGCTTCTGAATCTGCGATTTGCGTATACTGTTATTATGAACCATGTAACGGATTCAAATGTTGACAAAATCTTCATTTATTTTATCAGAGTATAAGATAACAATTACGTAAATATGTGTTTGTGTATTAGCTAAGAATTCCTGTTATTTTATGTCATAATACTTAATATCGTCTTTCCACTTTAAGTGTCATTAGCTATGGTTATGGTCTACAAAAGTATAGTATGTACGATCGAGGTCATAACTCCATGGACATTTTTCCTTACTAAATGTATGGTGAATTGCCCCTGCTTTTTTGACCCTGAGTATACACTAGACACTTTGAGATTTCCATAAGCATTCCGCATTCCACATTAACATGTCATATACACGCCAGTCAAGACCCCACTTCAAAAATTCCCAACAAAACACATGTTATCAATCGCGTGAAATCGAAAGTCTGCACGATTGTGTCTCCAGCCAAGTGGCTTTTTTTTCGCAGACTTCGCAACAACGCAACTTTAGAATAACATCAGTCGCCAAGTTGTTCACAATTCGGCAAAAGAACTGTTCGTTCTTTCGCACTAGATGTTTCATAATGTCGGCAACAAAACATCACTAGGAATACACGTATCGGTCGCGGGCTCGCTGGCCAAGTCTCAACAACATAACATTGGTCGCCAAGTTGTTCACAATTCCGCAACAAAACATCAGTAGAACTACACATATATGTCACGGGGCTAGCTGGAAATCTGCGCGGTGGTGACGCCGGCCAAGTCGCAACAAAACAACACTAGATGTTTCATAATTCGGCAACAAAACATCACTAGAAGTGCAGTGTTCGGTCGCGGGGCTAGCTGGAAGGCTGCGCGGTGGTGACGCCGGCCAAGTCGCAACAAAACAACACTAGATGTTTCATAATTCGGCAACAAAACATCACTAGAAGTGCAGTGTTCGGTCGCGGGGCTAGCTGGAAGGCTGCGCGGTGGTGACGCCGGCCAAGTCGCAACAAAACAACACTAGATGTTTCATAATTCGGCAACAAAACATCACTAGAAGTGCATTGTTCGGTCGCGGGGCTAGCTGGAAGGCTGCGCGGTGGTGACGCCGGCCAAGTCGCAACAAAACAACACTAGATGTTTCATAATTCGGCAACAAAACATCACTAGAAGTGCAGTGTTCGGTCGCGGGGCTAGCTGGAAGGCTGCGCGGTGGTGACGCCGGCCAAGTCGCAACAAAACAACACTAGATGTTTCATAATTCGGCAACAAAACATCACTAGAAGTGCAGTGTTCGGTCGCGGGGCTAGCTGGAAGGCTGCGCGGTGGTGACGCCGGCCAAGTCGCAACAAAACAACACTAGATGTTTCATAATTCGGCAACAAAACATCACTAGAAGTGCAGTGTTCGGTCGCGGGGCTAGCTGGAAGGCTGCGCGGTGGTGACGCCGGCCAAGTCGCAACAAAACAACACTAGATGTTTCATAATTCGGCAACAAAACATCACTAGAAGTGCATTGTTCGGTCGCGGGGCTAGCTGGAAGGCTGCGCGGTGGTGACGCCGGCCAAGTCGCAACAAAACAACACTAGATGTTTCATAATTCGGCAACAAAACATCACTAGAAGTGCATTGTTCGGTCGCGGGGCTAGCTGGAAGGCTGCGCGGTGGTGACGCCGGCCAAGTTGAGCAGAGCTTCGGCGGTGCGGCGCTCCTCGCAGCCCGAGTACGAGTGCTCGTCGCCCGCGCAGCGAGAGATCACCAGGTGGGCGGGAGGCAGCTGTGCAAGTTACATTATAATTAAAGTAAAAAGTAAGTCCTGGAGTGCTATTTTTAAAAAACTGTGACGCACACAAAATTGGCGAGGCGGAATAATTTTTGGTCGATATATCGAATTTTTTTTGTACATGGTTAATTGTGATTGATCAAGTAAACTACACAATAGGAATTATTAAGTAAAATGTGATGTAATATTCCAAACTGGGCCGCAGACTGCAACCGCAGGCCACATTGGTCGACCACCGTGCGACCTGCGATCGCGGTCGCTTCTATTTTCAAACGCAGCCGTATGATGCGGTTGCCCTATGCATAAACATTAATTTATCTATTTTATATATATCCTCTTTCGAGAACGTCAACATTACACGTATAATCTCTGCGGTCGCGACACTACTGCGGACCGCATTGCAGTCGCATTAATTTCACAAAGATGCATAGTAACAAATAGTGTCATTTGCAGCTTGCGGCTGCAATCTGTGGCCAGCGGTCCAATTTGGAATCACGCTTGTAGCGTGTTTCAAGAATATTTACAATACATTCGTGTGGAACGGGGAACCGTGAAGATTACTTTTGTCGAAGGCCAAGATCCACTTTGGGTCGCCGAGCCACCTCATCGTAAATAAACAAGCAGCTCCTCACCTGATCGAGCACTTTAGGTCCATATTTCATTGCTAGTACAGTAGCCGCCGCCAGATACTCGTCAGCGCCGGGCGCCGGCTCCGGCTCGGGCTCGGGCTCCGGCTCCGGCACCGGCACCGGCACGGGCACGGCGAGCCGGCGCGCTAGGAACGGGAACAGCGACGGGTCCGGCGAGTTCTTGCCGGCCGGCTCCGGCGGCGGAGGGGATGCCGGGATCGGTTGCCGGCCGAATGCCTGACAGAGGACAATAGGAAATATTATATAGCTGAAGACACACATATTACAGAATTTATGCTGTCAGAAAAAAAATGTGCAGAATGGCAATTTATTAAAATTAATCATTTATTTATTTATTATAAGAAAGACCTACAGCTTATATGTATACAATAGATAACTAACTTAAGTAATTTAGAAGCCGATTATAGGTCCTCACAAATAGAACTAGAATGGTCCAACTAAAGAACCAAACATATACACACTGCATTTTGATAAAAAATAATAATAATTGAAATTAAATATTGCCGTGAATAGACTGCAACACAGTTTAGTTTTGTAAAAGAAAAACAATTTAAAACTAAAAAACTACCCTGCTGGAACAACTGGTCATATAAAAGTAACTTAGCCCTCGCTATGCTTGTAGTGAACAAATCAATATCTACCGTTCGGGAAATAATATTGAGATTCTTACCTGCGCGCAAAATAAACGAATTATGTCGATAATTACATCAATCACATTCGCTTATCAATGCTTATCACATTCAAATCTCAATGAACCCACGTATCATTTTATAAAAATACCATCGACAAACCTGTCTCAACGTCAGACGGCCATATTTGTTAACATTATTACCTTTTTCCATATACTTTATACTGATATTCAACCGCCATACATTATAACGCACTATCTTTCCTGGTTACTCTTATACAAAGTCATTGTTTCACCATCTACATGAGAAGTTATAAATTCAGATTGACCCCTTACTTCAAATAGGGAAACTAATTATTTTTCTTAATTAAAACATAACCCCATGCAGGAGCCATATTATTGAGATCATCAAATCATAATCATTAGAATCATAATCATCAGACATATACAAACTAACGTACTTAGTTACTAGTTGCTCCTTTTTCATGGCACCACCCTTAATTTCCTTCTCTTTTTGGCCCTAAAGTTTGACTTAATTGAGTCCACCTTTCGTATTTATTTTTATACTAGATTAAATAAATAAATAATTCTAAATCGAACAAAAAATCATTCGATCAATGATGTTCTTATTTTCAAAGTGACTTTGCAAAATACGGCCTTTACATCGTTCCGATGCCAACAACCTTCTAATCACCGCACCTCTCGCCATCGACAGGGAGTTTATCCTCATACGAGGGCGACACTGAAAGTCTTTAGAACTGACAACTTGTAAACAGTATAATAAAAAAATTAGTTATAATTTTGAAAATGGAACTCTTTGCCAATATTATTGAGTATGTATTTTATTAATTTGTCAATTGTTTTACGATTTGAAAATTTTCGTGCAATGATGTTTTATGACTTTCGTTGTCATTTAAGTCAACAAGAAAGTTATGATAGACTTCGATTGGTCTTTCACGAAGAAGAATTTACAACTGGTTTAATGAGTTCAAACGTGGTCGCACTAATCTCACCGATGATCTGCGTGAGGGACGGCCTTCTACGGCGACGACTGAAGATAACATCAATGTTGTGCGGCGTATGATAGAGACTGACAAAAGAGTGACCTATCAGCAGATTAGGGCAAGTTTAGGCATCGGTATGAGCCAAGTGCACAAAAATCCTGCATGAACATTTAGCGGTCAGGGAGCTTTGTGCCCGGTGGATACCTCACGATTTGACCGAGGCCCAAAAAATCCGTCGTGTTGATTGGTGCCGTGAAATGGTTCAAAGATTTAACGGAGGTGACTCTGAAATGCTGTGTTTGACATACTTACGGGTGACAAATGCTGGATTTACTGTTATGATCCCGAAACCAAAAGATAGTCTGCTCAGTGGGTGTTTCGTTCCGAGGAGTTGCAAACTAAAGTGAAGAGAGGACGAAGTGTGGGAAAAAAAGATAGTGGCCTCGTTCTTCGGAAGGACCGGACATTACGCGACAATTGTTTTAGAGGACCGAAAAACAGTTACTGCAGAGTGGTATACTAAAAATTGTTTGGCACTTGTCTTGGAAAAAGTTCGGGAGAAACTACCTCGCAGTAGGATCCTCCTTCACCACGACACACACCGCCAGGCGAACGATCGACTATTTGGCGACATCAAACGTGGAATGGAACTAGGTCACCCGCCATATAGCCCCGACCTCGCGATCTTTATTTATTCCCGAAAATAAAAGAAAAGCTTCGAGGAAAACGTTTTATGCACGCCGAGGAAGCAGCGGCTGCGTTTCAAAACGTCGTCGAAGAGACCCCTAAAGACGAGTGCGCAAAGTGCTTTTCTCAGTGGTTCCATCGGATGCAGAGATGTATTGACGTGAAAGGACACTATTTTGAAAAGATGTAATAAAAGGAATAACTTGCTAGTGTGCTCAGTTTTTGATTTTCTAAGAACTTTCAGTTTGACCCTCGTACCCTAGACCCTAGCCGTGTGACAGTACGCTTTAAAATAATTTTCCTACCGCGTACGCTCAGATTATGGGATGAACTCCCTGCCCCGGTTTTTCCCAGTGACTACAATATGTGGCCTTGCAAAAGGGGTGTGAATAAATTTCTTCAGGGTCGGCAACGCGTCCGTGATACTTCTGGTATTGCAGGCGTCCATAGGCTGCGGAAACCACTTACCATCAGGTGGGCCGCGTGTCTGTTTGCCTACTAAATTGTATAAAAATAACACATACCTGTAATAAGGAAGCCCGATGTTGCGGGTCCACGGTCCAGAGCGAGCCCTTGCCGAGTCCGGGCGCCGCCGCCACCTGCAGTGGGATCGAAACGCAAAGATAAAAGTTGTGACCCTTGCACTAATTTTATAAAACACTTGTAAAAGGTAATGAAAAAAATAGTCAGTTTGAATAGTTTTACTTACTTTGATTAACCAAAAAAAAAAACAGTTTAATAAAAATTCGAGTTTATCATTCAACACGTTGATGTGACGTTGAGTAATAAACCGAATTTTTAGATTGAGAAACACAAAGTTATAACATTGGCTCAATTTCCTCGAGGCAATTTTTACATTTCATTTTTTTATTCATTAAAATTTATCAAATACATAAATACTACCTAGTCAATCGACCACTTGCTCACAGACAGATTTTGTATTATTTAAAAAGTTAAGTGTCGGCGGATTCGTTTCACTAGCATTTTAAAAACCTATACATAGTAGCGCCTCTACCGTCTAAAAACAGAACTATAAATCAACCAACCTTATGGAAGCACTTGTTTAGAGACAGGTTGTGTCTCACGCTGTTTTTCCAGCCTTGCGGCGCGTTTTTGAAGTACGGAAAATGGCGGATGATCCAGGCGTAAATTTCTTTGACGGGCAGCGCCCTCGCTGGAGCTGCTTCTATGGCCATGAATATGAGGCAGGAGAAGGAATAGGGGGGCTTTGTGTGTGTGGCGGCCGGGGGGGAAGGGGGAGCCTTACACGGCGTGCGGGGGGGAGATGCCGCGCGCACCATGGGGGGCGGGGTCTTTGACTCTGTCTGTTGGACAAAAAGGCTGTTATTGTTTCGTGAAAATCATTGCAAGCGTCACACTAGGTAGTATCAAAACATTTTTGATGATGATTGAAAATTACATCCTTAAACCTCTTTAGCGTTTTCCCGGTTGCGTTTCTTTTTCATTGTTGACATTCGTATAGACTAAAACAAATGAAACAACATAGACAAAGATTCTAAATAATTTTGTTAATTCTTAAATTTGAATACTACATTTATTAAACACTTGTGTTCTATTTTGTTGTAACAATAACAATTTTCTTTCTGTACAATAAAGTTTTTACATACATACATACACTTCCTTCATTTTATAATACTTATACTCAGCACAACAAATGGGTAGATCCCACTATTTCCATTGATAGAAATACTGGAACAGAGTCTCGCACTATTTCCATTGCGGGCGGCGGGCGGCGGCGGCAAAAAAACGCTTTATCATCCAACGTGCACATAGAAACTATTTATTTCCTCTTTATATCTAAAGGTTTTATCAAACCTCTTGAACATATTGAATGACAGCTGCTATTATCATTGCAATTCTATTAATGCACTAGGTATTGCGTTATTGATTCATTGACTGATATGGTGGAATAAGGTTTAAATACCGTTAATATGTAAATATAATAAACTAGCTGTTTCCCGCAGCTCCGCCTGCGGTATATAGCCTATGTTACTCAGGGTGAATGTAGCTTTACAATGGTGAAATATTTTTTGAAATCGGCACTGTAGTTTTTGAGTTTATTCATTACAAACATACACACAAAAAAACAAATCCTTTTTTT
Source organism: Euzophera pinguis (assembly GCA_947363495.1). Lineage (NCBI taxonomy): Eukaryota > Metazoa > Arthropoda > Insecta > Lepidoptera > Pyralidae > Euzophera > Euzophera pinguis. The sequence continues at coordinate 4,585,776 of OX376170.1, read as the reverse complement.
GTGTAGATGTAGACTAAGTTATTTTATTAATCAGTAATTTATTCAGGCCGTCATAACACAACTGCGTTTTTTTGTCGTAATAAAAATAATGGGATATAATTTTTAAAAAACGTTAGTCCCACTATTTCCATTTTGTATTTCAATGGAAAAAGTGGGATACACCCTAACAAATGATCTTCCTTCTTCATTTAATTTCAACAACTAAATAAAAAAACATACTATAGTTTGCCACGCATCCATTACGCAACAAAATAGTAAAAAAAAAGTGAAACTAAGTGACATTGAGCAACATCGTTTAGCACTTGTGCAAAGATGCCCGTATCATTAACGTAATACTAAAAATAAATAAAAATATCGTGTACATCCATACTCCATACTAATATTATAAATGCGAAAGTCTGTCTGTCTTTCTGTCTGTCTGTTACGCTTTCACGGCCAAACCGCTGAACGGATTATGATGAAATTTGGTATGAATATAGTGAAAACCCGGGGTCAAACATAGGCTACTTTTTGACGCAGGCGGAGCTGCGGGAAACAGCTAGTTCGATATAACTCTGAAGTGTGATCACACACATATCCTCCACCTGCATCAAAAAGTAGCCTATGTTTCACCCTGGGCCTTCAACTATATTCATACTAAATTTCATCAAAATCTGGTCAGCGATTTGGCCGTGAAAGCGTGACAGACAGACAGACGGAAAGACAGACAGACTTTTGCATTTATGATATTAGTATGGATATGGTGATCATTGTTGGTACAACAAGGACACGGACTATAACGTCTGTTCAAATCAAATATCAGCTCAATGAAATTTAAAAACCGCCATCAAATAAAGTGAGATCACATAAACTGTTTAAAAAAAAAACAAAAATATTGTTTATAGAAATGATTACTCATCGTCGTCATATAGCATGTTCTATCAATCAACTATAGGAGTAAGTAGAAAGTATGACTATCACATACAAAAACATACAGTCAAATTGAGAACCTCCTACTTTTTGGATTTTGGACGTTAGTTGAAAACTGAAATATGCTTTTCTTCGTACAGAAAAAAAAATACCGATATTTTTTTACTACTAGATACTAGTACTTTTATAATCGTACTAGAACATATTTAAATGAAAAATATAAATGTGTTTAATGATAATAAGTGTGTACATACTGGACCTCAAAACATATTATGTGCCAAGTAAACAACGTGAAGATAATAAGATCATAAAGATAGAATCTAATATTTATTCTAAATAGTTTCATTATAACTATAAAAAAGATTAAAGCATAGAATATTAGCGTGGAAATACTGATGTGAATTCACATAACCACGTTTTAAAGCCGTATAGCTGATTGGAAATAATACACTATTTTTTATTTATATATTTTTACGTACCTTTATTACAACTTGACTGGCGATAATTTTGCCGTCCTCCACGTCGCCCTTTGTTAGGTTAATACCTGTAAAATTAATTTTAAAAAAATATTAATAACTATTATAATTTCATCAGAACAATATCACGTTCGGATAAACTAAAAAGATTTAAAGCTTCGGCAATGCACACATGACACTCTTAAGGTCGCATCAGTTTATAAACGATGGAAACCACTTTTAATCAGTGCCCTTACCATCACCTTTAAACGCAGGGCAGAAACGAGTGAGTGAACGTGATGGCGCAATACGAGATGTAAGGCGACATCTCGCTTGCTCACTCGTTTCTGCCCTGCTATTAGAGATGATAGTAAGGCACCAGGTGACTTATTACTAATTGGTATTAAAAATCTATCAAATATCGAGTCAGAGAGAAACCTTTTATAAAATTAGCTAGTGCGGTGCGTAATGGATATGAAATAAGTGTCAGAATAAGGCTGTGTCAGATGCCTCTTGGCAGCCTGAAAAAGCTGATAGTCTTGGCCACCAGCACACCCCGGATCATGTTCCTATTCATCTGGTTTCCTTGGTTACGGAGGTCAGACAGCAGTCGCTTTGAAAGCAAAGTCTGGGCTCTGAAGAATAGTCTCAGAACGCAAATGGGATACATGCTCTAACAAAGAATGGTCATTAAAGAAACAGTTTAACAAACTTACCTCTGAGAAGATTCCTGTCCTGCAGCCAGCTGAGGCTGGTGAGGTCGTCGTCATCAGCCGGTGGTAGGTTGCCAGCATTGCCGCCTATCGCCACCCTGGATAAAGAGTAAAATAGCTCATTGATTTGGAATCCTTCTTTAAGCTGGATTAGTTTTCATGTTCGTGTACAAGTATCTCAAACTTTGTGAGGCTTACCACCATCTCTTTCAGCAGGGCAGAAACGATTGAGTAAGCGAGATAACGTAATACAAGCTGTATACAAGATATCTCCTATCTCGCTTGCTCACTCGTTTTTGACCTGCTTTAAGAGATGGTGGTAAACCTGTACGTGGCCACCTGGACCGCACTTGTTGTCACCCCCATAAAGTTAATTTTCGAGATATAGGGTGACATGCTGTAGCACTATTTTTCTAACTATTTTGTATAGATTTATCTTTGGTTATGTTAAATTTGCAAATTGATGACGATGGTTACATAAACTAGATTGTTGCAGAAGCACCCAAAAGTAACTTGCGAAGTATGAATAACGAGTTAGCCTTAAAACAAACGCTGGTCAATCCTTGAGTGTTCATCCTGCCTTGATGGTGGGCAGTCGAACGAACTCTTCCTAATAACAGCGTTCTCTCAGTTACATGGTCGGCTATAATGCATAAGACATAATACGACTATGCTCACTACTAGGCTACCAGGGGTACTAACTAAAAAACATGCTTATTTTTTTTGGATTTAGCAGTAAGGAGAAAATTTATGTAAAAGTAAATATTTACAATAGTACGTTTTTTTCTTAAATATCACTACTTATGTTAGTTACTCTGATATAATGATACAACAAGATATAAGTCTTAACAATTCCAACGTCTCTGACGCCATACTAGCTTTTGTAATCGTTATCAGGAAGCCATATCTTCACTTTTTTTCACCCACTAACCTGATGATAACATAGTAACCAAGCATTGTTCGCGTGGCATTGATTGATCGGACGCGAGACGCGACAGATTTTGATAATTGACGCATGTATAATTATGATAAACCAGCATTGATGTTCAATCACAATACCTTCTTCGCCTAATATTTTATACCAAAATCTAGCTGTACGTTTTCATTCGGCTGTTGGAATACATTCAAAAATTAGGCTATCAAGAGCAGAAAAAATTCCAAATCCGTTTGTAGAGTGCTACAGCAATAACCTATAGAATTGTATACTTACGCCGGCTGTGGCACCTCCATGTCAGACTCGTCTGATCCGTCATCAATATCATCAAAATTGTCTATGACTCTGCCGGAGACTTCGAGCCGTCGCAGCGACCGTCCATTGGAGGCTACATGTCTCGCGATCTGTCGGATGAGGCGTCGTGGCAGCGGTAAGGAAGCTCGAGCGGCGCGTGCGGGCGATCCGCCCCTCTCACCACGCATGGGCGCCATCTAGTGGACAAAAACACAAACTAAGTAAAAATATCTTTAAAAGACTGATAATAAAGCATATTTAATTAAGTGTTTAAACTTTATTGTACAAAATACAATGCGCACAGTATAAAAGGCGAACTTAATGCTAGGAGCACTTTCTAACCTAACAGTATATTTTCCTTTTTAATGACAACGAGATCGAATGAGAACAAAAGTTAGCCCAGCGAATTAAATCTTTGAAGTGGCAGTGAGCGAGACACTAGCGTGGAGAACCGATGGGGCATATATGTTGTAGAATGGCGACCACGTACCGGCAAGCGCATTGATGGAGATCCACCGACCAGATGGTCAGAAAGTAACAAGTGGACTGAATGTGACTGAAATTATGATATTTGATGTCTAAGATAGTGACAAACAAGACGAGAGAGAGAATGACAAAACATGAAAACGTTTAAGATTTGTGGTGAGTTAGTCACATTCCTTTGATGAGACGATAAAGAAATATTTTATTCTTAGTATAGATATAATGCTCACCTCACGTCTATGAGACGTCGATAAATTACGTATTGACACATATATCTGCTAATACATGTTGCGGCATGAGTAAGGTGCAAAAAACTAGTATCAACTCAGTTATCTACTTCACAACGAGATAAATTTAAACTGGTAATGATTTCCGCAATTTTCCGCATTTGCTTTCCTAGTTTTGCATATCTAATAGTTTTAAGATTTAAATTGATGTTCTGGGAATATGTTGTTTTAGCTATAGCGATATAGGGTTAGAGTCTCAATTTTCCTGTTATATTTAAGACAGGAGGCGAATTCTACTAGCATTATCATTTCTAAGCAAGGTTGACGAACTTATGAAATCAGATGTAGACCGGTCACAAAACGACATGGGTCTGTAGATGATCTAGATGTTTATCTCTGTGAAAATATTGTGAAGGATCCGAGGAGGGGTGGACCGCAATAATGTAGAAAATGTAGCTCCGTGCAGAAACTAAATCGATTAAACGACACAGACACCTGTATTTCGGCCTGCTCCACAGACATATATTGCAGTTAATACAATGTTTGATAATATAGGCTTGTTTGAACAATCAATGACGCACAGTATGCGTAAAACGCTAAACGGTACAATGGAACCCAACAGATAATTTTCCAAGCGCCTTACAAGGATGATTGATGTTTGATTATTAGAAATGCATTGTTTTATAGGTGCCGAAGAATAGTAAAGATAAAGGTCAGTAATAGCGAGAAAAATAAGTTTATTTTGTTAATAACCTTATGAGAAAGTGAATATTAGTAAACATCAAACGCCAGCGTCAGGTTTTGGTACGGAGATCCGTAAAGCGCGTCAGACGGATTGTAAACTTGTAAAGTAACCTAAGTCACAGTACTTTTGTCTACCTATTATGTGCCTAGGGTTTCAAATAAAATCATAATGCAGACGCAGAATTTATTTACATATATATAGTTCACCAAATGTATAAAAATCATAAAGCAGCCATTCTAATATTAGTTTGTATTTGTAAGAGACATTTAGTAAGGGAAGGGCTGTGATAATTTTTCTAATCCAATATGAGCTAAATTGTAAAAAAATACAAACAAACTAATATTTGAAATTTAAACAAAGACCAACAATTTATTTACAGAGGTCAAATTTTAAATTGAAAAAGAGTCATAACGTTTTTCTGTTTCTCCATAGAATGACTTTAGCATTAAATCTACCTATTGTATAAGTATGTGTACTTGTGGCACAATCAAGTTTTAATAAATAAATGTACAATAATTCTTCCGATAAAGCTTTGCTTGAAGATACTGTAGGTAGGCCTGCACTACTCAGATTTGTATGAATTTGCTCGACCTCATTATATTGATAAAATATGACAGTTTTATCTCGGAATATACCGAGCAGCATAAGTTGTCAAGTGACACAAGCATATAAGGTAGATACCTACTGTGCCATTGTTTAGTAAATATATTGCATTTAAATTAGTATTTAGTTGATGTCTTGAATTACATTCGAAAGTAACTATGTATCTACCTTTTCTCGCTTAACTACTGAACTGAATCTAATTAAATTTAGATACGAGACGAACTGTCGTTTGAGAAAAGATTGTTTCACCTGGCCGGAGCCGCGGTTAACAGCTAGGGGAATAATAGTTACGGGCTATTGAGAGTTAACCTCAAACATTACATAGTAAAAGGCCTTCTGAAACATAAACTGAGTTAACATATACCAAAACCACGAAAGATAATCACGCGACTTCATTTCAATCACAAGATGGCCTTCATCTCGAGACGTCGGAATTACGTGACGTCGCTAGGAAAATAAAGTCAGCTCCAGAAAATCTAGACTGAAGAAATAGCGCCGGGAACGCCTAGGAACATCCGGATAAAAATACGCGTCTCGGAGAGCGCGAGAGATACATATTATGTTAGAGTATACTATTGAGGTGTGTGAATATACATATACCTAGAGTACGCGTTGATTTCGAAAGCAAAATCAAGTTTTCACTGTGTTGGCCCGAACTGCATAGTTTTCAAATTCATAAACTCGGCGTTTTCCGTTATTTTTCAAAGAAAAACTTAACGGTCTGTAAACCGGGATGTTTTAAAATTTTACTTGAAACCGCAAAAATATTCTAGATTTATGCTTGAAACGAAATGTTTTGTTTGACGTTCGGTAGAAGAAGCAAATGCAGAAGAGCAGGTTTGACATAGGAGTGGGAAAAAATACTACATGCAAAATGCAAATAAGGGCAGAAGAAAAAGCAAGAAAATCGGTCCGTAGCAACCAATAAACCCTATGATGGCTAAGAAGCCATCTCTCTCATCTTAGGGTTAAAATTTTGAAATACGTTTGAACGTATTTCAATGCAAATTGCAAATATATTCTAGACTAGAGTGTCTTATAACGTTCGGGCTGAAAAATTGATTCAATCCGTGTCGAGAGCAAAAGAATCAGCTGAATTTTGTATTCGTATAATATTATCGATAGTATTTATCGGATAATAGCGTTAAACATGGCCTTGGAGCTATGTATCGAGTCTTCGGCATAGTCCGCGACAAGTAGTTAAAATTGTGGTTGATTAAATCGAAATATTGCTAATTAATCGTCACTGTGAAAAAGTTGACCTTTGACCTATGCTTTTGTCAAATTAGGTCACTATCATTAGATATCATGCATGCATATAGGATAGTTAGGGAACGGCATACTTATAAGTTATTACACAGTGCTATTCTAACGCTTTCTAGTTGAAAAGTCACAATACCAAACGATTCCATTTTAATAATTTAATTTCAATGTGTTGTTTGAACTAGCGTCCGTGTATAAGACTTCCTTTGCTGTATAAATAATAGTACGTGATTTAGTTCATGGCTCGAGCTTTTTTTTGGGTTTTTTAAATAAATAAATAATTACATGGTTAAATATATTTCAATTTATGATACTTGCATAAGATTTATAAGATTTACCGTATAGAATAAGCCCATACAACTAAAAATATCAAGGTAAAAAAAAGTTAACACAGGTCACTGAATCCAAAATGTAGCAAATCATGCTTAGAATATCTTTCTCTGACGGTAATATACTGCCAGACGTCTCTTTACGGTAAAAAACATGACATCGCTCGCCTTGAAGCGTGGTCGCTCAGCTTATATTTTTGGTGTTTGTTTTTCCGCTTCATAAACACCGGTAGACGCCACTGCGCAGTTAATTAACTAACTCGTTATAGGTAGGTACGCAATCAAATATTATTTCTATATCTGTTTTATTAACTGAAGACTTATGTTTATAGTTGAAGGGGTAATTGAATGCGGTAATCTTCGCTAATACTAGTGGCACTGTGAGCTGTAGACCTCGCGAGCTTATAGAGATTGCAGATCGAAGAAACTTTTCACACAATATGTTTTTCATTGAATATTAAAATCTTTTATTAAATTCAAATTTGTTACATAGTTCCCAAGAAAACAAATAAGTGTATACTCGTACTTTTAAAAATCTTTAAAAATAACGTTTAAGATACCGGTCGCAAAATAAAAATAAATACATTGAACTAAAAAGAGCACACTTTCCGGTGAGATTCGAACTCTAGACGCTCAAGTCGATCAGATCTCTTTATAAATAAACTGGACTATTCATCTTTTGACAATACTGGTGAAAATAAACGTCTATTGTATGTCATAATAGAAAATAAAATTCCTTGTTATTTCGTTGTCACTACAAACACAAAATGGTCGTAAGAGCCATAAAATTCAAAGGCGCTTAGGCCCATTGTGCCAACTACGTCATTTTCAAAAATTTCCAAAAAATGGTTCTACTATCGATTTTCATGTTTATCGAACCTGCTCCCAAAATTTCACGGGAATCAGTTGAGAAATGCGACCTCTAGAGGAGGACACACAGACATACCAAAGCATTTTGCCCAAGTTGAAACAGAGACCTCACTCGCTTCGCTCGCTCGGTAAATCAGAAATTATATTAATTAATTTAGAATGCTGAAAAAAGGAAGACATGGACATTGATTCAGAATCGGGTGGAAGGGTATATGGATATGGGCTCTGATAGAAATAAAGGGAGATGACATTGCACAACCCTTCACCAAATAGGAAAATGGTGAAAGTAAGGGCTCCTGCAGCGTGCTAGCGATCTCGCGCGATTTCGGTCGCACCGACTAGCATCGACTTTCTGCTACTAAAAACAGTGCAGCGTGCGGGCGACTAGCGATCAGCGACTACTTACGACCGATCGATAGCAATTCACAATCTAGTTAACTATTGGGGTTAGTACTGAACTATTATTATTGTTAAAAAAGAACTATTATTGTTGGAAACTTCTGTTTTATCGATTCGTGCCATCAGAATGATAAGAAGAAGATTAATATTCTATGTTTTGGTTCCAAAGTGCCTACGAACTGCATCTATTAAACCTTTTGCATCCATTATTATCATAAAATAAATATCTATTTATTACTGCGCTGCGCAATCACAAGCTACGTGTGACGACTGATCGCTGCAAGTCTCGCGCCCACTGGTCGTCAGTCGCGGGCACGCTGCACTCAGCCGTTTAGTTTTACACGTTCAATCAAGTCGCGCGACATCGCCGACACGGTGCATGAGCCCTAATGATAAAAGTATACATTGAGTGAAAAACTATTAAAACTCGAAAACAATTTTAATACTGCAAACAGTTATGCTGACATAGCTTTCAAATAAAAAAATTAAATGGAAACGTGCGATAATTTTAGCAACAAAAATTATCTACCACAGCTATTATCTGACAAAAAATGCGTAATTATCAAAATCACGCCTCTAAACGAAATAGCGTTTTGTTTTGATTGACATCAGCGTGAAGCCCAGTGTCACGATTATAAAATATTTGCCCTCCATTTGACTTCAATTAAATAATGAAGATTGAAGGTATTACTCGAAAAAATGTATAACCAAAAAGTACACTAGTAAACATAGCTCTATCACATTGTCTGATTAAAGATTATAAGCATAACTTAATATTCAAAATGAAACTGAAAACGGGATGGTAAATAAAGAAAGTGACGCGAGAACGAAAGTGTTATCCCACTGTCTCATCAAAAGAAACTATTAACAAATTGTTCACGCGGAAAATACGCAAAGATTTTCATCACAATGACGACACATTTAGGAATGCCGATGTGCAGATAACAACGTCGCGTAACACAAATACACTGACCCAAATTAGCGTCACATCACTAGCACCTCGCTAAACAACGTTAGCGCCAACCCATGGACTTTATGAAAATACATGTAGGATGAGAAAAGTTGACATGCTCAACATCGTAAAGAGCTAAGCTCTTATTTGTAGGTTGTTCCATTACAATTACCCCTTGGACTTCCAAAATACATGTAGGATAACAAGAGTTGATATGCTCATCATCGTCATAAGTTTAAGAGCTAGGCTCTTATCTGTAGTTTTTTCCATGACCACCAACCCAAAAACTTTCAAAATACATGTAGGATGAGAAGAATTGACATTCTCGTCATCATCATAAAGAGCTAGGCTCTTAACTGTAGGTAGTTCCATTAGCACTAGCTCATGACTTTCAAAATACGTGTAGGATGAGAAGAGTTGACATGCAGTCATGCAGGGCCGAGCCGCCCCTGTGTGCGAAGTGTGCGACGTACACAGGCGCCAAAATAAGAGGGGCGGCAGGGCGCCTAAAAAACCTTGACCTTTCGCTCGAGACGCTCGAAATCTCCGCTCAGCGTCTTCGAGCAGTCTCCGCTGCTTCCAGCTCCGCGTCAATGGAAACACACCCTAATACGTCGTAATAATTTACAGTCTACAAGGCAAGTCTGAGCTTTAGCATAGAATCGATAAAATCTCACGCACTTTACGGAAAACTAGTTGCCTAGGACATTATAAGGCAAAGTTCACACTACTGATGTTACATGATGGGAAATTCACTAGAATTTGTTCATCTATACATATATATATATATATATATAGGCAAAGTATCTATACATGTATATAGGCAAAGTATCTATACATGTATATAGGCAAAGTATCATCAACAGGTTTTTATGGCAATTGATGGTTTCCCCTTATTCAATCTAGGTATTATGTAAATTGGTTTCTGAGTAATAACATGGAAAGGAAATAAACGTGTTTATTCAATAGTTATTATAATTATATTAAGGTGCACAAATGTAAAAACCTTTAAAATTTAATGCTCAAATGTGTTTATAGAAAAACCAACTAGCTGAGTGGAAGAGTTTCTCTTCATCATTTTTGGTAAAAGTGGTTACTAGCTATGTTCTTCCCCAAGATCTCTCTATATCATATTTTTAATTAAATTAAATTCATTTTCTATCAAATTAAGTGTTGTGTGCAAACAAAAAATAATTTTTTACAATAGATTGGATGCAGTGTTTTCCTTAAGGTTTTAATACATATTATTTAAATATTTGTGAACTCTAGTCAAGAATTTGTGTGAATAATTGTGAAGATTATTAATACGATAAGGATTATAGAATAATAAATTGTGTATTAAAGTTAGTTGCTGTCTAGTGAAAAATCAACATGGACAAAGATAACAAAAATGGTTTACATTACAAGATTCTTACACAAATCCAATAAGAAGACATTTTGTAGGCATTTTTTTGGTATCTTCAATTCAAAGTGAACAGTGATATCATTTCGTGTGGAGATTATGCGGCCTTGCTATCAGATTAATAGCTACCTACATTACATAAATGTATTGTCATTCATATATTTAAAGAGTTGTTTCATATAATACATGTTTTATGAAGAGGTCATGAGGATGGCTGAGAATTATTGGAAAAAAATACATAACAGTTGAAGGTTGTAAAAAATAAATGAATTTATGAATATGCAATTAGAATATAAATGAATACTGATTATTTCATTGTCATTCAAGTAGAAATGGAAACAGGAATTCAGGTCCACACAACATCAAAATATGCATTTAAATATATAATCCAATGACCAGTAAAAAAGTATGCATAGGTATCATTGCAAAAATAATATTGTTTAATGTGCATTTAATGATAAAGGTTTTTTGTTGCTTTTTACTTAGTATTTAGAAGCAATAATTTAGCTAATGTTATGTTTGCAATAATGCAGGACATAAATTACCACATTAAATACATAACAACATTATTACAGAGCTGAAATAGAACAATAACTAGGTAACAATTAATATACCAATCCTACAGGAAGTGTCGATGTGGAACTAGGTCATGTTAAGGTCTAGCTGCTATTTATAGCCAATGCGCTATAGGAAACTTTATATTCAAATATTTTTTGCCTTTATTTAGACAATTGAGAGAGATACTCACTGATGAAAGATAGTCACTAAAAGAAGTGTAAACAAGATTCTAATACTCGTGCAAGAGTTGATCAACAAGCAAAGTTCACACTAAAGGTCTTCTTGAAAACTGCTGATGGTGTTATGGTCTTGACTCCTTAGCAACGTAAGAAGCGAAAATACCGCGGTATTGTTGGGGTGATGTAACAATCAGTTACCATGTGTTTTTGTATTCATTGGGTCAGGAGTGGCGTCAACAATGTGTTGCTAGGAAACTGAGGTACGGCGACTGCCGCTAGCACGGCTCTAGAACGACCGCGTGTTTGATTGCGTCGCACGACCAACATCCGACGTGGAAGTGCACGCGGGCGCTTGCACGTGTCCGTGCATAGCTGGAAGGGGCATTACATAACTGCAGGCCGCAGGGACATACCCTAATACCACGCTGAAGACGCTACGCGACGTTGACTAACACCCCGTTCCATTTTTAGAAGGAGTGCCAACGAATGCGTCCCGACAGTCCTCACGCGCGTCTAGTCACATTTATAGAACCGCATGTAAACGATACTTTACCCCCCACGCTGAACTATCAATTGAGCGCAACGTGATACTCCACTGTCGGTGTTTCAGGGATCAAAATCCAAAATGCGTATTAGAATATAGCGTTACATTACAAAACATATTTACGCCACCTCTTTTTGCATCTAAATACTTCAGTGAATTATCGAACATAACAGCAATTATACATGAGAAGAACACTCACCTTTATAATGATAGGTTTTGTAAAAGCACTTAGTATAAATTAATAACAATAAACAGCATTCCGCGACCTCTGTACTTGCAATCAAATCAACACTCAACGCAACGCAACAAACACCTTCGTGAAACCCAATCAAACCATAAACAAAGATTAACCTACATATAAACATATGATTTGATAACCGGACATGGCTCTACTATTGTCTATGCTTCTGTCAATGCGTATCTGGTCCTTCCACACTTCACGCGAAAATTCTCGCCGAAGATCTTTCCAAGATTCCCGGTGATAAGCGTTCTTGCATGCTTCCACATCAATCTACTTCATTGCGTTCTCAGAACTGTTCTCATGACTGACAGAAAGCTATTTTTACATTTATTTTTTTTCTCTCGAAATACTTATCTAAAAATTACGAAAATGTTAGGGGAAAATCAATCAAGCATTCGTTCGAGAGCTTAGATTGCTTTTTTGCACTTTTTGTGTTCTCGGCTCCTTTACTTCGATTCGGACCAAAAAACCGACGAGCCGAGAACACGGTGCGAGAAGGCGATAAGAATAACGCTTGGAACGCCTTCCCTTCCCATTCTTGTTTCCCATGGACTTATTATATTAAACAGAACTGAGCTATTGACTAAAAACCAGAGCAGAAAAAGATAGCTATAGTGGAAGTGTCTATCTCTTTTTAATGGGGTAACCATAATAATATTTTTAATTGGGACAAAACATTTTAAACTTCGTAAATACTGCACATAAGTAGCTAGCTAAATAGCTTGGCGGGACGTGATTGTTGGCGACGATTACGCGAGTTAAGCAACAGCTGGCGCGACCTTATTTAAACGTCATTTAAACGTTTACTGCGAGCACATTATCTTCACACGCTTTCAGAGAATATATAATTATATTTATTTAAGTAGTTAGTATGTAGGTTTATTTTATATATATGTAGTCTATGTATTAATTTTGAACGTTTTATTTGTTCAAATGTATAATTAGGTAATTATAATTAATTATTCTATCTTTGCACTTACTTTTGTCTCTCAACACCACCTGTTGGTTGACTGGTAGAAAAAGCCCGAGGCTTTAAGTCCGCCAATTACATTATTTGTAATAAAGTTTAAATAAATAAATAAATATGGTTACCCTATTAAAAAGAAATAGATTCCACCACTATCTCTATCTTTTTCTGCTCGGGTTTTAGGTCAATTGGCTAGTAAACTTTTTCATGAAAATGTGTAATTCGTAAACCATTTCGAGGAATAGGCTTAGGGAACAGATTACATTAATCAGATCTTTAGATAAGCAAGTATTTTTAAAGAAAATCGCAGAAATCCCAATGACTTTCATTTTTTAGCAAAGTTAACGTATGACGTAGCCGGATAACTTCCGGCTATTCACATTTAATTTTTTAGGTTGATAGCGCTAATCAGGCGCTTCACGTACTTGTCACCCATGTCAAATGTCATCTCTGTTCAAGTAAATATAACCCTTAATTAACCTAACTACATCTTCATTACATTCATTCATACATTATAATGAAGAATCGGTGTCTAATTATTGAAAAATCAGATGTCAACGGATAAAGAGACAGCAGTAAAGTCCAATAAACAGGCCATTAAGCAATAGATACGAGAAATGGGGTAGGTACCTAGATATTTGGCGATTGATAACAAACAAAAAACCAAATCGCAGCTGGCGGTCCATCCTGACTTTGACATTTGACACTGACATACATATTTTTAATACCTTAGTATTTTTTGCTTTCTTGCAGTTCGAGATGGCCATTATAGCTGCGTGACGTCATCACTATAAAATCTTTAAAATTAAATAACAAAATAAATATAATTTTAAGGATTTTTGTCGTTTAAATTGTATCTCCAAAATAGTCTATTAAATATATAAAATACACAATTTATTTTTTAGTTTACTAGCCAATTGGGTATTCTACTAATTTTTATTTTTTCTTTCATATCAATATTTTTATTTTTAGAAACAGAATTATGAAAGAATTTTTGTAATCCGTTCAAAAATAAATAAGTTATAAGCCTTTGAAATTCGGTGGAAGGGGAAACTGTCAAAAAACAAGAAAAGGATGCACTGTGTGAGCTGTGACGTCACTGCCACTCGGTTTGGGGCATACAAAAGAGATAGCAAGACATCCCTACCACGCTCCCACTTTTCTTTTAGAGAAAACTTTTAAATCGAATTATGGGCTTAAATAACAACCAATTTTGTTGTTGTTTTCAGAATCGGTTACTTTTTAGTGTATATTTTGTTTAGTATAACAATATTAACCAAGTATGAATACAGTCAAGTAGCCTATTAGCTCAGTCCTGTTTAATATATTAACCCTCATATTCTCAAATATTTGCTCAAACTCGACTCAATCTTACTCAAACTCATTGGTATGATTAGTCGACACTAGCTTCATTGACTTATGGATATTCCTCATTGGAGGTGAGTAACGAACTGTCAAATATAAGGTGGGTCGAGAGGTACCTTGAGGCCTCCTCTAAATGAAATAAATGTAGTTTTACATCAGTTACTTGCAACTTTTTGCCTATGTATCTACTTACTTTATTTATTTTTCACTCTATTCCTTCGAATTTTATAATTTTTGTGCTTTGGATTGTGTCGTTCCTCATTGGAGTTTGCTCAAGCAACCAACTAAGAATATCGTTTTCAAAGAAAGTTCTAGGATTTCTTTGAGGCGCCCTCCAATGAGTTTGAGTGAAGGACATCCTTATGGTTATGTATACGAATACGGGTGCAAGTCCATGATGGTTTCTTTAATGGAACTAAAGATAAATATTGAAGCCAAACAGCATACAACAGGCTGGCCCCTGAAAATTTGACCTGGAGTAACCCCTGTTTTCCCCAAAAGATTACCATCACTTCAAAATTTTTGCCTATTGAGAAATACAGTAGAATAAAAATGTGAGTTTCCTTAATATTATTGGACTTTATATTTCTATATCAAAAACAAGAATAATTATTTTTCATTTTTTAACAAAAATCTACCTCAAAATAAAGATTTTATTGCTACGTAATTGTTCAATTTTCCAACTTTTGGGGTTGTTATCTAGTGCTGTGATGAAAATCCAGATTAGAAGTGTCATCCTGTGTCAAATGTATTACAGTCCAAAATGACGGATTTTTAGGTTTCGTAAAAGAAATGTTGGTGTAGTGTATTGTTGACGATTGCAAGAGTTAGTGGCATCCAGGATGTAATGTGATATTTCACAAGTAAGTGCTAATTTGTAAATGAAGTTGTTTAATTAACTGATTTATTTTGCAGTATTTTTTATACTCTAATTTATCGGTTTAACCTCGAAATTTTATACTCATCAATTGTTTTTGAACCTTCCGACCGAGTAACCAAAAGGATGTTATATTTCAAAGTGATTTGAAAGTATTTCTTCGATTACAGTCATTACATATAGGAATGAACTACCCTAGTATAGCATATAATAATTCAGTTGCTAGGCTTTTCTTTTAAAGATAACATCTATTTTGTCTCCTATTAATATTGATGTGCGCACAGCTCGTCCTTTTAATGTTTTGGTGACGGTTGCTCGTTATAACGGTAAAAACAATAATTAATATTTGTATAATGACGTCACATGCTTGTTCTGGATAAAAGAGACGATACGGCGGCTTTTGTCATCCGATCAGAATCCGATCTGGAAAAAATTCGAACGGATGATAATAATTATACATATGGCATCTTTGCATTTATGCTTATTTATTATATACTATTTTTAAGTTTCATTAATTGTCACTTAATTGTTAATTTCATATTACAAATGTTAATTACTTACTTGCCTTCTTATATTATTTACTCAGCCATAGACCATTATGACGACACTTTTTCGCACTTACTAATTATCTTTCAAAGTCAATTTTATACACATAGATCTCTCGAGTCTTCAATTATATATATTACAGCTCGGGAACAGATCGGTAATATGAATACATAATGGCAATAATATGCAACGGCATAATGATAATAAACTTTTGCTTTGATTTTGTCGATGGAACTTGTAATTGCGATTTTATAATATGCGCAGGTATTGGTCCTGACTTTTACACCGCCTTTAAAGTTAAATGTTATTCGTATTTCGTAAACTATAATTATTAGTCAAATTCCAATTCATTAATATGGATTTATTGTAAATGCCTGAACAGTGGATAACCCATTGACAATCTAATATCAAAATTGTTGTGGATTCAGGACTAAGCTTCAACCACTGTATATGAATATTCTTTCTTCTTGCTACGATACCATTGTTCTCACTGAAACTTGGTTGACAACTGAAATCAATTGTAATGAGTTCATAGATCATCGCTACGTTGTTTTTCGACAAGATCTTGATCGTCAAGCCACGGGTAGGGAGGATGGGGGTGGGGTCCGAGTTGCATTCCTAGAGATGTTTTACCACCGTCCTGCATTGAACATGTTATTGTTAAGATATTTTCTGGCGATGTAACAAACGTCACATTATCAGCAGTGCTTATATACCGCCCTGGGCGAAAGTGGGAGCTTACGAAAGTCACTTCGCTTATTTGCAAGAGTCTATTATTAACGCGAATGTAGACACTATATACAATACACTATTACAATCCCCAACTAGGGGATTATAATTTTCCTCGCATCGAGTGGTATTTTTCTAATGGTTTAAATTCAAACGATGGTATGTCACACATCAACACATCTACCTATAAGTTGTTCTTAGAAAAATTTATGTCTTCTATTGGTTGCACGCAATATAACTTTTTACTTAACACAAACAAACGTATACTTGATCTAATGATTTCCAACGTACCATGTACAGTTCAGGCACAACCCAACTCATTGGTAGGTCCCAACTAAAATCATCCCCCTTTCATATCCTACATGTCGGCCTCACTACCAGACCATGCCATGCTGAAAAAATCGTGCACTAAATACAATTTTTATAATGAAGACGACGCCATAAATAAGGACATTTCTATAATAAGTTGAGACAACGATCTTTGTAATCTCTGCTTCTGATGCTCTTGAATTATTCTACAACTATACCAACAATATTATAAAGTCGCATGTACCCACATCTAGTCCTAAATCGGAAAAAAACACTGTTTGGTTTACACGCAGATTAATTAATATTTTTAAAAACAAACAGAAGGGTCAAATGGAAAAAATACCACAACATCTTAGATTATGAAAATTTCACCTATTACAGAGTTAATTTTAAAAATCTTAGTAGGCAACAATACCGCGAGTACATGGACTACAGAGAACATTTCTACAGATATCAAGAATTTTTGGACTTACCTATCTAACCGGAAAGACAAATCCAATATACCCGCCACAATGGAATATATCGACAACACATCCACAAATCCAGACGTAATTTATAATATGTTCTACGATTACTTTAAATCTGTTTTTGAACTCAAATCCCCCACTATTCACACATGGTAGCCACCTTCTGATTCTTGCAATAATGATATATCATTAACAAATATATATTTATCACAAGAAAAGATCTTAAATGAACTTTTACTTTTAAACACATCTAAAGGTGTCGGCCCCGATGGTTTATTACAAACATGATTCCCATATCCCTTATTTTTTAAAACGAAATGAAATAAAAACGTTTATTTTAAATATAGAATATAAATATCACTTATTGACGTCAATTTACTTATATTAAGTTTACCACCACTTCCAAAGCGCAAGTGGAGAAGAAGCGGCGTCACAAACTCCACACTAAAGAAAAAAAAACTTTCCTTAATTAACTAGTTATATGAACGAATTCACATGTTTGTCAAGATTTTGCACAATTTTTTATTGTGATTTCAGATTATTCAAATTAAATAAAAACTGAATAAAAATAATATTAATAAAAAAAAATGTCAAATGTAAAACAGAATATATAATATGTCAGCTTGTCGAGGACTCTGCACCAAGCTTAAGTTCAACATTCCTAATGATTACATTTCCTGTAAACGTGATTTGGACAGACTGACTGACTATTGCATTGCGAATAAGCTACATCTAAGCCTCCCAAAATGTCACTTCATAAGATTTACCAAAAATACAAAACCTGGTATTTTTAATTACAACCTCTGCAATACTTCTCTAATGACGGTCTCATCCGTGAAGGATCTTGGCATCGTTCTCGATGGTAAGCTTTGTTTGGATGGTCATGTTGAGAGCATTACAAATAAGGTTTTTAAAAATGTTCGAGTTTGTTTTGAGATCATCTGTTGCCTTTAGGAAACTTTCTACATATCTTTACTTGTTTATAGCTTTGATCCGTTTACAACTCGAATATCCCTGTTTGAAACCATTTCTATAAAAATATTCCGATGCCATAGAGACGATTCAGCGGAAATTTTTACGTACCATGCAATAAAAGTGTTTTCACAAATACTTAACATATTCCCAACTTCTGACCTCTTACAATCTTCTTACTCTTAAATCGCGTAGTGCGTATCTAGAGGCTGTTCTACTTTATAACATCATTCACAATAAGATAGACTCCATTTACCTCGTTAATAAACTTTATTACAAAGTTCCACGATCGTCTACCTTGCGCCAAGTGCGATCACGCCCGCTCTTCGCGCTGCCTACTTCTCACACTAATTCGGGTCATCGTTCTCCTTTGCGCCGTATGGCTGAGTACCATAATACATTATTTGAAAGCAGAGACATATTAAACTGTTCTCCTTTTACGTATAAAAAACTTTCATTGGCATTACTCTCTGAACAAGACTCACTGTAAAGGTAGATTATGCGACCTGTATGTTGTTATTCACCTTGTATGCTTGCTGAGTTATTTTGTACTTACCCTTACACACTTTCTTTACAATTTCTCTCTAGTAATTATTTTATAAATACTTGTTTCTTTAATCTGTGTATAACGTGGTTGGTTACAGAATTGTTACATTTACATATTGTTTATTTTATACACTGTCAACACATATTTTGTATCTGTTTGTTATTTCAAATAAATAAAATAAAATAAAAGATTTATTTCCGATTCTCATCAAACTCAACATACAAATAAAAATGGTTGTCAATAAAACCTTTGCAAAGTGTCATTTTCATAAAATATGGTAGTCTACATCTTAAACCTACATACATACTATTTAGTATCTGGAATGAGATTAAAGCATGAAGCCATTGCATTTTATCATAAATATGACCCGGGTTCTTCATTCCACGTAAAAAATCCTTGCAAAAACAACAACCACTAACGATATTTGGTATAAATTTTGAATTGAAGTTCCAGGGGGGAAAAAATACGTCACTCGTCAGATGCGAAAATTGATTATTTGCGAGATATTAACGTTTTTGTAAGTTCTAACCTCAAAATGTATGAAACTTAAAATGTTTACTTCGTCTACATGCTACTTTTTTTTAATGAGGCGTTTGCCCAAAATGAGACCGTTGCTGAAATTCGGTTTACCGAAACCGAGTAAAACAAGTTTTGGCCAAACACTAAATATTTTGTTGCGAAACTTAGAGCGAAATATTTTTTTTGTTTTAAGCCTAGTTTCCTCCTCTGATAATGCGTGTTTATAGCTCATCGGAGGCTTTATATGCAATATCAAATAATAAACGTTTAAATTGCAAATAAAATCTATTTTTTAACTCGGAATTCGTTATTCCGTTCCACATGTGTTCCACGAATGTTGTAAAATCATGGACATTCTAACACATCTTACACATCACGAGTTAGAAAGAGCGAGGTGGGTAACGAAATGCATTCAGGTTAAATTTTTTGACGTCAGCCTATTGTAAGCATTCGCGCTATCCATCTTGATCTTTATTCCATGGTTTCTACGAAGTTTCTACTATTGTATATTCTTTGTTTCTTGTTTCTGGCAACCACAGCTGGCAACTGACTACGTCAATAACCAAAAAGAATAAAACACGTTAAACTTGACGTGGACTAAAGTAGCTGGCTCATTTTGTTGAAAATATTATGAACATTAATTTATTTATTCTTTCCACATTTAAGCATTTCCAATAAGAGAAAAGACACCAGTGAATAAGAGTTAAATGAGAGTTCTTAACAGTTAAGATGATCTTTAATTATGTGAGTATAAACTTTGCTGTAAACCGATTGATTTCCAAAACCCCTTTTCCGATGTCTTTATTATTTCCATTGATACTATTTTTCGTTTTGTACTTTGCAGAGAATGTTCGGAACGTTGAGTTTGGTACTGTTACCATTATTTTTAAGTCAACACACAGACGCGGCGGCCGTAATATCCATAGATTTGGGATCAGAATGGATGAAGATTGGAATCGTATCTCCCGGTGTGCCAATGGAGATAGTTTTGAACAAGGAGTCTAAGCGGAAGACTCCAGCTGTCGTAGCTTTTAGAGACGGCGTAAGGACTTTTGGAGAAGACGCTGTGACCGTCGGCGTTAGATTCCCAAAAAATTCGTACAAGTATCTTTTGGATCTTCTTGGAAAGTCCTATGATCATCCAATGGTGCAGGCTTATAAGTAAGTATTGTTTATTATTGTTTATAATATATTTTGAGTAAAATATATCTTTTTTTATGTAAATTGTGATGTGAAGATTATAATTATGAATAGCTAGTGTCCTTCAATAAAGTTATTCCGTTAGGTACTAAAGCAACTCGGTAATACACAACTTTCTCTGTTTGTGTGTAGTGATTGCATCATTTTTAAATTTCATACTTTAAATTATTTATGGTCATTAAAAAGTATGGAATATATCACATATATAAACTTTGTGAGAATGGTATGCCCCTTCACTCAAACCTACTGCCCCCTTTTTTCCACTAGGTAAAATTAGTGTAACAAAATCAAATATTTGAATGTTGATTGCTTGATTCATAACATCTTTAATAATACATTTCCTTTTATAATTTTTGACATAATGATGATGTAGCAAGTTTGTTGAAATAAATATCAAGTAGATAGTAATAGTGTTTTTTTTTATTAAAGGGAGCGCTATCCATACTACAATATAGTTGCAAATGATCGAGGTATTCCAGAATTCATACATGATGAGAATACAAGATTCACTCCTGAAGAGTTGGTAGCTCAACTGCTGGCCAAAGCGAAGGAGTTTGCAGAAATTAGTCACGGTGAGTATATTTTATTTACTTTTATTGTATTCGATATATGTAATAATAAGTTTTCATACATGTTGATAGAAAAATAATTGAGTCTCACCACATGATGTCTGATATTTTCTAAACCATCTCTGCCTCTGAAGTGGTTTCTTTTTGTATCAGCAACCAGTTGGTAGCTTCAACAGGTTTTCATCAACTTTTATGGATTCAATTGAAATGGGGTGCAGTTACTTTAATAGTACAAAATCGAATGCTGCAGCATATGAAGCATGAAGTATACTCAACTCCACTTTTACTTACAGCAGATGTTTTAACACATTCAGTGCCGGAAAAGCACATAACACGTGAAAATGCTTTGTTATAATTTATTGGCAGCGAATATGTTAAGGCTCTTAAAGTAATAGTTGTGAATGCTTGTCGCGTGCCGATCTTGATTTTTTGTATATAAAATACTTTTTGTTTATTTCAGGCCAACAAATAAGCGAGTGTGTGATCACTGTACCTGGGTATTTCAACCAGGCTGAACGTCGGTCCATGAAAGAGGCAGCATCACTAGCTGGGTTGAATGTTTTGCAGCTGATTAATGATTACACTGGGATAGCTATCAACTATGGAATATTTAGGAGAAAGGTAAAGAGTAATTTTTTTACTCATCTCATTTCCCTGTTGCATCCTCAGCTGGTGTCTTCAGAGCCCAGTATGTGGTCATGGACTTATGGTACTTATTATTGCAATACTTACCATCAGGCCTGTTCTTCGTAGGGGTAGATTATATAAACATAAAATAATGACCATTAAAAATATACACAAGATGGAATTTTATAGCTGGTATCATAAAACTGCAAAATAAATGATACTTATAATGGCATTAACTTTTTTATTGACACAAAAACTCAACAAAAAATTTACTGTTTAAAAAGTTTGAACCTTACTTTCTCTTCCTTTAGATTGTTATATAAGTGTATTTATTAAATCTCTTGTAAATTCTATTGTGTCAGTGAAAGAGGGTCGAGTTAACTTGTCAGTCTCATATTGCAGGAAATCAATGAGACAGCGTGGCACACGTTGTTCTTTGACATGGGCGCCGCATCGACGAAAGCGGCGCTAGTTGAGTACAAGACTGTGAAAACAAAGGAGAGGGGTTATGTGGAGACCGTGCCGCAATTGCAGATTTTGGGAGTCGGGTTTGATAGGTGAGATTTTCTATACTTACAGTTTGATTCAGAAGAACTGGATCCGACTGTGTTTTAAATTTTGCTTTAGAGGCTACACTATAATCTATCATAAGTATCATATTGAGTGGGATCCATGGTCATTCGACCCTGTACACCCTGGTGTCTAGAGTCTAAAACGCATTTCGGTCTGCCATAATTCCTGTAACAACCACCAAATGGCAGCTGGGACCAATGGCTTCATGTGCCTCCCGAAGCACGAAATCAAAATATTATTATACAATCAGATGTTTCAATGTCCAAACTCCGAACCAAACCAGAAACAACTAAGCAAAGTATGCTTCTCGTGGGAATCAAACCCACAACCACTGGGTTTAAGGCCATGGAGGTAGTTAAGTCTTTATTCCTCAATATATTTAGTTAATTAACAACAAGAAAATATCTTTTCCTATTAATCCCAAGCTTATTATCCCTACCGATAATCTGTTACCACTACTAGACTGATTTGAATAAAATGTGTTAATGTAATTTTAAATAGTCTTGATTAACCAATCATAATGCTGGAAAGCTTTACTCAAGCGTAGTGATTGGCTGATTCACAGTCTACTTCACTCAACTTTACATATCAACACTTGTTATTGAATTCACAGGACCTTGGGCGGTCATGAGATGACATTACGTCTTCGGGAGCACCTCATTAAAGCATGGGAGTCTAACGGAGGAGGCGATGTCCGGGCTTCACCTCGAGCTATGGAGAAATTGTTGAGAGAGGCAGAGCGGTTGAAAATTGTGTTGTCAGCTAACACGGAACATTATGCTCAGATTGAAAGCTTGTTGGATGATAAGGATTTTAAACAATTGGTAAGATATTCCATACTTATATTAAAAGTATAAAGATAGCTTTTATTTCTAGTGCTATACAAAATTATGTAATATTATTATACATAATACACTATTTTAAATACAATTTTTCACACTAGATTGTCTACTGAATTAGGCCTCGTCCAAGATTTGCCACTACAATATTACTGCAATCTGCCCTGCAACTTTCTTAATGTA
Organism: Euzophera pinguis; assembly: GCA_947363495.1. NCBI lineage: Eukaryota > Metazoa > Arthropoda > Insecta > Lepidoptera > Pyralidae > Euzophera > Euzophera pinguis. Next base: position 4,562,387 of record OX376170.1, on the reverse strand, counting down.
GTCTTCCGAGCTGTGAGTTGTTTAATAATTGTAGGATTCATGACAGTTCTAAGAGTGTGTTCAGCTTTTTTGCTAAAAAAATATATCTTAATTTTTCTTTTTTAAGAAGTAAAAAGTTTCCTTGGACGGAGGGACCAACCACCGAATTAGGGAAATTTGAGAATTTTCCATGTGTATTTTTATTATAGTTTTTTTCCCTCCCTGACTTCCTGTTGTGATTTTTGCTTTAATTATCTCCTAAGACTTAGACGAGTTTGTTAGTTTTTTTTAACTGTTTTCTATAATTTTTTCGGGTTTTCATTGCTTTTTTTTTTGCAACTTTTCAGGGTTGTGTAAATGTTGGAGCTTTATGAGTTTTATCGCTGCCTGGTGTTGAGGGTGTTGATGTAAATCCTTAATGATTAGTTCTCCATTTTTGATAATCGCGTATTTTTCTGCCTCTCTGGCTTTTTTCATTTTTGGCACAAGAGCTTTATTCGCTTCCATTATATTTTTAGGCAAATCTTCTGTAGCATAGACGTTCTTAGGAAACAGTTTATTGTGTTTCAATAATCGATACTTTCTCCATTCCAAGGCCAAAGTTATCAGAACAGGCCTTGTTTTGATGCTAATTTTCTTCCTAATCCTGTAGGCATTACTAATCTCCCATTTATCCCACTCGTTAATCCCGGCTTTTTTATGTAAGACATTAACGTATGTTAAAATACTTATTCTCTGACTCCATTATTTGCTCATTATCTTCTTTTTCTTCCGGTATTCCATGAATGAGTATATTATTACGCTTGGTGGCTTATTCCAATAGGTTAATTTCCAGGGTCAAAAGACTCATTAAAATTTGACCATCTTTTAGGGAATCAAAATATATTAGTGACGTATTTTTTCTTTTGTCAATTGAGCGATAAATTATAAAGATATAATGCATCTAAGTTTAGGAGTGGGGGCTCGTAACGTCACATATTGCGAAAAGGTAGCACACTGTGACGTCACACGGAACTTTAACGCGCCATATCTTACCCATCCTTTGTTTAATTTTCAAAAGAAAAAATATGTCTCCAATATTTTTTGACTATCTAACTGATGGACTAATTAGTCCAAATATAATTATATTTTTTTAGGAAACAAGCCTATTGGGTAACTGTATTCTTCAATTGGTCTACTTCTGTTTTGAGTTTTAGATTTTCCTATAATATGGGTTTTATTTTGGCATCTTAAGATTACGTTCATGTTTCTATTAATAGCTTCAGTTTGCTTCTTCAGTTCTTCCTTCATTTTTTCTAATATTTCTATTTGTTCCATTCTAGGTTTGTTCCAAAGATTTTAAATTTTCCCAAAAATTTGGTAATTTATATGTTCTGACAATACTGTACTGGAAGTCAGTGACGACTTTTTAACGTTTGACAGTGACACTTGATGCTAGTCGATTTTTTATATTTTTATTAGTGGGTTGGTTGATTGTTGCACCGCCAAAAGTATATCGCTTGGTGGGTAGTTTGATATAACCTCTAAAATGATTTGTATTTAACTTTGAGGTTATTGAATGTTTTTTAGTTTTAGATTGTGGAATTTTTGATAAAAAACAAAGCCGCACACTTTTCACTAAGTTTTGTTGTAAATTATACGGTTTTTTCAAGTTTTTATATTTTTTAACTTATCTTTTTTACGGAACTAATTAACAGTACCCCAAGCACGAATATTTGCAAGTTTCGTAACGTAAACGTATCGAGTAGTCGACACGATAACGGAACACAACGAAAGGTGGAAGCACGAAGCAATATCGTAGGCATATCGAGACCTCGACACGATAACGTTAGTGACGTCATGCTAATGTAAATAAGGATGAGCAAAATCGAATGAAAGATCTAAAAATTTAATGAACATTTCGTTCAAAAACTATATCCGTATTTAATTAATAAAAAAGATTGTGATTCCAGGGCATATTAAACCTTAAAACTCGTCGAAATTTGATGCAATATGAAGAATTTGCAGTAAAAGTTTATATTCACTTAAAAAAAATGATTTCGTTGTTTAATTTAATAATGAACTTTGTTTGGTGAGACTGCCATGCCACGGGCGGGCCGTGCGTTTCTAAACGATCGACGCGGAGGTACCTAGCACTTGAGACGATAGCAAAGCTCATTCACTGATCACTTCAAGGACAACCTTTGTTTTGAAATGAACTTGTGATTTATAAAAAGTTTGGACTTATTTTATTTACTTTAAATGGATTTTCAGTGGATATTTCTGTGGATACTTAGAAAATGTTTTTTATGTAGGTTATAATAGGGCTAAAGTGTATATTCTGTAGAGGTACTCCATTAAAGAAATTAGGCTGGTCATATTTATTTATTTGTAAACAAAGTGATTTTTAATTAAACTGTGATGGCGTAAGTATGTGCCTTATTTTCGTCAAACTCTTCTCTATATGTTCACCTTGCGCTTCAGAGCCTAGGGCACGTTTCAATCATATAACAATGGAGCGACTGCTGTTTGCCCTTCGTAAGCGTTATTAGGAGGCTAGGAGAGAGACTGTCTGCGGCTTAAATGATCACGATGATGATGAAGCCTGCATGTCCTAACCATTTAAAAACAACTAAACAGAGTATGCTTACCGCGGGAATCGAATCCGCGACCTCGGGGTCATCGGAAAAACGACTTTATTAACCACTAGACAACAGAAGCATTTTTTGGCAAATTATATGCAAGTATAAAATAAGAAGATAAAATATTTTTCAAATAACCATTTATACTTTAAGAAGATATTGTGTTTGTACATGTGGAACAATAAAGTATTTTAATAAATAAATAAGATATTAAATAGTACAAAATACGATGTCGAGGGGTACTTCTTGTTTGAATTAATCATTTTATAACAAAATGTATCAATAAAATAACTTTTATTACTATTTTAAGCTTCCAATAAACTCTGACGAATGTTTTCTCACTGCAAAATTTTAAGTGACAAAGCTTTCGAGAAACTCGCAAGCCAGCCTTCGACAATTACGATACCATACGTCATTTTAAGCATTCGTGCTCGCTATCTTCATACAAACGGCTTCAAGTTACGTTACCTATTCGATACGAAGACGATTCGAAACCTAATGTAAATATTTGTGCTTCGAAAACTAGTTCTAATTACGCACACTAGAGGCGGTGTTCAAGTGCCCATACTAAATGCTCACGTTAACGATACGAAAGTTTTTTCGATAGTGATTCGTGCTTGGGGTACAGGAGTGTTTACTATTTATTTATTTATTTATTAAAACTTTATTGTACCACAAGTAAAAATACAATTGGCGGACTTAATGCTAAAAGTATTCTCTCCCAGTCAACCATTAGGAAAAACAGAGCAAATACAAAGCGGCGCAAAAAAGCTTCGTGTGATATTACAGAAAAAAAAAAGAACCCTACAGCTAAATAAACATACATAGATTTACACAAATAGGAAGTATAATATACATACATATATATTTAAAAATTTTAATGCAGAGAAATTGTGATTCTGGTTTATAAATTAGAGAGAATTCATTAGATGAGTTTGAACCTTTTTCTTGAAGGCAAATTTTGTTGAGGTCTCTTTAATGTCATTGGGCAAAACATTCCACAGCCGAATGGCTTGTACAGCGAAAGAATATTCAACGAAACCGGTCCGAAAGGAAGGAGTAGCAAGGCGACGTGTGTTGGAAGACCTGAGCTGCCGATCATGGCCGTCAGAAAGATATTGGAATTTGCATTTTAGATACTCCGGAGACTGAGAATCTGTGAGAATGGAGAAAAGTGTAGTTAACAAGCGAAGTTGACGACGTTGTCGTACAGGAAGCCATTTCAGCTCGGAGCGATAAGGAGATATGTGATCAAATTTTTTTAGACAAAAAATAAAACGGATGCAATTGTTTATAAGGCGATCAAGCTTATCAAGAAGATCTTGATTGAGATCAGGATGAGGTTTACTATGTGGTTTGACAACCGGAACTCCCGATACCGGATATTAAAAGTATAAGTTGCATATATTACAAGTTTAGGTTGTATTAGCGTGAGGGAAGTCTTCATTTTGGATCAAGGCGTGTGTCTGAAATAAAATGAAATTGTTTATTTTCAATATTGGATATAAATATCATTTATACTACACTTGCTCAGAAATTACACTCATACTTACTCAATGACGGGGTAGAAAGTACGTCATTCTTCCCGCTAAACCACGGAGCATTTATTAAGAGGAGATGCCATTTGAAATGGCGCAGTGATGTGATCATTGGCGCCTCGCCGCTCACAAAAGTGGGCGAAGCTTGCCACTACTCGTTCAAAAGCGTACCGAGAAACAGATTGCGAGCTCCTAAGTGCATCACGACTTTCCACAGCTTTTTTACAAATTTAGCATTGAATAATTGGTTTCGGTTAAATAAGATATATTTACAGCTCTAAAAGTTATACCTCATATTTAAAACGTTCATAATTTATGAAATATCGCAATGTTTTTAAGATTGGAACTTCGATGTACTAGTGGCATCTATTGACGAGTAGCTGAACTTTGAGCATCTATTGACAAGTAAGGAACTTTGTCAATAATGGTCAGGCCAGGGCTGGCAAAAGTTCAGGAACATTAAAACAAATATTCATATGCAGGGTTTACATCACATCGATATCATTTTTACACCTAAAATAAAGGGTTGTTTTCAACATTCATGTATGTTTCTTTGGCGCAAGGCTTTTTCTTATAGTTGCTTGTATTTCACAATGTATCCTTGTTGTGCAATAAAGAGTTTTGTATTGTATTGTATGTTTCTTAATATATATTTCTATGTAAGTAAGATTCCTTATCTAGTCAAAATTAAAAAAAAATCATTGGATTTGTGGTTCCATATACTCTTTTATAACTCACTGTAAACATTTGGCTATTTGTTTCAATCATCCTGTATATTTATAGTTATATATTTATATTTATCTTGAAATTTGAAAAAAAAATATAAAAACTTCTACCGAATTAATTATTGACAACCCTGATGTGGTTAATATGTGCATAAAATCGACCGGGTCGTGAACAGTAGTGACATCTAGCGTCGGGTGTCTGAAGTACTTGATAATTTGTAAATAACGTAGTACTGCTACTTTCCGTAAGATGGATTTCATTATGGTTGGAGCCACGGCTGAAACCAAGCACCCCGCAAGTCTGCCTTCCGCCCCGTGTAGCCTCACGAATACTTTCTTACAAAACGCTTATTACGGCATCTCCTCTTGTAATTGCTTCGTGCGCTAAACAATGCGGGCGGAAAAGTTGTATGGAAATCCATTACTGACCTGCTACTTGATTTTTTTGTGACTCTTTTGACATTGACAGATAAAATACTCAAGAGATAATGCAAGATTTAAAAAAATAAAAAATATGTTTTTACAAATATACTGAATGTTTGATACCTTTGCATTTTTTAAATTGTTGATTAGTATTATAAATTTCTTAGAACAGAGACTGTTTCAATTTTTTTAATGTTTACATATATTGCTTTGGTAACTCAATTAAAGTACCTAATATTTTTTTGTACTTAATTCTATGTGTTTCGGACTTGAGAATCGAACACTCCTTAATTCTTTCGTTAAAAAAACGATTAATGCATCAATTGACATGTAATTTCTTCATACATCTATACTTAGTGGCCAATTCCACTAACAAACATTTTCAAAGATGGATTCAGTTTATACATGTCTTATTTTTCTTGCATGTGTTGTATACATAGTGTTATACATAGTGTTATATGTGTGTATGTGTTTATACAAATAAAGCACTATGTATTACACGGTAGAAAGTGCGATTCCTAAATCTGGCATATTAAAGCTCCCAGCTGTGCTTCGGGTCTTAAATTATGCCCTCGTTAGTAATCGGTCACTTTCGTCCGTCGGTGAACAATGTAAAGAAAAAAAGAAAATAATTTATTTTAGAAACACACAAAGAAAAAAATAAAATAAAAGATATAAGCACTTTAAAAGAAGGATGAAGTATGTTTCCAAAAAAGGCCCCAACTCAGCATATTGCCGTCCGATGAAATTGACAGCGTTGATCTTCCGTTAGGACCTCGGTTGACGACACGACATCCTGCGCCCTGTGTACATACACACTTCCAAAGCGCAACAACAAGCGCAAGTCTAACAGCTATGACAATGTCAGGGATTCACCTTATACGTGGTCAAGACTTTGTGTTGTCAGCTAATACTTTCCCTCTATTTCTATACCTCTCTATTCATTGACGTTACTTTTTTACACTTTGTCTTAATCTCGTCATCTGTCCATCACTTTCTAGGTCTGCTCCTTTTCCTTCGACCTTCCGGATTTAATATAATAATGTTCAACAAATAAATAAAAGATTAATTGACTATTTTCAATTGTCTAACAGGTGACCCGCGCAGAATTCGAAGAGCTATGCTCGGATCTCTGGGCACGCGTGTCTGGAGTGGTACAGCGTGCCGTATCTGTCGCTGGCGGGGCGGGTGCGGGTGCGAGACTAGTGTTGGCGGGGGGCGCCGCTAGGGCTCCGGCCGTGCACCAGGCATTGAGAGATGCTGTGGGACACGAGCCCGCTAGATCTATCAATGCTGATGAGGCTGCTACCATGGGCGCGGTGTACAGGTAATACTCATACATTCAGCCAAATAAAAAGGTAAAAACATCATCTCTTCCACGAGTACTCTTTTTTCATACAAAAACATATACCGGCACAATCGTGCAATGTTTTTCTTCGTTATTCTATATTATTAAGGTAGGCTTCCGAGCTTAGGGTACACTGTATGTAAGTCAGATTTGGCGACACTGGTTATTACAATGGAACGACTGCCGTCTGACCTCCGTAAACCTTTTTACAGGAAAACAAGACCGACAGGAACCGAGGTGAGTTATGTCCAGACTAGCCATGGGTAATTTCGACTCCGACTCGTATTTCGGCTCACTAAATCTTAATCCGCAACCGGTATCGGCTCCTCTTAATGATTCTGAGTCCCTTATCGGCTCCCGCTCCGTCCGTTCTGGTACCAGATTCAATACAGACTTTATTGAAACCGGTACTGGAAAGTGGAATCACAGTCTGCTGATTCAATAGAGTCAATCTTAAGCTAAGTAAACTGATTGATTCTATTGATCTAATAACACTCAAGTATTTTTATTGCATCGTCTTGTCAGTCGTACATTAGCATTCGTTTGAAATTTTCATTAAAATAAAGATATAATATGATTAAATTGGCGTACATAAAAAACAATTAGCTTTCATATACAATAATGCTTTATACAATGTCTGTCTGTAATTTTTTGTTTTTCTCTATTTTTTTCCTGTTTTGTGTTTTTATATGATTTTTTTTTGGTTCTATGTTTTTATTTTATTTGCACTAGGTAAGTATACTTTTTTATTAAAAATGTGTAATCGACATTTTTACAAATTATGATTAAAAAATAATAATTGACTTAGTTTCGTCGAAGTGAGTCTCGAACGTTTTTCTATTAAAATTTGTCCAGCTTTGGAGAAAACCCGTTCGCATGGCACCGAAGTCACGAGTACTAATACGAGTCGCGACACGAAAGGCGCCGAATCCCGGCGGTATCAAGAACACGATGCGATTCAAATGATTCAATTACTCCCGGAGTCGATAAGAATTGCTCGGACTAATTAAGGGAATCGGCTCATTTAAATCTTCTAGTCCGGAGTTACCCATGTCTAGTCCAGACTGTCCAGCACTGTCTGATTTTTATTCAGACTGGCTAAAGGCAGCTGACAACAAGGAAAAGTCTCTATCTATTACACTTTCACGAACATTTAGAAAACTTGGTACAAGGGTTCTACTTATTCCTAAACAATTTTCTTCCTACAATGTTAATACGATTTAATAAATATTTGAAAATTGTTGTAAGGGCGGCGTCTTTGGCTACTGGCTACAAGGTGGCGCCACTGAACGTGCGTGACGCAGTAGTGTTGCCCGTACAAGTGGTGTTCTCCAGGCATGTCGACGGTAATGACAAATTGGTGAGTATTGTTTACTGGTTTTACCATAGATATAGATTTTTTTCACTACTTACATCAAAATATCTTATGTTTTACACATTGTGGGATCCTAAGATAGAAGGTATGAACGAAGAACGATGAAGTGAATGGTGATACCGTGGTGGGTAATGCTAAAAATATTTTCCTTTTTAGAGTAGCCTTTTCGGCAAATAGTTCACTTCAGGATTTTGATTGGTTTCGTAATATATACTTAATAGGTACTTAAAAATGATATTAAATTAAGTTTTTTTTCGTTTTATAGGAATTGGTAAGAAAATCAAATTTTATATTACCTACATTTTTATTCAATAGGTACTTTAATACAATATGTTCTTCTAATTCTTAATTCTCTCTTTTAATCACTTCTATCCCACAACGGCTTACAATTAAAACACTTTTTTCACATCACTAAATTCTTCTCTCTTATTTTATTTAAATTAACAATGCATTGTTACAGATAAAACGCACTCTCTTCGGCCCAATGAATCCCTACCCGCAAAAGAAGGTAATCACTTTCAATAAACACATCGACGACTTCACATTCAATGTAAATTATGCAGAATTAGATCACATTCCTTCCGCTGAATTGGCATATATCGGCTCTCTAAATCTTACACAAGTTATGTTGAGTGGTGTAGGAGCAGCTCTCGCTAAACATACGGGGGAAAACATTGAACATAAAGGTATCAAAGCACATTTCAACATGGACGATTCAGGTATACTAAATCTAGTCAATGTAGAATTCGTTGCTGAGAAAACTGTATCGGCTGATGACGACGACAAAGATAGTACACTCTCTAAAATAGGTAGCACAATTAGTAAATTATTTAGCTCTGATTCCGAACCCGCGGAAAAATTAGAAGAGAAAACAGAAGAACCAAATCAGCAAGCCGATAAGAATGATACTTCGAAAGCTAATGAGACTGTGGCTGAAAAACAAAACGCCACAGAATCTGAGAAGCCTAAACCTAAAATTTTAATTGTAAAAGAACCCATTGCCACTGAAGAACAAATACTGAATTTACAACCCCTAAACTCCGATCAATTCAAGGCTTCTAAAGCTAAAATCAATGAGCTGAATTTAATAGATAGGAAACGAACGGAACGAGAATCTGCATTAAATAGTTTGGAAGCGTTTGTAGTTGATGCTCAAATGAAAATTGATATGGAAGAGTATTCGGAATGCGGGACGCCAGAAGAAATAGAAGAGATAAAAAAGCTGTGCAGCGAAGTCTCTGAATGGCTGTACGATGATGGATATGATGCGCCGACTGAAATGTTCGAAGAAAAACTGTCTTTACTAAAAGATAAAACAAATCCGGTATTCTATAAACACTGGGAACATAACGAAAGACCTGATGCCATCGCTTCTATGCGCTCAATGTTGAACAATTCAAATGAATTCCTCAAAATGGCAAAGAACTTTACTAAAGAAGTGAATGCTGATAAAGATATATTCACTGATGTAGAAATAGGAGTACTAGAAAACAAAATTATTCAAACGGAAACATGGTTAAACAAATCTATCGAAGAACAGGACGCGTTGAAGAAAAACGAGGATATTAAGTTAACGATTGATAGTATACGAGAAAAAATGCAAAGTTTAGATAGAGAGGTGAAATATTTGTTAAATAAGATGAAAATATGGCGGCCTAAGAAGCCTGCGAATAAAGAGTCTGAGAATAAAACTGAGACTGTGATCGAGCCTGAGGGTAAAGGGGACGGAGCGGAAAAATCGGAAACTCAAGAGGAATCTCCGGAAACTCTTTCCGAAGTGAGTGAGCCTGAAAATGAGCCGGACGACTCCACTGAGGCGCCGCCGCAGTTAGCCGACGGCAATGATGAACATTCCGAATTATAATGGGTGGAGTAATTTAATTAGTCTAATTTATTTTTTAATTTGAAGGTGCTGTCTGTTCGCTTTTTGAACTTTTTCTTCAATTGTGGATTTTACTCATAAAATTTACAGTTTTAATAAATAGTTCGCAAGTATATTTGTGTGCACAATAGCATTTACAGTTGAGATTTTTCCTACAAATATAATTTAGCTAGTTATAAGTTTTTATACTACTTACATAATTAGTATTACCAGTTGAAAAAGCGAACATATAGATGGCCACAATCTCAAATCAGACTAGCCGCCTTTCTGAAATTCCGTCAAAACTCTATTTATTGTTCTTTTCATTTTTATATTTGTTGTATGAATTTTAAGGCGCGGCTTTCTCTTTTTTCCATGTTTTACCAGTGGCTCCACAAATACAGATGACGCGAAAAATGTTAAAATATTTATTGTAATATTAATCTTTATGTGATATATAAAGGCTATAAGTTGGTGAGTGATGTTGTTGCTACAGAATCGACAATTAATGAAACCATTTGCGCGCCATTTTATGATTTTCTCTCTGATATATATATATATATATATAAAGAAAAAAAACGTTTATTACTACGATTTATTTATTATTTAATTAAGTTCGAGTATCGCGTTTACGTATGTAATGTATGTACTTAAACGTCCATGACTTTTGTAACTTAATATTCGTAACTTCTTTCAATGTTTTATTTGTCAAGTAGACAAGCACAATGAAGTTTTTAAAACTGCTTTGTATAAAAAGATCAGGCCTGAAAAATCTCGTGTTTATAAGCCCGTTGTAACTGAAATATGTTTACTTCCTTTCTCTCTTATCGATTTTAATGTCACAGAATGATACACAAACAATTTAGTTAAAATAGGCTTAACAAAATTTTATTAATTTTTACGAATGAATCATCATTTCGTAGCCTGACTATAACTTAGGTTTACTTTCATGTGTGGCTTTAATAAAGTGATAAATGGGTGTGTATGTTATTACAGTAGTAATATGGAATTTTTGTGTGGGTTCTGTAGCACGAGAACTATCGTCTAAGTGAGAGTTGTTCAGTATACAGTCGCAAATGGAAATAAATTATACGATTATGAATTTATTGTGGTTTTATTGATAAAATAACTAGATTTTTCAAAAAAATTCATTTGGTAAAAAATCAACAGCAATGTAACTTTAGTCTGTAAATACCTTCTCTTACTAACACATTAAGAAAGTAAAGGGTTTACTTTTATATGTAGATAACATTTTATTTGTAGTTTATCTGTAAGTGATTTCGAGTAGTTTATGTCATGGCACCACCCTTTATTTTCATCTCTTTTTGGTAATAAGGTTTCACTGGCAGAGAATGTCTTAGAGCAATAAATCTACCCCTTGGAGCAAATACAAAGAGGAGACGGCGCATCGACTGGTGCACCGTTATCGACTGGTGCACCGTTACGGTCATTGGCGCAGTGACGTCGGAACTGGGCGTGTCTTACGTCATTTGTTGTTAAACTGAGAGATGCTTGACGTGGAGCGAGCTCTAATGTTTTTCTTATTTTTCTAATTTACGTTTCGTTTCAGCTTAGAATATTTTGTAAAATATTTAAAACCATTTAGGTTTAAGTGTTTTAATGCTGTACAGTTCGCGAGGTCTAAGCTGAGCTTTGTATTTGTGTGAGTGCACATAGGTAGTGTAGGTGTGGTTTAAACCGGTTTATACTGCTTTTTGGCAATCGGCCTGAGGCGCGGTTCGTCTCTCGCGCGACGCATCTTTGCCGCGCACCTTTCATACTTCACCTCTTGTACTGATAGCAGCGTGACATATTTGATTCTTAAAAAAAACGTGTCAATGAATATGGATACCATTATGAGATTAGCAATACAAGAATGGAAAAATGTATGTGACCACGCAAAAAAAGAAAAAAAAGTTTCATGGTCACGACGCCGTTATTGATGATATATTGATGATATATAACTATTCATTATCAACACAAACGATACATCAGACGTGAGTGATAATGAAAATGATGAAGGTGCAATGTCCGGTGTAGAAGAATTGTTATAATTTTTTTTATATTTGAATTTTATTAATAATTAGCTTTTACCTGCGGCTTCGCCCGCGTAGGCTACACAAATTAGATTGTTTTTTTTTTAAAACTGGGGTTGCAATTAATTAAAAACCACTAATTCAAAAATGTTATGTGTCTCGCTTCAGAACTGACGAAGATTCATACAAACTGCCAACCCCTATTTCACCCCCTTAGGGATGGAATTTCCAAAATCCTTTCTTAGCGGACGTCTCCTAGTCACAATCTTCCTGCTAAATTAATCTTCTAAGTAGTTTTCGAGATTTCGTGATGAGTGAGTGAGTGATTTTCGCTTTTATATATATAGATAGATAGATTGATCTTTGACTTTTTAGACACACTTGCATATGAACACATACTCATCAGTCATACATATCATAGGTGGCCTTTATTTAATTATATTTTATTTTTAAACCTCTCCGCTCTTACTTATGTACCTACCTAAACATAATAAAATTTCTTTTTAAAAGTTTTTTGTCAAGACTCTACTTTTGGTGATCACTCACACAAATGCAAAGCTCAGCTTACGCCTTTTTGACTGTACTGTTATGGGATCACAATAAAAGTAAGTAAATAACATATTTTCGAATTTGTTTGATGGATTTGGTGTTACACAAGATATGTGTCTGTTTTTAATGTTCAAAATATATGTAATTTATAGAAACATAAATATATTTTTTTATGTTAAAATCTTCGATTTGCTAGCCACATCTATTGGTAAGTAGAGGGCATCGTCAATAGGGGCAGAGCCACAGCCGAACCGAGCTCCCCTCACGTCTGCCTTCCGCCCCGCGTAGCCTCACACAATTTTTGTAAGGAAGCTCTCGATACGCCATCTCCTCTTTGTTAGTACTCCGTCGTCCACCTTATGTAATTTTATTGAAGTGAATGAATCATCACTATTTATTTAATCCTTACTGATGATTGATTTAATTAATAGAGAATAAATTAATATTATGATGAATAACATTGAACAGCTCTTGATTCACGAAATAATTCTGCGATCGAAAGGCCGATGGGATTAGCCAGGACTTCGAAATGGTTCCTTAAAAATCAATGTTTGCGCGTTCATCATACACAGACAAGGCACTTGCTTGATTTGTGCGTATGAAAGCTGCAGTGCGATAGAAAATATATACAGGGTCCGTAGACAAAGTCAGAATTTTTTTTATAATTTTTTTAGCCTTACTAATTCCAAAAGATTGCGAACACGAATGTAGTTATCGTTTTCAAATTGTGAATTTGTCTACGGACCCAGGTGCCTTTAAACACCAGCCAAATTTTAACAGCCTATTTAGTACGTCACGTAAGTCGAACTTAAAAATGGTATGTTTTTGGGTCTTACCGCAAAACTCACTCTCAAAAGCACTTGCTTGTTCTTGTTCGTACTCAATTAAGAAACTCGTTGAGACAGAATTTTTAATCTAGGTATTCTAAGGAGTTGATTATGTAGCTTTATACTCATGGGTATAAATTTAAAAATTCCTCGAACGTATAATTTTTTTATTTGAGTTTGAAGAAATTGCGTTAACCCTTCAAGTGCGCACAAATTGGATTTGATTAACAATTGAATTTTTATTGTTTTAAAGTTTGTAACAGCCTAAGGGTCATTAACGACTCGGAGTGCGGTTGTCAGTTTCTAGTCAATTTTAACTTGTTTTTGTGTCAAGTGTAACTTGTCGCATTCCAGGTACCCGAAGTCTGCTGAATCATTTTGATTTTACCACGTTGATGGTTTAGTATTTTCACCCCTTTCTGTATATGTTCAAGAGACTTCTAACTACATTCAATCTATATTAAAACGAAGCAAGCCGCGTTCGGGAGCTAGTTCCTCTATAAATCACTAGTCCCATTCATCACAGAATGGCAGCGAACTAGCATGATTTGTGGGAGAGAGCGTACGGTACAGCCTAATCGATAGTTATTATGATTGGCTATGCTATGTGATAAATTAATCCATGTACGTACCCACTTACGAAATTCCTTTGCGTGCTTCCGCCATTAGTTAATCAGAACTACTGCAGGAGTGCTATTTTTGAAAAGTGTGACTCGAGCACAGTCGGTGAGTGGAATGATTTTCGTTCGGCATCGAATTATTTTTATTCATTAGATTTCATTCCACATATGAGTCATAGGTACAATTCAAACATAGGCTCCTAGGCGTATCTACTTATTTTAATATTAGCAAACGTGGTTTTGCTTATAGAAAACCTAAAATAAAGTTAAAATAAATTTATTTTGGAGAAACAAGAGAGGAAACTACCCAAAGGTTCCCAATAGCATTTACCAAAAAACTGCTGGTATCTACTTTAAAAAACAACTAACACTGGTCTTTCGTTAGAACCTTTAGTAAGTACTTTGAGATAAAAGATACACGCAACTATGCTAGCACTATTAATAATTCTGATACGCCAACCAAATAAATTATTATTATTATTATTTGCGTATGGTTAAGCGAATTTAGATGGTGAAACGCTTTATGGATCTTAAACAAATTACCCTCGAATCAAAAAAGAGGCACAAATCAGTGCGGTGTTTCTTAATATTAACTTAAAATTACGATGGCCTCTCGGCACACGCCGCGAAATCGAACACTACCAATGCTTTGTTATCTAGTATGCCAATAAATAAAATTGAAAATTGAAAATCTTGTACTTCCGGACCTTCGGAGAGAGATGGCAGTAAGAATGAAGTACAATAAGATAAGCCAAATGCCGCAACTTCCAATCCATAAAGATCTGGATCATACGATACTGCGCCTCCATTCACGTAAAGCATTTGGTCTGGTAGTTTCCACAGCTTTGCGAGATAATAAAAACCCAGCCGAAAGGTAGACTGAAAGATGGACTGACTCTGGGACTACTAACAAAGAGCTCATATCAGATCCAAACCAGGAAGTCCACGGCTTCAATCTATCCCGCCAATATTGGACTCAAATCAATAGGTAAAGAACTTCGCAGGGAAGATGTGCGGAACTCTTATGCAAGTGGATCATCTCCTCGAGTCCGCTATGCCCCTGTGGAGAAATACAGAGCATGAAACACCTCACCAAAGAAATTAAATCACTAACTTGCCAGAGTAGCATTCTTTAATCTGTGCCAGAGGCTTCCTTTCCCTGAGAAATACGAGTTTTACTGGATTTTGTCTAGGTCCTTACCCAACGAAATTTCATTTAACACAGTATCTATGTACACCTTATCGATAAAGGTGTGAAAAAGTTACAAACATTTTTACTTACTTTGGCATTTAAGTATGATATTAGTCGGATAGGAAAAACAAGTCTAATTAAAACCACACCAATTAGCATTTCGAGTTTCAATTTAGTTGGCGCAAACGTAACTTATGACAAAGAACCTTATGATATACAGTTTATTCCATTCCATCATCAATCGACACGATGTACAGACGGGAAATAAAAAAGATATATTAAAAACTCGATTTGAAAGGGTTTTCGTTGTGTTGCGTGCACAGGAATGCCGTATGGCAGTCGTTAAAATTACCGAGTGCTGCTCCATTCAATGGAATTTTTTGCTCTACGCGCCGCGGCGGAATATAAAACAGAACAAATAAGTAATATTTATACATAAATGGTTGTATTTATCGGTCAATCAGGTATTTGAGTGTTCGTTGGATATTGCTAATGAGGTGTAACCACAAAAATCCACGAGTATTCCTCTGTGGTGGGTATCTGTTTATACCACCAGCTAGAAAATATGTTTGCTCTTATTTGGGAAGAATGAGTAAAACTTTTCATATAAATTCCTTTTTCTGTATTTGTCAAAAATAAACTTTAATCTTCAGACATCAAATAACTTCAGTTCCCATTTTTAAATTTTATTTCTTATTAATTTTAACAAGTATATAATGTAAGTGAAGAGAAATATTGGATGTTAATTTCGTCCTAGAATAGATAGATCTACTGGTTTCGTGATTACTCCTCCTGGGTACAAACAAGGCTAGGACACCGGTTAAATGATAGTATAGGATACATGTGAAAATAAACATATTAGTTTTGTTAATTAATTATGCAATAATTTTATTTTATGCACCATACATAAAACATACATATCATATTATCACGCCTGTTTCCCGTAGGGGTAGGCAGAGACTACGGATTTTGTGAACCTAAATGAATCTCAACACGGTTTTCTTACTTTCACGAACCTAAATATAGTATTAGATTGTAACATACCAAATCCATACTAATATTATAAATGCGAAAGTCTGTCTGTCTTTCTGTCTGTCTGTCTGTTACGCTTTCACGGCCAAACCGCTGAACGGATTTTGATGAAATTTGGTATGAAAATAGTTGAAGACCCGGGGTCAAACATAGGCTACTTTATGACGCAGGCGGAGCTGCGGGAAACAGCTAGTAAATTATATAAGAAAGGACAAGGGCATATTTCTACCAGTATACCATAACTTAATTATTTATTACATTTTCGAAGTAAGTTGATGCGTAGTAAGTAAAAGCAGGTAAGTACACGCTTGGGAAAGGGCTGTTATCTGTCTATCTGGTTAGGAATGCGCCTGAACAAGCTTTACTCTATGACCTAATGACCTTTGTTTCTTGTAACTGTACACTTGTATGGTCGCGAATCTATTGTTTTTTACCAAATTAATGTACACATCGAAGTACAGTATGGGGAATATAAATAACAACAACACTACTAAATTCAAGTACATAATAAAATCTTAATTAAATAAACTCGTTAAAAAAAATAAAAATAAAACTAATACGAAAATAAAAAAAACAATTTAGATTTTTTTCTTATTTATTGAAAAGGACATATGGTGTCTTTTATGTCAAAAATTTAATTACTGTTCTCATGGGATTTCAGTACTACGCGCGTGCGAAGCCGCAAGCAAAAGCTAGTATAGGATAAATGTGAATAATAAGACATATTAGTATCGGGGTGCTGCTTATTTCTTACGAAATCTCTTCCTGCATCTAAATTATATCTGCTGCATCATATTTTTTCTACATGAGTAAATCTTTTAAAATCAAATTTTGATCTTCGAGCCTGCAATATTTTTTTCTCAAGACGTTGGCCATTTGCAATGGAATTAAGAAATGTGTAAATATAAATACGAAATCTCGGACAGCGATTGATATTTAGGTACGCTTAGAAGTTCATGTTCAAGGGCAAAACCAAATTTATATTAGACTTTTTTGTAAAACATAAATAATGTGGAGATGAAATATAAGTACCTATAATGTTAAATTTTAGGCCATACGGAATTTTCTACCAGCAAGATCTGGCTGTGCTATAATGGTCTAGTCAAATAAAAACAAAAAGTAATGTGGTCCTGCGCACCGGATTCCTAAAACAGCGAAATATAAAGGTAAATTGTTCTAGTGTTAGTTTTTCGACCTACATTAGTAACGAGATAAGTTAAAAATAACTTTATCAAAATGTAACTATGATTTTTTAACATCACAAAACGTTAAGTATCTACCTGCCAGTTGTAAGCCTTCTCGGACTCTTCTCAAATAAATGTTAAATCATACAATATCCTGACAGGCACCTAAAGCCCCATTACCCGTAACTTGTTTCAAAAAAGCTTTTGTTTTTTCACGTTCCTGAGGAGTCGGCGCCCGCGCCTTGCACTGGCGCCTTTCTCAATAGGAGTGAGCGAGACATGCTGTATAATGCTAAAGATCAGAAAGAGATGGAAGATAACATTCCGCTTTTAAAACAGACATCCAGTTCGCTTGTTATAAGCCGGCCGGTCGGTAGTGTGTTTCGTACGCTGAGAACAGTGATGTAAACGAAAAAATGTACAATTTTCTGTGATTACAGTTCATTTTTGACAGAGTGAAACAAAGGATATGTTTTGAAAGTGTCTCTGAAGTGTTACAGAGGAGTAATTTCGAGGGATTAATGTGAAACGGTAAGAATATAACTGAATGCAACCATTCCCTCCCGTCCCTCTTGGAAGAATGCAATGCACCTCAACCCGACACTCATCTCGTGCGCGGGCGCACCTTGCGGCTGGTTTTATCGAAAATATTCCCCTTCAATTGATACAATTGCGTCCATCATACTTTATTGGTGTTGCGAAGCAATTAAATGATGAGTTCTTGATTTGTTATGCTCGGAAGGTTATAGACGAATACAATAATCTTCATTCTCATATAGTTTCTGACCAAAATCTATCACTGCAGTAACAAAAATGAATTCTTTATCTTGTCGTTGTATGTTTTTCCTTTATTTGTATACTTTATCTGAAAGAATACAGAACTTACGTCATGTAATGGGATAATTGAACTTTTTATTGCTTTTACTGTTAGTAACATACATTTTTACCGATCTACTTTGAAATATTATGTGGTTATACCAATGATAGATGTTGTTGGTAAGTTTCAGTACAATCGTATAAATTTAATGACAATCGGCTCAGCTCGAATTTTGGGTAAATTGAAAAGCCTAACTAGGCTTTATAAATTTTACAACATTTTCCTTTTTTCAACAACCATTCTCTTCATTCATCTCAACGACTTACATTCTAAGCTGGTCGCTGGTAGGAATTACTATGAGGAATAGTTAAAAGACATGAACTCCATAAAGTAGCCTATAAAGCCTACATACAAAGAACTATACTATATAAGGGCACTACATTCGGTCAATAAAAGCAGGGTCTTAAAGGAATTAATGAAACGAGTGTTTAATCGCCGTGGTAAGGTTTATGAGGCATACGACAGGGTTGTAGAGTCAAAATTCAAAATTTTCACGATTGTTATTCACCAAATGGATATAATAATGTTTTATTTATGTACCCCCCTTATTCATACATAAAATTACCGAACCTTCGATAAGTCAATTTTAACCAAAATATATTTTTTCTCGTTCTTTCATGTCAAACATAGTTAAGACAGAAAGGGACTAACCATATTTTAGTTAATAATGTAGGCTTTGCAATTATTGTGAATGAGAATAGAATATAAACTATAAATATTGTGAGACATAGGTAAGTACATAATAATGCAGATCGAACAAAGTAAAAGACGCAAATCGCTATGCTCTGTCTTTTCAGACTTACAAATATTACTATCAATTAATTACAGTTTTAAAAACGTCATTTAAGAATTTTCATAGGTAGCAGACGTCTAATCATTGTCAGATACTTATCTAATGGTAGAATTGGTAGTACTGGTTTTGAACATTTCAATTTTAAGGCGATTAAACATTATTTTACAGGAAAATACACATGGCACGATATGACATTATTACTAACTGATTTAGATATCAATCGTCCATTTAAAAATTCCACAAGGTGTGAGTTTTCACACATTTCACTAATTGGGGACTTCTCGGGGTACCTCCCCGAGAAGTCCCCAATTAGTGAATGTGACGGTAAATTAAAAAGAATGATGAAATGAAAACGCAATTTGAAAAAGCTTTAGAATCTCAGTTTTATAAGAAGACTAGAAAAAAATCAATAGAATTTGTCTTAGTCAACTTAAAGCAGTGTTCGCTCAGAATAAATACATTGCAATGTCTTTATAAAAACCGTTTTCTACGGTTGTTTACTATTAACCATGATAGAAAACTTGCATATTGTTTTTTTATTTAGGAGTTGGATTCGTATGTAGAGGGGCCCGTGCCAGCATTTCTTAGAAAAATCAATTGAGTTTTTAATCTTCAGTAAAAATCTTAGAGTATAACAAAAGAACAATTAATTTGAATATCGTATGAAAAGTTTTGCAACTATGGATAATACCGGTTGAAAACGGTTGTTTATTGAATATTCTAACTAGTGATGAAACGACTCGAGGCTTTTAAGTCATTTAAAAAGACTTAGCCTCTTTTACACGACTTGGCTCCAAAAGTAAAACTGCAGCTGTTAGTCTTTATAAATACGATTTACTCGGTTAACGTAAAGGACTAGTAGACTTAAACGACTCATACGACTTAAACGACTCAAACGACTTCAACGACATAAACGACTGCAGTCCTATACAAAAGACTTGGCGTTAGAGTAAACCATGATAACTGTTATCAAAGCTCTAAAGGCACAAATAAGATTCCTTTTTATGGTTCGTACCATCGAGTGATAAAACCCTTACTGATCGATCCAAGTTTTTCGTCACTCGGTTCTCTGTCCGTTATAGCCATTTTCTCCCAATCTACGGGATTCGGTAAACTTATAATTTTTAGTAACTCAAATACTGTACCAATTAGAGGAAAAATCGTTCGTGTGTTTTGATTCATTTTTGGATATATTATTTTTAAACTTGCTCATAAAAACGAAAAAATACAAGATGACATTAAGTATTAATAACTGAAGGTCCTTTTATATTTTTGTAGCCGGGAGAATACTTATTTCCCAGGCGATAATTGCATCAACCAACTTGCGTCTTACGACTTACGACTCTACAGGCGATGAGTTGCCAGTCTTTTAAGCTGTTAAAGCAATTGAAGCTACAGCTCAGTCGTTTACGATAAAAGATTTTGACTAAAAAGGCTAGTCTTTTGACTTAAACTTGGGGACTAAAAGACTCGGTCGTAAGGCGTCAAAATAAGGCGAGTCTTTATTAAAAGCCTTAAAAAGCTGGACTCTTTCATCACTAATTCTAATATATTGGTTTAATACCATGTTGAAAACAGCATCACTAAATGCAAATCATCCTCATCATCATCAATTTAAGAGCTGGGGCTCTTGTTGGTGGACTTCCTTCCATTCCTGTCGAACAACGAGATCCTTCAGTTCTTGATACGACATTTCTCCATGTAGCTATGCCAACGCACCATATATCATATCTCACAAAAATATGTTTCTGTGGGTCTTACGAGGGCGAAGCCACGGAAAAAAGCTAGTAAACTTATAAATGGTCTAAGAAATCTGTCGGCCTATATTAGGCTCCGGGGAACAGGTTAGCCCTACAATGGATAGAGAGCAATTGACTTTCCGTGTCTGCTTCGATTGAATGGGCTGTTTATGGTGCACAACCTTGTGTGGTTTTATACCGTGAAAGCTTGGTAAGAAGATAAACATTTATTAGATTGAATGAATGAATAAAAGAACACTTCAACTACTGCACCATTTACAAACATTATTAAATTTCCGTAAATTTTCGATTTCACTTATTTTCAAAAATTATTATTCTCCCTGCACCAACTCGTGTTGTCTGGTAGAAAAAGCCTTTGGCTTTAAGTTTGCCCTTTACATCATTGGAAGTTAAATAAATAAATAAAAACTGGAATCTGATTAAAACAAAATGAGTTCTTTCAGCCAAACTTAGGGTAGAAAGGAGCTAATATAAAAAAAAAACTTGCGCTTGTCTTTTCTCTCTCATATTTACTACTTTCCCATTATCACTAAATCACGAAACTAAAAGGCAATTTCTTAATCTTTCCGCGCAATAGTTCTTAAAATGATTTAATAATATGCGCGCAAATAAAAAGGAGAAAGCAACCTCTCCATACACACGGGGGCCTAAGAATTATTATTAGAATTATCGAAATTCATGTAACATCCATTAAAATGACGCCTAATCAATAAATCAATCATTTGAAGTGGTTAATTAATTACTTAGCAATGCCATTGTAACATCTAATAAGGACCATTGGGCACAGAATATTGAATAGTACTTCTTTGGGCATAATTATCTATTTTGCGTTTTTGTGGCGTAGTTGATGTCCTTTGCGTCTGAATAATACGATCCCAGATCAATTTCTACATACATACTATCACGCCTTTTTCCCGTAGGGGTAGGCAGAGGCTACGGATTTCCATCAATTTCTATATCTATAATTATAATAATAAATCTTAAAAAACGATAAAAAATTATTTAGTTCTTATTCTGAGAACCAAAACTCCGCCACCGACAAATATATTTATTTTTAATTTGGCACATGATCTAGGCAAAGAGCATTGTTGGATGCTCCTTGTTTCTAGGTGAGGGACACCGAAATTCTCATGGGAACGCGAACAAAGTCACTGGAATCGAAGTGGAGATGGGGTGGAGGGGTATTTGTAATATTGGAGGCCAAGACTCACTTTAGGTCGCTGGGCCATCTTAGTAGTTGATTAAGCATCGATGGCAGTAAATCAGTAACGTCACTAAGAATGGAGCGACGAGTGACCATCGTGTGACATCGCAAAACGCTTGATAGCGAATTTATAAACAGTTCGATAAGGAGAAGCGTACGTGATTTCGGAAACGTATCCCGGAAGACTGCAGTATTATATTATCATGACTAACGCTCGTATTAAAAAGAATTAGTTAAACACATGTCAGCTAAAAATATTTCGTCCCTTTCTCTCATATTCGATATTTAGCGTAAAGAAACGAGACGCACAAAATTTTAGCTAAGCTCAACAATTTTTAATACGAGGGTAAGTATCTAGATGTGCATCGCGATTGCATGCTTGTGTGTGTACACAAGAAATAATAAGTAGTGCTTTTCAGGAACTCCAAGAATAGGGCTTTTCGGATTTTCTTACAGATTTTCAGGAATGAGTTGCCTACTTGTAGAAAATTGTACATTATCCATCTGACCTTTAGGTACACATCGATCGGTAGTCCGGTTTGTGTAGTCGCATTTAGACATATTTGCAAAATTCGAAAAAGCCGAAAATGGGCTGATTCTCGTCGAATGTTCATATTTTTTTAAATATTGTTTGTTTTTTACTTCATATTGAATGAAATCAAAATAACTACTTTATTGTGAACACAGGTGTAAAAGTTGTAATAAATTGGGATTGATTCTAACTTTTGAGGGATTGAAAATCGTATTACTTAGCATCAGAAAATTTCGAGTGCCTAATTTTGTATTAGCCATTCTGAGTGTTGCCTATTTGAGTTAGTCATTCTAAAAATTTGCCATTTTGAGAATTGGCCATCTGCGTATTGGTCCATTTGCCGTAGCCGTTTCGCGAATTGGTCCAAATGCAACTAGTGTAGTTAACGAGATCAGTGTCATACGCCGAGTCTATGTATGCACATTTGCATCGTATAATCTGCATTCGGAATAGCTCAATGGACTGGCGTATCTCGTGCGATTCCTTTCTTTTAGGGATCTGTTGCACTTCAGTGTAAACGATAATGTTCTTCAACTTTTTTCCACCCACTTCAGAGTTTAGGTCTCTGCACACTCGTTTTTTTAGGCAATCTTTGCTTTATAAAAGCCTTCCTCAAGCAGGGGCGACACTCGCACCCTTAGCAATCGTGATTTGTCGAAAATGTCAGCCAATTTTTTTTCACAAAGTTCGGATTCGTCTTTTATAAAAGGCGAATTAATTGCCTTTAGGCGCAGAGTCAGAAACGCAATCCAACAGAGTTAGGTATGTCGTTGCTCTATGTTGCACCAATTAGTAGGTCAAGCTAAATCTCGCCTGCAAAGCTTTTACGGAATGCAAAACATTAAAATACGTAGAAATAACATAGAAATGGCGCCTTCTAGTCTAAGTCGGAGGCCAAGATCCACTTTGGGTTTCTGCGCTATTGTAGAAATAGTTAGAAAGTCCCCAGTATGAAGATTCTACCTCCGACAAGACATCTAAAAAATCGAAAAGATTTCTTCTCAAGTCAGCTCCCATTAAACACTCCAACTTTCTTAAACACTCACTTAGCTACCGCATTTCGTCAGCATTTTATGAAGTCGTTGAAAACAGAATTAAAAATGTGTCATTTCAATATGACGAAGCCAGAACAGCTCTGAGAAATATATTTTTTATAACTCATATAATAGAATATAATTATTCTGGCGTCTGAAGCCTCCACGGCCGTTGATAGAGCTGAAATTGCTGAAAGTAGTCGTAAAGGATAATAACTTCATGTGCTGACTTGAATTATACGTGATATTTTTACTTTTGAATTTTGCCTCGGCCATGAGATATTTTAAACGTTATTTGCTAATTTTGTATGGGATTGCCTTACTATATAGAATAGCTCAAAATTTTACATTACATAATTGCGAAAGCTTTATCATAGAGGCTTATTAAAATTCAAAAACACATACATATGAAATATATATAGTAAACACAGTGACAAAAATAAAAAGTCCTAAGATTTTTTTTTGTTTACTAGCTGCGTCCGCGACTTCGTCCGCGTAACATTCCATTACATAGGTACTTACTTTCCTTACTATAGGTTGTTACCTATAGTAAACCTTCTGTTTCGCTTATTGACATCATCATTATTATTTTAGTCATAGCAAGCCCACTGCTGAACATATATTTACACCTTCGACACTTCCAATCTAAACGATAGCAGTTAAGCGATGCTTAAATCACATACAAAAACAAGTTCTTATATGTATAAATCTTACAATACAATACTCCTACAAAACTCGTTATTGCACAATAAGGATGCATTGTCAAATACAAGCAACTCTATGACAAGCAACAAGAGCTTTGCGCAAAAGGCAGCGTTATAGTAATAGCAATTTCTTTCAGGCAACCTTTCGGAAAATTGAATAAGGTTAATAAACATTGTGCGCGGTAGGTGTAGAAGGAAATATGTCTGTTTATTCGTAGATTTTGTTTTTTTTGCTATAATAACTACCTAGCCCACTTATTCATTCTAAATGACAGTCGTGAAACGTGATATTACGGGGTACAAAAAATTAAATATTATGTTTTTGTACAAAGCCTGGTTTGGTAAGGTATTGGCAGACAGGTTATGAGTCACAAGAATGAGGAATCCTTTAACATGACATCATTAGAAATCGGATAGGATTAAATATAGCTCTGCGAATAAAACGAAAAATTTAAATTATCTAAATAAGAGACAAAAGTTTCTTACTCTAATAATCTAAAATACCCTCTTGCGATCCTAGCACAGAATAAATTAATTACAAATATAAGGTTTATACAACGTTGCAGTTCAAAATTGTAATTGTAGATATGTAGCACAAAATATGTGGAATTTATATATATTGTTGAAAATAATTTAAGTTTTTTATATTTAGTCAAGTTTAAGTCGATACAAATATGGTTACGAAAACGACAATTAAGTATATTCCGTTTTCGTACCTGGTTATCAAGCAAGAAAAAAATCCATATTCGTATCTAGTTATAAAATATTCGTTACGAACGTGGACTAAAGGCATTAATCGTCTAACCTCGTAATTTTGAAGGAATTTCTATAGAATGAAAATTTAATATCTGAAGTAGCCAGAGTTCTAAGTTACTAAATAATAAAACACAACTTTATCGAGCGAGAACCTCCGCCTTTTAGTAAAAAAATTGATAAAAATTACACATGTAAAAAATGTCATTACAAAAAGTCACAATGGAGTAATTTATATAATAATGAATTGAAAATGAAAAATCTGACCTCTGCTACATATCTACCTACACGTGGCATAAAAACATCATCACGAACACTTATGATTTGAAGAATCTAAGGCCGCGTTTCCACCATCAAGCCTGACAACTCTCTGATAGCAGCGTTCAAACGTAATATTTCAAACCTATAAACATCTTGGCTTAATATTTACTTTTATAAAAACTACTAAAATATTATTTAGAGAGATGGACAGGAGATTTTTGAACATCCATACTTAATGTTATAAATGCAAAAGTCTGTCTGTTACGCTTTCACGGTCAAACTGCTAAACGTATTTTGATGAAATTTGGTATGAATATAGTTGAAGACCCGGGGTCAAACATAGGCTACTTTTTGACGCAGGCGGAGCTGCGGGAAAAAGTTAGTATTACAATAAAATAACACAGTTTTCATCAATGTTAGTATTAATATTACATTAATAATACATTATATATTAATATAATACATAAAATTTACTATCCAGCTCAAAGGGCCATAAACTGCTTTTAAATGAATATGTTACGGCTAATGACCAAAGTGCGGCTACGCTTAAGATTAGCAGGCTAATATTAAGTGTAGCCGACCCGGAACGGCTAAACCTAAGTGTAGCCGGTCATATTCGGCTACACTTTAGATAAGCCGTCATCATTTCGGCTACTCTTAAGCGTAGCCGACCCCTGACGGCTAAACCTAAGTGTAGTCTCTTATCTTGGGCTAGACTTAAGATAAGCCGCCATCATTTTGGCCAAACCTAAGTGTAGCCGATCTCTGTTGGCTAAACTTAGGAGTAAGATTATTTTTACTATTTTGATTGACCTCCCCAAGTGGATAGGATCCAAGTAGTCTATAGATATTTTTAAGACAAGGAGAGTAACCAGGTGATTCAAGCCTGCAATGTCCTAACCAAACTGGAAACAACTAAACAAAGTATGCTTCCCGTGGGAATCGAACCCGCGACCTCTAGGTTAAAGGCAGACGTCATAACCACTGGACCACATAGAGAGTTATTCACCTGTAATTACGGCAGTGTTTTCATTTAGAAGTTGATGTCGACTAGATTGTTAGATATTTGTTGCAGGTGTAAACGCGGCCTAAAGCAACACGTGCCACTCGCATATAATATACCTACGAACTATAAAAAATTGTCCGATTAGCGCGATAGTACGTGTAATTTTAGAAATGGGGACAGAAAAATATCTCATTGACGACGCTTCCGCTTCCCAATTCAGGGTGGTCTCAGCTCGCCGGTGGAAAATAGCACGTGTACTCAATGACTCTTCATAGGAGAGCACTCTTTTTTTTTAAACGTTTGAAGTGCTTTGTGGTTGGTGTATTGAATGGAAATTTTAGGTATATCTGTCTGTAGGTATCCCAACTATCCCAACTTCCCAACTAATATTATAAATGCGAAAGTGAGTTTGTATATTTGTTTGTTTGTTACCTCTTCACGCTTTATCTACTGAACCAATCTGTTTGAAACTTCGCATACACATAGTTAGGAGTACTGAGAAGGACATAAGGTACCTTTTATCCCCGAAAAAAGTACTGTTCCCCTGGGATATGCGAAAAACCACTTGGCAAAAACTACTGATCTGATTTACTTGAAATTTGGTATGACGGTACATTTTGTAATGGTGTTTTATATTTTATGTAAAGTTTCTTTTAGTATAGGTTGGAATAACATTTGGGATAACCAATTCCCGAGGGATTTATAAAAATTTACAGCTACAAAATACAAAGTTTCAACAAAACAACTTGATGTATTGAATGATATTATGACCAGCGTACAGAAAAAGTTAAACAGACCACCTCTCCAGGAAAAATGTTGTATGTCCAGAAAACAAATACTGTTTCCAAGTTATCTTACAAGCCTTTTAAAACGATATATGTATATCCAGTCATTATTTTTACTAAAATGTTTTAGTGGTTTTATTAGTTTAGAGGGACTATTTAAACTAATATTATAAATGCGAAAGCCAACAACATTAACTGCTTTTTTCCAACTTTGTCAAACAGATACTTTAACGAAAACATTATTGTATTCCGAAGTCCCCCGTTATTACTTATGGAACACCTCAAGTAAGGAGTGAAAACGCCGCATTCAAGGTACGCCTGTTGAAAATTTGCCTGGGATTAAATCGTCTGATGCTCTTGGCCGTGTCTGTACTGTCCATGTAACGAACTTTGAATGTCTGCGTATGTTATTGCATCATACTCTAGGACGAACTAACTATAAAGACCGTAAAATTGTTAACGGTCTGGAATGCAGAACTTATAGGGAAGCATGTGAAACTCTACGTCTGTTAGACAACGATAACCACTGGGATGAAAAAATGGAGGAAGCCGTACAGTGCCGATCACCAGACAAAATCAGGGAACTTTATGCTACACTAATATCATGTTGCGGCCTTTTCAATCCTCAAACTCTTTGGCATAAGTACAAAGAGTATATGGCAGAAGATATTTTGCGGCGGTTGCAGCAGGTACATACAAATATTACTTTTAATGTCAGTATATTTAAAGAAGCGTTTATAAAAATGAAAACAAGGTAATAACTATAGCGGGAAAGAATTTGGAATGGTAAGCCCAAAACGATTACACGAAAATGAGTTAGACGATGAAATTGTTCGGGAATTAAACTATGATTCCACAGCGTTGTAACAGCAAGTCACCGAGTTTTTCAACAGGTGTTACGTCAAATAGAGTCAGGTACTGGTGCTCTTTTTTTCTCGATGCCCCAGGAAGCACCGGAAAAACCTTTTTATTGAACCTCTTATTGGTGACCATTAGAAAATACAAAAAAAATTGCTGTTGCCGTTGCTTCGTCTGGTATAGCCGCTACATTACTAAACGGCGGCCGTACTGCACATAGTGTATTAAAATTGCCATTAAATATTGCACATGAAGAATCCCCAGTCTGCAATTTCAGCAAAAACAGCTCACGAGGTATGATGCTACTAACAATGTAAACTTTTGGTGTGGGACGAAAGTACAATATCTCACAAAAAAGCTGTAGAGGCCCTAAACCGGACTCTTCAGGACTTGAGAGACAGTAGAGATATAGTGGGAGGAATGGTAGTTTTACTGGCTGGTGACTTCCGACAAACTTTACCTGTGATACAAAGGGGCACACCAGCAGACGAAATCAAAGCCTGTCTGAAGTCATCCAGCTTCTGGGCAACAGTAAAAAAATCCAGCCTAACGACGAATATGAGAGTGCACCTCTATAATGACGCAGACGCGGGACATTACGCAGATACACTACTGAACATTGGCGATGGACGTTTGAGTACAGATAATAAAGGTTGCATTCTGCTCACTCGGGATGTCTGCACTTTGGTAAAAAATGATGAAGACTTAATTGCCAAAGTTTATCCGGAATTGCAACAAAATTTAACTAGCGATGCCTGGCTATGTGCAATAGCTACTCTTGCGCCAACAAATGATACTGTCAACAAAATCAATATTAACATTTTAAACGAGGTTCAGGGGGAAACTAGACAGTATTGTCCATTGACACAATCATGAACACAGAACAGAGCACTTCGTATCCAGCAGAGTTTTAAAACTCGCTGGAACTATTTGGTGTTCCAGGTTGGTGTACCTGTTATGCTTATGGTAACCGTATTAGGGCAAAATATAATCGGCGCTACTATACTTACAGGTGTGGGTAAAGAGGAAAGTGTGATGATACCTCGGATCCCAATAATCCCTACTGATCTGCCATTCCAGTTTAAAAGGGTTCAGTTCTCAATAAAACTAAGTTTTGCTATCACAATTAACAAAGCGCAAGAGCAAACATTATAGGTTGCAGGAGTACATCTGGAAAAGCCTTGCTTTTTCCATGGACAGCAATTTGTTTTGTCACCAAATGGGAGAACAAACAATATCGTGTACAGCAGCGTCCTACAATAAGTCTCAGTTCTGTGTCCATGATTCTGAAACAATGTTCCTTCTTAACGACGCTCCTTCTTTTCCACTCTCATAATAATACGCGAGCGAAGCCGCGGGTTAAAGCTAGTAAAGTAATAAAACGATTTCAAACATTGGAACTTAGATTAATAATTGGTCTCGCACGCGCTCGACTAGATACCGCGCTATGAAGAAAAATCAGTTTCCAGAATGTGCAAAGACGAAACGAGAAAGAGTTATTTCTTGTACTATTCTTACATAGTTTGAATACGCAAACTGGCATTTTGCTTCTTTTTTTAAACTAAAATTTTAAATTTATCTCGACGTCGAACTCACTTATCGGTTGCGGCGTGATTGACGCGGGTATGCCGCAAGTACGCCGCATTCGCGTAGTTTTAGTTGCCGCATTAGTCTAGTGCGCCGACGGTATCTAGTTGAGCGCGCGCGAGTGCATTGGAAGTTGTATTTGTAAGTCTAGAGGCTTCTAGTTTAGAAACGTTACTTAGTTTGATGGCTCTGCGACCCAATGTCGATCTCCGACACAAGAGATTTCCACTGTTCCGTGTACAGCGCAACCTCCTGCCAGTCGGCTCTTTGGAGGGTTTTCAGTATGACATTGTTAGAAACTAATATTAGATATAGAAACCTCTTTCTCTCCTCAATATATGCCTCAATATTCACCCCCGCTATATATAACGCTAGACATCTTCATTCGTCAGTTAAATTTTTTTTCAGTCTTTGAATGAATGAACGAATGAAACTTTATTTGCAATAAACATGGTAAATAGACACAAATAAGGTCTTAGATATAAAAGTTACAATGTAGGTATCACATGTTAAGTTATCACTGACATGTAAGAACATCTAGCGACGAGTAAACACGACACCTTGAGATCCATTTCCGTGATAATTTGACGATAACCATAAAAGACTGTCTAATGAAATTACATAATAATATCTCTGATTTTATTAATTTTTCATTTCAATTTTGATTCGATTTTACAATCTCCTTCACAATTGTAAAGAATCTAGAGAAGAATTTACAGGAAGATATGGAGGATACCTTGTACTTCTTTATCCACAGAAATCCCATTTTGAAAATTGACAATTTATGCGTTAGTTCTGGTTGAACCAGTCTAAAAGTTTGAAAGATTGAAGACTCCCGTAAAAAATTTAAATCGAGTTTAAATACGAAGATTTAGAGTGACAATATAAAGAGGAAACCTGAAAATACAGAAATCTACGTAAAAATATAGATAGAGCCTAAAGACTTGTGTAAAAAAATGTTAAGCGTGTACTAAAACACGGGGATTTACTTAAAACGATGTAATGCGAACCCAAAATACAGATATTTACATAAAAATGTGTAAAGTGAGCTTAAAATACAGGTTTCTGTGTAAATATATGTAGAGCGATCCTGGAGGTCAATTCCGCTAATAAAACTTTAAATGACCATGCAACTGATATTCAATTCTGGTAACACAATTTTGAATCTCAATTTAATTGCAACTAAAACGTATTTGAATGGTAATAGTAGAAAAAATGTAAATAAAATACGTAACAGAGTACCAATTATTGAAAAAATTGATGATTTTGATGATTTATTTGATTAGCAAAATTTTCCCGTTGCTGTTCAATGGCATGCCATAGGAATACGATTGGTTTTATAATAAGTAACAGAATACCAGAAACATCAAAGTTGTCATTGCGATCCAATTACGATTCAATTGTGCACTATGTAAAATAAGAGAATTGACGCTTTGAAATTATGTAGATCGACGTCAAAGAATGTAGAGGTGGTCTAATATACGGAAATTTACTTACAAATATGTACAGAACAATTAATCAAAAAATACAGAGATTAACAATAAAAGATTTAGAAACAGACGTCTTTGTAAAAATATGTAGATCGAGCCCTAAAATTACATCGTAAAAATGTAGAGCAGGCTCTAAAACAGCCTTCTACCATATTATTTTTAATTGATACAAATTAATACTAAATTAAATTAACTAACTAAAATTAATAATAAACTATAAACTTAAATAACTAGGATATACACTAAAAAACAAGAAGTATTACACACATATATGTGTGTATCTAGGCAATTTATATATATATATATATATATATATATATATATATATATATATATATATATATATATATATATATATATATAAATTGCCTAGGTAATTTAGGCGTCGTAGAATTCATCCACATCGATGTCTACTAGGAAAGTGCCCAAAAGGCTGGCAGCATTGCTACGCTATGTGGCAATGCTGATTCTTTGAGCCAAGTATAAATCTCTGTACAGAAACCGAGCACTTGGACCCCATGGCCCACATGGATCTCCACCCCAAACGGCTCAAATAAGTAATTTCCGATGAGATTACTATATTTACGCCGTTTGATGGCTTCGGCTGATGCAGCAGCAGCGCCGGCGCATCCCGCGGTGCTTGGAACATGCGATGGTGCAAGGGTGTCGACGCGTGTGGCGTCCTACACCAAAGGCCGACCCATATTCCAAGGCATCAAGGACATACCGTCTGGTCTCTTTCCATCATTTCCATCATCACGTGCCAGACCACTAGATTCAAGTACGGCGGGCACGCCGGCGGTGGTACTACTACCTAATATATTCTCTCTTTCACTCTAATACATTGATCTCCGTAAGAATATTTAGAGATAGCAAACAGTCTCTGTATTTTTATAAAAAATGTAGAGCTGGTCCGAAATATTCTGGGTTAAAATGAGAGTGGGCAACAAGTCCCTATTATACATATGTCAATGACAATTCTTAGGAAGCTTCGTAAAGCCAGTCATAAAACATTTAAAGCCTCCAACTAAGCACTTTAATCAAGCTAGGTTTAAGAGCTTACCTATAAAACATGGTGGTTATAAGAATCTCGTCACCCAACATCTGCGCGTCTAGTTTCCTTCATCTTTCGAATGATTACGTTTCCAGTAAAATTGAATTTATATAGCATCGTAAAATAAATGTGGCGCTTGTCAAGGATCCTATTGATGGATTTGAAGTTGTAATGGGTTGTAAAAGGTCGCCTTCTTGTGTTTGGCCTCAGTGTTGTCAATCATGTGTGTAAAAAGAGAATTAGTGGTTACAGTAAAGACTTCCTCGGCCTAGTGGAAGTATTGATTTCCTGTGTTTTTATTATAGAGCTCTATTATAACTGAATGGTGGGACGGGGCGCCCACGGAAAGAAGATTCGGTAGAAGTGCCGTAATTAGTGCCAAAGTTAACTGGCCTGCTTACGTATTCTTATTTCTGTGGGCGTCCCGCCAGTAGCGCGGGATTTGCGTCAGTTTGAATAGCCCTTTTCCAAATACTTGTAGCATGGCAACATCATGCAAGCTCTAAGAAATTCTCGATATTTTCAATTTACAACACGTTTACATTTTACGTTAGTTTTATCCTTAACATTTGTTTTTGTAACAAAAAAGTAGTAGTATTGTCTTAAAAAGAAAATATTCTCTAAATTGCCACAATATTAATCGGATAGAGAAAACATAACATGTTGTTGGAAATAGGAATGTTAGCAATATATCATGGAATGCCTATAGCCCGCGGTGGAAAAATCGTGTTACTTGAAGATAGATCTCTAAAAACATTTACTGCTCGTTGGTTATAATGCTAGAATCTTTACATTTTTTTTAGTTTGTCTGTTTGAGTGACAACGACAATTTTTCGATGTATGTAATTAATAAGGTACATGTTTGCTTCTATCCGTCTCTTTAAATATTGCTCTTAATACACTGCCCTTTAGTTCAAAATTCATGGATGACCGTATGTAAAATATCCTATTCTTGTTTCAGTACTATTATCTATTCTGTGATTGTACTGAAGCATTTTTTTTCATTTCTTTAGCTTTGTTCTCAACTTTGATATTTTGTGTAAACAGATCGTTCCAATAATAAGATGACTGGAAGTGGCAAGGGCTAACTTAATAAAATTAATTAAATAATCATAATTAAGATACTTAGGATCATTGCAAAAAATCACTCTTAAAATCTGCCTATGCCGTACCTACTAAGTATTTAAGTACCTATGAGATACTTGAATTAATGATAGACTCCAGTGAAATAAAAATATTTCCAAGTGCTTATAGCTGGACCTTCCGGCTGCAACTTGAGATGGCTCTGATATCCCACGTTCCGATTCGCTCGCAGTCACCGACAATTTGTGAGACGTCTGAGAATAGCAAATAGAATTATGGTAGAGCTCTGTCGCCTAAGGTTTTACGATGACCAACTGGTAAATAGATTACATTATGCACTTTGTATCAAATTAGCTTTGTAATTTAATCCCCCCGTGGTGCATCCTACCGTAGTAGTAGGCATTAGCCTTTTTATAGTCATTCCCAAAAATTAGGCTTTTAATACCGAATTTTCTAGATTCTGGAACTAAAGACAAACAAAACCACTATGTTAGTTTCAGCATTACTGGCACCTTTTGTAAGTACGTAAGTTTAACGAATAATAAGAAATCAGACGGCCAAAATATATCACAGAAAGAAGCTTTCAAATGCGGGCACAGGAATGTCAAACCACAGAATTATTATAAGTATCAACGGTCAAACATCTGACTGTTGAACGGTCACCAAGGCTCAAATCAGCGGCCTACAATTTCATGGTTGTATCATTGTGTCATCATCATTTCAGACAATACGTTCTCGGCTGTTGGACTCATCTCCTATAAAGATTTCCAATCTGCTAAATCGAAAGCGGCTTGCACGCAGCATCTTCTAAAGACCTTAAGAAGGTTGTCCATTTTGCTGGTAAGTGGATATTCTACGCAACCTTTGCCAGGTCTCCATTCCTTTTGCTCTACGGCTAACATTTTCTCTGTATTTGATTTTACATTTTGGTACGAGTACGTTTGTTGAAATTGCGTTATCTATTTCGAAATTATCAGTGGTCTTTGCATTGTGTTTTGTGTCCGGTCCTAGGTGTTAGTTTAGGCGTTCCTCTTTCAACGTTAGGCTACAATGTCGACCTCTACATAATATGTGGCACAAAGTCATAGAATGCGTTTGTAAGGATAACACAAAGCAGAATTTAATACGTTGCTAGTCTGGTATATATTCATCGTCAAATATGGCCTTTCTAGATTGGTTTAGGAACGTTTTAAATACAATTGGGGCATTAAGCCATTCTATAAATAAACATTTTACAATCTTATTGATCCGACTGTTTTTTTGTGTTCACTAAATAAAATGTAAACTAACATACATAATATAACTCCATAAATGGACTCAAAACTTTCTGGAAAGATATACTTTATTTTCAGTTCAGTAAAGCTCTTCTGTAAAGTCTATCAAACTGTAAAATTTAATATTTTGCAATTCCCTTTACAAGCACGATTGCAATCTCAACTTTTAACAATCAAGTGCATCCGAATGACACCAATTCGATACCGCGTGCACGTGCATTCGACTATCGAATCGATGCCACGTTGCGAGTTTGTTGTGAAACCCGAGTGGAATCGATATTGTAAGCCCTGCAGGACCACACATATTCAGTTCAGTACCCTGTCCCATCACCAGCCCATTGATCGGCGCGTCCTAAACGACAGTTCACACTTCGCTTGCTTCGGTTACAAATTCTACGAAAGGAAAACCTAGATATGTTTGTTTACTGGGAACTTATTCGATAACTTTTTGTGGGCTGACCGCGCCTTCAATCGCCATCATTCTGTATCAAAGATTATTTATGCGGAAACTTAAAAAAGAGATCTTTATTAGTTATCATTAGTATGTTTGTTTATTGACCGAAATAGCGAAGTAAGCGAGAGTCTATGTGTGTGTATGCCGTGAAATGTGTATCCCGCCAAAAAACAGTGTCTAAAAAGAGATGTCTAAAGGGTTATAAATGTGTAGTAACAATAAAAAAAAAATGAGAACCATGATTTTTATTGTGCAACGAAAGAGTCGTGCGTGTGGTATGCGGGTCTCACAACTCTGTTTTACGGCCGCCTTTATTAGAACGAGAGAATTTCTTTTATGCGTTTCCTTTCACGTACCGAGGGAACAATAATTAATATAAAATCTACCGAGTCTTTTTCTATTTGCAGTAATTAATGACACTTGAATAGTTATGAGTCGCTTGGTGTGGAAAAACGGAACGTTTAAATTATTATGTTTCAGAATACGATAAGTGCTTTGCAGAAACTTTATATGCAATTTTTGTGGTTCGAAAAATTGGTTCTACTTATTTAGTAGATTTCTAAACAAGTTGTTCGTTCGTTGGTTGGTCAGATAATACTTCTACCTTTACTACTTCTTCTTGTTGAGTACAATTGGCTTTATCTGCTTAGGCAGAGTCTTTTTCTATTTGCAGTAATTAATGACACTTGAATAGTTATGAGTCGCTTGGTGTGGAAAAACGGAACGTTTAAATTATTATGTTTCAGAATACGATAAGTGCTTTGCAGAAACTTTATATGCAATTTTTGTGGTTCGAAAAATTGGTTCTACTTATTTAGTAGATTTCTAAACAAGTTGTTCGTTCGTTGGTTGGTCAGATAATACTTCTACCTTTACTACTTCTTCTTGTTGAGTACAATTGGCTTTATCTGCTTAGGCAAGGTAAAGCCAATTGTATGTTAAATTTGTCCAGTAGATTGCCAACTATAGTGTCCGGTGATTTATTAACTACAGAAAAAACCCTGAGAATGCCATTTTTTATTACTTTTAATACTTACTTACATACAATCCGAAACTGTTTTGCAATTTGACTAAAATATTTGCATCTTTAATATGTAGAGGACAGCTTTAAAACTTTACGAGGCAACTAGTTTTAGAGGAAATCCGTTGGCTGCTTGCTGCTTGGTATACATGAAGCGGTATCAGATATAAAATAACATTGGAATAAATAAATAAATACTGAATCAATAAAATATACTCATCTATTGTATATGAACGATAATATCTATTTAAAATACCTGTGATATACACAACAATCAAAATGTGTGGCTTGGTCGTTTTGTTATCATAACATAAGTTTTTGGGAATAATATAAGTAAGGTAATCACTGTTTTTTTGCTAGTTAATTCTATTAGTTCTTGAATTATCGAATAGTGTAACCTAACCCTACATGTTTTGAATAAGAAAATTTTGAATAAATATATCATCATCATTTCGTGTTGGTTACATTGTCAATCGACCATGTACACCCTGGTGTCATGGTAGGAAGTTGTTCGGAACTGCCTTTCGGCCTCTGACGTGGTGTCCTTAACGACTACCAGATGGCAACCGGGACCCCAACAACGTAGCTTCCGAAGCACGGAACCATCTTTATTATCAGACAATCAGATGATTCAAGCCTGCAATGTCCTAACCAAACTGGAAACAACTAAACAAAGTATGCTTTCCGCAGTCGTTAGATAGTACTTCCGTAATATGGTGTAGTCTTTTCTATTCTGGAATGCTGTCATTGTGTCAAACTATAATTTTGAAACTAATACTGCACTTCCGTTAGAAATCTGTCAAATATTTCAGACCATCCTCGGTTACCACTCCTCAATAGGTTACTGTGGCCCTGAGGTTTATAATTTGCATTATTTTTTCGAATACCACTTGTCAACCTGTCGAAGGACGACTACGTCAAACAGTCAAATGGGCTGGATCAGCGAGGATATGTCAGTTATGTGTACCGTAAATTGTGAGTGGCGCATGTCCGGAATAATATTATATAGTCTGTGTATGGCATTGTTTTGACGGTTGGTGCATATTCATTGGGCGTTAATGGGATACGTCACAATCATCCGCGTGCTGGATAAAACGAATGTAGAAGTGGCGGCTCTACCGTTAAATAAATTTTTTACATTGATTGAGTAGGTAAAAGAGGAAGAGGACGCCCGCTTACCGCTTAATCGAATCGTGATCAATGATTTGATGGACAATGTTGGGCATAAGCCCAGAAATGACGTGACATCGTCAAAAATGGCGAGACAGTTTATGGCGGGTGACCCTGCACAGGGAAAGGCAAGGAGAGAAGAAGAGAAGATTGAGCAGGTAAAGGTCATGATAAAAAGTGGTAACAGTAGTTTATGAATGCTTACCTGCACTACCACTTCTAGGTTCTTCTAGAAAAAACCCATGCCGAAGTCACTTTTATAATATGGTTGGATACAAGCCTACGGCCCACCTGATGGAAAGCGGATACAGTACCGTGGTCGCTATTATGATACATATTCTGCGGATAGATGCAAAATACCAGCTTAACTTCAATCACTTCACGAGCACGATGTTTTAATAATCTCTAATCGATTATTAGCAGCGAAAAACATATTAGCAGATTATAACGATTAACGTTATTAGCAGGTTGTCGTGTAATATCGATAGCAATTTCTTCATTATGACTTGTTAAGCATCGTTAACGGTATGCTACGACATAAAATAGCATAAAAATTATGCTGTGGTAATACTTTGTAGCTTCTAAGTGGGCGGTCTGTCCGTCTATTCTACTGATTGATGCAAATTTTATTCTATCTCGTCTTAGATAGGTACTCATGCGTTTAAAATTCGTGTCACATGTGTTAAGCCTAGTAAATCGTTGTTCAATGTGAGATTTTAAAGTAAGATAGTTAAAATTGATTAGTTCCTTGGAATAACGCGTTTAATTTTTGACATTTGCCATGGTGAATATGCTAAGAAGCAGGCACTGCACTTACCATCTGGTGGACCGTACGCCTGTTGGCCTACTTAGTTGTATAAAAAAAAAGTTACTTTTCGTCATTGATTTAGGAATGGATAGCATGCGAGGAACAGTGGAATTATTAATCTAACTTCTATGATTTTCGAGCTTCTATTGGCAGTACCTTCGATAGTTAGCTACTCGTTTCCACTGTGCTCTGTCCTAAACGTCTGCCTCATTGACAGCTTCTATGGGAGATTAATTACTTACCCATTAATATACAATTTTTAATTAAATAGACTTCATTGACTTATTACGATCATTATTAAAGTGAAATTAAATATGTAAAGAACCCTACAGTGGTTATATTTGTAAAACAGAGGTAATAATAAATGTAAATAATAATAATTTTGAAACATTGTAGCAGTGAAAACAAAACTTTACTAAGCAGGGGTATACAAAAAATACTTTTGTTTTAGCCCTTTAGCACGCACTGAGTTCCCGTTTCGACATTATTCTATTTTTAGGAACTATTTTTTTTTCTTTTACTAGTTCAGGCAGAGTTTTTAGATTATATATTTTTTTTGTGATTCTATTTGTATCTAGATTCATACAATAAAAGCTTTTTAACGTTATATACACCATATCGAGTGTTGACGTAGGTACTAAAACTGATTTTGTATTGTTCATATTTGTGTATGTTTATAATTTTTTTAACTAAGTTTATCTGTTGGTGTACCCACCCTAACTTACTGTTTCTATTTCACCACGTAAGGGTTGACTGGAAGAGATTGCTTAGCAATAAGTCCGCCTTTGCTCCATATTTTTTAAACTTTTATAAGTGTACAATTATTTGTTTCTGTATGTGGGCAATTGTATTGCATTTTGCGAAGGAAAAAGATATGTAAATATGACATTATTCTCTCTCGCGTTGCTGAATAACCTGCATCATCTAAAGGTATGTATGGGGTGTGCCAAAAAAATATGTAACAGCTTATGTAACCACATTTTTACCAATAATATTTGATTTGTTTATTAGGTTCTTATAAACAGATTACGTATTTCTGTGGCCGCTGTATACTCGTAGGTATCTGTCTATAATTTAAAAGCTGTTTTTGTCGATAGAGTCCATTTTCTGTTATTCACAGGCGCCCGGATCCTTTGTTCTCATAGACATTATCCAAACCAGTAAGATTATGACCTTCTTGGTAATCTTCTTAAGGAGATCATAATACTACTAGTTTGGGTTGGACAACCCGACAAATAAAATAAGTTGCTGTTTTTATTAGCGCAAGCTAGGGATGTAACTTTGAGTCCAGTTCCTCCAATTAGAAAATGCACAATTTTGTATCTGTGTTATTTATATGGAGGAAATAAAGACTTTTTTTTTAAATCCGCTCGGACGCCGAAGAGACATTTAGATGAAGATAATGATACGGGTATTTTGCAAAATTTACACATACTTATTGGAGAAAGACAGATCAAATATATACAGAATTTGCAAAAATAGGACCCGACTCAGCATAATCTTATATTTAGAATTCTAGTTACAAAATATGTTTTTTTCAAACCGGGTTACTTTACATCGGTACACTGGTGATTTATACCAGCTGTCCGCTTTATTTAGGGTTGTAATTTATCGGTGTTTTACGTCGCAATTAATTCATTGTTTCTTTTGTGTCCGCCTGTAGCCGGTGTACTGTCGTCTACCGCTTTTTTTGTATAGATGTACTCTTTATTGAATGAATGAATTATCTTGCCATTTAATAAAACATGTTATATATATGTATATATAAGTACCAACATGTTGGTACAAACTCAAGCGATATTAATAAAGGTAGACTTTACGATGTTGTAATTTTTCCATTTGGCCTTAAAATTTAGCTCTTATGATGTTTCATCATTTCAAAGTTTTGCCGGTAGCATCCCAAGACCCCGTAAAATACGTAGTATTTATTTTTTTAAAGTTTTTCTATATATTTATATTTGACTGAGCTCTACCCACTTTGAAAATGCAGATATTTAGAACTTTGTTTTTTGTCGCATTTATGGATTTCCACGAGAAGATAACTTCTTAAGTGCCTTGCTCCATATTCGCGCTATTAAAGGCCATAGGGTAGACGAGTATTAATCAATATTTTATTATATCGTGTTAAGATAATGCCTACACGCGTAAATCCCAATAGGACGTACCTATCTCAGACTCAACTCAAGGGTCCCCGAAACTTCCAGGCGGGTTGCGATATCAAGAAAATAGCTGATAACAACTGGATTGCGATGGCTCAGGACAGAGATGGTTGGCGTAGACAGAAGGAGGCTTATGTCAAGCAGTGGGTTATGGAAAGCTGATGATGATGTCATTTGAAAGCGGTGTACTGCTATCTTAGCAACGCTAATGCATGTAAGGCACAAGGTGGTGGCCAAAAGTAAGATTGGTCGCAGCCACAAGTGCCATGTTATTATGAATTCTATGCTTCAGAAGGCGTCCTCGCTGATAATGCTAGATGTTCGTTAGCAAATTCAAAATTTTATGGAGGTTTAAATTAAATTAAATTAAATAAATCTTTTTTGCAGACTACGTTTTACATACAAATAAATTAAAAACTACCACCTGTCTAGTAGGAAAGCGAACCCTGGGCTCTGAGGCAATCCGCCGAGAATGCAACCGTGAAGGCTCTAAGATGAGTAGTGCCTGTCTTCCCTTGGCCAATGGCATTCCCAGCGTAGCCTGAGACCTACACGCTGGAAGCTAGCATTTAAATGGACTTTCGATTCGTTAAAGAAGCAATTAGTACGTTGAAAACTGACACCAGTGTTGGTAGAGCTCGATAAGAAATAGAAGTTTGGGAATAGCATATTACTGGAACAGAGTATATATTTGTTTGTTTCCTCTTTACGCTTCGTCTATTGAACAAATTTTCTTGAATTTTCACATAAACACAAATACAATATAATACCAATACTCTTTATTGCACAAAAAAAAAAAGAAATACATAACACAAACACATTTAAAAACAAACAGTGATCACATAGGTTGACTTATCACTGAAGTGAACCTTTCAGTCAACGTTAGGGTATAGGAGTAAACTTAAGGACAAGAAGATATAGGAAAACCTAGAAGAGCATAGGAAGGTAGTCCTGATCCCTGAAAAAAATATTTTCTTGGGATTTTCGTACGCATGCCGCGGGCAAAACTTAGTTACTTTAATATATTAAAACCTGAATATTACTTAATCTTTGATTTCGTTGTTCGGAATATGCGCACAAATCCCGCTTGTGATTTGAGAGGCAGCCCTAAGCGGATTACTTCTGCTTGGAAAGAAAGATGAAAGGTAAAGGACATATGAATATGTCCATCCGATTTATGATTGATGCCATTTACAAGAAAGTAATCTTAAAATAGCTTATATGTATAATAGAGGAGCTCGTCGATGCGTGTTCGTAACATTAGAAAGAGAGGAACGTTTACTGTGTGCGGTTTCAAAGCTCTTTGCATAGAATAATATTGTGCTCTTTGGTTCGTAACAATATGTAGAAATACACTTTATTGTACCAGTCACAAATTTTTTATTCCCCACTGACCAACTGACTGCTCAACTCGGCTGCACAAGTTGAGGAGTCGGTCATGCGTTACAGGTATTCCCCACTGACCAACTAAAAAATGCTCAACTGAATTTGGCAAGAAGTAAAATTAAAATCAATACATCGCGCGATCTAACTTGGATTGATCGCCTCTACCTGTCTTTATTGGTATATGATGGTATTTATATAATCAACTTCTTTGAAGAAAATAGCAATTTCACACATTACTTGAGCTTTATCACTTGCAGTAAAGCTGGCAGATACAGCCTGAAATTTCTGACAATATTGGCCACTAATAAACCGGGATCATTGATGTTTGTTGTAGACATCGGATGCTGTCATGATCTAGGTCCATGGTTAAAGCATACCCTCATCATCATCCTAGAGTGTATTCCTAGTTGCGTCGTCAGCTTACGCTTCGGAGCCTAGGGTACGCTATAAGTCATGGTCCTAGATTTGACGAAACTGGTTATTACAATAGAGCGACTGCCGTCTGACTTTCGTAACCCTTTTTACAGGGAAACCAGACCAACGGGGGCATGACCCGAGGTGTGTTAGTGGCCAACACTGTCAGAATTTTTCAGGCTTCCCTAAGGAATCTGACATAGCCTCACGACTGCTATCTATCGATAACAACCGGGACCAACGGCTTAACGTGCCTTCCGAGGCACGGAGGAACTCAAAATAGAAAATACCACTAAATGGCGACCAATCCTATAGAGGTCACGTAACGTCATCGCTTGACACGCGCAGTCGCTACGAATACGCGGGTCGCGTTCGACTAACGACCTCCTCAAGCTGTTTTCTGCTGGTATTTATATAATCAACTTCTTTGAACATAATCGGAATTTCACACATTAGTTGAACTTTATTACTTGCAGTAAAGCTGACAGATACAGCCTGAATTTCTGACAATATTGGCAACTAATACACCGGGATCATTGATGTTTGTTGTAGACATCAGATGCGGTCATGATCTAGGTCCATGGTTAAAGCATACCCTAGTCTATAGTATTTTCCCCTTCAGCCGAAAAAGGTAGAGATCCTTAAGCGTGTTATCCTGATAGCACATCTTTACCCTCTGGTGGAGATCCGTCCAACATTCGGC
Source organism: Euzophera pinguis (assembly GCA_947363495.1). Classification (NCBI taxonomy): domain Eukaryota; kingdom Metazoa; phylum Arthropoda; class Insecta; order Lepidoptera; family Pyralidae; genus Euzophera; species Euzophera pinguis. The sequence goes on along the minus strand of OX376170.1, from coordinate 4,519,907 downwards.
ACAATACGGGTTGTTTAATCTTACATCTGGTTATTATGATTCTGCTTTAGTTCTTGCTCCCAGGGCAGTTGAATACATACTTTACGATAATGACAAATTTGGCTAACCTATTTTTTTGATTTCAGATACGGCGATGGCTCCGCTGTTGTTCTTCCACGTGCTGTTGGTATCAGCTGCGCCAACTTTAGCTGGTAAGTTCATATTTTTATAATACTATGGCATTTAGTTTTGATTTAATAGATTTTTTCAGATGAACCATTAGTAGGTCTTGACGAGTATATAGTAGAGCATTAGTTGCTTTGAAGCCATCGTCGTGTAAATAAATAATATTAACGCGTAAAGTTACATAGAATCGTTAGGAGTTCAATGCAATGTGGCCATCTTTCAACATGCCTTCCTTGCCCCGTGAGTTGCACAAAACAAGATCTTATGTTAGCCACAGAAGTAGCAAGTTTTAGAAGAAACACATTATGATATTTGTTTTAATCGACTTGAAAAGAAAACAATGTATTAGAGTATTAAGTGAAAAAAATAATTTTCCAGGAGTGACTTCTTTAACAATTAAAACAGCAGTTCTTTGAGCTAAAATTGTGAACACTTGACCTAAATTACCACATCTATTTTGACGCTTACAGAAAGAATCTAAATCATGAAATAAGAAAGCATCTAAATTATGAAATTATCACTAAAATGTATTAATTAGTGCAACCCCAAAATTTTTGTGCCATCTAAGTGCGCCTTACACTGTGTTGTGATCATAATGTGTATGTACTTATTACATAAATACTACGTGTTTATAGAGATTTTTTAAAGTTTCACTTGTGAATTCAGATAAAAGACACTAAAGTAAAAATAAAAACCGTTTTCTCTTATTGTTAAAGTGTGTTTGTTACGCATCTGCTTTTAAAGTTCTTTATTCATAAAATTGATTTTAACCAAAGTTTATTTTAAAAAATACGATGGTATAAGCGTGACCTTTTTGCACTTAAAGGGAACGCCTGATGGCGCGAAACATAAAAAAATCTATTGTATTTTTCAGCCTATTGCTAAAGCCTTACACCACAATGCAAATTATTCTATTTTTGCTGCACCTGGAGGTATATTTTTGAATAGCACAGATGATTTTAAACCCACATGCGGGTGGCTTAACTTACTCATACGAATGCATTTTCTAATAGTAACATTTTTGATCATTCCAAAACTGGGTTTCCATCGTCTAAAACCAGATTTTGCTCAATAAGAAGTCGAAAAGAATAAATAAATCTGGCGATGCAGTGCAGCATGAAACGGAGCGATGTCTGTGTCAAATTGCCAATTATTTATATCTAAATGTCAAACATTTTAAAAACGGAATTAGAACAGTACAAAATAGAAATAATTTTTGAGACAAGCATTGAGAAACGAACGTTTATTTGTAGGAGCCAAGTTATAAGTCAAAAATGTGAAACTTTCGTTGTCGAATTCGGTTAGGTGTTAAATTTAAATATCATGGGTTTCAAAAATCGAGCCCCTGTTTGTAGCTGATTCTGAAGGTAAGTACTTAAGCTGCTTGCGGACAACAAAGTCTATTTACGATTCTGTGTATCTCACAAAGCAAGAGTTCCAATTAACGCTACTTCGTGGAAATAGGACAGTTCGCTTGTAGTTTGTTCCAACAAAATGTGTGGATCTTATCGTGTGACAAGACAAGTCATTTTCTGTTTGGTTTCCGATTTAAAATAAAAAAACTAATATTTTTGTATTGTGTAATGATAATTGCTTCTAAAAGATTAAATTAAGGGATTAATAGGAGTTGAGGATAAGAAGAATTAAGGGAGAATGTACGTCGTACATATCTCTAACATATATACATTGTAGTATACACATACCATGGAGCAATTACAAAGAGGAGATGCCGTAATAAGCGTTTTGTAAGAAAGTATTTGTGAGGCTACACGGGGCGGAGCAGACGTGCGGAGTGCTTGGTTTCGGCCGTGGCTCCAACCATGGAGCACAAGCAATGACAAGCTCCGCCCACTTTTGTGTCGGCGAGGCGCCAATGATCACATCACTGCGCCATTTCAAATGGCATCTCCTCGTTGTAATTGCTCCATGACACATACGTATACATATCTCTAGGTCATTATAAGGATGACCGTGTTATGTACCTAGTAAAAGGAAGACAATCATTTTAGGTAGGTACCCTGGACCTCAGAAGCCGAAGTAGATGTTTCTTACCAGGAATACGTTAGGTTGATGATTTAGGTAATATACTTACGTCACAAAGAAAAATTGTAATTTCAAACTTCAAATCTGTTACGGCTTACGTCGACTCATTTAAGTTAATTGTACGACACGCAATTATCCACCTTTTTAATCCAGGACAAATTGATGGGGCCGTCCGTCCCATTGGACATGCTCTCTTTTCAAACATTAGATAGAAATCTTTTGTTGTCGGTTATCCTACGGCTTAGCATTCCACTGCACGTTTGTAACGACTAACTCCGGCTCGTTTGAAGCCCGAAAAGCGATGAATGCGGTGTTAAGTGATAAATACGACCTATGGCTTTTTTTTTTATTTATTTTGGAACGGCAACAGGCGTGACGGGTAGCTCCCGGATACGGCAGGTAGCTGCGCACACATTGAAAATTGGTTAGTGTTGTTAAATAAAAAAAACAGCTAAGTAAGATTCAGACTCGCTCATTATTAGGTCCCGTATGATAAAAAAACTAACTCATTAAAATAGTCAATAAAATAACTTGTGTTTATGATAAAACCTTACAATAAGAACAAACTAAAAGCTTTTGGCGCTTGGACAACAAGTACGGAACCCTAAAAATACTGTTTACTTGTCTGAGCAATATTTTTTTAAAACCTACTTATTGTCATAATTTCATAATCTAAAAAGATTTACAAAAAAAAAATTGCATTATAAATGGGAAAGTAAGATGAGCTTATTAAAGGTACTTAAATAAATATGCAATCATAAGTCAAAATATCACCAAATTAAATAAAATATAAGTCATTAATTCAATTTTATGTTACATCAATTATAATAAAAAACTAGAATAACAAAAGGAAATCGAATCCCGATTCGTAAGCAATAAAATGGGGCAATAGTCGTAAATTCCTAGCTTCAGACTACAAGGCGGAATTCACATTAGTTGGAAATCGTTGATTAGCCAATAAAATACCATCAAAATTGCTTACAACCAAGTAAAAAGTAGATTGGAATAGTTTAGTGGTATTTACCAATAACATTTTTTTCTAAGTTTTGTCCGAGTCTTCTCACGCGTGTTTTAATGCAACGGGAACAGTACTTTCTTCCGGAATAAATGATGTGAAGGATAAATGTAATAGAAAACGTTTTAGGAAATATCAACTAGGAAACTATACAGTAGGAAAGAACTCATACGTTCACGATAAACTTAATTTCTACAAGGAACCCTGAAAATTGAGTGTCCCGACAAACAAACTTTTATAGTGAGTTGAGGTCTGTGTAAAATTATTATTAGTAGACAACTACCTTGTTACTTTTACACCATTTCGACTGTTTTGTCGTTACGCACTCGCTAAACTACTGGCATTCTAGCATTTTTCCCGTTGCTTCGATATGTAATTGATCTGCTTAAACGTCTGCTAGAAATCGAATTATTTTTTTTTCCATGAGATACTTTTTAGAATTATATTTAGTAGGTGTAGCGTCATTCATATGAACGAACGTATTTGTATGATTTCGTAATGGCTGCTTTCCTAAAAACAAGCAGTCTTACAGGTGCTTGCAGAAATATTTTTGTTAGTGGAACTAGCCACATGTTGAATAGACCTTGGTAGATATTTTATAGAATTAAGTAACTTAGTACATATAAAGTTATTTAATTCAATATGAAACAATCGCGAAACGTTTAGCCATCGGTCCCGGCTGTCATCTGGTGGGCGAAACCACGTCAAAGGCCGAGAGGCGGTTCCGAACAACTTTGACACCAGGGTGTACAGTACATGATCGATTGACAATGTACAATGAAGCGATTTGAATGAATGAATCGCGACTGGTAGGCATTACTTCAATGCTTGAAATGAAAGGGATGACCTACTTATATACAAAAATATACTACATACTTATACGAAAAACTTTGACTTGACTCTACATGTACGGTAAGTAGTGTACCGGTACTTTGAAGTGGCAGTGGGCGGCACATAGCGCAGAGAACGGATGGCGGATGAGGCAGAAAGGTTCTCGAATGGCGGCTATGAACCGGCAAGCGCGGCGTTGGAAATCCACCGACCAGATGACCTGAAAAAAGTCGCAGGCAGACGCTGGATGCAGGCTGCTGCCAACCAGTCATTTGGAAATCATTAGGAGAGGCCTATGTCCAGCTGTGGACTGACTGCAGCTGAAATGATGATGACGATGAAGTAGTGTAAGTTTTTAACATTAATAACGGTCTCACGCGGTCAGAACCGCAAGTAACAGTAACTCTTGTTATTCTTTACGAATACATTTGGGAAATGCTACAATACTTTAGCTTTCATAAACCGACCGATAAATTTTTCACAGTGACGCGGACGCCACTGTAATAATAAAATACCAAGCTGCACGCTGGTACAATGCCGGACCGAACCACACGCGTGCCGTGGATAGTTTCATAAAAATAAAACTGCACGTGATTATACAAGTTATACTAGACATGTACAATAAAGAGAAGAGAGCGGCCAAGTACTGGTAAGAATTAATTTAGAAAAAACTTAAAGACGAAAGAAAAAAAAGAAACAAAATGAAATAGTTTTTTATTTTTACCGTAAGTACGTACCGTAAGTTATTAATTGTTGAATAGACTCGAATAGAATATTGCTTTTATGAGATATCAGTAATAATAATGTTATACATACAAGTTATACTATTGTATATTTATAGTATAACAAACAATATAGGAACTACGAACATATCTCAATAGGTGGCATTGATTATTCTACTGGGAGAAGTTTAGGTCTTCGATGCACTTGGTAGAGCATTGCCAAGGGTACGTTTGAATGATTTTGAAATAAATATCTCAAATATATATAGAAGGCTAAAAACCATTGCTAATTTGCTTTATAATCCTACTAGCTGTTTCCCGCAGCTCCGCCTGCGTCAAAAAGTAGCCTATGTTTGACCCCGGGTCTTCAACTATATTCATACCAAATTTTATCAAAATCCGTTCAGCGGTTTGGTCGTGAAAGCGTAACAGACATTTATAGACAGACGACAGACAGACAGACAAAAAGACAGACAGATAGAAAGACAAACAGACAGAAAGACTTTCGCATTTATAACTTAAGTATGGATTAAAAACGTATATATTTAGTTGGGAACGCGATTCAAAACAGATGCTCAGAAATGTTAATAGGCTGCATAGAGGCGCGGTCATGCAAATTTTATACATTTTATGGTCTCGTAAAGCATGCGTTTAATGATGTGAGATCTTCAAGATACTCTAGATTTGTGTGGGAACTTGTGAGTATATTAGTATTACTGTAATGTAATTACCGACACAGCTGTGTGAATTCCTGTCCAAGAACAGACTACTTCTTGTCGTAAGTCGACTTTGGGACTAATAAAGGTCAGAGAAATCGACATTCACCATCCGGAAAAAGGAACGAAAATATGGTATGGTGCCTTACAGAGGTAATCCGTCGTCTTTTACGGAAAAATACGAAAAATTATTCAACATCTCACTAATAAAAACGCTTTCATACTTCTTTATGTGTAATCATGTTTTAATATTAGTGAAGTAAAAAGAAAAAAACTGAAACTAAAAATAAAATAAAGAAATTAATTAACCCAATATTTCATAATCAAGCTCATACTAGTAGGTTCATTAATATTTATTTAACAAATAATTACAAAAACGAAGAATGATACTTATACCTATTTACGTATTATGTAATTCTTGTCTATTAATAATATTTGTGTGTCTCAGTAATAACAATTTCCGAGAATTCGAGTTTCGTTCAAAATTGGTTTTAGGTTAATTTGACTTTCAACGTGATTTTCTTTGATAATTAGATTTGCAAGTATCATCAAATTTACAAATCTTATATTCTTATTAGATTAAATTAGGTTTTCAAAAAGTTTTATAGGGGTCAGGCAGGCTGTTTAAAAAGTGTGACTTACGCGAAATCGGCGAATTGAATAATTTTTATTCGATATCGAATGATTTTCGTGTGATATCTAACGATTTTCATTCGATATGTATGTCATTTTATACATTTAAAAAATTGGGCTCCAGACCGCAGACACTCCATCGTAACCAGTGCCGCCATGTTTTGGACCTTGATTAAAAAAACAAGAGTGTTTCTTACGCCGTCGGCAATTTGAAATATCTAACAAATTTTGTGCTTTGTCACAGAGAGAAGGGAATCTCATGCTTAAAAAGCTATTGGCACTTTGTATTGTACGGTCCCTAATGGTGAACTGAATTCACTTGTGTCTGACTGTTTTTACACTAAATTGTTCGGCTTATAAGATTTTGCCAACACGCACTGGCTCTTCTTTACTCTTCCAATATGAATAAGTAGTTTATAAATAAATATGTATACCAGTTCGGCACACACGAAGAGGCCCAATGCTCAATAGTGGGATAAAAAGAACAGGACAATTCCCTCCCCTGCCCTCAACATAAAATGTATGAAGTGTGACCAGTGCTAATTGACCATTCTAGAGGAATTACGTGGGGCGCACTATAAGTTTCCGGAATGAATATGAAAAAATACTATTAAAGGTACAAAATTAATTTATTGTTTTTCAAAAAAATCTCCCTTGGCGTCTATGCACTTTTTCATTCGATGAAACCAGTTTTGAAAACTTTTGTGCCACTCCTATGTGGTGACCTCTGAAACGTGTTTTTCATACTCCTCGACAGCCTCTTCTGGTGATGAAAATCGTTGACCGCGTAATTGGTTCTTAATTTTTGGGAACAGAAAAAAGTCACAAGGTGCCAGGTCGGGACTGTATGCAGGATGACTCATGAGTTCTACATTTTTCGCCTTCAAAAAGTCGTTTGTCTGTCTGGCCGTGTGAGAACTAGCATTGTCGTGGTGCAGGATGATAAGGCGTTTACGGTTATTTTTACGGAGTTCGTCAATAACTTCCGGCAAACAAATGGTCGTGTACCAGTCACTATTCACTGTACGACGATTCTCTAAAGCAACAGTAGCCACGTGTCCAGTTTTATTAAAAAAAGAAGCAATCATCCGCTTAGATGCACTTTTCACGCGCGCCACTTTGGTTGGTTTCGGCTCATCTTGAAAGACCCATACGCTCGATTGCTGCTTTGTTTTGGGATCGTAGCAATAAATCCATGTTTCGTCACCTGTTACTATGTCCCACACCAAATTTGACGCACCTTCGTTGAATCTGGTAAGCATGGCACTGCACCAAGTGACGCGGTCCGTTTTTTGAGCCTCGGTCAAGTTGTGTGGGATCCACCGCGAGCACAGCTTTCTCACACCCAAATGTTTGTGTAGGATTAATTGTATTTGACTCATGCCTATTTCTAAGGATGCGCGAATTTCATGGTAGGTCACATGCCTGTCTGTTTCAATCATACGGCGCACAGCATTGATGTTTTTGTTGGTCACAGCGGTGGACGGCCGACCATCGCGAGATTCGTCACTGAGATTGATACGACCACGCTTGAATTCTGCAAACCAGCTATAAACAGTTGTCTTGCATGGTGCTTCATTGCCAAAAGCTGTTTCAAGCCGAGCGATGCTCTGTTGAGTTGTCAAATTACACTTAAATTCGTAGAAAATCATACTACGAAAATTTTCCCGAGTTAAATCCATGTTGATGCAGACACACAATTTTTTAAATGGCGCCACTAGGTAAAAACTAAAGACAGTCAGATGAAACAAACTGCATTCTACAGCCGAAGAGTTCTATTTTCAAATGTTGCGATAAATTTTTAAATATTGTTTATGTAAGTGGCCAGTTCCGGAAACTTACAGTGCGCCCTATGTATTTGATTGTCTTCTTTTAGATTTACCACAACGATTAGGAGGCACATAAGACAAAGATAGCTTAATCGCCTTTTTTTAAATCTATACTTAGGAGTCGCTTATGTTTATCTATACTAATGAGTATATACCTAAATTTCAAAATTCTCCCTCTATCGAAGATTATTTTATTTGAGTTTGAAGAATTAACGACTCTGAGTGAGGCTGTAAGCACTTAAACTTTATCGGTCAATTAAAGAGGGTCAATGACTGGCTTCATTTCATTCATAATGAGTAATCGATCTATGTTATTGATTACAATTTACATGACTGACTGACCTATAGATAAACTTCCGCGGTACATACCTAATACTATAAACCGCTAGTTATTTATACTTTTGTACACGAATTTCTATGACAATGACACTGATTTTTTTACTTTACAAACAACTGTTTTAAGTAATTTCATCTCGGAATTATTCCTAAAGTAAAGATTATTAAATACAGATTGAAGTGGGATTTGGCGAGACCGGTTGATGGCATGCACCCAGAACGATGGGCCAACTTAAATGTCTACCTGAAGGTGGACGCCGAAAACGGGGCAGACCCAGGAAGCGTTAGAGAGATGACCTGAAGCATTTCCAAAGTCGGTGGTTGGTGTTGGCTTCGGATAGACACATGGAGGAAGATGGGGGAGATCTTTGCCCAGCAGTGAGACGTAAATGGTTTAAAAAAATAAATACTACTTATGAATTGTATTTTAATGCAGGCTTACCGCAGTCTTTTACTATCTTAAAATTTTGTTCATATTTAAACCGCACAGTACGAATAACAGCCAGTGACTCGGAAATATTGAAAAGTAGCTGATAAATACACGCACCTTTAATTAATAACACAAAACCACGGACATATAAGACGTCTTATATGTCTGTGCACAAAACTCCCAAAGAATACGGCTACAATTGAAATTTCAATCTTCTGATTCGACGAGAGATAAAATTCTTAATTTGAATCCTGTGAGAGTTAATATTACGTTATCTATATATGACTGACCTTAGACTTAGTAAAAAAAATCTAAATCTATGGTATACACCAATCAGAGTTGAGACTCTCACTTTTGCAGTTACGCGGTTTTCAGAAAGTACCCTATCGCGATTAAGCATGCACGCACTGCGACGACTGATACCTGTGCTAAAATGGCCACTTTGCACGAATTACAATATGATCACATTATGAATAATTGGAAGTTTTAAAATAGCCACATTTTGGCAGTTCATGAAATGAATCATTTCATGGCAATTCTGCTGTTAGACGGAAAGTCGCAAAATAGCTTGCTTTTTGTAAATTGTTTGTGAATTGCTTTACCTTATTGGCAGGCATAAAAATAATCTTTATTTTTAGATAGCGTGTGTACTTTTACGATTTTTTTTAGCTAACTAAGTTTTTCTAACCAATAATGTTGATTTACTATCATTAATTTACTGTAAAAATATAAATATCAATAAAACTATTAAAATTTTAAAATCTATTTTTATTTTATTACTATGGCAATACTCACACGAGAAGTGATTCAAGAAATGAATCACGAAATGAATTGAATTAGAGTTGAAACGTCAATGTCAAAATTTGCAGAATTGATAAGCTTCGCAATTCACGAAATGATTCTATTCTATTCTATTTTTTATTATAATGGCTCCATCGTTTAGCCAAACGATGATTCTGCCAATGTCAAAGTTTGAGAAGCACACAGTGTATGAAGTCAAAAAATACTCGCTAGGACAGATGACCGGTTTGAAGAGCTTGTGTAATCTAAAACAAAACAAACAATTGTTTGTTTATTGTAGTGTTAGTAGAACATTCACATTATATACAACACAGACAGTTAAGGGGGGTGTTATACAATAGAAGGACAAGGGAGAAGGTAGGGAATATAGATATTACAGATAAATGTTATTATTTCCAATATATTTTGCCAGAACTTTAACAAAAGGGGAAAAAACTAGCGTTAACAGAAAAGGTATGTTAGCCGGACGTGGGATATTACGGGGAAGTAAGTAACACGAAATGATTCGTTTTGATGAATTGCTCAAAGTGGCCATTTTAGATCTGCTGCACTGTGTTAATTGGCTAGTAAACTTTTTCATGAAAATGTCTAATTCGTAAACCATTTCGAGGAATAGGCTTAGGGAACAGATTACATTAATCAGATCTTTAGATAAACAAGTATTTTTTAAGAAAATCGCAGAAAACCCAATGACTTTCATTTTTTAGCAAGGTTGACGTATGACGTAGCCGGATAACTTCCGGCTATTCACATTTAATTTTTTAGGTTGGCAGCACAGCGTAGTGAATAAATATTTTTTGTTTGGTAGCGCTAACTAAGCGCTTCAAATGTCATCTCTGTTCAAGTAAACATAACCTAATTACATTCATTCATACATTTTATTGAAGAAGCGGTGTCCAATTATTGAAAAATCAGATGTAAACGGATGGAGAGACTGCAGTAAAGTCCAATAAACAGGCCAATATGCAATAGATACGAGAAATGGGGTACCTAAATATTTGGCAATTGTAAACAAACAAGAAACCAACTCGCGGCCCGCGGTCCATCTTGACTTTGACATTTGACACTGACATATATATTTTTTAATACCTTAGTAATTTTTGCTTTCTTGCAGTTCGAAATGGCCATTATAGCTGCGTGACGTCATCACTATAAAATCTTTAAAATTAAATAACAAAATAAATATAATTTTAAGAATTTTTTCGTTTAAATTGTATCTCCGAAATAGTCTATTCTATCAATAAAATATATAATATACACAATTTATTTTTTAGTTGACTAGCCAATTGTGACATTCACCTTTAAATACCACAAAACACCCAATATCCCAGAACGATTCGATGAGAAATAAAAATTCTTAATTTAAATCCTGTGAGAGCCAGTCTACGCCAATCCGCGCCAAGGATCTATTGCCAATTTCTGTGGTTGCCTTGATGTTTCGAATTTGCTACTTTTGCAGTTACGCGTTTTTGCATGAACAGCTTCGATTGTTACACATTGTGACATGCAACTTTAATTAATAAAACAAAGCGTTCAATAAATCGGCTATAATTAAATTTTTAATCTACTGATTCCACAAATAATAAAATTCTCTTCTCGTCACGAAAGGGTCGTTGACGTCCTTCCAATAATCATACAAATTAATTTGTTCACAACAAAACGGATAAACGATATATCTCAATTATATAATGAAGTCTATGTTTATGGAGACAAAGTTGATATTGCTACTCTTTTTCTTCTGGTGCGTCATGTGTAGGGTTACCAAATTTTAAATTGGAAACATGGAAATTTTAGGTTACAGGTTAAATAAGGTGCTTTAATCTTGGACAGTGATTTTAAAATGTAAATTTGCAACCTAGCACATACAAGCAACAAACATTAATTGATTGATATACTTAAGTAGGCATCATTGTTTGTTGCTTTTTATTTTATATTTCAAAAAGGTAGAAATAATCGAAAAGTGATTAGGTTTAAAGAATCTTTATTAACTCATAAAGAATACAAATTCACTTATAATGAGTATTGAGACTAAATTTACAAATATAAACTTAATGATCGCATAAACAGTGTAGTTTTTCAAAATTACAAATTAAATTACAAAATTTAATTTTTTTAAATCTTACTTTAAACAAAGTCAAAGTATTAACATCTTTTAAATCTTTAGGTAAGTCATTTAACATTTTTGCTCCTTCATATAATATATACCATAGTTTATTCTAGGTATTGTTAACTTTATTTTGTTGGTATTTCTCAAATGGTGTTTATATTTTCTTATGGTAAAAGTTATTTGTGTAAGGACTTCTTTTGTTAGGATTTTCCTAATTAGAAAGCACATTTTGTATGTATACTTATAATTGTTTCAAATTGAATATTTTGGTGATTGAATATTGTGGTGAATGATTGAAAAGATACATATTAGGTTAGATGGCTGCGATAGCTTGCTAGCAGTGAAAATTCTGACTAAAGGATAACATTGTTACTTGTAAATAAGTAGTGCCGTATTTGAAAGTATAATGAGGTTAAGCTTCTAATAAGAAGTGTGAGGGCTAAATACTAAATAATACGGATTGAAAATAGCTCTTCACAAGTATACCTATTGTCTTTTGGGAAACTAAGAAGGATTTTCGATTTAACTTTGAGTTGAGTTCTTTTATCACATATCGTGTTTTTGGAGAAACTTGGCAAAATTTTGTTAAATTAAAATAATCAAGATATTAAATTACAATATCTTACGTGAAATAATTTACCAAGAAAATAAAAGCATATTAAATTACGGCAGAATACTGACGAACGAGAAGGCTTGGCTTGGAACATTGCACGATAAGTTAAAAAAAATAATAATTTGTATTGACTGCGGCCATAGTATGGCCTACTCCATTTTGTTCAGTTGTGTTATTTGTTAATATAATATGCCTTTTGAATTTTTGTTGAGATTTTGCTTCCATTTGTGTCGTTTGTTTTTTTTTTAAATGTGAACAAAAAATATTTGCATTATTCCGGACAAACTCATACGTTTGGCAACCCTAGTCGTATGAAAATGACGCGAGCTTATAAAAATCAAGGACTTTTAATGATTTCATTTCAATTTTTGACCGCCGACACTTAGGACAGCCTTTTGGTATGCAAATTGAGTGTTTTTAATTCGAGCTTCTTTCGAATAAAGTATTTTAAAACGAGTTAATGGAAATTATTCTCGACAAGAACATGAAATCCTATGAGATCACCATTTGTGCATATAGTGTCACGCGGTACTCAGGAGATTTTCATTGTTCTCTGGATCCGATAGAAATAAATAATTCAGATATTAGCAATTTATTAATATTTATACTTTTATATTAATTTATGAAATGAGAAAGTTACTCTTTAGACAAATTATAAACTAATTAAATTACACAATACAATTTTTTTGGAGTATTATGAGTGTGATAGAAAACAGAGGTACTTATACCAACGGTATACACAATGTAACAAAGTGAGCAAAACCGCTAGCTACCTAGCAATCAAATTAATAAAGCATGTTATTTATCTAAACTTGTCGTGTCAAGTTAATTTGATAAACGACTTTTCCTATTTTAAATGTGAACTCTTTCATCATCATCTCAGCCACAAAACTGGACGGACATAGACCTCTCCTATAAATTTCCTATCTTATATATACGTTAAGCGGCCTGTATTCAGAGTATTCCTACAACATAGACTAGGCCATCGCACCATCTTATCGGTAGATATCCAATGCTGCGCTTGTCGGTGCGTGGCCGCCTGGTCGCCATTCGAGAACCTTAAAATCGAGCATTTAAGCTATTTACTTACTTACTACGATGGCGCAGCGACCCAAAGTGAGTCTAGGCCTCCGATTATAAGGATCTCCACTTTGATCTATCCTGCGCTACCTCTTGCCAGTCATCAGCGTGCAGCTTGCGCAGATTCCTCCGCACCTCGTCAATCCAGCGATATCTGGGACGGCCAACCGGACATTGAACTTTACAAAACACTTAAATAATAAAATAAATATTCAGATGATTCAGACAAAGAAATAAATCCTAGCATATTCCCGGTTGCATCCTCAGCTGAAAGAAAAAGAAAACTCATAATCCCTATCACTTGTTACAGACATCGCAATGAAGTTCATCAGATCTCCAGAGTCAGTCACTGCTCCAATCGGAGACAACGTCACGTTTGTCTGCAAGGTGAACGTACCAGGGGAACGGCTGACCTGGCGGTGGCGGCCTGCAGATGACCCTGGTGACCAGTGGATGGACCTGGCAGGAACCATTGATAAAGACTTCACGTCTACTAGGTTGGATGTCGAAGTTGGACCTGATGTTGATACTAAGCTTTATCAGGTGGGTTGATACTTATTATTTCAGTCGTAGTTAGTCCACTGCTGGATATGGTCTTCCCATTATGAATGACCGGTTGGAAGTAGCCTGCATTCAGTGTTTGCCTGCGAACTTCTTGTGGTCATTTGACTATATGGTCGGGTATTCAAGTATTGTAATTTGGTTTTTGTAAAAAAAAATATATTTGGAAAGCATCCTGTGTACCATATTGAATATATTTCCCATCTGTTCGGTGGATGTCCAACGCTGCGCTTACCGGTACGTGGTCGCCATTCGAGAACCTTTCTGCCCCATCGGCCATCGGTTCTCCGCGCTATGTGCCCCGCCCACTGCCACTTCAAAGAACTAATCCGCTGGGCTATGGCGGTGACTTTTGTTCTCGGTAGACATCGATGTGGATGAATTCTACGACGCCTAAATTACCTAGGCAATTTTTATTTTTTATTTATATATATATTTATTTTATTTATAAATCTTTATTGTACCACAAGTTTACAATTGGCGGACTTAATGCTTAAAGCATTCTCTCCCAGTCAACCATTAGGAAAAACATACTATAAGTATATATGTACTACTTCTTTTTATATATATATATATATATATATATACATACACAAAAAAAGAATATATATACCTAGTTATTTAAGTTTATACTTTGATCCTAATTTTAGTTAGGTTTTTTATTTTTATTAATTTAGACATTAAAATAAATCATTATATACAGGGCATTTATCGTAATATCTAGTGGACGGTGGAAGCAAATTGTGTGTTTGTTCTACCACTCTATTTGTTGTCATGGTTGACAATTTTTCAGATTTCTGTAAAAGAGATAAAAAAATACTGGAAATCAGATTTCCTATTTGTATGATGTTGTTCACGAAACTATTAGTTTAGAAGTCATAACTCGATGTGACTAGTTGGATTTGGCTTACAAAAATAAAACCTAGAGTTCCCAGACTGCGCGCTTCACGATTTGAACAAACTGCTCACATTTACCTGCAATTTCAACCTTTAGCGTTTGCATGGCTTTTCAGTAACCACTAATGATGTTTTGATTAGTTTCCCGTTTCTAAACTGCTAAGCTAACAAGTGGTTGAATAGATTTGCATAAAGTCTCATTATGGGATGAACAGATCGCTCCAATGTTATTCTACCTATTAAATAGCCATTTCGACTCGCAAAAATGATTTCTAGATATGGACATTGGACATCTGTAATATTTTTTGTATGTTGAAGTAAGTACTTATGTCACGAACATATTACTTATATCGACAATTTGTCCTAAAAAATCCAAATTCTTCCTATATAGCGTACCTGGAATTACATACAGGGAGAAAAAATATTATCCGAATATTCTCATGGGCCCACTTTAATTCACTGGTTTTACCACAACGGTCAATGTTGACAGTTTTTTTTTTATTAATTTATTAGAATAATTATCTAGTAGGTAAAATATAGCCTCTTTAATTTTTTACCAATTTCATTTACATTAATCGACTCGTACTTTTATTTAGTTTAGGTAAGTTTTATTTTTATTGTTTTAGTTTTAGTTTAAGTTATTATATTTTTCGACCCATTGGCGACCAGAGGGAGGACGGAGGAGAGGTAGACCAGGGCTGCGATGGAGTGATGACATGTGGAAGTTTTTGACGGTGGATGGGAGACAGTAACTGTGAAGCGGGATAAGTGGAAGAGAATGGGGGAGCCCAGCAGTGGGACAGTATGGGTTAAGGAAAAAAATTATTTTCTGTACAACTGAAAATAATTTTTCATAATATAAATAAAGTTTTCTCATAATGTATTATTACATCAGATAATGTGAGACAATAATAACGCCTCCTTGAAAGTTTCAAGTTGTAATGACTTTTCACCAATTCGGCGAGACTTAAATCATGTTGCTAGAAACTTTAGATTAGTTTGCTCGAGTATAGATTTCATGCTAATCTGCATATTGCTTGACTTTGCCCTCAGAAATAATACTAACAGCTTTAGGCTGAAACGTTCAATAATAGTTGCTGCCGTAGGTACTTTTCTTTTATACTTAAGGTATCGTATTCGATCTCTCGTTAGGTCAAGAATATTGGTTTTTCTTCCCTCCATGATTATCAAATTATTCTGAAATTTTTCACCAAGTCTGAAATTTCAAGAAGTCGCCTCAGTATTAGTTAGATTATATTATATTAGATTTATTGGATCACAATAAGATTTGTAATTTTGCGCCAAAAGCTATCAAAATTCGTACGCTTTAATTTCGATACGTTGTACGCGCAGCTATTTTTTATTTTATAGTGTCATAATACAGCGCAAGTTAAAGAAAAAAATCTAAGTATATATTACAGTATTAAAATTACAGTGGACCGTAGGGTCCGACGCAAACAGCTAAGGACGCAACCGGGAAGGCGTTGAAATGAAATGAGAGAGACATATACGATTCGGTACATGTGACCTTATCCTCTGATTGACTTAACCGATTTACATCAGTTAGACTGCATTACGCCAACGGATATAATAACAAAAATTTCCGTTGGCCTTAAAATGCACTCCTCTACCACAGCAATCTCCATGACGATTTTCGTGTTATCATCACAGCTCCAAATCCCAGAAATCAGCATTTATTTTAACTTTGCAGTGCGTGGCGTGGTATGCCTCCGTCAGTTTGGTGTCAGTCCCAGCTAGACTGAAAGTGGCTAGGCTGAACATCAAGGGTGGTCACCGAAAGCGGGTGATATCGGTGCCTCCTCATAACACTGTTGCTTTACACTGCAAGGAACCGGAGTCGGAACCACCAGCTGTTCTGCAGTGGAGAAAAGAGACCAAGGTTAGTTCCATATTTTTTGACGTTGTACGCGGGGTTTTACTTGTGGCATTACGCTGGCAGTCAAAAATTTTGCCAAAGAAATGAGTGCGCTGTTACTGTAGTCTATTTACGCCTGTGTAAAGCATAAATTGACCACTAGTTGTCTAGAATGTTACAACACAGTAACCAGTGATTTCGAATCCGAATAGGTTACCAGAGTGAGGTATCCTTTGTACAAGGTTACCTCTTGTCAAGTACTTTAAAAGGGATTATTTTTAATATTTATTGAGCACTAGGCGAAACCCTTCATGGGCACCTGGGAGTGGAGGCCCAGGTAGTGCCAGATTCTTACCGGCTAAAACACCACCTGCTCAGTAAACCTATCCGTAGATTCTTGCTACTATGCGCTAATGTGGCAATTATGTTTAATCAATGTATGTGTACTTTGCCCAGCTGTACCAAAATTCATATTTTTTTATTTATTTTTTAAACCTTTTTTTCCATCCAAATGCGGGTAAGTATAATATAGAGATGACGTCGTACATCACGTATTGCACCATCTCGCTCATTCACTCGCATTTGCATAGAATCAAGAGATCATGAAACCTCCTTATATATGTAACTTAATATCCCTTTTTTACAGCACTCAAAAACCCCATTGGACACGAAGAATGGGATGCTGATTATCCATAACGTGACGTCTGAGCACAGCGGAACTTACATCTGTTCAGCTCGGAATGAACTCACCAGGGAGGAGGAAGATATCCCAGAAAAAACCATTCTGAAGGTGGAACGTGGGGATGATGGACGTGCCAGGTGAGACTGACTTAAATCTTATCTGTAAATCCTTATTCTCGTCTCGCATCCTCACTACTGAGGGTCATGACCCCTATTCATCATTATCATAATGACCTCTATTTAGCACCTTCCTGTAAACTATACTCCGCCATTCAGTTCGGTTTTCTGCAGCTCTGACGGCGTCATTGACTTTTGTCGTAAGAGTCGAGCTAATCTGGTCGGACCAACGCATAGGACTGCGTCCTTTAGGTCTTTCTCCATTTTTCCTGGATTCATGTTTAAAGAATTCGAGTATTCTTCAGAGGCATATCGGTACGATTACCGATCACATCGATATCGATTATCGATATAAATACTCTACTACTAAGTATTATCTAAATGTCGAATCGATATTTTTTTTTAGTATTGATAAATACATTTATTCAATTTAACATGAATAAAAAATAACACAAAAACTATAAACTAAAATTAAATTAAAACTAAAAACTTAAAAATCTTAAAACTGGTGTCCCTGTGGCATTAAATTATCTAAATATTTCTAAAAATCTTTTACCGCCAGTACCTACGTACTTCGAAGGGAAAGCCTAAAATCACAACCAGCTTTGATCAGCAGTGAACCACATTCGTTACTTTATTATGAATGTCGTTCAGACTATTAGCTATAGAGTACCAGGCAATACATATTCAAAAAATATTTTTAATAATTTTAAACTTATTACCCCTTTCCTCGTGAACGCGATACCTACAGATTTGTACGGAACCCTCGTGCGCTAGTCCACTCGCACTTGGCCGGTTTTTTTTATTGTTTGTAGTTTTACTGATATAAATGATGTTTTAAAAGTCACCTATAATCATCATTTCGCGTGGGTTACATTGTCTATCGACCATGTACACCTTGGTTTCAGAGTTGTTCGGAATCGCTTCTCGGCCTCTGACGTATAATATAATAATAATATCATCATTGATAATATATCGCGATTAAATAAACTCTTGGAAGACTTTAGATTACCTAAATAGAGGTTCGGATGCAGCTGAGAAAACGCTGGGATGATGATAAATCCTAAAATTAACTCTTGGATGTGGGTACTTGACATATATTCTAGGTTATATTTTATGGTCGGCGGCTCAGCTCAGCAATTCCGGTTTTCGTAAGACACGGGTCATGCCTTTGTAAAATTGGTTGCTACTCGTACTTCATGAAACAGGTTTATGTTTTCATCACTGACATAATTTACAAGAAGATATTCATATACCTAAAGGTTTAATTTGTAAGCAATATTTTATGTGATTTGGCATTACGTCGCATTTACGACCTTGAGCGGTAGCGGCGGGCGACAGCGGGGTCTTTAAGCGGGGCGATGTGCAGGCCACGAACCGCGGTAGCGACGAGCGGCAGCGGGGACGTATTTTCGAAAATGTCAATTATTTCAGATGTTCGACATCAAAATTAAAATCTCTGTTTAACCCATAGGTTGACTGTTAGATAATGCTTTTAGCATTAAGTTCGCCTATTGTGCTATACAACTGTATTATGTACAATAAAGTTTAAATAAATATATAGGTCTTCAAAATGTTGACTACTTCCGAGTGATCGAATACAAAATGTCGACCACTTTTGGGTGATCGAATTCAAAATGTCGACCATTTTCTGGTGTTCCACATGAAAATCTCGACTACTTTTTGGTGTTCGACATGAAAATATAGACCATTTTCTGGTGTTCGACAAGAAACCAAAATTCTCGCCTTTGTTCCCGCCGCTCACCGAACCGCCCGTCGCGCGTCGCTCGGAAAAACCGCGCGCGAAATCGCTATAGCGGGCCGCTCGTGGCCAGCCCCTCTAACGATTTCATACTCTTGATCGCTTAGACCTTCGCTGCCGCCCAAGGCCGCTGCTTACAGCGGCAAGGTCGTGTTACTACGGTTATGTTATTCAGCTAAATTAAATAAAACAACTGTTCCATACATTTGAGCGAGTAAGTATTGTAAAATAGTATGGAACAGCTGTCATTTTCGGTCGGATTTAGTCGACCCCATCCAAAAAGTTGCTCATATTCATGAGTATTTTCATCCAAATATAATTATGCCAATGTTTATAAATCCACCCTGTTTAACCACATTGCACTAATCGCCCTTAGACATTCCATAGTCGAGCTAAAGCATCCCCTTTTGTTCTCTTCACAACTCTGTTATCTGGTATGTTAGCTGGTTGGTTCCATTCACTCTCTTAAAATGGTCCAAAACATAAATAAAATGCATGATTTTTTAAAATACAAATAAGAAGCGAATCAAGTAAATGATTTATGAACGCCTGCAACAACACGAATGTCACGCGTAGCCAACCCTAAAAGAGCCTTCTAATTTGTAAAATAATATATAACTTTTTTAGGTTCATAGAAAGAGAAGAAGAAGTTGGTATAACAGTTAACCACGAGCTGACATTGCCAGTAAAACTGAACAGTTCCGTGTCCCTATGGTGTGGAGTCGTGGGGTCTCCACCTCCGAGGGTCACGTGGAGTCGGGAGAGGAAGGGTCTGAACCATAGACATGATCATGAACTACCGATATCTTCTTTCTCTACTGCCGATGAGGTGAGTTACAATGGAGTTCTCTTTATTCATTTATCTACTCGTATTCATTTAGATATGTTCATGTGAGTCATAGTCATCCAATCTTATATCCTATGTATTGTATGTATATATTTTATATACTTATTTTATGTATTTATGTATAATATGTAATCTTATGTATTATTACTTTTCTTTTGTATATATTTTATCTTTCTTGTGTGTTCGTGATTTCGTCTTTATCGCCAACTTTTCTTTCTCTGTTTGGTCCCATGGTTGACTGGTAGAGTATGCCACTTGGCATTAAGTCCACCATTTGTACAAATTTTTGTATTGTGCATTAAAGTTTAAATAAATAAATAAATAAGCCTTTATACCTCATGTTCATGTATATATATTATTATTTTTATTTTGGTGCAAGAAAGCGTATTTGTATTGTATTGTACATACAATGAAGACACAGGAAAAAGTTTACAATAAATTTAATACCAAGCTACTCATTTCAAAAGAAATCTTTACCAGTGGATTCGTGAGAGGAGATGATGATCAATATAGGTAGTTTTAATTATTTTTCCTACTTTCTTTCGAAAGGATCTTTTTACTTTTTTTAAAGTAAAGTAGGTACTATTTAGGTTTTGTTTACTTTAAACTCACAGATGATAAGTAAAGGTGAAAAATATGTATACGTTAGTAATTTATTCTGTCATTATTAGATTTGTTATATATGAAGTGATGATGAAAGCACTGAAACATTTTAGTGAATTGTTTATTATTTTCAGAAAACATAATTTTTTTAAAGCATATTTTCTTCTCAAAGAATACTTGACAACAGATACTTGAGATAACTTATAGTTATAGTTAGAGTTTATTCAAAACTTTCAATTTATAGTTTTATTCTATAGAGACTAAAGTCTCGAAGCTATAAACGCTAGACAGGATAATAAAGATAGTTAAATGAACCAAAAACATTTTATGGTGTTGATAAAGTTACTCCAATAAATACATTAAGGCTAAATTCAATAAGACGAGACAACAAACTCGAGACAATAACCCGCGGCTCTTTGATACTGTTTTAACGAAATTTTAGGCATTCGTACAAAAATACGTTGTAATTTGAGTACACGTATCCAATGTTGATTGTAAAAAACGTGAAAGTAAAACGTTTTGTTAGTTGTAGGTATGGTATTTATATAAGAATAATTTAAAGGTACCTAATGTATAGTTGTGGGTGCAGGTCGACTTAAATATCAGTCAATTTTTTAAAGTGCGTTTAATATTTACAACTTAAACAATTTCAATAAAAAATAATAATAAATCGACCTCGTACACCCCACGAAGTAATAACAAAGAGGAGATGGCGTATCGAGAGTTCCCTTACAAAAATTGTGTGAGGCTACGCGGGGCGGAAGGCAACCTAAAAGTAGCTCGGTTCGGCCGTGGCTCCGCCCTTATTGACGATCCCCTCTACATACTAATAGATGTCACTAGAAAATCGAGGATTTCAACATAAAAGATTATTTATATTTCTTTATATTACAGAAATTTTAAACATTAAAAACAGACACATATTTTGTGTAACATTAAATCAATCAAATAAATTCGAAAATATGTTATGTTCATAATGATCCAGCGTTGAAACACTTAAAACTAAATTGTTTGAAAATATTTTACAAAATATTCTAAGCTGAAACGAAACGTAAATTAGAAAAACATTAGAGCTCGCTCCACGACACGCATCTTTCACAGTTGAACGAAAAATGACGTAAGCCACGCACATTTCCGACGTCGCTGCGCCAATGACCGTAACAGTGCACCAGTCCATACGCTGTTTCCTCTTTGTATTTGCTCCATGGTACACCCTACCTCGTCGACCCTATACAAAATCCTGTCTGCTTATCACTAGATATGTATGGGAGGTCGAAAATTACTTCGCGATTTTCTTTTAGTATTATTATTTATACGTAATTGAAAGTGGTTTAGTTTCACGTATTATTTGGCTGGTATTTAAAAAATCATCTGTATGTAAAGGTCAACCTACTAACTACTACTTTTAGCATTAAGTCCGCCTATCGTATAACTGTCGTAATTAGGAATCGTTCGTTAAGCACATCTTAGCTAAAAATATGAGGGTAAGTATGTTTCCATGTGGCATAATGAAGTTATTAAATAAATACTGGTATGCTTCCAAAACGCTCTAACGTAAGCGTCAGGGCAGGGCAGGGCAGGTAAGTGGATGATAAAATTTAAAAATCCATTTAAATAAAAAAAAATTACAGTGTATGATGCACAGCACAATGCAATTAGGTATATAGGTATCCTAAAAACACAATAGGCATTATAAAATTGTTTAATGCGTAACATTTTTTCTATATAAAAAAAAAATAAAACAATATATATTTGTTGAGTTACTAAAAAGGTAGTAAATATTTACAAAGAGAAAAATAATTAATGTTGTCTCGAACTGAGAGAAAAAAGGTGGTCCAGACAACCTGACGTCAGAATGTCTGGCCACTTTCTTTAGTCTTTTTTTCGCAGTTCATCAAAGTACCAAATATTTGAAAATAGGTATCAAATAGTAGCATAAGTGTAGTATATTTTGGTATTATTCAAACGTGGTGACGCTTACCTTCTAACACACTTCCAATTATACAAATAAACAAAAAATTGTTCACTATGAAGGTATTACAAGGCACAGAGGACTTTCGAAGAAATTTTAATTCTAATCTTGTTCTCAGGACGTATACACCTGCACAGCCAACAAGATCCGCCGTTCCTGGAGGTTGGTAGCGCTGCAACCGCCACGATGGAACGGCAGTGCTGCCAACGTAAACGCTAGTGAGGGGGGGTCTGCCTTGGTGATCTGTGGAGCCTTGCATGGGTTCCCACCTCCGAATGTGTATTGGTTACTGAATGCTGAGAAATTGGGCGGGAGAGGAATTCATACTAACGGTAAGAGGTTTCAGACATACGTATATTATATTATAAAGTAACTCTTTTTGCAAAAAAGCTACCAGACCGCAGAGTACGACATTAAATTTGATAACATACAGGTCAAACACATAACCCTCTGTTTTGGCTTTGTTGCAGTCGGGTAAAAAACAATAATAAAGCGGAGACTTTATACGAGATTATTATTATTTAACTTACAAAACGAGGTTTGCCTTTACTTGATTACCTAGCAATTTGTTTAAGAAATTGTTCCTCTCAAAATTCTTGAAGATTCAACAATACTACATTTGCTACATTCATACAGAGATAATAAACTAAATAAATATATATATATATATATTTTTTAAATTACCTTTACCTAAGAAAAACAGAATAAAAATAATTATGCATACACGTTTCAGACGACGAAAGTAAATAAATTATCCTTATTCGAATGATGAAAAATTCAAACGTTCTGTTTTATTGCGGAAACTTGTTTAGGTACTAATCCGTACTAATAATAAAAATGCGAAAGTCTGTCTTTCTGTCTGTTACGCTTTCACGGCCAAACCGCTGAACGGATTTTGATGAAATTTGGTATGAATATAGTTGAAGATCCGGGTCAAACATAGGCTACTTTTATACGCAGGCGGAGCTGTGGGAAAAAGCTATTTAATAATATATGAATGATGATTTCCTTTAAAAATATTAAAAGGACAGCAATTATTGTTTGCGGTTGAACTCGATTGCCTTAATTGCCCTGTGGCTTGTTGTTAAAACTACAAATATACGAAAACATCATTAAAAGTCGCCACTAACAATTTTCACATTTTCAGCGGCCATAACGGTTTGGAGCACCTATCGAGACACTTTATGATATGGAAATGTATGAAAACATCGACCGCAGCGCTGAATTTTAATTGTTATATTGTTTTGATTGAAATATATAAAGCTGTAGTTGGATTGTGTATACAGGATTGAATAATTGTTTTGAATCGCGGTTATTGGGTAATATTGCAAAAATATATGTTGACAGTTGTCAAGTTGTTTGTGTTTGTACTTATTTAGGGGCGTTCGGTAAACATTAAAGTGTAGTGATAGGTACTAAAGAAAAAGGTAAATGAGACGTGCTTGTTATTGTGGTCTTGAAAGTGAACAACGAATCAAAAATTAGTCATCATGCGTATTAAAAATACTTCATTAATAATTTCATTTGTTGTCAGAACAAAGGCAGATATCATTATCTTAAAGAAGATTTGAGACGTTATCCTACATTTTCTACTACCTCTGTATAATTCTAAGATTTAGATTCTGCCGACAGTTCAAACAGAAAAGATCAAAAATTAGTCGTCTTGCCTATAACAAATGACTCATTATTAATTTCATATGTAGTCAGAACACCGGGAGATATCATTAGCTAAAAGATTATCTGCATTCTACTTCCTCTGTATAATTCTAAGATTTAGATAGTCCAGCCAGCTGCAGACTCGGTTTTTATTTAAAAATAAAATGGCGAAAACTCCCGAGTTCGTTATGTGCAAGGTATTTCTATTACAAAGTTACTCTACAAACCTAGTTCGCTTGTAGTTTTCCGGAATATTCAGCACATTTTGTCGGCAACTTTCGCCTTATTTTTCTTTCATGTTTGTTTCATCGGGCTGTAATTGTATGAAGTAAACATTTAGTCAAACTTATTGAAAGTTTTGATGTAATTATTATCTGGAAAGGCAATCGCGCAAATTTAAATCATTATAATAACCAAAAGCCCTAGTTTTTAAAATGCATGACTCGTAGGTCATATAAAAATCTTTCGATATCGAACTTAAAATTTCGACTCACCGATTTTGCGTCATTCACACTTTTCAAAAATAGCACTCCAAAAACTAAACTACGACCGTGGGGTTTTATTCCTGTTGGTCTAGTTTCCCTGTAAAAATGGAGGTCAAAAGGCAATCGCTCCATAACCTGTGTCGTCAAATCTAGAGCCATGACTTACAGCGTACCCTAGGCTCCGGAGCATAATTTGAGGACGCTAAGAAAACACGCTTAGACGAAGACGCGCGCCACTCTCGGCTATCGAGCTCCTACAGCCCGATCCACACTAATATAATAAATGCGAAAGTGTGTCTGTCTGTCTGTCTATGCTTTCACGGCCAAACCGCTGAACGGATTTTGATGAAATTTGGTATGAATATAGTTGAAGACCCGGGTTATTCTACTTTTTGACGCAGGCGGAGCTGCGGGAAACGGCTAGTAATAAATAAATTCTTATTAGTAACACAAGAGTTAATACTAACCCATTCATTTTATATTCGTAGTTAATGCTTTATATTCTATGGCCCAAGAGCTAAGTTTAAAACATTTTATAGTCTTATGAAATGTACCAGAACTTAGCCTGTATTAGCAGCTGCTGGGGCCATCTGTAACTTGCCAACTTCATATAGACTTCATACTTGATTTCAACTAAGTGTAACAGGATAAAAAAAAAATACTCCAAAATACAAAATAAGACTTTCAGGGGTGAAAAATTAATACGTAACTTACATACTCAATCTTAGAAACAAAGGATATGATATAAACAATATATCTCGCTAAATACGCTTATAAATAGTTAAGTCTTCCAAAAGTTAGATAGATAAATAAATAAAGGAATTGCTGGTGAAATTTGGATAAATCTTTCTGAAAATGACGTTCAGATTCTTGGCGAAGGTTATTAAAGAGTTAGTTTAAGAGTACCTACTCTACAACAACCTTGTACTACAAAGGTAGTACAAACTACCTAGTTTAAGTAACTAAAACAGAATTTCAATAAATATTTGGCCCTCACTTACAATACAATACAATGCAAAAACTCTTTATTGCACAACAAGGATACATTGTTAAATACAAGCAATTATAACAAAAAATAACCTTGCGCAAAGGCGGCCTTATCGAAATAACAATTTCTTCCAAGCAAACTTTCGGAAAATTGAATAAGGATATTAAAATTTGTGCGCGATAGGTGTCAAAAAAATAATAATTACACTTACCGCAGGAAACAGCTAGTTATTTCTATAGATCTTGCTGACCTTACTACTACAAATCAAATCATTTACCTACACTACACTCTGTTTTTTTTTTATTCTTCACTAGCTGTTTCCCGCAGCTCCGCCTGCGGTATATAGCCTATATTACTCAGGGTAAATGTAGCTTTCCAATGATGAAAGAATTTTTGAAATCGGTACAGTAGTTTTTGAGTTTATTCATTACAAACATACACACAAAAATACAAATCTTTCCTCTTTATATTTATTTATTTATTTCATGTACACGCTGTAAATATACATTGGAAACTTAAAATTAGGAAAACTGTGTACAAGAGTTCTACTTATTTCTAAAGAAATTTCTTCCAGCAGACCCGCGACAGGAACTACGAAAGAAAGAGGCAAAGTGGCGGTGGTACAATAAAAAAAAAAAAAAAATACAAAAATAATAAGCACAATTTAAACCTATTTTATAATACTATATGTATAATAAACTAAATAATAAATACAATAAATATACCTACTAATATATATATAATACGATTTATGAGTTTAAGGAGAAATAATGATCTCTTACTCGCTTCTTAAATGTGGACAGAGTTTGGGACTCTTGAACGCTAGGTGGTAAAGTATTCCATAACCTGACTGCTTGAACAGAAAAAGAATGAGAATATGAGGCAGTGCTATGAGGAGGAAAAGTAAGGATAAATTTACGGTGCGATCTACAAAGTTCTCCTGCAGGACGAAAAAAGGAAAAACGCTCATGAAGATAGGAAGGGTATAAGGGATTGAAGAGAACATTAAAAAGAAGACAGAGGATTCTAGTATTCCGACGATATCGGATTGGGAGCCAACCGAGTTGTTTGCGGAACTCAGAGACGTGGTTATAATATTAGTGTAGATTGAAATGCAGCATATGCTAAATATATTTTATTCTAGAGATAAAAAATATTGGTTACACCGATATGTAGTAGTAATATTTGTTTATTTTTCCATAGATACAAGCCTATACATAGAACGAGTGGAGAAGAAACATGCTAGTATAGTGCAGTGCGTGGCTTGTAATTATCTCGGATGCGCCTATGATGCTGCGCTCCTGAGTGTTGTGCCCGTGGAAATTTCTAACCAGGTAATAAGTACATAAGTCGCAGGTTCATATCCGGCTCGAAGGACCATAGAAAAAATAAATGGGAAATACTGGAAAGGCTGTTAAAAGTTCCGGGAATGTTAAAGTGGGTGTACTTATTGCTACTGGTGTATACAATTTTAAAATAAAACTAAAATGTTGGTGTTGCTTTCTGTAAGACAATTCAAAACGGCACCTTACAGGCTTAATTTTTAGGATTCCGTATATAAGACAAATTTCTTTTAGGCCACTTAGTCTGTCCGGTTCGTTCATAGATTTAGAATTTTTTGACTACGTCAATAGATTGGCTGATTAGTAAAAGAAACGAGATAAATTTGAAAACTGTTTGCGTGTGTGTGTTTACATGTGTGCCCTGTCAAATAGTGCTGAGCTGAGCAATGTCGACATCACTATGATCGAATTTCTTAACGTGAGAACATTGCCAATATAATTGGGATAAATTAGAATAAATTACATAATAAACATGCTACTTCAGTATTTTTTATTTTTAACGAGCACTCCGACTGGACTTCGAATAGGTGACAATTAATTAACTTTATTATAACTTTGAGACCAGTAGCCGATTCACGCTCTACTGAAAACTATATTGAAAGTGTTTACTACATATATAGTTGAATATATTTCGGAAAACCATTCTTCCCATTCTTCTTTGCCAACCATTTTAAGCCATTTTTCGCAAATATCTAAATTAGATAGATATCTGAAAGGTAGGTATATAATAGAAATTGTAACATTACAATGACGAAAGATGAATGAGAATACGAACACGGGGTTCTCTCGAATTCGACTTATCTCAGAGACTTACCTGCCTTCGTAGCGGAGCGTTTTTTTCATAAACCGTGTCGAATTGCTGAATTTTAAATATATAGGTACGTTTAATACCAGTAGGTAGGTATTTATTCCTCCCTAGCGTTTAGGTGCAATACTATCGATATGATGTTTAATAGCATCGATGTCAATCCCTGAACTTCAAGAATTAGGTTAAAAATTGTAAAAATTCACGAATTTATTTTTATCCAAATTTGAATTCTTATGCATCTTAAACAATCATGTGATAAAACTACATGATATTTCTCATATATTAGTGCGGAAAAACTACCGAAACAATTATGAAATCATGGATTTATACAGTGCTAAACTTTAGTGGTACTTATGTTAAAAATGTGAAATTA
The DNA here is from genome assembly GCA_947363495.1 of Euzophera pinguis. Classification (NCBI taxonomy): domain Eukaryota; kingdom Metazoa; phylum Arthropoda; class Insecta; order Lepidoptera; family Pyralidae; genus Euzophera; species Euzophera pinguis. The sequence goes on along the minus strand of OX376170.1, from coordinate 4,491,617 downwards.
TGTGGGTTTTATTTTTTACTTGAGTTACATTTAGGCACTGCACATGAAATCATAATTATGCGCTTCTACTGAACACTTTTTTAACACTAACGACTAGATACTTTGTTTATAATTTAAATTTTTGTTTTTGACAAGAAACGCGTAAGGCTGCTATGGGACATTATTGTGTATATGAAATGGTCTCGCGCTCTCTATCTCATTCTAACGCATATCGTATATATTTCTCTTTCGCATTTCCCGTCTATTGGATCCAAAGTCTAAGGGTTCGTTCGATGATCGTATGACGCAGATCACTCCCGTAAGGCCCTTTTTATTTTCTGCAACGGTACTCTTACAGCAAAACTTCGTTTGTAGACCATTGAAAATAATATTTTATACTTCCACAAGTGTGCCAGGAAAACAAGAATGCCTTTGAGCAGTGAAAAATCTAATTTATCAGACAAGACAGCAATCAGCAGTTTACGCTCCGTGTTTTCTGCATATTTTGATGCTCGCTAGGGAAATGAAATTCTTTCTTAAGCCTAAAGTCATGAATTAGAATGGTCATGTGGATCAAAAAAGGTAAAATTAAGAAAAATGTACATTAGTAATCAAAGAATATTTGTTACAAAAAATAAAAAATAAAATTACTGACAATAACAAAAAATCAACAATTGAGTTCGAAGGTACTTTTACCAAAAGATGAATTGAAGCTTATTCGGAACCAACGATGACCTAAACCGACTCGCGTTTTATTTAAATTGCAAATAACATAGACACCTAGCACAAAATTGGCATCATTCCGCTCGAGCTTCACAAGTAGTCACTTGTGAATACTGCAATATTTGCGCGGAGTAGCGCCGCCGCCCGCTGAATTTAATCGAAACCATATTTTCGTATCAAAGAGTTAATGAAAAACTTGGAAACTCAAACAGACCCGTTTAAATAAACTGGCTGGATGCAAAGCTTAGTAAATTAAAGTTTATAAATACTTAACTAGCTGTTGTATGCGGCTTCGGCCGCGTAGGACTTCGTTGGGGGGTGTGAGGTATCTGATTCTGGTGGGTGGGCGTGAGTGTCTATTCTGTACGTTATTGGTGTTGTCTTTATTCTGTGCCTAAGGATATATAGTTCCTTGATGTCCGGATGATTACAGTGAACAATATTGATTTTTAAATCGCAACTTATTATAAGGTATCAAGATTGAATTAGGGATGTTTATAGTCAAAAACCTGTGCATTGAAAAATTATATTTAATTTTTTAATAAAAAATTCTGAATATTTAAAAACAGTATTCATCATCATAAATTTAAGATCTTTTAGTTTTTGATACGACACGACGTTTACTGTCCTATTTATTTGCTTCATAATATTGCTGGCTGTTGCACGAAGGCAATATATAAATGATGGCCCAAGAACTTACATTCAATATCTTGACATAGAATAGAATGCAAGTTCGGTTTGCATACCTAATACAGGTGTGTATTTATCAATTTCTGTGGCTGACTCTACAGTACCGACCTTGAGAGCTACTTCGTTGTCTATTCTAGATGAATATTAATGAATTATTTTACTGATTTACACAGATCCAGTGCTGGCAATCCATTAGCTTTCATGGACACGAAATTTACCCACGCACGCACACACAAACAGTGTCGTGTCTACGAGCGCGTCTAGATAAACAAATTCGCTACTGGATTGCCAGCACTGGCTCCGTGTAAAACAGCTCTAAAGACGTTTTTTCTTAACCAGAAACACGAGATTTATAACGCAGATGCTATCGAAGAGTTTCTTAGTTACCTTTCTATCCGCCAGGGGCGCTTTACAGATTTTAACGTAAGAACTCGCGGTACAGGCACAGTTTGACAATTTATACATTGTTTGCAGGAATATATAGCAGAAACGTCCAAGGCAATGCACGGCTCTCAACCATCGAAGAAACATAAGAAACGTAAACGTGAGTTTGCTTTTGAAATAATACCACTGTATTTGTACTTTATTTGTAAGTTCACAGTGGTTGAGTAGATTCTAAGCGAGTGACTGATAGTCTTACTTTCGACCATAACATTGAGTAATCATACTCATATTCAATAAAAAAAAACAATAATTTTAAATGTGGAATCCGCCACTAGTATGATTCAGGTAGTGTACTCTCCTATTTAGGAGACTTTAGCAGTGCTATTTTTGAAAAGGGTGACTCACGCAAAATTGGCATCATTCAGCATAAAACAAAAAACGATAGAAAGTATTTTTGTGTTAATATTTTTTGTAAAGATTCTAGATCAAGGACTGGCAGCATAATCTGTCCCAGTCTGAAGTTTGACTGTTTTGAAACTTGTGAATGTTTTTCGTATGTTTTATTGTTTACATTGAAAACGTGGCCAGTCGATACTGGGAGGATATGTTTTATTTATTTGTGCTGTGATACGAAGGAATAGAATAGTATATGATTTCGGATGTAATAGTCGAGGTGGTAGCAGTAGAAAATTCCACAGGGATAGATATTCGGAGAAACATAGGTTTGCGTGGTTTCGTTTATTTTTGGAATTTATCCATTAAATGAATAATAGGCAGGTTTAGCTGTTTAAGTATATAATATCATTTCTATTAAAATATTATTTTATCTTTTCGTCAGGGTGAGTAGCCAACACTTCATTGTTATCTGACGGACTTTAATTACTTTCTGCCGTCTAGCGACCCCCAACGATCAATCCAAGCCCTGGAACCCTATTTTTGAAATGTATGACTCGCATGCCGAATGAAAATCATTCGATATCGAACAAACAATATTCGACTCGCCGATTTAGGGTGAGACTCATTTTCAAAAATAGCATAATATTTCAAACAACGCCTGATTTGAAGCCTCTGGGACTGTTATGGCCTCTTTAATCTGTTCTGTGGTTATGGCGCTGTGCATCAAAGGAATATCGTAAAACGTCTATTTTTTCGTCGCGCAGTTAGCCTTATTTTTAGATAGAATACTAGCATGAAAAAAATATGAAGTATAGTTCAAAGATCTAAATAAATGATTACATCAAAATATTTTCAAAAAAGTATTTAAAACCTAGCAAAATAAAATAGCAAAAAAGCTATATCCAGAAAAAGTTTCGTCGCGAATTACTTGATTTTTTCAGCGACAACTACCAACTTTTTTTGCGTCTATAAAAAGTATAACTTAATGAGCAAGAGCATTTTTTTAATACCTAAAAAAATTACAATATTTAGTTATAATTATTGAATTATTAAATTAAAACTGACAAAAAAACAACCGAAATGGCAGACACGGGTTTAAATCTGAGACTGGTGACAGGCCAACCGGTATTGCCACTTTCAACCTTATTTCATTACGAGTACGTACTATAATCAAATATCGCGATATCAAATACCGAAGGGATAAGTGTTACAGCGCCTTAAGCGCGCCTTACTTGCAGGCCAATCGCGCTATTTGTAAATCACATAACGTAATTAGCCACTAAAATCAAACCACGAACGCTATTATTGAAAATGCAAAACCGGCTGATTTTCGTACGATTTAGAATTATTTCTATTCGACTTACTATAATAATGAATATTGGGTGTGATTGTTTTAGATTTTTTTTTATATTTCATTTAGAATTGGTGCCACCTTCTCGGCCGAATGTGACGCGGTTCTCGGATGACAGCGTCATGTTGACCTGGACTCATGCCAATCGAGGACTTTCCGTGGAATTCTTTAAGGTAAATAAATACTTAACTCCGCATTTAAAAAAAAGTTTGTTGAGCCCGTGTTAACTTAAAAATGTTCTGTCCCTTTCTCTCCCACCGATATATTAAATATCGAGATAACGAGACAAAATATTTTAACATGGGCATAAAAAGATCTTGAATGCACTCATATCGTGTAGGTAACGAGGTCAACCGATCTTTTACATGTTGGTATTATATATTTCTGTAACTGCCTCCCGGTCTCATAATCATATTTATTATCAGACAATCAGCTGATTCAAGCTTGCAATGTCTTATCCGAACTGCTTGGCTGAGAATTTAACACATGACATCTTCAGGATAGACAGTTTGGATCACTGGTAACTGGTAACTCACCTTATGTCACAGACTAAGTAACATAAAGTACCCGTCGTTTAACTTAGGTACACACTTACACTTACTTAGGTTACTTTAATTAGGTTTACACTTAATTTTGATGAGGGTTCACAATGTTGTTTCAATATTCGCTCAAAAAATCCAAAAACATCCAAAAAGAAATGTTTTAAACAAAGGGTGAGGGAGACCTAGGAAGCGATGTATGGATTGCATTGGAGAGGACATGAGGATGATAGGAGTTGATAAAATCATGGCAGGGAAACAAGAACTTTGAAAGGAAAAGACTTACCTACTGCACCGACCCCAGATACTTTACAATACATATACTCTATTGCACCAAAACAAAAAAATAACACAAAACTTTTTATGACTGGAAGAGATCCCTATCAGGGATAAGTTCGCCTCTTGTTGTGTTCTATTTTGTTGTTACAATGTTCTTTCTGTACAATAAAGTTTTTACATACATACATACAAAATATAACATAAAAATTAGGTACAAAGGCGGACTTATCGCTAGAGTGATCTCTTCAAGATAATGTGAATAGGTAAGGATTGAATTTCATTGATGATAAAGATTTTAAAAGATATACATATATTTAAAAAGATTAAAGAAGAAGAAAAAAGATATACAACTTGACCCGCATCAAATATAACCAAAAACTACTCACTACAATATGTATGCAATAATCCCTTTATTGACTGGGAGTAACCTAAAAATAAACAATCGTATTCACAAAGCGACTTGAGAGGACGGGACAGGAAAAGAAAGAAAAAAATGTATAAAAATAGCTTTGAGATCTGATCCAATCCATTTTTTTGTCATTTAAGACATGTGTAAAGAGTTTATATATAGATGTATGGATGTATATAAAAGGTTTTATCTCCAGTGGCTGAGAAAAAGAGATTAGGAGCACCTTGGAGATAAGTGCACATTTGGAGCAAGATTTCGTATTGTGTGGTTTCCAAATGTAAGTATAGTGTAATGGAAATAAATAAAAATACATACAATTGAAAGTAGAATTATAAGAATTTGAGTATTCATATATAATTCTCGACGATTTCTTAGTCAAAGGAATAACATGTCATTATTAAAAAGATGATAATACTTACCTATAAGATGGCGCAGCGACCCAAAGTGAGGATTGGCCTCCGATAATCATCAATAGAAAAGATGATAGTGAACAAAAGATCAATAAAAAAGATGATAATGAACAAAAAAAAAAAAAAATCAAGAAGTAACTTGCGTTACAAAATAACAAACTCCTTTACTGCTTCCGCTACCAGTTCATGCAAACTATAGCCGGCTAAAGCCCACCCATTTACGGTTAGGCCCTGCATGTCCGCCACCTATAGTTTGTTCATGTTCATACACAATCCTTGCGACACATTAACAGTGTATGCTCGTCGATAGATTCAAATTTAATACTGGTTTAGTGTCTGTAGAAAATACATCGCGTAAAAATTTAAAATGTGTTCATTTAATTTATTGTAATATTTATTCAATGTTTAAAACGTGTGTCGCAAGGATTAATTTGGCGATGAAAGTTTGTTATTAGAAAAATGTGAAAAGTAATTTTATTGTTTCAGATTCAGTATAGGGTAGTGAATTCAAACAGTTCTTCGGACAAGGGGGAATGGCAGACGGATTCCTTTAGGATCCAGCCTCTCACGCACTCCCACCAGATTGATGGACTTACGCCCAACACCTCTTATAAGTGAGACTTTATCCTTAAAACATTCATTCATACCGAGTGGGTTACATGGTCAATAGACCCTGTGCACCATTATGTCTAGTTTTTCGGAACTGACGTGGTTCCTTTAACGACAACCAAAATTAAATGGCAGCTGGGACCAACGGCTTAACATGCCTTCCGAAGCACAGAATTGTCATTATTATCAGACAATCAGGTCATTCAAGGCTGCAATGTCCTCATTAACAAACTTGCAAACACGAAGGAGCTTAACATAATAACGCCCCTAGTGTGTCCAAGCCAAGTCACATTCCGAGTCAACACGCACGATATTTACAATCATGTATGGCTATCAAGCTGCTTCCGTCGCTAAGTTGTAGTGCCTAATAAATATTCTCTTTCGAAGGTTCCGCGTAGCTGCCGTATACTCCAACAAAGACAATAAACAAGGTCCCAGCAGCGCTCTCTTCTACCTCAAGAAGGGCGGCTTTCAGGCCCCGGCCGCTCCAGGCCTGGTTTCTGTGAAGCCACTGTCTTCTAACAGTGTGCAACTCAATTGGACTGTAAGTATAGTTACATACATTCTTAAAGTGTGGGGTTACAGGTTGGATGATAATAAACAATCTGGCGACAGAGATTTACGAAACTACCTCATAGGGGTTTTTTATACCATTTATTAAGCATCATGATGCACGCCTGTAACACCAGGAGTATCACGTGGGGTCTGACATTGTTGTCATTATATCCGTATCTCTCCATTCTTTTATATTTCAAACTACCCTAAGGTTGCATGGAAGAGATTGCTTAATTTGCTTATGCAATAAGGCCGCTTTTTGTACATAGGGCGCACTGTAAGTTTCCGGAACTGGCCACTTGAATAAACAATATTTAAAAATTTATTGCAACATTTGAAAATAGAACTCTTTGGCTGTAGAATGCAGTTTGTTTCATCTGACTGTCTTTTGTTTTTACCTTGTGGCGCCATTTAAAAAATTGTGTGTCTGCATCAACATGGATTTAACTCTCTTCAGCGTGTCCAAAGCGAAATTAATATTAGCTATACGGTTATGACAATGAGACTCATATGCATAAAAAAATAAAAATAAAAGAATAATAATTGTTTTTCCCTTTTTTAAACTCACCTGAACTGGTACAGTCTAATGTGATGTTATCCTAAAAGTTTTCTTTTAAAATGCAAGAAACAATTTTTTGTTTTCATTTTTTTTTCAATAACCTACCTGTTCTGGTACAGTCAAATTCAAATTCAATTCATTTATTGCTTTTCATATATACATTAACAGTTGTTAACTAGGTACACACTCTGTTTTTTTAAAATAAGTACAATATGAACCCTGGCGGGTTTTGCAATTTAAGAAATGGAACGGCAAGCGGTTTGTGGATGTTACATAGGGCGCACTGTAAGTTTCCGGAACTGGCCACTTACAAAAACAATTGCAACATTTGAAAATAGAACTCTTTGGCTGTAGAATGCAGTTTGTTTCATCTGACTGTCTTTTGTGTTTACCTTGTGGCGCCATTTAAAAAATTGTGTGTTTGCATCAACATGGATTTAACTCGGGAAAATTTTCGTAGTATGATTTTCTACGATTTTAAGTGTAATTTGACAGCTCAACAGAGCATCGCTCGGCTTGAAACAGCTTTTGGCAATGAAGCACCATGCAAGACAACTGTTTATAGCTGGTTTGCAGAATTCAAGCGTGGTCGTATCAATCTCAGTGACGAATCTCGCGATGGTCGGCCGTCCACCGCTGTGACCAACAAAAACATCAATGCTGTGCGCCGTATGATTGAAACAGACAGGCATGTGACCTACCATGAAATTCGCGCATCCTTAGAAATAGGCATGAGTCAAATACAATTAATCCTACACAAACATTTGAGTGTGAGAAAGCTGTGCTCGCGGTGGATCCCACACAACTTGACCGAGGCTCAAAAAACGGACCGCGTCACTTGGTGCAGTGCCATGCTTACCAGATTCAACGAAGGTGCGTCAAATTTGGTGTGGGACATAGTAACAGGTGACGAAACATGGATTTATTGCTACGATCCCAAAACAAAGCAGCAATCGAGCGTATGGGTCTTTCAAGATGAGCCGAAACCAACCAAAGTGGCGCGCGTGAAAAGTGCATCTAAGCGGATGATTGCTTCTTTTTTTAATAAAACTGGACACGTGGCTATTGTTGCTTTAGAGAATCGTCGTACAGTGAATAGTGACTGGTACACGACCATTTGTTTGCCGGAAGTTATTGACGAACTCCGTAAAAATAACCGTAAACGCCGTATCATCCTGCACCACGACAATGCTAGTTCTCACACGGCCAGACAGACAAACGACTTTTTGAAGGCGAAAAATGTAGAACTCATGAGTCATCCTGCATACAGTCCCGACCTGGCACCTTGTGACTTTTTTCTGTTCCCAAAAATTAAGAACCAATTACGCGGTCAACGATTTTCATCACCAGAAGAGGCTGTCGAGGAGTATGAAAAACACGTTTCAGAGGTCACCACAGAGGAGTGGCACAAAAGTTTTCAAAACTGGTTTCATCGAATGAAAAAGTGCATAGACGCCAAGGGAGATTATTTTGAAAAACAATAAATTAATTTTGTACCTTTAATAGTATTTTTTCATATTCATTCCGGAAACTTATAGTGCGCCCCACGTATACGTACTATGTTCATATTATTTACCTATGTTTGTTTCGTTGTACTGTGGCAAAGAAGTATTAATTATATAAATTGCTTTTTTAACTATCACCAAATTATGTATCGTAGGATTATGCCATTTTTCCAAATTGAATATATGCTTTATTGACTTCTAGTTTACTTTCTTACAAACTTGCAATTCATCTGTACCGTTTGAGTTTACAACATTAATTTATCCTCCTCAACAACTCATCTCGACCAACCTATAATGATGCTAGTTTTTTGATGTTGAACATTATCTATCGTAATAAATACTAAATGATTATATCAAGTAAAAGTTCCATCAATTTCATAGTGGTACAGCGACGAAGGGGGCGTGCAACCCGAAGGCTTCTACGTGTACTACCGACCTGTTTCCACTGCTGGGCAGTACGAGAAGGTGATAGTGCCCAACGGTGCAGCGGCCAGGTCGGCTGTGGTGTCCTACCTTCAGTCTGGGACCAAGTATGAGTTCAAAATGCTGGCTTATACTGCACAGGCACCTTCTAATTTTAGTACTATCAAGGTGAGTTTATTTAGTTTCGTATACTTTTTTTTCTTCAAGTAATGAAATGGTAATTACTCGGCTGAGGTTATCAGACCCACATCACACGATCAATTTAAAACGGTTCACAAACTTGTAATAAGTATTAGGTCCTAGGTTACAAGGTTCATTTGACACCATCCAGGTGGGAGCCGGTCCATTGGATTGATGTGTACAAAATCTTCTTTCTCGTATTCAAACATCAAGTTTGGTTGAAACATGCCAGGTTCTCCCCTCAATTCGGGGGAGGCCTAAGTCCAGCAGTGGACTGATTGCGGCTGAAACGAACGAACGATGCCAGGTTCTAATCACCTAATTACCGGGTAAGTAGTAGGCTTTTCGGTTTTGATTAGCACTCGCGAAAAACCTTAACAATTGGAGCACAACAGTAGAGAAATTCAGACTGCCCTGTACATCATATTGTGTTATATCTTCCACCTTGCGCTGACATTTACTGTCTATTTTTAACCTTTATAGCCCAGTCATAACCCATGCCCTATCTGAGTAAAAAGTCTTTAGAATCAGAATTCAATTTTTGTATGGTGAAACTAGCCCGAAACTTTTTCGAATTTCGTAAATCGTTCAATGGTATATGTTCCCACAGGAAGCAAAAACATTCCGCGAGACCGTGGTAGAGGAAGCTCCCAGGGAACGCGCTCCACCCGAGCAGTCGGACTCCGCCCCTCGGACTCTCATCACGGCCGGGGGCGCTGTTGGAGCGACAGCGTTACTCGTAGTACTGGCTGTCGCACTGGTGTTGTGTAGGCGAGCCAAACGGCCTGCTAACAGTGAGTAATTTTATTATGTCCTCTCATCAAGCAGACTTTATGAGGTTGTAGAATGTGAAAACACTAGCGAAATATCTACTATCAGGTCTATCTGTTAATAGATTTGTTCGCTATTGTTTTTATTCCACGAGACCGTGGTAGAAGAAGCTTTCATGGAACGCGCTCCGCCGGAGCAGTCGGACTCCGCCCCTCGGACCCTCATCACGGCCGGGGGTGCTGTTGGAGTGACAGCGTTGCTGGTATTGTTGGCTGTCCCCTGGTGTTGTGTCGGCGAGCTAAACGACTTGCCAATAGTGAGTAGTTAGTTATATTTTCTCTTAAAGGGAAGTCTTTATCAGGTTGTAACAATGTGATAAAGCTAGCAAACAAATGTACTGTCTATCTGTTAGTAGATTTGTTCGTTAGCATGTTCATTCCTCTAGACCGTGGTAGGGGAAGCTCCCAGGGAACGCGTTCCGCCCGCGCAGCCGGACTCCGCCCCTAGGACCCTCATCACTGCCGGGGAAGCTGTTGGAGCGACAGCGTTCCTGGTAATGCTGGCAGTCGCTCTGGTGCTCAATGTGATGATCATGGAGCAATTACAAAGAGGAGACGGCATATCGACTGGTGCTCTGACGAGCAGCCGGCCACCGCCCTTCGGACTCTCATCACTGCCGGGGGCACTGTTGGAGTGACAGCGTTACTGGTAATGCTGGCTGTCACCCTGGTGTTGTGTCGACGGACCAAGCGACCTGCTATCAGTGAGAAGTCTCAGTAGTATTATCTCTGTAAGCAAATACCTTACCAGGTCGTACAATGTGTAAGCACTAGCGTATCTACTAACACGAGCTACAGATAGACTCTTGTCATGGCCCGGGTGCTGTTGTAGCGACGCTTTGCTGGTAGTACTGGCAGTCGCACTGGTGTTGTGTCGGCGAGCCAAACGACCTCCTAACAGTGAGTAGTTTAGTTCTGGAAGCGAAGTCTTTTCAGATTTTGATGGTGCAATACAATTTGACGACAGTACCGCACCAAATCTATTAACACGAGCAACAGATATTATAAAGGCTGGGGGGGGGGGCGCTGTTGGAGCGACAACATTACTGGTAGTGCTGGCTGTCGCACTGGTGTTGTGTCGGCATCGGCGGGCCAAGTAACTTGCTAACGGTGAGTAGTTTTACTGTAACTTTTAAGGAAGTGAATGTATACATTACCAGAGACCTTGAAAGATGAAATACCAATAATTGATAGTTTAATTTTATCTCATTAGGAAGCGAAGACACTATTCTGATTGTGATAGGTCCCTACAATGTGACGACGCTGGTGCACAGTTGAATATACACCTGTCGCTGACATAATTTTCCTAATGAAGATTGCTTCTGGTGTAGTTGACTCTCCAGAACTCTTAGCTAAAATCAATTTATTAGCTCCCCCTAGAATTTTTCGATTTAATCCTCTTCTCTACGTACCAAATGTATCAACAAATTATCGGCAGAATTCATATTTATTGCGCGCAAGTAATAATTTCAATATTTTCTCCAGGACATTGGATCTGGATTTATTCACCACAAGCATAGCTAGAGCAAAGCGTTTACTTTATGAACATTTACTCCAGTAGCATTTAATTTTTCTGTTGTGTTTTATTTAAGTCTTAAAGTTAAACTTTCTTATTATTGTTTTTCTATTTTGACCATAGCAATGTTGCGACTAATGTTTTGTTAGATCTCATACTTATTATGTAGTTTTCTCACAATTGTGGCGTGTGTGTGATTACTATTCAACTTTTGTTAAGCTATTTTGGATCTATCTGTGAGGACCTGTAGTGGCTCACTTGCTTTATATATTTTTTACCTTACTACTTTATACAAAAAAAAGCTGTTTCGGTCTTCCTAATAAATAAATAAATACTAAGTAGCCTTTGTTGCCTCTCTGTCTGTTATGCTTAATGGGCAAGCATGATGAAGTCTGCGGGTTACCTTACTCTTTAGCAATTTACAGGAGATATAGTATGTGCATTGGCGTTAGGTAGATCTAGCTGCCCTGAATTTTTCAGGGGATCTCATCCTTTCTATATTCATACATACTCACTTTCTTTTATTTTTGTTCTAGAAGAAAAGTCAGTGCCTGAAAGCGGCGGCGCTAACGGCTACATTCCAGCCAAGGTGCCCATTACGATCACCGCCAATCCGATGCATGCAGAGGTAGGTACTTTTTATATTAATCTTATAGCGGACTCCCCTGCTCGGCTGTTCCTGCATGAGACTAATATGTGGATGGAGCCTTCCCATACGTAATAGTATGATGGGGTATTGTGGTGGAATTCTTCAGCGAAATGCACAAATCTTCTAAGACTTTACATAACTTTATTTAATTTATTACAGATTTCCAAACATTAATCAAATTGATAAAACTGAAGTTAGGTACTTAGAATAAAAAGTGTTGTGAAAACTAGTATACGGCGCAATGGGTAAAACGGTAGTATAATTTTGTAAAGTCATATTCCAAATTGACAAGTTTGTAAATGATCTATTCCAAGTTCTTCTAGGTTTATAATATCAAAATTATGAAATGTAAATTATTATTTTAGAAAATATATTTCTAGGGCGGAGATGGAGGAGTAGAAATGTCTTTCATTCACAACAACAACACGGGCAATGACGACACATTGCCTCATTCCAGAAAGAACGGCCCAGCTCCGCGGCAGTACGTCTGAATTTGAACTCTAAAATACAGTGTCTAAAGTTGAAATTTCAGTGATTAAAGTTCAAACATTTTTCCAGTGCCGAATTAAAAAACTACCATTTTGGTAGAATCGAAATATTATTTGGACAATTGTGATACTTACTGCCATAACTGACCAGTGTGGACAAACAGTACAAAATTATGTATATTATTATTTATGTTTAGTGTAATTGTGTAATAATTGAGTTGGAAGACAAGGTATCATCACATTAGTTATCGAGTCACCATTGCCAGACGAAAAAAAAAAAATGTTCGACTGGCGCGTTGAGTGTTAAAAGTTTTAGTAATAAATGAGTCTTATTTAATTTAATAAATATTGACAATATAGTAGATCTAAACATTTATTAAAATTCAGAAATATTTTCTGCGAGTTAATATAATATGATGCTATGACTGTGTTTCTCTCACTCAATATATTCTTGCATTTAGTAGATTTATTTGGTTTTTAATTTAGGGTATGACCGTAGAAGTGAAAATAATAGGAGTGTGTATTATTACAAAGGACATTGAGCGGAGAAATCAAGTCAAAGTTAAAGTATTTTTTATTCCACCTACTAAACTCGGGGTCTTGAATTTACTGAATTATTTATATTTAGTATGGAAAACTGTCCATGTAGATGACCACGTTGTACCTATATTGTAACTCATGCTTTTCTCATTACAATTTTATGAATGGCACAAATAAAATTGGGTTATATGGGAATATGCTTAAGTTAACTAATGAAGAAGTGCATGAACACTTTGTGAGTAGACACTCCTTCTAAACTCAACTGTTTTGAGTGAGGCTTCTATGTGTATGGCCAAGTACTTACAATTTTGTTGTAATAAATTAATTTGTTATTGGTTTTGAAATTTGTTTATGAATGTGATGATTGAGGCGTTTTTGTTTATGACTTTTTTTTATTTTTAAGGTTGTGAATTTCACTTGTAACTACCTAATGGAGGAGTATATGAACAATTTTAAAACGTTACGTACGATGTACGACGTATTTTTTTGACAGACAGTTTAAATTATTAACTACTAGCGGCCCGGTACGTGCTTCGCTACGTATAAAATGATACACGGAGAACCGCTCGACCGATTTTGTGCAAACTTCACATAAACCATCTACTAAATAGTCCGAACAAAGCTTAAACATTTGGTTTGGATAGGTGAGCCCGTTCTTGAGTTATAAAATTACAACGAAAAGTGGCATTGATTTTTATATATATATAGATATATAGATTACAATCAATTAAAATACATGAGTAATACAGGAATTAAAACTGATAGTATCATCTTATTTCAACTCCTACTGTAAAATATTCTTCAACGGTGTAAAGATGGAGGATAGACAGAGTTAAATTCATACAAATTTATAACATCTATTAGGTTTTCTAGCTTTATTCTGAACTTTTGTTTTTTTCGGCTTGGTCGGAGTACTGCTGTTCTCCTATCGAAAATATGCAATTGTGCATATCAAGAGGACATTTTTTTTTATTTCCGTCAGTGGATTTCGAATTCGAGTGTCTTTGGGCTAGTGTGCATTTAAAAAGTATGAGTTTGTTTTAACATGTGGAGAGGTGTTATCACAGCCATACAAAATTAATAACCCAATGATAGACATATGTAATAAAACTTAAAAGATCTAAATATGAATAATGTAACCAAACTGGACTGCTCAAATGACATATTATCTAAATCTAAGATACCTGTACAATGTGTCAATAAGCAATGGAGAATATTAAAATATTTAAAAAAAACTATAAACTATATTTTTAATATCAAGTAGACCACTAACTTACTGTTTTTTTAAGAATGGTTATTTAGTAGGATTAGCACGGCAATTAATTTATTTTTGCAGTTCTTATTTTGTAATCCAAAATTTAGCATAAATTGTCTTATATACACCTTTCCATATGGCATTATTCATAGAAATTAACGCTTCTAAAATACCACAAAATAAGCTGTCCTGTCCGCTTTCTTTCACATCGAATATAGTCATAAGAACGAGACAGAATATTTGTGATTTAAAATGGACAATGCGAATAGTGTTTATCGTAAGAAATAACAATCGTATGTTTATTTTCTTTATTTTATTAACAAACGTTTATACGTTAACTTTCAAGTTAGAAGATAAGGCATCAACGCAATGCTTTTGTTGACTCGCAAGTAAGACTGAATCTCTAGTATGTTTTCACTCATTTAGTTTTAGCTGAATTGTAGTGAAAAAGGAAAATATAGAATTTAAAATGGTAAAATATAGACTTAAATTGATCAAACAATTTTGATGGTTTTGATAACGATCATTTGAGTTGCAAATGTGGCAATTGAATTTATTTCAAAAAAAAATCACTTGCGCATGTTTAATGGAAATTCTTTTTTGCTCAGTTGCTTGTTCTGTGTAGAAAATTATATTATTTAATGACACTTATTGCAATATATCATTTATCGAAATGTTTTTATGTATGAAAAACAAATAAATTGTTTTATGAACACCGCTTCATTCACACATTATTTGTAGTTATTGGGGGAAAAATTTAATATAAATATGTATTGGTTAGAAAATTATTGGTGTTATCGTTGAGTTAGCATCCCAGAAGCATCGACATCTATATTACACAACACCAAACACTTGGGGTTCAATCTGTGTTCGTATTTATTACCTTTTCCTCGACAATTTTATAGATAACGAACATTCAACTCGCATTTTAGGATTGTCTATCTCGTTCATTCAACCCTACAGGGTAAATTTTATGCGCATTTTGTAACTTACCATATTATTTTGAAAACATCAAATGACATATATATTTGTACTTTTATAATATAT
Organism: Euzophera pinguis; assembly: GCA_947363495.1. NCBI lineage: Eukaryota > Metazoa > Arthropoda > Insecta > Lepidoptera > Pyralidae > Euzophera > Euzophera pinguis. The sequence goes on along the minus strand of OX376170.1, from coordinate 4,476,301 downwards.
AAATCTATTTATGCGCATTTTGTTATATTAAATTTTACAAACACAACATGCCATATTTGTATTTTTATAAATCATAAATACGTATAACTACTGCACTATTTTAAATATTTACTACTTTACTACATAACACTCAAAAATATGTAAACTTATCTTACTACAGAAACAGGACTATAAAATAAAAGTAATTAAATTGATGTTTTTTTTTTAATACCACCATACCTTCCCATTACCTGGATAAGAACCAATCATTCCCTTTTTTCCTCTAACATGTAAATGAAAGATGAACGAAGCAAAGATGGTTTTACTAATACGAGTTCACGCCAGGCAGATAGCACGTCATAAAAATAATTCTGTTCTAACGTAATGACGTCATGAACACAAACCCATCAAGGCACGTTCGCAGTCACGTGTCTTTAAAAAAAATTATGAATTTGAAACATTGTTACAAGATGTCCAGTTAGCAGACGAGGCGTGGGATACATCCTATAGATTATCTATATATAGGACTATAATGCTATTTAATTCTCTTAAAATGAATAACAGTGTAGGCGTTTGCGTCGGCGCTTGATTGATTGGTATTCTCACCTACTCGAATGATACTGCTGAGTTGAAGTTCAGTGTACTTCTTGATGTACATTGACAATAATCGTGTAAGTACACCGAACTTCTGCCTCAAATATTCTCCCATACTAATTATAATAAACTAGCTTTTTCCCGCAGCTCCGCCTGCGTCAAAAATTAGCCTTTGTTTGGCCCCGGGTCTTTAACTACATTCGTACCAAATTTCATCAAAATCCGTTCAGCGGTTTGGCCCTGAAAGCGTAACAGACAGACAGACAGACAGAAAGACAGACACACTTTCTCATTTATAATATTAGTATGGAAGTATGGATTAGTAGGGAGACGCCAAAAGCAAAGTTACCTTGTTTATTAAACGGTATATCTACACTTCTACACTAATATTATAAAGAGGAAAGATTTGTATTTTTGTGTGTATGTTTGTAATGAATAAACTTAAAAACTACTGTGCCGATTTCAAAAATTCTTTCACCATTGGAAAGTTACATTCACCCTGAGTAACATAGGCTATATACCGCAGGTGAAGCTGCGGGAAACAGCTAGTTATTATATTATATAATAAATAGTTGTATTCGTGTTTATAACTCGAGTTTCACTAATTAAGTCCTTAAAATAAAATAAATAATACATGATGATCATATTGTCTATGAATAACCTTGTGGTGGTGGGTGTGAATTATGTATTTCGTACCGTAGTTGAGTAATATTTATTTAAAGAACATTTAAATATATTCTGTTGGTTCCCTTATGTAACTGAGTGGGGGCCTGGGGGCCTAAAGGCTTACATGTGTTTTAGATTATTAACTATCCTTTTTCCCGAGTACTGTGTTATTACAAGTAATTTGGACATAATTATTCAGTCATTCCTGTCGAGTGGGTTACAGGCCACCGTCGGGAAGGTCGTTAGATCTCATAAAACTCACATTTTACTACCACCAAAATTTTCAGTCCTTGACAAACTTAACTTACTGCAGAGAGGAAGTGTAATGTACCATAAGAGTATTTACAAAACATATGCCTTTCTGATACAACAATTTTATCAATATGAATTATGTGGCTGGTAATGAATTAATTTTGTTAATCTAATTAAAGAAAAAAAACAAATAAAACGTAATTACGCACGTCGACTTTTAGGTTTTGAAGAGCATTATCTATGTCGTACTTATCTATAAATTTTGAAAAGATTGGCGATGTGCAATAAATTGACTATCGTGTACAAAGCAAATAAAAAAAAAATAAGTAAGCGAGTAAAAAAAAAAAACAAAAATGTTTACAATATTTATTTTCAAATTAATATCAAGTACTCACCTGCACAGTTTACTTTTTATATACTAATTTTGCCTAAATTACTGAATAAAAGAGCTTTGTTAGCGAGCGTGGCGCGAAATAAAAGGTTCTTAATTGATTTTAAATAACACGCTGTACTGTACAGGTGTTCGGACCAGCCTTACAACATTTTTGAGCGTTTTATTTTAATTTACAACAATTTTTAAACGAAATCACGACTCCCTTACGGCCTTTGTGATAAAGCGATTAATGATTCGTGTAAAAAATGCATATCAGCGTGCTGGAGATTTTTTTTTAATTTTTTGTTCTGTTGTTTCTAAGAATGGTATTTTTTATTTATTAGCTTTAATAGATCTTACTTTGTTATAAAAACTGGCCTGCGTTTAGATTCTCAAAGGCTATTTTTGGATTTAAAACTTGATGATTACTGATGTAGAGTTACTAGTACTTATGATGTAGATAATAAAATAACATCATACATATTACCTGACATTACATCAAAGTCTTTGGATTTTTCCAAGAATTTGTACAAAAATGAAGTTTTACCATAAATACGCAACCCTAAAACTAAACGCAATTCCTACATTAATTGACAGGAATTTGTAATCTCGTTTTACAAGATGTTTTCATTATTTCTAAGGAAATTGAGAGAACATTGTCTAGATTGTACCTTTTGTTTCATAAAAGTGAGTTTTTCTTTTTACATTACATTTTATTTACAGAAAACAACTCATTTTATATGGGATCGTCATCATAGGTGATCATGGAAGTAATAGGCTTTAAGTCCGCCCTTTACATTATTGCAATGAAGTTGTAGAGAACCCAAAGGTGTCACTATAGGAATTGGTGTGGAACAACTGTGACAAGATATATGATATATCTGACTCCAATTATTAAACGGTTTCCATGGAGCAATTACAAAGAGGAGATGCCGTTTGAAATGGCGCAGTGATGTGATCATTGGCGCCTCGCCGACACAAAAGTGGGCGGAGCTTGTCATTGCTCGTGCTCCATGATTGGAGCCACGGCTGAAACCAAGCACCCCGCATGTCTGCCTTCCGCCCCGTGTAGCATCACAAATACTTTCTTACAAAACGCTTATTACGGCATCTCCTCTTTGTAATTGCTATATGAAGGTTTCTATCTAAAGTTGTATGATTGTTCCAGTGTAGGGTTCCTAACTACGGGTATCAGAAGAGATAGTCATATAAACACTTCACTGTTCGTTTACTGTTCAGCACAAACACATGAGTTACAGTTTATGACAAAAGGTGAAACAGACACACAGATAAGTACACTCGGAACGGGGTGTGTTAATAGGGACACGATATGCGACGAGCAAAGGCAGGCGACGACTGGCTAAGCAAATCGGTCTCTGTAGCTCTCTGACTTATAATTGCTGACTTACAAAATATGTGTTCCCTATAAAGGTAAATAAATAAAGTTGGAAGAAAACATATAAATAAATTATCATCATTTCAGCCTCTGTCAGTCCACTGCTTCAAGTTAAGAAAATATGTAGGTAAGTAAAATTCGCGTGTAAATTCAAAGTTACGTGTGTAAGTGAGTGTAAGTGTCTACTTTTAATTTTAAAAGGTTCTTTAAAGCTTTATGACTGCTATCAAGTCTTTATTAAAAGTGACTTATTTAAAACAGACCACGCTCATCACCGTCGCTTATCACTTTGTCACGAACACGCATGCCCCGCTAAGCTAGCTCCTGACCTAAAAGAAATGCTGTGTCAAAAGTAACACCGAATAATGCCAAGCAACGTCATGTTTTTTAAAACAGTGATTTATGCTAAACGTATTCATAGCAATTAGAGAAGGAAGTTAATTACCGTCGAGGAAGTCCTTCTTGTTTAGAATAATGGTACTCTTAGTTCGCGTCGGTCAATTAGTCAAGGCACATATTGCTTTTCTACTTAATTAAAATTAGAATTGTGCCTATATTTGTTTTTAAGTGACTTTGTAGGCTCACTGGACCAAGGGGAACTTGCTTGGCATTCGAAACGAGAGAACGCCAGTTCTATTCTGCGCGATAGCCAGTCAATTGCTCTCATGATAGATCAGCTTGCGCCACATCGCAAATCTAGTTTATTATACTTCTTCTTAGCGACTCGACTCTGGCAAGCTTTTTTTAGTAATGTGTTTTACGGCCATGGATACAAGTCCTTTAAAGCTCTTCTTAATTTTTCTATCTTCTTCAGTCCTACAGTATAATAATCCACCATTATTATGCACAAACACTCAAAAAAAAAAACACAAATTTTGGAAAAATTAAATATAGCGCCGTTACTGCTCTTCACAGCTTCCTGCCAAAAGTCCCACTCTGGCAAACTATATTTGTGACATAGATTTTTTTTGTGGTGACTAAAACTTGGGCACTGACAAGGCATTGTCAGTGGCTTCGTTCGTTCTATAAGCGCGTGCAGGTGGCTGGTCACGCATGGCAAGAGACATGTTCTCACTCGCGCGCTGCCAAATGTCCTGAGGTCTTTTGTCATAGTACTCGGCAATTTCACTGACAATATAACAGATTCAAGAGGTAACAAATAAAAATATTCCAATGAATTGAGAACCACCTATTTTTCAAAGTCGGTTGAAAACTCTAATCAGCCATATGGGCGGCATAATAACTTAATAAAAGGGTGCAATTAGTACCTAAGTTACTTTCCGCGTAGTTAACTGATTGCTTTCATTTTTGTTAAAGAAAGTTTTGTGGGCTAATGTTATTACACGTCTTTATTCGGCTACCTTTTGTAGGGGTCGAAGAAGTAAATGGATTTCTTTTACATAACGGCAAGGATTTCAACTAAGAATAGGCTGACTAGAAATCTTCTGTATATATGAGTCTTTAAAAGCCAAAAATATCATCGACAGTACGATAAGATGAAATTTGTATTATTTTGCAGTCTTGGACGCGCTTATACCTAATATGTATAAGACATTATAGAATCTTCGAAAACACTATAACATTGAAAATGGAGTATAAACTTTGCTGCACATGACAATACCTAATGTCAGCCAGAAAGCGGCTTCACGATGCAAATATTCAAATATGGAAGACATAAATATGGCTAATCACCGGGCAATAAAGGAGGAATTTTTTATACAGTGCAGTTAATGGCCATTTTGATACGAAAGGAGAAGAAGAAGCCGCTTCACATTGTTTATCCAGAAACGTTTGAGCTAATTGACACGAAAAGAAGCAGAAGAACTTTGCTGCAGTTTGTAAAGTTCTCTGTTATTGGCACACAAATGCGAAAATTTTAGGGCCGACAATTGGTGCCATTTCGAACTTTCCGTTGACCATGACCTGTCCTTACTAGAAAATTATGTCTACGAGTAATGGCAATAAGGAACCTCTTTCATTCAGTTTGATTAACACTTTATGACCAGAACCACACACGATTACCTAATGTTGTAATTATTTTGTTGGGAACAGGGAATATTCGTAAGGATAACTTCTACATGATGTTTCTTACTTTCTTCTGGTTCTATGACATTGGCCTTATTTCGTTCTAGTCTTAGTTAGGCTTCACTTTACTTTAGATTTTTTCATATAAAGTGTTCTAATGGTTTGTGAGAAGTTACTATTATCTATTCTGTGCTAATGGTCATTTAATTTGTCTTGCTTTCTTGAGAAATTAGGCAAAAACAGGTCTGAATTTCTTTGTCGGTTCCTCTTCTCGAATGATGGTTCAAAAACAGGCTATTTCTAAAGAGGGTTGGCATCAGTCAAACTGATATTAAAATAATTACTAATCTAAGAGTCGCAGGAAAAGAAATTTGAGAAGAAAATAATTGCTCTAAATTTGTACCTAGTTATTCATCGATTCTTACTTAGCAAGAAAACGTGACATACTCGTGTTTTCCGTCCACAAAATGTATTAAAGAAATAACTTATTAATCAATTTCAGCCCACGCACGGGTGAACTTTCCCGAACGCCAAAGACAAGGCCGCTCATTCGCTCAAAGGACCCGTACAGCGTGAAAATTGAAAACGTAGCCAATTTATTTATTGACCGAGCGAGTGTAAAAATGACCGGCACGTCTGCATATGTTTTTCGCTAAATGAGAACATTCGAGACTGCTCTCAGTCGTAGATTTGACGGTGTATAGACCTCCGTATTTATTTTATATGAAATAAGATAACTATAGAAACATGATTTGAGTGTGGCTATCACTGTTAGATTTTATTTTTAGGGTGCCTTAAAGGTATGAGACACAGTTTTGACTGCGATCAACTGATAACAATGGCTCCGTAGCACGAAGGAGCTTACTGAAGAAGAAATGCTTGACGACCAATTCATGCAGGCTAATGAATTTGTTCAAAGGATTGATTGGGGCATCGCTTGACACTCGCGATCATTCCAAAGTATGTTTGTGTTGTTTCCGTCTGTGGATTCGCTAAACATAGTTATTTATGTTCGAAGAAAGTCTCTCATAAATTAAGAGCCGCCTAAGTTGCCGCCGTAAATCTGGGTGCTCTCCGCCCCGCCGCAGCACCGCATAGCTTGTCTCTTGTGACAACTCGATGACTATGGTCACTATCATTTAATTCTATTTTGGGATAATTTAGAAAACGTCTTAATTAATTCATATTATTATTCTATTTGAGTCTTATTGGCTACATAGATCCTTGGTGGATTTTAGGATCTCAGTGGACGGAGGGTATTAACTTTGAGCAGTGCCTGGGCATCGCATCCAGGCCATGGCCTCCTTCATCGAATGGTGATTAACGTCTAGTTCATTTCACATTCAGCCAAAGTAATCAGAAAATTGGGCAGAGCTAACATGCGTCTGCCACTCGTGCTGCTCGATATTGTCCAATAGTCTTACCAGACCGGTGTACCTTAGGATAATTTTATGTAAAGCTCTATATAGCCCAGCATAACATGTGAATTCATATTGAGCGTGACGCAAGCGTGGTCGATTTGGATTAGTTACCACTAGAGGATTTTTTTCTTGAGCTTTTACGTGCTTCGGAAGAGTGGCTAGAACGTCGTTAAGTTCATAAGTTAAGATACCTTAAGACAGATAATTTTGGCCATTATCACACTTGGATCATGATTTTATTGATCTGTTTTCCCTATTAAAAAGGGTTATTTAGGTCAGTCTTTCGATCCTTATAACCAACGCTTAAAATGGGTATCTTCCATAGATTTCCTTTATGGCTGATTTGAAGCATTGATCTTGCCGTTTGTTTTTTTGGAATTTTGGAAATGGTATAAAACATTGTGAATTAAATTTGGTGACGTGTTTGGTAGAGAGCATTTTTCCTTTCTTCTCAACTGGTTACGAAACATCAGCTTCGACGGCGATCGAAGCGATAGAATATTTTTTTATTTTACATATTTCTTCCCAAAAGCATTTCCGATCATCGTCACCCTAACTTGCTGTGGTGAAGTACAAAACAGTTCGGTTTTAAAGTCAAACCCGAGAGATAGATCGCTCCCACTAACTGTGTATAAGTAATTGGATTAAGTTCTCTCAAACATATTAATGTTTTATCTTGGGTGAGCCGAGTTACTTCACAGGACGAACAATAACTCTATCATACAATGAACAGACAGAGCTTATTTAATTTATTACGAGGCTCGAGTGGTTCCAGGCTACTAGGATATCTTTACTGTCACTATTGTTTGTAGATGGTATTATTTAATTATCTGCGTTGTGAACGTTTGTATGAGATAGAGGGGAAACGAGACACTTGTATGATGGGAATTTTGTAAAGTTGGTTTTAGGAGGATCCGTTGGTATTTGAATAATTTTTCTTCCCACCTGATTCCCAGTTCAAGGTATTTGGAATAAGGTAGGGGATAGATGAAATGTTAGAAAAAAAAATAAAAAATCTTAAAAAAAAGAATCAGTAAAAAACAAAGGCATTTTGTAATTTCATTTAAAAGTATTTAAATATCGTCCTCGGGTTGCACTTCAAATTTCTTTAGAAACGAGAGAAGAAAATTATATATATATAATACTCAAAAATGGCTGGTTTATTAAAAGTCATCAAGTTTCCCCATTGATTGTTTTCTAAAACAAAGAAACTAGGTAACTTTTGTTACTAGAAAATCTCGATTTCCCCTCAGAATGTCATTGTGTGACCTAAACTAACCTCAACCTAGGCAACAGAGTTTAAATTGAGGTAGGTCGATAGTTATTATGAAGCACCCAGACACACAATCAACATTGTGTATATTAATGAACGTGTAAAATAATACACAAGTTATTATGTTTAGTAATAATTAATTAGTTAGTGTTCGTGTAATATAATTATTTATAATATTGTAATTTTATAGAAAACTTTTAGAATTTTATACAGAAAAAGTAAATGATAATAAAGCTTTTTATATTAAAATAGCACATACTATATTATTTTTTGTTCTTATGCAGGAAAAATAATTTTACACACATATAAAAGAAAAGGAAAATAGAATAATTTCCTGCGTCTAAGGTTGTTTATTATATGCATAGCTCTAGTCAAATACTGGCAACGAGGAAATATTTAAGGTACTGATTGAGCCAATAAGATGCAACATCACAATTGGTGGATGTTTAGCATAAATATTTAATCATAAAATATTTTTTAACTGAAAACTAGGCACAAAAATTCAATAAAGTCAAATTTCAGCGCGGAACAGTTGCCAAATAACATAGGCTGCGCTCCAAGACTAATGTAGGACACATGTAAGCAGAGGTAATGTCATGTGATTAAATATCGGTACAGAGATAACGCTTCATTCGGCCGTGATTGGTACACTCAACAAGTGTACTCTATTCTTAGAAAAAAGTAGGGCAGTTGGTATCGAATTTTAAAAGTGCAGTTAAATCAGGCCTTCTATCTGCTCTAATTTCTTTCTCTCCATCCTAGCGCATTCCTGCTACGAGTATACCCCGCTGCTTGCTATCCTACTTTTAATTACCTACTCCTTTTTAATTTTACTTTTTTTTTGCCTTTTGCGTAAGTTTTTTCTTGTAATTGATCGTATTTGACCATGTATTCTTGTTTTACAATACAAAATAAAGAGTTTTATATTGTACTAGATGTTTTCAGTAGCTCCACCTGCGTCAAAGTGTGGTCTGTTTTTGACCTTGGGTCTTTATTTAACTATATTAACGCCAAATTTCATCATAATCCGTTTACCGGTTTGGCCGTGAAAGCGTAACAGACAGACAGATGGACATACTTTCGCATTTAGAATATTATAAGTATGAAAAGTGTAGATTGTACTCTGTTCCCATATCTACTCACGTGGTAATGTGGCGCTTTGCAGCTGCTCGCATGATTAAATCATAAATATGCAGCGCGAGTATGAAACACGTCCGTACCGTCCCATAGTTACGTTTATCGTCAAGCGGTTGAATTTTATTAAACTATTTCTAAGGCATTTTAGTGATGTAGTTAAAAAAAGCTTGCAAAAATAGGGTAATTAATTTATATATTATATAGAAGAGTAGAGATATAATAATAGAGAAGAAGAACTATCAACAGATTTCAATAGGTGGCGGCTTAGTATTATACTAGACATACAAAGATGTCTGATTTCGGCCGCCAAAGATTACCCCAGGCAGCATTAAAAACAAATATTTCTTACTTAGTAGTTAGTATAAAAGTGAAAATGTCACGTTGAAAAGTTTATGGTCTAATCTAGTTCAAGTTATATTTATTTGTAAAACTTTTGAACCTAATTAAAAAATAGAGAGATCCAGCAAGCTCTACATATAAATATGAATAACGTGAGCAACAAAATCTCATTTTCTTAGCATCTATGTTGTTAATAAACGTGTTTGAAGATGCTTTTATAAAACATATTTATTTGACAAGATACCGCCTGAGGAAACGAAACAAGCGTATATAAAATATCCAAATTGCTGCTTCATATTTGTCTCAGACAGCTAGAATATACAACATGAGTATTTCAGCGTTATTATACTTTGTTATGTGATATTTAGGTATTTCGATAGCCTACCTGCGTGATGTAACGCTCGGGTGTAAATATAAAGACAGGATTGGTCGCCACATAAATTTCTATCTCGATCCATATTTATGAAAATAATTACTCTTGATCTCGTTGAAATGTATGATTTTTGTTCGATATTGAATGATTTTCGATATAATCGGTGAGTCAAACGATTTTCATTCAACTTTTTCCTTTCCTTTGGCAGATTATTTTCGGTATCAATAGAATTGTATTATATAGATGCGCAAGACGACATGACGAAAGATCATTTAAGCGAAACGTTTTATTATTTTTATATACGGAAACCTAAAAAGAAATTGAATGGTGAAGTACACACTATCCACATGTCACTTTGCTAAGTAAAAATACACCTAGTAAGTATTGTATACTTAGTACCGCTTTCAGGAAGTGCGTCACGTTTCGCAAAATATTGTACAAACACGTACACATGTTAAAGTCAATATCAAGGCTTATTGTGTACTCAGGAACAGGTCCCTCCGCAAAAATGCTTTAACGCTAAGGCTGCATATTTCATGAAAGGGGAAGTTTTTTAAGCCGTTCCTTCAGGACGCTTCTCTTGAGCGTAAAGGAATTGACGGGTAAAATATGTAGAGACCAATTTTTTGTAAGGAATAAATAAAAATGCGGAAGTTTCTTTATTATGGTTTGTTATGTGATGTATACGAATACACGTCTCTGATGTGTGGTAAACGGCTCAAAAATAGACCATTCCTTCTCCTTGATTAGACATCGTAAAATGGTCAAGGGATAAAAAGTGATCTAAATTTCCTCAGTTCGATTGGTGTTCTATTTAAATATTAGCATTTCCAACACTAGATAGGCGGTCGGTAATTAAAATAATACCTAAACTAATTTAATGTCTAGTGCCTCAATGGATGAAAAACTATAAGACATGGATTGAGGCGTAAGAGCTATACGTTGGAATGATAAATTGAATACACCATTGCGAAATAATGCGTTTGAAGAGCAAAGTGACATGTAGATGTTGGATAAGCCTTAGGTTTTCGTAAATACATAGGTAAAAATAACAAAACGTATCGCTTAAAGGAAAAATACATAGCATTTTTTTTAGTGTACACGTAAATGGGTTAAGAATTAAAAGAAATATTTTCTTTCCAGCAATTCTCTTCTCGCGCATCTAATTACGAGAAAAATTGAGGCAAAAATAAAGAGAGTATAGAATAAACTCTTATGCTCAGCACACAGTTAAATCTTATAAAAATGGAGTGGATAGTTGGAAATATGGAGTAATAACAAAAAGGAGATGGCGAAGAGCTTCCTTACAAAAATTGTGTGAGGCTACGCGGGGCGGAAGGCAGGCGTGAGAGTAGCTCGGCTTGGCCGTGGCTCCAATTGATGTCGCTAGCAAATCGAAGATTTCAACATAAAAAATATATTTATATTTCTGTATATTACAGATATTTTGAAAATTAAAAACAGACACATATTTTGTGGAACACTAAATCAATCAAATTAATTCGAAAATATGTTATTTATTTACATTTATTGTGGTCCTATAACCGTACAGCACTTAAAACTATAAACTATAAAAAAAAATTAGAGCTCTCTCCACGTCACGCATCTTTTACAGTTGAACGATATATGACGTAAGCCACGCCCACTTCCGACGTCACTGCGCCAATGCCCGTAACGGTATTTGCTTTAAAACATGGTACATAATTTGCCATTAAGTACAGCACGCAAATATTAAATTACTTAATACAAGATATCTTCAAGACTATAGAAATCTTTTTCATTAAAATTTTTGTTTTTAAACATTCGATACTATTTAATCTCTTTATTTCTTCTGGGACTTCATTGAATATTCTTATACACATAGTTGTTACCTATCTATAAATTTTTCAAATGTTGGAGTATATTCTAAACAAATCTATCAGGGTTTCTTGTACAAAGTAGGCAGATATGTCTTGCTTTTGAAATAAATAGCATTTTATGTTTATAATAATATACAAACATACAAAGTTACACATAGAGCGACTGTAAGTTTGGCTATGGTAAAGACCAGATATTAGTTATCCCTTTGTGTTCTCCTTAATTTGTATTTATGATTGAGATCAGATATGCGCCAGACGAAATCATTTCCATAATGGAAAAACAATAGCCTAAAAAGAGGCAAATTAAAAGAGAATCCGCAAAATTTAATAATGAACGATTTGAATATTCAACAAAATGCTTAATTATTCCGGAAATAACCGATTGAATCCCTTCTGTTTAGTAAATTGCTTTATAAAATGTTCCATACCAGTGCCCAGCGTTTGTTTGTAAAAAATCTGAAATTTCAGAATTAAAAACCATATTTAAGTCACGTCATTACTTCTATGATAGAGTTGATATTCGCTGCATAGTTTGGGATATATTTTCAAACAGGAAAAGATGGAATACGAGTAAGATGTAGTTTAAGATTTCTGACGTGGCACATACAGAGATTAGCGCGTCATCAGCGGCGTTATTGTGTTATTAGAACTATAGTTTTGAGTATAATATGGTTAGAACTGTATTTATCTCACTCTTATAATATCATATTTCCGTTTGTATCATCTGCTATATCTATTCACAGATGGCGTCTCTAAACACGATGTTTTTCTTATTAATATTGCATTTATACTTAATCTAACCCAACTTACCTGGTATCATCTTATGTTATCCTGCTTTAACAGTTTATAGTGACTTAATTATTTTACTAGGTGTAGCATGTTCTTATACTGGAATCTAAACATAATCTTGATACTAACTCTGCATTTAATAAAAAGTGTCAACTCTGTATTATCTTTAGTTTACTTTGTCCAACGTAATCCAAATAATTATTTTAATCGCACGATCCGTTTAGTTCAGTGGAATTAATTAAATACCTACTTCATGGATAAAATATTACATTCAATCGCATTAGAATAATCGTCATCGGTCGATCGAATCGATTGATCGGACATTTTTGATTTTTCCACTGTCCACCCCCTGCTTGCCCACCCGGGGTGTGGCCAATGAGAATCACTTTAATAAATAATTCACAGTAGCCACCGCTGATGGCCACGGCTGCAACTTTTTCAAACTTTTACAATTGCCACCACTGATGGACAGCGTCATTTTTTAACCAAGACTACTCTTGTCAGTTGTACCATTGATGGTACAAGTGATACAAAATTGTACAACTCGAAATATAGAACAAGGAAATCAAAAGAATAGGGGAAAACAAATGACAGTCAGAAAAACTAGTGAATATCAAGAAAACAAGTGAACGTCGGGAATACAAAAGAAAGTCGAAAATGTTTATTTAGCGATTATATGCCGAAAAAACAGATTATCGACCTTATTCACATCATCGGGTAAACTTAATTTCATGCTCTATTGAGGCCGCTGGTCAACAAAATGCCTTGAAATGAACAAATTTTAAAAATGTCAATCAGGTCGATAATCTAGTATTGATAATTTAGTTTTAAAATAATTATTTTAAAACTATACTCAAAAGTTAATTATGTTAGTATTCTTATGTACATGCTTATGAATTATTGTTATCACATAAAACAACATACATAGAAATTTACAGATATAGAAACAATTTATATGTATATTCGTATTTTTCTTCTGGTAATTATCGCTAGCTGGTGGTGATTGGTGCCGATGATGATGTCTTCCACCTCTGCTGCGTACTGCGGTGCTAGCTGTCCAATCGCGTAGAAGAACTTTGAGGAGTCCGCCTAGATATTTGTCATTTAAAATTGACCCGGTTCCGCGACCCAAAGCGCGGGCTTTTGAGGGTAAAACGGCGGCACCTTCACTCCGACGCGAAATGTTTCCACCGACATCTCAAATTCCTCCTTCTCAGTACTCATCTTTACCGTTCAGTTAGGGTCACCAATATGAAGCGGGTGCGTGCAGAATGTGTATGATGAGTGTGTCATACGACTGGATAATATGTGGGATATTTAAAGAATTTTCAACACTATTGTTTTACACTGAACACAGGCACATAAAGCTTACAAAACAAAAGAAGGTTATGATGAGCACAAAATAAAGGTGAGAAAAGTTAAGAGTGTGCCGCGCGAACGAAAAACGTCGAGTTTAGGTATTTACGAGCAGAGCGGCGCGGCAGTGCCGCTAGGCGGCGCCGCCGTCGCCGCACCCTACCTGAAACATTTTATCTAAAACAATTGTACAGAGTAGGCTCAACACAGAGTAATACATATCTACTAAATATTCAGTCGCTATTTGTGAAAAGTTTTGTTCAAAAGTAATAATTTCTAGAATCTAAACGATCATCATTCACAATGATTGATATCTGGAAAAGAGTAAGTAAAATACGAAATCAGAAATGAAAAACATCAATAATAATAATAAAAGTTTTAATTGTTAGATTTACGATGTTTGGGTATCGTTATACTCATGGAGTAATTATAAAGGGGAGATGCCGTTTGAAATGGCGCAGTGACGTACTCATTGGCGCCTCGCCGACACTGCAGTGGGCGGAGCTTGTCGTTGCTCGTGCTCTATGATTGGAGCCACGGCCGAAACCAAGCACCCCGCACGTCTGCCTTCCGCCCCGTGTAGCCTCACAAACGCTTTCTTACAAAACGCTTAGGCATCTCCCCTTTATAATTACTCCATGGTTATACTATCGTTATTTGTTATTTTTCGTTTATTTTTGACCTGTTCTTTTTTTTCGATCGCTTGCAATATATAATCAGGCTCCTTAATTTCCATTTTTCTGTCCAGTCTCGAATCTATAATTTCGGGTAATAAACAATTAAAATAAAACTTTTCGAACTTTTCTTTCATATTTTTTTTCCAGAATTCGTCATCTCTCAATATCTTTTCAACTTTAATGTCTTTACTAGTCCAAACTGCGAAAAAGCAAACGTTTTTCTTAGTCACATGGAGTTGGCCCTGAGCCTGGTAGAACCAGTCATGATTTTTATTTAGAACAAAATTTCCACTTTTTTCCTCTTTCCAAAAAAATATTTTCTTTTTTCTTATACCTTCTTCTACGCTCATTTCTTTTGCTGAGTAGGGACATTTCACCTCAATAATCACATCATCTTTGTACAAGCCATCAGGGATTGCAGCTAGAAACGGCAATTCTGGATCGACAAATAAGCCGCATTTGACAATATTACAATCAAATCCTTCTTGTTCTTTTAATACATTACTAAGAGCATTAAGAGCTATCGGTTCATGTTCTTTTCCGTGCTGAATGGATTTAATATGACTCATATCACCTTTAGTATTCAGAAGATTTTTGACAAGGGGTCCACATTTTATAAGGCCCCTTTTACAAATTTTTCCAAAATTAGAGGCAGTGAGCCGAAGCTTACGCTCTTGAAGCCATTCAATCGAATCAGCTTGTAATACAGTGCGCCGCTCAAGTGCGTGACGATCCTCATTGGATAGCTGTATTTTTGCCATATGCGTAGATTTAGCAAAGTTGAAATCGGCTTCACTAAGATCAGGCCTTTGGCACGTGTCACCGTAATCGTTATCACCAATGTCTGTATTGCTCTTGATAGAAAATGATTTTGTAAGTCTGCGTTTTAAATTTGCCATGCGTTTGGTATTACGTCTCATCTCTAACCTTTTAATTTGTCGATTGGGACTTTTCAGATAAATTTTCTTGCTAATGTATGTTTGTGGCATTTTGGAATTAAATGAAACAACAGATGCAGCACACCGTCCTGAGTATGATTGTCTAAGTGAATAATTTATTCGCTTTCCTCCCACTATTTTAGCTACGATACTATTATATACCTCAGCAATATTGCTATTGACAATATACATTAAACTTTTGGCATTATTGATCAATCGACACAGTATTTTCATTATGGCAGCAAAGATCGGATCTGATTTTATTTCAGCAAATACATTTTTATCAATTTGATGGCCTTCATTCATGAGGATGTACTTGCAAAAATAAGACTTGCACGAGCTGTGATCGCCGAAAACATGATTAGGTGCATTCAAAAGGTCTTGTTTCAAATCTATAACTTTCTCAGCAAAAGATTTATCATTTTGAGAATTAATGTGATTTATGGCACCTTTCACGGATCGCCGTAAGCGTAGGACGTTTTGTAACAATATTTTTCGCCATTTTAATTGGTAACATGTATTTCTTGATAATTCATCCAGTCTTGTACAAAAGTTTCTGAGGAGGTGGTTAGAACACTCTATCTTTTCGACAATAAGGGCGCCATACGGTTTTGCATCCAGAATGTTTTTGTAGGTGCTGGAATCACCATCAGCTATGAGTTTAGAATAGATAAGACCTTGAGTTGCTTTTGAACTTTTGAAGCCTTCTACTATGGCAGTTGACTCCATACCGCTAGATGATCCAGTGTAATTTTTATAACACACATGCTCAGGTACTTCAAGTTTGCGATTCTGAGCTCGTGCGCAGACCATACAGTATTTATTTTTAACAGCCATGTAGAGAACTTTTTTAGTTCTGTAGCCAATAATAACTGCAGCTCCTGACAAAGCCGTATAGTTTTTTCTGTACGACCTCTTACTCCAACACGCATCAGATACAACTGTTATCATCGGTACGCCATCTGCATTAACGTCGCCATTTTTTACAGCCAGTTCAAATTCTTCTTTTGCTGCTTCCTCTATGCTTTTTTCTTTGGCCAGTTCCCAGAGTTCACATACTTTAGCATGACATTTGGCATAAAGATGTTCTGACATGCAGGGTATATCAAGAGAAGTTGTGACTTGCTCCAGGGCACTGAATCCCATACCTATACACATAAAGCTGCTCACGATATTTTGATTGAGTGTAAGTTCTTTGCTGTTTCTAGGTTTTCTACAATTCTCCAATCTTAATTTTGCATTACACATATTGTATATCATGAAAAAGGAGGAATGAAAACCATTTTTATATTCTCCAGTAATTTTTAAATTACTGAAGTTGCAACCAAATGGAGAATTGTGGTGCGCAAGTTCTTGACATTGCTCAAACAGGTACCCGAAATCTACAAGTCGATAACCGTTTATTTTGGCTTTGTTTAAATTCGTGTTTTCCTTTTCTTCTATGAGTTCTTCGTCATCCATAAGATTACATGTAACCTGAAAAAAATAGGCCTATAATATTAAAATGAATTTGATAAGAGTACTATATACTAGAGTGTAACATATATTATAAATATTTACGTTTTGAAGATTTCTACCGTCTTGATTACCAGAGGATGTTTGAATTCCAGCCAAAGGTAGCCTGAAATAAGATGAATGTAGTTTTTAATGAAAGGACAGAGAGTAAATTGTAAAGTTTGGCGTCGACATATCTCATGACGTCCAATACTCTAGTCATTTGGAAGATAAGGCAAAGCTGGCATCTAAAAAGCTGGGACTTCTCAATAGAGCAAAGCGGTTCTTTACTCTACAGCAAAGACTGGTACTATACAAGGCGCAAGTACGGCCGTATATGAAGTACTGCTCTCACCTCTGGGCGGGAGCTCCCGCATGTCAATTAAAGCCTTTCGACTCAGAGATTCAGAGGCGTGCTATGAGAATCGTCGACGATCCCAAGGTAACAGGCGGTGTGGAGCCACGCTGAGCCTAAGACGTGACTTCGCGTCTCTATGTGTTTTCTACCGCCTGTATAATGGGTTGTACTCCGAGGTACTATTTGAGATGATGCCAACACCCACCTTCTACCATCGCACCTCTCGCCATCGACAGGGGATTCATCCGCATTCATTAGAATTCAAAGGAGAAGGAAGGTACGGTGCGCTTTAATAGAAATTTTCTCCCACGTACGCTGAGACTGTGGAATGAGCTCCCCAACATGGTTTTCCCAAGAGATTACAACATGGGGTCTTTCAAAAAGGGCGTTAAACAGATTTCTCAAGGGTCGGCAATACGCACGTGATGCCCTTGGTGTTGCGGGCGTCCATGGGCTACGGTGACCACTTACCATCAGGTGAGCCGTATGTCTGTTTGCCTACCTAATTGTATAAAAAAAAAGTTTATAATAAATCTAGCAACTGACGAATAATTGTGAAGGGAACATTGAATAGGCTACTTGACTGTATTCATACTTGGGCAATATTTGCATACGAAACAATATGTACACTAAAAAGTAACAGATTTCGGAAACAGCAACAAAATTGGTTGTTAATTAAGGCAGTAATTGAATTTTAAAGTTTTCTTAAGACGAAAAGTGGGAGCGTGGTGGGGACAACTTGCTATCTCTTTTGTACGCACAAAACCAAGTGGCAGTGACGTCACTGCACACACAGTGCTTCCTTTTCTTGTTTTTTGACAGTTTCCCCTTCCACCAAGTTTCAAAGGCTTATAACTTATTTATTTAGGAACGGATTTTAAAAAATCTTTCTGTTTTCAGTTTCTGGTAATGAAATGTTTGATATATATTATAAAAATAAATTGAGTAGAATACCCAATTTACAATAAAATTATAACAGTAACATTATACATACACAACACCTGTTTGAGATATTTACCTATTTGCATTTGTGTGCTCTGCGTTCGCACTACTCTGTACGGGATTCGACTCGACATTTGATTCTTTTCCAGATTTTCTTATTTGCCTGAAAGTATAACCAATTACATATAGACATGATTAATTTAGCAAAAAATGCACTAAAAATGATACGAGTGCAAACAAAAGTAAAATCTCCAAATGGAGTCTACTTACCACATTCTCGCAGCATTATTGCTATAAATTCTTTTTGTTTTTCCACTAAGGTAATGCTTCTTTTTCTTGTTACCCATCCTTCACTTTAAAAAAACAGCAAAAACACTAAAACTTGTGCAAACACGATTTTTATTATAATATAATTTATAACTTAAAACACAGCTGACTTGACACGACACCAAACGACTAATCGCACAATCACATAAAATACAATATTGACATAAGTCTAAATAAACTTCAAAGCAAAATCGATCTCATTAATAAAAGTTATTAGATCCATTCTGCTTTGAAGTTTCAGACCTAGTAATTTAATTAGAGCAATGTTTTTTTTCTGCGTATTGTGCAATACTATCAGGCGTTTGGGTTAAAAATTGAAAAGTCTTAATATTGTTTGAATTTATAAGTTTCTAAAATAATTAAGAAAGGGGGCGACCTGCACGATATAAATATAAATATTGTCATGTGAAAATTATTGTTGTAGACCTAAAAATTACTAACTTTTCGAAGAAAAATGTTTTTAAGATATCATTACATATATGTATCGTTTTTAAATTTCATATGTATCTGTTACAAATTCCAACAAGGCGGTGATCTTGTGCAAGGGTCGATCTAAACCATACAAACACTTTTGATGTATTTAATTAATTGAGCGCATAGTACTAGTCATTTGAAAATACGTCAAATTCCACAATTTTGTGCAGTACCTTCTACAAGCGGGAAATAGGATTACGTAAGCACGGATGCGAGCGTTCAGTCTCAAGGTGGTATTGGGACTGCCGGCGAGGCGAACGAGACGTGCGGCATGGCGTGGGCTGCGCGCGCATCGTCCGAGCCGGTCGCAGCGGCTGGCATGCATGCGCACGCATCGCATTCGCTATGTACATAAAATAACAAAACTTGTCAGTTTGTATGTGGAGACAAAAATATACAATTTATTAAATTAAATAATTTCTGTCATGCGAATATAGATTTGACAGATAACATATTTATTATTTAGTTTATGTACAGTATTTACAAGTAGTTAACAGAACAAAACAAACTCAAAATTATACTATAAATAACTAACGATACCTAACAAAAATAATTTCAAGTTCCAATACATATGTTACAATCAAAATATGTGGAGGTACGCCACATATTTAACAAAAAGAAACTGGTGATTATGATGATGTACTCTTAAGTTTGCCAAATGTGTATGAATTAAACTCTAGAAACCCCATCTCGTTGTGGAATTGGACAGTAATCACGTAAGCAACTGGAATGATTCCAGATATTCCTTGAGACTTATGAATGTGTGTATTTGGTGCAGAATGGGAACACATTGCTTTAAAATCTGACACTAGCAGCCTGGCAACACAACCTCAGTTAAACAAATAAATTCTGTGGATTGCATCCTCTAGTAGATAGGGTTGTCACTACCATCTTCATACAATACAAATACTCTTTATTGCACCAAAATACAAATTTCACAAAACAATTTATGTACATAAAAATTGAGGTACAAAGGTGGACTTTTCGCTAGAGCGATCTCTTCCAGTCAAACAAGGTGATGGCGCAGTATATATATATATATATATACATTCGGGTTATTTTTTTCTGTAATTTCACACGAAGCTTTCTTACGCCGCTTTGTATTTTCTCTGTTTTTCCTAATGGTTGACTGGGAGAGAATGATTTCAGCATTAAGTCCGCCAATTGTATTTTTACTTGTGGTACAATATAGTTTTAATAAATAAATATATACCACATACATATAACATGTACATACAAGTCTACGTAAATACCACATAAAATTAAATATAACAAAATATATACATATATAAATAAAAATACTTTTATAAGTAAGTAGTTTACAAGTGTACAACAGATTAGGAAAGAGAGGAGAGGAAATGAGACTTCATAAGACGTTTAAATTGTACAAGAGACTGATTCCTGATGTACAAGGGAAGTGCATTGCAGAGAAAGACCTGGAGAAAAATTTTGAAGTATGAATGGGAAATAATAATCGAAGAGCAACTATGCTAAGTGTATTGCGATTACTGTCTCGGACATCGCTGATAAAATTGAAACGGTCTTTTAAATATTGCGGAATGCGGATTAAACAAAATGGAATATAACATACCTAAGATGTGAGAGTTACGACGTAGTCGGATAAGAAGCCAATTCAGTTTAAAGCGGAAATCAGAAACATGGTCTTCATCTTCATTTCTGTAGGATATCGAGTTTCGTTTGCGTTATACCACATTAATTTATTTTCTCTGTTGTTTCCTTGTACAATCAAGTTTTTATAAATTAATAAAATATTACGGGTGAGCCCGATAATCTCGATAAAAACAATTGTGCGAGTCAAGCAACGGTGAAACGCGGCCTGTGTTGTATTGGTGACATTTTAGAGCCCCTCCATGCCAAAGTAAGTTAAGGCTATTATCGATAAATGGCTGTAAAGCTTTGTTGAATACTTAAGGCAGCCTGAAAAATCTGACTGGGTTGGCCACTAAAACGATTTGGGTCACGGTCAGTTTCCCTGTTAAGAGGGTTAGGGAGGTCAGACAACAGTCTCTACATTGTAATAACTAGTATCTCCATGATTGAAAACATACACAAGGCTCTGAAGCGTAAGCTGAGAACGCAACTTGGAAATACGTTTGAAACAAGAAGAATTGAAAATCTACATTGTGAACATACTATATGACGAAATTCATACTCGGCTAAACGCGTGGCGTATCAACATCTTCGGATCATGTAGCTCTAAGTGTACACTTGGGAACCTCGGAGAGCAATTTACCGAAATAAGTTTTAGCAGTACGAATGCCTTATTCATTATTCGAATAAAGAGTTGATGTTTATTTACTACCTAATTACTAAAAAAACACAATTTGCACAGTCCTAGCCGACGAAATTCATACTCGGCTAAACACGTGGCGCATCAACATCTTCGGATCATGTCGGCTGCCTCTAAGTGTACATTTGGGAAACTCGGAGAGCAATTTACCGAAATAAATTTTAGCATCACGAATGCCTTATTCATTATTCGAATAAAGAGTTGATGTTTATTTACTACCTAATTACTAAAAAAACACAATTTGCACAACCCTAGCCGACGAAATTCATACTCGGCTAAACACGTGGCGCATCAACATCTTCGGATCATGTCGGCTGCCTCTAAGTGTACACTTGGGAACCTCGGAGAGCAATTTACCGAGATAAGTTTCGTACAGCGAAGTTTCCAAAAACTAGCTGAACCGGAAAAGGTCGATTGTTCACTTTTTCTTTATTATGCTGTGAAGAATGTTTATTACTTGGGTTTTAGTGTTGGGAAAACAGGTCATATAGTAAACAGACAGAAGAATTTTTAAATAAAAAAAAATATAAGTAACAATGATTTTTTGTTGTATTTTTTTAACAAGAACTAAAAGACCTTCGAAAACCGAGCGAGCGAAGTGAAGCTACGAGCGGAGAAGAGCAGTAGCACAAAGAACTGGATAAAATACCCTAAACGTTCACGAGTTGGTAGCGCTCTAGTCATACCTTGATATCAAGTATCGTAGCTTATATAAAGCTACGATCTTAGCGCGAATAACACAGAGCACAGATTAAAAAAAAAGTACAGACAGAGTCATCGAACGTTTCTATACGATCACTTTGTGTTTTAAAAATAAATTGACGCGCGAAATGTAAACTCAAAACAAGAGATTAGTATTAAAATTAATCATTCAACTAAAAGACTTGGTTATGTGTTAAAAGTATTTTTGACTTAAGTTAGCTCAGTAAAATATTTGTATGTAAGAAATATACATGAAGGCAGATTAATATTTTGAAGTGACACCAAATGAATACAATCAGGTGTAGAAGAGAGGATACTAGTTTGAGCCTTATTTTTATACTAGAGTACTAATTCAGATACTTCGTTTCATATAATAGAGATAGTGTTTTTTTAAAGTAAGTTGTAAGATAGAGGATTTCTATTCAGTCTCAAAGACTGCGGTTATAAAAAATGAATGTAAATAACAACAGAGTAGAAAAACGAAAAATAATCATATTTTAGGCTGTAACGATGTAAAAGTGTACAATTTACCCTATGCAGATAATATCCTGACTAGAGTCAGAACACACAAGTGGCGCTCGTTACCGTGAGTTTGAAGGACCAAATATACATTAGTCACTCGGCTTGCCGTTGTGTAAACCTGGCTTTGTATGTATGAAGAAAGTCGCTACGTCAATAAATATAAGGTTTTAGAATTACTAATTTCTGAGAATGTTTTCCCATTTATTTCTTTCAATCTGTATTATATGTCAGTCCCACTCATGAATAAAGGCCTTGGTTCACGAGTGTTAGAATGTGGCGGTGGGCGAGGCACAACAGGCACATAGCCCGTAGAACCGATGGGCGATTGGGCAAAAAGGTTCTCGAATGGCGACCAGATGGTCGGACGATCTGAAAAAAGTCGCAGGGTAGCGCTGGATGCAGGTCGCTTCCAACCAATAAATTTTGGAAATCTTTGGAGGTCTATGTCCAGCAGCATACTGCCTGTGGCTGAAATGATGAACGATGACGATGTCATACCGACCAAGCGAAGTGGAGAAGAAACAGTAAGAACGCAGACCCTGGGCTCCGAGGCAAACAGCAGAGGACGCAAATGGAAAGGGGCTGAGATGAGAGAAATGATGACATACCGTACGTGGATTTAGTCATGGAATTTTTTGTAATGATTGTGCATTTACATAAACAAACATTTTATCTAACAACAAAAACGTTTTGTACACATGATCACCCTATGGTCAAAGAAGTTGGTTAGCGGTTACCAAAGCCTACAGTTTCAAACGTCACAAGAATATCACACGCGACGAGTGGTGTAAAGATCAGAACTCCTATTTTTAAAATGTAAGACTCATATATGTCGAACGAAAATCATTCGATATCGAACGAAAATTATTCGACTCGACAATTTTGCGTGGGTCACACTTTTCAAAAATATCACTCCTTGTCCCAGTAACCTGTATTTCTCTCCTTTCAAACAGGAGCTCAATAAAGCAATCACTATTTGTTTTGTAGCCAAATAGTTCAGGCAGAGATACGTAGACGACTTTTGCACAAAGTTCTGCCTTTTTTTTAATACAATTAAGTAGGCAAACAGGCGTACGGCCCACTTGATGGTAAGTGGTTACCGTAGCCTATGGACCGTAGCCTGCAACACCGGAGATGTCACGAGCGCGCTGCCGACTCTGCCTTTGGTATAATTAGATTTAACGACGATATTTTATCGTACAATACATACAATATAAAATATATTTATTGCCCACATACAGAAATAAATGATTGTGCAATAACAAAAGTTGACTTTATTTCTTCGTAGCTTCCTTCCAGTCGATTATTACTGTGACATCGACGGTTAACATCATAATGTTGTTTTACTTACGGCCCTATATATGGCCAATTTTTTATCTTCATAATCCTAGTGTGTTTTAGTCAAACCCTAGTCAAGTCTAAGTTAAAACGATAATAAAATCTGGTCAAGTTTAGTCACAAGAATCAGGTAAAGTGTAGTGGTAGAAAAAACAGCACTTAGCGGTTTCGAGGAGCTTTTGGCAACAAGCTCAAAATCAGATCAGCTCGGATGATATTTAAAAGAATCCCGGACAATCTTGTTTATGAAAAAGGCCTACGACGCACCTGATGGCAAGTGGTTACCGTAACTCATGGACGCCTACCACACCAAGGTTGTAACGTGCTATTTTTACTACTATAGCTATTTTACCTTCGCAATTAATTAATATATGTCTGCTACTTGAGATAACCTAAATTTAACAGAATATTTGAGCTGTAGGTAAACTCTACTTTTAGCCAGGGATTCTCAAACCTTTGTTAAGATTTTCGCGTAGTTTGGAATTATCTTAGCGCCATAGTTAGTCGATATGAAACACTAGCAGCCCATCTCAACTTCGTCCTAACCATAATATAGGCTATGCAACACTGAAATTATTTTTCAAATTGGACCAGTAGTTCCTGAAATAAGCGCGTTCAAACAAATAAATGTGAACTCACTATGAATATAGTAAACTTTAACTTACATATTACACATTTTAATTGTTTAGCAAGGTCAAGCGCCCACTCCACGGCGTTTCTCAATATACCTCAACCCTTACTAATGGTACTAATGAAAAATACTAATGGTATTCTTCCGTAACTGCGATTTGCTAATACTCAATGACATTAACTACGATTCACATTAAATAATTATCGTTAACGTATTTACCAAAACCAACCACAATCGCGAAAGCTATTTTTGCCAATGAAAAATCGGTGAGTGATTAAAAAATAAAAATATGCCGAACGAATATTATGTGAATCGAACGAAAATGGTTTGGTTGTAGTAAATACGTTAATGTGTTTTGTAGTTTACGCGATCGGCATTCAAGAACCTGCGAGAATAGATTTGTGATCAACATAAACATAAACGGCATCTGCGATAGTAAAATTTCGTTGTAGGACAAATGTAATCTTCTTCTATCTATCTTCTATCTATGTATACTATATATCTTCTACCTATACTATAATCTTCTTCTTTGCGAGTCGACTCTGGCTGTTATCAAACTTCAGAGGACCAAAACTCCGCCACCGACAAGGCATTGTCGGTGGCTTCGTAGAGGTCCCTGAGCGTGCAGGTGGCCGGGCACGCAGGACAGGACAGGAGATGCGTCATGGTTTGGGGAGAGACACCGCACCGGCAGGCCACCACCGAGCAGTAGCCCCACCTGAACATGTATTCCTTGCTTCGGCCTACGAGAGTCCGGAGTCTGTTTAAAGACTTCCATGTAAGCCATGGCAGGTCGTGTCCAGGAGGGAGGCACTCCGATAAAGGCAGAGATGAGGCCGAAGGGTATCTCTCCGTACAAATATCCACTCTAGACTGAGAGGCTTCACCAGTTAGTGGTTTTGTTTCTTTGACGAAGCTGTATGTGTGTGACGGACACGTGGTTGTTTAAAGGATGCCGGTGATCCGCTTCCATTTTGGCCCTTTCAAGAGAGCTGGCCACATCTCTACGGACGTCCGGAGGGGCAGTGCCAGCCAGGGGATACAGCTTCTCCACAGGTGTAAGTTTCAGGTAGCCACTACTATAATAAAAGAGTAGAATCGACGTGTCTGTACATTTATTATTTTGGGTAGAAAATGAAAGGAAACGACGAAAGATGAATAGAAGATTACAAAAAAAAACGCTAATCTCAGGAAATACTGGACAGATTTGAATTTAGTTTTTAAAAAACTGATTGGTCTTAGCTCAGGGCAACATCTAATCTTTATTTCATCAAAATCGGACATCAGGAAAGAAAGTTATTATCAATTAAAGATTTTTTCAATTTCTCCTGATAAACAGGAACTACTGGACAGATTTGTTTAGTTTTGACAAACTGATTGGCCTTAGCTAAGTGCAACGTGTAATCTTTGTTTTATTAAAATTGGTTATATGGAAAGAAAGTTATCATCATTTAAAGATTTTTTCAATTTCCCCTGAAAAAAATTTCATAGCAAAATAATAAGCGGAGTAAGTAGGTAAGTCGTGAAAGTCATATCATTTCAGCATTTTCCTCCGAGTTGTTTGTATAGTATATAATATATAAAATGAAAAAAATATATCTAGCGCTCTTTGAACATGTAACAGAAGTTTTAAACAGTTTATCTAGCTGTTTCCCGCAGCTCTTCAACTATATTCATATAAAATTTCATCAATATCCGTTCACTAGTTTGACCGTGAAAGCGTAACAGACAGACGGACGGACAGACAGACAGACTTTTGCATTTATAATATTATTATGGAAATATGGATAGTCCTCGGTAAATTAAGACATTAATTTATACCGAAAATTTTAGTAGTTCTGGAAGGACTTACAACCAACTTAAATTGACTCCTAAAATGTATGGCGCGCATACTATATGAAAGGTAAAATAACACTGGCGCATTCAATTTATGGAAACAAAAAAACCGTTTTTTTTCCTTTACGACAGAATTTCTTTTTTGCCATGCTTTGTAATTGAAGTAATTGATAGTGGTGTTCATAATGTGAGTTACTTTTAAATGTATGCACATGGTCAATCGACCCTGCACACCCTGGTGTCAGATTTTTTCGGAAACGCCTTAGGGCCTCTGACGTGGGTTCTTCATTATTACTTTTCAGTCATTCTTATAGAGATGGTTTACATGCCCAATCGACCCTGCACACCCTGGTGTACGATTTTTTTTGGAGACGCCTTTCGGCCTCTGATGTGGGTTCTTCATTATTACTTTTCAGTCATTGTTATTGAGTTGGTTTACATGGTTAATCGACCCTCCACAACCTGGTGTCAGAGTTTCTTCGGAGACACCTTTCGGCCTCAGACGTGGGTTCTTTAATATTACTTTTAATGACTGAAAATGAAAACTTACAGAATAAGTTACATGTAACTTGGTCAATTCACCCTGCACACCCTGGTGTCAGATTTTTTTCGGAAACCTCTTTCGGCTTCTGACGTAGGTTCTATATTTTGACTTTTTAGTCATTCTTATCGAGTGGGTTACATGGTCAATCAACCCTGCACACCTTGTTGTCAGAGTTTTTTCGGAAACACCTTGAAATATAAATATTTATGGTATATTTCAAGGCGTTATGTAGCCTACATTGTAGTCGAAGGCAGGTGAATCAAATGAATACTTCTTAAAAATAGGTATATTTCAATATTAGCAATCCTGCTACCAACTGGTGGTTGTCAATGAACTTTTCACACCCGAATCATGATTTTAAAAGGTTTGGAAAGAGTTTATGGAAGGTTAATGTTCACGTACAAATCACGATTGACTGACTTTTTCTTTTATGTCAAACAGTATTCCGTCGCAATATTTTACATAGCGACCTCCTGAATCTTTAAAATATTTATAGCATTAAAGATTGTGTGTCCAAACTCTGCAATGACTGATATTATGAAAGGAAAGAAGGTATGCAATCGAATGTTACGCGGACGAAGTCGCGTGCGCAGCTAGTGTAGGATAAATGTCTAAAATTTTACAGAATTATTAATAACTAGTAGTTCCTGAGATTAGCGCGTTCAAACAAACAAACAAACTCTTCAGCTTTATAAAATTAGTATAGATACTAGAACGGACACTCACACCCTCCCACCAAAAACAGATACCGCACCTCACTGCGCAGATTTAGGGTAAAATCGAGAGCAAAACAATGCAAGGATGTCGAGTCAGGCTCGCTGTATGTAGGTGTACTGTGTACGTACCTGTTTACCCACACAGTACACCGTACACGTTTTTTTTTTTAAACCTCATCCTTGCCTTGCTTTCGTCTATCGTTCATTCTTGTCTACGGGGGGGGACTCCCGTCTATTTACTACTCTATCTATCCTGCTCATTTTATTATTTCTTTATTTCTTTACAGCTAGGGGTATTGACCAACACATTGTTTCTTGTACACCGTACACGTTGGGAACCCCTGCTTTAAGCACTAACTAATCAGCCGACTTAGAGCCTCGTTCAACTTGCACAGTAAGTTTGCCCCACTTTAACTAGAGTACCTACTTAGTTTCTACGCGTTATTAGTCTAAGTACGGCATTTAATGAAAAACGGAATTTCTAATCAGCGTTCATGCTTGTAATAGTGTGTAAGTATTGAAATCATTCTACATGTTTATATTAATAAAAGGCTAAATTAAATCCGACTTATATCAAAAGTCGCATAGGAAAAATCGCCAGCATCTACTGGCTTTTAGAATTTTAAAACTAATAAACTAATAATAATTTCTTTAGAAATAAGCAGCTCCCTTGTACTTTCTTTTCCTCTTATGTATAATCCTTTACATTTTTATGGTGTACATGAATAAAGTAAATAAATAATAAAATAAATAAACCCCCTTTGAATATGTAATACGACTTTAGCTGAAGAGCGACTCAATGTGTACTAAGGCAAATTTTGCCCTTATTCCCACTAGATCTGTTGAGTATTCTGTGTTTTCCGGCCTTCACTTGTTTTTCCGACATTATCTAGTTTCTCTGACATTCAATTGTTTTACTGACATTCACTTGTTTTTTCGACGTTAATTTGTTTTCTATACATTCATACATGTTTTAAAGATAAGATAATAAAAAAAAAGTTATATTATAATTTAGAGCTCGTTTAGTCTCAAGAACAAAGTCTAAAGTCAACAGAACAGAACTAGTGGGAATCACTAAGTCTCACAAGTTCGGTAAACAGGATGTTGTTTTTGCCAACAGAACTTGGGAATGAAAAAGTCCCACTAGTTGTGTGCACAGAACTATTCAACAGAACTAGTGGGAATAAGGGAAATTTTAGCTAAAGGCTGTCTAAAGTAGGGAAGAAAAGCATATAAACGAAGCCTGTTTCTTGTAGTATATTTTATATTTACAAATGTCACTTTGTAATATTGTTACTACCCTCAATTAAAATAAACAGTTCTCAATATGCAAGCTTGTGTTTCACTTCATGGTGGCAGCGGTGCCAAAACAAAAAATAGATAAAATCACGGGATTATACTAAAATTAGACATAATTTAGTAAAAGTGAAAATATATTAAGATTTGCGATGGAACACGCACGTCCTCCACCAGAATTACGTGTTGACGGCAATCCGGCGGTGCGGGCCGACACGTGGAGGAAATGGTGGCAACAGTTCTCGGTATTTCTGAAGGCGTCAGGCGTACATAAGGAGACTGCGGACGTGCAAGCCAGCTTGCTAATAAACCTCGTCGGAGCAGAAGGATACGAAATATTTTCCACATTTACCTATTCGAAAGATGAAAGTCAAGACGACATTCAATGTTTAAAGAAAAAGTTTGATGCTCATTTTGGTACAAAACCGAATGTCACGTCGCTGAGATTTAAGTTCTTCACGCGAAAACAAAGCGCCGGAGAAACCATAAATCAGTACGTTACCGCGTTAAAAATTCTCAGCAAGGAATGTGAATTCGAGCATTTAGTTGACGGGTTAATAAGAGATCGTATAGTGTGCGGAATAATAGATGATGTCGTACGAGACAGGCTACTTCGAGCGGAGGAATTATCGTTGAGAAAAGCCGTGCAGATATGTGAAGCGGCCGAGATGTCTAAAGAGGAAAGCAGACAGATCGAGCAGGCCTCGACGTCGTCAGCCCAAGTGGACACGGTAGGCGGAGGTAGGCGCGGCGGCAGCGCGCGCCGGGTCTCGCGCGGGCGGCGCGGCGGCTGGCAGCGAGGCGGCGCCCGCGCCGAGCCGTGCGGGCGCTGCGGCCGTGCGTTATGTGAGGATGCGCAGCGTTGTCCAGCGCAGGGGGCTACGTGCTACAAGTGCAACGGTCGAGGTCATTTCGCGCGTGTGTGTTTTAATAAAGTGATCGGTAAAAGAGTGCATAATGTGAGCGTTTCCGAGTCTGATTCAAGCGAAGATATTTTATTTATTAATATGGTAAATACTAGTAATCGGAAGAAACGCACGGATAAAGAATGGACTGAAGTTATAGACATTAATGGTAAGCGAATTAATTTTAAATTAGACACGGGGGCAATGTTGAACATATTGTCAAAAAGAGACTCCCAAATTTTGGGGGTTGATTTAAGTAGCCTTACACCTTATGATAAAAAAGTATATTCTTATACGGGTAATTTAGTACCTTTATTGGGAGAATGCCGTTTAGAAATTAATTTTAAAAATAAATTGCATACTTTAAAATTTGTTGTTACTGATATGAAGTGTCAAAATATTTTAGGCCTAAGTGGATGTATAGAAATTGGTGTTATACAAAGAATAGATGCATTAAATATTAATAACTACTCAGAATTATTTCACGGCCTTGGAAAATTACCTGGTAAATGCAAAATTACTGTTAATAAAAATGTTCCATCTGTTATTTGTCCTGCCCGTAGAATTCCATTGGGGATGCGAGATAGATTGCTTACTGAATTACAAAGAATGGAGTGTTTAGGTGTAGTCAGAAGGGTCACTCATCCGACAGATTGGGTGAGTCCTATTGTAATTGCAGCTAAGAAAAATGGTTATATACGTGTATGCTTGGATCCGCGAGCTCTCAACGTAGCAGTGAGGCGCGCGCACTTTCCGCTGCCGACGGTAAGCGAGCTGGCGGCGCGCCTGCGCGGTGCCACCACCTTCAGCGTGCTGGACGCCCGCTGCGGCTTCTGGATGATGGAGCTAGATGAGCCTAGCGCGGACTTGTGCACGTTCGCTACGCCGTTTGGCAGGTATCAATTTTTAAGACTTCCCTATGGTATCAATTGCGCACCTGAAATGTTTCATGCTAAAGTCAGGCAGTGTCTAGAAGATATTGAAGGTACAGAATCGTTCATTGACGATGTCGTAGTATGGGGCCGTAGTAAACCAGAACACGATGAGCGATTAGAAAAATTATTACAGCGTGCAAAAGAAATAGGGCTAAGATTTAATAAAGAAAAGTGTAAGTTTGGTGTCAAAGAAATAGTTTACTTAGGTCATGTTTTTGATGAACACGGTATGAAACCGGACGGTGCCAAGGTTCGGGCTATTGTAGAAATGCCTGAGCCGAGTGACCGAAAAAGTTTGGAAAGGTTTTTAGGTATGGTAAATTATTTAGCGAAATTTATTCCTAATTATTCAGAAAATGTAATTACATTACGAGGCCTTTTAAAAAAGAATTCTGAATGGCTGTGGGAACGTCAGCACTCAGAAGCTGTAAGTAAACTTAAACGATTGATAACATCAGCTCCAGTGTTAGCACTATACTCCCACCGAGCCCCTATCGTTCTCTCTGTCGATGCGAGCGGGGGAGCGACGCTGCTGCAGGAAGGGCGCCCGGTGGAGTTTGCGTCGCTCACGCTCACCGACACACAGCGACGCTATGCACAGATTGAGAAAGAAATGTTAGCAATTGTTTTTGCTTGTGAACGGTTCCATCAATATATATTAGGCAGGAGTGACGTCACGGTACAGTCAGACCACAAGCCTTTAGAGGCAATTTTTAAGAAATCATTAGCGGCGGTGCCCGCGCGACTTCAACGAATGATGTTGCGAATTCAGTTTTATGATTTTCAAGTCGTCTATACGCCTGGTAAGTTTATGTACATAGCGGATACGTTGTCGAGAGCCGCCCTTCCAGATGTAATGAAAAAAAATAATAATGATGAGATAGAGGCTCAAACCTGTTTTTTGTTAGAATGTTTGCCTTATAGTGATGAGAAATTAGATCTTATTAAAAAAGAAATTAAAAATGATTCCCTAGCGCAAATTTTAGTTAATTACATAATGAAAGGTTGGCCTCGTAACCGATATAACGTTGAACCGAAAGTTAGTGGATATTGGTCATATAGGGGGAGCCTACAGTATATTGATAATTTAATTCTCAAGGACAATAGGATATTTATTCCGTCATCTTTACGCGGAGAAATGTTGCGGCGCATTCACGAAGGTCATTTAGGTATCGATAGGTGCAAGCGTCGAGCGCGAGAGGTAATGTTCTGGCCGGGCATGACGCGCGATATTGAACTCTGTGTGCGCGACTGCACGGCGTGCGCTTTGCACGCACCGCGCCCGACGCGCGAACCTATGATAACACACGAGATTCCTGACTTACCATGGGTTAAATTAGGCTCGGACATATTTGAATACAGAAAAAAAAAAATATGTTATTTTGGTAGATTATTTTTCAAATTATAAAGAAGTAAATGAGCTTAGTTCAATAGGCAGTAAGTCGCTCATACGGGTGATGAAAGAACAGTTTTGCAGACATGGAATACCAAAAATATTAGTAACGGATAACGGACCGGCATTTAGTTCGAAAGAGTTTTTTAAATTTCTTAAGGAGTGGGAAATCACTCATGTTAATTCTTCCCCTCTGTACGCCCAGTCTAATGGCAAGAGTGAACGAGCCGTTCGTACCGTTAAGAACTTACTAAAAAAATGCTTAGATTCAGGTCAGGATTACCACATAGGTTTATTAAATTTAAGGTCTACTTCTCGTGACAACGTTGACTCGCCCGCACAATTATTAAAGACGTATAAATACACGCCTTCCAATCCACAAGTCATTGTTAGCAGAAAAAGTCGATTATAAAACTAATCATAAAAATATTTTAAATAAACAATTAACACAAAAACAGTGTTATGATAAAAAAACGAGACCCCGGGATCTGCCAGAATTAAAAAGGGATGACAAAGTTGTAGTGGCGGATGGTAATAAACGTTGTCACATGAAAATATTGGAGAAAGCCAAGCAGCCCCGCTCATATATACTACAGGATGCGGTCGGACGTAGGTATAGACGCAATCGTCGTCATATCATTTGTAGGCAGGCAGTAGGTACGGATATTTCGCGTAGCGATGCGCCAGCGGCAGCGAGCGGCTCGACTCAGCTTCAAGCGCCGGCACTTGAGGTGCAGGAGCCTTGTGGATCTAAGCGTGCACTTGTATTACCGGGGCCGAGTGAGTCACAATTTGTAACTATTAGAAAAAAAAAAAAACGTTAATGTGTAGATGGTACTAATGAGGCATTCTAGAGATATAAAATATAATATTACTTAATTAGATATAGATACATATTTACTTACTATTGTTTAAGTACCTAAATAATTTGTTACTTTATGGTGAAGGGTAATTGGATAAACTTATGTAGTAGATAAGATTGTTTTAAGAGTTAAGCAAGATATTAATATTGTACTTGTTAATGAAACTATTAAGTAATACTTAAACTTAATTTAAGTATGTTTGCTATTGTTTGAAGTGTTTTTATATAGTTGAATAAATTGTAACCTTAGAGTTGTATTTCTAAAGTTGTTTTTATTAGTTATCTTTTATTTAGAGGAAAAACATGTAGTATATTTTATATTTACAAATGTCACTTTGTAATATTGTTACTACCCTCAATTAAAATAAACAGTTCTCAATATGCAAGCTTGTGTTTCACTTCATTTCTCAAAGTTGAAAAAGCGGCCAAAGAAACTCTACTAAAAGCGGGATCCGAGCGGTGGTATTACTATGATCTCTTAACTGCATGCAAGTAAGTAAGTGAGATGGCGCAATTTGGAATGTAAAGCGATATCTGACTCACTCGCACTCGCTTGGATGGAATTGAGACCATGGTAACCCACCAAAAGCTCAACAACATTCGAGGTGCACGTTTCACTAACTTTGAATGGCTTCCCTTTTCGTACGCCGTTATAATAATTCTATGGATGTGCAGAGCAATGAATATGCAAATATCCTGCTGTGACTGAACCCCACATTTGGCATTGCAAATTCTGGCGCGGCGTAGCTTTTACGACGGAAAGCAAAGAAAAAACATCACACACATTTATATCGAGATTTTTAGGCAGAGTAAACAAGAAATCTGACGTTCCATAGGCGTCGCTAAAAACTGTGCAGCATTACATATGTAGAGGCCCAACATAAAAATGTTTTTTTATGAGATTCGTTAAAAAGAATAAATAGATAGGTACCTAACTTATACATCAAGACGTTCAATTCCAAGTTTGAAAAATGTCCAATAACCCGTATAAGAAGATAAAATGCTGCATCTTGAAACTCTGCAAAAATGTCGGTATAGCATTTCGGACGCGCGAGTTCACTACGATTCTTGCGAATAATGATGGTTCCCCGGAAAATGCGTATTCGACGAATCGAATATAAGTACGAGCATTATTCGGAAAATAGCTACCTTTTAAAGCATCGAATTCTCTGAAATCATTATCCGTCGAACTCTATGAATTAGTCTTACTTTATTTGAATTTTCTCTTCAAAGACATAGGAAATTTCAAAATGGTTGCAAATAAATGTACTTCAAATAAATAGACGTGTAAATAGATCCAATTATGTTCGAAATATTTATTGAACTTTAGGTATTATTTATAGTATTATTATAATATATTAGGTGTTATATATATAATATATATTATTGTAAGGTGTAAAAATATATAATGCAGCATCGCTATTCAGCGAGGAAATGAGCGACTAAATGCGGCCAGCATTTTGGGCACGTTGTGCGTTGCCTCAAATTTCGGATAGTTACCTACTTACAACTTAAATATTAATGGCATTATTTTTACGACCAACTGCCAGTCTAAACTACATTGACGAACAATTTATTTATTTATTTCATGTACACGCTGTAAATATACATTGGAAACTTAACATTAGGAAAACTGTGTGCAAGGGTTCTACTTATTTCTAAAGAAATATCTTCCAGCAGACCCGCGACAGGAACTACGAAAGAAAGAGGCAAAGAGGCGTACAAGAAAATGAAAAAAAAATACAAAAATAATAGGCTCAATCTAAACCTATTTTATAATACTATATGTATAATAAACTAAATAATAAATACAATAAATAAACCTATAAATATATAATACGATTTATGAGTTTAAGGAGAAATAATGATCTCTTACTCGCTTCTTAAATGTGGACAGAGTTCGGAACTCTTGAACGCTAGGTGGTAAAGTATTCCATAACCTGACTGCTTGAACAGAAAAAGAATGAGAATATGAGGCAGTGCTATGAGGAGGAAAAGTTAGCATAAATTTACGGTGCGATCTACAAAGTTCTCCTGTAGGACGAAAAAAGGAAAAACGGTCATGAAGATAGGAAGGGTATAAGGTAGGACAATAGCTTTTCTGCAACTAATTAAAACCGATGATTGTCATAAAATACAAATAAATTCATAATTAGATTCTATATTAGTACTAATAGTGGCACGTAAAATCTTGTACCTAATTAATTATTTTTTTATTTCTTCACTTAAATGCGCTTAATGACTATGCGAATAAAAATAAATCTCTCGCAAAAAATCTTATTTACACTTGACCGGTAAAATCAAAGTAGCACGTTTCCCGAAAGAAAATTAAGTTCAGAAAATTACTAAGCCAATAGCTTGTCTTTAGGGAGTCGGGTGTTTGTGAATTTTGGGAAAAATTATGCGATAATATTTCGCAGAAGTTTAAAAATAAACCAAGGTATGCGCGAGCTCATTTGGGAAACAGGATCCCGTGCCAGGAGTTTCTTGTAATTCTCTTCAATCAAGCGGGTCTAAAAAAATACCCACCGGCAGTGAAAGGGGTTATTAAAAATTCCTCAACCATCAGGGATGTAATCCGGTGGAGTCAACAAGTTAACAAAAGGAATTTAGGGCAATTTTTGGTTGAGTCCAAACCTAACCAAACCTAAGGTCGCTTTTCTGCTCTTTCCTCCATTTTGCCAGGATGGGATAAAGTAATAAAAATCATTGAGATCGTTGATTTCACGATAGCTGAAGTGTGTTGTAGTAGAAATCCAAACCTGTGAAAACTTCAAGCGCAATCTTTGTATTAGGGCCCCGTTTAGACACTTCGTCTACGGAACCTTTAAGAACTTGTTGAAACTCGCAATCTACCGAGGACGGGATTGTTGTCAAAGTATAGCAAAAGTTGTTATCTCGATGAAATAGGTTCGAGTGAATTCAGGAGCCACCTCGCAGGCCGATAACGGAACTTTTTCCGGTAAACTCTACAATTTATAACTGCGTAAGTACTTTAGATTATTAGAGACTTTATTAATGCTAATAGCTTGGTCATAAGTTGATTTGTAAAGGTACATATTTGGAATGGAATTTTTTACGTGTTGCAGTTTTTTTATACAATTAACCTTGAAGCAGAAGTGCTTTGAAGCTTAGACGTCAAAACCTTATGCAAAGCGGAGCTACATCTCAACGCATTCTAAATTTAATACGGGTTGTTATCTCGTCTTCGCTTGTATTAATACACACCTTTGTATGAGACGTTTCCAACAAGTAACTCAGCTCGCGTCGAGCGGATATCTTTTTAATGTTTCATATGAAGATATTCCGTCTTGTCATGGTTAATTCTCAGTCCAACTTTTTGTGCTTCACTCTCCAGGATCCCAGCGGCCTCCATCTCGGCTTCGCGGTTTTTCCCCAACAAGGCCAAATCATCCGCGTAACCTATCAGCGTATGCCTATCACACTATGCCTCTCACTCAGTCTCACGCCTGTGTCTAATGCCAGTAGTTTTCTCAGCGTATATTCTAGAACTAGATTAAAGAGCACTGGGGACAGGGCAAGACTGATATGATCAAGATCCGAATTGGTGGTAAGAACTGAGAGATTTTCAGGCAACTTAAAGATGTCTGACCCATCCTTATCACAGTTATTTACCGATAACTGCTGAAAGTACTAAAGCTAATCTTATAATTTATAGACACTTTTTTTAATTGTTGCTTAGAAATGTAACTACACCTTAGAAGTTATTGAGGTCGTCGAGAGGTACTTTCTTAAGTATTCAGTACAAAAGGTTAAAAGGTAAGTAATATAAAAGTTTATGGTGATTCTCCCTACTAAGT
This sequence comes from Euzophera pinguis, assembly GCA_947363495.1. Taxonomy (NCBI): domain Eukaryota; kingdom Metazoa; phylum Arthropoda; class Insecta; order Lepidoptera; family Pyralidae; genus Euzophera; species Euzophera pinguis. The sequence continues at coordinate 4,439,447 of OX376170.1, read as the reverse complement.
TGCGAAACAAAAGTACTTGAAAGAGAGCGGCTTTCTCAATTAGTCCATTTTACGTAAAAACTTGGCTGAGTTGATAACTTTAGACCTGTCACAGCAGTATTTAAGAAAACTCAGGTAGTCATTATTATATCGAAATTTTCATAAAAGAAATGTATAACTAAATACCTAAAACCCAATATAAAAATGATCTCTGATTAAAATATTTTTGTGACAATACTGCAGGGGGCTTACTCACCTCACCAAATACGAGTAAGTAAATGAGATGTCGCCTTACACACCGTATAGCGCTATCTCGCTTGCTCACTCGCATTTGGGTGGAAATAAAGAGACGATAAGGGTAAAACTTCATCATTTTCTTTGAGTTGTTTGTTTGTTAATGCTTTGTCTATTGAATAAATCTTCCTGGAATTTCGCGTACTCTTAATTAGTCGTACTGAAAAGGACCTTTAGATTTCATCAAAAAATGTACTGTTCCAGTGGGAATTTAAGTTAAGTATCGGAAGCTAGTAACTTTATAAATGTGAACATCAATTCCCGAATTGGAATATTTGCAAATAATTTATGGCTAATGCCGTATTGCCATTAGGAATTGTAATATTAATTTCATTTTGAACAATCATATATTGGCAATATGTAGTGACAATGCAATTAATTTGCTTTGTACAGTCATATTCATATTATTTTGCACTCTAGTAAATTTTTTATTATGATCCGTTTAAATCTCTTAAGTTAATGAGTAGTCAAATATTTTTTCCATAAGTTAAGACATTTATGAATCTTGACTGTGTGTAAACAATCTATTTATTAAAAACATCAATGCATCAGTAGAAAATACTCGGAACAAATATCTGAAGGCATAATTTTTGTCTTTTATAAATTTAGTTGTATATATCATCTTAAAATTGTAAATACTGTTAGTTTATAATCTAACTAGCCATTTGCAGTAGGCCCTTAATTGGCGCAGTGAAGCGGTTACCAAAGTGATAGACTGCGACTACTTACCTCAAAGCTGTTGGGACAATCTAGCATGTAAGAGTGGGGATGGCGTTAGAAGAAATATTGGCAGACAAGTGCAAAGAAACGAGATGGCATGATATTGCATCCCACTCTTTATATATTATATTTCCCTTGCAGCTTTGACGTGAGTAGAGCTCTTTAGAGGTATTTAGTGCACGTTATCTACACAAGACTGTACTCTAAGAAATCTTAAAGCGTCAAAAAAACATGAGATGAATCTTTAATATTGCCCCTTCTGTGTTTGAGATGAGTATTTAGGGGTATCCTCTCTCTCTCTCTCTCGTTATCTACACAACTCAAGACTGTAGTTCACCTAAACAAATCTCGAAGCGTAAAAAACACAAGAATAATTGAATCAGATCTCCGAAATATGTTCATTTCATTACAGACGGAATTAGCAAAGGAGATTAGATAATGTTGCATTGTTGGTGAAAAGGATCGTAATGACCAGACCGCAAAAATTCGCCGCAAAATTCAGCCGGCCGAATAAATGGTTACGATTTTTCTTTGACGCCTAGAATATTTCTTTTATGCAATGGTACGTGACACAAGAGATAAGCGGGATATGTTTCACGATCATTTTAGTCATATGTCCAACGTTGGATATAGATCTTCCATATACCTGTAATACTTGGAATATTTAAAAAAATCTATGCTACACGCATCCTGTGTTAAAGTCAATCTAATATGAAACCTCTTACTTACTTAAAAAAATGTGTTAAAATATAAGAAGAATTTTCGACCTTCCAATAGCTCTGTCAGTTTCTAAGAGTCGATTTTTTATTGTATTTCATTGATTTTTTTCTTTAGAAGACAGACACAATACAGTTAACAATCATGAAAAGTTATAGTAACAAAGTTCGAAAGTATTGTTCTAAATTGATATCCAAAAAATGTGTACCTAAAAGCATTTAAACATTTAAATTTAAGTCGATACAAAAGGGTACTTGAATAAAGAAAGATATAAAGAAATACATATTACTACAAAATTAAAAACAAAAAAATACGATTAAAACATGTAAATTACAATAAAGCTATTTAACAAGTACAGTGTCATCTACTTATATCCGAAACTGTAGTAAACGCGATGCTTAATTTTGAAAAATGCATAATAATATTACGTCCCCGTAACTTTACTTAATCATTTAGAGTGGGTTATATGAGGAAAAGAAAGAAACTCCACTGACAAGAGCCCAGCTCTTAAATTAATGATGATGACATGGTCAATCAACCCTGTACAGTTTCAGAGTTCTTCGGAGCCGAAGCTTCTGACGTTTTTCACGATTAAATATAATATGCGTGTGGACGCTATTTTCTTTCCGTCCACTTTTATCCACTAATCGCGTCCACTAGTGGATACTTTTCTCCCCTCATTCAAGGGTAGATACTCCACGTATTAACAAACCTAAAATCGCTCCCTCTTGTGACATAGGTCTGTAAAAGATTTATTTATACTAGTTTTTTTTCTCATCTTTACTCACTTGGAATGTTAAGAGGCAATTTGACCACACTATTTCTTTGTAGGACTTTGTTTTGGTGACGTATTGTGAGGCTTTTATAGCACTCTTATTGCGTCCTTAAATAGACCTTCTAAGTAGTTCAGTTTGTTTAAAATGTATTTTGCGATATCCTCTGGAAGTGAGAATGTGAGAGAATACCACACGACTAATAGCAAAGTATAAACCTTAAGATAGAATAAAACAAGATAAGTGAGTAGTAAATTTATAGAAAATAACTCTGTTATTATTTTCCCGGTGTATCTCACAATGAAACTATTCAAACGACAACTCTCAATATTAGACAAAGATATGTAACTATAAAATGAAATCTGAATTCTATGTCTGAATTGGTAGAATGACAGATCAGAGAATCGAATTAATCCATACTAATATCCATACTTCCATACTATAATATTATAAATGCGAAAGTCTGTCTTTCTGTCTGTCGGTCTGTTACGCTTTCACGGCCAAACCGCTGAACGGATTTTGATGAAATTTGGTATGAATAAAGTTGAAGACCCGGGGTCAAACATAGGCTACTTTTTAACGCAGGCGGAGCTGCGGGAAACAGCTAGTAATTAATAAAAAGAAATTAAACTAATACCTACTTATCTAAAAAAATAAACTATAGAAAAAATGGTCCTAGTAAATCAATAAATTGTAAAGATCTTCTACATATGAAGTTTCTATCCATTATTTTATGCCCAATACAACTTAATTTTTTTATAGTAGAAAGTAAAGTAATAGCTAAAGATTTAGTATTAAAATATAAACAAAAAAACAAATTTAATGATTCTCAATAATAAACATGGATTTTCCATTTCAGGAAAAATAATTTAAACATGGATAAACTGATCGCGTGGGACTGTTAAATTATTATTCTGTAATTATACTGACTTGCAAACGATTCTGAGAAGAAAACTCAAACTTTGGATTCCAGAAAGCATCCGACACTAACGGGAAATGCTCTAATTGGTTAAACTTGGAAGCTTTTCTAAGAATTCTTCTTGTCGTGTTGAAGAGGCTGCCGAATGATTTCTAATAATTAAATTATATACGCTTTACCCGAATCTCCACCTGCGTCTAAAAGTATGTCGCTACCTAATATATATAGTTGAAGACCCCGCTGGTCCCTTTGGAAGTATGAATAGTATATGGATAGTTTGGAAGTATTCCATAAGCATACTATGGTTTTTATTCTAACTTTCGAGGTTCGATTCCCATGGGAAGCATACTTTGTTTAGTTGTTTTCAATTTGGTAAGGACTTTGTGGCTCGAATCACCTGATGGTCTCATAACAAAGAGCATCGAAACTCCTACAAATAAATGTTCCTAACTCAATGTCTGATATAATGAAGTGCTTCGGAAGGCACGTTAAGCCATTGGTCCCGGCTGCCATTTGGTTGTCGTTAAAGGAACCACGTCAGAGGCCGAAAGGCGGTTCTGAATAATTCCGACTTCAGGGCGTATAGATTGACTAGGCAACCCACTCGTAATGAATGAAGTATTTTGGATTGTAGCACATTAATTTCATGGTAAGGTATGAATCCCAAACTATTTGACAAGTGGAAAGTTAAACATGTCCGTTCTGTCATTATTGTCATGTCAAGCCCCGACCCGCCCACAAGGGTCGCACATTCTATTTCCGTCTCTATTCACTTTGATTTGTAAACGTTTATTTACCTTTTGTGAACATGTACCTAATGTATTAATTCTATTGAATTGGTTTATTGTTTTCTTGGCCTGTATGTTTTTCAAGTGTCCGTAATACGTAGAACTTTTATTTGTGATAAAAGGTCCTTCTAGGTACGCTTACGGTAAAGTTTTGTATTTCTAGGTACTGCCATATATGTGTATATGCAAATTTCTTTAGTATTCTAATATGTAACCTTTTGTTTTTACCTATGTCTCAAAATAATTATTTTGAATTTGAATTTCAGTGACTGAAGCAGAACTGCCTCTGTGGCCTTAGACTTAGACTCGGAGGTTTTGGGTTCGTATTTCACGGGAAGATTGCTTTGTTTTGTTGTTTTCAGTATGGTTAGGATATTGCAGGCTTGAACCCTTTGATTGTCTGATAATATTGTCCGTGCTAACGGCACGTTGGTCCCTGCTGCCACTCGGTGGTCGTTAAAGGAACCAAGTCAGAGGTTCAAAGGAGTTTCCGAAAATCTCTGACATCAGGGTGTATAGGGTCGATTGACAATGTGACCCACTCGATTTTTTTTATACAATTGAGTAGGCAAAAAGGCATACGGCCCACCTGATGGTAAGTGGTCACCGTAGCCCATAAACGCCCGCAACACCAGGGGCATCACGTAGGTATTGCCGACCCTTGAGAAATCCTTTAACGACATGAATGAATGCTGAAGCGTGTAGAGGCAACATATTTAATTTCGCTTATATAATATAACTAGCTGTTACCCGAGGCTTCGCTCACGTGATCAAGGAGAAGTGTCAAGGAAAACAATACAACATTAGTGAATCCAAAGATCTGCCTACCTATATCAAAATAAATCACAACACAAAACATACTCTAATGTTTACATGTCGTCTTAATCATAAAACTTAGAAAAAAAACGAAGAAGACAAGCTGTAAAAACTCAATTTACTAAAGGCTCGATGGCCGAGTGGGCAGCAATAATCAGCGGACTTAGCCAAGTCCCTATTTGAAAAAACGATAACGACATTCTTGTTCGCGATCTTTCAGAATTACTTCGACCTTGTGATTTAGCGTGGCTAATTTTAATCCCATACATTTTTTTGTTTTCGAATGTCGTTTTCAAATTGTGACTTTGTCTACGGGCCCAGTACAGTTAAATAAAGAATTATGATTAAAAAAAATCGTATCTGGGCTCTAAATCAAAATCAAATCAAAATTTATTTATTAAAGACAACATGGTCCATTTGTGTTAGTACAAATAAAAATAAAAATACAGAAAAATCTTAAATATTAATTATTAATTTCTAAAGCGCAAGCTGAAGAAGCCTCTGGCAAACACTAAGATATTAAAAGAAAATTCTCCTTCAAAAGGAGAAATTTTAAATCCATACTCATTTCAAATAGGGGAAGCTTATGGTCCAGTGGTTAACCTGATTCCCATGGAAAGCATTTCCTAACTAAACAACTATAATTGTTTCCTATTTTAATAGGACTTTGCAGACTTGAGTCACATCTGCAATAGACTCACTTTTCACATATACTAGTTAATCCCGAACTGCCTCCGTGGTCCAGTGGTTAAGGCGTTCGCCTTCAACCCGAGGGTGGTGGGATCGATTCCCACCGGAAGCATACTTTGTTTAGTTGTTTTCAGTTTGGTTAGGATTTTGCTGGCTTGAATCACCTGATTGTCTGATAATAAAGTTGATTCCGTGCTTCGGATGCACGTTAAGCCGTTGGTCCCGGCTGCCATTTGGTAATCGTAAAAGTAAACACGTCAGAGGCCGAGAGACGATTCCGAACAACTCTGACACCAGGGTGTACATGGTCGATAAACAATGTAACCTACACGAAATGATGATATTTGACACAAATAATTCTATAACATAAAGTCCTTCCTATCTATATTATATTTAGTAAATGTCACAATGTTTCATTTGACGTAGTCAAAAATTTCCTAAATCTATGGTTTATATTGAAATTTAGAGTAAAGGTCATAGCCCGCTTACACGATTCGGCTCTAACGCAGATCCTACCCAACACCGCCCAAGTTACCGCTAGGTAATTAATAGAAAAGTAAAAATTTAAATTTTCAATGTAACATACAGGAAAAGTTAAAATTTGATTGGTCATTGTAAAATAAGATCCAAAGAGTAATACTTAAAACCCATAATTTAATGTTATTATTTTTACCGAGTGGGAACGAAGTCGTGTAAGTGGGCTATGACCTTAACTTGCCGAGTACATAAGTTTTTGCTTATCCCTCGGGATTCGATGACTTTTTCTGGATGAAATATATTTTATACGCATTCCCATACATTGGCCCCACGCATTTCAAATATCATAGTCATCTGCGAAGTAGATACATTTTTGCTTATCCCTCGGGATTCCTTTATTTTGCCGATATGATTTGTACTAAGATGTTGACCCGGTACATAAGATGCAGGGGTGCTAAGTGCAGGAAACCTCCTCGAGCGCCCGATCCCTTGAAAGCTTTGCAATTTCACTTGATCCCAAAGGATCCGGTGAGATGGCGGGCCGACAAGGGATCCGGGACGGTGCACCCCGGGCGGCGGTAAATAACTTCTCAATAATGGGGTCTTATTTGTTGCCGGCCAATGTCCTGCTGCAGGTGGGAAGTGCGGGTTTGTTATCAAGCCAAGCCTTCTTGCACCACTCCAACGTATCTGCTTTCAGATGGGTTAGGATGTGTGTCACACCAAGTGGGAGTCGAAGTCGTCCTCGAGGCCTTCGTCTACTGGGCGGGTTGCTACTGACGGTAACGCAGTCAGTAGCGGATATCGACGGGCTCATGTTGCTTGACATCTGGGCTGACTAGTGCGTTTTATGCGCTCTTGTCACCGTCGATCTCGTAATCCCAGAGGATTTCCCCTGGGACCGAGGGGCTTGGCTTAACCGCCCGGCCCGCGAGGAAGAAAACCTCTCTAAAAAATTACCCTTAATCCCAAGCGTTGGAAGCGTCGCGAGGGGATGCATGGCTGAAAGGCATGTCAGTCATGAGCGCTTCTCCCACCGGGGCACCGGCTGACACCCTAGGTGGGTTACGCATAGGCTTACCCGGGTAATGGGGGCTCTGCCCGGGCGGACTGTTTATTTCCAACCATTCTCGTGGGAATCTTATGGATTACTTAAATAAAAAACAAAATCGTTTCGCCGAATTAGAGGAAGAGGGGGGCCAAGAAGGCCGAAATCACAATGTTGGTGGAAGTAAGAACCGTCACCTCGCGAGTGGCAATGAAAGTGACGCGTCTGACCTGGGGTCAATAAGAAGTTACCATTCGGTAGCAACGGAGCCTGAACGCAGTGGGTCCCGTTTCTGGGCTCAGAAACGAAGGCGCGAAGGTGGACCGAATGATGAGAGTGAGCCAGAGGAAGAGACTCTGGTAAGGAAGTCTCCAGTGCTCGTGACAAGATGTCACGGAGCCGCAAAAGGGCAAAAGGCAAAGAGGGGAAGAGGTCGTAAAATCGACGCAGACAAATGTGCATCCCTCATCACACCAAGGGCGGAATACACTAAGAGCCAGAGGGAACTGGACATTGAGGAAGCTGATCGGGAACTCCAGGAATATGCAAACCAAATGGAGGCCCGTCAAGCTACAAACCTCGAGGATCCGGAGGCTAAAACTGCAGAAGACCTCCGTCAAGAGGTTATGACAAGCATAGGGGTGATACGAACGGTAGCGTCACGGTCAGGAAACCTGAAAGGCACGTTCGTAAAGAGTCTTAAAAATGCCAGCAGGACTATTGAGGATGCGGTTACTGCCCTGCAAAATAGGTTAGCGAGTGACGAAACTCTCCTTTTGCAAGCGAGCAATAGGCGCTTACAGGAGAAAGTGGGAGCTCTCGAAAAGAATTCAGTGGTGGACCCTGTTCCGTCAACATCGACGGCACCTGCGAGCATGGCGGAAAGCACAGGCAGGACTGTTGGACCCTCTCGTTCAAAATCGCCGGCTCTAGTGGCTCGGGAAGGAGAGTGGATCCCTGTTTCGAAACGGAGCAGGAAGAAAAAGAAAAGCGCTGCCTCGTCGCAGGAAAACCGGACCTCTGCTGGTGTAACAGTGACACCGAGGCCGCAAACTAAGCAGCCGCAACCTCCAAAGTTGCGAGTTCCGCGCTCAGCTGCCATAGTAATTAAGCTGCAGCCGGAAGCGGAGAAACGGGGAATTACCTACTCCCGAATCCTCAAGCAGGCCCGGGAAAGCGTAGATATTGGCAGCTTGGGCATTGCCGGCCTTAAGATAAGAACGGCGGCCAACACAGCGCGGGCGTTGGAGATCTCTGGCGAGAACCGGGATGAGAAGGCTGACTCGCTCGCCAGTAAGTTGGAGGGCATTATGGACTCACTAGACGTGGACATTTATAGACCGCAGAAATGCGCTGATCTACGGGTGATGGACTTATGCGATTCCACCACCCCTGATGATGTCAAGAACGCTATTGCCCGCACTGAACAGTGTGCAGAGGGCCACATAAAGGTGGGCCAGATCAAGGTCAGTCACCACGGTCTGCGCTCGACCTTGGTTCGTTGTTCGGTAGCGGCGGCGAAACGACTTACGGCGGCTGGCACTAAGCTCTTAATCGGTTGGATCTCTGCCAGAGTCAAGCTTTTGCCAATGAGGCCACAGTATTGTTACCGCTGTCTGGAAGTCGGTCATGTCGGGCAAACTTGCAAGGCAGAGGTGGACAGGAGCACTCTATGCTACCGTTGTGGTCAGCCGGGCCACAAAGCTAGTAGCTGCGATGCGGCCCCGTGCTGCGTATTGTGCTCTGCTGAAGGAAAACCGACAGGGCACAAAGTTGGCAGCAAAGAATCCCCGGCATCCAGGCCGGGTCGCAAAAGGAAGGCAAGGCATGGTGCGACTGCGGCTACGGCCCGCTCGCTACCTGACCAACCGGCCCAGCCGGAGGAGATGGAGACCGGGGCCATCACATAATTTATGGCTCAAAAATTTCTGCAGGCGAATATCAACCACTGTGCTAGAGCACAGGATCTTCTTTGTCAAAGTATGGCACAGTGGTTGATAGATGTGGCGGTGGTGGCTGAGCCATACTTTATTCCTCCCAGGGAAAATTGGGTGGGAGATCTTGATTCCCAGGTGGCAATCATTTCGTCGGCGAGCTCTTCGCCTCCAGTGAACGTAGTGCGTGGTCATGGATTCGCCTCTGCCATGCTGGGCGGTGTGGTCGTTGTTGGAGTTTATTTTTCACCCAACCGACCACTCTGCGAATTTGAAGTGTTCCTGGCCCATGTCGAGGCGCTGGTACACAGGAGCTACCCTCGTCCAGTTGTGGTTGCTGGGGATCTCAACGCCAAGTCCATGGCCTGGGGATGTCCAGCAACCTGCGCGCGAGGCGAAGCTCTTGAAGAGTGGCTCATCACCGTGGGGCTAACAGTGCTTAACCGGGGGACGGAACCTACGTGTGTGCGATGGCAGGGTAACTCAATAGTGGACGTTACGTTCGCTACCCCTGCCGTTGCGCGACGTATCTACGGCTGGAATGTGTTAGAGGGCGTGGAGACGCTATCTGATCATCGTTACATACAATTTGATCTCTCCTCGCCCTCAGTTGATTCGAGCGGCCTTAACTCAACCCCGGGTGAGATGGGCCCTAAGTGGCAAGCTAAGCGTCTCGACAGAGAATTGCTGGTAGAGGCAGCCATAGTGCAGAGTTGGCTCCGTGCGCCGGAAACCGAAATGGTGGTTGAGGACGAGACTGTGTGGTTCCGGGGTGCCATGACTGCTATCTGTGATGCGTCAATGCCCCGGTCCAGTACGCGTCCTCCCAAAAGGTGGGTGTATTGGTGGACACCACAGCTCACGGAACTTCGTGAAGCATGTGTCTCGGCTCGACGCCAATATGCCCGATACCGTAGGAGACGGCGCCGGAACGATGCTGAAGAAGCTGCTTTATGCTCAGCACTGCTGGAGGCGAAGAGCTCGCTTAAGGCTGCTATTGCCTCCGGGTCCTGATGGAGTGCCAGTTCGGGCGCTCTTTCTTGCCTTGGAGGAATTAGGGGAACGGCTGAGATGCCTCTATAATGCCTGTTTTGAACGGGGAAGTTTCCCTGAGGCGTGGAAGGTTGGTAGACTGGTCCTACTCAGAAAGGAGGGGCGGCCGGCGGACTGTCCGTCAGGTTTCCGTCCTATAGTGGTGCTTGATGAGGCGGGCAAATTGCTAGAAAGAATCACTGCTAACCGCCTCGTGAAGCACCTAGAGATGTAGGGTCCTGACCTGGCGGACGCTCAATACGGTTTCCGTAGGAGAAGGTCAACCGTCCACGCCATCCTGAGAGTGAGGTCCATAGCGGAGGAAGCGGTAGCTCAGGGTGAAGTGGTCGTGGTGGTATCCTTGGATATAGCCAATGCCTTTAATACTCTGCCCTGGGCATGTATTCTCGAAGCACTTCGATACCACGGAGTGCCCGATTATCTTTACCGCATAATCGAGAACTACCTCTCGGGTAGACGAATGATCTTCCCCGTTCAAAACGGCTGGAGTGAAAGGAGGATGTCGTGTGGTGTCCCGCAAGGGTCAGTTCTTGGCCCACTCCTGTGGAACATAGGTTACGACTGGGTGCTGCGGGGGGCCAACCCCTCGGGAGTCGGGGTAATATGTTACGCCGACGACACACTGGTGACTGCCCGTGGCACCACATTTCACGAGGCGGCAACCCTTGCCACCGCAGGAGTGGCGCAAGTAGTTGGCCGAATTCGACGGCTGGGATTGGAGGTGGCTCTAAATAAATCAGAGGCGCTATGTTTTCATGGCCCTCGGAGGGCTCCACCTCCAAACTCGAGTCTATCCGTAGGTGGTGTCCAGATTGCCGTCAAGCCGACGATGCGATACTTGGGCGTCGTCCTTGACGGCGGATGGAACTTTGGCGCACACTTCGCCGAACTTGGACCGAAGGTTCTGAAGGCAGCCGGGGCTCTGGCGCAGCTACTTCCTAATTTAGGTGGTCCAGAGTTGTCCTGCAGACGCTTATATTTGGGGGTCGTGCGATCAATAGCTATGTATGGTGCTCCAGTATGGGCGGAAGATCTCAATAGGAAGACTATTGCCCTACTGCGAGAGCCACAAAGGGTCATGGCCATCAGGGCCATCAGAGGTTACCGCACGATTTCCTTCGAGGCGGCAAGTATATTGGCCGGTTCCATGCCCTGGGACTTAGAGGCCAGAATTATTGCGTCATTATTTATTTGGCGCGAGAGGGCTCTAACCCGGGGTCATACACCGGCCCCAAGCGAAATAGCGGGACAACAAAAGGTGTTGCGCTAGATTGCCAAAAGCGAATGGGCGCAGAGGTTAGAGCAACCCACTGCTGGGCATCGAACTATTGAGGCGGTCCGTCCGGTTCTGGATCAGTGGTTGACGAGAAGGCATGGTCGGCTGACATTCCGACTGACACAGCTACTCTCTGGACACGGCTGTTTTGGGGGGTATCTGTGTCGCATCGCAGGTAGAGAGCCGACGGCGGTTTGCCACCACTGTGACGGCTGCCCGGACGAAGATGCCCAACATACGTTGGAACACTGCCCAGCATGGGTTGTGGACAGAGGTGCGCTACGATCGCAATTGGGGGACGACCTCTCGCTTTCGACTGTCATCCAGTGTATGGTCGAAAGTGAGACGTCGTGGACAGCAGTGCAGGCCTTTGCCGAAAGCATCATGGTCCGCAAAGAGGAGGCGGAGAGGGAAAGGGAGCAATCCTCTGACCTTCCCATCCGCCGGAGACGCACAGGGCGCAGACGGCGGGCCTACGGCCTGCACCTGCAGCCCACATAGTGAGGTTGGCCGGGCACCGGAACAAACGGGATTCCGTTGCCCGACCAAAAGCCTTGGGTTGAAAGGCGCGTCCGTGTCAAGCGCGCCTTTACCCTCGCGGGAAGAGGAGGCCCGACGGGCACCCGCAGGCCACTCCGAAGAGTGGCCGAGCCGAGGCCGCCGTGGTAGCGGCCGCCGCGCCGGTGCTGTGGAGCATAAGAAAGCACACGGTTCCGGCAATACGCGGTAGGCGATTGACACCGTGTGGTTTTTAGTGGGTCCAAGTACCACATAACCACCCAGCTTCCCGTTCATTGGCTGGGTGGTAGGCGAAGGTCTTTTCCACACGAAAAAAAAAAAAAAAAAAAGGTCCATGTAAAATTTCAAATCGGAAGAAACGGCCGAGTGTCAAAAGACAATTTTATGACAGAAAGTAGGTTAGGTTATGGTTATACAATGACAATAACAGTGAGCGAGCGAGCAAGGCGACCGAGCGACAGACCTTGTGGTAGAAGCGACTGAGTGTCAAAAGACGACTTCATGACAGAACGTAGGTTAGGTTGTGATTATACAATGACCATAACAGTGAGCGAGCGAGCAAGGCGACCGAGCGACAGACCTTGTGGTAGAAGCGACTGAGTGTCAAAAGGCGACTTCATGACAGAAAGTAGGTTAGGTTGTGATTATACAATGACCATAACAGTGAGCGAGCGAGCAAGGCGACCGAGCGACAGACCTTGTGGTAGAAGCGACTGAGTGTCAAAAGACGACTTCATGGCAGAAAGTAGGTTAGGTTGTGATTATACAATGACCATAACAGTGAGCGAGCAAGGCGACCGAGCGACAGACCTTGTGGTAGAAGCGACTGAGTGTCAAAAGACGACTTCATGACAGAAAGTAGGTTAGGTTATGGTTATGCAGAGACCTCCCTCATAAAAAAATCAAGTTTCAAAATCATTTTCACTCTAGTAAATAAAAAAATAGGTTTTCACTTTATGTTCGAAACCCTAATACGGTTGATAAGGTTGTCTTAGCATGTGAGGAACTCTAATGTTTTTCCGTCGGTCCATTTGGTTTATAATGTGAAAAATGTCTTTTGATGTAAACGTCTATATTTTATTCAGTTACAGGAAAAATGTTAAGTATTTCAAAAAAACCTCTGGATTATTTTTTATTTCAAAGAAGGTTAAGTTGGCTTACAAAAATAAAACAGGGCTTCATATTTCAATGGGGTGAATAAAAAAAATATGGAAAACTAAATTAGATATTACACCGCCTTTCATTTTAATTTCAAAAATAAACTTTCAAAATGTTTATAACTGTACTTGTTTTATGTTATTCAATGATTTAAATCGAGTTATTCAAGATTTAAAAATATGTTTTCTGTTTCTGACGTATTTTTTGTAATTACCATGTTCTAAGGAATAAATGACTATTCTATTCTAGTGTGATTCTTCATTCATTAATATCGAGTGTGCCATATAGTCCAATGACCCAGTACCCAATAGAGTCAGAGTTTTTAGGAACCACCTTTGGGCCCCTGTGTTGGTTCCGTTTGTTCTAGTTCTATTAAACACTTTTATGATAGAACTAATGTTTTTTTCTCACCAGTCTCATGATATGAAATAATAAAACTAGTGGAACTCTTTCTTCTCTCTATTTCCATAACCACATTTTATGTTAGCCTCGTAGCGCTTGTCAGAGCTACGACGCCTAGCACTTCGTAATGCAGGTGCTACGAGGCGTAGCGCTTCGTAGCGCAGGTGCTACGACAAGTCTATGTTTTGCAAAGCTTCGTGCGCGTAGGCATTTTTATAAATACTATTCGATTAGACGGTACATTACATACAATTTAACACTCTTTAAAGCACAACAAAGCAAGTCCAATACAAGCAATAAAAAGATACAAGAAACAAATGGATTAATTTAATGGGTTAGAGTGGATCTTTTAATGATCGAAATATACGGACAATACATGTATTTTATTACTTATGATAAAAATATATTTATGAAATAACTGTATGTTTCCCAAATGTATATAAATAAATAATTATTGCTTAAGGCACAATAAACAAACATAAAAAATGGAACGTACCAAGTAGATCCTGTAAGAATGAAATAATTCTAAACTCTGAGTCGTTTAATGTAGCGTGTAACGGAACGCAGTCGGGCTCTGTGTTACAAGTACACTGCACTTGTATCACAGTGCCCGACTGCGTTCCGCATATCGTTTAGGCGGCAAAGGAATGGTTTTCTTTCTATTATAAAATCCCGTGAAATGATATATAAGGGTAGTAGTTTTGTTTATTTCTCTGAGTTAGCGAATTGTTTGACGAAATTATGTTAAACGCAAACATTGGATTTAGTCTATCTCAAATTTTGTATTTAATGGCAATAACAAACTCATTCTCTCTCTTCGTATTCACTAGTCATTTTATTCTTTGTAATTATTCCCTCCATTTTTCTCTAACACTAAATTTTAGTATTTTCAGTATTTAAGAGTAATTTAAGAGTTAGATAAACTCACATTTCACTGTCGTAATATGGATTCGGTGTATATGTATCTAATGAAAAATTGTAAGCCTTTATCATGCGTAAAATGAAAATTCAATAGGTCCGTTTTTGCTTCTACATTTTTTATGTCAGTTTCTAAACAGATTTAGCAGTCAACGTTCCGTAAACAAACAAAGCGAAGACGAATTCCTTAGAAAAAAAAAAAACAAATTCAATAGCCTCCGAGCCTCCAAAGTTAAAATGAAATATGGCGTTCCTTCGCAAGTTTGTCGGGAATATAATGCATCTATCTACTTTATAAATTATGTCACGGGCATCGTGATAAATTGATCATTTTATCCTGTCATTAATTCTCGCCAGACGGTCAGAATACTGCGGTTGCGATAGCGTAAACACTGATGTAAAAATAGGCTTTTTAAGGTTGGCACAAACATATGAAAAATATTTGTTTGAAATGTGATGATTTTCCTCCTGTGGAGCGATTCTTGTGCCTACAGAGCAAGCGTCGAATGCAGGATTTATCGTAAAAATATGACGGCTACAAATGACTACAGAAAACCATATAGGCCTGCCATTATTTTCAAAATACGTTCATTTCAAGACATACATTAGGTACATCTTTATATAATGCTTAAAGAAACAAATCATTGTATACAATAACAACTTAAAGAGATTATAAAGTATAGGCAATTAATAAAACAAATGTCCGTTTTTGATTAAAGGTTTTTTATATTAGTTTTAATCAGATTTGGCAGTCGAAGACGCCAAGACGTGAAAGAACAGAGAGTATGTCAGCACCCTTATTTTCACTCACCCTGCCCTGTAGTAATGATTAAATTAATGAGCTGTTCAAATCCCTAGGGTCAATTGAATTTCATGCTCATTTGACTCATTACCTATCGGCGCAGTAAGGACACGGTCACTCAGTCCATGT
This sequence comes from Euzophera pinguis, assembly GCA_947363495.1. Classification (NCBI taxonomy): domain Eukaryota; kingdom Metazoa; phylum Arthropoda; class Insecta; order Lepidoptera; family Pyralidae; genus Euzophera; species Euzophera pinguis. The sequence continues at coordinate 4,424,035 of OX376170.1, read as the reverse complement.
CACACAGTTATCAACAATTCAACATCTTCTCTACTACTCTTTCTCTTCTTCGGAATTTTTAAAATTTTTCTTTAAATATTCAAGACAATACAAGATGATATTTTATAACCAGCCTAGGTAAATTTGTTGAAATATGTAGTTGTTAGTGACGACGAGCGTGTATGACGAGAGTGATGAGCGTAGAGGAAGCTAGGGAGGTCTGTAAGGATCAGAAATAAAACCACTGGCAAAAAAATATTAATAGTTCCGCTAGCTTTTGAGATTTTGTGTTCATTACACGAGTGAGTTACCTATCGCTTTTCTAAACATATTTGGGGTTAATTTTGCCTAGGTTTGTGCATAATATTTCTACAATCGCAACGTTATACAATAATGATGTTTTATATAAAAACCATCTAGTATAAATGGAAAAATCTTGATGTAAATAAAATATAAATATTTTTATTCAATCCAAAAAGTCAATCTATTTGAAACTCCAATTAAGAATATTTGTGGGCTTGATTTCCATAAAATGTGGGCAGTGAATAATATCGGTAAGATTTTCTCAAAAATTTCAACATTAATTTTGATTTCTGGTTATGGCCCGACTCTCCGGAGATATTTCAATCACGTCACCGCTGTTGGACATAATTTATATTGATTTCGTTGCTAATTAAATTCCTCAATTCGACAAAATATTTTCACATTAATCTTTTTGCTATTTTTTTTTATTTTTTATACATCTCATTAGGCAAACAGGCGTACGGCTCACCTGATGGTAAGTGATTACCGTAGCCTATGAACGTCTGAAACACCGGAGATGTCACGAGCGCGTTGCCGACCCTTTTTGAAGGCTCCCATGTTATAGTCACTAGGGAAAACCATGGCAGGGAAGTTCATTCCATAATCGCAGTGTACGAGGGAGGAAATTCCGTTTGAAGCGTACTGTACGCGATAACAATATCCAAGGGATCCAAGGTATGGGAATGAAATCTCTGACGATGGTGAGAGGTGCGATGGTAAAAAGTGGCGGTTGGTATAGCTCATTATGCAAGCGGTAGAACACGCATAAGGAAGCGAAGTCTCTCCTGAGACTCAAAGGCTCAACACCGCTTGTAATCACGGCATCTTCGGCATTTCGCATGCTAGTCTTCAAGTTGTAATAGAGATAATCGTTTGCGTTGGGTACAGGTCAGGAGTGCTAATTTTGAAAAGTGTGATTCACGCAAAATCGGCGAGTAGAATAGTTTTTGTTCGATATCGAATGATTTTCGTTCGAAATCGAATGATATTTGTTCATACACACATTTCAAAATTAGGTCTCCTGGGGTGCTATTTTCCAGGTCTTTGACATTTTTTGACCAATTATATCGATGGATATTTCACTTCATTTACCTAAAATTACAAACTGTATTAACCTATTTAACTTATGTAAATAGTGCAAAAAAGTGTGCATTGATTCATTAGAAATCGAACGATTTTCATTCTAAACTAGCACTCGTTTTTGTTATAATGTTAAAATAAGTACGGTAGGCCTCCTAGGTAGCTTCATATTTTCCTATGCTTTATTTTTATCTAAAATTTTTTTAAATTTAAAGTAAATATATTCAAATAAAGTAAGTAAGAAATAGTCTTATTTGTCTATCAGCATGAAAATTCAAATCTAGCCGGCAGCGTCAAGCAAGAAGTTTAGTGCAACATAACCATATATTCTAAAGACACTTCAAGTAATATACAAGAGCGGCAGAAATTTCCATAGTTTATGAAGTTAATTAAGTAGGAAACAAACTGGGCAACACGCTGGTTGGCTGTGTGCCAGGCTAGAGATGGGTTTTTGACGTGGTATTAAACCAAAATGGCAGAAAACTCAATATACCACCATTTTCTAATGATATTTAATTATTTGTTTTATCTTTATTGCACTTTCAAACAAAATACACAAGGTGAACTTAATGCCAAGGCATTATCTGCCAGTCTAACTTTAGGACCAAAAAAGGAAGGAAATACCTAAATGGTGGCGAAATCCACGGTTTCATACTAAATCGAAAATTTAAATTCAAAATTTTCCTTACATGTTCAAACCCTCGACATACGACCAAAACTGTAAAAAAAGAAATGTATGGAAAGTTTTCTACTGTGGTATATTAGCAAACAACCGGAGAAAACGGTTAATAGTTTTATACCATTTTAGTTTAATATCAGTTTGTTTAACCGTTGAAAATGTATTAAATACCCATCACTAGCCAGGCTTTAGGGTCAACACACAATAGGTCACAATAGAGGGAACAACCAACCGACAGAGGAACTAATGATCCTGGCTTATTTCTGCACGTTGTAAGGACCAGCTCACTCTTTTTAGAGTTCCGTACCTCAAAAGGGAAAAAAGGAATCCTTATAGTCTCTCTCGTGTCGTCTGTCTATCCGTCTGTCACAGTTGATTTTCTCCGAATCTACTAGACGGATCAAGTTGAAATTCGGTACATGTGTGTCTGTAACCCGAAGGTGTAATTGAAAAATAGATTATTTTTAAATATGGAGACTAGTTTTGGGGGGGTTAGTAGTCAATTAAAAAAAAAGTTTTTCGAACTGTACCTTGTGATATATCAAACGAAAGGGCTCAGCCTCAAGCTATTCATAATATTTTTTTCAGTATCTTTTAGGTCGGTATTTTTGGAGTTATTTAGGAAAGAAGACAAAAAATGAGCGTCCCCCTAGCCTATCTCTGAAGTTACTGGTCTTAAAATTTTGAAATAAATCAAAAAGTAAACCTTGTGAACTTTACAGGAAAAATAATCAGAAGCACGTGTTAAGAAAGGGGGGGGGGGGGATTATTCTTGGGGGTTAAGTGATAATTTTTTATATTTTTAATCTGTTCCGTGTAATATATAGTAATAATATTTCAATCCTTGTGATATGCCGTTTATAAGTGTTTTTGTGGCAGTGATGTTTTTATTTTTATAATAAATGTTTATTAATTACTAAGAGAAAATAAAAAACAAAACCAATGCCGCCTCATATCAATATTAATTTCGCTAAGTTGACTAAGATGAAATTGGCGTGGTCGTAAGAAGCTCGGTCTTTAAAGAAAGGTACTGGGTTCAAATCCTGGCCGTTCTTTTTTGTTGTACTTATTTTTTATTTGTTTAACACGTGCAGTTTGTGGGTCAATTATACACAGAATGCACACAGAGTCCTGTGTATCCAATACAATAACGGCTTGAGGGCGCTGTTGGGGTTACCGAGACACTGTTCCGCATCAGGAATGTTTGCAGAGGCTCGTGTGGATACCTTCCAAGCCATAGTGTGGAAAAGGGTGGCCTCCCTGATGCGGCGTGTGGGCGCTAGCTCCAACAGCCTTCTCAAAATTATCGCTGGCAGGGTGGATGGGCCCATTCTTAAACACTGGACCCAAATACATTTAGACAAGTAAGTAGTAGATAAGTTACTAACATAGTTTTAGGACCATTGTTACTAACATTTAATATGGATTTTATGACTGTCCGAAATAAAGAGATTTATTATATTAATATTACTTTTAGAAATCCACGTAACCAATGAATTTTAATTCTAGACCAAATCAGCATACTTTTAGTATTGTTATAATTCCTATCAGTATATTGTATTTTAACCCTTACCCCTGGATATGTATAACCTCTTGAAACACGGCCGAGCCATTCAAGGTAATGACGTCATAATTTACTAGGTCACCGGGTGACAGGTTCAGTTATTGTAATTAAAGATGAAATTATTTAATTAAATTATTTTATAAAACAAAAAAAACAAAGACACGATTTGATTTCTATATTATATTTGACCTAAAGTTATTGGGATTGGGAAGCTGTCACTTAGTTATCGTTAAAAGAACCCATTGCCGTCAGAGGCTGAAAAACTGTTCCAAAAACTTTGGCAATTGAATATAAAAGGTCGATTGGCTATGTAACCCATTCATAGAGAGATCTAAAACCATGATCATGGCCTTGGCTAATCGATAAAGGTTATTTTACATAAAATAACGTTTAAAACTTGTAATGAAATCTTAACTGACCTCATTAAGCCTAGTCGAACAGGTCCGGAGTAGGCTTAAAGTTAGGGAATTACTGTTAGGCACAGTTTAATTAATTTAAGTACATAGCCGAGTTCGGGCCGCGGCTTAACCCGGATCCAGCTTGAATTATGGCGAATAAGCATAAATAGTTCTGTTATTGTTCGTCGCTTGATCGTAACGATTGTAAAAAAGTCACGCTCTTTTCATTAAATTTGTATAGACCATGGAGCAATTACAAAGAGGAGATGCCGTAATAAGCGTTTTGTAAGAAAGTATTTGTGAGGCTACACGGGGCAGAAGGCAGACGTGCGGGGTGCTTGGTTTCGGCCGTGGCTCCAACCATGGAGCACGAGCAATGAAAAGCTCCGCTTACTTTTGTGTCGGCGAGGCGCCAATGATCACATCACTGCGCCATTTCAAACGGCATCTCCTCTTTGTAATTACTCCATGGTATAGATATACTTTCACAATATATTGTTCCTGAAGTAAATGTATGTATATGTATAGTGAATAGATGAAAATAAAAAGAAACGACTTGATTTTGTTTTCTGCTGATGGAAATAAGGTTCTGAAATAATATCAGAAAAAATATCAGTTTCTTAGAATTAAACAAAATAAAAATGAATGTTTTTAATTCCCCTGAACTATGAATTGTGTCAGCTCTATAGGTTTGAGCCTGTGTCACATTCGGGGAACATATTATAAATAAAAAAAAAACAACTGTGTCGTTTTTTTAGTTTGATTTTGACAGTGATTTTTTTTCAGATATTATTAATGTCCACCGAATGTGGCAAAGGCATAGACTGGTAGAGATTAAAGGATTATTTTTCAGGGGAATAAAAAGTACTATTTTTAAAATCAAAACATGCAGGCGGAATGATATCTGTGACGACTCCTTATTTTATCTATTTCAAGAATTAATCCAATTGTATTTATTTATTTACTTTATTCATGCACACAATAAATATGCAAAGGATTATACATTACAGTAAAAGACTAAGGAGCTGCTTATTTCTAAAGAAATTTCTTCCAGCAGACCCGAATAATATATCTACTAATTTTAGTACCTATAATCTTACAACGAAGTATACACATCATGCCCATTTTTTTTTGTAATGGGTATTACGGCCATGGATACAACTCCTTTATAGCCCTGCCTATTTTTTCTCTCTATTTCAGTCCCACAGTGTGGTTTCGTCAAGTCCTAGTCAACTAAAAGTCTAGTCGGTAGTCATTACATCCTGCCCATGTACCGAACGAGATGTTATTTTTTTTTCTTTTTCAAGAATTAATCTAATCTTGATACATCTGCAAATTCTATTAAGTACTACAATGAAATATACATACATCTCGCCCGTGTACCAAACGAGATGTCCCAATTATTTGCCGCGTCTCATTTCCGCTGGCGCCTTAACGAAATGCTTTGTTGCTCATTTCTTATTTAAATTTCTTGCAAATCCTCTCGGAGTTTTGGTTAAATTTAGCGAGAACTAAATAACAAGCTTTGTCACCTTTTTCTTTTAACATTCTCAGTTAATTTCCCGTTGGCCCATCTTGGAATAATGAGTGGGGATAATCAACTATGCATTCATATTCATAGTGTTGTGCGCATCCGTAACAATTGCGCGATTTATTCGATGGTGAAACGCGGCGCATATTTTCCCCAATCTCAAAAATAGGTCAAAACTAACCGAAACCGATAATCCCTGTTCAGCGCTTTTTAATAAACGAACATAAGAGGCTTTCGTTTGGCGAGACATCGTTTTATCGAGTCCGGCCCTACTGGAAAACAATTAACTGTTTTTGTGTGGTCTTGTTTTTTTTTATACAACTAAGTAGGCAAACAGGCGTACGGCCCACCTGATGGATTACCTGGTTAGGACATTGCAGGCTCGAACCACATGATTATCTAATAATAATGATGATTCCGTGCTTCCGAAGACACGTTAAGCCGTTGGTCCCAGCTGCCATTTAGTAGTCGTTAAAAGAACCACGTAGAGGCCGAAAAAGTTTGTCTGAACAAGGTCGATTGACCATGTAACCGACTTGTTATGAATGAATTACTGGCTGCTCTCGGCGTTGTCACACGCCTGTGGTGTGTACGTACTATAATTTGTTAAATTTAAAAAAAATAAGCTTATTAAAAAATATGAGACCATTATTTAATTTTTTTTACTATTATGGCCAGGACTTAAGACAAAGTTTATCATATTTATATATTTAGCATCTACGAGTATTGTAATTTAGCAATACTTTTCTAATAAGTTAAGTAAATAGTTAGTGAAGTCAGTAAATCATGAGTTAACCCAATTCATCCATTGACAGGTTTGATTGTAGGTAGACAGCCAAAATTTGATCAAGCGGTAGATTCGTTCTTGTGAGCGAATGAGGAAAAGAAGGAAATTGAATTCTGAAGTTAAGGAAGATAACTTCAGTCCGTCATGACTTGTTGTGTGGCTTCCTTGCTAATAAGAGGTCTATGAAAAAAAAAAAATGTTTTCTTATTCATTGGGAACTGACTGTTTTCCGCAGCTCCGCCTGAGTTAAAAATAATAATTTATGTGTCTTTTATGCTCTGACCACACTGGAAACGCAAATTTTTGCGTTATCGCGACACTTCTAGCCAAAGAGTTCGTCCTGTCGCGATCATGTACCTGAATACAAATGCCGTTCACACCGCTGTCGATAAAATGTAGCACATCAAAGGGTTTCAATGTTCGTGATGTTGGCTACACTGCACAATCGCCTTTGTTTTCTCTGAAATGAATTATCGCAACTTAGCGAATAATGTGGCTAAGCACTTCGTCATAGATCGAATACGAAGTTTTATCGCGACAACCCAAACACGAATCTTCACGACCAATGTGGCCGCATCTTTAAGTCACAGGGCCGAACTAGGAATAAACGCATTCTCCTGAGGGGGGGAAATTTGAATAAAAGTTGCCCTGATTTTACTCCGAACTACATCCATACATAACAAGTGCAGCCTGTGTAATACTTTTAGTAACTAGATGTTTTAAAACAAAAGTGTTCTTAATTTATTATACTCTGAAACATTACGCTAACTGAATAAAAAATCCCTCAAAAAAGTACCGTGAAAATTGTAAACCAAGCGTAAAATTAAAAAAAATACTGATTGCTTGAAATTAAAACATGATTTCATTTCGCATTTAATTGTATTACGTAGCCCAAGTTAATATTGCTGGATGTTTAGCTCTTGAAAAATTTAATTAATTTTATTATGTGGATTCCTGATATTTTTTTTGGACGAGCGAGGCGCTGTCAGTTGGTTTCGCAGATTACATTTTAATGACCCACGGTTTTTCCAGTTTACGTTATTTTATTGTCCAATAATATTTTTCCCAATTGCATGTTCAGACAGATAGATATACACTTTGTTAAGTTCGTGCTTCAGAGACTAGGGTACATTTTCATGAACCTCTATTTGACGTCTGTTGATTTTGAACTGGTTCTTAAAATGATATTACTGTAGCCTAACCGCCTTAACCCTTTCAGGAGAAAAATAGACCAAACCAATAGGTTTTTTTTGACGACCACTAGATGGCAGTACAGACCGTGATGTGCTTTTTGAAGCAAGGAATAATCTGTTTCAGATAAATAGGTGATTCAAGCCTGCTATGTCCTAACCAAACTGGAAACGACCAATCAAAGTATGCTTTTCGTAAGAATCGAACTCTCGACTCTTTTACTTAAACTTTAAAGGCCACTAGACCATAGAGGCAGTTTACGTTATTTTACCTCATCTCTAAATGTTAAGAGCAAAAGTTTGTGTGTTTGTGGCAGGTTATCTCAGAACTATCTAGATGTTACGTAGGTCGTTAACTTAAGATTCTAAGTTTAATTCTTGGTATAAACTTGTAGATGGATAATTAAGGTTAATGTTAAGTATTGTGTTGTTAATTAAAACGGACTTTAGAATACGCAAATAAAATTTGGAAAATTAAAGTTTCGTGGACATAATTTGATGAAGTAAGTACACTCATATCTTTTTAATGTATTGGATTAGTGCTATTTTTTATGTATGCAAATGGAGCAATAAAGTGTTCATTTATTCATTCTTTAGCTGGCGGTTGTGAAAACAAAATACAACATGTATATTTTGGATTGAGTCTAAAAGAGTTTCCTCTTTTGGGCGAATGCGAAATCTCATAATCGGGATTTAGTTTTTTCCTACATATTGAAAATTTAAAAAAATCATTTATGCCCATTTGTCATCTCGATACATACACAATCGGATTAATACATATGCAATTATTTTTAAATAGATGTAACTATTAAATATTTTAACGTAAACCTTTGGAAGTATAGAATGAGTAAACGCAAGCCCGGGAATGCCATATATAAATATATGTCGGAGGAAGTAATGAATACGGACCTGCATTTGATCGGAACGCAAGCGTCATCTATCGGAATTACGTCACAACAACAGGGCGTGTCAAGTAACGGACAGACGGCGCTTGGACCGGTTCTCGGCGTGTGCGCAGCGCTCATTCCTATTCGAGCAGCGATCGAGTGCACACTTCGAAGGAACTATCCTCGCGTTCCTATCGTGAACTAGATTTTGTTATTTGGAATATCGCTGTTTAAATCAGAAATAAAAATTATCTTTCATTGTGCAAGTTAACTATTCATTCTCGCCATCCAAGATGTCGGATCCTAATCCTGCTCAGCCTCCTGTCCCGTCATATATAATGTCATTTTGTTAACTATGGATGTAAATCAATGAAGAGGATTTACTATTTTTTCTTAAATTTCATTTCCTATATCTATCTTTTTTTTTCATACGACTAAGATGCAATCAGTCATACAAATGAATGATACGGTACTGGCTGGTCTGCGAGAGATGAGCTGTAAACCGGCGAGCCATCACGTAGAATAGAACACTCTGGCGCTTTCTCGTTTCTGAGACGCTGGGCCAGCTATGAATAGCTATAATGTGAACTGTATATAATCATTACATACCCACAGTACCGAATGCCATATCCCTAGTAGTACGGAATGACCGCGAGGCAACCCTAAATTTGTAGACGTTTGGACAACGTCACTCACGCGATGCCAAGTTGCTTGTCGAATTATTCGCCATACTACACGTCCGCTCACGTCCTTACATAACATAAAGTGTTAGCTTATACAAATTTCGGCTCCTGAACAAATAAACTTGAGCATGGTTTATAGGCGTGCTGAAACCCCGTTTTTGCTGTGTTAGGTGGAAGAATTTAAGCAGCAGCTCTCAAAGTTTTTACATAGAGGAAACTGCCAAATTAGGGACCTAACTCACAGACATCACGCTGGCAATGATGTTATTATAATGTAAGATGCGTTTCTTGCGTTTTATAATTTGCTTGTCAATAAATAAACCATAAAATAACCATTATGTCGGCTCATTTAATTTTACTTCTTATTCTAATGCTTAGAAAAAGAATGGACAGAAGGCAAGTTATTGAAACAATTGTTACAATTTATTTTTTATTGATGTACTCATGATGTTTTCCAGTTTGAGGCCGATCGGTTTCATAGGCCGTCAAATAAAATACACAAATTATGCAAAAGCTACTCTGGAGAAATATAAAAGGAGAACCGGAATGACAAGCAGAAAAAATGGCGTGGTATTCAGAATTTATTATAAAAAAGTTTATTCAGTTACTAAATGAAACGGAGTTTAAAATATTTTGTTATTGGTGAGAGCCTAATTGTTAAAATTTAATAAGAGTAGAAATCGGTAGACTACAGTTAGGAGTAGGAAAGAAGTCGTTGAATGGGGACCAAGACAAGGCCGAAATTTGGAGTAACCAGCAGTACGATTCTTTACAGGATTGTCTGGATTACAAAATGGCAGAGCTGAAAAATGTTTTATGTAACGAACTGTCGGGAAATATAGTAAGTCTCACTTGATGCCTAGCGTATCTTCTGTTTAGTTTTCATCTTAGCTAGTGAGTATTAATGAAAAATAGCGTGCAATATTCATACGCGGGTATACGGAAAGTTTTTGAGAAGGATCCTAACTTGCTGAAACGTGTTGCCAACTTTTATAGTGTTTTTACGTAGTAATAAGTTGACTGAGAAATAGTTTTGTAAGTAAATGAAAAGTTTTTTTTTAAAGTTTATTTTATTCATTTATAGATATTTATTAAGATTTAAATGAAATTAGAATTAAGAAAGTATAAAATAGGTAAGCATACCGATAGAACTATTTATTGGGCAGATGGCAGATTGTTTTCATAATCGCGCATTTTTTCCCTGTCCATTCCATTCCATTTGTCAGATCAGTACAACAAAGTGTACATATACTGATGTTTATGTACATTCATTCATTTTATTCACTCATTAGGCAGTTGCTTATAATGCTTTAAAGTTGTTCAGCGATCTCAACGCATTTTAATCTTTTTCACTATTCCTTTATCTACTCACATCACGTCCTATTCATAACATTAATCCAGGTATAAGAAAGAGTAGTTCACATAAATAAATCAGTATCTTCTTTTATGTACTAAAGCTGACTGTAGAGCCTTGGAACTAATCTCCACATCTCGTGAATATATTTACATGAACCTCACTATAATGTATTCTTTTGAGACTTAGATCAAGGGTTCTTAGAATGTAGGGGTACATATGATTATACCTATTTAATTAGATTTTAGTCCATTATATAAGTATATAATGGACTAAAATCTAATTAAAGTGTAAAAATTAAGTGTAGAATATAATATCTATTTTGCAAATGTTGGAATAATCTTCGTGAGCTGACCTTTGAGGAGATAGCCGAGCACGGCATGTGTATCCGTAAGGATTGCGCGTGTCAAACAACCGTGAATGGCTTTTACATCTAAGTCGCGCTAAGTCATTGGTTGTTATCGATAGATGGCAGTGGTTATCGTTACGGTCTGGCCACGTCGAATTTCGCCGCGATGCCACCGGCGACTAAAAGAAATATATAACAAAATGCACTAAAAAGTCACAGGACTGGCGAGACGAAATTAGGAGTAGAAACGATTAGTACTGAAACAAATGCATTTGTATGTATTAAGGCAGTAAATACTGCCTTAATACATACAAATGCATTTGTTAGCCAACAAAATCGCCATGCGATAGATAAATAAATATTTATCTATCGCATGGCGATTTTGTTGGCTTGGCCTATATTTATAAACTAAAATTACATTTTTTAAGAAGTCTACAGCTTTGCTCGTGAGGTCCCTGAAATACTTGGTAGGGCATTCAAAAACTATGTGCCGTATTGAGCGTGGTATGTAGCTGCAATTAATGTGTAGCCAGGAATGTGTCTTCGGCGAGTGAGCTGAGACGCGTACGCTGCATGGGTTTCTTGGAGCAGTATGACGTCAAATTTATTTTCAGCGGCAATCCTTGCTAAGCATTCTGTTTTAGCTAAACTTATACTTTCTATGTTAAAAGAGCAGATGCGGACTAAGGGTTTTGTCTGAGGGCACTGGAAAGTGCCGTTGGTGTTGGCGGCACTGGAGTGCGCCTTTTTTGCACATCGGGACATTTTAGAGAGCACAGCGTAATCACAACCGTGAGATCCAACAGGACATACAGTTGCCAGTTTTATTGCGCTTTTAGCACCACCCGGGGGTCACGTGTAGGGAAGTTGGGGTATCTCCTACGGACGTGGCGTGACGAACCCCAAATGAAGGCAGTAGGGTAGAAAGAAATCCGACAGAGTGGACCACTAACAGACCCATAGTCATGTTCCTATTGGTCTGATTTTCCTATTAAAAGCCTTAAGGAGATGAGATTACAGTCGCTCCACTGTAATATCGAATGCCGCTAGTGTTGTTATTGTACAAAATGTTTCGTTTCAGTATGTGGCAATTAGTTTGGGTTATGCAGAGAACAGTTTGTAGGTGCAATGTATGAATTTTAAGTAATACAAATAATAATAAATAGCGGATATGTATATAAACAATAATAAATACATATTTACAAAGTAATAAAAAATAATGTTAAGTGTTTTCATGAGAAATATATTGTTCAGCTCATTCCAATAAGTCTCGTATCAAATATACTGTAATATTGCTATAAATCCCATTTTCTCAGTAAAACTAACTGGTATTCATTACTGTTTATTTTCGTAGCGAGCATATCTGTACGCTAGAACAAAATGGAACATGCACGTTACAAGTTGCTTGTAACATATAGTCTAAGATCCTGATGCATATGTTTTTGTTGAAACATTCAGCAGAATTTAGAACCTCTTTTTTGGAAGTTGTTCTTAAATAATTGAACAATATTGCAAAAGCAAATATATTTGTTATCAAAATTCTAATGTTGTTGCTCCTTTCCTGTATATTTTTTCCATTAAAATGTTACATTCTAAAACAATAGTAAAATCTAAATTAACACGAATTAGATAAATTATTGCTTAAAATAGATGCCCAATAAAATTATTGGGATACATAAAAAAACAATTTATTTGTCGTCGATTTCGCTTGTCGATTTTTAATTTAATGTTGATTTTATTTTTGTAAACAATTGTAATAAAATACTCAAGTTAAATATCATTTAAATTAGCTATTTAATCTGATTTTTAATAAACCGCATATTAATATTACATAAATTGATAATCATGGGTTTATTTATTAGTACACTTTTTCCATCATCATGATGATGCTAATTGCGATGACAGACGCAAAATAAATAACACATTTTTAATTAGCCTGCTTACACAATTTGATTTATGGCTTGTTTGTTTGTTTAATTTTATTTTCTGAAAAGTTTTTTTATTTTTGCAAAAAAATTATTAAAATAAACTTCAGGATCTCGGACTAAAACGCTACCAGCCGCGTATTAAATGTGTTTATCTCTGAATGTGAACGGTGAGGCGGCATTTGTAGGATGCTTTAAGTGCACTATAATAGATTTACGACAGCTTTGCATAAGCTTTTGCGGCAAACACCTTGGAAATGTAAAATGTTTTAATGTTTGCGGAACAAAAAGTTCGACGGCCGGCCAAGGAAAACAGTTTTTTGTTTATTGGGGTTTCAGATGCGAAGGCTAGCAAGGTTAACATGAATCACCTTTTTTTAAATATCTCATTTTAAACAGAGTTATTTTGAAAGTACTGGCCAAGTTTTAACAGTGCATTTTAGTACATGAAACTAAACCACTTTCATAAAAAAACTTACTGAAAACTGACAAAAAACTTGGACCTCCCATACAAAATCGTATCAGTCTATCACTAGATTTACATGGAAGATCGATTTTCTTTTTATTAATATTTACATAGTTTTTTTATTGAAAATAGGCTGTGCCAGATCCCTTTAGGGAGACAGACCAATCTGACAGTGTTGGCCACTAACACGCCTCGGGTCATGTTTTTGTTGGTCTGGTTTCCCTTTAAAAAGAGTTACGTAGGTCAGATTAGACGGCAGTCGCGGAATTGTAATAACACCATTCCGCCAAATCGAGGACCATGACTTACAGCGTACCCTGGGGTCCGAAGCCAAGGACATCAATAGACGATGGAATGCTAAAAAAATAATTTACTAAACGTTGTCCGCGGATTTTCACGCGTACTTAAATACCATGGGTTACAGTAATCTATTTTTTTCCGGGTTAAACGGTGTTCTTCTCAGTACTCTTAATAGGTTAGTTTTCTAAAAAAATATATGTCCGCCAGTTAGATAATCAAACAATATTCAAGAAAATTATTTATTAATTATTATTCTTTTATTCATATTTAGTCTATTTTGTACATTTTTAAATATTACATGTAAAAAGAAAAAAAAAGAAAAAAGGAATACAACATTTAAAAATATACAAAAACGGGGCACCCATCGGCAGCGGAGTTAGACCCAAGCTGCCGGTGGTCAGGGCTCCAGAGAAAGGAATCTCCTCACAATACGAGCCGTGTCCAAAAGCACTGCCTTCTGCATCTGTGCCTTGACCCAACTGCCAAGCGAGAGTCTCTCTAGATGACGGTCGAGACTCTTCGCTATTAACCCGTTCGTACTAACAACAATCGGAACAATTATCGTTGAGTCAACATGCCACATGGCGGTAACCTCGTGGGCCAAGTCCAAGTACTTACAAAGTTTTTCTTTCTCGGCTTTCACGAGGTTCTCGTCATGGGGGATGGTAACGTCAACAAGAATTGCACGGCGTGTCTCCCGGTCTACTATCACAATGTCAGGTCTATTGGCAACAATAGTCCTATCCGTGATAATAGACCGGTCCCAGTAGAGCGTGATATGACTATTCTCAAGAACTGGCGCAGGTGCGTACTTATAGTACGGTACCTCAGGGCCGACAAGGCCGTATTTAAGTGCAAGTTGCTGGTGTATAATCCTAGCTACTTGATTGTGTCTATGCAAATACTCGCCGTTAGCAAGATGAGAACATCCGGAAACAATATGCCTGAGTGAATTATTATTATTATTATATATTTTTTTTAAATTACACCAAGAATGGTAAAGATATGGCGCGTTAAAGTTCCGTGTGACGTCTCAGTGTGCTACACTTTTTCGCAATATGTGACGTCACGCACGAGCCCCCACTCCTAAACTTTTATGCGTAATATCTTTATAATTTATCACTCAATTGACAAAAGAAAAAAAACGTACAATGAAGAAGAGAAAGAAACAAACAAACCTCCCGAATATATTATGATTCTCTAAATGACGGACTAATTTTAATGATAGTCTTTTGACCCTGGAAACTAGCCTATTTTGGTTATGAGAACGATCAGATCTATTAAATATTGTCCTAATGTATATCCGTACATTATGTAGATTGACGTAGAACAAAGCTATTTAATCAAGCCTCAGTGATAACGTATCAGCTGTACGAGCTGGACAGTTATCTGTTAACAACGCAGTGAACTCACAATAATATGTCCTCAATAAATTTTGAAACTAGTGGTAACGGCCCGTTTTATTTACAAGCTATTTCGCCAGCAGCTTTCCCAAAAAAGTAACGCATTTCATTCTCCGGCTCTCCAACTAAGACTAAGAAAAGAAAAAAACAAGTCGATTCTTCTTTTTTCATATCACTTTCAAAATGTAAAAAGGAAGTTCTTAACTCGAAACTAAATTTCAGGAGGATTGAATAAATAAATAAATGGTACAGGTTTAAGATATAAAAATTAGTATTTTAGCAGAAAACAGTTATGCAGCGCTTGTCCATAATTATGAAATGGTATTAGATTAAGTGCATTGTTAAATACCTTGCTCCAAATTTCTACAAAAATTTTGCGTTTCAAAAACATTTGACAATCCTTTGTCATAAAGCTGTACCATTTAACAGTACTTAAAGGAAGTATGAAACACAGCTCCAAAAACATATTACGATAAAATCCTACTGTTTATTCAGTAAGCTGTCACCGTATTCGTGGAAATAGCATGTCTGAGACATGTAACCACGAGGAAAATGCAAATATGAGAATATAACTTACTAGCTCACGCCATACGCCTCGTCAACATTGAGCATACAAGTGCGCACAAAAAACATTTTGTCCGCGATTATATTTGTGACGGAGAGCTTACTTCTAGAGATTTGCTTTCTATTTTCCATTTTAGGGGGAAAGATAGATGTACTGTTTATTGTATAGCTAGCTTTCTCCCGCAGCTCCGCCTGCGTCAAAAAGTAGCTTAAAAGTAAAAAGTTTGACCCCAACTAATTTTGACATCAACTAACTATCCATCCATACTAATATTATAAATGTTAAAGTCTGTCTGTCTGTTACGTTTTCACGGCCAAACCGCTGAACGGATTTTGATGAAATTTGGTATGAATATAGTTGAAGACTACTTTTTGACGCAGGCGGAGCTGCGGGAAAAAGCTAGTATTCATATAATAATAATGATAATAAAAGCCTTTATTTACAGACAGATTAAAATATATACAGATACATATAATTTATTTTTGTTTATCGACTATCCTGTCCGCCTTCCATTGCATAATCATACTTTTCATTAAAATCTGTTCAGCGGTTTGGCCGTGAAAGCGTGGATTTGGAAATGGATTGATAAAAATAAACATGTCGAAAGTAATTCAAAAGCTATACAAAGGTGGATGGGATGTATCGCTTTTGAAGTTTCTTTTTAAAATTTTATACGAGTACCATTGGCAAAACCGAATGACAGCTTAACTGTTGATAATCTGTTGCCACAATAGTAATAAAAAGTTTATAGGTAATTAAAATAGGTATTTAGAAACTGATGAGCTAGAATACCCGATCCAAAACTAATGCGAATTTACACTAAAAAGTTAGAAGAATGGAAATGGCCCACGTCCGGAAGGATTTGGATTACACGGCTTTTTATTGCTTCCGAAGGTATTATCCACGTTGAGCAATATTCTATCTCAGTTAAAAGGCCTTTTTTTGCGAATGAGGTAATGCTCATCGTATTTATTGTTTTATTATAACATAAGATGGAAAGAAAGAAAGGAATGAATGAACACTTTATTGCACCATTTACATACATTTAAGAAAAGATACAGCATTGAAACCAATTAACATTAAGAGAAATGAGTACAAAGGCGGACTTATCGCTAATGCAATCTCTTCCAGCCAACCTGATGGTAGAAAGGAGCAGATATTAAAAAAAAACTTGAGCGAGCGGTGCAGAATGCTAAGATGTTATCTACAGCAGAACAGATAATAAACTTACATAGATATTTTGTATATATAAACCTAAATAAAATACATAAAACGATGAGGACAGTAGTGACATAAAAAAAAAGAGAAAAGCTTATTGAACCTTAGAAAGGTAGTGAGACTTAACAAAATCTTTGAATGAGGCGATGGTTTGTGCTTTACGAATATCTACCGGGAGTGCATTCCAGAGACGAATAGCCTGAACCGTGAAGGACTTTGCATAAAAACGAGAAGTGTGGAAGAAAGGATGGATGAAAGGAGACTTACGAAAGGTAATTACAAATCAAAGGTGTCAGGAAAAGTCGGTAAGGGCCGGCCTCGGAGAACATACTGCGTCCAAATCGCAGACATATTAAAAAAGGGAAATGTTAGGAGTACCCGTAACCGACGAGCGTGATGAGCGTAGAAGAAGCGAGGGAAGTCTGCAAGGATTGTAGCAAAAGGAAATCCGTAGTCTCTGCCTACCCCTACGGGAAGAAGGCGTGATGGTATGTATGAATGTATGTATCATAACATTAAAAAAAATATTCAAATGAAACCTAATTGACGGTCTAGTAGAGATCCATAGGACCGGCGACCAATACACATTTTGACAACACATACACTACAAGCTACAATGATTCATTCAGTTCCTTTAAGTCAAGTGCCAGTCAGTACAAGTTCCAAGTGCATATATGTATGTAGCTAAAACGTTGACAAATAAGTTACAGGTAACTTAAGAGTTCCAATCTAAGCGCACGGTAGTGCGCAGGTCAAGTTCCAGCAACAGGCCGCGAGCATGCCGTGAACTATTTACATGAACCGTTTCGACCCACTTTTGACCCCCCTGTAGCTCAGTGCCTATTGCAAGTACAGAGATAAAATTGTACCTACGTAATTAAATACTAGTACTAAAGCAGTATGCTAAATTTCATAAATATAGCTTCAGTAGATTCTGAAATATGACCCTGTGAAAATAGCTAATTTTGGCACTGACTCACTTACTGACCGGTAATCAAAACCTTTAGGCCATTTCCAATTGCCCTAGCGTTATGAAATTTGGCATACAGTATATAGATTAACAAAAAATTAAGAAATTTAAAAATCGGCTCAATCTATTACTGAATTTTTAATAAAAATATTTATGAACCAGTGATACAATGACAAAACGATGAGGGGAGGGGGGGGGGGGAGGGGTAAAAAATATTGTAATGTATACATAATGCACACTATATAGTTTATTAAATACTGCTTACCTAAAAAATAAGGCTTCAATATTGTTGAATATAATAGGCTAAGGGAACTGTTTTGACCTGATTTACCCAAATTATCGTATAAAAAACGTAGGGGGTGTGGGCTCTGCGGCCCAATTTAGCTCGAGCTCCAATTTCAGATTGCTCTGAAACGCAAAATGACTTCTAAGGTTAATAATGGACGCGGGCGTGGCACAAAAAGAAAAAAAATTGGTACGATTTCTTAAAAAAAAGTATTAAAATCCCACCAAAAACATACCTGTTAAAAAGGGGGTCAAGTTCAAGGTACTTGGTTAAAAATATCTAAAATTATAATACTTCTAAATTTGAACTTGGCAGGTTAATTTCAGTGGATCAGGCTGTTGATGAAGATGATTTTGATCGATTTTAAAGTGCATCTAAACTTGGCATTAGTTTGGATTTCAACCCTTTTTAAGGCGAACAATTAGCCGATAGGAACTTGGCCCCCTTTTTAACAGGTATGTTTTTGGTGGGATACATTTTACCTTAATAAAGTGTGCAAATATGCGTTTTCTTGTAAAATTATACTAAACATTACAAATTATTGAATTTGAAATATATAACAAAATTTATTGAATCTATTTAAATGTCAAAGTAAAATTTCAATTTATATATTAATTTAAAGCCTAGCAAGTATTTGTCATGAACAAAAATGTAATTTACAATATTGTTTATTCTATTATAACTAGCTAAATTATATTTATCTATGTTATTGAAATGTCCTCTAAATATTCATATAAACTATAATAACAGTTTTTTCTTAAATATTTCTTGCAGTTTCACTTTAAAAAGTCTTTTATTCAATTCTTATTATAATCGGGAAGAGAAGCTTATTAAAAAGATTTGGTTCCATATCATAAAAAGATTTATAAATATTAAGGTTGGTTTATGTTAAGGAATTATTTGTATAATATTTTATTTCGTGTTGCTCTAGATTTGTTATTCACAATTTGCTTAAAATTATTCAAATTTTTCTTTACATATGAACATGTTTCCAACTGAGGGAAGAGTTAATATCCCTAGACAGACAACCTACATATTACTATAAAAAGATTCAGTTCTCAACAGAAACGCCTAAACCACTGGACCACGGATGTAGTAAAGGACCTCAGTGAAGTTATTTTAAGCCGCTAATGCATTAGTAAAACTCTCAAGGTGTGTAGGGTCAATGCGTAACATTAACCACACTATTGGTCAACAATTAAATTAACAAGTATAGCGGCGTCGGCGAGGAATACATTTTTATGCCAAACGGCGTTGAGACTCAAGGTCCGCGGGGCCCCGCAGCAATAGGCCTCTTCAAAGATATTTCGAAGAGGCGACGGGAGACCGAAAAGATGGCGCTTTCCTCGGCCAACGAATCAGTTTGGTAATCCAACGAGGAAATGCTACCAACATCATCGGCACAATGCCACAGGGACCATATTTATGTATTTTTTTTTATGGTAAGTTTTTTTTAATTAGTATTGTTAGTTTAATTGCATTTTTAAAAGTTTAATTACACTATATGAAAAAAAAATATGACAATGAAATCAACAGTATATTTTAGTAAAAATTTCGTTATTGCGTATATCTTTCACTGAATGCGTGTGGGTGTATTGATTTTACATGAAAAGTAAGTCTATCTGTCAGGTATTATTGCAGGCCAATATACGGGAGTTAACATATCGCACCCTGAGAATGAAAGTGACCGAATTCGAAATTTTAGTGAATTGAGTTAAATACATAAAAAGACTCAGCACAACAAGATCTATCGTCTGGTTAATCGAAAACTGACTAATTCGCGTTAGAACAGGAAAAACGTACATGTTGCGTCTCTTTCATTTCACCACGTTTTGACCCTTCCCCCGCAACAATAGTGACCGATTCAGTGTTGCGTTGACAGAGGTTTTGGTTGGGCGTTAATTTGTCCGAAATAAAGTGACCTAATCCTTAATTTGAGGCTTCTTTACTAAATAGTGAGTATACATTTCGTCAAAGTTTTAATCGTAAAGTGACCGATGTTTGTATTAGGTCATTTTTGGCCTATGAATTGGGCTGTTTGAGGTGGCTTAAATCTAATTTAGTCATTTTTATATGAAATATATAAATATACCTAAAATAAATGACATGACACACTTTGATTTATGTCTGTTTTCTATTAAACGTTTTAAATACATAACTGTACTAATTGTGTTTAAGTCATTTTATAATTTTTTCGTCGATACAACTTAAAGTCTTAGTAAGTGTTAAGTCACTTTTCTGCATTTAATCTAAGTGTATGTTTTCATTTAGGGCATTTTCCTACAAGAAAAAAATGAAACGGAGAGCGGATTTAATTATGAAAATGGTTACAGCCGAGAGAAATGATTTATTTATTTATTTATAAATCTTTATTGTACCACAAGTTTACAATTGGCGGACTTAATGCTAAAAGCATTCTCTCCCAGTCAACCATTAGGAAAAACAGATGTAAAAAATGATGTAAGTATAGTACTTATATTAATATTTATAGAACTTTGAGTACGATTTCTTGTTATTATTTATTTTTCCCCCAAAATTATGTAATACTTAATGTTAATAGAAATATTTATTTTTTAGCACGAAAATAAAGAAAACGAAGTATTCGTAAAGAATTCACCACCAAAAACACAGGAATCACAAATTACTCGGTCATATTTGCTGAGTAACATTGACAATACGGTATTTAATATTTTTTGTACATACATTATTTATTTGTTTTGTTAAAAAAATAACTATTTACACATTTTCTTATTTACAGAATACTGAAAGTGATGACAGTACATCATTTATTGAGAACTCACCAGAAAGAGAAATAAAAAAAGCTCGTACCTTTACCGAGACACGGCTAGCCGTAATGTTTTACTTATATACCTATGTATACTTATATAGCTATTGAATGTGAGCATAAGATATTGTAAATGTTATAGTTATTATTAATTCCATTTCTTTTTTAGGTAATAACTACAAAATCTGTAGTAAGAAAAAACGAACCATCGACTTCATCTCCTAAAAACATTGATACACACGTTTCCAATCAACCAATCTTATCAAGGTCCTCATCGTCATCCAGTTCTTCTTCATCGAGTTCTTCTTCATCGAGGTCTACCTCATCAAGCTCAACATCGAGTTCGTCGTCGAATAAACAGCATAAAGATTGTAAGTCTGTCTCACGTTGCCGAGGTAATCCAAATTACCAAATATCGCCAATAAATAGTGACGAGAGTGACGTAGATTTAAGCGATGATGATCGTACTTATTCATGTAATGATAAAAGAGCAAATATTATTATTTCATCATCGAGTAGTCCTTCATCTTTGCGGCATTCATCACCATCGTCAACACGTCCTAGGTCTGTTCAGATTACCAGCAATAATAATATAACTGAGAAAAAAAAATCAAGAAAGCGTTTGAGAAACCCATCTAATTGGAAACAGAATAAAACCAAATCTCTTAGAAATAGTGGTAAACCGTATATTTCTCTATCAAAAACAAATAAATACGTTCGTGCTCGTCAACTTAGAGAAGTTTGTAATTGTAGGTTGAAATGTTTTGAGAAGATAGAGAATAAAGATAGAATCGAATTATTTAACAATTATTGGCAATTGAACGACATTGACTTACAACGTGCCTTTATTCGATCTTGTATGGTTGAAGTAAAGCCTAAATATAAATATTCCAATGCGCAAAAACCTAGACAGGCTAATAATGCTTTTTACTTTAGCATAAATAGAGATAGGATAAGAGTCTGTAAAACCTTTTTTGTTAATACTCTAGACGTGACAGACAATTAAGAACTGTTAAGAACAAGACAAACAGTCAGGGCTTTGTAGTAAAAGATCAGCGAGGAAGACACACTAATAGAAAAGTTACCGAACCAGCACTTATACAAGAAATAAAAGATCACATCGATTCCATACCTAGAATAGAATCACATTATTTAAGGGCACAAACAAGTAGGGAGTATATTTCAGCTTGTAAAACTGTTAAAGATCTTTGCAAAGACTTTAACTCACTTCAAAAAGAAAAAAACAGACCTGAATGTGATTACTGGTTGTATCTTAATATATTTAATAAAGATAATTTAGGTTTCTATCAACCTAAGAAAGATAGATGTGATACTTGCTTAGCTTTTGAACTTGCCCCAGCAGAAGTAAAACTACAACTTCAAACTAACTATGATAAGCATCTTATTGAAAAAAACAAATGTCGTGAGGAAAAATTGAGAGACCGCGAAAATCTAGATGAAAATAATGTTTGTGCTGTATACGACTTGCAATCGGTAATGCTTTGTCCAAGTCCTGCGTATTTTTACTACTGCTCAAAAATTAACTGTCTTAACTTTACTATAACAGAACTGAATAAAAAAGAGGAAGATAGTACTTCTGGTGCTTACGGCAATGTTTATTGCTATTTTTGGGATGAGACTCAGGCCCAAAGAGGAGTAAATGAAGAAGGTTCTTGTGTGTATGATTATTTAAAAGAAATTAATTCTCAAAACCCTAATAAAAACATGCATATCACTTTTTACTCAGATAATGCTACTGGTCAAAACAAAAACAAGTCAATGGCGGCGTTGTATTCTTTTGCAGTAAATAATTTAGAAAATATTGAGAGCATAACTCATAAATACTTGATAAAAGGACATACACACAATGAGGCTGACAACGTGCATAGCTTAATTGAAAAAGAAATAATCAAAAATGAAAAAGCAGGTCCTATTTATATACCTTGTCAATACTCAACTCTTATAAAAAGTGCTCGAAAGACAGGTAAACCCTTCATAGTTAAAGAACTAGACTATACTTTTTATTATGACATCAAGGACTTGCAAAACGAATGGGGATACAATTTCAACGAAAATACGGACAAAACAACAATTCTATGGAGTGACATTAGAACCTTAAATTTCAGAAAAGGAAACGAATTTCAATTTCATTATAAAACTTCTTATTTGGAAACAGAATATAGTACAATTAATATGCGCAACAAAAGAAAGAAAATGAAAAATTCAGAAGAAATTACGTTACAAAAATTGTATGCACAACCGCTTGATTTAAAAGAACATAAGAAAAAAGATTTAAAGGATTTAGTAAGAAAGAATCTGATTCCTACTTACTACACACATTATTATAATAATTTATAATGTCTGTGGTTATAACGCATGTTTTGATTTCATTATATTTTTTTTTATTAGTGATTTGATTTTATAATGATTCATTTACTTACTGTCATGAAAGTTACTAGTAGTTTAAAAAATGTTATTTCATTGATTTGTTTACCTATAACAAGTAAAGTTCCTACCTAAGACTAAATAAGTTCATATTTATGGTTTATAGATTAAGTAAACATTAATAATACAGAGAAATTTACTGACTAGTTTTAAGTTAATTTGTTATTGTTTCTTTAATTTAGATTTGATTTTCCTACTCTAATAATAATTGTTAGATATACATACATAATTTAAATCTCAATTCAAATTATTTTTTTAAAAATTTTATTAAAATAAATTTAACAGTGTTACTTAACAATTAAGTTAATTTTATGACTAAAGATTAAACAATTGTTAAAAATGTATGTACTATTTCTTTATAGAAATGGTTTGTTGATTGTTTTTTGTGCTCTATATGTTTTTGGAGGTTTTGTTTCTTTTTTTTGTTTATTTTGATTTTATTATCTTGTTAAAAATTTAAGAATAAATATGATTTCATACATAATAAATAGTCTTATTGTCCTACTTTTTGCAAAAATATAAGTGCTAAAGTGACTTAGTTTTATTTAAGTCATTAGACGTGCATCATTTCTTACAATTAAAGTGACGCATGTCAAAATAAGCCAAAGATTTTTAAATATTTATAATACTAAAGTGACACTTTTTCGTAAGTTTTTTTTTGATAATTATTATGAAAATTAATTCAATCTATTTTTGAATCGGTTTTAGACGATATGGATTGATATGAGTCTAAATAAAATACTAAAATTACAAACATATAAAAATCTTTTCATTTTAACGAATGATGACTTATTTTATACGGACCTCTCTAAAATGCGAACACAATTTCGCGATTTCCCAAAAAACGCAAATTTTGAATTCGGTCACTTTCGTTCTCAGGGTGCGATATATGCCATTCAGATGTAGGCCGTAAATATGCCAAATTGATGTGTCTTCAGAATAACTTATTTATATAGAGCGCGCGCCGCGTGTAGCTTAGAATATCTATTGAAACGCTCGTTTTTGCTTAAATTGGCCTTAAATAAGCAGAATACAAAACATGATATTCGTTTTTAAGGAAAAGCCATTTGACAGTGAAATTACAGACTTTGTGTTTCAAAGAACATTGAAAACTATAAGCTGCTTTTTAACGACCATTTTCGCCACCACTAGTGCAGGCCAGACAACGTCACATCATTTTTACGTGTTTCCTATGAGGACAACGAAACACAAGTTTTATGCTTAAATTTATTTCTCATTTATTCACTCATTTATTTATTCACAGCTACTCAATACTCCCCTATTACAATCATTCAGGGTTGTACATGGTACTTCTTCCGGGATTAAAAGTTACTTTTAGGCAATCGTCAAATGTCAAGAGGTAACCAAGAAATAGATGATTAACCTTATCACTTAAAAAAATATCAAACAGAACTGTCACTAACCGCTCTCGCTCTACAACCAAATAAATAAATGTTACTCTAAGGATGTTCCATTATATACTACGTACAGCTGCGTCTGCGGCCGTGTAAATATCATTATAACGCAAAATGAATGGCCTAAATTTATTACGCCCCATCCAACGGCTAATTTGAAGAGGATATTAAATTTTTTCTACATAATAACTGAAATTCGCACAAAAATTACAAGAAAGCAATTGGGATTTTTAGAGGTAAGGACAAAATATTGTAGGTTTCGTTTTTGATAGTATCATCTATACCACAGAATAGCAGGCTATTATCTATTCTGTGGTATAAGTGAAGCTCTGGTAAGAGCAAGCTTTCATTTAATATGCCCTGTGTTAGGGTCTTTTCAAACTGAATTAAAACCTAGTTGGCTTAAATTTTAGTATTTTTGGTTAAGCACATATTTTAAGGGTTCCTTGTGTTTACTAAGAAACCCTTATATTTTCGTCATGTCTGTCTGTCTGTCTGTCCGCCTGTCTGTACGTTTTTCTCAGAGACTATTAGACCTAGTGAGCTAATATTTTGGTATGCCTATGCATATTGCTCACGCGGAGCGAACTGTAAGATAAAAATATGAAAATTATTTTTTTTAGGGTACCTCCGCTACATGTAAAGTGTTTTTTTCCACTTTCTTTCAGGCGGAGCTGCGAGAAAAAGCTAGTTCTTTATAATTGGGACTACTACTACGGAAACCTACATTGCGCGTGGCTTAACACGGCACTTGACCACTTATTAATTTTAACTCAATTTTTTTTTTTTAAATCATTTATTCAGTAAATATCAAATGTACACATAAAACAGTTACCGAACCGCGGAAACCTCGATGGGTTTATCTGTGTTCGGTGAGTCGCTATTACATTCAGAAAGTACTCAAGTATTTTTTCAAACTCAATTTAAATTTTTTAAAGTTATTATTATACAACTCCTGAAGTTCTGAGGGAAGCTTATTTAGATAGTTTGGTATCATATAATTAGGAATTCTTGTCCCATACTGATTATTAAATTTTGGAAGACTATATTTATTTAAATAACAAAGTGTTCTTAGGTAGCTAGGTCGCATTTTTTCCATTAAACAATTTTTTTGAATTGAAAAGATTAAAGTAAAATTCATTAAATTAAACTATTTTAATACGGTTTTTAGCAATAAAAAATAAATTTCAGGCGGTAGTTTGTAATCTTATGACATCAAAGACAAATGTTAACTTAGTCTGCCTGCGACCATGAACGCTGTAAAGTGTTTGAAACGTCAGGTGTAAATAAATAAGTAATAAACGCGATAAAAACCGTATTAAAATAGTTTAATTTAATGAATAACAATCGCGAAAACATAAGAAATCATTAAAGTAAAATGTTAAAATTGGCGCAAACTTTCTTTGTTTCTCTAAATGGTAGTATTTTTTTATAGTATTATTTTTAATACTTTTGGATGTTAAATTTTGATTTTAAATATTTTATTTATTTCTTTCTAAAGCCGTTTCTTTCGGTTCCACTTTTGCCTTAAAGTATGTCTTGATACAAATTTTCAGTCCCTATTACAACCCCTTCAGAGCTGGTTTTTGTATAAGTAAGTAGTATTGTTTGTTAATTTCCCGGGATTTCCACTTTTTGAATATCAAATTTCATCAAAATCCTTCTAGCGGTTTAGCCGTGTAAGCTAACAGACAGACTTTCGCATTTATAATGTGAGAGTAGATAAGTAGTAGAAATATTAAATAGATAGATAATCACTTTATTGCATTCCTAGGACACACATATTGTACAATAAAGTTAAAGCCGATTTGTTTTACACAACATTTCAACTAAATTAAAGTAAATTAATTCTTATCAACGATGACGAGAGTGATGAGCGTAGAAGAAGCGAGGAAAGTCTGCAAGGATCGTAGCAAATGGAAATCCATAGTCTCTGCCTATCCCTACGGGAAAAAGGCGTGATGGTAAGTATGTATGTAATTCTTATCAATGCTAAGTAATTAACTTATCCAATCCGCTTGTAATCTTTATCCTAACCGCTTATCTAATAGTTGTCAAAATGAAATCGTGCTAGAGTTGGATTAATTTCAAATGAGTCTGTCCTTTTAAGGTGGCGCTAAGCTACTAGCTGTTTCCCGCAGCTCCGCCTGTGTCAAAAAGTAGCCTATGTTTGACCCTGGGTCTTCAACTATATTCACACCAAATTTCATCAAAATCCGTTCAGCGGTTTTGCCGTGAAATCGTAACAGACAGACAGACTTTCGCATTTATAATATTAGTATGGATAAGACAGTATTTTTTGTGGCCACAGACAGTAGATGTGTTTGGGCTAAAATATTTGTACGGCAAGCAATTCTTATTCAATCGCACTAGGCCATCAGTTTCCCCATTTATTTTACTCCTTCATAGGATCCTCGCTGATGAGGATCGTGACTTATTACGCTCAAGATTATGCCATTACATAACTAAAACCTAGTAATTTTATGAATATTTACGTTTATTCGCCGGTAAAAATTGATTTGAGGGAAGTCTGTATGGATTAGCAAATGGAAATCCGTAGTCTCTGCCTACCTCCAAGGGAGGCAGGCGTGATGGTATGTATGTATGTATGTAAAAATTGATTTATTGCGACCCACTTAACAGTTACTCTCCATACCATGCTCATGGTTTTATTTGTTTGTTTAACTTATTTATTTCTAAACGGGCTACAAAAACTCTTCCTTATTTCTGTTTCTGGTAGGTACTAAAAATATTGATATGAAAGAGAAAATAAAAACTAGTAGAATACCAATTTTTTTTAACTATATGTATGTAGCTATATTGATAACAAAGATCATCGAAACCGCAAATTAAAATGATTGATAAGAATTTAACTCATCATAAATATCTGATTTTATTTTATTAATAAGGGTTCCTAGTATTTACTACGGAACCCAAAAAATGTGGCTATTTGGCTAGCCCTCTTCGAAATACTTTTGTGTTGTGAAGTATTACAGGGGTTTTCTCGACTGTCCTATTCTTCAGTGATTCTTAGAACATACTAAAAAATACTTATTTGTTTATTATATTCATTTATTTATTTAAACTTTATTGTTCCACAAGTACAAATACTTATAACAATTGGCGGACATAATGTTAATATTCAACAAATACTTATGTAGATACTTTTACAATTGGCGGACTTAATACTAAAAGCATTTTCTAACCGTATTTATTTATTTATTTAAACTTTATTGTACATAATACAATTGTATAGCACAATAGGCGAACTTAATGCTAAAAGCATTATCTTACAGCCAACCTTTGGGTTAAACAGATATCGTGATGTGTGTATTAACAATATATAGCTATAAATACAAAAAGTTGGTATATTGCGCGGAGCAAAAAGTGTACATCCAACCAATTAATATTTTAATTTTCTTGCGTCTAGTTGTGATTTACCTGAATTCCCATTTTCATCTATAATTATAAAACTTTATAAGCCAACATATAAATAGCGACCAAATATAATAGAACGCAGTATGTATTAAATTATTAAAGCCATATTCATACGATGGAGGTGTAATTTGACCCAAGACACGTAATTATATCCAGTCGACAAAGTACAGTAATTATATTTAATTGCCGCATGGGGGAGCCACGGAATTCCTTCAGTTTTAAGAACACTCTTTTATTACTCAAGAGTTTTAGTACAAAAGTCTACCTGCAATCTCTAATTTGTTTTGAATCTAGTTTGAACTGAAAAATTCTCCCTCGGTTTTGAAGAATTTTCTTTAGTTGTGAAACGAAATCGTTTATTTTCAATAAAGCATTTATATATCACTTGTCGACGTCAATTTACTTATATTACTCCCCAAAAAGATGCGACGCCACAAACTCTACTGCAGCATTTTCTTCAAAAACGTCAATTTACAAAAAAAATAAATACCTAATTTACAAATCTGAGTGCGTCTGTTAGCTACAACCGCACCTTTGTATAAAATTCGTATTGGAGATTTTTCGAAATAAATGGTGGACGTGTAGGGTTCGTAGGATTAGGGTTCTGTAGTCAGCCGCCATTTTGTTTCGACAAATTTCGTACTTACCCTTTTTTAGCATTAGTCTGATATTTCTAGAAATGGTTGCGAGGTCTAATTACGCTATAGTAATGCGATTATGTGATAATGAAATATCCAATTCTTCAAAAAATTTATAAGTAACATGTTTTACTCTCAAACCGATTACACAACTTCAAAATAAGGGAATTAAATTTAATTGGTGCAAAGGAGCCACATACTACACTCTCAAAGGGGCTTTGTATTTCGCTTTCTTGTTAAAACGAGGAATTTCTAAGTGGTAATAACCGGATAAGGCGCTGCCAGATTTTGTAATTATACTCTGCTTCGTTTGGCACATATTTTGATCATTTATCCAATCTGTTTTTATGACTCAATAAATGATTTTTCGAGTACTAGCTGTTTTCCGCAGCTTCGCCTACGTCAAAAGTAGCTATGTTTGACCCCGGATCTTCAACTATTCATACCAAGTTTTATCGAAATCCGATTAGCGGTTTGGCCGTAACAGATAGTCAGACAGATGGACAGTTAGACAGACTTTCGCACTTATAAGATTAGTATAGATGTAAATGACTAACACCCAAATTAAATAAAACAGTTATCTATAAATAATAATAAAATAGTAACAGTCGTTAAATGATTATGAAATTCAAAATATTGGATGATTCGTATATAGTAGGCCACTGACGGTGAGTAAAACTGAGGAGCCGAGTAAGTATTCAAAGAACCCTAATCCTATTATAACTTCCTTATAAATATTATGAAAGCGAATGAATATTAGGCATATTTGTTTTTGAGAAAAAGTCGAATTCGAGGATTGTCGAAAAAATATGGAGGACGTATGCATAAATGTTTTACTACAAATCTCTATAAGTGTGAAAATTGCACACACAGTTACAAATACATAGGTTATCTTATTAATCCCCGAAAAAAGGATTGTTCCCTTGGTTTCAAGTGCGTACGAATCCGTAGGCAAAAACTAGTAACATAATAATTTGAACATTCGTGTGAATAAGGTCAGGGCTACCCACCACCTATGTAATTACATAAGTAAGTTAACTATGAGTTGTAATTAGTTAGGAAACCATACAATTTTCCTGTCACGAGTCAAAAGAGTTATCAATGATACTCATACGAGACCCATTATGTCATGATTTTTTTTATGTTACATTTCCCTTTGAATAGATTTAACATGACATGGACATTTATATGAATAAAAATTACTAATCGAATAGGGTTTACACTAAAAATGTTATTATTCTCCAACACAAGATTCATTCAATACAAGATTAACAAAATTCTTGGTATTTTTGTGAATATACAAATTAACTTTCAATTAAACTCGTATACTTCAGATTTTAGTGATTTCTGTAAAGCCACGTACTGCGCGAAAGAGCCTAAACCGGGCGAATTTATTTAGGTAATTAAAATCTGTTACATTAAAGGGTTATTTATTTATTAACTCTTAATTCATAAAAAATAACGAACCTTAGTATTTTGTTTTATAAAGTACTATAAGTTATATTATAGTATATAGTTAGATATATATATCGAACTTAATTTATCAAGTTCGATAAGTCCATATTAAATAAAAAAAGTTTCGTGTCATTCCACCTTAGATAAGACAGAAGGGGACTAATTAACTAATTCGTAAATTTTTATAGAAGCTAATAAAACTATTTTTATTTCATTAGTATTTTTTTTTATTCTTATGTACTTAGTAGACTTATTGCTGACTGAAATCTACATTTTGTGAAGTTAGGGCGTAGGGCGTAGGGTCCAGTTTGGTCTACTTGAGGTTTTTGCTTTTAAATGAATGAACACATTAATGCTCCATTTACATACATATAATTTAGGAAGGATTCAAGGGCTGACAACCCTTAACGTATAGGTTAAAGGTGACATGATTACAGAATGAAAAAAACGGATGTTTAAAAATGTAACGTTTCTGAATCTATTCTTCCATTCTTTTCCATATTTCGCTCATGGTCTCGCCTTAAATTTAATTACTTAATTTGTAAAATTTGCCAAATCAGTGGGTCGCTAAATGGAGCCTGATAATAATATGTAAGTTTTTAAAAACAGGTTCACATTTCGTGCAGTTTAGAGGTGTCATACTTATTACGCTATCTAAGTTGGATATAAGAGATATTCTTCTTCTTCATCGGGGCTCTACTAAATAAGGCAGTCGCTTTAAGGCGCGGATCCACCGCAGCGCATGCTGTGTACGGCCACGCGGTGCACGGATTCATTTGTTTGACTACGTGGGTTAACGTTTTTACTGCAGCACATGTTACGAGTATACACGAATTTCAAACCACGACTACGTACAACTGTAACGCAGCACAGCCTTTAATCATACGTCTTGTGGAACCCACGCATTTATAAACTTATAAAATGGCATTTGAAAGAGTTTGCTAGACAGATGATGAATTCAAAAGTGAGATGGATGATCTATTGCTAAGTAAATTGCAAAGTCCGGCCCCTATTCCGTGTACAGCGTGCGTGGCGTAGCCGGGGTTGAGCTGCGTGTGCGCCATATTCCAGCAAGGCACTTATGATAATTCATGCGTAGCGTGTTCGTGGGTTGCAGTGGACACAGTCACATAGGTTTTCTTGCAAAGCGAAACTTGACGCAAGTTCGTAGCCTCTCAGTGCTGCGGTGGATCCGTGCCTTTATTGTCATAACTAGTACTGTCAAAACTGGGAAACGTGTTCGGACGAAAAAGAATAAAAATAATTACCTACTGCGATGGCTCAGCAACCCAGAAATGATCTTAGCCTCTGACACAAGAGATCTGCACTCAACCTCCTGCCAGTCGGCTCTTCGGAGGGCTTCCAGATCCTTCACTACTTCGTGTCTCCGGTGACCTATACCTGGGATTTATGGAAATATAAAAATAAGACAAATCTTATTCAACAGAACGACACCATTGGAATTTCGCTACGTGAAGATGTTGCGATTCATATTACGGACTGTGGGATCCTGGCCCGGGCGAATACTTGGAGAAAATAACTGGAGAATCACAGACTACTACGTGCATTTCATACGACTTTATAGTATTTGTGCGTGGCTTCTAAACATTGTTTATTTAATACAACAATTCAATAATGTCCCATTTCTCATAGTTGGACACAGTCTCATCACCGCTACCTGTTGTTTTACAAGCACGGTATGTTTCTCTATCTTAATTTACTTTAAAGACTTATTACTATTTTTTACTTAACCTGGAGTCCATAGGTGTCAAAGTTTACATTTCCCCAATTCAGAATATGCTGTTCTCATGCATCGACCATATTAATTTTTTTTATTAATTAAATTTGTATACAATACTCCAATTAGTATACAAAATGTTTTTAAATACTACCAAATTTCCAAGTAAGTGAAAATCGAAAAAAAATTTTGATCGACTAATGGTCGATATCCAACATTTGTGTATCGGTGAAATTTTTTCCTCGGTTTCACTTCATTTATTATTGAAAATGTTTTAGTTTAATATACCAACAGGCTGTTAAAACTTGGCTGGAGTTTGAAAAGTCATCATCGATATTATTTACTTATTATGTACTTTTCACGAAAATCCTGTGTGATGAAAATAAATGTTAATATTTGCAGTTGAAGGTTTTAATATTACCTACTCGCAAAGTATATCATGAAATAAGCAAAATCTTTTTTATGGAAATGCATTTGTTTTACTTCAAGAATAAATCTGAACACGCAATGAAAGTAAGTGTTTATCAATTTTCTTAGTTTTATCAGTAATTAAGTATAATTTATTCGGGATTGATTCACTTGGTAAAGGTAGTCAAGCAAGAAGCCTTTCTAATCATCGAATATGTAAACCCTCTACACACCTCAAATATATTTGGACAATCTAGTATGAAAGAGTAAGGATGGATATCATATAGTCTCGTTTCTTCACACTTGCCTGCCAATTTTTCGTCTGACGCCATCCCCACTGTTTCATACTATAGATTGTCCCAACAATTGTGAGGTGAGTAGAGGGTCTAAATATTATGCTAAACGCTGCCCGGTTACATGATACCTTGCAAACTTTTGGCAAGTTTATTGTAATTATCTATTACATTGTAGTATCTCCGCTTGGGATTCACGGGTTGCCCCGGTCCTTTGAGAGACTTGTGCGGGGATATAGATCCAACGCGTAGAGGCCCTTTGGAGAAGTTTATGTCATGTGGTGCTCCTGCCCAAACCCGTCCTCGGCTATATCAATAGATGACATGTCCATGAATAGGTCTGGGCAGGAAGTGGAACTAGTGCTAATAAGTGAAAAGAATAAAATGGGTTATGGTTATGAAGTTTGGATGTGTTTAAACTGGGCTATTGCAATAGAAATCGGACACTTGCCATAATCATGATTACTGATTATTTGTGGCAGGCGGTGACTCGCCACTCAGTAAATGGGCCCCCCAAATAGTCGCCGCGTTTGGCAACAGAGGGGCAACATTGGAATGAGCGGCTATTATTATTATTATTCTTAGGGCTGATTTTACCAACATCGTTCTTATCCAAGAGTAACTTATCTAAGCATAAGAAATGGATGGCAGATATTTTTATTCCAGAGACAGAGTCTTTGTATTTTCGTGGATTAACAATATATTCTCGGGTTAATTGTGTGGTTAAATGTAAACTTCATTATACGATAGTAAATTGTTTCATTGTCCTTGGAATAAAATTTACCCGACTTTGGTGAAATCGACCCTTAATAGGTTAACTTCTTTGCTTGAGGTACAATTGTACATAAATTTTCAATTTTCAGGTTTACCGTCAAGTCAATAGGATTTCAGAAATAGTAACTTTTTACTTGGCGACTCTGACTTTTGTGACTGTAATATTTTTTAATGGGGGTCCTATTTACGTTAATTTTACTGAAGGAGTTTATACAGAAGGGATACCTGAGAATTCGACTAAAATCTACGCTCAAGGAGTATACTACGCATTTCCTTTTAAAACCAACTATTTAACTGATTTCAAAGAATATTTTATTGTGTTTCTATATAACTGGTAAACATTTAATTATTTTAGCCGTTTTTTATTTTTCGACCGCTTAGGGCCTCTACTCATTTCACAATTGTTGGAATAATCTAGTCTGAAAGAGTGGGAATGGCGTGTAGAGGCCTTCACCTATACGCGGCTGCAGGGCCGATCTAGGGTAAAAAAGTGGGGAATTGTAGGGTCTTGAAAATTTCCCCTGCAAGCCTACCTAAGTATTACTTACTTAGGTAGGTTTGAACATGTAATTATTTCTTCTGTGTGTAATTTTTTATTCTTAGGTCTTATCTATGTCTATCTTATCTGTGTCTATGTGGTCTATCTATCTATGATTTGATTATGAATTACTTTTCAGGAATGTTTCATATTACTGCGGAGCAATACTAGTTTTATATGATCTTTACATATATTTAATAGTGTTTCATATATGGGGTCATTTCAAGATACTAATAAAAGATCTCGAAATGATTCCAAAACCATCAAATGACGCCAGCAAGAAGAATGAAGAACTAGTTCTTGAAAAGTATGGGCTTGAAGAAAGTTTTTTAATAAATAAAAAAATGCAAGATTGTATTGATTATCATCGACTTATTATGAAGTGAGTAATCGCAAAACTTTACTACTCATTAATTCCACGATGGCTCAGGAGTCAGGACAGAGATACTTGGTGGAGATAGGAGTATTAGATGGTAAGTAAGTAGGGGTAGTAGATAAGGGATATTAAAAATATGTTAGATAGTCTATGGACAGGGGGAGGGTTATGCCCAGCAGTGGGTTATAGAAAGCTAATGATGATGATGTTCAACACTTATGTTATGGGATACCAACTCAACAATACTATAAATCCATACTAATATTATAAATTCGAAAGTCTGTCTGTCTGTCTGTGACGCTTTCACGGCCAAACCGCTGAACGGATTTTAAAGAAATTTGGTATGGATATAGTTAAAGACCCGGGTTCAAACATAGGCTACTTTTTGATGCAGGCGGAGCTGCAGGAAACAGCTAGTCATCTATAAATCCTGTAGAAAATACATTAACAATTTTCCGTCACTCCCTAGGTTTTTCAAAATGATATCCGTAGTATTCGGACCCACCCTCCTGGCCTACACTGGCTTCTTAATGTTTATCATCTGCTTGCTGCTTCTAGAAATTTCATATTTAGTAAGTTTTATTATTAACATTTATGTAATAGTAGATTGTTAAACTAGGGTCGGATGACATCAATTCCCATACGAGGTGTTTAGACGGATATAATCCGAGTATGAATTGATGTCATCCACCCGCGGGGAACACTCTACTTTTCATTTCGAATATAAGGAAAGTAAAAAAAAACATTTTTCTTAAATATTTATTTAAAATTAATGGAAAAGTTCGAACAATTCGTAAAGTTTAAAGTGACATTTTTATTCACTCTATCACTTACTCCACTATTACAAACTTGGCTAAGCTGAATTTCTGTAAAAGTAGGGGATAGATTAGGTATTTGATTATATGGTGGAATCCATGGCTGAGAATCTTTTGAAGTGGTTGGTTTAGGCGAACTGGGGAGTATATTAATGGATTCAGTCAATTTGTTCGATATCTTCGTTTTTTGTTGAACAGAATCTTCAATATATCCTTCGGCGACTGTGCTGGATTTCCAGCCACCGTGTCTCTTTAACATAGTCATATTTGCTCCAGAATCGGCTAATAGTGTCGCTGACGTTCTTCTATAACAATGGCCGGTATACTCGTTACAATTAGGCAAATTCAGATATGTCGCTATCTGCTTGGGCATACCTGATATTTTATTTTTACCGATCACTTGTTTATAGCATTTTCCCTTTTGATAGTTGAGAAAAAAACGATCCGTTTTTATGTTTTCTGGTCTTATTTTTTGATATTTTTTAACTATTTTCGAAAAGTCTTCTCGCACTACAAACGTGCGCTCAATATTTGTTTTTGTTTTGGTTAATTTAACAAGTAGTAACTGGCCTTGATTTTCAACATCATGGATTGTTAGATTTGTGAGCTCACTGCTTCTGCAAGCGCCGCTTATGCCAAATATCAACACTACCTGTGAAGAACATAATTTTGTTGGTATAGATAGAGATTTAAAAATATTTTGAAAACACACACCATTCAACATCTATGTTCCCATTTTATGCATTCTGACAACGGAAACCATGTTGGTTTTGCATAAAAACATTTACTTATTAGCTTACCTTCACTGCCAAATATATCTCGTCAGGGGCTTCATTTAAAAATGTTTCCACTTCGTTAGAGGAGAATACTTTTGATTTTTTACTTTTAAACCCCTGTGACTGTCTTTTTAAGAATGATGTTAAATTATGGAATTTTGTCAAATCTATATTGTGTTTCACACTTAGTGTACTCTTAAGCATTGAATATCTGCTCCATAGCGTAGAAGGTTTAACTTTGCCAGACTGTCCATTAAAGTATGTTAAAAACACACTTTCGGAAAATGAATTTATCTTCTTGTCAGCTCGACAATTCATAAAATCATTATACACAATTAAGTATCTTTCTTTAGAAATTGCTGGTAAAAGATTTTCGATTACTGAATTTGCTACATCTTTAACCGAATCTGGGGTCAGTATTTCAGTATCACTTGAACTCATTTTTAAACAAATCTCTTGTAAAAATAGTTCTGCAATGCAAACAAACAGCTCATATCCCGCCAAATAATTTTTCAAGTCTTTTTTTTTCTATCTTTAATTTTTTTAATTTTAAATATGGAACACAAAGCTTCTCCGAAGCAGGCCATCCATTTCGATGTTAAAAAAAAAATGTTTGTTTTATTTTTTAATACTGTGTATGTAAGTATGCAGTGCCTTTTTATTGTTTTTTTTTATCATAAATAAATCGGTGATATATTTCTATGTAGGTATAGATATCATTTTTTACATAAAACAACCCTATGTATTAAAATAATTATATATAATTAAGAAAATTATAGATTTATATGTTTTATAAATGATAGTGACAAAATATGGACAAATATAATTTTTTAAATTACTTCTTTTATCTTGACTTCTAAAATAAAAAAAAATCATAAAAAAAATCTAAATTTTTGACAGCTGGCTTCATAAGAAATGTATTAGTTCAATTTTTGAAATCCATTCCGGCCCTTGGTTCGGAATGAATTTGTATGAAACATTCCGACCCGCGGGTCGGATGAAGCATTTTCAGACCGATACTTGGATCAAACATAGACTACTTTCCGAGTATGAGAAATGAAAAATTCTTTTGTCACCCTTAAGTGGAAAAATCCGCGGCCTGATCACTGTAATCATTAATTTATAAGTCGATGAAAGTAGGAACTTATGTTTCGTAGAGTGACATACTCAATATCGAGTGGTTAACATGGTCTATTGACACTGTATACCTTGGTGTCAGTTTTACTGTCGGTACAGCATTTCGGCCATTTATGGGTTTCTTTGTCGACCACCAAATGGCGGCCGGGAACATAATCATTAGTAACGATCATGGAGCAAATACACAGGTTATGATCCATCCAAGTCTCCTTCAAAAACAATTCATTTTGACTTTGAAGATTACGACTCCCACGTTGATAACGTGTTAGTCTTTTTGTCATTAGTCACATGAAGTCGTAATTTGACGCCAATTTTCATTGATATATGATTTTAGTTTCATCTGTGTATGTATAATTTTGTATGCAAACAACGTAATTCTTTTTACCCGACTGCGCCAGATGGAAGGTTTTTTTCGAGAGTATGTTTGTATAGTTGTTTGGCACGCTCTGCAACCTGAACGGCTCGATTTATTTTAGCTTGAGAGGTGTCTTTAGATTCGTATTTACTGCGAGGGTGACACGAATATCCAAATAAATTATAAAACAAAATTGGGAATTTTTTTGGGGTTTTTCATTTCCATATTACACAAAAAGACAGTCGAGTATTCTGGTTTTTTTTTTATTACCGTTATTGTTAATTTTCCTGCTTTTATCGCCGGATACTATAATAACATTTTTTTTTAATTTACAAAAACATATTTGCCAAGAATGTGG
Source organism: Euzophera pinguis (assembly GCA_947363495.1). Classification (NCBI taxonomy): domain Eukaryota; kingdom Metazoa; phylum Arthropoda; class Insecta; order Lepidoptera; family Pyralidae; genus Euzophera; species Euzophera pinguis. The sequence goes on along the minus strand of OX376170.1, from coordinate 4,386,374 downwards.
AGGCGTTTGTGCAATACGGCCTGCTGACTGTTTTATCATTCCTGGAACTCATACAGTTTGGGCTCGTTTTCGAACTAATCGGAACTGCGGTAAGTTTTACATTTTACTTTATTTATTACTTTTTTGGAAATTATTGTTCGTTATAACAAGCGTGACGTCAAATGCTATTATAATCACTATCGTATATGTCACAAGTTATTCGGGATATTTGCTTCTTCGGCTAATTTATGCTCATAATATGCTTGTTATTTCGAAGTCCACAGCTTTTTTGTTTTGTTTAAGCCTTATTTCTTATTTATAGGTGCTTTACTTTAGGTTCTCTTATAGCTAGCGTTAATTTGAAAGTACTTGCCAAATGTTTCTCGCTTAAAATTTATTTCATTTATTCAAAGCGGTTTAGTTTCATGTACTTAACACAGATAAATTTTGCCAATAGTTCCGAATAACTCTGTAATTTTCATTACAAAATGTTACACTATTCATTGTAAAAACAAAACAAACTCCTGAATGATTGATTTTCGTTCAATTTTACACGAAACAAAGCACTTTGATGCGTTTAATTAAAATGTGAATATCCTTTACGCCGAATCAATACATAAACAAAACATACTCGAATACTCGTAACAAAAGGACTCTTATATAATTTAATTAAATTTCATTCAGTTTAGCTCAAGTGGCGGGAAAACGTGAATAGTTATATACACTCGGCCAATTACTTTGTACTAGCTATTTCCCGCAGCTCCGCCTGCGCCAAAATAGCCTATGTTTGACCCCGGGTCTTCAACTATATTCATACCAAATGTCATCAAAGTCCGTTCAGCAGTTTGGCCGTGAAAGCGTAACAGACAGACAGATTGATAGACAGACAGACTTTCGCACTGATACTCATGATATTAGTATTAGTATGGATGGATAAACAGCTGTGAGAAACAGCTAGTTGACTATTAATTGTATGGTTAATTTAATTTCAGGGTGAAAACCTCGAGAAAGCAGTTTACGATCTGCCATGGGAATACATGGATATAGAGAACCGTAAGATTGTCTTGTTTTTCTTGATGAATGTCCAAAAGCCGACAAGAGTGAGGCCTACGGGGGTCATTGAAATGGGGGTGGCTACCGTTGCCTCTGTAAGTATTGCATCTTTTCAAATTACTTGGCTAAGTAAGTGTTTATTTATTTATTAAAACTTTATTGTTCCACAAAGTACACATATTCTTATAACAATTGGCGGACTTAATGCTAAGAGCATTCTCTACCAGTCAACCATTGGGAGAAACAGAAAGATAGTTTGGCGCAAAAAAGTTAAGGGGGAAAAATGTATTACATATAGAGCAAATTTTATCAAAAGCTTAAGTTCATACACTACGTAAACATACATAAAACATACACAAATACTATTTCATTTTAAATATATACCTATATATATATACCTACAAAAATATCAATGATGAAGTCAAGTCACATTGCGAAGTTTTCATTAACTTAGCGAGTCCAAAATGAGCACACGTGCCCGCTTTTTAAATAAAAATTTGTTAGGACTTTCCTTAATATCAGCAGGCAAAGTGATCCTATCGACTGAATAGAACTAGGCTTTCTCCTTCCTCAAAGTAGCACAACAATTTTTTATTCTTTAAATTCAATTGGTACATTGGTCGATAATTTGGTTGCTTTTTAAATTCGATATAAATTTTATTATAAAAATTTAAGTAGGAAATCATTCAAAACCTATATACTTACCTAACTAAAATTTATAAAATATAATAATATTAATTTCATTTCTCAGGTTCTAAAAACTTCATTTTCCTATTTTACTTTCTTACGAACAATTGAATAAAATAACAAGACATCTATTCAGTATTGGAAAAGTATTGAGGAAGTCAAGTGGAGTTGAAAGTACATAAGAGAGACGGAGTGTAAACAAAACAGAAAAAAAATCCACATTTTTTAATATCTGTTGGAGACGCTTTACAAACATGGATGTAAAAAAATAGACGGATAATGCACTGCAAAGTAGCGAAGTGTTGTCACTGAACACACTATTGTCGGCTAGTCGCACAGTATACGCGGATTTTTTTTTAATATTTTAAAAAATATTACACCTAAGCAAAACATCTTAACTTAATTCTTAAGACCTTGCACAAACACTTTTTCAAATATTTTCGAATATTTGATTCATCTTTCATGCACACACACATAATCATGGGATGTATGTTATTACTTACATATGATAACTTAAAACCACCAGAGTTTTTCAACAGATCTATTGCTATTTCATAGTAATATATAGATATGATTACCTGTTTGAATAAATACAATGATACTTACAATCGACTCTACCACCCGAGTTGCAACTAGGAGGCCAATGAACGAATGAATGAACACTTTGTTTCACCATTTAAATATATTAAATAAAATTTTAAGTAAATTATTACAAAGGCGGACCAATCCAAGTAAGGTTATGCTCTTGTAGCTTGACACGATCTTTACGGACACGCTTGCTCCACTAGGCTCTAAAGATTATACCTCAATGAGATCTGTAATTGGCTAAGTTTTAATCGTATCAAATGAGTACTTTAGGATGCACGTACTTAGATATTAATCTCATCGTAAGTTTGAACAGAGCCGGGAGCAAATATCGATGAATAATTATAATGTTTGTATGTAAATGCTATGTTAATGGTCTATCTGTTTTTCCTTTACGCTTTTGTTACTTATTGTAAAAATTGAAAACGAAATTAGAATATTTGCCGAAGTAGCTAGCAAGTGAGACAAATCTACGAAGGCACAGTGGGGTGTTGGTCCAATCACTATTGGTAGACGAATTTTAAGTTGACGAATCTTGTATAATTTGACACCAGAGTCACCTACTGTAAAAAAAAAAAGTGGAGGTAGTGAGTTGGATTGTCACTGGAAGCAAACTTTGTTTAGTTGTTTATGGTTTGACTAGGACGTAACTTGAATCATTTGATTGTCGGATAAAAATGATTCCGTGCTTCATATCGATGACATGTGACTGTCAATCGGTGGTTGTAAAGAAACCATGTCAGAGGCCGAAAGGTGGTTCCGAAATTCTCTGATGCCAAGTTGAACAGGGTCAATTGACCATGTAACCCAGTCTATGTTAGTGCTCTAGTTACAAGTGAAACTTCAGTAACTAAATTTAGAAAACTGGAATTGTATTTATCAAACTTGTTTATTGTATACCCGATAGCCGGTAATCGACTTGAATCGATGATATTTCGAAGTCACGCATCCCTAGGGAACTATCTTGGTAAGTATTCCCGTCTTTAGAACTGGAACTTAAACTATCTAGAGTTTTTTATTACCTAACTTGCGAAAGTATTTTTGTGGGAGCGAGGAATTAAATCGATTTCGCGTGGAAGGATACTTCGAATTAACTTTTTGAAATAGGTTTCGTTTCTAAGACTTATTTCTATTAACGTCGCAAATTTTTGAGTTTTAAACGAATCTAGCAAGCATTTTTGGCTACTTTTTCACGCGGATGTGAGTTACAATGTCAAATAGACATTGGAGTGCATTTTTGAAAAGTGTGACTCATTCAAAATCGGTGAGTCATGCGTTATCGAACGATTTTCATTCGACATAATTAGTCACACATTTCAACAATGTCCCTTGGTCAACTTGGAGTCAATTTCGAAACCGAGAATAATAATTTCCTATAATAAAGAGGTTAATATCGCAACATTTTCCCAGAATACAAATTTCTCTGACAAGGTTCAAGACAAAATATATTTTTTTTAAATTTCTCCCTGCTTATTTCGCATACAAAAAACGTACAATTCAGCAGAAATTCAAATAATTGTCGCCGATTGAGACACTTGGCAAGCTCCCAACGATAACAATGCGTGCCGCACTCCACAACATTCAACGCTATGCAAATTACTTGTTTGTTGCCAAATTAATAAATTTCCTATACAACGAATAATAATTACGTCGAGTATTCATTTTTTTGGCAAGCAATGAAGAATAGGGAACAGTGGTGAATTCTTGGACTGGAGGGCATGATTCGTTTCGGGTCGATGATCCGATGCAGTAAGTTTTTTACTTTTTTTTAGTGATCTACTAAAGTTCCATGGTTCTGAAGGCACGCTAATCTGGTAGTCGTCGGTGGCAGAAGCATGAACTAGAAAAAAAGAATATGGCATTAGGTAAAGGATGTCGAAAATAATTTGATATGTCACTTAAATAAATAGTTGCGTTTGAAAAGAAGAAGCATAAAATTGTCTTGATAATGACTGATAAAAAGACGTCATCAGGTTACTCTTCGGAGCCTAGGGTACGCTGTAAGTCATGGTCCTAGATTTGGCGGCATTGGTTATTACAATGGAGCGAGTGGCGTCTGACCTCCGTTACTCTACTTTACAGGGTGTTTATGTGTTAGTGGCCAACATTGTCAGAATTTTTCAGGCTTCTGACACAGCCTCACGACTGCCTATCGATAACAACATAACCAACGACTTAACGTGCCTTCCGAAGCACGGAGGAGCTCCAGATAGAAAATGCCTCTAAATGGCGACTAATCCAATAGTGGTCGCGTCTCGTCGTCGCTTGACACGCGCTTTCTCTACGGATATGAGGATCGCGCTCGACTATCGGGCTTCTCAAAAAGACACTCAGTATCATACTGTTTTCGGTTTTTGGTGTATTTAAGTGACGCTTAGTTTTCAACGCTGAAAATTTCCGCGGTTGCAAAATACCACGGGAAAAAGTCAATAAAGAAAATAAACATCCTACCTTCAAACAATCATTAAGAACCCTTCTTACATGACATAATCTCTTTTCGAAGACATTTCTCCGAAATATCACAATGAGTAACCAATTCGACGACATCAAGTCATAATACCTTACATGACATTGAGTGCTTCATACATTATATTCCTTATTTCTTGTTAATTCAACAAACCCTTCCTTGAATTGTTGCCGAAATGAAATCACATTAGGGACTTCGGGACAAAACACAGATGGAACACAAAGAAAGCCATGTACAAATATAGGTAATAATGCCTCGGGGTTTTACGTCAGTCGTAAAATTACCAGCCTTAAAATATATCTAGATTGTCAGTACAACGTATTATGGATGTTGAATCATTTTGGATACTTTTTTACTTGACCTAAATCCGCAAGCAGTATGACGAAACCTGAGGTTATTAATATATTTCTCTGTAGAATTATATCCACGGCATAAAAGGAATCAGCTAGATATGCAGTAGGCAAATGGCATAGCTACTTTTTATAATCAGAATTTTGACCATGTACTAAGCAGCAAAGGTAGCTCGATAGCGTTAGTTGACAACAAAAACACGTAATAATTTATTCTTCTGGGCACTGCTCAGAGTAAAGATGCAGTCATCGTAGCCCAGAGTAACAATCAAGTAGAGGCCCATATGTCTCAACAAAATATATTGATGATAGCCATCGTCAGTATTCTGCTGTTAGTGGTAGCATACATCATTTGGAGACAGTACCGAAGCCGCGTGCGGTCCTGGATGCGCAAGCAGATTGCAGCCAGCATGCCGAATCTCACGCAAGTCAGAGTAGCGCCCACACAAATAGCTACTCAGCCAGTGATTCTCAACCCTGCGCCCGCGACTTCTCAATCTTTTGCGTAAATAGTGTGTTATAGTGCGTCATAGTGCGTTTTGCGTTACGTAGTCTAATAAAAATGTATGTAACTACTTTTATCTATATTACTTAAAATTAAAAAATATTTTGTATGAATTGTATAAAAATTTACCTTTGTAGCGACATTTGCAGAATTGCATATTTTATAGAGCGACTGACGAACGAACCTCCCCCGTCCCCAGTCGTCTCTTGATCGTCATTTACGACGCACAAATTATACTATGTATTAAATTGGCAATAAACATTTATTAGTGAAGTTCGGTTTTTCTCTCCAAGTCACCCATTCCGACAAATACATACAGAATTTACACCTATGCGTGCCAATGGACTATCTGTCAAGGATGATGAAGACCGGGCTAAGTGGAGACTTAAAAGCAAGAAAGCAGATCCACAGGTCCGAGGCAAATAGCTGAGGATGCAACCGGGAAAGCGCTAAGAAGAAGAAGAAAATTGCGTCACACCAATTGTCATCGATATTACATCACCACAATGCTTTTCTTCCGTATTTTAAGTGATTTTCAGTGAATGCTCCTTTACTTTTAAATGGAATATATCTTGTCCCATTGAACGAGCGTAGGAGGGTAAAAAGGTTTACCTTAGCACATTTACCGCGGCTTTGAACATCCGTCAGCTTCACTGATTTTGACTTTGAGATGTATTTAGAACCGAGCAATTTTTTTAAATTAGCTTTATTTATTCAATTTATAAATAAAACAATGAAATAAGTAAGTACATAGCGGACAAAAAGCCGTGGGCTGCCACAAGTTATGTAAAATTGTGTGTTTTTTCTAATTTAGAACAGATCGCTTTTCTTACGCTGATTCATTACAATACAAATACTCTTTATTGCACCAAAATAAAAATTATACAAAACAATACATAAAAATTGAGGTACAAAGGCGGACTTATCGCTAGAGCGATCTCTTCCAGTCAAGCCTTACGCTTAGCTGATCTTACGCTAATACGTCGAGAAAAGAGACGAAATAAAAGAAGTCTCAGTTATTTCTCGTATTGTTTATTATTTGATGGTTGTTTCTAAAAATGCAATCTAAATAAAATAGTATTAGCGCACTTTCAGCCGCACTCTTAGCTAATTCTTGAAACTCAGTGAAAAAATCTCCGTTAGGGGAAGAATTTTTAAATTCATACTTATTTGCAGATGTAGGTACTGCAACACTTTAGGATAGATTTAAAATTCTTCCTATGAGAGATTTTTTTTTAGAGTGTGATGAAAGTAGTCATTAACGACTCTAATACGGTGGTTAGTAGAGACTAACTTCTGACTAGAGAGTTAATAATATCAATACCAATTTTTCGACAAAATCAAACTAGAGTGGTAGGCTTGTGAGTGTGTTTAACCCTAGATAACTAAACTATATTTGCAGATACATGGTTACTAATCTTTCGTCAGGCGAACTACGCAATTAAAAACGTAAAATTTATTAAAAGTATTGATTTTACATAGAAACTGGTTTTGTGGCACTAAAGTTTGGTTTAATTGGAACTAATGTAATAGACATTTGACAATAAATAACTTTTTCACACAGCTACTACATAAGTCAATATTGTGCGATCTGCAAATGGCATTTTTGGATTCCATGAGTCGATGTTTCGTCTTCCTACAAACTTTTGATGGACATCAATTAAAAATTTTACACACATTAGGCACCTAATAAACAGTTGTTTCAGGATCTGAAGGTTTAACAAGATTATCTTTTATAATGACCTTGATGTCACGTCTCAAAACCACCCTTTGTAATCGCTGCGATAGCCAAGACTCCATCAGTTGGTTTCTAATCTAAATGTCCAATACTTTTAAGATTGAATTAAAATTTCAGCTTTTCTTTATATCTGAACTTGTTTGTGAAGTAAATAGCAAATCATTTATAGTTTACATAAGTTTAAAATATTATAAAAAAATGCATATGGGCCAGGTAGTTTTGCGATTGATCATGCGTTCCTATGGCGTAAGTTATTACTGTTATAAAAGTAAGTATTTCGGGTTTTCCTGTAGGTTTTCAATTTTTGGTTGATTATGATATGATTTTTATGATAATATTATTACGATAATAACAAAAACTACTTTGTTTGATTTAGCTTTTTTAAAAAAAGGTCTTATCGCCGTCATAACAAAACGTCGAAAGGCCAGATGTATTTCACCTTACAGTTTTTACTCTGTCTCTGAGGAAAACCATCTTCAAATTAATGTTTCATTTCTTCTTCGAGTTATCCACTTGTCTGCGTTAATTGTTTTAAATAAAATCATATCAAAGACGATATAATCATAGCAACAAAGAAATATATAATGTAATAAAATATAGGCTTTTTATGGTAAATTTAAGTTATAAATAATATAATATATAATTAAATAGTATAAATATCATTTAAATTAAAATAAGTAAGAAATATTTCTTATAAACCTTTCATAAATAACATGTATATACATATATCAAATTAAAGTCATAAATATCTTAGTGAAAAACTAACATAGTAACAACTAAACTTTCGTCAACCGGACGACGATGTAGCCATAGGTCACCATCAAATTATCGTTTGATCGCCATTTTATCACCAGATGAGTTAATTGCCCCAATCAGGAAGGTAAACAAAGAGTGACAGGAGCAGAGCACTGGGAAGTTAGTGCACCTGACTTTCTCGGAGAGGTGCGTCGTCACCTAGACGAATGTTTAGTTATCTAGGGTTAAAACGATTGGAAAGAAGTAGCACTGAAGAAAGGGGGTAGCAGTGAAACACAGAAGAGATCCATACTAATATTGAACGTGCGTCTGTCTGTCTGTTAAGCTTTCACAGCCAAATTTAATTTGATTATAGTTGAAAAACAGACTAACATAAGCTTATTTTTGACACAGGCAGAGCTGCGGGAGACAGCTAGTACTTAATATTTTGGTAAAATATAAAAAAGTGTTTCGTAGTCTTTCGTTCTTAATTGCCCCAATCAGGAAGGTAAACAAAGAGTGACAGGAGCAGAGCACTGGGAAGTTAGTGCACCTGACTTTCTCGGAGAGGTGCGTCGTCACCTAGACGAATGTTTAGTTATCTAGGGTTAAAACGATTGGAAAGAAGTAGCACTGAAGAAAGGGGGTAGCAGTGAAACACAGAAGAGATCCATACTAATATTGAACGTGCGTCTGTCTGTCTGTTAAGCTTTCACAGCCAAATTTAATTTGATTATAGTTGAAAAACAGACTAACATAAGCTTATTTTTGACACAGGCAGAGCTGCGGGAGACAGCTAGTACTTAATATTTTGGTAAAATATAAAAAAGTGTTTCGTAGTCTCTGCCTACCCCTACGGGAAAAATGCGTGATGTGTATGCGTATGTGTTCAAAAAAATTATTAGCATACATTTTCGTGCCTTCAATATCTGAAATTAAATAAGTAAATTTGATCACATTAACTAACACAAAAACTTAAAATTATTATTCAAATTCAATAGTCAAACCATCAAGATTTTAACAGAAAATGTCGTAAACACATTAAGTTAGTTAATACTTTATTGTACTTCTATAATATTATAAATAAATTAAATTTTACCTGAATATTCCACAATACAATTTTAAATGTCTATTACTACAATAACATGCTTAATTGTTTTCAGTCTGATAAGAGCATCAACTTTCTCTGTGGTCTAGTGGTTAAAGCCTTAGACCCAAGGTCATGGGTTCAATTCCAAAGGGAAGCGTACTTTGTTTAGTTATTTCCAGTTTGATTAGGACATTGCAGGCTTGAATCACCTGATTGTCTGATGATAAGTGATGATTCCGTACTTCGGATAGCCCGTTTAGCAATTGGTCCCGGCTGTCATTTGGTGGTCGTTAAAGGAACCACGTCATAGGACGAATGGCGGCTTCGAAAAATGCTAACTGTATTTCTGTTTCTGCCTAACGTCGATCTATTATTTACTAGCTGTTTCCCGCAGCTCCGCCTGCGTCAAAAAGTAGCCTATGTTTGACCCCGGGTCTTTAACTATATTCATACCAAATTTCATCAAAATCCGTTTAGCGGTTTGGCCCTGAAAGCGTAACAGACAGACATACAGACTTTCGCATTTATAATATTAGTAGGTATGGGTTAGTATGGAAGTATGGATAGTATGGATGAACTATATTCGTATCTCTCCTTTCTGATATTGTTCAAACTACTTACTCTAAGGTTTTCTGTAAGAGATTGCTTATTTTATTTTATTTTTTATTTTTTCACTTTTGTAAGACTATCGACTATTTATACATGGTTATGGTATGGTTTATGGTGGTTTATGCGTATGTTTATACTTTATTTGAAATGTTTATTACCTGGGTTTGCTATCTAATTCCTGTCCTCTATGAAATTTGAAGGGAAATAAGCAAAATTAAAATAAAATAACAAAAAAAACTTTTACAATATTTATTTGAAGAAGAAGAAGCTGAAAGTTACACAAAGTTAAAAACTTGAATTAAAAAAAAAATGAATTTATATTGGAAGTTACCTATTTAATGTTGAGTAAAGAAGTAATTGCGATTAAAACGAGAAAAGAAAATTAGGGGCGCAGGAGATCGAATGGCCAATATTTAGATCCCTTCTTTAAAGTTTTAAATTAAAAAATAAATAAAATAAAGGGTTAATAAAATAAAAAAAATGTAGAAAGCGCAGGCACTGGCTGACCGATAATGCTGGCTTCGGCTGTGTGGTTACCTCAGTTTAAGCAAAAATGTCTATCGCAGATTAAAACGGTAGTATAAGCAGTGTCCTCTTGTTTCAATAAAAGAAATGTGGTATGCACTCCTGACACCTCGGGAAGCTGGTAGAACTCCCAGTGTTCAGCGGAGGGAGTGCTGAGGGAAACTTGAGGTGTTCTTTTTAACCCTGAAGTAGGAATAACAAAATAACTTTCAAAAGACTGCTTATGAAACAATGGTTTACTATAGGGCGGGGCTCTGGAAATTTCTAGGTTTTATTCCTGTTCAAAATCCTTTTCAATATATGTAAAATTTTGTTATAATGGAGTAGGTTTATTCCTAAATTTAGGGCTGAATCTTGTTTGGTTGTAATTATAAAAAAGGAAGTCATAATCCCAAATGGTAGGTTACCCGACAATGAAAAATCTACATAATTTTGTAAAAAAAACGATTTTGTATGAAATATTTCAATTTGAATTTATATATTCTACGCTTATTTATGTGTACCAATGGTGAGAAATCATTTTAAGACCGAAATTAGATAAAATTTTAATAAAATGCACATGTGAATAAAATACACATTCTACCCACTTTTGTAAATTATAGATTTCTCACAAAACCCCCAATTTAACCAGAAAGTTATTAGACCAAATGGAAGAATTAATCGGTTATTTAGCTCAATAGGACAATAATTAAAATAAAATAAATTACCTTTTCAGGGTTCTATATATATATCTAACAAAACACTTTTGTCTTATAACGCCGTACGACAACCACGTCGGCGAAAATATTTGTTACGACGGTTGCACTATTAAACTCCAAAATAACAGTATTAAATGGCTATTGAAACCTTTAAATTATAAAAATAGCGAGCAACTATCGACCCGCTCCGAAAATCATCTGATTTCGTCTGCCGGTGTCGGCAAGTGTCTAGCTGTCAGTTCAGTCGTAGTGATGGGGACATCGGGAGTCGACCTTTGTTCGAATCGACTCGATGAACTATCTATCGACTTCGTGCCGAACCGTGTGAAAACAACAGGTATGTAGTATCGATTTTTGAGATACGCCGGCGACAATTAAACCAAATCGCACGGATTCAATGAGTGATTAAATAAATCCGGAACAAGTAAGGAATGATTCGATTATCGTTTACCGGCTCGTGGAGTTATTCGCACGGCCAGACCACACCAGTCGAAATCAAAAATTACCACCCGCGTACATTTCAAAAATACAGAATGTTGCTTCCACGATCGCAATCGATACATCTCACGGAGGAGTCAATTCTCTTATTTTAAATAGGTACCTAGTGCACAATTGGATCGTAATGACTTGACTTTGACGCTTCTGATATTCCGTTACCTTATTTTATTTACATTTCCCTACTAATATCATTGAAATACGCTCCAGTCGCAAATGAATAGAGATTCAAAACTGTTTAAGCAGAATACCACTATTGAGTGTATCTAAAAAAATGCAACACAATTAAGTCGCGATTGAATATCAGTTGCGTGGCCTTTAAAAGTTCATTAGCGGAATCGATCCCCTACTCAACAATCGAGCAATTAGGCAGTTAATCGACTTAATATTTATGGCATAGCAAAAATGGCATTACAGTTACATATATTTTATTTTAGAGAAGAAACTGAAATAAGTATTTTAATAGTTTATAGGAGTATTAAATAACTAAATTCATGAGCATGGCAAAATTTTACAGATTTTATAGAAATGAACGGACTATTCAAACGTACAGTATCTATCCATTCACATAAATTCCTTAGTTTTGCAAGTAATCAAAAATCATAGAATTAGTTGAAGATAAAGCATTTAATGCGTTGTTTTGTGAAATATATCCCCGTTTATATATTGCCCGCGCCCGAGGCGACTCTAAATGAACAACGATTCGTGTCTGCGTAACAGGAAACCCTTTTAGTCATTGACATGTATTAAATAAAATGTAGGAACATTATCTTGTAGGAACATTATCATATTCTCGATGTAAATGCGAAAAAAAAAAATACAAATATTTTGTTCGCATTTTTGTTTATCGAATAGCATAGGTAACGCATAAGAGACCACATTGAGTTTAACCATTCAATATTTACAGATATAGCTTCGTTCGAGATGACTGTATTTCTTGTTGATTTAGTCTTGAGCATCGTGGGGTTAGTGGTGTCGGTGTCAACTGCATGATATTACGAAAATGTTTACGTTACGTTACGTACGTTGCGTTTCACCCGCAATCAGTCCACTGCTGGACTTAGGCCTCCCCAAATTGAGGGGTTGTTGCCATACTCGCCACGCTTCGCAGGCGGATTGGCGAGCGCAGTTTCAACGGCTTATTTTACTTCCGACGCTGCTGCCCATCGGAAGTTTTCTTAAGCTAGGGAAGGGTGGGATGTGGTTGGGTTTGGGGGAAAGGATGAGGTACTAGGATGCTACTGACTCGAATGGACATGTGTTGACTTAGTAACAGCTCGGGTAAGTCGGGCTCGCGTAGCTTGCTCGCGGCTTACTCGCGGGCGGCATTCTATCCTATCCTTTTTTTTTTTTTTTTTTTTTTTTTTTTTTTTGATTTCGCAGGGGAATGCGTTTACGCACAGAGTGTGGGACTCCTGGGCCGCTAGCCGGCCCAGACTACCCACTAAACCCCTGCGGGTGCCGTCGGCCGCATTGCAGGGAGGCGCCTCGGATCTGACTAGCACAAGACGCCTCTGCGACTGGCCGGTTTCTCACCAGAAACCGGACTCACCACTCTCAGAGGCCCTCCGACACCTGGAGGACCTCTGCCACCGGGTGGGACTGCTCCAGTCCCACCGCTTATGAGGGCGCTTCCAGGCGCGCCAAGTAGCGCCTGCGACGCACCCCCCCTCTCCGCCGCCGGATCGGGTCCGCGAGGGGATCGTCCTCGCGGTCCCTTTCCTCGGCCTCCCTCTGCGACATGACGACCTCGCAGAAGGAGGCCATTGCATTCCAGGCGCTGTCGCTCTCGAGCATCGCGTTGGCGACACTCGGGAGCGACAGGTCCGTCCCGCCAAGCGCGGCGGCCAACTCCTGGCGCTGCAGGCTCCACCTGGGACACCGCTCAAGGACATGTTGAGCGGTGTCCTGAGCCTCGCCACAGTCGTGGCAGCGAGGCTCGGCCTCCCTCTGGGCCACGCGGTGCAGGTACTCACCGAAGCAACCGTGCCCGGTGAGCACCTGCGTCATGCGGAAGGTGAGAGGCTTGCGCCGCCTCAGCATCCACTTCTCCAGGACCTGACGCAGGGCCTCCACTGTTCGGACACCAAACGCCGCCTGCGCCAGGTCCGCCTCCCACCTCCGCACGACTTCCGCCTGCGCTCGCAGGCGCACCCACCGCACGATCTCCGCCGAGGGGCGCTCGCCGATTTCCCTCATGTTCGCCACAAAGTGGTACACTTCGGCGAGCGCCTCCGCCACCAATTCCCACGGCGGGTCGCCCGCGAATTCTACCCTATCCTACCCTAGGTTCACCCTACTACTCTATTGGAATAATCTCTATCAATCCGAAAGTACAAACATAGTTAAATAAATCAATCTCTTCTAATTATTTACTCTGAACTAATACTACTATAAATAAATATAGCTTTCGCACGGGGATTCGCTCCCATTCATTGGACTCATAATATATTGTACGCCTGGAATGGCAGAATTTGGAGATTATTGTTGATATTTTTATTGACATCTTCATCATCATCATCATCATCATTTCAGCCGCAGTCAGTCCACTGCTGGACATAGGCCTCTCCCAATGATTTCCAAAATGATCTGTTGGCAGCAGTCTGCATCCAGCGTCTGCCTGCGACCCTTTTCAGGTCATCTGACCATCTGGTCGGTGGATGTCCAACGCTGCGCTTACCGGTACGTGGTCGCCATTCGAGAACCTTTCTGCCCCATCGGCCATCGGTTCTCCGCGCTATGTGCCCCGCCCACTGCCACTTCAAAGAACTAATCCGCTGGGCTATGTCGGTGACTTTTGTTCTCCTACGGATCTCTTCATTTCTGATTCGATCTCGTAGGGAAACACCGAGCATCGCCCTCTCCATAGCTCTCTGGGCGACCTTGAGCTTTCTTATGAGGCCCATAGTCAAAGACCACGTTTCGGACCCGTATGTCATCACTGGTAACACACACTGGTCGAATACCTTAGTTTTAAGGGACTGAGGTATTTTAGACGAGAAGACGCTACGTAGCTTCCCGAACGCCGCCCATCCGAGTCGGATTCGACGAAAGACCTCGTCCTCGAAGCTAGAGTTGCCAGCCTGGATCATCTGACCCAGGTAGACATACTGGTCTACAACTTCAAGGGTGTGGTTCCCGACTGAAACCGGTGATGGCGTAACATGGACATTACACATTGCCTTGGTTTTGTCCATGTTCATTTTAAGGCCCACCTGTTGGGAGACCACGTTGAGGTCGCTGAGCATGGTACTTAAGTCCTCCAGCGATTCCGCCATGACCACGATATCGTCGGCAAAACGAAGGTGAGTGATATACTCGCCATTGATGTTGATGCCAAGTCCTTCCCATTCCAGGAGTTTGAAGGCATCTTCCAGAGCAGCGGTAAACAGTTTCGGAGAAATGACGTCTCCCTGTCTTACACCTCTCTGCAATGGAATAGCCCTCGTGCTCTGCTCCTGTACTCGGACTGACATGGTGGCGTTGCTGTATAAACATTTCAACACTTCGATGTACCGATAGTCTATGCGGCACCGCTGGAGAGACTGAAGCACCGCCCACATTTCGATCGAATCGAAGGCCTTCTCATAGTCCACAAACGCTAGGCATAGTGGCCGGTTATACTCTTTGGTCTTCTGTATAACCTGCCGAAGCGTATGGATGTGGTCTATGGTACTAAACCCTTTTCGGAAACCGGCTTGTTCGGGAGGCTGGAAGGCATCGAGCCTGTTCGCGAGACGATTCGTGATTACCCTCGAAAACAGCTTATAGATGTGGCTCAGGAGCGTGATGGGTCTATAGTTCTTCAATAGGGTATTGTCACCTTTTTTGAAGAACAAAACCACCACGCCCCTGTTCCACGCCTCTGGCGTCACGCCCTCGAGCAAAACGGAATTAAAGAGCTTCTGAAGGATTTTCAGTACCGGCGTTCCACCCGCTTTCAGAAGCTCTGCTGTGATTCCGTCTTCGCCCGGCGCCTTGTTGTTCTTGAGCTGTTTAAGGGCAATCCTAATCTCGTACAGGCTGATGTCCGGGATATCTTCCGTATAGTGTCGGGTAAGCTTGGCTCTTGGGTCTTTGGCCAAGCTTTCAACGGGTTTGGCTACTGAAGTGTAGAGTTGTCCGTAAAACCTCTCGATCTCCCTCAGCACCTCGGCTCTCGTCGATACCACGTTGCCGTCCTCCGTCTTCAGCTTGGTCAGTCGGCTCTGCCCAATAGACTCCACCTTTGCGAACACTTTGGAGCCTTTGTTTTGCTCTATCGTCTCCTTAATACGTTCTGTATTGAAGGAGCGAGTATCGTTCCGCAAAGATTTCCGGATTTGTCTATTGAGCTGCCGATAGACGTCGGCGTCTTCGGAGGTCTGCAGCATCATGGACCGTCGCTTAGCCATCAGATCCAGGGTCTGAGGTGAGAGTTTTTGTGGTTTATTTTTGGGGCGGGATTTGAAGATCTTCTTTCCCACCGCCTGGACAACTTCTACAAATCCGTTATTAATCTCGTCCACGGAAACGCAATCCTCAAGGCATGCAATGCGATTTGAGAGCTCTAGCTGGAAATACTCTTGGCTTTGGATATAGGCTTGCGAAGGTCGGAGTATAGACCCCATCAAGCGAGTTCTCTCTCGTCTGAGATCGATGTTCAAGATGCCCCTTACAATCCGGTGATCGCTACCGATTTTAATCTTGCTGATAACAGAGACATCGTTGAATATCTCTCTCCTCGTCGACAAGATGAAGTCTATCGCCTGTTTTATTGGAGCTTGGCTCTTCTTAGTGGGCCCTAGCCAGGTCCACTTTCTTTGCAGTGGCTTCTTGAAGAAAGAGTTCATCGCGAAGAGTCCCTCTTTCTCCAAAAACCCAGCCAGCATATGGCCTCGCTCGTTTCGCTGCCCATATCCAAACCGTCCCACCCTGAGCTCTCCACCGCTTCGACCGCCGAGTCTTGCGTTAAAATCCCCCATAACCACCGTAAAGTAGGTTTTGGAAGCGTGTATGGCTCTACTAATGTCCTCATACACCGCTTCCACCTCTTCATCTGAGTATTTTCCAGTCGGCATATATACCTGTATAACCTTCAAGGAGTATCTCTTTGATACTCTGAGTATCAGGTATATTACCCTACCGGAAACACTCTCGATGGTTTCGACGTTGTTTATGAGGGACCTGTGAACGAGGAACCCGACACCATGCTGGGACTTCCTCAAGTCTCCCTCCCGGTGATAGAGTAGGTTACCAGACTTTAGGGTTGTCGTGCCCTCTCCCTCTCTTCGGACTTCAGACAAACCCACTATGTCCCATCGTAACCTACTCATCTCCTCTTCCACTTCCTCCACCTTGTCGTCCAACCTCATCGTCCGGATATTGTGTGTTACCAGGGCCAAGTGTCGTCGGGGGTGGTAGCCGGGTCGACTCCGGGGATTCTTCGCACCCCCCGCCCCGCCGCTACCGTGACCGCTACCGGAGCCAGGAACAGCGGGGCTGCCGGGCACTGGGGGCCTTATCATTATATTGTCCGTCATTTGGAGGTTGATGCCATACTCGCCACGCTTGGCAGGCGGGTTGGCGAGCGCAGTTTTTTGCGGCTTATCATACTTTCGACGCTGCTGCCCATCGAAAGTATTTAAAGCAGGGGAAGGATAGGATTTTGTTGGGTTTGGGGATAGGAAAAAGGTATTAGGATGCTACTGACCCGGATGGATTTGGGTTGAGTGAGTAGCAGCTCGGGTAAGTCGGGCTCGCGTACCCGTATGCCATACTTCAAGCCATCGGAAAGATGGCTGAAGATGAACACCCCTGACTTAACTTATTTAACTTAATTAATTGACATCTTGCTTGTACCTAAATACAAAAAATAAAGGCTTTTTATCTTTATCTTTGAAAGGTGAAGTTTTTTTGGACGCTTAAAATTTTGAAACTATAGATCAGATTTGAATATTAACACTAGTTTACAAATTATTACGACATGATAGCTGTACTCTTGAGAAAGGGTAAAAGAAGACAATACTCTTTATACATGGGCTGGTGAAACAGCAATAAATAACAATTTAATACGTAGTATAATTCTAACTACTTCCCAATACTTAAGGAAAACCTTCAAACTAGTCACGTAGTCAGATATTCCAAGAGAACTGAACATCTGTTACGTTTGGAGGCTCGTTTCAAATGGAATCCGAATCAGAAAAAGATTGAATTCTCTTATTTGTTTTCTCAGACAATTCAGACTACTACTAAGTGGAAGCCGAGAAAAAAATTTCGATTTTCAAAACTAGTCTAGTGATAGCCTGACATGATTTTGTAGGACCGATTTTTTTTCTCGGTTAAACACTAGCTAGGAGCTGCGTAACAGCTATACCTGGCGATACTATGAACTAGACCCTAGTATGACATATACACAGTTTCCTGGAGTAACAAAGTATGGAATAAGTATTTTGAGCTGTTTGACACGAAAAGAATGATCCGCAAATATTTAAAAGGGATATAAATTGTCATTGCAGTTTCGAATGACTTATACTTATATGAAGGAATCTTATATCTATATTTAACGCCAGTTAACTCATCCCAAAGTGACTTAACTAGCAACAAAAAAGACAATTTGAGTTAAAAAATATTTAAAAAAATTAACACGATACTGAATAATAAACAAAAGCAGCCTCTACTTCGAAATCCTAGTTTTATTTTCAGTAAGTTCGTAGAAGGCTTGGAAAAAGTTTTGACATTTTAGCGGGTTAGTGGACTTTTTAAGTACTATGAAAGGTGTTTTATAAATCCTGGGCAAATTTATTATATTTTATCCTTTATTGCATTTTTTATTAAAATATCTAGTCATTGAACACGATCTCCACAATACCTGATCCATAATGTCCCTTTCCCAAAACGTCCCCTGGCTTCAAAATGCCCCTTTCCCGAAATACCTCTTCCTCAAAATGCCCCTTCTTCAGAATGTCGCTTCCTCAAAATGTTCATGACGGGACATTTGAAACAAAGTTTTGGTTTACATGACAGATCAAGGACCATAGAATAGCTAGGTATGTTTTATGAAATATTGCCTCCATTTCTCTTATATATCAGTCTATTATAATTTGATTATAATGTTTTCATACTTATCTCTCGGAACGCATCAGATTTACGTGTGCCGCTAAATCCCGCTTGAATTTGGCTGTTTTCACTTCAACATCCTTTAATTTAGCTTTGGAGCGCAGTGTAGTGTACCTAGTGTTAAGCAAAATGAGTAATAACCATAAAAAAATACTCCAAGAACAACAAATATAGCAGATAATAGTCCTCCATTCCAGTCTATCCCCATAACTTGCCTCTAAACTGGATGCAATCCAAACACTCATGTTTTTCGTCCGCCATATTACGTCCCACCATTAGGTCGGGCGCAGACGGGGCCCGTACTTTTTGCGAGGTTGCCTATCCCTATAAATCTTTTTAAGTGGCTCGTTAGTCGGCCTGGTCAATTCGCGTAGTTTCCAGTTCAGATTTTTTATTGTACTGTCTATTTAATTTATTGGTGGAATTGTTTATTGGTAAAGCTTTTGATGTGCCGAGTGCGTTGATTGGTTTCGCTTTGCCTCGGTCGTTGCTTTGTCTTCTAAATTGGTTAGGTATTTAGTTATTTGACGTTATATAGAAATAATTATAATAAATCAGTTGAAACTCCTTAGTTTGATTACCTATTTATTTTTTCTGATTTCACTTTTGTAAAAAAAAACGTGATTTTGGTCAGTGTTCTTGTAAGATCCAAGTGATATCAATTTAATACAGAGTTTACCAAATTCGACTGTTACCTTTCATTTCACCTATGATTTTCTAATTTATTCTTAGTTTCCATAATACAGTCCACTTGCACACACATATATGCACATCCAATCACAACAGTGACCATGACTTAGCGTACCTATGGCTCCAAAGCCTAAGCTGAGAATGCAACTGGAAACCGCGCTTATTTAAAGAAGTTGAAATGTATTAAAATTTAGAGTCTGATGCCTCACATGTCAATATTCTGCCGACTTCCCCTTGTAGTCGTTGTGGTCCAGTTTTCACCTACCTCATCAAATCGATTTTACGAATTAACATCAAAAATAATAGCCTGGATATTGAAAACTGACGTTAAGTTCTACTTTCGCCTATTTATTTATTTTTATTAGGAAAACTGACAGTGTAAACCTAATCTTAATTAGTAAATCAATAATATCTTTGTGCAGCAAGTATAAGTTTTCGCATATAGATATCAAAACTAGAATACACAAGCAAGTATCGTAATGATACATAAAAGTTAATTATACATTATTGTATATTAACATTTAGGGGACCTCCTCAAACCACCTTTGACTTCAAATTTTTACAAATTACGCCGTGTTAGACAAAAACAAATCTAATTCTTGGCTATCCTACCTTATTTACAAATTCAGAAGCTTTTAGTAAAATTGTATTCTTCCTTTAATTAGTAGCAAAATGCTATTTACAAACTATTTTGATTCAATAATAGAGTATTGTTTTTAAAATAAATTCAACCAACACTAAAATAGAAATTTCAACAATTCCGACAAGTTTCTCTAAATTTTCACCGAAAATGTCAAAATGACGGGTTAATAAATAGTTTGGAAATAAACCCTGTTCCTGTTGCGATCGAAACCCGAACCGTAAAATACAGATGTTACAGAAGAATTCTTTTTAACTTTATTAGATGGAACAACGGTTTGGTATGTAGGTAAAGAGATTCAAACAATCCATTATCTAAGATCTTATTTGTGTGTGTATTTTATTAATTGAAAATAAAGTTTCAATGTGCGTGTGCTCACTCACAATTCTTTGAAAACATGCTCAGGATTTAGTGAGCATTCCCAAAATTTTTTTTTTAAATTTAATTATTTGTCATTTACACAAGTGTGCTTATGGTGTCGAGGTTCTAACCACCTGTCTACCGTCTGTACTCTCGCTATTTTCTACTGTAGTGAATTTAAAACCTCGTAACAAGCACGGTCAATGGATGTTCATTGTAACTATCTACGCAAAGTACCTACCTGCTATTAAACTTTGTCGGTAAAGGATTCGAAAATGCTTTTACTTTATTCGATATGTAGTTCAGATTTTGTGATTACCGTTAAAAGATTTCTTCATTTAAATGTTTGCTTTCAGAGTATTTGATTTTATTATTTTTCAAATTTATTAAGTCTCTATCCTAATTATTGTAGTTGGTACTCGTATCGAAACTATCTATAGAATAGTACTAAGATAAGCAAAGATCAGAAATTTCAATAGGGATACTTTCTAAGAAATCTATTCTCATGGTTTGGTCGCCATTAGTAGATACCATTTTCTATCTCAAGCTCCTTGTTACTTCGAAAGGCACGTCAAGCCTTTCCTCCCGGTGGTTTTCAATAGAATGTTAGGCAGGTTTAGATGCCTTTAGGCAGCCTGAAAAATCTAATAGCGATGGAACCTGGCAAATTTTCTGGTTTCCCCGTAAAAAGAAGGAGATCGCACGGCAGTCGTTCCATTGTTATAACCTTAGGCAAATATACCTTAGGTACTATAGCATAAGCTGTGAACGCAACTGGGAAACACGCTTAGACAAAGTAAGTTATTTCTTGAACCAACAATACAACTATCTACGAAGATAAGATTAAATAAGATTGTAAATATTTAGATTAAAGGATAGTTTACACTTTCGAGTCGTAACAAAAATACACCTTTGGGATTACTTCGATTTAACTTCAGCTTTCTATATCGTTTAATCTTGATTTATATTTATATGGTTCTACGTGTTTTTCAAGTTCTATCAAGTACCTACTTACAAAGATTTTTATTCAATTTTACCTCGTAATTCAAAAGCTGTGTTTAAAGTCGTAATTTCAATTTCGTAAGTGTATACTATATTGTTGTATGTCTGAGACCGAAAGGTGGTTTCAAAAACTCTGATACCGTGGCATTTGATACCCACATGACACAACTGGCGTAATGGTTAACACGCCTGCCTGTATTTTTCAGAGATCCCGGTTTCGATCCCCCGTCAGGTCAAAATGGAAAATGATATTTTCTGATTGGCCTGGGTTGAAAGTTTTTCCATACTTATATTATAAATGCGAAAGTCTGTCTTTCTGTCTGTCTGTCTGTTACGCTTTCACGTCCAAACCGCTGAACGGATTTTGATCAAATTTAGTATGAATATAGTTAATGACCCGGTGTCAAACATAGGCTACTTTTTGACGCAGGCGGAGCTGCGGGAAACAGCTAGTCTATTATATATTATTAAGCTATTGTATAGCTTCTATCGCGGGCCTTGAGCGCGGGGACCGAATCCAGAAATTCCATAACGAAAAAACCTCACGCTCCCCACTCCGACGGGCAAGGAGGTGTGGCTTGAAGGCCGTGCATCGTCTGACGTCGTTTCAGTTCGGCAGTCTTCGACACGGCGTTGTGTGCGTGCGATTAGACGTATTGTACGACTCTACGAAACTCGCACGAATCGAGACGAGCTGCTCCGAAATCGGACGAATACATAAGCAGCTGTTTATGAGAAAGTATATAGGTGTATAGGTATTTATGTACAACAGTGAATAGCTGTACTTGTAAAATTGCATAAGTTGATACAAAATGCTATGCAATAGCTTTACCGCGGCAGTCCCCGAGTGCCACACGTCTTTTTATTTATTAAAACTTTATTGTTCCACAAATTACACATATACTTATAACAATTGGCGGAATTAATGCTAAGAGCATTCTCTACCAGTCAACCATTGGGAGAAACGGAAAGATAGTCTGGCGCAAAAAAGTTAAGGGGGAAAAAATGTATTACTTATAAAGCAAATTTTATCAAATTATATTTTCATACACTACGTAAACATACATAAAACATACACAAATACTGTTTAATTTTAAATATTATAATTAATATTGTTACGAAATCAAAAATAAAGAAAAATAAAATGCGGTCCGCGGAAGTTTGAGTAGCGCTGTCCGCGGAAAATTCTCGTACAATCGTCGCGTGTTTCCATACGGGAATAATATCGCGAACGATCTAGTACATCGATTATCTCGCTCTGACATATTGCTTTGTCTCCCTCTCGCACTTCTAGTATGTACTAAGGGAATGAGACAGAGGGTATCCCTCTCTCTCTATTCCGGAGTAGTTGTGATCTTTCTAGAAACTTATGGAGCGGGTTTCCCGGGCCATATAAATATATCGGAAGGTGCCTCAGGAGGGCAGTTCTAACTTAACTGAGCTACAAGTGCGATCAAGAAGCGATATCCGGAGCGAATAACAAGTGATACAAGTGACCTCGGCAAGTTATAGTGACTGTGATTAGCAAGTGTTTGGGACATTGTTAGTGATAAGTGAAGTGAAGTGACGTCGGCGACCATCCTTGTGGGAATAAACGTTTTTAAGAGTCATCAGGTGTTTTTCTCCAAATTGCGAACCCCGAGCTCGTAACTATATATTAGCATTTATAATATTAGTATGGATACATAATATTATTGCGGGACTAGCTTTTCCCGCAGCTCCTGCTGGAAAAAGCTAGTCTGTTATAAAATGAGTTAATGTCCCATAACACAAGCCTCGAACTTACTTTGGGACTAACTCGATTTGTGTGATTTGCCACTAAATATATGTTTATTTCTATAATCATATTGTCTAGAAACGTGTTTGTAAAAAATAAATAAAATAAAAAATAAAAATCCTTTATTTTCAGACAACATGGATTTGTGTTGTTGATCGCATAATTCTGCAAAGAAAATGCTAAAGCCGCCTTTGGACATTCATTGTAAGATTTATATATTGCTTAATTACATGTTCATTTTATGCTATAAAGGGTATTTTTATTGTAATTCATAACCTCTAAACAAGCGTAAATATGAATATATGTACTAAGTAGTATCTACCAAACAGTACATCACCTGGTAATGCAATGCTAATGGAATACATTCACTGACCGGATAATCGGTATAACCATTTGGCTATAAATCATTGCGAACAATCCGTGGAATTTACGCCGTATACACCGTGAAACTTGATTAGCCGTATTAAGTACTAAAGCCACTTAAGGCTATTTATGAGTGTATTAAGACCTCAGCTATGTGTTACTCTTGGTGACACTTTCATAATACACTTGTATCTGGGTTGTGGGCAGGCAAGTGAAATAAAGAAGGAAAGAAAAAATGTTTATTTGACACATTACAACAATAGTTATTTGATACACAAAATCAAATATTTTACAGGTTGAACAAAAGAATATAAAAAGTATTTTTGTGTATGTACCAAAATGGTATCCGTTTAGCATATTGTCATGGTGTGGACCATGACGCTGGTCTTTCGCGGATGCCATACTTAAATATCTATTTCTTAAGTACTAATCTAAGTGGTCGATCTTAAAAGTATTGTAGAATCTATAAAGTGATTTTTTTAAAGTAAGTAGAAAACAAGTATAGATAGGATCCTCTTTCATACCAGGCTCCGGAGGAGGCGGCATGCCAGAACTTGTTGCTAACGTATCATACGTTTTCACATACGTTGAACATCGTCGTGACGTGACCGAGCCACCAAAGCAGATTTTCCTAAAGCTTCGAATACGGCAGTTTCTTATACGTTCCGTCTGCAACACTCCGCACATCTAACGCAGCATCTTCGTCTTATCAAACTTAGGTGATAATATTGAGAAAGAAACGTTTTAAATTTGCCTTGTGCGATTTCGATGCTCTTTGGGTGGTAATTAAAAAGAAAGTTTTTATTGATAAGTTACAACTTATTTATCTTATTCTGAAATTCATTTTCAATTTCAAAATAAGGTTTCCATTTCTCTGTCGATCCAAGAAGTTATAAAAACCTGACAAACATGGTACGTGTGTACAAAATTCACGTTTCTAGGACAAAATTTACAGCGCCGACTCTAAAAAATAAATCTTATAAATATGGCGAGGCGTGAGCGATGCATCCTGACATATCGGGGCCACAGGATAAAATACCGAATGAATAGAAAAAAAATTAAGCCCAAATATTAAAAAAATACCTAGCTTATAAAATATTAATCCAAATTTTAAGAAAGGCTCATATATCTCATAAAATATATCTTTATCTGAAGAATTTTCATCGCATTTGATTCCCGATTGTTTGGCTTCGGAGTCCGTGAAGTCGTAAAGATGTCATTGATATGTTTCGCTTGTTTCCGCAAAAAACTAGCTGTTTCCTGGAGCTCCGCCTGCGTCAATGTTTGACCCCGGGTCTTCAACTATATTCATACCAAATTTGAAGATTCCGTCAGCGCTTTAGCCGTGAAAGCGTAACAGACAGACAGACTTTTGCATTTTTAATATTGTATGGATATGGGATTATGGGATTATGGGATTATGGGATTATGGGAGTATGGGAGTATGGGAGTATGGGAGTATGGAAGTATGGAAGTACTGAAGTATGGATATGGATAGTATGGATTAGTATGTTAGTATGGATATGGATACGTGTACCAATTTACGTAAGGATTCATTCATAAATGCGACCTCTAGTCCGGAACAAATATTTTTGTGGCAGATAATCGCCAAGTCGAACGATTTTCATTCGACTCACCGGTTTTACATATTACAAAATAGCTCCCGCGGTTTTGGTAATTACATAATCGTGATTTGAAATTAGCATGACTGCTATTGATACTGAAGCAGAACAGTCACGCTAATTGTAAAGCACTTAAAACTTGGCCACGTGTCCTCTTCTTTAAAAGCCTGAATTAGTGGAATTATAAGAAAATCTTATCAACGACAACATTTTGACTTTACATGTAAGAGTATTCTATGCAGTATGCTTTCCTGTACTCTCTATATTTTACGTACTTTGTTGCACAATGCAACCTGTCTGCTGCGATAAAAATGATCATTTGTTGACCATGCAGCTCAATTCAGATGAAATTCAATGTGATTTTGGTGTGAAGTGAGTGGGAATACGAAATATAAAATTTGCGATGTGGTGTTTAGCTACCGAAGCGTGGTTTTAACTCAAATTACGCAATTATTTACAACTCAACAAATACTGAAAGAAATCCTGAACCCGTTTTTGGGATGAGTCCGCTATTATACGCCTGTTTCCTTGAGTTCCTTTTTCTGAAAATTTTCTTATGTAACTGTACAAGCACTTACCAAATTATTTTGCGTGCTTCCGCCACCAGTTAGTTCATGCAAACTATTGCCGGCACCCACCCACTGCTATTAGTCCCAACATACCCGCCACCATTAGTTAGCACATGCGACAAGTGTTTCGCCTCCACGCGAGGCATCTTCAGGCACAAGACCAACCTGTTAAACGACGTATAAACGACGAATGACACAAAACCATCGTACTGCTGTCCACTCCTCCCATTATACTACTACCATCAAAACTACGTGGTAGGATTATGAAACATGTTAGGTGATGAAGAATTATTTAAATCAGTTTGTTTATTAATTATGGGAATATTTGAATTTTAATGTTTATTTATTTCTAACTGCTCCAAAATGTTAAGCTTTAACCCTTTCTCTTCAACATGTAATATTTTATATGTATATAGGTGACAGGTTATGATTTTGTTCTAATAAATATTCCGCAAAATGTAACGCCTGAATCAATTAAATATCTTATGTAAATGTGTAATAAAGAGTTAAGCCTTAAAAATTTGTGGAAGGAGTAACTGTCAAAAATCAAGAAAAGGATGCACTATGTGTACAGTGACGTCACTGCCACTTGATTTCGTGCGTACAAATGAGATAGCAATACGTCCGCACCATGCTCCCACTTTTTATCGTTGGAAAATGTTATATACTAATTACCACTATAATTAACAACCAACTTCGTTGTTATTTTAAGAATCGGTTACTTTTTAATGTATATTTTGTTTAGTATAACAATATTAACCAAGTACGAACACAGTCAAGTAGCCTATTGTTCTTGATAGTCAGGGGTTGAGGACGGTGCCGAGAGATCCCGCATGCGTGTTTTGGCCTCGTTCACACCATAGGTGCGTCGGACCGCGGGCCGACCACGGGCTGAGGAGGAGATCTTATTCTCCCTTTCGCAGTCGTTGCCAGTCTCCTCCGATTTTCTTTTTAGAGGTATGACGCCCTTATTGAGATTTCCTCTTAAATTTACCTCTGGGAGGCTATCCTCTTCTATGTCGGAGTATTCCGACGCATACTCCGACGCCGGACGGCTGATGCCGGCCTGCCTCTCCTCCAGACATTGGTCTGACTCTTCTCCTGGGGTGGGGGGCCTGCTCATTGAGGAGCCAGACCTCCCTCTACCCGACTTGTTCGCCGATTGGCCCTGAGAAGGGCCTTTTTTCAGAAACCGCCCGAAGGCGTCTCGCAGTGGTTGCGAATCTGCCATTTTACGCACTAATTGCGCCGACTATACGAAGCTTATTAGCCGTCGGCCTGCCACTCCGTTACGGTGGTCAGGACGCGACGTTGCCCAGGGGACGCGACGTGGACGCTAGCTTCGTATGGGGTGTCCCCCTGTTGCTGCGGCCCTAGCGTAGGTCGGCGCCGTCGCGCGCTGTTGTTTTTGTAGCTGCGGGCGGGCGGTTGTAGTGGCGGCTGCTGTTGTCGGCGTTTGTTGATGAGCCGGAGTGGGGCGGGCGGGCCCCGCCGCAGTACCGGACTGCGGCGCGCGAGTCGCTTGCGGCGGCTGTTGCGGGCGTGCGGGCCCGGCCGGCACCTCCGGAGGTGCGCTTAGAGGAGGCGGGCTTGGTGTCCAGGATTTCGACCTAGTGCGAAGTCGCTTGGATTCTTCTTCCTTATCTTCACTTCACTGCCTCTTCGTTAGCAGCGTGGGCTGGGCCAAGGGCCAGCATTCCACGGCCAGCCATTTCTAAGGTGGCTTTATCGCCCTGTGATGGCTCCAGCTTCTTGCATTCGGCGTCTTTGATCCGAAAGTATAGTGCCATCCACCTGTGTAGCTCTTCCGATAGCAATCCGTATTTAATAATACGGCTGAGCGTGCATATATCACGCTCGAGAATCGCCGTCGGAGAGAGCCCTTTCGATAAGGGCTGCGGCACCATACTTTTGGTCGAAGCGGCGCGCGGCGTTTGAAACGTCCATTCGGACGCGTCCTCCAAATCGGGCGTTTGGAACGACCCGCTCGGTGTAGTAGGGCGGGAGGGGCCAGCGGCCACCTCCTCCTCACTCAACACTGCTTCTTCCATCCGGCTGTCGCTTGGGAGTCACCCAGTGTAGCCCGTTGAGGGCCACGGGTCGACAAACCCCGCCGCCTTTTCGCAGGTGAGACCCGCTGGTGGGAGGCCTGCTACTCGGGTTAGACAAGGTAGGTCGACACCGTGTTCCTGGAAACTACTGACCACACTGAATAATAATCCCCGCCTGCAACGGAAAAACCCGCAGCAGGGCGCTTGTCGCTGGGGCTTCGTAGTAGAAGCCGGCGACAGAGCACTTGTATGGCACTTTCCGAGCTCGAACACTTGTAGATGACTAACACTCCTTGTACTCATTTACACCTAGAAAATCTGCTCATACCTGTAAGGGCATGGGGAAACAGTATCGAGGCGACGGCCTCTTGACTGTAGTCTCTCACGCCAGCCGTAGATACGGCCAGGTCCTGGGAGCGGGCACTGCCTCTGGAACGTTGGTTTGCTTACTTACACGCGCGGCTCGCAAGCTGCTCAAGCCGTGTGAGATACGGCGAGCTAGCACTGCAAGCTGGACTGTGCTTAAGCAAACCTATGTGTCGGGATCAGTGGAGGTCATGTAGAGGTCTCTGGCATATTGTATACGATCGGGAGGTCGTGCGTGGTACGGGGCCAGCTTCTGCATGTGAGGCAGGGCCGACCCGTCTACACGCTCAAATAGCCTCCTCGTTAGATGCCTAATGAAGGCGTCCAGGCTCTCAAGCTTCAACCCTTTCTGGATCGTAGAGTTCCTCACATAGCGAGGAGCTTTCACTATAACTCGAAGTGATATCGACTGTTGTGCTTCCAGCTGATTTCTGCGCGACTGGTTAGTCAGCGCGTACCAAGCCGGGGCGGCGTACGTAAGGCGAGGCCGTATGTATGTCTTATACACACCGAGTTTCACCTTTAAGGGGAGCTGAGAATCGAGCACTGGACGCAGTAGGGCTCGGGCAGCACGTGTAGAGTTAATGACGGAGGTCACGTGATCCTTCATCGTAAGGCGTCTATCAATTTGGACTCCTAGGTATTTCACCGAGGTAGTCCAAGCGATGTCCTGACCTAATAGACGAAGGGGCGGCGGTAGAGCAGTGTTGCTAACCACTATGGCTTGCGTCTTAGCTACATTAATGGCTAGCCTCCAACGGGACAACCAGTCTGGGAGGGCATCTAGAGTTTTTTGGATGATCTTGACTGCCTGTAAGGCGCTCATAGAGGATGTATAGTACGCGGCGTCATCGGCATATAAGGCCAACTGCGAGCCACTCTCTAGAGGGATGTCATCTGTGTATCTGGCGTAACAAATGGGCGAGAGACAGGAGCCTTGCGGCACGCCCGCCTCTATCCTTCGTTCGCTAGAGGTAGCGCCTTCGACTGAGACTCGGAATCGTCTGTCTGTAAGAAAGCTAGCCACGGTCTTAACGATTCGTCTAGGAGTCGTAGAGGTGGATAGCTTAAAAATCAGACCAGGATGCCAGACGCGGTCGAACGCTCCCTCCATGTCGAGAAACACACCTACAGTTTTTTCCCCTTTGTTGGAGGCTGCCGTCATGTGGTGAAGTACCCGTGTGAGTTGGAGCGTCGTGGAATGTTCGGCTCGAAAGCCATATTGCTCGTCTCTAGGTGTCAAGTGGGGCGTAAGGCGGAGAAGCAGAAGTTTCTCAAACACCTTAGAAATGGTAGCAAGAAGCGTAATGGGACGATAGCTCCCTGGAAGCAGTATGTTCTTATTAGGTTTGGGAAGCATAATGACTTTACCTACTTTCCAAATGGAAGGGTAATGGCCAATACGAAGGATGCCGTTGTAGAGTCGCGTCAGTACCGCGATTGCTCGCGGTGTTAAGTGACGGAGGGCTTCATTAGGTATTCCATCGGAACCTGGGGCTTTGCGTAGCTTCGTTTTCCTAATCATTGAGGCCACTTGGCCCGGAGAGAAGACTATAGGGTCTTCATCTGGGGGAATGGGACGACTAAGATACTCATCCAGGAGCTTCTCGACTTCATCGGCGTGCTGTGAGTCGGTAGAGGGATTCGGTCTGAATCGCTTCTCTAGATCGTCTGCGAAGATCTCGGCTCTATCTTCCGCTCTGTAACGGGGGGTCCCGTCAGGGGCGGAGAGGGGGCGTATGGGCTGTGGCTTGTTAGAAACTTGCCTACAGAGTTTGTGGATGGACGTCCAGTCATCACTCGCCCTCTCTATAGTCCGCAGCCATGTCTGAGAGGCCTCCGATTCCAAGGCCTCCGCAATTTTTGCAGACATAGAGTTTAGTTGAGTTTTGATGGACGGGCATCGGGACTGTTGCCAGCGTTTTCGCAGAGTTCTCTTTTTGGCTATCATCTCTAGAATATAAGACGGGATAGGGACTCTCTTTGGGGTACACACGGGTTCTACGGTAGCATGTTTAATCGCATCCTGCAATGTTTCACAGATGTGCGAGGCAAGAAGTTCTACGTCCGCGGCGCTGTTAACGGGGCGGGAGGTGAGGTGCTGCTCTACAAACGTGCTGTACGAGGCCCAGTCAATCCTGGTTTTGGGCGGCGGGGCCGGTTTGGCGATGAGGGAATCATCCACTGTAACGAGTACTGGGTGGTGGTCGGACTCTAAGTTATCGTCGAGCACTTCGGTAGTAATCGTGTTGGCTGGAAAGCCCCTAATGAGCGTAAGGTCGATTTCGTCTGGCATTTGGGGGGCGGCACCGGGATAGTGCGTCGGTACCTCTGCACCTCTTACCTCGTAACCATACCTTTCAGCGTCATCTAGAAGGCGGCGGCCGTCTGGGCAAATACGCGTGGAGTTCCAAGCGGTGTGCTTGCAGTTGAAGTCGCCCGCTACACTCTACTACTACTACTCATTTACAAGAAATCTTACGCTATTATATCCTAAATCTTAAGCCTACAGTATGTACAATCAGTGACCCTTGCGTGGGTCAGTGGTGGGGGAAGTGTCGTTTCCTTTGTTCTGCGGGTTCCCTCGCCCCGCGCTTCCCGTCTCTGCTTGTAGGCGTACGGCATAGCGTGTCGTCCGTAACACCTATTGTGAACAAATCAATCAAACCAGTCACATTTATTATTAGAAAGCAAATTAAACAAGGCCACAATGGGATATAAGGTTATATTCACATGCCTTTGTTTACATATTCATAAAAAGGAAAAAGCCTTTATTCTGAAACTTAAGTTTTTGTAATAGTCATCGTTACTACTGATGTTCACACGTGAACAGAAAACCATGACATCATCGACACACTTAAGATGCCGTTAAAGTACAAGCTGCATCGGCACCAAATCTACATCACTGCAACCTACTTCAGATGCGAGCGAATTGCATGCTGCATCGGCAGTTACACCGACGGCACACCAGTACCAGACAATCAATGTGTATAGTTTCTTAATTTTGTATATATAGTAATATTTTTTGTAATAAAGTGAGTGTTCATTTGCGATTGGAGTTGTTATTTTCTCTCCTCATCGTACCCCACTGCGGCCAAGACACCTTAAGCCGTCACTCTGATCGGTCCTGTGAGCCTGCAGGATCGGCAGTGGGTTCTCCAGTACACTCCGGAGGTGGTGTGACAGTACACCAGAGTAACCTCTGTGGTGGTGTGTGTGGGGGCTGGTGCCCCCAGTACCACTGGTGGCGCCATTCATCACTTGAGACCATTGGAGGCTCTCATCCTACGGATTCAGTAGTGAGGTGGACATCTCCAGTTACAGCATCCCCCCACTGCGGCCAAGACTACCTTAAGCCGTCATCCTGATCGGTCCCGTGAGCCTGGGGGATCGGCAGTGGGAACTCATTTCCTGTGTACATTGCACTACGTACACAACACCCTTTCCCTACCTGTAACCGTAGGTCGCATGGTTACAGATATCCTGCACTATCTATATATTTATCTACTACACCGTATGGTTAGGGCTAGGGTTAGGATATACATACATACACACATATCTACTTACACATTATACATTTTCCACATCCACAAGGGTGTTAGTAGGAATAGGAGGAAACCTTAGGGTTTTGTACGTATAACGTCGAGTATTGCGAAAAGACTAGCTCGGCATTATACAACTGATCTTATTTTTTTTATTACGGTGCTTACTTTAAGACTGACTTGTCTGACGTCAACCCTGTTTAGGACTTCTATTTTTTATAGCAACATTTATAGCTAAAATTAAAGTAAATTTAACGGAACATCTAATCCAAATTAACATAATATGTATATAATATTTCATATGCGCTAGTTTGAGCAGGGATTACGATGTAATACTCAGTGTAGCTATAATAGCGGCATGCAGTCTACATTGTGAAATAAACCTTACAAGGTATGTACTTAAAGTCTTGTTATATAAACTTAGACTTTCTCCAGACTCTTCGATTTTGAGCTTTCTGTTTCCAGCTCCTGACACTGATATTACTCAGATCTTTAAACTCCATCTATCCATCTCAACCTGGGTCTGCCTCGATCTACTGCGACCCTCTGGTTTACTTCCCGGCAAACGCTTGGTTCTGTCTTCGTCCATTCTTGCTATGTGTCCCGCCCATCACAGGCGTCCGATTTTGTTTTTCTATGCTACGATGGATTCATTTTACAACCGTACAGTTGTTTTTTTTAAATATTTATACTTTATCTCCAACATAATCGGAGTTTTCGTTGACTATATTTATATTTTTCAATTTTTTTAATATTGTTCATGTTTATATTTGTACTAGCTATTGCCCGCGGCTCCGCCCGCGGTTTCAAATACGGGATTACGAACAGAGCAAGCCTTGTAGACGGCAATAATAAACCAAATTATGGCCTCGACAGTAAGTAAACTTGTAAGCTTTAACTGCAATAACGTAAAACGATCTGTTGATAGTGTAAGACAGTTGTGTCTCAATTCGGATATTATAGCTCTGCAAGAAACTTGGCTATTGCCAAATGAGCTCACTTTCCTGCAAAGTATCGATGGGAACTTCAGCGCGACTGGTACTTCAACAATGAATATCTCGGTGGGTATACTGCGAGGCCGGCCCTACGGCGGGGTGGCCCTGCTGTGTAGGAGTGCGGTTTTCACCAATGTGTCTGTGCTGCCATGTGATAGTGATCGGTTATATGCTATAAAATTTGTGACAGGGGAACATCCCATTATAGTGATATGTGTGTATATGCATACGGATACCAACGCTAATTTACCGGAATTCACAGACTGTCTAGGTAAAATAAGTACTCTGGTAGATGAATATGGCAGTGAATCTATTTATGTATTGGGTGATTTTAATGCTCACCCCGGTGAGTTATTACATGATGAGCTCACAGACTTTTGTCATGAATAAAACTGGTTTAGTGCAGATGTAAATAAGCTTGGATTGTTATCAGATAAACCTTTATAAGTGATGTTCATGGGTGTAGGCGATTGCTAGATCACTGTATTGTATCACAATATGTTATGCATACAGTAAGAAAGGTGTAGGTATATCGATCTATTTTTGCCCTTTATGGTTTCATTTATAATATATGGTTGCCTTTTATGGGCTCTTCTAACAATTAAACCTATGTAAGTGTAGGGATACTATTCTTAGTTTTTTTAATCATTTATATAATGTTTACTTTGCTTATAATTTTAATCTTATAATTCTTGTAATTTAGCTGACTTAAATTCAAACTTATTTTCTTTTGTCATTTTTATTGTATAAAAGTAATAGTTAAAATCACTTTCATCATTCTAACATTTAGCTTCAAATTGTATCATAAGAGTTCATAACTTAATTTATCTAAATTCATTTTAGTTTCATTATTTTTGCTATATAAAACAAATGTACGAGTGAAACCGAGTGTGCGTAGCTTGTATAGCAAAATCGCTCGTGCTTGACCGCTCTGACGTATTGTTCTCATGGACCGGTTCTAGCGCCCGCGCAGCCAGCATTCAACATCGGTCTGTCGCGACAGTCGGAAATCGGTAACCACGTCGAACGCACGCTCAATCGCACTCCCGCTTACTCGCTTGCCCGCTATAGTCATTTTACGTATTTAACAAAATAATTTTCTCTTTATAAATTTGCTTTCTTTCTTGTGATCTTTCTTTCTAAGCCTTTCTTTCTTTTGTGTATTTCTTATGTGGAAACTCTAATGTATCCTGTGCTTTTTAAGCATTATATTTGTAAGTCTTATATTTGGATTTCATTAAATAGGATCCCCGTAGGGTTTCCCATATAAGTATTCCGAGAACCCTCCAGTTGCTAGTCATCAACTGTGTGTGCAGGTAGTTCATGGTTACTTACTTTACATGGTGAACATTCGGGACGAAGAAAAATGGTATGCGCCTAAATCCAATCGATCATAGTGTGAACGAAACTTTGGGTAACGTTTCCATTACCTGTCTAGTAGGGTAAACATACCGGTTTCGTCGCGCATTGACATGGGTGACTCCAAAATGTTGACACTGCCCGCCACTTGCCTAGACAGTTGACACGTAACAAAACAAACATGGCGGCCATAGGACAATATGTACTATTTTGCAGCAAATAATATGCGATTATTGATTTATCCTCTTCCATTAGCAATGTAGGTATTCTTCGCTTACGACCCGAGAAAGAAACTAAAGAATTGAGTAAAAGAGGTAACTATCAATATCGAAATTTTTTAAACATTTAAAATAATGCACATAAACAGACAAAATACACTCATACATACATTTTACGTTACTCTTGTGGCTTATAGGCAAAACATTTTTTTGTATGTTTCAAGTTTTGACAATACATTTTGAGAAATAAAATACTGATCTTACTTATCATATCTTTATGAACACATATAACATTTTCATAACAAACTCTCCGCTTACGCTGCTTAGCTCAACTTCGGCAGTATTCATTTAGGGCGTGTTATGTGGGAAACGAGCACTAAGCTCTACTTATGTGTAATAACTACAACATGGCTAAAATAGGTACATTTACCCTATACTTAATACTTGAGATTTTGCGTGGTCTTTGTTCAAGAACTTTAGGATATAATTTTGATTCTTTTCTATGTTCTCATTATTAAGTATATTTAAAAAATACAGCACCGTACGCTGGACCTGTATTTTTTAAAATAAATTATACTTTCTTTCTAACCAAATTATTATGGGAAATAATTTGGTTGGATAGATTCTTGTTGATGTTTGAATTCTTGTTTATATTTCTTTTAATATTACTTTTGTGATTGGTACAATAAGATATAGATTTGGATTTTTATTAATATCGCAGTAAAACAAAATTTGTGAAATATAAACCTGTTCCTCTTTTCTACTTTACGAAATTTTTAAAAGTCATTTCTTTAAATTGATCATTGTAACGTCTGATTTAGTTTAGATATATTTTGTATAATGTATACCGAGTATTAGTAGAAAAATATATCTACTTATTACCTTAAGTTCTCCTAAATCAAATTTACACCCACATCTTGCTGTGATTTATGCTTTTATGATTGTGCCATCAAGTTTACCACGCCCATGGGAAAAATGTCATACTCCTACACATATTCTTCATAATATTTTTCAAGCAAACTGACTTAATTACTAACTTTTAATAATTATGCAAGTAACATTACTTGTATACGTATGTCTTACGAAACGAAACCATAAGTACCCAAGCCTTTTAGTTGCGATGATTTATCACACTTTATAACTGCCTCAGTGGTTCATCATGGTGGAGGTCGTGGGTTCGATTTCCGCGGGAAACATACTTCGTTTAGTTGTTTCATTTCTACATAATCTGAATTCCAGACAATTACAGTTTACAATACAATATATGTTAATGCCCATTTTACAAAACAGTAAACAATAAATTAATGGCGCATTAAAACCTACGGGTAGTGTTTTACACACACAGTGTTTTCACAGAATACGAGTAGATAGATAGAGTATGATCATTGTGGTAGTGTTTTCAAGAAAATGCTGCAGTGGAGTTTGCGACGTCGTTACTTCTCCACTTTCGAAGTGGTGGCAAACTATTTATGAGTAAATTTTAAAATATTGAAAACAATCAATTTTATTTCAGTATACCTAAGGAACATGAGAATACATCCATACTACATCATTATACATACAGTCGTAGAGTCTTACAGTTAACAAACACTCATTTTGTAATGTGACAGCCAAACAACAAGGCATCAAAGTTGACGAAACCCAGACCACACTTACGCGCCCTATTTACTGACAATTCGCTTAGTAAATAATTAATGAAGATCCAATTCAAAATTCAACCCGACCCATATTCGTCTCAGAAGATCTTGTTGTGTTCGTATTTGGTCACTTATATTTGCCCCTTACTGATGATTATGTCCTCCTCATTGCGAGGTCTATGTTCGCGGC
The DNA here is from genome assembly GCA_947363495.1 of Euzophera pinguis. NCBI lineage: Eukaryota > Metazoa > Arthropoda > Insecta > Lepidoptera > Pyralidae > Euzophera > Euzophera pinguis. The sequence goes on along the minus strand of OX376170.1, from coordinate 4,350,379 downwards.
GAACAACTAGTTTATTAAGGATTGATTGTCCGAAAGTCTAATCTAGAAAATGTTTTACTCGGGCCGGCACCGTTAACCATAACGTAAAGACCCTTGTACTACGGTATTTTGTAACTAGTACTATTTGTAGAGCGTTATATCTGTCGCACTTATAGTATCTATTAACACGTTTATGCGTTGATTATCGATGTGTAATATTTACAGCTGGGACCCTGTACCTACTCGTGCAATTTTAATGATAATTGTAACGTGAATTAGTGTAAAGATAACCGTCTTACTACAAGTTTTACAACCACAAAGTTAGACATTAGTCCAACATGTGTTTACCTAAACACAGGCTAAACTTTTAGACTATTGTTCAACAAACCTTAAAATCATGTCTTTATGGCTTTAGACCATAGAGAAACGTAGAGGTAGCAAGTTTTTAGACACATGTTGACTTGTTACTTGTAACTGTTTGTAGTAAGACATGTTTATTTATATGGAAAGCCGTATTAAAACTCGTAGCTCGGCAGGTGTCCGTAGGTTTCTTGTACTGGGAATCCTTACGGTGGTGTTGATTAATACTTCGGTTGTATGGACTGTATGATGATATTATTCGAATATAAGATTTACAAAAAGTCTGTAGCAGTGAGACGAAAAAACATAAGTCACGTTCGAAGAGCCATTCGTTGCTGGAGTCACGCTACCGGTCACTGGCTCCGCGATCTGTCAGTTGTAGCGCAGATCTGACGTTGACATTGGCGTGACGCGCGGCTACGAGGCTGTGGCGCTCGACGGTGTTGGCGTCAACAACTCGTTTTATGAACTTAGTATTTAATCGCGATTTTTACAAATCACGGGCATTATCATAAATGTCGACTAATTACATTGGTACAAAAGGGATCAGACCGACATCTTTGGTACGTGCGCGGAAGGAATCTATCATGAATACAGCCGGAATGACTAATGAAATTCTCCGCAAATGCGCCATTCTGCTAATGCGGTAAATAGGGAAGATCTCGGAAAAAAGCAATTTACCTAACACCATTTTTTTCGTTCGGATTTGGACTGGTGGAAAATATTTTCGAACTGGTTATGAAAATGACTAGGAATTATCCTCATGATTGTTAAAACTCATTAGAAGTGTTTATTCAGCTGGAAATAGAGGAAGAGGAGACCTGGCCGCAAAGTACGTAATTAATTTTTAATACTTTCATACTACAATTGCGAAAGTTTTTTTGTCTGTTAGGCTTTCACGGCCAAATCGCTGAACGGATTTTGATGAAATTTGGTATGAAAATGGGCTTCTTTTGATGCAGGCGGAGCTACGTAAAACAGCTAGCAAATATTTTTTTGTAATTTTCTTTAAAAAAACCCTTTATTTGACACCACAGTCGATAGGTTTAGAAAATTGAGGACTTACTTTTTGGTGCGTTCTGCTTCCTTCACAAAGTTTGAATAGTAATTTTCTTTTTCTTGTCGAGTCGAAATCAAAGTAGATAATCAATACGACAATGATGATTAATTTCTAGAATAAATATGATAAATCTTTATTAAAAAAAAACACTTGTCAAACTTATTCTAGTCATACATATACTGAGTAAATAAATAATATAGTGCCTGAGCTAGGATTTAAAAGAATTCAAATGATCCTGTGTTTCAGGCCTACTTTAAGACTAAAATATTCTAATAATCACAATAAACTTTTACAAAGTTATTTAATAATAAAATGCTACTTATATATTTATTGCAATGTAAACACTGCAAGATATTTTAAATTAGCGAATAATAAAATGTATGTAGTAGTATCAAAAATATAAGTTTAAAATTAATATAGTATTGTAGATATGTAGTTATTTAAAGGTCACTAGCAAATTTTCAGTTTCCTCATATGACAGCTTCATAAGTGGTTTTTGTAAAATTATCTTATCAAAATGATGCATTTACTATCATCATTTCGTGTAGGTTACATTGTCAATCGACCATGTACACCAGGTGTCAAAGCATTCATATGATGCATTGAAAACTCTTTATACACATTTCGGTTAAATGCTGAGGTATGAAAATATTTCCGTTAACAAGGTTGGGTCGCGCGTCGTTCGAACAAAAGACGTCATTTATCAATTGCTTGAATATAGTCATTCATTTCAAAACCTACAAGCGTATTTTGGGGATAAATTATATTCCTGAAAACTTGACGCCATTGTGGCATATCATTAGTGCAGATTTTACTTATTTTGTGGTTTTGAAAACACATTTTCGTAACCAATATAGTTGTCTCGGCACTCAGTACGAGTTCACAGCCTTTGGTGTCGAGACACTAGGTCCGTGGGGCGCCGGTGCGCGGGGTCTTCACAAGGAGATCAGTAGACGCCTAAAAGAGGCAACGGGTGACCCTCGCGCTGGCAGCTTTCTCGCTCAGCGAATAGCCATAGCTATTCAACTCGGGAATGCTGCCTGCGTGATGGGAACTCTGCCCAGGGGACCTAATTTAGATTTAATTTAGTTTATTATTTTTAGATAGGATAGTGTAATATATTTTATGTAATATATTTATCTTTGGGTAAAATGATTATTAAAGGATAATTTTCGTAACCATAATTGAGAACATATGCGTGGTTTCGATAATTCGACCTGGCGAAATCTTTCAATAGACATTTTAACACTTTCACGGACAGTCAAGAAAATAACAATGGCACTCAATTGTTATCTACGTCGAGAGACGTTACTGTCCGCGAAAGTGTTAAAAGACGATTTATTATTTTATGACAAAGGAACAAACAGAGATCTAATTTTAAGTTAATTTGACGTGAAAATCAAGTCTGAAAGCCTGTATTTTCTTTGGCACGTTACTGATTTGAAAATATTTTGATGAAATAGAAACAGCTCTAAAATATATTCAACAAAAACTCTGAAATGATGTCTCCCATTATTTTTTTCATTTGGTGTTTATTTACAGCGATCGAAATAAAATTAAAAATGTCAAGTAGGTACTTAAGCAAAGAAAAATAACGGGAGCTCATTAATAGGGTACCGTTGACGTTCCAACACTTTTTGTACGGAACAATAAAAACGGTGACGTATCATGTAAACGATTGTGACGCGATACGAAGAAATAAGGACTTGTTACAAAGGTTACCATGGAGATGAATTTTTGAAGCAAAAATGGCAAAATACCAACGGGCACGTTATTTGTTCCTGTGTGGCAACATGTTATCTTGTACTGATGCATTTTAACAGGCCTTTAGAGAATTCATACAAATGTAAGTATATGATAGTATTTTTTGTCGAAATTCAGTGTCCATACATACCTGTGATGTGACAATGGCAGCTTATATAATGCAGTCCATAGTACTACCGATCAGTAGGAAGGGACTGATGAGAATAAGAATATACGTGAGTGAAGCCGCTGGCAAAGGCTAGTGACAAATAAACGGTATTTATTAACATTCCATAAATTTACAAACGCAAATAAGCGATTGCGTTGTAAATATTTTATTTTCGCCAAAATTCAATAAACAACGTTGACGTAATGTTTTACCAACTGTGTTACGTTTAAATTTATTTTAATAAGCTTATTTTCAGTTCCTATAAAAAGCTTTCTAATAAGTAATACCTGGAACACAGATACAGTATTTTATAAATAATTCCGTGAAAAATTTGTTTGCAGATACAAGTTTTATTATGGTAAATTGAATATTTTCACTTTCCACTGCTTCGATGTGTATTCATTACTTTACTATAGAAACGATTTAATGACTCTTTCATTTACTTTAGGCTACACAAAATGAATTAAAAAGGCTTATAGAAATATAAACCTTTATTCAAAAAATAAAAATACGTATGTGATCACGAAAAGTTGTTATTAGTATGTGTACATCAGTATTCATAGGTGCTAATATTATAAATGCGAAAGTCTGTCTGTCTGTCTGTCCGTTTGGCTGTCTGTTACGCTTTCACGGCCAAACTGCTGAACGGATTTCGGTGATGAAATTTAGTATAAATATAGTTAAAGACCCGGGATCAAACATAGGTTACTTTTTGACGCAGGCGGGGCTGCGGGGAATACCTAGTATACAATAAAGATTTTATTTAAATACATATGCATGGACAGACGTTATTTACTTTATTTAGATGAAACAAACATTGTCTAGCTAGGTTTCATTACTGCATGATGTCCTTACTACCCAGCCGATATGAGAGCTCTGGGAGATGCCAAATGAAAACCCTGAACCTTAGATCAGATAAAAAGGAAATATTAGGTCCTTACGTATGAAATTGGCATTTTGTCGTACTGGCCACTTTAATCACAAATTTTTCCTCTTTATTGGTTTGTTTTTTCTTCTATTTTTTCTGTTTGCAGCGCTCAGTTTACAAAATGGATAACTTGGAATATCGCGTTATTTACGAGTACGAGTTCCACCGTGGCACCAGTGCTGCGGAAACGGCTCGAAGGGTTAATGATGTGTATGGCGGTCGTGTCACAAAAGAAAACGTAGTGCGTTTTTGGTTCTAACGTTTTCGTTCTGGAAATTTCCACCTGCAGAACAAGCCCCGTGGACGGCCACGTCAACTTGGGTCTCTCCAAGTTTACAATAAAGAATTGAAGGCTATTGTGGAAACGGATTCATCGCAAACCACGTTCGAGTTAGCTGCAGGCTGCGGTGTTAGTGATAAAACTGTTTTAATCCACTTGTAGCAAATTGGGAAGATTAAAAAGCTCGAAAGGTGGGTTCCTCACGAATTGATTGAAACAAACCGGCAAACGCGCGTCGACTGCTGCCTTACATTACTTGACCGGCACAATAATGAAGGGTTTCTCAATCGAAACATTGCTGCGATGAAAAGTGAATTCTCTATGATAATCGGAAGCGCTTATCGCAATGTCTGCACCCTGGCAAGCCAGCCAAATCCTGCCCCAAACGAAAATTGACCCAAAAAAGTTACTTGTAAGCGTTTGGTGTACTAGTGCCGGTGTCGTTCATTACAGTTTTCTCAAATCTGGCCAGACGATTACGGTAGACGTCTATTGTCAGCAATTGCAAACCATGATGGATAAGCTAGCTGCTAAACAAACGAGGCTGGTCAATCGCTCTACGCCACTGCTGCTTCACGACAACGCTAGACCACACACTTCACAACAGACGGCTACCAAATTAGAAGAGCTTTAATTGGAATTTCTAAGACACCCACCGTACTCCCCGGACCTTGCTCCAACAGATTACCATTTTTTTCGAAATATGGATAACTTCTTGCAAGGGAAAAAATTCAACTCCGATGGGGCAGTCCAAACCGCCTTCAAAGATTTTATTGATTCCCGTCCAAATTGTTTTTTAGTCAAGGGATTAATGAACTACCTATGAGATGGCAAAAGTGCATAGATAACAATGGTTCAAACTTTGATTAAATAAATATATTAAATTAAAAAATATTCAACATTTTGTTCCTCCCATAAAAAACACCTATGAAATTGGTGTTTTTTATGGTAAGGTAAGGTAAGGACCTTATGTTATCGTAGATTAATAAAGAAAAAACTAGTACCTATAATATATATTATAACTTCTATTTTAAAGTTGACTAGTTGCAAGCAATCTGCGCCTAGATACGTTAGTACTATTAATCATTCTGTGGCCTAGATTCTTTCCGTTATCTGAATATTATTTGTTTGATTTTGCATTTCTTTTTGTGCATTGCATCTAATGCCACTTCCAGGTGTTTACTGAATACTAGTGGGTAGGTTCGATTTATCGATATTGTCTTAGTTACAGGATTTTAGGAGCATTTGTCCACGAGTTTTAATAGCGCAAGCATCCATTTTTATCCACCAGCGTTCTAATCCAGGATGAGTCTAGTACAATACAATACAATATAACTTTATTGCCCACATCTGGGAAATCACAAAACTGAAATTATAACATTGATAACAATATGAAGCAAAGGCGGACTTATCTCTTCCAGCCAACCTTTGTACGGTAAGAGAACATGATGTAAGGGTGGGCCCAGTAGAATTAAAAATAATGTCTACTGTATAGATAAATCAAACACAGACACAGATATAATTTGGGAACAAGGGGCAGTCACTTATAAGAAATACATATGATATATATTCTACATACCTTGAAGGGACAGATAGTGCTCCTTAACCTGGCTCTTAAAACTAGTAATAGTTTGAGCCATGCGTACATTAACAGGCACAGCATTCCGCAGGCGAACAGCAGCCCGTACCGTAAACGACTTGGAGTAAGACGCAGAAGAGTGGGTTGGAGTTTTGAGAAGTAGGTCATTAACACTGCTAGTAATATGATTGTATTAAATAAAAACGCAAGAAATTGTTTACGTAAAGTTACTTGTTTATGAATATTAACTTAAAAAATAGGTATGAACTCGTGGTATGAATATTAACTTTGTAAAAATATCTTTTTTGACAGCTCTTTATCACTAAGATCACTTTAATCATTTGCTTAAACAAATCTCCTCATTTCAGTCAACTCTACCTGGACGAAAGGAATGCCAAATGAGAGCAAACCAGGGGTTCATTGAAACATCACCGTTTATTTTACTGAATAACCCCGACGTCTTGGTTTGCTCAGTACAGACGGCAATGAGGATTTATTTCCTAACTATTACTGAACAAACACAGAAATTCAAATTATTTGTTGATGGTGGATTTTGTCACAACTATTCGATTTATTATTATTCATATCCAACTTTGGGGTTTCGGTATCTCACTATCATGTATGATTATTTTATTATCGACTTCATTATTGATTATTCCGAACGCGGGAACCCATCACTTTATCGCAATTTACTTCAACGATTTTCATTTCCCATAAAACTATTCGCAGTCATCTTAATACAATAATTTAACAAATCATAAAATCTGTTTACACCGAAATTTCATTCATACGATTATTCATTACTTACAAACACAGTCTATCGTTATTTCTTTTCATATTTTATGTACTTTATCGAAATAATGAAACATTAAAGTTTTGTTATAGTTCGCAAAATATTTGAAACATCAATTTTTACGTTATTAGAGTTAATGAACACCTATATGGTTAATATTTGGTAAATTATTAGTAAATAATAATAATTATTGGTAGCCCATTAATTATAAATGGCTTACAAATTCTACTCAGAGCACCCTGACTCCACGTGGCTCAACTTTCTCATACACTAGAGTGCTATTTCTTCGCGCGGAATGCATGTTTGTATGTTTGCTGCATGCTAAATATATCTCTTTGCATGTTGCTTGCTTAAAATAGATAATAATTTAGAATAATAAAATAAAACAAAGTTTGTTACAAATTGAAACATGTTTTTATAAATGATGATATCTTAATAAGTGTGTGATATGTAAGTTTGATATATCGTTTTTCTGGCAATAGTAACAATTTTGAAACATTTTATTAACATATGTTGTTTTATAATATGAAACTGCGATGACAAGTTATTCGATGTGTTTAGAAAAAAAAATATGTTAAAAAACGTGGAATAGTTTTCTCGGAAATGAAAATCGATGTCAAAAAATCTGTATTTTAATAGACACCCTCCGAATGCTACATAGTATTAAAAAGTCCTTGCTGCATGAAAAAAAAACTTTCCTGTAATTAGGCTACATATTAATTATCCACTAGACTTATATTTAAAGTAAGTCTTGCCTTCTGCGTTGTTTACAATACAATACAAAATATCTTAATTATAACATACAGAGAAAAATAGGTTGGGGAAAAAGTTTCTTCGCATATTTTATGAAAATTCAAAATATTTTTTAATATTGTTTATTAACATTTAACTAAAATATGTAGGTGCCATTTTGTTCGATTACTTTTTGCCATCTTGTAGGGGACATGATCCCATTGCTATAGAAAGTTTGAGGCTTCTGGTCAAAATACCGCGACAAGTGGTTTTGGCAGTCTTCTCGTGATGTTAACCTGACACTGCCTAAAGAATTCTGAAGAGACCGAAACAGATGGAAATCTGAAGGTGCAAGGTTAGGACTATACGGCGGATGCATTAACACCTCCCAGTCAAACTCTCTTAATTTTTGCTGAGTGGCTAATGATGTGTGAGGTTTAGCGTTATTATGATGAAAAACACACCCTTTCTGTTGATTAATTCCGGCCGCTTTCTTTCAACTTCTTTCTTTAATCTCATCAGTAGAGTTCAGAATCGATGGTCCTGCCTGGTGGTAACAGCTCATAATGAATAATGCCCCTACAATCCCACCACACACACAGCATCACCTTGATGCGAATTAGCCCTGGTTTCGCTACAGTCTGTGAAGCCTGACCGGCCTTTGACCACGACCTTTTTCACACGTACGTGATCCAAGTTTCATCACCAGTTATCAGCTTCTTCAAAAATCTTTTGGTTTCATTACGTCGTAATAAAGAATCACTAATGAGTACACGGTTCACTAGGTTTCTTTCAGTGAGCTCGTGAGGTACTCAAATATCGAGCTTTTTTGTGCACCCAGTTTTTTTCAAATGCGCCAAAACCGTTTTGTGGTCACTTCCCAGTTCTTCAGCTACGTCGTAACTACTGATATGCCAATCTTGCTCTACTTTTTCAAAAATGGCATCCATTTTATCCGTAATAGGGCGACCAGAGCAACGTGCATCTTTGACATCAAAATTTCCGTATTGAAAACGCTTAAACCAAATTTGTGCTACTCTTACAGACACTGCACTAGGTCCATAAACATCGCAAATTTTTTTCGCGGCTTGCATTGCATTTTTACCTTTTTTGTAGTAAAATTTTAAAATAAATTTTAAAATGTATCGATTTTCTTCATTAGATTCACTCATCTTGACAGTAAGAAAAACAAATAAAAATAGCTCATTTTCCTAATTTGAATTTGGTATTATCTTCTTCAAAATTTAAACTTTTAATGACACCAAAACCAGCCAGATATAAATAGTATAGCCAAAGAGATTCATTCCAAGTTCATACACACTATATGCGAATAGACTTTTCCCCCAATAATATATCTATAAATAGCATCACGTTTCTGAAACCAAATGCGGTAGCAACATAAAAAACAGAGGTCATATAACAAATACTTACTCACTAAACACGTAGAACGCAAACTAAACAGTAAAAGGGCGAAAGGGCACAACGACAAACAATGAACCAACAACATTTGAATAAACAAGTCTAATGACATCGGAAACTTCCGCGAAGTTCATACGAAAATCGAAGCTATTTATATAAAGGAGGAAAAATAAACCAAATTTCTATATTATGTGCTGAGGTCATTGACTCATCTTTGTATTGTTAATACATTTTTAAGATTCCGATATGAGCAACGATCTTGATAGCTTGTAGAAAGATAATTATTTGATATGAAGGGAGAAAGAGTTTGCTTGGATATACTTCCTGTGATGGCCCAGCAAAATCTACACATAGGGAACAATGGAAAATTGTAGCTTTCTTTCAATTTATCTGCGCAACCTTCTGCCAGTCGGCTCTTTGAAGGGCTTTTAGGATTTTTGGAGGGTTTTAAATTTGGATTAATCTTTTCGCATGTAAGAGCCATATTTTCAGATTTTATTTGATTAAGTACAGAAGTATTTGGCACAAATATTGACTTCCACAAGCAAAATATATTTTTAGACCGTATTAACAAAAGATTTCAAAACTATTTCCAACATTGCAATAATTTATCAATGTCTTTGCGATTTATACGCACTCTTCATAGATATTCTTTGACTCGTATATAATTAATGTTCCATTTGATTTATTATGAAAATAAACGTATCGATATTAATGTAGGATCGCTATTGTTGTTGGTGTAAATAACCCTCTGACAATATTAGGAAGTGGTGTGACAAATGATATTACTTGTTTCCAAGACATTACACTGTTAAAATATGATGATTATAGGTCATAAAGTTCTTGGCCTTAGGATTTAGTAATTCAATATGTATTTCTTATTCGTCCGAGCGTGTTTCCTTATTGTAACTATAGGTTGCGCTTTAGAGCCCAGGGTGCTGGTTATTACCATGGAGCGACTGCCAGTTACAGATTTCTGACCTCATTTTATAGGGAAACCAAACCAATAGGATAGTGCAGTGCTTTAACAGCAGTCGGGACCTACGGCTAATATGCTTTTCCAAGCGCGGAATCAAGTTATAACAGACTATCATGTGTTTCAAGCCTGCATGTTTATCTGTTTGGTATCTGTGAAATAATTTTCGCATTATAAATTATAGAAAAATTTTACTAGTACTTTAATTTAAATACTGGATTTTCTTTTTTGTAAAACTTTGTAATTAATTTACAAAATTTCTTAAAATTTCGCTTACATGTATTTATGAGTACTGAAAAGTACCGTTTATCCTGAAAATAATAATGTAAATAGAAAACAATTTTGTTTAGTGAGTGGTTTTAGAAATGGCGGATATAAAGGAGGTCGTCATGAACTTCCGCAGTTGACCGAACAATTCGTATCCAACAGAACACAAGTTAGAGTTCCCAAAAGGGGTCGCGAAAACTTAGTAAAGTTCAACCCACAGGCAAACATTCAATTGGTAGTGATATATTCAACCTATCCGTCTAATATAGTGAATTTATATAGGGCTATCAAAGTTATATACTTAAAGTAAAATTATATTACAAAAAAAACTGCCTACTGGTATTATTGGAAATCATTAAGAGAGGTCTGCGTCCAGCTATGGACAGATTGTGGCTGAAATGATGATGTTACAAAGAACGCTGATATCAGGATGTACGATTCGATTGACTGCAACCCACTCGAAATGAATAAAAAACATACCATATTATGATAATAATAAAACCGCAGAGGCCAGCAAAACTTAAACTTGTGTCAAACTCAATTTAAATATACATGTTACACATTCAGTTCCAGAAACGCACATGTGCGTCGTATATAATCGAAAATACATTTTTATAATTTATCGGCAGCGAGTGGAACAAATAATGATAATTTTAACTTAAAAATGACCTCTTCTATACCTTTATAATCGCCTTCTTGTTATCTTATACCATGAGATTAATTGTGTGAAATTGGGCGATAATTCCGTATATGTCCCTTATAGTTTAGTTGATGTATCTGCAATGTTTTTCTTTTGTATTACAAAAAATATTTTTATTTTATTTATTTATTAAACACACTCAAAACAGATTACAACCCATTCCTTGGAAAATGCAAGAAGATGATCAAGATTATTATCCAAAGGATGTGTGCCAATGAGCTTCAAAATATTCTTATTATACAAACACTAGAGAGAGCTGTACTTAAAACTACTTAATAAAATAGACTAAAATGAATTGTGGAATTTTGTACCCAGTAACGTATTGTAAAAGCAAATTAAAACAATGTCAGATATTTATAATATTCTAATAATCTAGGTACAACTCAGTACATTTCTAGTAACCAAATTGCTGCGGCGTGTTCACTTTGTTTCCAGCAACTTGTCACAATGATAAGCAAACATGGGGTCCCGACAAAGACAAATAGCCTTGTAGCTTATAAGGCGTCCAAAAATCCAGTGGGTAATATATCGTTACCCCCAGGGAACACTTAACTAGTCGTTCTAGAGTACTCTTGAATTCGAATTCGGTGTAAAATGTTTTCGAGGCTTTGAAAAATTATTCTGTTGCTCGTGGAGATTGTTGTTTGAGTCACGTTTGATGTGTAATAGGCATGACGAATAATTATCGATTTCATTTTTAAATGAAAGACTCACTTTAACAGGCACATTGGAAAAAAAACACGTCGATAAAACCTAAACTAACTGAGATATGACGAAGTTAAACTCACGTGCATTTTGGACGATGCCAAACGCTCCATACTAATGGATACGGATAGCGGTGACGTCACGCCTAGTTAATTTACAAGGCTGTGCTTAACTACCTTAAATATTGCATTTATGTAAATAGTTCCTAAATGAAAGTTTCTTTATTATTTATGTGTTTATCGATTATAATATATTTTTTAGTACTTTTATATTTTCAAAATGGACTTTCCCATCGATTTTTAAATTGTTATTAAAATCTCCTGTGCAAAAATTTAAAGTGTTAGTTTTAATAACGAATTTAAATACATGTATGCTATCATGAAAAATCATTACTTTTTCAAATTTGGAACCTTGTCGTCATCCCAATTGTTTGGGCTTTATATTGGCATTTAAAATGGAAATGTTTGTAAAATTGTTAATATTTTTTTTCTTTTAGGTGATGGAATAATTTCGTAAATTGTCGAATTTCTGTATACCTTGTAATAGTAATTATTAAAAATATTTAAAAGGACGTATAGTTCGTAGACCTATCACGCTCCTGAGCCACATCTATAAGCTGTTTTCGAGGGTAATCACGAATCGTCACGCGAACAGGCTAGATGCCATACAGCCTCCCGAACAAGCCGGTTTCCGAAAAGCTTTTAGTACCATAGACCACATTTATACGCTGCGGCAGATTATACAGAAGACCAAGGAGTATAACCGGCCACTACGTCTAGCGTTTGTGGACTATGAGAAAGCCTTCGACTCGATGAAAACGTGGGCGATGCGTGTCATTCAGGCGATTCAGTCTCCCCAGCGGTGCCGCATTGATCATCGGTACATTGAAATTGTTACGGACAGCCGACTTATGTAGGTAGATAAATAGTAGGCCCACATTTCTTAGCAAAATAAATGGCTAAACACGTCGCGGCTCTCGTTATGGTATTGCTATTTGAAAACAGAATTCATGTTCGCTGTTAGTTTATTTAATTTCCATATAATGCCATAGGCTTATTCATTATGTATGATGTTATGAATTGTTAGGCACAGCCGTTTATTATAGCTACTTTGTATGTATTAGTAGTAATGTTAGTAAATAGTATTTAATGTAAATAAAGGCTTTGCCCATTGAGTAGGAGCGCTTGTATGAGTTATGTAATATGTAAATAGATTTAATGGTTTAAGCGCTTTAGTGGTGTAAATGAATACACAAAGTATGTATTAAAAGGCCCGCCCCATAGATATATGAATGATGTATGTACATATATGAAATAAACTATTTGTTTTGGTTGTATTTTATTATCCCATAAGATTTGTTAGGCCTACTCCTGGTCTAGGGCTGAGATATGAAATAAGTAGGTCAGTCCTAAACCAGGAAAGTAATGTTTTTATGTTGAGAAGGTTGCATAGTCAATCGACTTTGCACACCCAAATCTTATGTAGGTCTGGGAGGGGGCGTGGCCTAAATATAAAATGTTAAAATGTAAATAGTTTGTAAGGTAGTTTTAGATATTTGGTACCTCGCCAGATGGTGGGGGAAGTTGCTGTTGTCTATATAAGTGAGACACGTTCCATACATTGTGTCGTGTCGCTGCAGTGTAACTAGGATAGGAAAACAAAGGAAAAATAAAAGGAAGAATTTGAAGGAGTGTTTTCTTTGGTGCTGTGCCTGTGATACGCGCTGGGGGGAGGTGTATACAGTTCATTTTCGAAGCCGGGGCCGGACAGTCAGGTGGTCCCACAACATAGGAAGGGTGCATCAGGGGGCTGGTGCATCGATGGTCGGTTGCTGTTGGTGCTGTCCTCAACAGAAATGTTGAAATATTTGTACAGTAACGCCACCATGTCAGTCCGAGTACAGGAGCATAGCACGGGGGCTATTCCACTGCAGAGAGTGGTGAGACAGGGAAACGTAATTTCGCCGAAACTGTTCACCGCTGCTCTGGAAGATGCCTTCAAACTCCTAGAATGGGAAGGACTTGGCATCAACATCAATGGCGAATATAATATCACTCACCGTCGTTTTGTCGACGATATCGTGGTCATGGTGGCGTCGCTGGAGGACTTAATAAGTACCATGCTCAGCGACCTCAACGTGTTCTATTGGGACCCACACCCTTGAAGCTGTAGACCATTATGGGTCTACTTGGGTCAGCTGATCCAGGCTGGCAACTCCAGCTTCAAGGACGAGGTTTTTCATCGAATACACTTCAGCAACTCAGTAGCGTCTTCTCGTCCAAGACACCTTAGTCCCTTAAAACTAAGGTCTTTGACCAGTGTGTGTTACCAGTGTCAGTGACGTGCACAGACCTTTACCTCTGGATAGGCACATTGAGTACTTGCATACGTTACATATCCCAATCGTTCGTTCGTATCGTGTGGGTTATGTGGTCAATCAACCATGTACACCCTGGTGTCAGAGTTATTCGGAACCAATACCAATTGAATAATATTTAAACATAATTTTAGTAACGTATTAAAATCAGGAGGCGTTTAGCAAAGGTTCGTTGAGGCTTGTTTATCAACTTTCCTACACTAAGGCTCGTTCAGACTCAGACACTCGTCATTCGAAAAATCTTGCAACTTACAGAAGTCTTTTTCTCGTTATATTTTGGTATGATCATCTCAAGTATCCATGAATTAATAGAAATGGAAACATATTAATTTGAGGATATCCGAAGTGGCCTTTATAAATGCCGATTTTTCTAGTTACTTTACCTTTCATTTGAATTAAATTTAATCTCGGTTGATATCGTCCATTTAATATTAATGACTTTTTTTCATCAAAAGAGAGATTTGCAAACGAGTTTTTCTTTAGTTTTTGTAAACAAGCACTAGGCATACAACAATAACACGAAAACTTTTCCATTTTAAACTAAAAACAAGTAATAAACTATGTTAATAAAAGAGAAAAATAAAGTTTGCCCTTCATTCACTTTCACTGTAAACAACAGAATGCAAAATGGTTATCGAAATGTTTTTGGAAACTATCACTCAATTTAGAATTTCAAAAATTATTATCCTACCAAAAATAGTACACTTTCCTTCATCTACGAAATCTTCCAAAGTATATGACTTTTTAAATTTGCAGCAATAGACATGGTATTATCGAATAATTACACGCGATGACGCATTGTTGATTGCAGTCAATGATATAAGCTAATTAAAACAAGTAATTATAATATATATAATTGGCGAATGAAAGTGGGAGCGAGTGAGACAAGATGTCAGTCTAACCCATTTCTAACTCTTACCATTTCAGGTGTTTTCGTTGTATTCGCGAACAGCACTCGGGAAAAACACAGGTTGGATTTTCGACACACATCCTATTTTTGCTTTCATGTGTGTATGCGTGTAAATTGCTTACTAACACAACTAAACGCGCAAAAGGCTCGTCTGTACACAACACAACATAGTGTTTTTTTTAGTGTTTGTAAATTTTTAGAGTTTTTAGAAAAAGGCTGGCCCCCGCTCTTAGCTCTCTCGTTTCGGCTAGAGATCGTTTACCTTGTAGCGCGCGAATAAGTACGTACATAAATAATATGTTATTATTGGTGAAGTACAGAGTAGGCAGTGTCTTTTTGTCTATATGGCATGCACGCCACTGCCAGTGATGACATATGGGTCCGAAACGTGGTCCCTGACTATAGGCCTCATAAGAAAGCTCAAGGTCGCCAAAGAGCCATGGAGAGGGCAATGCTCGGTGTTTCCCTACGAGATCGAATCAGAAATGAGGAGATCCGTAGGAGAACAAAAGTCAACGATGTAGCCCAGCGGATTAGTTCTTTTAAGTAACAGTGGGCGGGGCACATAGTGCGGTGAACCGATGGCCGATGGGGCAGAAAGGTTCTCGAATTGCGACCACGAACCGGCAAGCGCAGCGCTGGACATCTAACGACCAGATGGTCAGATGACCTGAAAATAGTCGCAGGCAGACGCTGGATGCAGGCTGCTGCCAACCGGTCATTTTGGAAATCATTAGGCTCTCCTAATCGCCTATGTCCAGCAGTGGACTGACTGAGGCTAAAATTATAATGATGATGATTTAAAAAGACATTTTTTTTTTTAAATTCACTTTACTTATCCATACCTCCATACTAATAATATAAATGCGAAAGTCAGTCTGTCTGTCTGTAACGCTTTCACGGCCAAACCGCTAAACGAATTTTGATAAAATTTGGTATGAATATAGTAGAAGTATATTAGAAGAATAGTTGAATATAATAAGTGCGAAAGTCTTGTCTGTCTGTATGTCTATCTGTCTATTTGTTACACTTTCATGAAATTGATTATGAATATAGTTGATGACCCGGGGTCAAACAAAGGCTACTTTATGAGGCAGGCGAAGCTGCGTGAAACTGCTTGTTAAATATATAGCAATGTTCATACGGCGCGACGTAGCATATTTGCTACGACGTAGAACATGTCTACGCCGTAGCACACGCTACGCCTCGTAGAGCATAATAACGAATAGTTTTCATACAGACGAGTAGCATGGTGCTAATTACATTTTATTTTATGTAAAGTTAAAGTATCTGAGAATGTTGATGATTTGGTAGACAATAAAAATAATAAACACTTTATTGCACCAGGAAAATTCAATTTTAAGACATAAATATAACTAGGTACCTTTGCGGGATGAAGACGAAAATAATAATTTTCAATTAATTTCTAGTAATGTGTAAACTTGTCTGTCAAACTGCTTTTGTGGCTCACACCCGTATTCTTAAACATAACCTTAAGAACGTCCTTCACTCAAACTCATTGGGGGAAGCCTCAAGGAAGTCCTCGAACATTCCTTGAAAACGATATTCTAAGTTGGTTGCTTGAGCAAACTCCGAATTTTGATGAAATTGATTATGAATATAGTTGAAGATCCGGGGTCAAACACAGGCTACTTTTTGTCGCAGACGAAGTTGCGGGAAATGGCTAATTTCTAACATGCTTATGCCTCTAATAAAGTTTTTGAAACAAATATATAATATACAAAATGCTACATGTAGAAAAGCAATTTAACATTTGAAATATACAAATATTTTTTTACCCCGACATCTATTCGACATTCGTTTATCACGATTTGGAATCACAAAGATAATGACCTAGAAATTTCATTGATCACCAATCACGCAAGTCTAGAGCCCTATTTTTGTAAGCGTGACTTACTCAAAATCGGCGAGTCGAATAATTTTTGTTCAATATCGAATGATTTTCGTTCGTTAACGAAGGATTTTTTTGTTCGACATATGTGTCATACATTTCAAAAATAGGGTTCCAGATGTTCGAGTTCACACGTAAATAATATATGAATAGTACATTAACACTTTATGTCTGTCGTGGTATTTTCGAAATATTTTTAATGTTCATGTAATATTGGTAGGTATATTATTTTCTAAGTAATAAGAATAGAGCAAAGAGTTATGACCAATTTGACCAAAGAAGTGTTCGCCTTTTTAAAAGTGCTTAAGAAAAAAATGTATTGTCAACTGACTATAATATCTTTAGGTCGGCAACGCGCTCGTGATTTCTCCGGTGTTGCAGGCGTTCATAGGCTACGGTAACCACTTACCATCAGGTGGGTCGTACGTCTGTTTGCCTACTTAGTTGTATAAAAAAAATCGTTAGGAAATAACACCTTGTAATTAAAACAAGACCGATGTAGCTGTGCAATATTCGGTCTTCTTCGTCTTTGTCCAAGCGTGTGTTTCAGTTGCGTCCTCAGCGTACGCTTTGGAACCTCGGGTACGCTGTACAGTCATGGTCTGCGTATGTGTAATAACCAGCTATTTGACCTATTGTCTATCTATCGACAGCTTCGTAACTGAGACTTGTCGAGGGAAACTTCGCTCGATGCATCAAATAGTTACTATATCAATTTATCAGGCGGCGCGCTGAGAATATTGCAGCACATCGATTTATTACATTCTTTGGAGAGTATGTCAATGGAGTATTATACTGCTGTCCCGTATATAATTCTACTCTTGGATGCTGTCTTACTTGTGATAAATGAATTTGTCAGCTAACAAACAAGGGCATAGATACAAAAATAGAGTAACATCATCGAGTGATAATATTCTCATTTATTTTTGTAATTACAGACAGGCAGCTGTTACAACTGATGCGTATTTATCAAGCAGTATCTAGTCATTTCACAAAAAGTCTTTTACTTCAAGTCCTTTTCTGCACCAATGTTTGATTGATAAATAACGCATCCGCAGTAGACCAGCGTTGAGACTTAGAGCTCAGGCCTCGACCTAAGCTGAGCGGAGACCTTTTTGGTACTCTATTTTATTATCACCTTTGGTTTTTCTTCGCTCAAGCGTGTTCCCCTACTTGCGTCGTCAGCTTATGCTTTGAAGCCTAGGGTACGCTATAAAACTACACGTAGTATCATACAAAATTAATTTGTATTTAAATGTGAAAGTCTGTTTGTTACGCTTTCAGACGCCGAGTTTGACGAAACTTGGTTTGGATTTTGTTGAAGATCCGAGTTAAACATAGGCCACTTTATTATGCGGACAAAGCCGCGGGGAATAGCTAGCTTGTTATAAATAGCAATCCGTGACTATAACAAAAGATTCCATCGCACAGCGGGGGCCCAATTACGACCATGAAAAAGTGCAGAGTACACTCACTGAACAAAGGGATACTGAATAAATATAATAATAAGGAGAGAGAGAAAGGATAAGTGGGTTAGTCTGTGCCGATCTGCTCATAATCATTTGTAAGTGAAGTTTGTTTAGCTCGAATATCTACTTATTGATAATTGATAAAAGCCTTCACAAACAAAGCTTGTAGAAAATACCAAGCCATCTTAGTTCTTCTGCCGTAAAAAGATGTGAAAGATGTGATGTAAAAGATGTGTGTCAAGTCGGTTTATTTGTTCAGTCCCCTAATCATAAGTTAAAAAAGTAACACTACCTTACAACTTTTGCAAAGAGGATTAATGTCAAGCAGGCAGATCATGTCGGAGCTCGTTAGTCGAACGCGACCCGCGTATCCGTAACGAATGCGCGTGTCAAGCGACGGCGTGACGCGACCATTGGTCGCCATTTAGTGGCATTTTCTATCTTGAGCTCCTCCGCGCTTCGGAAGGCACGTTAAGCCGTTGGTCCTGGTTGTTATCGATAGATAGCAGTCGTCGGGGTGTGTCAGATGCCTTAGGGCAGCCTGAAAAATTCTGACAGTGTTGGCCACTAACACACCTCGGGTCATGTTTCTGTTGGTCTGGTTTCTCTGTAAATAGGGTTAAGCAGGTCAGACGGCAGTCGCTCCATTGTAATGACTAGTTCCACCAAATCTAGGACCATGACTTACAGGGTACTCTAGACTCCGAAGCGTAAGCTGACCTCGCAACTAGGAAAACACGCTAGGATGATGATGAGGCAGATCATGAAAAAATGCCTATCTCATATCTCTCAGGAAAAAAATATCATACACATTTTTCACATACTTGATGTGTCAATAATTACTGTAAGAAAAAATTAGAACGTTTATCAAAGACTTAATACTGCAAATAGCGTTAAAAAATTAAAAGTAGATCAGATTTCCCAACACATTCAGAACATTGAGACAGCAAAATTCTTCAAGCAGAACCGAAACGAGGCGGCTGTTAGCCGACAGTCAAAAAGGTGATTAATGCATTTTACATCTGCCGCCTGGCGGAGACACCTCGATAAAAACATGGCTAGCTAACGACTTATCGATCATTAACTTTATTTTAAACTTTTTAAAGCGATATTTCCATTTGACGGTAGTTTTTCGCTCGAACTAGGAATTTGAGGTTCACATGAGTCGAGTAAAGTTTTGTTATTAATGCTGGCTTATTTTTCTTAGCGAGTCGACTCTGGCTAATTATTTGTAATTAGACACTCAAGGCAAGAAGACAAAAGAGGCACCATAGTCTAGAATCAATCAACCACAAATCTTGAGTCTAGAAGAGATAACGCAACGGCATGATAGATATTATGTCTATGGTTATCAATGGATGTGGACACATAGTGCAGACTAGCTACATGGCATTGCTATGGCAGTAGCTGACTCTCAAAATCTTATATATATTATGTACATTAGTACATAAATAAGATTTGAGATAAAGTATTAACTTCATCTCAACATGTCGTATAATGATTTCCTTGAAGAGGCTCCAACGAAATGAAGATAATGGAGTTTCGGGAAAATCCATACCCTATGACTTTGAATTTTTACTTCTTGTATCGTCACTGTGAAGTACTATAACGTTCCCAATATTTCATTTTCCCTTAAAATAACAATGGGAAAATATCCGTAAATTTGGTAAATTTCCAGCAGCACAATGCAAATCATAACTACTTGTACTCATTAATTTATCATTCTTTTACGATAATTCAACTTAAGATTGGACCAATGTGAACTATGCATTTAGGGCAATATTTCAATGGGATCTGCATTGTGCAGTTTTTCGCTAGCACTGAAAAATAGGGTGAAATTGGGGGAAAAGAAAGGGTGAAACGAGTGCCACTGTGATTGAAGTATGCTTTATTGCTTGTGTAACTTTAGTATCTATTTTAGATCTAGTTTGTTTGAGACAGATGCGACTGGTACAATGTAATCTCAAAAGTTAAATAGTAGAAATTTATATGTACTTACCGAGCGAGATAGGAGTTTAAAAAATAGGTTAGAGAGAAATTCAAGAGTGTATTTTTTAAATACTATTTTTAAGCGAAGGATTTATTTGTTTATTTTATTTATTTCTTACTGAAATGAAGCATCTTACGTTGATGATATAAAGGGGTAATCTAAATGTATTTTCACTTCGATCAACATGCTATATCCATTTTTCCATACTAATATTATAATTGCGAAAGTTTGTCTGCCTTTCTGTCTGTTACGCTTTCACGGCCAAACCACTGAACGGATTTTCATGAAATTTCGTATGAATTTAGTTGAAGACCCGGGGTTAAACTAGGCTACTGTTTGATGCCGGCCGAGCTGCGAGAAATAGCTAGATTATTATAAAAATGTTATTGTCCAAAGAAACATATAAGAGGTTATGCTTGCAACGTACATGCCAGTTACATTAATTGAAATTAAATAATTGAGATAAATAAAAATAAGTCCAAATGATATACATAGCGGAAACATAAACTAGGAAACTGTGCGAGCGCAAAATCTATTATCACAATAAGGACATTTAATTATCCCTTCATACCATATATTTGCTCTGCAATTACACGCCCCATAAAGTGTGCCCTAGTGTGAATGAATCGGAAAATATTAATCTTTAACACATACATACATATTATCGTGCCTGATTCGGTCAAGGCTAAACTGGTGCTAATAGATTTTCAGTTATAATGTTTCTTGTAGATCCCCTTGCTTTCTATACACTCATCACACTAATGAATGCAAGTTTTTAATATTTAGTAATGGTATTGAAAATACTCAACCTAGAAAAAACATATCTCTAAAGTTCTTTACTAATTAATCCATATTTCTATGTCCATAATATTATAAATGCGAAAGTCTGTCTGTCTGTCTGTCTTTCTGTCTATCTGTCACGCTTTCACGGCCGAACCGCTAAACGGATTTTGATGAAATTTGGTAAGAATATAGTTGAGGAACCGGGGTCAAACATAGGTTACTTTTTGACGCAGGCGGAGCTGCGGGAAACAGCTAGTAATCTATAAACCAAGAATGTTTCCCATTTGTTTCCCACTTCTTTTCATTATTTTTTTTTTTAATTCTTCTAATTTGTTGTATTCCTTTTCACCTTACATTATCGAAATAAACTTAAGTATTCTTTATTATTCTTTTTCAATTGTCCGAAAGGTAGCCTGGAAGAAATTGCTATTGCGATATTTGTGCAAGGTTTTTTCTTTTAATTGCTTGTATTTGGCCATGTATCCGTGTTGTGCAATAAAGAGTTTTTTATTGCATTGTATTGTATATTCAGAAGATTAATCAAGACATTGGAGTAAAGGTAGGCCGAGTAGTTTTTTTTTAAAATGTTTAAATATCATTTACAGAGATAGAAACAAGCTTTTGGATAGCAGGTTGCCTGGAAGGGATCCCTATCAGATATAAGTCCCCTTTTTTGTGTTTTAATCGGTTGTTTCAATCTTTCTGTTATTACATATTCAGTATATGTTACATTCATTCAACTTTGTATGGCAGTGAATACCTTTAATGTTTTCAGAGTTATGTCGTTTGGACGGGAGCCAACTACGAGTCAACGAGCGGTTTCCTGGAAGCATGTAACTTTTTAATCTAATGAAGAAACTGCTTGCAACGCTGGATAATTTCCTTGTAATAGATATTTGAGATGATAATCTCTTTGACTTAGTGATAGTATAATAATTTTTTCTATGTGCTCGTGACTAATATTGCTTAATTTTTTAACTTTTATTAAATAACTAATATAATAGCGAATCTTAAAAATAAATTGACAAGTAGATTACTAGAAGTAGAAATTTAGGCTGTGTTTTAGCTTTCTCAAAAACGTTTGAATTGATGATAATAAATAAATTACGGCAAGAATGAACTTTCTACGTACAGGCGTATATTTTTTTTTAAATATTGTTTATCGTAATAGCAATATAGTTAAGGTTTGACTGGCATAGAATACCTGAAGACATTTAGTCCAAGATTTTTGCTAAGAAGTTATTAGTGGTTAATTGCCATTATTAAATCTAAGATGCTTTTGTCAAAGGAATAAAAATGCATTTCCGAAAACGGCTCACGCAGATTTTACAAACTGCAAACGTAAACCTTACTAAAAAAGGTAAAAATATCATTTTGAGAACCAGTTCAGTGTAAAGATTTTCCGATGACCTCCTCTAATCAGGAAGTCACACGTCACAGAGCAATTGGATCATAATTCAACCATAAACCCATTTGGGATTAAACCGTTGCATTGATCAATTACGTCTTTTTTATCCGAGCGTTTTTTCTACTTGCCTCCTCGGCTTACGATTCGGAGCATAGGGTACGCTGTAACTCGTGGTACTGTATTTGTCGGCACTGATATTATAACGTAGCCCTTTTTACAGGGAAACTAGACCAACAGGAACATGACCCAAGGTGTGTTAGTGTCACTGTCAGATTTATTCATGCTGTCTAAAGGCATCTGACACAGCCTAACGACTGCCATCTTAAGATAACAACCGGAACCAACGGCTTCACGTACCTTCCGAAGCACGGTGGAGCTCGAGATAGAAAATACCATCAAAAGGCATTGATAAACCACTTAAGTTGTTTATTTTAATTAAAGATATTTTTAATTTCTGCACCGTACCTATTGTTCTTTTATGTTATTATCCTGTTAGCCCATTAGGCTGTCTGTAAGAAATTCTTATTGCGATAAGACCGCCTTTGTAAATATTATAATCGTCTTTTATCTGTAAGATCCTTACATGTATTTTTGGTGCAATAAAGAGTTTTTATTATTATTATGCTATATCAACTCTTATGACTTGTTAATAAAGGTGACATTACATGATTCAGATAATGGTTTAATTAAATGTCTGGACCAAAAATGAATGCTAAATGAATTCATTAATGAACCGATCGAACGATGTTGGCATTCGGCATTATTCACTGCCATTCGGAATAAACGAGAAATTAACAGCTTGAAACTCTATTTAAATGTCGCACATTTTATTTTAAATATCAGGACATTATAATGTCGCATGCTTCTTCTACACTTCTGATTCATCGGTTCCTCATTCCTGAGGATCGTGGTCACAAAATATATTTCCAGAATGTGCGGCAGGAACAGTAGTTCGTTTACCAGGTACCGCAATGTACCAGGGCGTTGAATGCCCCCTATAGGCTTTTTAGTAGACCCTTTAGGCACCAAAGTGTCATCCCTTAAAGCATTGAGGGTTTGCTACTGCGCACGAGTTTGCATTGCTCGCATTGCTAAAAGGCAAAACCTTTGGCCGAGGTTCATCCCAACTGGGAGCCCCTTGCGCTTTTGTCGCGCCTCCTCGCCTCAAACCTTTCAGCTGTAATTATAAAAGCTCATTGTAGCAAAATAAATAGGTCCGGTAAAAAAGTGAGATAGGCAGCATTATAATGATGCTGTGCGAGTTTTCCCTCAAATTTTCCCAGGCTTATGAGTTTTTTCAAGACAATGCGTATTATGGTCGCATGATGTCAACGAAAAAGTACAACGTATGCTACATCTTTATATTTTCTTAATAACTTATCACTGGAAAACAATTTACTAAAATGTTTGGTCTAAAAATTAATCTTTATAATCAGATTTAGAAATAATTTTCTTTAATTTTAGTGTTTTGTTTACAAAATGTGCGAACAATATGTTTTTGAAGGGTTTTACTATATTTTATGTTATTACTTTTACTCAAGAGGTTTTTATTAGATCTTTTACAGAAGACAATATTATATCATTTCAGACATGTTAGAACCTTCAGTTAATTGTTGTTCAAGTAAGTATTCTTGTGTGTCAGTTTCAGTTTGGTTATTAGATTCGTCATTCCCTTCGAAGTTGTTTTCATCAAAAGAATGATACATTTCTCTTGTTTCAGTTTCAGAATGTGTATCATCATCTGGTATTAAATCCTCTGTTTCTTGTATAGTATTTTCAATTGTTAGTATAGGTAGTATATTTTCTGTGATTTCTTTTGTATGTTTCTTATCAAGTTGTTCATTTTCTGGTTTTACAAATACAACATCTCTTCGTACTACAATTTTTTTAGTTACAGGGTTCCAGAGTTTATAGCCTGTAGAAGCATATCCAACCATAATTAGTTTTTCGCTTCTCTCATCTAGTTTCTTTAGTGGTGTCAGTATTTTTGAATATACTTGTGATCCAAAAACTTTTATATTTTTAACGTTAGGCTTCCTTCCAGTCCATTTTTCTATAGGTGTTTGTGTCCCTTCTTTTGGTATACGATTTATCAAATATGTCGCTGAATACACTGCTTCTCCCCACATATTATGATCTAGATTTGATTGGTACAGCATCGCTCTTACTTTTTCCATCAAAGTTCGGTTAAAACGTTCTGCTTTTCCGTTTTGTTGTGGCGAATAAACAACAGTATAATCTAGTTTAATTCCTTTCTTTTCGCACCATACCTTCAGACGAGAGCTAGTGTACTCACCTCCATTGTCACATCTTATTTTACAAACGGGAAGATTTGTTTCGTTTTCAATTTGTTGAATATAATTTTTTAAGTGGTAGAACACCTCTTTTTTAGTTTTTAATAAGCGAATTTCTGTATAATCTGTAAAATCATCAATTGATGATAAAACATACCTTTTTCCATCATATGAAATTGGTGTTATCGGGCCAAGGACATCAGTGTGTATGGTATGTGCTTTTCTTTCGCTTTTATATCTTACACGGAAAGGCAATCTTGTTTTGAGACATATTTCACAGGTATTTTTTAGTTTGTCTATGTCATCGTTGCTAATGTCAATCCCGTCAACTGATTTGACAATGTTTTTTAATGTTTCTTTACCTGGGTGTCCAAATTTTACATGC
This sequence comes from Euzophera pinguis, assembly GCA_947363495.1. Lineage (NCBI taxonomy): Eukaryota > Metazoa > Arthropoda > Insecta > Lepidoptera > Pyralidae > Euzophera > Euzophera pinguis. Next base: position 4,325,161 of record OX376170.1, on the reverse strand, counting down.
CAGTCTTCAGCAAGGCAAGCAGTTTCTTCATCAGATAATTTCATTTTTAAGTTGTACACTCCATTTACATTTTTATTCCCTTCCAAAATGACTTCATTTTGTTTTCTTACAATCACCTTATCTTTTTTGAATATTACTTCTCCATCATTATTAGTTATAGCATTAACAGAGAGTAAATTTTTCTTCAGATTTGGTACAAACAACACATTTTCAAAAATTACATTATCTGTTTTAATTTTTTCCTTTTATTTCTGATTTCAATTTTATTTCCTTTTCTGCAGTCTGTACTTTTATATCGCAATTTTCTTTCTCATGTAATATATTTTCTTGATTTGTCATATGGGTTGTACATCCGGAGTCAATAATAAATTCTTCTATTTCGGTATAAAATGTGGAATATTCTTTCTTAATTGTTTCTTTTTTATTTTTAAAATAGCAGTCATTTTCTTTATGATTGTTCTTTTTACAAATCGAGCAGGCTTGTTTTTGTTTGTTTCTAAAATAACAATCCTTATCTGAGTGATTATTTTTTTTACAGATTGAGCACTGTTTATTTTTATAATTTTTAGCGCGACTCGTTTCAGCTTTGAATGCGGTTGTTGTAGTCTCATCTTTTGTTTGTCGCTGTTCTTCAGTCATCAATCTAGCAGTAAGGTTATTTAGTGTTCTCTCTTGTAGCGGAGTAGATTCCCATGCTGTTATAAAATACTTATATTTTGTTGGTAAAGTTGATAATATTTTTGATACAAGCATAGTGTCTGAAACTTTCTCGCCAAGTACATTAAGTTTTTGACTTATATTTTGCAGTTGTGCTATATTGTACGTGACATCTTTAGAATCATCATAAGTATATCGATAAAATTTTTGTAAAATATTACATTTTTGCTGTTCCGCTGATGATCCGTTTTCAAAAATGAAACAAAGTTTTTCGTACATTTCTTTAGCATTTTCGCATGACATTAATAACGGAATATGCTTTTTATCTGTAGTATTACAAATTATCCTTTGCGCTTGTGCATCTTTTTTCATGAAATCAGGCGTATCTTCACTCGATTTCGTTTCATTTTTAATTAAATCAAATAGTCCGAAACTTTTAAATAAGATCGTTACCTGAAATTTCCATATTGTAAACGTATCAGCGTTGGATAATTTCTGTATGTTATTTATTTCTTCAACCCGTATAGACTCCATTTTTTTCTTTGCTTAGTTCTTAGTTTTTAAGTTGCTGCATCACATTTAATTTGAACTACGGTAATGCTACCATGAAGGGTTTTACTATATTTTATGTTATTACTTTTACTCAAGAGGTTTTTTATTAGATCTTTTACAGAAGACAATATTATATCATTTCTATATTAACAAGCAAGTTGCTAGGAGACAACTAAACCATAGTCAAAACCATAGTACACAACAAAGAGTATACAAACCTAAAAATATTACTTCTCATAACAGTTTTTACAACTAATATCAATAATTTAATTTTCTACCTTTGTGAGATCAACATGACCTCTCTCTTGTAATAGTCAATTAGAAAATTGTGACTTTTTCCCTCTAAGTATGGAACCTTAAAAAAACCAGCGTATCTTTTTCGTCGTAAAGTCGTGTGAAAATGGAATGAACGAGAAATGAAGGCTTCACTCGAGTGGATATTCATTCGAGTGAACCGTCAGATATCACCTTTACTAAGTAGCAATCTACACCAGTTTTGAATATGTATTTATATGTACTAGAGAGTTCCCGGACTCTTGAATCTTACGTACGGGGTTACGGAACTTGGAGATTTTTTAAGCTTGCGTATTTTTTTGTTGTTATTCTGTATCCCACTGCTGGGTAAAAGTCTTTTCTTACACATAATCATAGCATTTTATCGATTATATCTCAAGCAGTTGTTGGTTAAAAAAAAAGGTAGGCCTTTTCTTAAATTGTATTATCAGCTCATTATTAGTATTGTTGGTTGGTTGTTGGCGTTCAAGAACTGAAAATGAATTTTAAAAATTCGGTATACGCTGCGCTCATGTGTATGTGCTCAGCGTGTTTTTCAGTTGCATCCACAGCCTATGGCTTCACCTTCGTTTTGAACGACAGACTGACTGACGTCATACCTCTTTGGGGTTAATTGTATTGTTTTAACTTCATTTTATTTATTGTCACCAAATCCACGGCTCTACTCACATTTTATAATTAGGTCTGTATCCTCCATTATCAGTTTTACATTTCAAATTCACAAAATTCAAAACTTTAGGTGTAACATAAAAAAACGAAATAAATTTTGCATTATTTTGAGCGTGCAAGAATGCATGTTCATAAAGTGAAACTGTTTGTTCCAAAATATACCAACGCTCAAAAAAAGAATAAAGTGCGAAGTCTTAAGAAGGCTTCACCTGAATTTTCTTATTTACAATTTCATATCAAATCACTTTAAAACTTTTTGCTTTCTTCATACATGTTTGATGAATGTGTCAATTTGGGCGTCAAATTAATTCATACATTTTGTATCATAGTCGGTTCACGTAAGTTCGGCAACGAACGCTGGCTCCGAGCCAATAACTTCATTGAACTCTAATGCAAAATTAATGCTTTCCCAAACTTGGATGCTCTCGTGGGTTTTGGGGCAAGAGAAAATTTTTGGTAATCGTTCGGTATTTAAGGAAGTTTTATATTTATTAATTTTACAAAAGCTGTCAATAAAATTAATCGTTTTTGCTATTTTATATATATTATATATTACTCAATAATTCGTACAGGTATTCTTTTAATCATAATATGTTCATCCATAGTACTATTGGCTTCGATAATTTTATTGAATACATAACTTGTGTTAAGCTTTTACACATAAATGCCGAAAATAACGTCGTACTTCTTATCAAGAAGTAGATGTACTTGCCAATATTAAACAAGATGACGGAGTTATACGGTAATAAAAAATACAAAATAAAATCAGCCTAATTGAGAACATCCTCCTCTTCAGATTTTGAAAGACGGTTGAAAAGGAACTAAAAATTACCATTATGTTATATATTGATGATTTTCGAATGTTTCACTCTATACCAAATCTTAAAATCTACAAGCTAAAGGTGTGTGTGTAATAAACGGGCCAATTTTTAATACCTAACATTTTATCTTTCATATCTTTCAATTGCACGTTTTATGTTGCTACAGTTTATGAAACTTAGTATAATTGGCTCATTTCTTTAATTTAGTTTCATAAACAACATCAATGAAGTTCTACAAGACAAAGATAAAAATTGATCTTTGTTTATAATTTAATATGCTCAACTAAAATTGCATTAGAAATTTAATTCGTAAATCATCAAAAGGAATACAAACTTTTGTGATTGTTCGTGGACTTCGTTAAAACATAAAAGAGCAAGGTTTTCCAAGTAAATTTATAATGACATTTATATTTGGTACATCTAAACTTAATATATTTTTGTCCCTAAAATTTTAAGGTAAGTTTTTATACGAGATTAAATTCTGAAAAACTCTGATAGTAGGGTGTCGGCCGATTGTCCATCTTGAAAACATATAGGAAGAATTGAGTTTGTGAGAAAAAGTGGGAGCGTTCGAGTACGTACGAAATCAAGTGGCAGTGTCGGTACTTCACACTAAGTGCGTCCTTTTTTAGTTTCTTGACAGTTGCTACGTCCATACAATACAATACAATACAATACAAATACTCTTTATTACACTAAAAAATAATATAGAAACAGATTGACAAATGGAAAGCATGAAGGTGATATTGAAAAAAAGAGTGGCTGCGGGTAATCGGATAAATGGGGCATTGAATTCCTTTATGAGCAGTAGAGTTGTATCTAAAAATGCACGTCTGGCTGTTCATAGAGCAGTGTTAATGCCAACTCTTATGTATGGTAGTGAAAGTTGGGTCTAGCAGGAAAATAATGAAAGCAGAGTGAATGCAGTTGAAATGAGAGCTTTACGGAGTATGTGTGGAGTACGTCTGAGTGATAAAATTAGAAATAGTGAGATAAGGAAAAGGTGTGGTGTGAATGAGGATGTAGTGACAAAAATAGAAAAAGGCATGTTAAGATGGTTTGGGCATGTAGAAAGGATGGATGAAAGGAGACTTACGAAAGGTATTTATGAAAAGTCGGTAAGGGCCGGCCTCGGAGAACATACTGTGACCAAATCGCAGACATATTAAAAAAGGGAGATGTCAGGAGTACCCGTAATCGACGAGCGTGTATGACGAGAGTGATGAGCGTAGAAGAAGCGAGGGAAGTCTGTAAGGATCGTAGCAAATGGAAATCCGTAGTCTCTGCCTACCCCTGCGGGTAAAAGGCGTGATGGTATGTATGTATGTAGATTAACAAATACAGTGAAGGACAAAGGCACTTATCGCCAAGGCAATCTCTTCCAGTCAACCTTAATAATAATAGGATAAGTGAACATAAGGATTAGATGGCGATGGAGCAGTGCAGTTTAGAGAAAATATTTCTGTTTTCGGTCTCTGGTACAAAAATTTATGATTTATATAATTTCGATGATTTTCCGTACAGAATTATGGCTATATATCTGGTAATGCTACTATACAAGGCCACTACGGTAAAATTATCTCTAATTATTCGAACTGGAACATTTATTTTATAAAAATCTACACTGAAAATCTATAGTCGTTGTCATTAAAGGGCTTTAACGAACGTTAAATTTGTATTGATTTTGTCTATAAATGACATCGGCCTAATTTCTGTGGGAAGGAGGTGATTCTGTTACCAAAGGCTTTTGCAGGTTTTAAAATTATGTTCATTGCTTCAGTTAAGTATTGACGTAAAATCTGAAAGGAAAGTATTTTTGTATCAATGCCTCTGGCTTAAGGGTTAGCAAAAAATCGAAAAGTACCTTGTAAGGTTGTCAGTGTTTCTCCCGGATTTTTTACTTTTTGCCCAACATGTCTACAAAAATAACATTTATTTTAAGCACCTTAGTGGTAAAATAAAAAAGTTTTTAAAACTTTTGCTTTAGAAAATATCAAGATTAAAGATTTCAGAATTTTTTTAATAAAGTACATCTATATTTTTTATTCGATATCGCGAAATTTTCATAAATTTAAGATTTGTCATCATTCTATCATCATTGATAGAGATGAGGATAGCGGGCTGCAAATGGATTTTCACTGCCCAAAATAGAGAGAGATGGAGGAGTCTGAAGGATGCCTACATCAACTCTTTGGTAGGGAAAGGCTGAAAAGAAAAAGAAGGAGAAGATGATGAACACAATCGTATTATACCATCATCTCTGTCACAATACATCTAAGTCTACATGCTTCTCCAGAGAGTGATAGTGGCAAACCCAAAAAGAGCTGGTTTGACGTCACAAAGCAGTATGCCTGCTAATCAATTCGCTGCCAAGGATGCTAGAGAACGGACAATGTGGAGAAGTCAAAACAGGACACCGAACCCTGAGTTTCGAATAAACCAACAACCATTAGAATAAAGAAGAAGCAAGAAGGCGTCGATTCATGGACATAAGCTTCCCTCAATGATATCCAATCTGATTGATTTCAAGAAGCCCGCATCCAGCACGCGTTTGTGTTAAAACATAAACGAAAAAATATTAGCTATTAAATTCTATGATATTTTACTGTCTAAAGCCGTATTTCCACCTTGCAAGAAAATTTCTACAAAAATTGTTTGACGGTTTATCCGTCATTAATTAAAACTCTACTATGTTTGTAACTGATTCGTGTGCCGAAATAAATAAATTAAATAAAAGTAAACGTTGCTGTAAAGAACATTGTTTACATTCAGAAGTACCTGTTCGGTAGGCTGCTAAATATCTTGCTGAAATTTTCCAGCATGTTTTCATCATATAAAGTGGGATACATGGTCATCAATACACTTTAGTGTCAGAGTTTTTCGGAACCACCTTTTAGCTTTTGACGTGGTTACTTTAACGACCACCAAATGGCGGCGGGCACAAGGGCTTAACGTGTATTCCGAAGCTCTATCAACCTTCATTATTTTCAAACAATCCCATGATTCAAACCTGCAATATCCAAACTAAAGTAGAAACAAATTACGAGTACTTCTTACAGTCATTTTGAGATCTAGTCATTCTAGCGATTTGGTAAATTTATAGAATAACCCCTTTATTCATAACGTTCAATAAGCCTACATTAACTAAAACATGTTAAGTCTATTTCTATCTTATCTATGTTTGACATGAAAGAACGAGAGGAAACATAATTTAGTTAACTTGGACTTATCAAACGTTGGTAAATTTTTATGAATAAGGGTGTTAGTCATTATGATACTAACAGTATGCTTCTCGTGGGAATCGAACCCACAATCTCCGGGTCTACAGACCTTAACCACTGGAGACAGGCATGTGGAAATACGCCTTTACCTCCAAATATATTGGGCTCGTGGGTAGATGCTTTCGGGATATACATGTCGTAAATAATAATTTAAAGCCTATTGTAAGTGATTGCGTATCGTTTATTGTACTTTCTCCAAATTTATGTGAGCAATTTATTTTATTGTTTCGTGATCATGAAATAATTTTATTTATCATAATTTGCAATAAACGTTATTCGAAACTCGATAAGGCAAATACATCATTATTTATTATTTGAAAAATGTTGATATTACCAGCATACTGAATAATGTAATGCCTAACATTGACTATTTGCCTAATATATTGACTATAATCGTAAATTTTAATTTTATCACGCAGATAAACTATTCGTAGTAATAAAACAAACTAGTATAACTAAAAATATAAACTAAGTAAGTATGCATTGAATCACTAGTTCAAAGGGAAAACAATTCGATATATCCGTTTTATTTTCAGCTAAAGATACGTCGGAGAAATTGTTTTTTTTCCACGGAACAAACTAGTTACTTCAGCCCCTTTTCTACTTTTCTCTCACGGGGTCGATTGACCATGTAACCCACTCGACATCAATGTTTTTTTTAAAAGCACAATAACTAGACGGACATGTATAGCCCGACCGGGAAAATAAAAACCCTGCATTGGCGTCGCTACTGATCGCCTTTATATGGCAACAAGTTTTAGTGTCATGTCAACAACAAAATCGACAATGTCATTGAATTAAATAAAAATCAATCCTTTGTTTTTATTCACGTTAAATATCAATAACATCTTTTATAACAATTTTCCCTCATTACTATAAATTATTTTTGCTATTATAATAAATAAATCGTAGGAAATTATCACAACATACACAATGTCAACTCCTGTCTCTTTTTGGCAGATGACGTTGAGATGACGGATTGTTATATTAATGCTTAGTTGCCAGTAAAATAAATAAGTTGCAATATTTTTCCGCAATATGGCGAAGGTTGCTATTTTCCTAGTCGGGTTATATCATGGAGCAATCACAAAGAGGAGATGTCGTTTGAAATGGTGCAGTGATGTGATCATTGGCGCCTCGCCGACACAATAGTGGGCGGAGCTTGTCATTGCTCGTGCTCCATGGTTGGAGCCACGGCCGAAACCAAGCACCCCGCACGTCTGCCTTCCGCCTATGTAGCCTCACAAATACTTTCTTATAAAACGCTTATTACGGCATCTTTTCTTTGTAATTCTCGCATTAGATCTGTATTTAGATGAACTTCAACATAGTAAAATGTACTGTTACTATAATATTACTCGTATTAATAAACATACATTAGACTCTTAAGCTAGATGACCCAAGCTAAGAGAGTAGGTGTTTGATGGTGTGTGTGTAACACTAAGCTTTTAAAGAAATGTTGTCTTCGTAGTGCGGGATACGCGTGCTAGTAGACTTTGCTGCATTCAGAGTTGTTATTGATTTTTTAAACAAATTCTTCAAACGTATATAAAAAAATCTCCCTTGAAGAGATAATTTTACAATAAATACTAAGGAACTGCTTGACCAAAATCAAAATCAAACCATTTATTTGCATTAAAAGTGGTAATACAGGGTGGTACACAATATTTATACTGTTTCTCACTTCTAACATAATAGGCATGCAAAAACATATTGTCCTGTTTATACAATACAATACACTGCAATTAATTTATTAGAGATATAATATCATTGTTTTATATTTCCGTTCCATTTTAATCCAATTTACAAAAAGTCGTATTTAGAATTCTACAATAATAATTTAATATATTTAATTTTTACATATTACTATTTCACTTAATAAGTCAATAACAGGATCAATAAAATAAATCTATTTTAATTTAAATATTCGTCAAGTGAGTAGTAACATTTGCCAATGAGAAATGTGTGCAGGCTATTTTTGAATTATTTTAAAGGTAGCTCCTTAAAACTATCTGGAAGCTTATTGAAAATTCGTATGGCCTTTGGTCGTAGGTATAACGTTGTAGACATCTGAGGCAGTACAAGCCTATTTGGATATCTTCCACGATAATAGTTATTAATGGCACAGTTTCTATAAAATAATGTCATGTGTGATTTAACAAATTTACAAATTTCATAAATGTATATTGACGGGGCAAGTGAAGCTTTATTAATGAATTTATAAGTTCTGCTTCTAACGAAGATTTTTTTATTGGAGATTGAACTAGTTTCTTCTTTATTTTGTAATGAAGTTATAATAAGAAAAAAAGGGTATTTGTATTGCATTGTATTGTTAGAACGAACAGTATATCGGAATAATAATTCAAAATAAATCATCTAAATACACAACCAATACAAAAGAAAGTAAATTCTTAAGCAACATAGAATAGTTTCTCCGGATAATGCAGTTAAAATAATTATGCTAATGTATGTAACAAATCCAGGGTTTCTCTGGCATCAGTGAATAATTTAAAGGTTTCCGGAGAATAGCTTCATTACCCACGTTTATACAGAATGCAAGGTATGTAAGCAGGATAGGGCGTTTTAGCATAAACTTGTAGTTTTGTACAGTTTAAGACAGAATTTTTAAACACTTGGAAGTGAAATTTGTGAATGAATGAATGATGAATGATGAATGAAACTTTATTTGCAATAAACATGGTAATTAGACGCAAGTAAGATCTTAGAAATAAAAGGTACAATGTCGGTATCACGTTATCAGTGATTAAATAAGGGAGGACGAATTTTTTTTCTCTGTTATCACTTACTTCACTTGAAACTGGTTTAGTTTCACTCACTAAACATTTGGCTGGTGTATGAAAATTTACCATGTATAGCTTAATTTTCACAGTGATCTCAGTAGATGAATCAGTAGAAGGAAGTAGGACTACAACTTATATTTTTATGGTGATAGAAACACATCACACTTTATATTACAAAATGTACTCTTAGTATAGCAAAAACAAAGAATGAGGATTCTAACTTTCGAAAGACGTTGGATTCATTCATCATCATTTCAGTTACAGTCAGTCCACTGCTGGACATAGACCTCACCTAAAGATTTCCAAAACGATCGGTTGGCAGCAGCCTGCATCCATCGTCGGCTTGCGACTTTTTTCAGGTCTACTGACCATCTGGACGGTGGATGTCCAACGCTGGTGGCCAGCGTTCGTGGTCGCCATTTGAGAACCTTTGTGCCCCATCTACCATCGGTTCTCCGCGTTTGCTCCACTGCCACTTCAAAGAACTAATCCACTAGGCTACATCGGTGACTTTTGTTCTCATACAAAACTTCTCAAAATTTAAAGCAGATCAATTCATCCTTTGAAAGTCCGAACGGAGATCGCATCATAAATTGAACCCCGTCAAACACAGATGTCCGTACATTAAAGCCTATTCAATAAATCGTGGTAATAGTTGGAAATGTTATGAGATTGAATGCCAAGAGAATATGTAATATCGGACAGGCATGATTGGTATTGCCACCCTTCTCATTTGATTGAAAACATGATCATTAATTAAGTTTAAAATACCAATGGAAGTTTCTATGACTGCATGAAATAAAATCTACGTCAGACATTTTGAATTAGCTGGTGAAAGATTCAGCTCACATATTTTAAAACTAGATTTTTCCCGCAGCTCCGCCTGCGTCAAAAAGTAGCCTACGTTTGATCCCGGGGTTTCAACTATATTCATACCAAATTTCATCAAAATCTATTCAGCGGCTTGGTTGTGAAAGCGTTACAGACAGATAGACAGACTTTTGCATTTATAATATTAGTATGGAAGTATGGTTGAACTTGAACCTAAAAATCCTATTCCAAACCGACATATAATATAGAATAGAATATCGTTTATTAAGACATGACACAAATAAATACAAAATAAATCACTGGATTTTTTTTATAAACGCGTTTCAAATCGTACGTATCGACAGCATGAAATAAAATCTAAGCGTTAGCGAAAAACAAATCAGCTCATTTTAGTTTAAATCCTAAAATCTCGCCCCGTACCGGCAATTTTAAAGTCGCTAATGAAAAACAAATCAGGGAGCTCAGCCAAAGTGACTATCCGAAAAAGTAAGCATATTTTAGTGTTCGCGAATGTTTGCGATTAGTATGAATTTAGCGCACTTATATCTTTAACATACAAGCGGCTCGGTACGTGCTTCGCTACGTATAAAGTGATAAATGAAGAACCGCTCAACCGATTTTGTGCAAACTTCACATAAACCATCTACTAAATAGTCCGAACAAAGCCTAAACATTTGGTTTGGATAGGTGAGCCCGTTCTTGAGTTAAAAAATTACAACGAAAAGTGGCATTGATTTTTATATATATAGATTTACATTTTTTGTTATTGCTTTTACACCCTTGACTTTGACAACGCTCCTGTCATTCATTTGGGATCCGAACACCCTAAAAATCTCATCCTAAACCTCTTGTGTCTCGCATTACCTGCTTAATTGGTCTCGACCGTGAACACAGTAATTAATTCGTAACACCACCCGTTACGTTGTCACATAAATTGTTCAAAGTTTACGTTATATTATAATGTAGGGTGACAATACCATCACATAATACAGGATAATAGACGTACGAATATGAGACGAGCACTTCGCGCACTAAATCAGATTGCTAAAAAAATTGATATCTTTTCTTGTTCTATGAGCGAGTTCACAAGAATGACGCTAAATGTGTTATGTCAAGATTAGGATTTTGATATGTATAATATTATGGCTATTCTATCGAATTGGTATTTTCTGTGATGATAGAATTAAGTTTTGATTAAATAAATAAATAATAATAATAAATAATAGTAAGCTTACAATACATCTAGACAAAAGCAAGAACTTTACAGTTTACTGTTTTAGAATTTTGTTTAATCAATTGTATTATGAAAATACAGTTTGAAAAATTGAAATTTGTTGGTTCATTTGAGTAAAATATAAACAGTGCACCCTGGTGCTGAGTTTCGGAACTACTACTTAGTCTATAACGTGATCTAAACTTCATTATATTTTAAGAGTAAAGATCAGAGATGAAAAAAGATCACAGAGGTTTTCTCCATTACCCTATTTCATTCTTTCAGTATAATGCCTCTTTGTCAATGGTTTTTGTTTCATAAAATCAAGATATACCTACTGGAGATATTCCTACTTTATTTTTCGATATGATACGACGACATAAAAAAAGAAAAATGAAAGAGTTCAGTACAAATAATATTTCTAACATGTTGTCAAGTACAATGTTATTAGCAATTAGAGAAATAATAAACGATTTTCTTTATAAAGAAAAATTGTTTCCTTAACTTTACCGACTATACAACGAATCTAATAAGCACTTCACATAACATAGCTAAAACGTTTATACATTTCTCCGCGTCCCCGTTTCGGAGAAGCCTCATAAAAATATAAGTAGCGAATACGGCCGTAGGGATTTAATATTTTTTTTTATTATATGTATTGAGGCGATAAAGTTTTTTGTTACATTTAAAAATTTCTAATTATTATCGGTTATTTGGGACACGTTGGTTACTTGGGACACGTTGGTTACTTGGGACACGTTGGTAACTTGGGACACGTTTGTATTAATACTTTTTTATTATATGAATTGAGACAGTAAATTATTTTGTAACATTTTAAATTTTCTTAATATAATCTGTTACTTGGGACACGTTTGTGTTTATACTTTTTTTATTATATGAATTGAGGCGGTAAAGTTTTTTGTAACATTTTAAATTCTTTTATAATCGGTTACGTACGTGGAGGACACGTTTATTTTCTGTTTGAAGTAAACTACACTTTTGTTTTTTTCAGTTAGATTTTACTTTTGTAACTGATGCTGATTAATGTAATCGCTTGTGGTATTTTACTTATTAATGTCAAAAACACCGAAAAAGAGGTAGGCATCCTTATAACTACGCTAATAAACATTCGCTTATTAATTATGAAAAACTACGTTTCTTCACTTAAAAATGAAAAATATTTGCTAACTTTTAAAAATCAACATTTTAACTGAATGAGATCTCTCTAGCCATAAGTCCGCCTTTGTACCTCATTTTCAAATAAGTATATTTGTTTTATTCCATTTTTATTTTGTTGCAGTAAAAAGTATCTACTTAATTGTATTGTATTAAAAATACTTTACCTCGCCAATGTGATTTACCGTTTTTTTTTGGATATATCTGAGCTAAGAACATAATATTGTTTTCTATAGGATACGAGAAGTTTCTACAGTTCAATTACTTTTGCATGTTTGATCAATGTCTTTGAGAATATAATTCATAATAAATGTTATTTAACCGACTACACAAAAAAGGTTCGATACTACTACAATTCGATACTATTATGGTGACAATAAATTATGATAAAAAAATATGATTAAGATTAAAAAGATTAATTAAGATTACAAAAAATATTTTTAATTGTAACATAATGCGACTTTGAATTAAAAACATGTTTCAATAGGGAGTCAAAACTTACACATTACTAGCATTGAGATAACAAGTGGCGATAAAACCAGCAAAAGGTGTAAACATTTTTGGTTTTTGTTTCATAAAAATCTTAAATCTCATCATTTTTATGTTTGTTATTTATATGTTTTATGTTATGTTTACATTGCCTCCGTGGTCCAGTGGTTAAGGCGTTCGCCTTTGACTCGGGGGTGGTGGGTTCGATCCCCACCGGACGCATACTTTGTTTAGTTGTTTTCAGTTTGGTTAGGACTTTCCAAGCTTGATTCACCTGATTATCTGATAATAATGATGATTCCGTGCTTCGGAAGACACGTTAAGCCGTTGGTCCCGGCTGCCATTTGGTAGTAAAGGATCCACGTCAGAGGCCGAGAGGCGGTTCCGAACAACTCTGACACCAGTATGTACATAGTTTATAGACAATCTTACCTACACGAAATAATGATGATATTTCATTAGCTTTAATCAAAATGCAGGATGGTTAGTTTTTGAGTTTAAGATTTCAAATTCTTTTTACGTTGTCTGAATTAATCTTTCCTAAGAAAACAATGTTGATAAAGTTTTTTTTAATAAAAATAAACTTAACATCAACAAAAAAATTAACCAAATAATCAAAACAGGGGGAAAAATAAAAAGAAAGAAAGAAAACACTAATACTTACTCAAAAATAAAAAGTATCTGATCATCATCATCATTTTGTGTAGGTTACATTGTCTATCGACCATGTACCCCCTGGTGTCAGAGTTGTTCGGAACCGCCTCTCGGCCTCTGACGTGGTGGTAGCCGGGACCAACGGCTTAACATAAAGTATCTGATTTGGGTTTTCTATGAAACAATTGTCTGCTTGTCTTTCTGTAAAAAATTATATCTAATATAACCGAAAACCGGCCAAGTGCGAGTCGGACTCGCGCACCGAGAGTTCCGTACAAATCTGTACGTATCGCGTTGACGAGGAAAGGGGCAGTAAGTTTAAAATTATTAAAAATAATTGTATCATATGATGTAACTAAAAATTTACTGTTTTCGCAATTTTTCCTTTATCTGTGCTGTAAGAAGTTATTTCGTACCTGATTTCAAGATTCTGAGTTCACAGGAAGTACTCTGTAGGTTTTGATTTCCTTGCGAGTGTCGAAAATGCGGCATAAACGGCTGTATTTTTTGATTGCGTTGGCTTAGAAGTTTGATTTTTTTACAGCTCCAAAGGAAAGTAGGCCTCAGTATTTATAATAAACTCCAGCTTGCCACATTCCTGAGAAACTTTTTCATGAAGACCCTTGTCTTGACAGACAGACGCGCGGACGGACGGACAACAAAGTGATCCTAAAAGGGTTCTGTTCTTTGCTTTCGAGGTGCGGAACCCTAAAAATTATATTATAAGAAAAAATACATACAAACGAACATAGAACGACCTCCTTTTTTGAAGTCAGTTAAAATAATTAAACCTTTATTTATTACAAATTGTAATAGTTCATTTACGTACTGTAAAATTTTCCATTTGTTCCTCGTCAGGCAAAAATTATGGTCTGTCTACTTATCATCATCATAAGTCACTATGCTGTCAGCATTTCAAATAAACAACACTCGAATCCCTATCTAATTACATCAATTTTAGAGTTCAAAATGATTTGCTTGTTTGTAATCTATTTGCTATTATAAGATGTACATACGTCAAATGGTATGCCAAATTAAGTTGAAACGATAATATGTTGTTATTAGCATAGGGATCATAATTTGGAAAGGAGTTGCTTGTGTGATTGTATTAATTTGCAACATAAAAATTTCTAACTAACACAGTTCATGAGATACTCGTACAGTCTGGTGACAGACGGACAGACGGACGGACAGCGGAGTTTTAGTAATAGGGCCCCGTTTTACTCTTTTTGGAACGGAACCCTAAAAACAAACAAATTTCGAAAAGTTTTTAAAAAGATACATTATTAAGGAAAGCAACTTCATCCAGAACTAGTCTTTATATCGCTAAAGTTAGCGAAGAACATAATTTAATTAATTCCAACTTTGAAGCCATGAAACCGTATAACCTCATTTCGAGCTCAAGAACAGCGAATCGTCATAATCAAAACCTTTTAGCACTAATGGAGGCTGTCGTTTCAGATTTGTATTTTTAAGTCGAACCTCAGGAAATTCTGAAATTAGAATAAATTCTTTGTTAAATTTCTTCAGATTAATTCCTAGCTCGCTAGCCGTCCGGTTTTCTCGGAAAGATTTCAAAATATTAACGTGTTTCTGTAATTACATACATACATACCATAACGCCTTTTTCCCGTAGGGGTAGGCAGAGACTATAGATTTCCATTTGCTACGATCCTTACAGACTTCCCTCGCTTCTTCTACGCTCATCACTCTCGTCATACACGCTCGTCGATTACGGGTACTCCTGACATCTCCCTTTTTTAATATATCTTCGATTTGGTCACCATACTTACATACTAATATTGTAAATGCCAAAGCCTATTTGTTATTCACAGCTAAACAGCTACTATAATTTTGATGAAATTTGGTATAGATATAGGTGAAAACTCGGGGTCAAACAAAGGAAATATTTTTTTTTCAAAGATTAACCTTCAAGTTGTAATAATGAGGGGTCATACTCAGTATGAAAATACATAAAATACACTTTTTATGCACTAAAAGTACATAAACTCTTCCCGAAAAATATATGTTGTTCCCGTGGGATTTAAGCACGCGTGCAAATTGCTAACCAAATGCCTATGTCAGTATTTATCACATTAAGATATTGCTCTACTAAGCAATAATCAAATTTATTTCAGAACTAGTTAGTTGCTTCATTTCTATTCATGGTCATGCCCATTTCATCTGCAGTCAGTCCACTGCTGGAAATAGGCCTCTTTTAATGATTTCCATAATGACCGATTGGATGACATGATGATTGATTTTTGGTGACATTGAAATAGTTTTCTCAATTAGTTACATGTAACAAACATAAAAATGTAAACCATTTTTTTAATTTATTCACCAATTTCATGTACTCAAATCGATAAGAATACATAGAACAGAACATTAGTACTAGGATGCTGCGTATTTCTAAAGAAATCTCTTCCAGCAGATCCAACAAAGGAAACGACTACAATTTCGTCGGTTGATCCTTAGAATAATTGAATGTAAAAGTTACGTGAGTTAATAATAATATTAAGAGCTGGTTAATATAAATTGACCAGCTCTTTGATCTACTTATGGAGCAACATTCAATTCAATCCCTTTAAAGGCAAAGGGCCTTTGAGTTTCTCAAGCCCAATGGGTTTGGTTGTTCCCATAACACGACCTTCGCATGTCTTGCGTTCGCATGATCTTGTCAATGAACGCACATGTGTTTTCTATGATTTAAAATATTAGTTTCATTATTGAATACTTGAAATCTTTAATGGGTAATCTTTAGGATATATAGATTGTTTTAGACTATTCGTTTTTTCGTAATATAATCAATCTACCTCTCCACCCTGGTGCTGTCAGAAGTCCTCGCCCTCCATGGTTTGGACTTTTTAGGTAGTTGAAACAAACAGTGAATTTCGAAGTATGAAATCATTTGTTTAGTCAGATAATCAGATAATTTTTATTTTTAGTAATTCAACCCTACGATGCAAAACTTGGCTAAATACATTTCCCATGGAAATTAAATGCATGGAAATTTCAAGTTTTGGATCGATGAACTAATATTGGCTGGTCGCTAATACAACTCAGATGTGGTGAATCGATCAAAAATTGTTTGATTGACTGATTATGTCGAATAAATATCGACCGAAAATCATTCGACTCACCGGTTTTGAGATAGGCAACCGAAAAAAAGCAGTCCTGGATTAGGCACATAAATAGGCGACTTGACTGTATCCATACTTGGTCAATGTTTGTATACGAAACAATATGTACACTAAAAAGTAACCGATTCTGAAAACAACAACAAAATTGGTTGTTAGTTAAAGCAGTAATTGAATTTTAACGTTTTTTCAAAAGAAAAATGGGAGCGTGGTGGGGACGTCTTGCTATCTTTTTTGTACGCATGAAACCAAGTGGCAGTGACGTCACTGCACACACAGTGCATCCTTTTCTTGTTTTTTGACAGTTTCCTATTCCACCGAATTTCAAAGGCTATTATATATATACTAGCTCTTTCCCGCAGCTCCGCCTGCGTCAAAAAGTAGCCTATGTTTGACCTCGGGTCTTCAACTATATTCATACCAAATTTCATCAAAATCCATTCAGCGGTTTGGCCGTGAAAGCGTAACAGACAGACAGATAGACAGAAAGACAGACAGACTTTCGCATTTATAATATTAGTATGGATATAACTTGCTTATTTAAGAAAGGATTTAAAAACATATTTCTGTTTTCAGTATTTGGTAGTGAAATGTTTATTAGGGATGAAAAAAATACTTTCAGTAGAATACCCCATTATCAAATGACATGGGTCATCTTTTATCGCGATATAACCGGATACAAACTCCGCGGGAAACAGTAAGTATAGCATTAAAACATCGAGCATATCGTTAAACGCCTACAATAAACATTGGAACAATGGACACATTTTAACACTCTTTATACGGATTGATAACAAAAACAGTATAAATAGCCTATAAAGCGAATTAAATTAACATTTCATTTAATGCCAAAATGTTGGCTTTTATTTGGCGAGGTTTTGAAAAGCTTGGACACACACGAAAGATAAGTTTCAAGTGAACGTTTTATTCATTCGTATCGTGTGGGTTACATGTATACCCTGTTGTAAAAGTTGTTCAAAACCGCCCGTCGGAGTCTGGTGTGGTTTCTTGAACGACCACTAGATGGCTGCCTGGACCACGAAATAACGTGGCTTCCGAAGCACGGAATCATCTTTATTAACAGACAATCAGTCTTCAAGTCTGCTTCCTATGGGAATCGAACTCATGACCTCTGGATCTAAGGGTAACGCCTCGACTGCTGGACTACAGAGGCAGTTAACGACGTGAACAAAGTACTCACACAAGCGTAGCGCGCATAGTTGTGTGGAAACTTGCGGGGTGTGTTCGCTAGTTGGCTGTGAAAATGCCAACTAGCGTTCACGGCGCATTGTATGAACCTAACTTCTGTAGCTAATTTATTTTATTCTGTGACAGGACCTTTTATCTCCGTAATGACAGACGCTTTGTTTTGGCCCAATTATCTTCTTTGGTACATCGAAAGTCTCCGAGGACAACTCAGTGACAGATGGACAGGAAAAATGCAGATTATACAGCTTGGGGGCAAAATTAAAAGGAATTCCGGCTTAGGTATTTTCCCTTTAAAACAACGGCAGTCTTTTAAGCGGATTTACTTACGGCAGATTTACCTTTATTTTAAGCCGAATTTAAAAGTAAGGAAGTTGTAAATTCTTTTAAGCTTAATATAGCATTGTTACTTTAATAACAAAATATGTTAATGTTATTTAATACATTAATTTTGGGATACACTAAACATATGTTATATTCTTGAAACCTTTAAACATCTTAATGCTAAAAACCTAATAGCTGAGGGTTTAGGTTTATCTGTCTTGGACTGTACCAGGACTCATAAAATATTTACTTCGATTCTTAGATAGGCGTTTTATTAGATTAAATGATAAATTGTAATAATTACTTAGTAGTATAATTTCAATTAACCATAAAATTGGGTAGTTTGTAAGTACAATAGACATTTTCTTTTAACAAAATAGTTACGCGACCACTTTGGTATGTCGTTTTTCCACATAATCATTTTCATAAAAAATATACTTTTAATGATAGGTACAACAATTAAATCGTTTGCTTTGAAAGTTTTCATTGATGTTGTGATAAAGTTTAACTGCCTGGTAGTGCGATTTTCAGGGCTATTAACAGTCAGTTAGCCCATATATCACACATTATGTACATTTGTCACGCACATTGGTAGTTGGTTGAACAGAATTACCTAGTAAACGCATTGCTATGTAAAGGAGAAAGCAACCTCTCCATGCACACGTGAGCCTAAGAGTTTTTATTAGAACTATTAAAATCCTTGTTACTGCCTTTTATATAACACTTTTAAAATGAGTTTTCACTGATTTTTTTTTTATATGTTTATGCGATTAGGATAATTAAGATATACCTATAAAACAGTAACAAATGGTATTGTAATATATTTTTACTGTTTCCGTCAAAAAATTGTTATATTATGTTAGACAAAAAAATATTTAATGTTTTGAGATTATTTTTTAATCAAGTAAATAAAATTTTAGGAACGCGTAGTACAAATATAATTTTGTTATAGCCCACTTAATTAGGCCCAATAGTTGCCGTCTCCTTTATCGTAATCGTAAACAAACTGAACCTTTTTATTCAAAACTAGTCAGTCCACAGACGTAATCCTCTCCTAATGATATCCAAAATTACAGGTTGGAAGCGGCCTGGTTTGCCTGCGACCTTTTTCGGGAAATCTGACCATCTGGTCGGTGGATGTCCAACGCTGGGCTTGCCAATTCGTGGTCGCCATTTGAAAACATAAATAAATAAAGCCTAAAAAGTCTAAAGAAATTAAATAATAAAAAAAAATATTGCATTTAAACCGTGAGTGCTTTTTAAAAGACGCAACTTTGTTTTGTCAAAGTTTGCCTTAAGTACTCAAAAAGTTGCGTTAATATATATTATTACCACTTAACTTATAAAACTTTTATTGGGGCCTATTTTAACACTTTCGCTGACTGTCAGGAGATAACAATAGCAGTTCGATTGTTATCTACGTCGAGAGACGTGACTGTCTGCGAAAGTGTTAAGTTTAATTATATAGGTATCTACTTATATCTACTATTAGTAATAATACGCTCGTAATCTCTATTTCATCCACTCAAAACCACAGTCACATTTCAAACGAGAGCGATAATTAATTTTCATACACCAATTTAAAATTCAACGCGATTATCTGTCGTCGTTACTCAGAGTTAATGCAATTTATTGTGTCGATTCCGCATGATTTTATCGAAATTTTCAGAAATATCTACAAATTTAGTCTTTCTGAGGAGGGCCGACCTCAAATAAAGGGATAAGGCACGGAAGAAGAAGAAAAATTCAGCTTGGGCCAGCCCCATTTCCCCCAACGTAGGTATTTTTAATCCACCAGTGGGGCCAGATATCGCTAGAGCAATGCGGTGCAGATATAGGAGCTATAGGAGGAGAGATAGGAGTTGAAAATTGGCAGCCATCGAGCAAAATAAGAACTCTCTGGCCCTCTCTCGTTTCGGAGTCCAAGATCCACTTCGGATCACTGAGCCAAAGGAGTAGTTTTTCTAAAAACAACAACAAAATTGGTTGTTAATTAAGGCAGTGGTTCGATTTTAAAGTTTTCTCTAAAAGAAAAGTGGGAGCGTGGTGGGGACGTCTTGCTATCTCTTTTGTGCGCATGAAGCCGAGTGGCAGTGACGTCACAGCTCACACAGTGCATCCTTTTCTTGTTTTTTGATAGTTTCCCCTTCCACCGAATTTCAAAGGCTAGGTAACCAATCAAAAATCTTATTAATTTACACAAAGATATAAAAATAAACTGTCAAAAACCTCAACCTGTATTAACGTAATAATATATTGAAATAAACCAGGGATTAAAAGACCCCGGCTGAATATGGACATTCTGTAGGCGATTATTCTGACACGTTAATAATGACACAGCGTGAAATTATTAATTCGAATCGAGTTATATACGGACTGTCGGACTTTATAATTTTATTCTGGAAACAGATAATAGGTATTTCAGTGTTATATACGAGTGGCATGCCAAAAAAACTAGATACTCAAAAATTATGATATTTATTATTTATTACTACTATCAATTTTTTTCAAAGTACTCACCCTGAGTATGCATACACGTTTTAGAATTTATAGGGAGCTAGTTCATCTTGCTTACTTAAAATATTTTCCCTTTTAAATTTTCTTTAATTTTTGCGCACAAGTAATAAATGCAAGGTCCTAAGCTAGGAGAATATGGAGAGTGAGGTAGAATGAACATATTTTTTTAATAAAAAAAATCAAGTATTTTGGCAAAGTTTGTTGGGTCCTTGTCGAAATGCTAATGAAAGTGCCGGAATCCTTATTTCGGTCGCTTGTCATACCAAGATGATAAAATAGCTGGATCTCAAAGTGAATTAACTATTCATTGATATTGTAGTACTAAAGTAGCGATTTAACAGGTCTTTTTAAAACAACGAGACAACCATCTGATGCCGCGCGCTGCGCGCAATGCAACATTTATTTATTTAAACTTTATTGTACACTAGCTGATTACCGCAGCTCCACCTGCAGTATAGCCTATGTTACTCAGGGTGAATGTAGCTTTCCAATGATGAAAGAATTTTTGAAATCGGCACAGTAAAATTCTTAGGAGTCATAATTAATCATGACTTAAATTGGAAGGAACAAATTGATGCCATCTGTAAGCGAACTAATCAGTTTGTATATGCGCTCAGGCAGGTCAAAAAGGCAACAGATACTAAAACGGCTATTAAATGTTACCATGCATATGTAGGGTCGGTACTGCGCTACGGTATAATGATGTGGGGCTATAGTACAGACTGGCATAAGACATTCGTAGCTCAGAAAAATGCATAAGGGCTATATGTGAAGTACCTCCACGCACCACATGTAGACCGTTATTTGAAAAATTAAGTATTTTGACATTACCATCACTCTATATTTATGAAATATGCTTGTTCGTACATAAGAACATAAAATTATTTAAAAAGGCTGGCGATGTAAGTAATAGACTACAACGAAACCCACATAGACTTATATTAGAGAATGTATCAACATCTAAAAAATGTTCTAACAGCCCACTTAATATGTGTATTCGTACAATACAATACAATACAAAAACTCTTTATTGCACAACAAGGATACATTGTTAAATACAAGTAATTACAATTCTTTACCGGATAATATGATACGTTTGAATACATATGAATTTAAAGAGAAACTGAGCGAATGGCTATATAAAAACACATTTTATGACAATAATGAATTTTTTGACCATGATAAGAAATTATTTTAATTTTTTTTTTTTTAAATTTATTTCTTTGACATTGCATGTATTTCAAGGATTCAAGGACATTTTGTGTTTTATGTTTAATTAATTATGCTTGATTTTGAGTTTATTCACTACAAACATACACACAAAAATACAAATCTTTCCTCTTTATAATATTAGTGTAGATGTAGATAAAACAGTTGTATAGCACAATAGGCGAACTTAATGCTAAAAGCATTATCTAACAAACAACCTTTGGGTTAAACAGATATCGTCATGTGAGCGATAAAAATGTATAAATAGGTAAATACAAAAAGTTATGGTAGAAATTTTATTGGTGTTCGTTCATCTTCAAGGCACCAAACAGTCGATTGACGTTTTGTTTTGGTACCATAGTTATACAGTTATGTTTTGTCACCATTAAGGATATCGTCTTCTTGCCTCCGTCGAATTTCTCTAACATAATCCAGCTCTAATCTACCCGACGGACTTTCTGTTCATCGGTCAGGTTATGGGGCACCCATCTGGAACAACGCTTACTGAGAAAAAGGTGATCAAGAACATTGGTTTACATTACTGGTTTACTTTACATTACTTAATCATATAAAATCACAGCGTGAAAATCACGTCAACCAACTTCCATTGTACCAAACAAATTTCCGCCAAATACTTACCAACTTAAGCGTATTTATAATGAAAAAAAAAAAAATTAAATATATTTTGTATTTCAATTTATCACTAAATAACCAAGGTTTAAGATTGTGTATAACATGCCAGTATTAAATTATAGAGTAAAGAGTATCTAATTACTTTTGGCATGCCCCTCGTACTATCCAGTCGAAGGCACGAGAAACTCGATAAACAACTCAAGGACAACTCAATCTGTTTATGATTTTGCGTCAAGTGACGGCGAAACGTGGACCATGTTGGATTGGTCGACATAAGTGGCATTTTTATCCGTGCTTCGAAAAGCACATGGAGCCGTTGGTCCCGGTTGTTATCTATAGACTGTTGTCGGATTGTGTCGGATGCCGGATGTCTTGCAGTCATCCTGATCAAATCTAACAGAGTTGTACATACAATAGAGATAAATGTAGAGGAGGTACATGTATTTTAGTTAAAAAGGGGTTAATTTACAATAAATTTACTTTACCAAATAAATACAAAGCACAATCTACTTTCGAAGTGTGTGGAATAGAAATACCTCTTATTAAATTGATTATTATATGTGTCTACAGAACTCCAGACTCAAACGCTATCATATTCTTGGACAAACTTAATGAATTATTACACGAACTGTCTAAGAAAAATAAACTTAAGTCCAAAGTAGTTATAATGGGTGATATAAATATCAACACACTCCAACCAAGTAAAGAAAGTAATTATCTAAATGACCTATGTAATAATTACTCTTTTAAACTCCACATTAATGTCCCCACACGAAAAAACTCATGCTTAGATCATATACTTAGTAACATAGAAAATGCATCAACTGATGTTTTACCCCTCCATCTCTCTGATCACGAAACAGCACAGATGATTAGTTTTAACATAGAAACGAACTGTACCAGGCCTAAATCATATATGATCTATAGAAGAGATTATAGTTTTGATAATATTTGCAAATTTCGTGAATGCCTCCGTGGTATCTCCTGGGCGGAGATCTATGAGGAATCAAACATAGATAACGCATTCAACCGCTTTCATGAACTTTTCTGTCTATTCTATAATCTTTGTTTCCCTAAAATAAGGATAAAAATTAATGACAATAAAAATAACAAAAGAAAATGGATTAGTCTAGGTTTGAAAATTAGTTGTAAAAGTAAAAGATTATTAAGATACCGTTACTATAAGAATAAAACTGAAATAAATAAGAAACGCTATCTAACGTACTCACATTTATTGAAAAAGTGTATCGTTAAAGCAAAAAAGAACACAAATATCGCTTTCATCGAGAAAAGTAAAAACAAAACTAAGGCTACATGGGCTGTAATAAAAAACGAAATTTCTAATAAAAATACACCGGACAATATAACTGAAATTAAAGTTAATAATCAACAATTAAATGAACCTAATGACATCGCAAATGCATTTAATAACTTTTTCATTAATCTGACTAATAATAATATGACTACTAAAAATATGACAAATAATAATTTGACATTAAATGGAAGTACCCAAACATGCTCAAATAAAACGTTACCTAATTCCTTCTTTTTAGAACTAATGTCGGAGAAGGAGGTGATAGTAGAAATCTCTTCCCTTAAAAATACTAATTCAGAAGGATATGATGGAGTTAACACAAAAATAATAAAATATTGCTGTCCTGAAATAATCACGGTGCTTACTCACCTTATAAATTTGTCCTTCTCTTCTGGCACCTTCCCGAATGCACTTAAACTTTCTTTGGTGAAACCATTATATAAGAAAGGATTACGAAATGATATGAACAACTATCGACCAATTACCCTATTATCAATATTTTCAAAAATATTTGAAAAATGTATGTTTAAACGGTTAATGAATTTTTGTAACAAATATGACACAATAAACGAAAATCAGTTTGGATTTCAAAAAAACAAGTCCACCAATCTGGCAATATACACACTAGTAAACGCAATCCTTAGTAGTTTAAATAGTAAGCACTTAACTACCGGACTTTTCTTTGATTTGTCTAAAGCGTATGATTATGTTTCACACGATAAGCTTTTAAATAAGTGTGAAAGGATTGGTATAAGGGGGACTGCTTTGCAGTGGATATCGTCATACTTAAATGATCGGTATCAAGGTGTTATGGTCAGTAATATATCAAACAATGAAATGTATTCTTGTACATCATCCTATAAAAAAGTAAACAGTGGTGTACCTCAGGGCAGTGTATTGGGTCCGTTGTTATTCTTAATATATATTAATGACATTTTCAGTATAACAAATCATAATTGTATTTTATATGCTGATGACATTTCTATAATTGTAACAACTGATGTGAAAAAACGTAATAATAGTGAAATTATTAAACATGAAAATGACATTAATAACACGGTTGACAAAATTATTAAATGGCTACATGATAACAATCTAAACATTAATCTAAATAAATCAAATTATATACAATTTAATAATTCTAAACACCCACGCTGTAATTTTACGTTAAATGTATATAAAATAAATAGAGTAACAAATACTAAATTCTTAGGAGTCATAATTAATCATGACTTAAATTGGAAGGACCAAATTGATGCCATCTGTAAGCGAACTAATCAGTTTGTATATGCGCTCAGGCAGGTCAAAAAGGCAACAGATACTAAAACGGCTATTAAATGTTACCATGCATATGTAGGGTCGGTACTGCGCTACGGTATAATGATGTGGGGCTATAGTACAGACTGGCATAAGACATTCGTAGCTCAGAAAAAATGCATAAGGGCTATATGTGAAGTACCTCCACGCACCACATGTAGACCGTTATTTGAAAAATTGGGTATTTTGACATTACCATCACTCTATATTTATGAAATATGCTTGTTCGTACATAAGAACATAAAATTATTTAAAAAGGCTGGTGATGTAAGTAATAGACTACAACGAAACCCACATAGACTAATATTAGAGAATGTATCAACATCTAAAAAATGTTCTCACAGCCCACTTAATATGTGTATTCGTATCTACAATTCTTTACCGGATAATATGATACATTTAAATACATATGAGTTTAAAGAGAAACTGAGCGAATGGCTATGTAAAAACACATTTTATGACATTAATGAATTTTTTGACCATGATAAGTAATTATTTTTAATTTTTTAATTTATTTCTTTGACATTGCATGTATTTCAAGGATTCAAGGACATTTTGTGTTATAAGTTTAATTAATTCAATTCAATTATGCTTAATTTAATTTAATTATGAATAGCCTAATTATTCGCATGTCATTAAATGTGACAAAACATGTGATCCAATATGTGAAAATTGTAACACCAATATACATACCATGTTTTTCGTGAATAAAGATATTATTATTAAAGATATTATTATTATTATTGTACAGTAACACACCTAGTAATGTGCCGTTGGAAACTTTGTAAATTTACGGGAATTTTCCCATTGTAAAAAAAATATTTTCAATATTTCCGTAAATTACCAATGTTCCCGGGGAATATTCACAATGTTTCCGGAAACGGCACATCACTTAACACACCTCGGATCACGTTCCTGTAGGCCTAGTTTCTAGTGTACATGAGTCTTTATTTTTTAAATGCTTTCCATTGCCAAATACGTACAGAAAATCAGCGTTACTAAGCCTGGAATTAGTGGCGATTAACCATGAAGATTCTTCCATTTTTTTTAGATTCGAGGAAAATCGACCAAGGGAAAAACACGCTTTTATTTTATTCTCGTTCCCACGTAACAAGGATTAACCTTTTTTTGAGAAGAATTAAGATTTCCTTTTTAACGACGCTCAAATTAATGTATTTTTGAAGATAGTTATCATGTCTGATCCTTTTTTTTTTTGGCTTTAAGCCGTTTAATTTTTGCTTTAAAATAGATAATCTCTTAGATAATTCAATTCAATTCGTTTATTATCTCCATGGTATTACAATTGGTCTTATAATTAATATACAGAACATCATGGACCCTGACAGGGCACTAAAATTTTACGATCTTATGACCTCAATGTTACTTTAAAATTATAAAGAGCAATTTAGTGTCCTGGGAATGCCCACAGGAATTATTATTAGAGCATGCTTGTCAATAAAATTGATCAGGAAATTACAAATGTCAATATTTTAATCATCGATTACAATTAATGCCAGTATTTGATAAGTTAATTATATTTATTTTTTCCCTGCAATTCTCGAACCCAATGGTTTAAGCAGAGACGATGGCAAAAGACCAGACGGTGTAACCCTAGTGCCGTGGTCATTGGGGAAAACTTTAGTATGGGACCTGTGCCGACACGCTTGCAGCGTCCCACGTCCGGCAGACTGCCACGAAGCTGCGGCAGAAGATGCCCAGGCACTTAAGCGCTGCCAATACTGTAACTTAATTAATAATTGCGGCGCTAGCAGTGGAGACAATGGAGCCGTTACCGTGGTCTTTAGACATGAAAAAAAATTATTAAAACTATTAGGTCTTTACATATGAAATTGGCGTTTTGTCGTACTAATAATCGGAAGTGCTCATCGCAATGGCTGTACCCTGGGAAGCCAGCCAAATCCTGCCCCAATCGTAAATTGACCCAAAAATTGTTTGTAAGCGTTTGGTGGACTAGTGCCGGTGTCGTTCATAACAGTTTTCTCAAATCTGGCCAGACGATTACGGCAGACGTCTATTGTCAGCAATTGCAAACCATGATGGATAAGCTAGCTGCTAAACAACCGAGGCCGGTCAATCGCTCTGCGCCACTGCTGCTTCACGACAAGGCTAGACCACACACTGTACAACAAACGGCTATCAAATTAGCAGAGCTTCAAATACACCCACCGTACTCCCCGCACCTTGCTCCAACAGATTACCATTTTTTTCGAAATTAAGATAACTTCTTGCAAGGGGAAAAATTCAACTCCGATGGGGCAGTCCAAACCGCCTTCAATGATTTTATTGATTACCGTCCGAATGATTTTTTAGTAAAGGTTCAATGAACTACTTCCTATGAGATGGCAAAAGTGCATAGATAACAATGGTTCATACTTTGATTAAATAAATATATTAAACTAGCCGTTTCCCGCCTGCGTCAAAAAGTAGCCTATGTTTGACCCCGGGTCTTCAACTATATTCATACCAAATTTCATCAAAATCCGTTTAGCGGTTTGGCCGTGAAAGCGTAACAGACAGAAAGACAGACAGACTTTCGCATTTATAATATTAGTATGGATTAAAAAATATTCGACACTTTGATCCTCCCATACAAAACGCCAATTTCATATGTAAGGACCTAATATTTCGGCACGACTGGTCCATGAATAGGGTGACCTGTGAGGGCTGGCAGCTATCTCGCACAACGTATTAATTAATTAGTCTTACCTATTAAACAGCGAGGCAATGCTCTCAGTGTTCAGGGCACCATGCCGCAGGGGAAATGCCTCGACGGGGTATTCTTTTTATATTAGTTTAGATTTATTTACTTATTTTAGGTCAATTTTAATTTAATATAGTTTTTAGTTTCTTAGGTTTAAAATTAATAAAAGTGTAAGTAAATTTATATACTTAGATTTAGATTGCCATCTGAAAATACCTTTTGCCAAACTTATATTTTAATTTCTTTAGTAAGTATCTATTTTAATGGTCAGCAACGCATAATGTGCTTTACAATTGTATTTGTACAATAAAGTTTAAAATGATTAAAAATATAAATAAATATATGTTTTCATCTGATAAACCGTATGCCTGTTTGTCTAGTAAGCTATTTAAATTGTAGCTGGGAGGACGATAGGATTAAAAAACGATTGTTATGTTCTAACTGATTTTTAATAAAAAAGTATCAATTCTCTAGAATAGAAAAAGCTTCACAAAACATTTTTTATTTCAGCCTTTTTACAGCTCTCATCTTTGTTTTAAAACTCGCGTTCAATTAAAATAGTTTCTTCGGGAAAAAATATGACAAAACAAGAAGCTCAATGAATTAGCCCACAAAGGATTCCCGATGGAAGAAATTCTCTTTTGTCATAACTTTTCACTCGCTGGGGCGCCTATTTACGCTTTAACGAACATCGAAATTCGAAAATGCGTGAAATCGAAGAGTTTTATGATCTCGATTGCCGCATCTTATTTTTAGAGTCGCTTTATGAATACTCCATTATGTTGATGTAAACATTCTATACAATGGAATATCAGAACGTAATATAATATCAGTTCACGAAATTGTGAAGAGCGGGTGTTGATTGCCTTTTTTGTATGTGACAACGTTTTTCGTTATGTTATGTACTTGTTACCTTTGAAATGCGTACGCGTAAATATTACATCTGTATTTCTTGGAATTAAATAAAAGGTTTCATTGACATACATTTGTATAACATTGTGTATTTTATATTCAAGTGTGTCATCACCGAAGATGTTCGCCTGAGTAACAAACACCCTGAGTTTTTATACACGCTGTCGATATCAAATGAAAAATGGACTTTTTCTTTATTCGACATAATTCTCTGGCTTTGCACAGCTAATTAAACACATGCCGATAAGTTTAATTATCCTTTTCTTATCTTCAAATAATTAGAAATGGTAAAGATAAAAAATGAATCTGGTAAAGTGGTTCTCAAGTCGTGGCTTGACCAAAGTTTTATATACCTATACAGACTAGCTGAAGCTTTGGAGAAGAAAACAATTTCCTAAGATGTCAAAGTACAAAAATAACTACTCTAACACCAGGGTACGACGGATCAATTGAAATCACCATCTAGACGATATAAATGAATAAAAAATCATTGGATATATCGCGACAGCAGATAATGTCCCCCATTTAAAACAATTCCAACAAAACTTTGCAAGGAAGTGTTCGCATTATGTTGCCAACAGTCTTCATTGTCCTGATTTGTACGAAGATTAATTTGGTAAGCCCAGTAAATTCGTCGAGTTAGTGCCCTACAAGGAATGGAAAATACTGGAAGATCCCGTTTACCGTAAAATATTTGTGGCTGCGAAGTCCTTTATGTTTTTATAGTAATAAGTAGGTATAACGTAAGCCTAATGCTTATCTTCCAAAACACTCAGTTTGTTAGTTCATCAAATATTGAAAAATAATAATTCTGAAATAAATGATTTATTAGTACGAGTACAAAACTTAATTTCTTTCAGTGTATTCTTCTTAGTAATTATCGTTCCGGAAAACAGATTAGTCTGTAGGTTTGAAAAATAAAAACTTGAACTTTGTTTAAAACTATTTTATTAGAATAAAGTGCAGCGAAATAAACTTATAATTGTTATTTAAATACTTTTCATATAGCAGATGGGAATCTCATCTCTATCTAACCCTGTAATTAATAGGCGTGATCATATGCATGTGTAAGTACTGCATATTTTTATTGCACATAATGACAACTCAAATATACCTGTCTCTCTCATTTCAGCGCCTTCCCGGTTGCGTCTTCGGCTGTTTGCCTCGGAGCCCGGCGCTTTCCTGCTAAACTCAAATATAACTCGACTATCAATAATTTGAACAACGTAAATATGTCAAACTCTATGGATAGTGTATTAGTATAATCTCTGTAAGTTCCGAGGTAGTTTGGGAACAAGTGGGCGAAGTTAATTCTGTCGTCTAGACCCAATATTGAACCGGATCTTCGCTACCCAAGTACTAACTTTGGTGCATTGGCTGTCAATATTAGAATACACAATTCCAATAGTATCAGTTATCATCATTTTAAGTCACAGTAACTCCAATAATGATGAGAAAAAAACATAATTATATGGAATATCGCTGTTGGCCCCAAACAAGGAGCAAGGGCAAAAAATAAAATAAAACCCACTACTGGACTGGACACTTACAAACATATAGATCTCGAAGGGAAAGAACTGTTTTCGACACTTACAAACTTAAATTCGTAGGAAAAATACTGGTTTCACCATTTTTTTCGCATCTTCAAACTTCCTGATATGTGGATGTTCCACGCTGAACTTGTCAGGATGTGGTCCCGTTCCAGCAACTATGCAGTGCTGGTGTAAACACAATACAAGTATCAAAATTACTTACAAAACAAAATATTTATGTTTATTCTTCTTCATCCTAGCGTGTATTCCTAGTTACGTTGTCAGCTTATGCTTCGGAGTCTAGGGTACGCTGTAAGTCATGGTTATAGATTTGGCGGGACTGGTTATTACAATGGAGCGACTGCCGTCTGAGCTCAGTAACTCCTTTTACAGAGAAACCAGACCAACAGGAACATGACCCGAGGTGTGTTAGTGTAGTATCGATAACAACCGGGATCAACGGCTTAACGTGCCTTCCAAAGCACGGAGAAGGTCGAGATAGAAAATGCCACTAAATGGCGACCAATCCAATAGTGGTCGCGTCTCGCCGTCGCCTGACACGCGCATTCTCTACTGATATGCGGCTATCGAGCTCCTCCGCACGGCTATCAAGCTCCTCAAAATATTTATGTTTATTATTCGCATTTAAACTTTTTTCACAAAAAACAAAAACCCGACTTCCATTTAGTAAACAAATGTGCCATCTTGATGATATTCTGAACCGAAGAGGCTCATACACCAGGAGATACATCGTTAGGCTGTGTCAGATGATTTAAGGCAGCCTGAAAAATTTGACAGTGTTGGCCACCAGCATATCTGATGATATTCCTGTTGGGTCTGAAGGACTGACGCAGTTGCTCTTTTGTAATTGTGTATATCTTTTATTACAATAAAATGTGTTCTCTTCTGCTTCATTCATCATCATCAGCTTTCCATAACCCACAGCTGGGCATAAACCTCCATCTGTCTACAACATCTATTTCTGTCCTGAGCCATCGCTATCCAGTTATTGTCGGCAATTTTTTTAATATGGTCGGCCCATCTAGCAGGTTGATGTCCAGCTGACAATGAAAAAAAGCTTCTGCTCTATTACATTTTATTATTAATATGTTTATAACGATTTCAAATAAAATTATTTTAAAATGTCTATCAGCAGGTTGTTATCATCTATTCCATAATGTTAGCTTTTACACTCTGGACTTCAGCCAATTTTGAAAATAGTTGTACTTTAAGTTTCTTGCTCATTATCGCACTACCCAACCTCGGTAAGTGTCAGTCTACATTAGGTCCAATATTGGCCGTTGGCTTACTGCCAAATTTAAAATAGTAACAAACTTTTTAACAGAGTCTTATTTCCTTTAACGTATGTAAGTATATGATGTAGATTTGTAATTGTTATTCGATTAAATTTATTTGTAAAACATAGGTAAATACATACAGGTTAACTGAGCGTAATTTATATTAAAGTATGTAAAATATTACGTCCATTTTTTCATTGTTATTCGATTCACCTGATCTTCTAATAATAAAGATAATTCAGAGCTTTTGAAGGTACGGCAAGCCGTTGGTACCAGCTCCCATCCGGTGGTCTTTAAAGGAACCATGTCAGAGGCCGAAAGGCGGTTCTCAAAAAACTATGACACCTGGGAGTGCAATGTCGATTGACCAGATAACCCACTCGGTATGAATGAATGTATTTTTTTTTAATTAACCCATGTGTTAAGGAGGTATGGTAGTTTAGCCTGGTAGATTGGTCGCCACTGCCTGGCATTAACCTCTTTAATCTCGGCTGTAATCGCTAGATGAAAGATAGTGTCTGAGTACTTTATGTACTATGAAAAATTTGACAGTGTTGGCCACTAACACAACCACAACATATAGTTTACAAAAAAAAAAACAACATCCCTAAGGGCTGGGGATGGGAATCTATATAGATTTCATCTCATTTGTCAGTTGAAAGAATCGTACTCCAACTTAATACCTACTCTTTTTTGGATCGAAAACGCGCTATTTGTTTCAAAATGTAAATTTTTTTGTCAGATAAATAATTCTCTAACTGCCTATCTATTATGAAAGTAAAGAGCTCTATTAACTCTATAGTATTTTGATCTTATATATTATATTATAAATTTGGAAACCGTCGTTATTTATTTTTATGTGATTTCCCAAATGTGGGTTATGAAGATATATTGTATTGTAATGTCTTGTAAGCTTGGTGTTTTACGCGTCCAACAAATAGGCTGTTTCTACGAGTAGTACTTAAACTTTTTTTCAAGTACAAAAAGGAAAAAGAAACCTTTGTATTTTCATACCTTTCATGAGAGTCCCTAACTACATTCCAGTCATTCACCTTACACTGTGTACGTAATTTACGAGTACATTTTCAGTATATCTAATTTCGGACCGAGAATAAATAATCAAATTACAAACATTAGCGGTCCTGGTTTGATTACTTTGTATCTAAAATAGTAGCGAATTAATGTAATTTGTGATATTAGTACAATATGTGGTTTTCACTTGCAATAGATAGACGAAGTAGATTATTATTTTGCGAATGGTTAATTACAGAAAAGTCAAAAGCAAAAAGGAAGGCTGTCAATCCACTTTACAACGTCGTGGTCGGCTTCGTGGATCTTTAGATTGCCGCCATCTATAGGATACAGTGATCAGTGAGGTTAACGGAATAGATAATTATTGATAAGTCAATAGACGCTTTGACACCAGGATACGGGGTCGATTAGCAACATAAACTATTCAATATGAATGAATTGAAACTCTGCGACAGAAGCCTAAGTTATCTTCACCTGTTAAAACGTATTACTATTGGTACATATGTAAAATACTACCAACTATAAGATAAATAAAGATCATAAATAAAATGGCCATAACGAAAAAAGAGATTGCTTACAGACGCATATATATCTTTCTTTTTGCGTATATGCCGGCAAAAAAATGTTAGCACTTTAAAAACAAACTAAAATCGAATTAGTACATACTTGAGTAATTAAATGATAAAGACAGATTAAAACTAAAAAACTGATAATTGAATTTCGAATATCGACAAGCGAATTATGTACATTTGAAATTTTTTTTTTTTAAATACAATTCTCAGAGTTTCTCATCCAGCCAGTAGCTTTAGGTCCTCACTAAGAGCCTATCAATCTTGCACGTCAGTCGCACGGCCGGGCGGATTTCAAACAATTATGCTTACTTAAGTACATGTTAAGTCGACCGAGTGTAAGTATCTAAAAATGCTTACCGAGCCTCTTAGGGATAAAATCAATTATGGAATATTTTTATAAATTTGCTTAGTCACTGGCTGATGGGAGTTTCAATATTGCTGGCCGGTCAGTATTCGATTTAAAAAGTTAACTTACTTTGAATTCCTAAGCTTCATTATTTACTACAGAAATTGTGTTTTATGACAGTATATTTTAATTAAATAGATTTTGATTCATTTAAAATATCTTTAAAAAATCTTCTAATCCAGGAAAATGTATTAGAACAACCTAAAAACTCTTTACAATAACTTTGCTGAATTTGAATACTTACTTTTGTCCAACTAAGACATTTCCCCCGGCCTGAAGTTAATGAAACTTTTAATAAAAGGAAATTGAAATAAAACTTGTTTTTTTTTTTTTTAATAACTTTACAAATTATACATTTTGTCGAAGATCGACTTTAGTTCAGTCTTCCAACGTAGTAAGTGATTCCCTTTTTAACCGACTTCCTAAAAGGAGGTGCACTTTTGTTGAAGCTTTTTATTTATAGCGGTGTTACGATGAAATCTAAGTGTAAATTTAAGTAAGCCCGAGGAACAAGACGCTCTTAAGTTGAAACTAACAAGAAATTGCACCTCGTCTTTGCAAATGCACTCTGTTCAAACCACTTAAAGCATTAAATGGAACTTTATTCTTTTTGTATTGTTTCATCATTTAAATCCTGAAAATGTAGTAAAGATTTGATTTTAATATTTTTGTTCAGAAAATAATTTAAAAGTACTTTAACAACTTAAGGTTACTATAACTTTAAATTATTGCGTATAGTACGCACTTAATCCTCTAATTTAAAATACGCAGAGCGTAAGTTTAAAAGTTAATTAAGGTGACTAGAATTAAATAACTTAAAGAGAACAGAGATTGTGTAAGATTACAATATTACACTGGCTTATATAAGGGTTAGTAACCCACTTCCTTCAAGTTGTGCCTAAAGTAATAGAGCATTATTATGCTCTATTCAGTAACTACCTATTTTTTATAGAAAAATCACAGATTAATTTTATTTTTATTTTTTTACGGATTTCACAGTAATAGGATTCTGCTGAAAATTATTTATATTTTGTCTGCAATATTAATTGGCGTTTTATCTATACTAAAGTTTTGAGATACTAGTTATAATCTTACCTTATTTTCATTTGACAAAAAGGATTAAAATTATACATTCCAGAAAGTTATCTATAAATGCAATAAATTAATCAAGCAATGGAGGTAGATTTTTTCAATTCCCAAATTACATGTATGGGTAGGAAAAAAAATACCGAAAAAGAAAAACACATCCCAAGTTATGACGAATTTACTTTCATTGTAAACAGTTCCTACATTTTCACGAGGCACTGAAAGAAAATATATGTAAAGATTTCTCTGTATATGACTCAAAGCGAACAGTCAGGCTGCCTCAGATATTTATTGCCTATTGAATGAGTCTAGATCTTACTTTGTTTCTCACAATTCCCTTTAGAATTTAACGTTTACCGCTCCAGATCCGTCTGGCAAGCCGCCAGGACTTAAACTCAGGTTTGGCGATAAAAAACAGGAGCAAAAGTGGGATTACAGACTTAAGTTAGTTAAGTTAAGGAAGTTTTTAATTAATAAGTTAAGATTTCTTTTCAGAAAACAAATAGTTTTAATATTTTGTACGGCGATAGGGCCAATTTGACCAAAGTCGGACAAGTTCTATTCCAATGAAAATGACGCAATTTACTCTCGTATAATGAAGTTTAGTAACATTATTCACCACACAGCTAACCCGAGAATATACTTTTAATCCACGTATAATTCCTGTACAAGGACTGTGTCTCTAGAATAAAAATGTCTGCCATTTTTTTTTATGCTTCGATTTTACTCTTGGATAGGAACGATGTTGGTGAAAAATCAGCCCTAATTTTTTTAAGGGTGGTTAAAGGTCTCCCCCATCTTCCTCCACGTGTCTATATCCAAACCAATTTTAACCACCCACTAACTGTGTAAGTAATCAAGTTTATAGTCACATCATTAGATAAGCTAAAAACTTGTACTTATACAAGTTTCAAAACGATTGATTGTTGGCGTAATTTTTCAGAATAGACAAAAATTTAACTGCGGTGAGGCGAAAAATTGATTCTAAAATGCATAGATTTTATATTGGAGGCAAACCTAAGTTAATGTGCTACGAAGTGTTACGAAGTGCTACGAGTATTGTTACGAACTTTGGCTACAAGAAGTTCGTAGCGAAATTATATTATTTTGCACGGCTTTGAATTTCAGAATATTGGGCCCAAATCATCATCAGAATGGAATTACCCGACTTCAAAAAAGAAGGAGTATCTACGTTAGACAGTATTTTTAGTATTTCGATTGTTTAATATATTCAGACTGACCATACTTATCGGTTTTTGTAGCAAGTCACCGTCATCAACCTAGCGTCTCCAAAGAAGTATTCTAAGACTTTCCTATAACATAGACGTATTTAGAGCCTAGATGTGTTTTACAAAAATGCAAAGTCTCAACACGATGTATTAGATTCACCAACATATAAACGACCGGCTCTGTTTAATAATATTTATTCTGTATAGTTAATATCATTCATTTTTATCGAATGGGTGACAGGGTCAACCGACCATGCTGTGTCACAGTTTTGCGGAACCGCCTTTTGACCTCTGACGTGGTTCCTTTAAAGACCACTTTATGGTAGCCAGGATCCTACGGTGAGCTTTCTGAAGCACGAAATCATGAGTATTATCTGACGATCAGGTAATTCAAGCCTACAATATTACTACCAAACTTTAAAAAAAAACAACTAAATGAAGTATGCTTTCCATGAAGATCGAACCTACGACCTCCGGGTCTAAGACAAACGCTTTAACCAGTAGAAAATATCTTTTGTTTAAATCAGTTAGTCTGCTATTCGATACTGACGGAAAGAAAGAAGTATATTTTGTTTGGAAACAACGATTCAGAGAGAATTCCGTGTTACAAAATAAACAATTTTGTATTTTAAATTTCTATTTTCTTTAACCTACAATGTATTCACTTAGTGTGAATTTAATCGTCAATAAAAGTAGTTTGTTACACTTAACAAACTATTTTAGTGCTTCGAAATTTCGAAATAGTTCAACCAGTTGAAGTAAGAATGTGTCCGGGCGGGGTCGATGTTACTATCGTAAATCTATGAGATTTATAGTTTTTCCTCGACAAAACTATGTATGGTGGGACGAAGAATTTAAGTTGTTAAAAATCGACCTACATTAGTTGGAAATTTCTTTGTTACTACAAGACCCTTTTTATCGAAACAATCACGAAAATTAAGTTACATTTTATTGCTATGATAAAATTATTTTAGTTTTTATATGTGTGTACTGTGGGTACAATATTTTCACCTCGGCCAATGTTCCTATTGGTCTGGTTTCCCTGTAAAAGGGGTCATAGAGGTCAGAGGGCAGTCGCTCCATTGTAATAACCAGTACCACCAAATCTAGGACCATGACTTACAGCCTACCCTAGGCTCCGAAGCGTAAGCTGCCAACGCAACTATGAATACACGCTAGGATGAACACTGTAGGTACAATTTTTAATGCAAGTGTCAAATAATCTTTCTAAGGATTAATTTTTCCAAGAATAATGCACAAGCATGGGAGAAACTAAAATCTGAAAGAAAAGTGTTTTAACACTTAAAAACAATCCATATAGAAACAACTCAGGACAGACTGTCCTGGCGCAAACGTACGAGGAGGTCCGACTCCAAATAAAGAGACAAAGAAAGAAAAAAAAAAGAAGGAATAGTATTTTTGATTTACAAATAAACTCAATTCTATAATGCTTAAAGAAGTCAGAATATTATTGAGCGACTTGCGGCAGCTGACGGAAGACCGTAAGAAATGGCGCCTTCTCGTGTCGGTGGCCAAGATCCACTTTGGGTTTCAGCGCCATCATAGTAAGTATTATTTAAAATATAAGTTAAGAAACTTTAATTGTAGTGTATGTTTTAAATCTTTTATTTACCTGTTAGCCTATATTTGTAATTACGGCAATCATTTCAAACAGTTATCTTATAAATCGAGACACAAAATGAACAACATCGATGCAACAGAATATAATTTATACAAATTCAATTCATGTATGATAAACGAGCATCGGGTCAGTGCAGCTTAGGGGCTTACCTTTTTAGAAGGCTTTATCTGGACCATTGCTGCGTGAAATCTCACCTGTTATCTTAGGAGAATGTGCAGGATATTATATTTAAGTATAAAGGAAATACTACCTGTTTTCCGCAGCGCCGGGTCTTCAACTATATTGACACCAAATTTTATCAAATTCCGTTCAGCGGTTTGGACGTGAAAGCGTAACAGACAGACTTTCACGCTTCTTATGTTATAATATAGTAAAGTAATATTAATATAGGTACCAGTATCGTGGTATAGTAATAGTATAGTGTGGAAGTATGTGGCTTTTACTAGGTATTATATTAATACCTTTACACGCGGCTTTGCACGTAGACTCAGATTCAACTGGAACCATCCATTAAATATCAACACGTGTAACAAGTTTTGTGAGGATCAGTTCAGATATATGACTTCTAGCCCGGAATATTTAAAAGCAAAATTGCCCAGTCTCGTAGTGGAGAGTTTGCTTCGCTCGGTCAAATATATTTAAATTCAGTCCAGATTACATTGTCGTTAAATGAACAATTCTTTCAGAAACTCAAATGTTAGTTTTTGAAATGCTCTAAAATACTTTAATATATTTGCGTAAACTAATAACAACGTCATCTCTCATTTTAGTTTTATAAAACTGAAATAAATGTATAAATTATCTTCTAACTTCTCCAATATAATTGTAAATATTTTCTGAAATTCTAAAAGGCTTTGTAATATTAAATTAAAATAAAATAATAATTTACACAAAATAACAATGTAAATATTTACAATGTAAATTTAACACAATTTTCTATAGAATAATAAACTGTGGTATTTTTACAGTTTATGAAATACACACGATTTCTGTAATTAATAATTATTTTCAAAGGAATTCTCACATTTAAATTTACATAACATGAATAAGGTTCCAACCACGGGGTTCAAACTTGAAAATAAAGTATAATACTCTAATTTACTATAACCTACGAACGCGAGTTGTTGCCTCTACCACGGTATTATGAGGCTCATTTACTTATTTACAGCGATGGCTCAGCGACCCAAAGAGGATTGGCCTCCGACACGAGAGATCTCCACTGTTCCCTGTTTAGAGCAACTTCCTGCCAGTCGGCTCTTTTGAGGGCTTCCAGGTCTTTCACGACTTCGTCTCTCCAGCGGTATCTGGGACGACCAACTGGCCGCTTTCCCCTTGGTCGTCCTGTGTACGCTCTCTTGGCAGCTTGTGCTTCCATCCTCTCCACGTGTCCCACAATGAGCCTTACAATACAAAAACAGTAAGGCACAAAGACGGAATTATTACTGAAGCAATCTCTTTTAGTCAACATTAGGGCCTTCCACACTTCACGCGAGAATTCTCGCCAAGGATCTCGATAAGAAGCGTCTTCCATCCACACTTGCAACTGCTCTCATTGTGTTTTCAGAACGGTTCTTGCACTTGACTTCCACAAGAATAATTTTGTAGGATATATATTTTTTTCGGGAAAATACTAATTAGATAAAAATTCTGAAATATATCGCTTTCAGCCCTTTTGAGCCGAAAAATCAACAACGAGCCGAGAACACAGTAAGAAAAGTGCGAGAATAGTACGAGCACGGGTCTCTCATTTATGGTTCTCCCACTTATCTAGCGTACTTGCGAGGAACTTTACCTAGCAAAGTCCGCCTTTGCTCATATTATGTTGAAGTCTTTTTAAATGTTATATTATTTGTTACTATATGTTGGCATTAAGATATTTTGTATTATATTGTATTGTATCTGCCATGAATGTGAAGTGAGCATAAGATACTATTAACACTAGCGTCTGTGTTATTAAAATTTTGTACGGAACTTCTTAGTTATATTACTATACACACCAAGGGATGAGATATAATGTGCCCAACATTACCCCGAAAAATTTTAAAAGCTTATTTATTAAAACTTGCACAAATAAAATTAAATATCAACATAAAGTACAATTGTGAGCGATAAACGCTTTAAATAATACTATTTTAAATTCCCCTTAATTAACTAAAGGAAAATACCGACTAATTGACAATATGAAAATTCCCCCAACGAACCAACGGTTCAGAAAGACTACTTTTCTAGTTGCTAGGGATTGCTTTAATTCTCGTAGTAGAGGTACAGGCTTCCTGATTTTGGATACTTTCCAATTTGGCATCATTCTCAGCAATTTGGGTATACCGTGCTAGTCGGATTTTTTTTATCAAAACATCAAAGATTAGGCTCTCGGGTCGGTCGTAAAATGATTTTGTTAGGTTCTTTATGCTTAGGAGGAAAGGTCCTAATATAAGGTACGGTAAGTTTGACAGTGCGCTCATCTTTTAGAATTTTTACGAGGTTTTGTTACTGGGATATAGACATAGGAATATTATGGAGTACTTGCTAGGTTGGATAACTTATTTACATGTTTTTGAAGTAATGATATCTTTGAAGGTTTATAAGATTTTTTTAACAAACTTTCTCCTGTGGCTTGACTCTCCTTGAAACCTGTGAAGGAAAAGTACAATACAATGCAATACAAAATCCTTTATTGCATCAGAAAAAATAAGGTTACATACAATTTTAAAATTAATGCGCAAAAGGCGGCCTTATCGCTAAAAATAATTTCTTCCAGGCAACCTTGAGAAATGACACAGCTAGACGGTATAGTACATATTATTCAGTCAGTAGGTCAGTTAGGCTCAGTAGCAAGTAAGCCTAAGTTAATTTACAAACAAATACACAACTTTTATATTCGAATGTCCCAAAGGTTTTTTTATTGGTTGGCCTACTTAATCTGCCATAATATTACTCCAGGTTGGACTTTAATTCCATACGTTTCAGTTTTAATTGGAATCTGTGCTTTTAGAAGAAAATTTATAGATGAATTAATTATGATAGTTTGAATATCATTAACACTTAGCCTGCTCCATTTACGAGATTATAAAAAAAACGATGAAAACAGATTCTTTTATTCCGCTCCGTTAAGTTATCGAATCTGAAATATAGATGGACTTGCTGAGAAACGTGGACATAGATATCACTCTATTAAGGAGTAGATTTGAAGATTTCTCGAAAAAATGGCTGCTGAATAGAAAAAAACCTCCACCATTTTCTTTTGATAAATCTCTAATTCGACTTTGGCTCAAGTCAATGGTCAGGATTTGATTTTTAGGGATTTAACATAAACAATTAGTGGAAATCACTGCAACGATTTTCTGTTTGACGGTCAAAAGGGGAAAATATTGGATGCAATACAATATAATATAACATTCTTGTAAAATATTATATGGCAAGGCTTCTGCTACATTTAGGCCATCCAGAAA
Source organism: Euzophera pinguis (assembly GCA_947363495.1). NCBI lineage: Eukaryota > Metazoa > Arthropoda > Insecta > Lepidoptera > Pyralidae > Euzophera > Euzophera pinguis. The sequence goes on along the minus strand of OX376170.1, from coordinate 4,284,182 downwards.
TACTTTTATATACAGTTTTAAACAAGCAATCAATCATCTATGAGATGTTTGCTCCTTTTAAACTCTATATATGTAAATTCTACATAGACTACACGACTTTTCCGACAAGCCGTCCGATATTATTCAGACCAAAAAAATTTTTTTTTATAAGCCTACATTTTTTCAATAGACGAAGGATATTCCGTTTCGTTGTTTGGAAAAATAAATATAAGAAAAGGAAAATCGCCTTATTATTTCGAATTTCCTCACACCTATACAAATGGTATGTCTCAAAGAAACTTTTAATATATCCAAGTTGGATATGCGCAGCATTTTTCTCTTTGAACTTTATTTCCTGTTGTGTGGAACTATCAACGCGATCTGAGTGAATACAGAAATATATTTTTTATGTTTTCAATGCTTTTAAACAAGACAGTTTTGAGTGTTCATTATTACTCAAAGTTTAACTTGCTGTTTCCCACAGCTCCGCCTTTGTCGTTTCTTCAACTATATTCATACCAAATTTCATCAAAATCCGTTCTACGGTTTGGCTGTAAAAGTGTAATAGATAGACAGACAGATAGACTTTCGTACTTATAATATTATCATGGACCACAAATAATTTAATATTTCTATTAAATTATAAGGGAACCCCTTGGGGAAGTCCTAAATCCAGAAGTGGATTGACAGCGGCTGAAATGATGATGATTGAAGGTGACCTGACATTTTGGTCCCCACTTGCCAGTTCGTAACATTAAAATTTGTTTGTTATGTCATAAGTATACAAAACTATCACCTATATTGAAAACTATTTCGATTCACGCAGTATTAGCTTACAGTATCCAAGGGTCTTGCAGCCTTCTGTTGAGTTTGAGATTATATGAAATCTATGACTGCGTCCCAAACTGGTGGTACCTGCCATCCATGAGACTCTCTATTAAAATTATGATGTTTTTAAAAATCAATAGCTTTCCGTAACACATACTTATCATACTCCTTTTACTTCAATTAATAAACAAATGTTCTTAGAAATAACTAAAACGTTATTTTTATCAAAAATACACTCAAAATATATATATGTATTTTAGATATATTTTTTATGAATTGTATTTATTTTGACATAGCTCGATTATAGAAGCCGAGAGGTTAATAATTAACATATATAATAATATGTTAAGTTCGTGGAAGTTTCCTTTGAAAGTCCCTAATATTTTGTAGATATAAGAGCAAATGGACGCGGAAAAGGCCTAAAATTCCCCAAGATTATGGAAATTACCATGAAAGGGACGTTGACGAAAGGAATAGAAATTAGACGTCTCTAAAATCATGCCAATTTTCCCTAAAGCTTAAAAATAGTTGAGCAAAATTACAACCTAAGTGGTATTTCTAAAGGAATAATTATATGAAAAAAAAAATTATTTCATGTTATAAGTTGTGAATTTTTTATGTCAATAAATTACTGAAAATAAACTACACATGTTTTATTTATGGAATAAATAAATATATTTGCCAGAATAATATAACCTGGTCATGTTTGAAAACTGAAGGTAAAAGTAAAGGTATTTTTTATTCATTTTGAAGAATATAAAAACGTGGAATTTATTTGGCCGTGGTCTACTCGGCTCGGTCTTGAAGGTTTCGGTCTACTATGCCATATGTTTGATTGTTTTTGTATATTGTGTTTTTCTCCATCTATTCCGACATTGACTGGCAACTTGTTCGTTTCAAGTTGACTAATGTCCTTAGTGGCTAAAGGTTTCAAATGTATTGGTACGAAGTCTTGGGCTTAATTCTCAGTCCCTCTACCATGAGATATTTCACAATAGTAACGGCCATAAAATCCTATAGTAGAGGTGCGGTCAAAGGTAGACAAAAGAATATTGATATCAATATGGATTAAGGTTAATAGATGGAGTCAGATTTCAGTTCCGTAAAACATATGTGAAATCATCATCATCATTTCAGCCGCAGTTAGTCAATCTACTGCCTTTCCAAATGATTACTAAAATGACAAAGCGTCCTGCACCCAGCTACTGCTTGCGACCTTCTTCAGGTGATCTGACCGTATGGCTGGTGGATGTACAGTCCAGCACTGCGCTTGACGGTTCGTAGTAGTAGAACCTTTCTGCCACATCGGTCATCGGTTCTCCTCACTATGTGCCCTGATCACAGCCACTTCACAGAGCTAATCCACTGGACTAAGTCGGTGACTTTTGAAATCCATCCATATCCATACTTAATATTATATGTACGACAGTCTGTCTGTATCTCTGTTAGTCTTTCACGGCCAAACCGCTAAACGGATTAAGATGCAATTTGGTATGAATATAACTATATTCATACCAAATTTCATCTGAACCGAGGTCAAATATATGCTACTTTTTGACTCTGCCTGCGGGATACAGCTAGTGTGAAATAAAACGCACAAATCACGGGTAGAAATAGATGTTTATTACAACAGATTGAAGCCTATGCACAACCTAATAATATTATGTAATATACATGAGATCTTTGTGTACTTATACATACTTTTGTACAATAGAGAAACCGATTTTAGGGTATTTCTTACATTCTAACACTTACAAACTAATTTGAAGATATTTTCAATGTAACATATTTACATGATAAACTGTTGTTTAAATATGTTTAAAATCTATATGTTATTTGAAAAAAAAAAAACATACTTTCTCGTTTCTTTCCCTCGGTACAGCGTTTCATAACCAGAATTAAAAAAATCATAAACTTACTATAAATGTTGCTAGACTATACCTAAAAGAATATAGGACCATGACTTGCAGCGTACCCTAGGCTCCGAAGTGTAAGCTCACGACGCAACTAGGAATACATGCCACTATATGAAAAGTAAAGATGCACTTCAGAAAAGAATTCATTATAATAATAGATTTACAACGATTTTAATGGCCATTTTCTCGCTGATGGCAGAAGGCTTTTAGCTGAATTGAAAACTAAATGCAAAAATGCAGCGTAATGTGACAATTTCTTCGCTAATTTTCCAACATTATGTAGGAGGAAAGTTGCAGTGCAGAAAAGTGTACTATCGGGGGGAGATCAAGCTGACCCTTCGGTCATTACATTAGTATGGTAGAAGGGTAAGTTTAACTTGCCCTGACTGTACTTTGAAGGACTGAGGAATATTCTCCATAAATTTGTTTAAGTATTAAGAATCGTTTTAAACATGACTTGAAGCTTTGTTTTATTTTTTTCTTTTGTCATAGCGTTGCATCCTTTCAGAGCTCAGAGAAATAATAAAAGTTAATAAATTTTAAAAAGTTGAAATTTAATATTTTTAATACAATCGTGATTTAAGTAGTGTGTTAAACATGGTAAGATTAGATATCCTTGGAAGTACGGAAAATGAAGCCTCACTCGCTGACATTGAGGTACATTAATTAAATTACGTTCCTTTCTCAATGGTCGCTGTATATCATACTCTCAAAATGCCACATTAAGTAAAACACAACATTTGCAAAACAACACGATATTTACGCGTGGTAGTCAAGTGTAACCTACACCACGGTTTCAAAAGAAGCCATAATCATAATCTGATTAGGGTCGTAAAAGGCGACTTGTGGAAATCGAAAATATTTTTCGTAAGACTATTAAACTATAACAAACCATAGCGCGTTTCAAGGTGACTCAGCGACATCTAGCGAAAAATAGAGAACTAACATTATTAAACAAATATATAGCAAAAGAAAGCAGTGTAAATATTCTTCCGGGTTTCACATTTTTTTATAGTTGCTGAGTTTCACTTAATACTCTGAAAAAAATTACTGGTGTATAAAAAGTCAATCCTAAAACTCGTAAAAATAAAATTTATTTTATTTTTTTACCCGCAGGAATTTTTATAAACTTGAGATGTTTTGTAATAACCAGTGCGCGCACAAGACCCTACTATGTTTGTTCTTAAATAGATGGATAGACTATATACTAACATTATTTGAGTAGAAATTGGAATGCAATTAAAATTTCTTGTAAGTTGCTCGGAAATAAATCTTTACCAAAACAAAGCCTTATAAAGCAACATAATTATTCTTTGAATTTTGATCAGCTCATTAATCTTATTAATTAGAGAAGGAATAATTTCAAAACTCAGTTCATTAAGACTTCATTCGTCTTATAATTAATTAGTCCACAATAGAAGTGATAATTAGTTGGCCATTTTTAATCCCCTATTTGTGAGGAAGAGATCAACAAAAAACTTTGTGTCAGCCATTGTATGGTGCTTAGCAAAAGTCTCTTTTCTCATTTTCATTTATTTTTTATTATTTTTCTTTCAAATTATATGGAGATGTCACAAGAAATATCGACTCTAGTCGCTTTCTTGATGTGTGACTTTTAAAGATTAATTGTTTATTTTTATAGTGGCATTTTTTTATCCAGAGCTTCAGAGCGATTCTGAAGGCACGTTAAGACGTTGGTCCTGGTTGTTATCATTAAATGGCAGTCGTTAGGCTGTGTCCGAAGCCTTTGCTGCTTTAGAAGTTACAATACAATCCGTACTTATCGTTAGATGCCTTTTACCTGTAATTTAGGATTAATTTCAACTAGAATTTCCGGAGGGATTTCGTTTGGCTACTCGAGCGAGAGAAACAGTGATCTGTTCAAACAATGACATCAATAAAGTTTTAATCTTCTCTGAATTTATGCTTGTGCGTTAAAGTGTATTGGTGTATTGGTATTGTTTTATAAAAATAGCCAAGGGTCCAACTAAAGAAGGCAATCCATCAGACCCACACGGCAATGTTACGCGCAGAAACCTTGAATGACAAATGCGTAGTAGTTTTTCACATTTTACCGCACTGGTCAAAACATGCGGCCCATGTGTGGAAAAAATTTGGAGGCTACAGAAATGATCCCGTGATTAATACCGACACTTTAGCGATGTGGTAAGTCGTAATGTATTTTACTTACTTACTGCATTGGCTCAGCGACCCGAAACGGATCTTGGCCTCCGACACAAGAGTTCCCCACTCCTCCCTATATTCTGCGCGATTGTATGCCAGTCTGTCTTTTGTAATGTATGAATTAAAATATTGTACTAGATCGACGTCTATACGCATAATTATATTGGACTATATGGGTCTATATTTAACCCACTGAGACCAAAACTACATTTTTTAGATTTATGTTTTGTCTGTCTGCTTTGTTATTTCTGATAGTCTGGAACTTTTTAAAAATAGAGTGAAAAAGTAATACCTTTCGACCGATGTCAGGCAAATGATGCATTTGTTATTATTATTTCTTCTGTGTGTATATTATTAGATTTTAAATTATATTGAATTATAAAAAAGAAAAGTTCTAATTAAACCAAAAAAATAAGATCTAATTGTAAGAAATAATAAGATACATTTTTAAGATAATCAGAAACAGTTTGTAAATAATTTATGATTTTTGCCTAAAACTGAATAAAAGTAATGAACTTGCTTTGAAAATAAAATACTGATAAATGAAACTTCTCTACAGAAACCAGCTTTTTTTAAAGCACTCGATGTCTCTTCTATATACTCTCTATTTTGTCCAAAGGTACCCCGTTTCTGTTCGCAAAGGTCACATCAAACATTGTTATACTCATTTCTTATGTGATAGCATAACTTGTCGGTAAAAGGCCCTGACGTAGAAATATTGCTGCTTTTCTTACAATACATAAAGCAATTTTATTGTTACTATACAAAGTTTGTAATGTATGCTTTGGAGATTATGTTCATGGGGTGAAAACTGTCCTTTATAATGTCCTATGGGACTATTATAAACATTACAAAAACATCTTTTATATTTCGTATACCGTTGACGGCCTTTGTAATGGATATATCTTTGCCCCTAAAAATCATAATTTTCAATCATAGTAAAGTAAATTATGGTAAATGGTATTTTCTGAATGACCTAGTTTTAGATAAAATGTTTCTTGTTACCTTGACAGATCTCATAAGTAACAATTTGTCATCACTATACTTGTTTTACATCATGATTTAGAACACAGTATATTTCATAATAAAAAATAACATAAGTACAATAAAGTTGCACTCAGAATGGTTATTTAACATTAGCAAAAACTTCAAACTTTCAATGTACCATCTTGAATTCAACATGTTTACAAAAGAATAAATGATTATTGATTAAACTCTACAAAACAGTTCACGTTCAGAGGGAAAATGAACTCATGAGCACAGTTACATAAAAAACTCCTAAGCAGATATTTAAAAATTCACCTTCTGAGGGGTATGTGTTTAATTGAAAAGCCAAAAATGCACTTTATCGCACTAGTACGGAAAAAATGTCCATAGCGATTATACACTGAAGGAATCTAAACAAATTTAAAACAACAGGCCATAAATATTCTTCTCACTCCTTTCACAATATTAAACTGATTCCAACTACGAAATATAAAGTACGAATCTGGTTATTTGCTGAGGGGAACAAATTGTGACTGAAATTATACAGAGTGTAGTGCCTGCTTTGAATGTCAAGTAATCATTACAGGCTTCATGAACGGAAAATTCTGGAAATCTGCGAACATTTTCTTACAGATTTGCAGAATTTTCCGCTCCGATTTTACGATTCTCATTCACAAAAGCAATTGTAAGTTCCAGCATAAATCTTAATCGTATGCTAATTTTATTTTCGATATTTACAAAACAGATTTATGTATTCAAGCGCGATCAGGAAAACATGTTTTTTCACAATTTCGTCCTCAATTGATTTGTTGGTTATTAATGTCCAAAAGTGTATGGGTATTATCACAATTATCTTACGCCCAGCCGTGGAACATAGAATCATTATTAGGTTTATATCAAATAGTTAAAGTATTAATTACAAGTCAGAGCCAGGGGGAAATGTCATGTTTTATTCAGCTCCGTATGTTTAATTGAATCGATGTCATGTATTTTTAAGGATTCCTATGTAAACATTATCTTCTTCTTCGTCTTTGGGCATTCCCACTTCAGGTGGGGTCGGTTCTCTTAGTTAATTTGCGCCAGGACAGTCTGTCCTGGGTTGTCGGCGTCCTCAATATTATTTCATATAAAAATAAAATCAAATACAGCTACGAGTGTAAACTGAAATAGCCAAGATCGATGGGCAATTGCTCGACATTTGTGACTATTTTGGAACACTTTTAATGTTAAATTGTATATGTTTTTATTTATTATATACATATAGAAACATAGTTATTTTTACTTTTACATGTTTTGTAGGAATATTTTGAACGTTTTCCCCCACCAAATGACGTTACAGGATTTTTTTACATTAAACAAAATCCGTATAACAAACCAGGAGTTTTACTTTATTTGTTGCCGATCAAAGAGGAGAATAAACATTAATCTATACAAATATTATAAAGCTGAAGTGTTTGTTTGTTTGTTTGTTTGAACGCGCTAATCTCAGGAACTACTGGTTCGAATTGAAAAAATCTTTTTGTGTTGGATAGATCATTTATCGAGGAAGGCTTTAGGCTATATAACACCACGTTGCGACTAATAGGAGCGAAGAAACAGTCGAAAATGTGGGAAAAAACGGGGAAAATTATTCATCTTTGAGGGCTTCCGTTGCGTGCGCTGCGAAAACAGTTCGAGATACCCAAAAAAATATGTATGAAAGAATTATTCCTCTTCTAAAAAAATGTCCGCGACAGTATATGTCTATCTTTTAAGATTAACTTACAATAACAGTTTTTATGATAATCAAATTTGGTCGAAATTAATGCATTATTACAAATTATTTGTCAGAGTTGTATCAACTAAATGATATTAATCTTTATCCAAATAAATGTGTCATTGATTCTGCCACAAGAAAATAAAACTAAAAATATAATTTACGCAGAAGTACTTTAAAATATGTCCTTTTTAAAACTACCTTAAAATATATTCTATTAATTATGTAACTAAATCGTCTAAAATAAGTCGTGGGTAACAGCTATAGGTAATTTATATTAAAGCTGAGGAGGTAGGTTTGTAAACAAAAAAAAAATATGATTCCCAAAATAACTATTCCACGCGAACGAAGTCGCGGGCACGGCTGGTGGAATATAAATCCTGGGCTCGAAGAAAAGATGATTTTTTTAGCCGAATCTATAATAGAACCTGAACATTATTATCATAATAACAACCCTAATTTTGCCCACTATAGAGGAATTATTCTCTTCATGCTTATACACATTTGAAGAAGAGTTAGTTATGAAACGCCAAAGTATGGTCAATGCTTGTTAGTGAATAAAATATTCTAGTAAAATTCACGCAGAGCTTCAATTATTTCGATACATTTTTCATTCACAGAAAATATTCAAACATTTTTTCCCTATCATTTCGTAAAACGAAATGTGCCTGATCACGCCTAAAACACAACAAATTAATTCTATCTGTAATTACAAATGTTTAATAAATTTTAAATGCATTAAACAACAATAAGTATTAATTAACATTTAAGTTTATTTACATAAGTACAGTACGCAACCAGTACAATACTAAGTAGAAACATCTAATTTCAATATTCACAATATTACTTAAATTATCCACGGTCAAACACTGTACTTAGATTAACATCTTAAAAGACAGTAACTTTTGATCAATTTCGATGACAAAAACAACTAATCATAGAATACAATTACAATTTAACATCTAATATCACAAATATTTTTGTTTTCAGAACAACTTAAAGTATTGCCAACATTAAAATTACAATTAAACAGGGAGCAATCCTACCAACTGAAGAGAATGCTTTTAGCCTAATTTCGTTTTGGACAGGATGCCCGTAACTTTCTTCAATAGACTGCATAATTTCTTTGGGACACGGCAGACTTTCCACTGGTATGTCAATTAATTTCTTAGATTTACTAATTTTAATTTTACTATTATTGTAGTCGTCATTTTTGTCGTAATAATCGTAATTATCGTCTGACAATACGTTTTGATTATCTGTCTCAAGATCATCTTGACTTGAGTGTCTGTCATTAGGAGTGTCGGAGATACATAATATTTTTTCGAGGGCGTTCCTTAGATTACTATGTTTGGTTTCGTTGCGAAGGACGTAGACCCAGGATAGTTGGCAATTACAGTTGAGTGGGTTACCTGTAAGATAGGGAAAAGGTTAGAACATATTTTTTGCATCTTTCAATATTTGCTTTGTAATAAAAATCCTTGATCTAGTAGTCATTTTGCTTTAACATTCAAAATGTCGGGGGTCGTGAGTTCAAATCCCATGGAAAGTTTCAAAGTCTGGCTTTGGACATTACAGGCTTAAAATTTTGCATTTGTCTAATATGGTAGATAGTTCTGTGCTTCGAAAGTCACAATAAGACAGATTAGTGAGCCCCCTTTGGGCAGTTGTTGTAGAATTCTCTATTTGTTTTTTTCAAGAAATACAAATAAATTCAGCACTTTTCTTTTACTTCACCTATAAAAGAGAGACATAATCCAGTGCAAACTGAGCTAATAACACGATTTCTGTTACCCTTTACGCTTCGATTAATTCTAAAACGGCCACTTAAAAATTATTTGCCGAATTAAGTTACATAATCAGAATTAAGTACACGTGATCATTGTTACGTTCCGTGGTCACGATATTACCTTCCGGTTGTTATGGGCGGTTAAAGGAAATTACCAGTTATTATAACTCTAGGGAGCTTTTAATATACTGTAATATCACAAATTAATCAATTTCCAAAGTAGTTTGCTGAATTGTGAAATGAATTAGTTTATTGGTGTTTGCGGTTTGGATTGAGTGTAAATATCAGAGATTATTAGTAATTTGGTAATTCAATCGTAACGAGTTGGTTATGTGTTCAATTTACCCTGTAAAACCTGGTGTCAGAGTTATTCAGAACCGAACTAAATCACTAAATGGTAGCCGAGTTAGATGAATGTTACAAGTATGAAATTTGACTCTCGTCTTAATGTACTTTTGGTTGCATTGAAATAGCAGTTTTAGGTAAACTTAGTTACAAAGTCTTATTGTTTTCAAAGTTTATTCATCTTTATCATTGTAACTGGAATTTCATTTTTTTATTTATTTGCCTTTACTATACAATATTTTTCATTGCAGATTGCCTTGACAACTTTGTATGTAAAATTATGTAAAGCATCCTTGCCAGATAACAAGATAAATAAGAAATTTCATACAAAATCGTATATGTAATGTAAAATATGTATGTAACGTAAATGTATGCATGTAAAAACTTTATTGCACAGAAAAAACAACAAAATTCGTATTAAAAATCGTAATTCAAAGTAGTCATTTAATTAATTTTAATATACATTTTCATGATATAGGCAATCACCTAAACATGTCAGAGGTCATGAAGCAGTTCCGAAAAGTTATGAGACCAGGCGTACAAGGTCGATTGACCATGTAACCCACTCGATATGAATGAATGAGACGCACTTGTCTCTGTCACACGAGTAACCACATTATAATAAACCACATAAACTGAAGCCCTTTCAGTTATGTTAAAACAATTCCAAGCAAAACTAGAGGAGGTTACTATATTTTAAAGTAAAAAGTGTAATAAAAAAGTCACATCCTATCTGCATTCAGCTAGCGTTGCAGAATTACTCCAAAGTTGCGATCGTGGCGACCTGCTGAGATAGTTTGGGAAAAATGGGTGTTACCAGAGTTAGCACGTTCCGGAGACTTATTATAGTTTTTTATTGCGCTTTAAAGAGATTCTAGATAGTGTGAGATATGTTCTAAATCTAAATAAGACTCTGATAAATTTTTTGCGAATCTAATATTGTGGTACTGAAGGGTTTATTTATTGTTTATTTATAGTTTTCATAACACTTAAAGAGATTCTAGATAGTGTAAGATATATTCTACAGCTAAGTACTTTAATTGTAAATCTAAAAAAATACTTTGACAAGTTTATTCATTGAGACTTGTAAGTTTTAATTGAGCTTTTAAGATATTCTAGATAGTGGAGATATGTTCTAAATCTAAGTACTTTAATTCTAAATCTAAAAAAGGCTCTGATAAGTTTATTCATTGAGTCTTTTAAGTTTTCATTACTTTTTTAAAGAGATTTTAGATAGTGTAAGATATGTTCTAAATCTAAGTACTTTAATTCTAAATCTAAAAGACTGTCTGATAAGTTTATTCATTAACACTTGTAAGTTTTCATTAAGCTTTAAAGAGAATTTAGATATGTTCTTCCGAAAGTATTTGCCCTGATAATTTAATCGCCGAGTCTTAGGTTAGTTTTCATTGCGCTTTTAAATAGATTTCAGATAGTGTGAGATATGTTCTAAGAAAGTCACTGATAAGTATATTCATCAAACATTATATGTTTTCTTTACACTTTTAAGAGATTTGAGGTAGTGTGAGATATGTTCTAAATCTAAGTACTTTATTTCCAAATGTCCTGATAATTTTATTACCAAGGCTTCGTATAGTTTTTATGGAGCTTTTACGCAAACTACCTCCGTGGTCTAGTGATTAAGGACTTAGACCAGGAGGTTATCGGAATCGATTCCTACGGACGGAATACTTTGTTTATTTTCAGTTCGGTTAAGACATTGCATCTTGAATCACCTAATTGTTTGTTATATGACGTAATTATAACATAATTGTATGATAATGATGATTCCCGTGCGTAGGAAGGCACGTTATGCCATTGGTTCCGGCTGACATTTGGTGATTGTTAAAGAAGTCTGAGAGCGAAATGCGTTTCCGAAAAACTCTTTTTGACCTCCGAGGGGATGGGCGGCCAAATGGTAGATGAAGCCAACGGCTTGATAACTTAGGATGAGATGGGAGGATCGCATATAAAGCTCTGGCGTTCTCTTGTTTAGGATGCCAAGATCCACAGGTCACTGAGCAAACGGAGTAAGTAATCCAACCTAACTTTTGTAATACTAAAAACTATCTTGCAAAAAAGAATATTTTAATCCTAGCAGTGTTCTCATTTTGTTGCTGCTGCTTAAAATTGCAGAAGTATGAACCTGCAACTGCAGATATCTAATTTGGGAAAGATTGCCAGCTAATTATAATTTCTGTTTAGTTGAGTTTTTATTCCACTTCGCCTGTAGGTGTTTCAGTGTATACTGTATATTTTTGGCATGTTTTGTAGCTCCAACTATTTCGTAAAATTTAGTATCTATCGTGCCCTAGTTGCCTTATCTCTCACAAAAGAGGACCGCAATGAGTTTAATGACCGAGAGTGAGAGAGAAGTGGTGGTCGCCAAATACTTTATTACTTATTGCTTTATCTACAGGATCAATCTAACTGGATTCAGATAAGAGAGAGAGTTGAGAATACCAAGAAGGACTTCATTATTATGTCATTGTGAAATGAAAAATGATTTGAACAGAAAAAAAAACCTAGAATTTTAAGATTTAGAGGTTCTAATCTGATTCGTCTTGTTTGTGGCAAAGTGACACCTCCAGTTAAATGCAGTATTTTTTATTTTTTACGTCATCAAGTTGGGTTGTGGTTATTATCTTTTTCATCTTAGCTGTATCCTGTTTGCATTTTTAGTTGATTGCTTTGGAATCTACTTGCCATATTACAGTAGAAAACAGATAGTTCTGACTTTCTGGCCGTTGCAGGAAATACGGCACGGGAGTCACCTACCTACAATAAAATGTATTTGCTGCATGAATAAAAATGAATTTCAAAGTCGATTATTTGCATCTTGTCGGCGCTCAAAATTACGAAAGTTGCCATCGCTGCATCTTCCAACTGAAAGTTGTGACCCGGGAGAAATAGCTCGGCCAAGCTGGTACGTGCCGGATCCTTATCCCGTATTCTATGCCGGAGTTTCTAGTGGCATTGTGTTTCCAAGAGATTTAATGTTAGGAAATATGTTTAGGAAACATGATATCTGGGAAAATCGGTCTTCGTTAATAAGGTTTCCTATCATCATTCTTTTAGAATTTCGTTTTTGGTCAGTGAAGATATATTTATGGATTATATAATGGGACGTCACCTTCATAATTTGCTAACTTATTATAAATTTAATATAAAAATAGCCTTATAAAAATCAAACATTCAATACACATTAATATCAAAATATTTTTCCAAAAATTTACGAAATCGGTACATAATTTCTAAGATAATTAATAAAGGATAAATTTTATTTAAAAGGAGACATTATTTTTTATTGATCTTCATATCTTTATTTTATTAACACTATTAAAACAAATAATGTAACCTAAAAATTTTAAACTACACTAATATTAAAATAAAAATTAAATCCATAGATTAAAAATTGGTCTCGCGCGTTCGACGCGTTTATTTTTAGGGTTTTAATCTTAGATTATTAATTTAAGATTAGATTAAGACCTTAAAAAGATTAGATTAAGACCTTAAAAATAAAAAAAGGAGATGAAAAGATAAAACTAAAAATTTAAATATTAACAAAGTCCGCGCGGCATGGTGCCAAGAAAACTGGCTGCATTCCCACGCTGAATTGCAATTCTTTGCGCTTGAAATGAGCCAACCCTCTTGTCGCATACGGCGTCAGCAAGCTTAGGAGAAATTTCTATAAAAATGTCTTGAAGCTAGGACCCCAGACCCCACGGACCTAATTAAAATATTTGCTTATTGTAGCGCAATTTATTATCTGGTAGAACCACTACACTAATTCTTTTTAAATGAGAGCCTATGATAATAACCTAGTAAGCGACACAAAATCTGCAATTATTGTCATTTCTAATTGTTTATTTCTTTGAATCCACTTATGACGGATTCAATGTGAATTTTGATTCTGGACTATTATCTCAAAATTTCCACAAAGTTACTTTAATTCGCACAAAACCTAAATGTAGTTCAAAAATTAGGTGTAGGTAGGTAATATCGACAGTAAAAACAGACCAAAGCCCGGCTGGCGTCCAGAACTAACGAAACCAATTTAAATATCCGATTCGGACTGAACAATCCCCGTTTTTGTTGGACCTTCCAAATGAAGCCAATATACTCGTATTATCTGCACCATATTCGAATTCCAGATATTGGGTTCAAGGGATATAATCCTTTTATTTCTTACGTTTCATAGCTATCTCGCACGTAAATCAGATGCCGCTGGGGCCCGAAAGTGTAAAATAAGACAGGTTAGAAGTGTAACTTGAATGTAATGTTTAAAACCAGGGTTTAAACAAAAAGGTTGACTAATAGACAATGCTTTTTTTTTATCTGCAGTGTTTGCCCTATAACATTAAGTTCGCCGTTTTTACGATACACTTATTTTTGTGCACTTAAGTTTAATCAAATTATTTCCTATCAATTTCATACCTTAATTATCTATAAGAAATTTTACTTCTATATAAATAATTTAGTAGTCATTTCATCGTCAAACCACATTATAGCTACAGAAATATATGAATTGGCTGTGCGTTATTTTGTAGACAACATCTTTATATAATTTCATAACAAATAAAATGTTTATCATAATATTACTTCATAGAATACATGTCAATGAATAAACATTTATAATAATATTTAAGTATTGATTTTTGTTTTTTATAATATTATTTATTAAACTAATTATTGTTAATATTTACTAATAATAGTTTTTTTCTACAAATAACATTTAAAATTTTGATATTAATAAAGTTAAAATTTAGAATGAAATATTATTAATTGTCATATTTTCATTATTAATATAAAATTTTATTCTGTCACAAGGTCTGTCGCTCGCTCGTTCACTGTTATGGTCTTTGTATAATTATAACCTAACCTACTTTCTGTCATAAAGTCGTCTTTTGACACTCAGTCGTTTCTGTCACAAGGTTGGTCGCGAACTAATTATTATTTGAAACATTTTCTATGTTACGAAATTCTTTAAAACTTCTGTCTACAATATAAGGGTACAACAATATACTGTTTTAGACTCTATGTCAATAAAAACTAGACGGACTGATAGAAAAACGTTACTTTGAATTCGACAACGAGACTACCAAGACACATTTTAAAAGATAAACCAAGTCTTCTTATTTCCTCATGATCGACAACAAAATCTTGTACAAGCCCGTTCAATACGTAAAGAACAATGAATAGGTTATAATGTGCTAACTCCGTAATTTACTTATTTTCTAAAGAACGTACCTATATTTCGCAAAGGGTCCCGATAAATTCGCCCGACATTGGCGGCTTTTATTTGCAAAAATTCTTGTTTGTTTATTAGGTGCTTTATAGGCCTATTGTATTTTGGGCATGGTTGGTTTTGATTATTCAGCAGTTAGCTATTCTTAGAGGCTGCTTTGTGCTTTGTGTCGTTAATATGCAATTCATGAGCTATAGAATTGTGTTCTAGCTACTCCTGCATTTGTTAGAGTATAAACTACTTCTTGAAAAACGTTACACCCGAAGAGAAAACAGGTGTTTGAGTAAAAACCATTTTGCCAGCTATAAGTAACTGTGTATTCTTGTTTACTTAGGCCTATAGATACATTTTTGAATCGCCGTATGATGATAGTGACACTTAATAATATTTTTGACCTACCGGTATTCATTATTCATCTTTATTTCAATCACTGATTCCATTACGACAAAAAGGCTAAAAACATGCTTGAATAAGATCTTTTGATTATACGTTGATTTATTACAAAACAAACCTGTAAAAACTCATGCAAATTGATAGTTTGCTTATCTGTGTGCACCTTACAACTTACTTCATTCAATGTGGTATCAAAATTTATGGCTATAGTGATTTCGAGCACCATTTCAATAAATCATATGTTATCTGAGACTTTTCATATGTAGTAAATTATTATGCCACGTAAGTGCCCTCATGCATATTTTATGATAATGATATTTCCTGATATATTATTGTTGGGCTTGATTTATGTGTTACCTAATTTCCTAAAACAATGTGTTATACTAGTGGCCAAGGATTTGGTAATTCAAAAATGTATATGTACTTGAAAATTATAATAACAAAATTTCTCTCTTAAAATTTCTCATGCCGTAGTAAAACTCGACATTTTTATGCTCGTTAAAATTTCCGATAGTTGCCAACTTTAAAATATAAATTCTTTTGATAAAATTCTTGGGTAAGCTCCGATAAGACATACGAGCAAACCCTTACACATTCGGCGTACGAGTAATAGCATTAAAGTCATAAATAACGCTGGAAAAGTTTCAGACTCACCATCCAAGTAAACTACCGCAGAAACAGACTTATCATTCTCCACGACTGGTCGAATCGTCTCATATGACATCGTTTGCAAAAGATTGTCTCTCAAATCTAAAAATACGAGCGCTCGAATATCGTCCAGTATGTCTTCATAAAACGTTGTCAGCTTATTACCGGCCAGTGACAGTTTCCTCAACTGACTCAGACCTCCAAATGCTCTGTCTGATATGTATTCTATAGCGTTGTTATCAATCAGCAATTCCTTCAGGCTCCAAGTCTCGCTGAAGGCCAAATTACCAATCATAGTTAATTTGTTGTTTCTCAAATTCAATCGGGATAAGTTCTCTAACCCTTGGAACATTTCTCTTGTTATTACTGATATGTAATTATTATCTAAACGTAATTCCATTAGGTTGTTCAAGTATTTGAAACAACCTTCGTGTATTAAGCTAATATTATTATTTGATAGATGTAAGATATGCAAGTTTGGTAGATTTAAAAATATATTATTCTTCAGCTCTGAGATTTGATTATCTTCTAGGCTTAAGTTTGACAACATCATCATCTGTGCGAAAGAATGTCTTTCTAATGCGCTTATTTTATTTGATTTTAGAATTATCTGTCGCAATGAAGATGAATTCGTGAAGGCATATGGTGGAATTCTTTTAATAGATCCAAACTGTATTGAGACGTGTTTTAACCTGTCAAGTCTAACTATAGCTTTGGCTGGAACAAAAGTTAACGCGTCGTCTGAGCGGACGTTAAACATGAGATGCTCTATTTCAGGTTGTGAGGAGAAACTGGGCCAAATGGGGTCATCTTCCGTTATTCCGCCACTGAATACCCAGCAATCAGCTGTATTCGCAGTCTTTTGTTTATTACTGTCACAATAACAATGCACTTTAGCTCGACGATCACTAATATCACATACGTTGATAAATATCGGCGAATGATAGTAGATTCTGTCGAGTTTCACTTTGGTGTCGTTTTTGCTTTCTGTCACTGTGACTTTTACTGTCATGAATGATGCGATGATGATTAGATACTTAGTTATTTGTTCCATTGCTTGCATTTGATGATGATATCTGGAAAAAAAGAAAATCACAATTAATAATTATTACTTTTACCAACAAAACAGACTTCGCAAATTTTTTGTTTAATCTCAAAAATATTCAATTAAATTCTGTTTGACAGACTTGGTGTCTTTGTCTTTATCAAACAAAAATGTCGAAACTTTCTATGAAATCTCAAATGTCAATTCACAATGGAATTGACATGTAACAAATGAAAATATCGTCTCTAGTTCAAACAAGTACAATTTTATAATTTACAAAAACCCCCATAAGTACGTAACAGATAGATAGATATACAGAGCTCTCCATATAGCGTTATTTATTAAACATTTATATATGAAAATCATGATCACCCTTAACACGCTACATCTGAGTTAGTTGCTGAGGAGTTGATTATCTCGCAGACTTCTTTCTTCTGTAGCATCAGTATAGTCTTATATGTAATTAAGATTGTCTTATTTTACATAGTGCACAATTGAATCGTAATTGGATCGCAATGACAACTTTTAACGTTTTTGGCATTCTGTTACTAATTTTAGAACCAATCATATTCCATTGGCATGCTATTGAACTGCAATTGGAAAATTTTGCTAATCAAAAAATCATCAATTCTTTCAATATTCGGTACTCTGTTATTCAGTAGGTATATTTACATTTTTTCTACTATTACTATTGAATTACGTTTTAGTTGCAAATAAATTGAGATTCAAAATTGTGTTAGCAGAATACCAATATTGAGCAAATCAAAAAATGCATCGTAACTTATTGAGTCGTAATTGAATATCAGTTGTATGGTCTTTTAAAGTTTAATAGCGGAATTTACCCCCAGCTTTCTTCTTCGGGGAAACAACTAATGCAAAGGCTATAAACCAAACAAATACCTAAAATCCAAGTCAATAATTTAAAACAGTATTTAACAGCATTGGATAATGAACCCAGAACCACTGGAGTATCAGACTAGCTCTTTCATTTCATCATAGATATCATTCATTCGTTTTCCCTTCATTTCTTGTTGTTGAAATGAGGCCTGGTAAACAAAGTTTCAAATTAATTCTCCAAATTATTTTTGCTGACATTAAATTATTATGAGCCTAAAATAACAAATTACTACGTCACAACTGGGTCAATTAGCTATGGAAAACAGTCCTCCTTTAACATTTTTTCACACACCAAGTCACGGAA
Source organism: Euzophera pinguis (assembly GCA_947363495.1). Lineage (NCBI taxonomy): Eukaryota > Metazoa > Arthropoda > Insecta > Lepidoptera > Pyralidae > Euzophera > Euzophera pinguis. Next base: position 4,265,863 of record OX376170.1, on the reverse strand, counting down.
CAAAATTAATTATCTTTCAACTAGTTTTAACCTAATTAACGTTTAAGAATTAATTAGGCGGACTAGCTCACTAGCTCAATAGAGTTTTACATTTGTAGTATTTTAGTTTAACAAGCCATGTAACCATCACTGATAAAATTGTTCTCCAATATGACTTTTAGCACATAACAATCAGTCTTCATTATAGGCGCGCACATATAAGACAGACAAAGATACGTGTAAGTACACGGTTATTCACTAATTGCTTGGCCACACTATGAGGCAAAACTATTACTATATTCGAAATATTATGTAAACGTTGAACGAATACAATCACTTCAGTGACAGACATATCATTACAGGATAATTCCACTTAGCTCAGGATAGAATTAGCTGGAGATAGGATTGTGACGGTTGACGATGATAGTCTCGTACAATCAGCTGCAAAAGTAGATGCATCATATTGAGTACAAAACGTACTACAAATTATTCATGCCCTTTTGCAGCTGATTTTATCTCAGATACGAGGAAACGGTTACAAGAAGTTTGAAACTAAAAAATAATTCACGATAAAACAAATAATTAATATCATCCATACTTCCATAATAATAGTTATTATGCCTTCTGATTCTTGTATGCCGTAGAGGTTAAGCATGTTTGTTTCCTATACTTACAAGACCTGTTTACAAGAAATAAATGATTATGATTATTATGATTAATATTATAAATGCTCTGTCTGTCTGTCTGTTACGGTTTCACGGCCAAACCGCTAAACGGAGTATACTTGATATGAACATACTTGAAGACCCGCGGTCAAACATACTTTTAGACGCAAGCGGAGCTGCGGGAAACAGCTAGTTAAGTATATTTTGTTTAAGTTTGAGTAGCAATAAAATTTTAGAATTAGCAATGCACAGAACATATTGCTCCACAATGGGAATTAAATTCCTACAACTAATTGCAAACGACGTTGACAAACAGGCTACGTATAATAAGCATTTATCTGTTTGATGGGTCAGAGACTAAGGTCGGGATTCACATAAAAAGAATAGCCAACTCGACTGTGTTCACATTTTGACAATATTTTTATACGGACCATTACGTACACTAAAAATTAACCGATTCCGAAAACAACAACAAATTTAGTAATTAAATAAAGCAGTAATTAGCATTTAAAGTTTTCTTGGAGAAAGTGGGAGCGTGGTGGGGACGTCTTGCTATTTTTTTTGTGCGTATGAAATCAAATGGAAATATAAATAAAAAAATAAAATAAAATATGTTTATTGCTCACCATATGGTACAACAACTATATACTTAAGTCTAGAAATACCTACGTATAGAATAGGTACGATATACTCATATGGCGGATTGACAGCTGAACTAGGATTACTCCTGTATCTCAGGTCATCAACCCTCCGTGCGCCGTTTTCTTGTTTCTAGCATTAAATTTTCTTTCCTTCGTCCTTCCAGAAATCCTGGAAGGAGGCTTTAACTTAGGCTTTTAACGTATTTCATATCGAACGGATTCGAAATATTCTTTCTGTTTTCGAATTTAGATACTCAAATATTGGATATGAATAAAAAAAACATTGAGTAGAATAGCTTTTTGAGACAATGTAATGTTTTGTCCGATATTTAACCCATTTTAGTTTGTTCATTTTTATCAAGTTCCTAAAAGCGCAACTTTTCCTCTATATTAAGTGGGTTACATTACATGGTCAATCTAAATTGCATACTTTTGTGTCAGAGTTTTTCTGATAGGCTTTTGGCTTCTGACGTGATTCCTTTAACGACCACCGTATGACAGCCTGGACCAACGGCTTAACGTGCATTTTGCAGCACGAAATAGAATATAATAGCATTTACTGTAACATTTGCTGTTTCCCGCAGCTCTGCCTGCAAAGAAACTTTCGTATTTATGATGTTAGTATAGTATAGAAGATCACAATCACATACAAAGTTAAAACATAGATCACTAAGACCTTAAAATAACCTTATAAGATGTAATCATCTTTATTATCGGACAATGAGGTAATTCAAGTCTGCATTGCCCTAACCAATCGAGAAACAACTAAATAAAGTATGGACGGGAATGCATGATCTCAGGATCTGCAGGCAAACTCCTTAATCACTGGACCACAGAAGCAGCACAACACGTCATACAAGTAGCTATATCTCCTAAGAAATAACCCTAATATTTAATAAGACAAAAACTGTTTGAGTATTTCTACAAACTTTGCATGACGTCTACTGCACTGTTTCCGAAAGGCGACGTTACCGCGGCGCACTGCGGAACTGTTCGTAGAAATATTTATTTTAAAGTACTACTATGTGACCTTATTGTAAGGTATTTTCTAGAAAAAGATAAGCCTCCAAGTTTATGTTTGTGGTGTTTTATTATTGTTTTTGCTAAGTTTGCAATTTTAAACATGTTTAAAAGTATATTTCAAAATCTTCGTTAGTAATACTAATCCCACCAAAAACATTTTCATGTAAAAATGTTGCCAAGACGAGTCTACATAGCTTACCCTGTGAAAAAGTTATCAGATATTGTATAAAGCCAAGCTCTAAAGACTACACGCTCTAAACCTACAAGCTCTACACTACACCTTAATCAAAATCTAAGAAAAAGTGGTCAGATTTAATGTAGAGCCAAGATTCTTAATCTATGTGCCCTTATTTTACCAGGCCTAACTTTACATAAGTTACGTTACTACCGTTACGAAGATTTCATAGGCATTCGTTCATTTCATTTTTACATTAAAATTTTTTTGGTGGGATTTCATTTATTTTTGTAAGTTGGTTAATGGACTTTTTTGTAGTTGATTATAAGTATTTTATTTTATTATTTTTTTCATATATATATGTAGTTAGTGCAAATGTAGTGCAAGTCTCATACAAACTTCCACCTCCTATTCCGTTAGGTTAGGTTAGGTTTGGTTTTTTAATTTTTTTGTTGTCTTTGTAGTAATATTAGCTTACATACCAAATTTCAGCGTTCTAGGACTTCAGGAAGTACCTTAAGAATTTTGATGATCAGTGAGTGAGTCAGTGAGTGAATCAGTGACGAAATCGGGGGTTTTAAGACATTAATAAAATCTAAAGTATAATAGCTACGACATTCAAACTTTGTATGTTTAATGATTATACTGGTGTCATTATATCTTTAAATTTTTAACTATTTAGCATCTTCTAAAGTTATGAGAGTTCAAAAAAATTACGAAACGTTTCGAGAAAAGGTAGGTGGTAGTGCCCTTGCGCTCCGCTTGGCTCGTCTTGGCGGGGGCACTCCCGTGCCCCTAGATTTAATAGCCTCAGCCAAGAAATTTATTTCAGAGGAGGTTCAAGCAAAAGAAAAAGTTAAACTTACATGGAACTTCTGGATGAACCTCCTTCTTTTTGGAATTCGGTTAAAAAGAAGAAAAAAAGCCAGAATAAACTTCGTAAATTGCTTTGAACTGAAAGGACCCAATAATACTCGACTCTAAGCCAATTTAGAAAAGTTCGTTACTGAAATTGGCCTGAACGGAAATCGATCTCGAATATCTAGATTCTAGATGTTTGAACTATCTGGAAATGATAGATACGTTGTACGTAAGCAATTATACCTACAACAATTCAACTTGTTTTTACTAATACTAACGTATGTATTATTTATGCTAACATTTGCCTTCACGAATCTTCTTCGTCCAACTGTGTTTTTCGTGGTTTCCCTTTTAACAGGGAAACCAGACTAATTTGATAATTATGTTCTAAAACGACCATTATGGCATTGGGACCAATGTGCCTTCCGAAAAACGCAATCGTCTTAATCATTATTATCAGACAATCAGGTGATTCAAGCCAACGATGTCTTAACTTAACCAAACGGAAAACAACTAAACAAAGCATGTTTCCCGCGAAAATAAAACCCGCGACCTCTGATTCTACCGCCAAACGCACAAAGGCAGTTAGACTTATATTAGAATATCATTATATATTCTGTAAAGCTTGATATTGTAAGATTTCTAGGTATTACAGACATATCAACCGGGCTTTATAATATCAAAAGACTGTAATATTACCAGGTAAAATGAGTCAACATTTCAGCCTGGGCATAATCCCTTGGGAACATGACTAGAGGCGCCTTGTCATCTACTCGGCTCCTAAGTATATCTAACTCTACATTTCAAGAAGATTTAAGGAAAATTATTTTAATTATGGACTTATTTTTCTGTCGTGTTCATAGCTTAAACTTTTTAGAAGGTAAACAAGCATGCGACTGGTAAGCGGTTACCACAGCCTATATGAAATAATACAATAAACAAAAATGAAATATATTTGGCAAAGTACGATGTCACATTCACATTTAAAAGTAACCATATTGTATTACAGTTACAGCAACATTTATATCATAATAACATATATAATAACCAAGTTTAATAAGGGGCACGGCAATTATGGATACGTTCATATTTTCACGAGTGACAGATATCCAAAATCCGTAACCTTATCAATAAATTAGATCAATATAATTATGATCAAGGTATGTTATTGGCCAAAACAACTGAGACCAAAAAAAGGATCGTATCACGAATAAGCTAAAGTAAGAGATGTCACAGGAAAAACAACTCTAGATTGATTATTTTCGATATTCTATTTTGTGACACAGGAAACGATTTTTTTGAATAGCCCTTGGTATTACACTGCTGGGCAAAGGCCTTTTTCTATTCAATAAACGAATATGTATCCGAAAAAGAAACTATTACCGATAAAGTAAATTTAAAAGCGACATTTTCGTTTCCACCTAAAAACGTACAGCTGTGTCACATCACATTCAATAGGTTTTCTCTAAACAAAATGTCCTCTGAGTAACGATATGGAGAGGAAATTGTAAAAGCAAGCGTATAGTTTTGTACTAGACTTTTATCCCGAAGTTTGTTATGAGATAATTTATAAATAGCTGGAAATCTATACATAAAATAAAATTGTAACAGGTCGATGTCTGTACAATGTTAGGAAAAAACAACACGAGGGATATTACTGGACCAACAGAAGCCAAAACAATCATTTTTAGAATTTTTGTCTCTCTGCCAGTCTGTGATGTTTGTAATCGCATCACGCGAAAACTACTGCATAGAATTGAATGCGGTTTTCATAGTTGCTAGAGGTCCAACTTAGAAAATAGGCTACAATTTATCCCGAATTTTTCACCAGTTCCCGTAGGACAATCGACCAACTTAATTGACCCCTAAAATGCGTGCATAGCGTGCATATGAAAGATCAAACTACACTGGCTGGTTCACTTTTGCAATTTAATGTATCTCGAAAGATTTTTTACAAGAATTTTGCTATTGCTTTGTAATTTGAGTAGGTAACTGATAGTGGTGTTTATTTTCAGTTAGGTCACATAGGCAATAGTAAATGCTATTTTTAATTAGGTAGGTACCTACTTACCTATGAGTTTTTCAGTCATTCTATCGAGAGGGTTACATGGCCAGTTCAATGGACCCTGCATACCCCGGTGTCAAAGTTTTTTCGGAGGCGCCTCACGGACTATGACGTAGGTCCTTTATTATGACTTTTCATTCATTCGCATCGAGTGAGTTACCTGGTCAGGTCAATGGACCCCGCACATCCTGATGTCAGAGTTCTTTTGGAGACGCCTCACGTCCGAGGTCACGTGGGTCTGTTAAAATCCATTTAAACAGATTTGAATGGAGTTTCAGTTATTCATATCGCGTATATTCACCTGCGTGATGATCCAGTGGTTCAAAAAAGTGTTTATTAGACCCGGAGATCGTGGGTTCGATTCCCATGGGAAGGATACTTTGTTAAGTTGTTTCCAGGGGCCCTATTTTTGGAACGTGTATATGTCGAATGAAAAACGTTCGACTCACCGATTATGACGAATAAAAATTATTCACGTTCGAACGAAAATAGTTCGATTTTGCGTGAGTCACGCTTCACAAATAGCACTCCAGTTTGATTAGGTTGTGATATAGCAGGCTTGAATCACCTGATTGTCTGATAATAATGACGTTCTGTGTCCGACTGCCATTTGGTGATCATTAAAGGAACAACATTAGAGGCCGAAATACGGTTTAGACAAATTCTGACACCAGGGTGGTACAGAGTCTATTAGCGACGTGACTGAAAACACTACTCACCTTGATTTGTATAGAGTTAATTAGTATAGTATATAGTTAAGTTTCTATGTATATCAAGGTAGATAAGGTAATTTTTAAGGTCAAATAAATGAAAGGATTATTATTAGAATAGGGTAATAAGTGTAAATATAGCATAGGGTTTCTTATTTTTAGCATTAAGGTATTTTATAAGAATTAATTTTGTAATTGTAAGTAGCACTATTTGATTTTCGAAGAGCGTTACCATAACGAGAACCAAGGTCTTTTTTAAGTAAATATGGTAAACTCACATTCCGAGAATCAAAAAGCGTTACCGTAACGAGAGCCGAACACAAGATTCCACGACTGCCGATAGATGGCGCAGTTACGAAATAGAACTGGCTATGCAGATTTTTACTCGCGAGGTAATAAGGTTCGGCGCGATTTTGAGTCGGCAGTACTGGAATCAATTCGGCTCTCGGAACACTTGGAATGGAAGAAAACTAAGGAAGACGAAATAAAGGAAGTGAATACAAGTGATCTTTAATTTCGGACCCGGATCCCTGCTCCAGTGCTCAAGTGAAGTGTTAGTGAATATCGTCGGTCGGATCGGAAGCTAGGACCCCTGTGCTCGGAATCGGACCCCTGGATCTCAGGAATAGGACCCCTGCTACTCGGAGTCGTCGAGATCGGACCTCTGCTCGGATTGTCGGCGGATTAGAAGATAGGCCCCTCGCTCATCCTGCTGGCCCGCCCCCCCCCCTCATACAGTCCACTCATCGACGTCGTCCTCGGCAGCCGGAGCGAAGCTAAGCAGCCCGAAGCCACGCCGCATCAAGCTACGCCGCCCGCAGCCACGCCGCCTCAAGCTGCGCCGCCTCGAGCCAAGCCGCCTGAAGCTGAGCCGCCTTGTGCCGAGCCGCCTGAAGCTGAGCCGCCCGAAGCTGCGCCGCCATAAGCTACGCCGCCTGGAGCTGTGCCGCCTGAACCTAAGCTGCCTATGCTGTCGCTCGTCCGCACCTGCCTTCGCCCTTTACTACTATAACGTGTTAAGGACAGATTGGGACGACTGTGCGCCACCAACAGCGCGCGCAACGCCAACCATAGTTGGTCCTTCGAGCCGGATCAAGGAAGAGGGATGCCTACAACCAGGTCGACAACCGCCACAGCTGGAAAGTCCGCCTCGACTGATTGGAGCATGAACACGCCAGCCGACACAGAAACCACCGGGACAGGGATCTCGACCCGATCGACGATAACAAGAAGAACGCCGCCGCCATCCCGCGCCGCCGAGTCGTCTCCCTCCCGCACCGCTATGGGGGATCGTGCCGCGTCGGTCATGTTTGTGGAGGGAGAACTCGCCGCGCCCGTTGCGCCTCCAGTACCCCCCGCACCCGTCAATAGTGGGTACATCGCGCCGCGTTCCGGTACCATTGGCGAACCGCTCACGCCTCTAACTACGCGCGCTATGATTCAGCAACACGACGAGTTGTTGAGTCGCATCTCCGAATCCCAGAAGCGCCGCCAAGGACAGCCTGCAGTTCCTGATGTGATGGAATCCGGAACGAGTGCGAGGCCCACAGGAGCGCGCCCAAGAAGACCGAACATAGAAACACAGTCGGTGCGTTCATCGAAACGAGCTGCATTAGAAGCCAAGATGCAACTCGCCCGCAGGGAACTAGAAGTAGCAGAAGCCAGATCTAAGGTGGCTCAAGCTGAACTGGAGCTGCTACAACTGGATTCTGAGGAAGAAGAAGACTTCGTGCATGAAGAGCAGACACAGATGCATGTGCAGCAATGGTTGGATCATGCAAACACTGTGAAGGTTACTCCACCTAAGGAAAAGAAGAGTGACATTGAAGAACTGGCTCAAGTCATCAAGAAGATGTCAGAGAAGTCATCGGAGCACAGCCTATCAAAACATATGATAGAGCTTCCAAACTTCAACGGTGCAAGTGAAGAGTGGTTAGCGTTCAAGCGATCCTTCGAAGACACCATGAACGCCTTCACCGACGTGCAGAATTTGGCGCGTCTGAGAAGGTCTCTTCAAGGGAGAGCAAGGGAAGCAGTGAAGAGTCTCCTATTCACTGCCAAGACACCGCAAGAAGTAATGAAGGGATTGGAAGCGCGCTTTGGACGACCAGGAGCCATAGCCTTAGCGGAGCTGGATAAATTAAAGAGTACGCCGAAGATGCGAGAGACGCCGAATGATGTGTGCACATTTGCTAGCCACGTCAGAAATTCTGTGGCAACAATCAGTGCACTTGGAAAGGAACAGTACCTGAGTTCGCCAGAAACAATGAAGGCGTTAGTGGACAAGATGCCAGCAAACATCAAGTACAGATGGTTTATGTATCATCACAGCCATCGAGATGAAGAGAAGCCGGAGCTCATATTAATAAGGGATTTTCTGGACATAGAAGCTGACATGTGTGGTGACTTCGCCCCTCCTGAAGTATCGTGGGATGCCAAGAAGAGCGCAATAAGGAAGAGTGTCCATACAGTTCAGGAGAAAGAACACAATCAGCAGCCAAGCAAGAAGACAGAGTGTCCAGAATGTCAAGCAGAGCATTGGATCTACGAGTGCAGAAGATTTAAAGAAGCAGATATGGACAAGAAATGGGAAATAGTGAAGAAATTCAGACTATGCTTCAAGTGTCTTCGTTTTCGGCACTCAAGACAAGGATGCAGGGCTCCGGTATGCAAGAAATGTTCGAGATGGCATCATGTTAGTCTCCACTCAGACACACCTCCAGCAATTAAGAAGCCAGAAAGGGACGAAGCCAGCTGCAACGTGGTACATAAGGAAGAGCCCACAGGTGAAGTCATCACATCGGTGCACACTACAAGCGATGGAAGAGCATACTTGAAGATGATTCCAGTGGACGTCTACGGGCCAAAGGGAACAGCACGTGTGCTGGCCTTGCTGGATGAAGGGTCCACCATTTCACTCATAGACTCTGCTATAGCCAAGAAGATTGGTGCGGAAGGAACAGCTGAGTCTATAACAATAGAAACCGTCGGTGGAAGAGGCTTCAAGAAGACGGATTCTCGAAAGGTGGAAATAAGGATTAAGGGAGCTCATCGCAAGTATAAGCAGTCGATGAGAGTAAGGACAATCGATGGCTTGAAATTATCGAAGCAAGAAATAAATGAAGAAGTCCTGAGAAGATGCGATCATCTCCAAAGTTTAAGAAGTCAGCTAGTCTACAAGAAAGAAGAGCCAAGACTACTAATTGGGCAAGACAATTGGGAGCTCATCGTAACAAGAAGAATCGTCAAAGGGAAGAAGTCTGAACCAGTTGCTTCGTTCACTAGCTTGGGTTGGGTGCTTCATGGATGCGACACTGGAGCGAACACACCTGTCCAGTTCGTCAACCACAGCCGCCTAGCAGAGGACAAGACAGAAGCCTTGGTACGAGCATACTTTGATATCGAGGCTCTTGGGGTGAAACCAAACCGCCCTAGCAACGACTCTGACAGGAGAGCATTGGAAGTTTTGGAGAAAACGACACGAAGATTGCCAGATGGGAAATTTGAAACAGGACTTCTATGGAAGAGCGAGCAAGAAACATTGCCGAAAAATTACGGTCAAGCACATCGACGATTAAACAACATCGAAAGGAAGTTGGACAGAAGTCAAGAATTGAAGATAGCCTACGAAGAGCAAATTAACAACTGGGTGAAGAATGAATATGTGGAAAAGGCTCCATCTACATCGACGCCCGGCAGAACGTTCTACCTGCCGCATTTTGTGGTGGAACATCCTGTCAAAAAGAAGCCAAGAATAGTACTGGATGCAGCTGCAAAATTCGAAGGGAAAAGTCTCAACGATGTCTTGCTGCCGGGGCCCGATCTTCTTCAATCTCTCTTTGGAGTTCTCGTAAGATTCAGAGAGGGGCCCGTCGCTGTTGTTGCTGACATCAAAGAAATGTTCCTGCGCATCCAGATACGTGAAGAAGACAGGGACTGCCTACGATTCCTGTGGCGAGGAAGTCAACGGGCTGGAAAACCAGAAGAATGCAGAATGAAGTCTGTAATTTTCGGAGCGACGTCATCACCCTCAACAGCTATCTTCGTGATGAATAAGAATGCGGAAGACTTTAAAGAAGAGTGTCCAGCTGCAGTGAAAGCTATCAAGAGAAATCACTACATGGATGATTACCTCCAGAGCTTTCAAACTATCGAGGAAGCCAAAAGAACATCAAAGGAGGTGCAGTACGTGCATGCAAAAGCGGGTTTCCATTTAAGGGGATGGGGTAGTAACGAAGCTGAAGTGTTGAAGAGCCTGCAAGATCAACCGCAAGAGGGAATAAAAGAACTCTCCTCAGAAGAGAAGACACTCGGACTACGATGGATAATTGGCGAAGACGCACTAGCATTCAACGTCGGATTTCGCAACACACCTCGCGAAATTCTGACTGGAGGAAAGATACCAACGAAGAGACAAATAGCCAGCGCCGTCATGTCTACGTTCGACCCGATGGGCTTCGCCGCACCTGTTTTAATCCAAGGGAAGAAACTCATCCAGGACATATGGCGAACGAAGATCGACTGGGACGACGCGATCTTACCTGAGCAAGAAGCAATGTGGCTCAAGTACATCAAAGAGGTTGCAGTTCTCGAAAAATTGAGGATACCCAGATGTTTATCTCCGTATCAGAGGAAAGGGCAACTCCATACTTTCACCGACGCGAGTGAAGAGGCCTATGCTGCTGTCGTCTTTTGGAGAACAGAAGAACCAAGTGTCCGCGTTACGTTGATCGCAGGGAAAGCGCAAGTTACTCCCACGAAGCCAGTCTCGATACCGCGACTGGAGCTCCAGGCTGCGTTACTAGGAAGCAGACTGGCAGCTACAATCGAGAAAGAAACGGACTTAGAAATCACAAAGAAGATATTCTGGACAGACTCAAGCACTGTTCTTCAGTGGCTGAAAGCAGATCCGCGAAAATTCAAGACGTTCGTGGCTCATCGACTTGCGGAGATTGAAGAGTTAACTAGCCCGCGAGACTGGCAATGGGTGCCTACTAAAGAGAATCCAGCGGACGACGCAACTCGTGGGACGCCAACTGAATTTGACAGGAACGCGAGGTGGTTCAAGGGGCCTACATTTCTTTACGAAGAGGAGCAGCAGTGGCCCGCCAACCGCTTCGAAGGGAAGATCATCGACACGGGGGAGGAAAAGAATATTCAGACAATAGCATCAGTCTCCACAACTCCTCGTCGTATACCAGATCCAGAACGCTTCTCCAGCTGGACGCGACTCCTAAGAAGTACGGCGCGCGTGTTCCAGTTTATCGATCTACTTAAGAAGAACAAGTCCAAGGAAATCGTCAACGCAGCTAAAGACAAGGCATGGAAACAAAATAAACCTGCAGTAAAGAGGAAACAACTCGTAAAGCTTCCTCCTATGAAACCAGGGAGAAATTTCAAAATCATTGAAGAAGAACACTTCAATAAAGCCAGAGAAGAGTTAATTAAGGAAAGTCAGCAAGAAAGTTTTCGGAGAGAAATAGAAAAATTGAGTAATAGGAAGCCAATGGAAAACTCAAGCCGACTCAAGAAAATCGACGTGTATGTCGACGAACAAGGCATCTTGAAGTTAAGAACGCGAACAAGGAAAATCACGATTGAGAACCAAGAGCAGAATCCAGTGGTGTTAGACGGCAAGAACAGGATATGCCGCCTAATCATTGAACACTATCACCAGAAATTTTATCATGGCAATACAGAAACGGTGATAAATGAAGTCAGGCAAAAATATTGGATCCTGGGCCTACGGACAACAGCAAGGGCACTCATACACCGCTGTCAATGGTGCAGAGTGCATAAGAGCATACCGCAAGTGCCACCGTTGGGAGATCACCCCGTTGAACGCCTGCAGCATCATCAGCACCCCTTCACCTGCTCAGCTGTGGACTACTTTGGGCCGATGCAGGTGACCATTGGGAGAAGAACTGAAAAACGCTGGGGAGCTCTCTTCACATGCCTAACCACAAGGGCTTTTCACCTCGAGCTATCAAGTTCCCTTAGTACGAGCTCGATGATCATGGCCTTACGAAGAATGGCGGCCAGAAGAGGAACACCGAAGGTTATCTACAGCGACAATGGGACAAACTTCGTCGGGGCCAACAAAGAACTGGAAGAAGCAGCAGCTCAAGAGGGAATCCGGTGGAAATTTATACCAGCTGGAAGTCCGAGTATGGGAGGCGCCTGGGAGAGAATGGTCCGTACGGTGAAGACGGCACTGATGGTCGTACTACAATCGCGATCACCACCAGAAGAAGTACTCCACACGCTACTGGTTGAAGTGGAACATGTCGTCAATTCCCGTCCACTCACTCACATAAGCATAGACCCCAACGATGAAGAAAGCCTGACACCAAACCATTTCCTGCTCGGAAGATCCTGCGGAGCGACGTCGCCGGGCGAGTTTGAAGATGGGAACCTCATTGGCAGAGCAAACTGGAGGACCGCGCAACGCCTGACCGACCACTTCTGGCAGAGGTGGCTAAAGGAGTATCTGCCCACTTTGAAGCCGAGGAAAATAGATGGCAGACAGACTACGGATCCTCAAGTCGGAGACGTCGTCTTGATTATGGACGCCTCGCTGCCCCGCAACACATGGCCGCGAGGAGAAGTCCAAAAGGTATATCCAGGCCCAGACGGAAGGGTCAGAATTCTGGACGTGCGGACACCGGGAGGAACGCTACGACGGTCAACGCAGCGAGTCGTCATCCTGGTGCCAGCAGCCACGCCGCAACCTCGAGATGGAGCGCTACGCACGGCGGGGGAGAACTATTAGCGACGTGACTGAAAACACTACTCACCTTGATTTGTATAGAGTTAATTAGTATAGTATATAGTTAAGTTTCTATGTATATCAAGGTAGATAAGGTAATTTTTAAGGTCAAATAAATGAAAGGATTATTATTAGAATAGGGTAATAAGTGTAAATATAGCATAGGGTTTCTTATTTTTAGCATTAAGGTATTTTATAAGAATTAATTTTGTAATTGTAAGTAGCACTATTTGATTTTCGAAGAGCGTTACCATAACGAGAACCAAGGTCTTTTTTAAGTAAATATGGTAAACTCACATTCCGAGAATCAAAAAGCGTTACCGTAACGAGAGCCGAACACAAGATTCCACGACTGCCGATAGATGGCGCAGTTACGAAATAGAACTGGCTATGCAGATTTTTACTCGCGAGGTAATAAGGTTCGGCGCGATTTTGAGTCGGCAGTACTGGAATCAATTCGGCTCTCGGAACACTTGGAATGGAAGAAAACTAAGGAAGACGAAATAAAGGAAGTGAATACAAGTGATCTTTAATTTCGGACCCGGATCCCTGCTCCAGTGCTCAAGTGAAGTGTTAGTGAATATCGTCGGTCGGATCGGAAGCTAGGACCCCTGTGCTCGGAATCGGACCCCTGGATCTCAGGAATAGGACCCCTGCTACTCGGAGTCGTCGAGATCGGACCTCTGCTCGGATTGTCGGCGGATTAGAAGATAGGCCCCTCGCTCATCCTGCTGGCCCGCCCCCCCCCCCTCATACAGTCCACTCATCGACGTCGTCCTCGGCAGCCGGAGCGAAGCTAAGCAGCCCGAAGCCACGCCGCATCAAGCTACGCCGCCCGCAGCCACGCCGCCTCAAGCTGCGCCGCCTCGAGCCAAGCCGCCTGAAGCTGAGCCGCCTTGTGCCGAGCCGCCTGAAGCTGAGCCGCCCGAAGCTGCGCCGCCATAAGCTACGCCGCCTGGAGCTGTGCCGCCTGAACCTAAGCTGCCTATGCTGTCGCTCGTCCGCACCTGCCTTCGCCCTTTACTACTATAACGTGTTAAGGACAGATTGGGACGACTGTGCGCCACCAACAGCGCGCGCAACGCCAACCATAGAGTCTGATCTAGGAGCCCTATTTTTAAAATATACTAGTCACATAAAAATGTGAGTAGAATGCAAATTGTTCGACTCGTCGATTATGGACATACAAATAAAAATCATAGGATATCGATAGAAAATTATTAGACCCGCCGATTTTGCGTGTTTCATACTTTTCATAAATAGCTCTTCAGACTTATAGAATCAATGATACGGGTGTGAAAGTCGCGGGCAAAGCTAGTTAATAATATTTATAGCTAGTAATAATATATCAAATAGTTTTATGAAAGAGACCTTTCGCGTTTATGAGATGAGACTATAGAGATTTATTGAAGACTAGCTGTTTCCCGCAGCTCCGCCTGCGTCAATAAGTAGCCTATATTTGACCCCGGCCCTTCAACTATATTCATAACAAATTTCATCAAAATCCGTTCAGCAGTTTGGCCGTGAAAGCTTTACAGACAGACAGACTTTCGCATTTATAATATTAGTATGGAAGTATAGATGGTATGAATATAGTATATATAGTATACTAGCTGTTTCCCGCAGCTCCGCCTGCGTCAAAAAGTAGCCTATGTTTGACCCCGGGTCTTCAACTATATTTATACCAAATTTCATCAAAACCCGTTCAGTGGTTTGGCCGTGAAAGCGTAACAGACAGACATACTTTCGCATTTATAATATTAGGATGGAAGTATGGATTATACAGTTATAGTAACTATAGTATGGATATGGATTATGGATAGTATGGAACTATGGATGATTATTGCCTACATCCAGTTTAATAGTTCTGTGCCTATGTCCGTCTGCAGTGAATGTTTCAGCTGTGTATTAAGGGTCTTTAAGGTGGTTCCTTTCTAAAGGCATGATAGGAAAGGTCCCGATGAAAGACGAGCACTGGTTGTTCCGTACTACCAGCTCGTACTTAACCTGATTGTAATTTTGCGAATAATGGGTAGTAAAGTGTATTTTTTTCATTTCTTATAATATCTACGTGTATTTATTTGCAAAAATAAACGCAGCTTCATTTTTTATGGCACACAGCGCGGAGAACCGATGTCCGATAGGGTAGCGAATGGTGACCATCGGGGAGCGCAATGCTGGACTGGACATTCATCAACCAGCTAATGGATATCCATGGATATGGTTCGACGACTATATAGTCTGGCAGGATAGCAATTATTGGCTAATGTCATGACAGATTTGTTGTTCGCCATCATCATTAAATAAAACCACGAAATGTTTTGTTTTTATGTCTAATCTTCTGCTACAATCTAAGAATTAATTATTCTATATTCAATAAGGTATTGAATATTTAAAATAAAACATGAAAACTACCAACTTCCATCAACTTAATCCATACTAATATTACAAATGCGAAAGTCTGTCTGTCTGTTTCGCTTCAACTTTGGTATGAATATAGTTGAAGACTCGGGGTCAAACATAGCCTACTTTTTGACGCAGGCGGAGCTGCGGGAAACAGCTAGTATACTTATAAAGTTTTACAAAGAATAGACATTGAAAAGATAGGAATACTGTGGATGGAATTTTCTTTAGTAGAATGCTGTTTATGTAAATTTTACATTTTAAATTAAACGTTATTTGAAATTTTAGTTTTAAAAATGTTTTAATGAAAAACGGGGTAGTGAGAATTTTGAAATTTTGACATAAAATGTAAATTCCATTCTACTTGTTTTTTAATATTTTATTGGTTCTACGTAAAGCTTTTTTGAAATAAAAATGTGTTTTCCTGTTTCATGAAAAAATATTTTTTTCAATAGCTTAGCGGAACACGAATATATTTGTATTTTTAAAATTGCTCTGCCAATATGCATTTCAAATAAGCTTGCTTTGAAACCTATTTCGGTATTTCTAATTTAAACTCCTTTTCGTTCGTATTCTGATCGAACTTTCTATTAGTTGAGCAGTGCTTTTAGAATTTTAAAGCAGAGAAAAATAGTTTAAAAAAATGTGTTTTAAGAATTGACTACTTATAAGGAGATTTCCTAAATTGGGTTAATTTTTTTAATTATTATTAAGATCTCATCCATGTTTTATGGCTTGGCAAATCAGCGAAATTGTTACTGGGATTAATCGTATCTTTATATTGGGTATGACATGACCAAATCGTGCTTCGGAAAGCAATTGCTATATCACCTTAAAGTCCCCAAACTGACGCTTTTGTTTACAAATTGTTTACTCTCATACAAAATCATTGTTACGCCATCGATCGAAGACATGAAACATTGTTTTCATAACTAAAACTAATTAAATTAATTACGAAACCAATTTTTAATAGAATGTCAATTCGTAAAAAAAACCGTGTTTAAAATTCAAATTATTATTTAGCCAAAAAATAATGAAACCAAATTTAATTTAAAAAAAACTGGTTTTTGTAGCGCAATCTATTATCAGATAGAAGAATTTTTTTAAATTAGGCCGTAAGATCCCATACTATTTTCGACCTATATATACAATACAATACAATAAAAAATATCTTTATTGCCCACATACAGTAACAAATAATATAACATTTACAAAGACTTCAACATAATATGAGCAAAGGCGGACTTATTGCTAGGCAATCTCTTCCAATCAACCCTTACGAGATGAAAGAGAAACAGTTAAGTTAGGGTGGGTACAGCAACAGATATATGAATATCTAAGCGACAATAGTGACCGGTCGGGCGACGGAATAAACGGGGTTCCGCCGCTCGACAAGAACGGTCCCGGGTTGAAAGACGCATTGGTGTCTAGCATGCCTTTACCTAATGCGGGTAAATTGAAGACCGGTGGGTCGTCCCGCTGGCCGCTCCCAACGGAGCGAGCCGAGACGAGGCTGCCGAGGTAGCAGCCACCGCGCCGGGGCTGTGGAGCATGAAGAAGCACACGGCCTCGGCAATTAGCGGTTATGATGTAGACACCGTGTGGTTTTTAGTGGGTCCAAGTCCCACATAACCACCCAGCTTCCCCGTTCATTGGCTGGGTGGTAGGCGAAGGCTTTTTCCACACGTTAAAAAAAAAAAAAAAGAGTGGGTACAGCAACAGTTATAGTTGAAAATTATAAACATACACAAATATTGCATATAAAATAAACATACATAATGTAACATTCATACGTACTGTACTATACCACACACCAAAAAAAAATACAATTTTTTATTAAAGTCCGCTTCGCGACTGCATTCTAACTAAAATAGCTAGAACGTTGGATTATCGTGCCTATCTAAACACGAATATTAAAGTACAATATAATCAACTTCAGTACAAACACTAATTTTATTTAGAGTTTAACATTTCAAAAAGTAGTGGTAACTTGTTGCCAGCTGGCTTGAATTTCGCTCGAACTGTTGCGAAAGTTTGCGAGTCGAATCGAAGCGAGAAGATCGCTTTTTGTGCTTGATATTTTCACAATTCATATAAAATGCAAATTTAAATCATATTCATAATCATGAGCTTTGTCTACGTTTGATAACATTGAATTTGTACTATAAATAATTATGTGGTAGTGTTTATAACTAAGGAAAGGTTAATATTTTAGACTTTTGTAAAGTAGCCTGCAGCTTACAAAGCTAGCAAGCTAGATTGTGAGATTTATTTGAACTATTTTAATTTCTTTTAAATTTGCTCAAAACAACTTAGGGCTATGTCTAACATAGTAAACTTACTGCGACTGAAATGATAATGATGATCTCAAATAAAAACATTTTTTTTTTTTTTTATAAATTACTAATAATTCAGAAAAATACGCTGAAAAATTTTAGTCTTTTTAAGACGAAATGATCTTAGACCAATTATTATAATTAAAAAAAAATAAGGTCAAAACAAATTTCAATTCCTTATTTATTCAAAAATAATATCCTGGGAGCGAAACCAGGGCAAAATTTAGTTGAGAAAAATAGCGAAACGAGCGAAAATTCTCAAAACGCAGATAAATAATTATAAATTAATTATTGCATGTCTTGTTCATAGTCAATAACAATTAATAAAATCGTTTTAATTCAATATTTTCATTGTCGATTCTTTGAAAAGCAATTATAAACTTTGAACAAGTCATACTATTAAATTATTTATGGTAAACGTAGTTAGTATAATTGCATTCAAAGTTTTTAAACTAAGGACATTTTCGATTGGCTCGTTGCTGCAACCAAAAGTTTTAATCGTGGCTAAACCTCGAAATTATTTATCCATGCTTCGGAAGGCACGTTATATCGTTAGCCCTAACTGCCATCTGGTGGTATGTATGTATGTATGTAATTCTATATTGTACATAAAAGAAAACAGTTTATACAACATCAACAGAAAACAAAAAATCTTAAATATTAATGTACCTACAATGGCGGACTTATCTCTATGAGGGATCTCTTCCAGTCAACCACTATAATAGGAAAGTCTGTGATTGTAGTAGGAGTACAGATTATCGGATCTAACTTACATGTACAAAAAGCAATGTTCAACTAGCTATTAACACCTATTCTACTATTTCTTAATGATGATTAAATGCAGTGCAAAAAAAAAAAAATCTAACAAATCACTCTACGGACAAATTATAGACTTCTTTAATCTTCTCCTTGAATGACTTGAGCGATGATGGTGGTAGTTAAAGAACATCATAATGCTATTGGTCTGGTTGTCCTGTAAAATGAGTCACGGCGATCTGACGGCAGTCGCTCCATTGTAGTTACCAGTATTGCCAAATGTGGGACCATGATGAAAGCGTTCCCTGGGCACTGAATCCGCAACTGGGAAAACACTGTTGGATGATGAAGATATCTTAAAAAATATTTTATATTTGTATTGCTACACTTGTTATCTGCCATTCATTTGTGTAGTATCCTTGTTTATTTATTTAAAGTTTATTGCTTTAAATTAATAAAGGGTGGACCAAAGTGTTATGTATTATTGACTACACTTACATCTTGCTCTTGTGTGTTAAAAACAGTTAGAAACAGTGAAAAGGTTACAAATCCCATGTGATTAAGTAAAATTATATAACTCCAAATTTTATTTGATTAGAAGCTCCCACACTTCATTGATTACCTTCGTCTAACACGAACATCCATTTTCAACCCTGAGCGTAAACATTCACCTCTCAAATGCCTAAACATTATCAGTTCCTTCAAGTGTAAGTAACTTCCTGAATCCTTAACCTCGATTCCTGTTCGGGTTCAGTTGTTTTACGATCTATCGAAAAGCGATTAAATCAATGGTCGCCGATTGGCCCTAAATCTTTCATTGGTGGGGAGTAGCTTCGATAAGTAATTAGGATTTGATGATCACGGTCGTAAGGTGACGGATTAGTAAGGTACGTACGTTTTCGATATCTAACAAATTGTTAACACGATCAAATAGGGATAAGTTACAGTCGAATGCGCTTCCAATCAAGACTTAAGCTATTTAGGAATACGAGGGTATTTTGAAACTAAGTATCATCTCATTTAGAGATAAAATATTTCAAGTTTACGTTTCACTGCTGGGCTTAGGTAGATATTTGAAGATGAATCGCCAAGAAATCCTTTTGGAAGACTAAATGTTTATAGATTTCCTGGGCCTGTTTCCCATACATATCTAAAATGTTAAGGCAGGCATTTAAACTCAGACATTTTTGACCATTACAAAAAATAAAATGCAACAGAAACACCTATCTAACCAACCCCACATCAACCTTTAGCAGGTATCTCAGGTCAAAATTAGAATAACAGAACGTTCTAATTTCTATGAAGATATCTAGACAAATCACATTTTAGACATTTGTCATAATTTCAGCATGTTATTTGTATAATTGTCACTTACGCTAAGCAAAATGAATTAAATCCAAACACGAGCAAACACCAAGTACGAAGAAGTTAAATTGTCAAACACCTCCAAGTTTAAACGCGTCGACGAGTTCCTCCAGTACCACGTTCATTGCTCCAGTTTCATTAAACGCAATGAAAGTCTTTCATTTTATAGCGGCGATGTATACTAATTTTGTGAAAAGCCGTAGTTTCGAAGTTTAATTTGAGCAGCGGCTTGCCTTTTAAATCGTTAACTAATGGCAGTCAACTTCTAGATGTAATTATGTATGCAGAAGCGGCTCTTAATCGAATCACTACATTTGTTCTAAACTGCCTCCGTTGTCCAGTAGTTAAGGCGTTCGCCTTCGACCCGGGGGTGGTGGGTTCGATTCCCACCGGAAGCATACTTTGTTTAGTTGTTTCCAGTTTGGTTAGGACTTTGCAGGCTTGAATCACCTGATTGTATGTTAATAAAGATGATTCCGTGCTTCGGAAGGCACGTTAAGCCGTTGGTCCCGGCTGCCATTTGGTAGTCGTTAAAGGAACCACGTCAGAGGCCGAGAGGCGATTCAGAACAACTCTGGCATCAGGGTCGATAGACAATGTAACCTTTACAAAATGATGATGATGATGTTCTTTGTTGTCTGATTCCAATGTTACATTTCTGATTGTGGTTTCTTGATTAAGCTATAATTAAGATTAACTATTGATTTTCTGCACTCAGTTGCCTTTTCTACATTGATTTTCCGTTTTTATCTAAATGTGTATTGCTTCAGGGAAATGGCATTCCTTTCCCAATGCTTCTTATTCTTCATGAGCTTTTGTTAGTGACTTCTTGATACTCGACTGTCCTAAGGAAGGTTATGGTTTTCGAGCAATTACATGCCCGTTTACGCTTCCTCACAAAAGATAAACCGGTGATAAAATAATACGTTTAATCATTTCACCGTCGCATACTCGTATCAGCCAGTTAGCCAAAACAATAAATTCATACTCATTTGGAACAAGGTAAAATGAACATAAAACAACTGCTCCATCTTTCTTTCGTCCAAGTAAAATATTTTGGGTTTTAGAGATATGATATTCAGCAAAAAGCTCCAAGTCACGTATGGCGAGGTGCGGTCACGTTTTGAAAGCTGACCTCTGAAGAGTTTATCCGTTAGAGAGTAAACGTTTAGGACAGAACCAACTTATATAGCGTAAGTTAACTGTTCTTCAACTCACAAGACATAGACTTTTTTGCCATCAAAACAAGCCCTCTTTAACAACTTCCAGTATTTGAAGAACTTGCCTTACATCCAGAGGTTTTTGTTTCGATTTCCATGGGAAGCATATTTGATGTTTTCAGTTTGATTAAGACCTTGCAGTCTTGAATGGTTATTGTCTGATATTAAAGATGATTACTTGTTTCGGAAGGTTGCCATCTGGTCGTTAAAGGAGCCACAGAAGCCGAAAGGCGGCTCCAAAAAATTCTGACACCAGATTGTGCAGGGTAAAAGTATACATTATTAACAGTTACGTTATGAACATTAAAGCAAAAACTTCAATCTCAAATAAAAAAAATATCCGTTAGAGCAGTAGTTCCCAAACTTATTTTTCTCGTGGACCACTTTCAAAATTTTACTGGTTTCGGTGGACCCCCTGCTGCTACATTTCTACCACATTCTTAAAGTCGCCAAAAAATAAAAATTGTGTCACTTCTGAGTTCTGTCCCTATATTTCGATATGTAAAATAAAAACGAAAAATGGTACATTTTATATCACTTTATTTATTAAAAGAATAGAATTACAAGAAAAAAATATTAAGGTAATATAGGTTCAGGTCATAATTTTAATTAATGGGAAGGATGTATCTGATGGAGTGTCAGCAAACGATCAATGTTTGGCTTTATTTTTGTGAGCAATAACCGCAAATCCCCCCGCTCTGTGATGTTTAATTTGCTCCTTTTTTTTGTTAAGAGGTTTGTAACGGCACTAAAACTCCTTTCGACAAGATATGACGAGGGAAAAGCTATTAAAAATTTCCTTGCGATTTCCCACAGTCCAGGATATTTTTCGGGTATTTCTGCTTGCAGCCAAAATGTTGGGTAGCCTTTTCTAAATTTCACCTTCAGCTCCTCATTAGTGCTTAGCTCGAGCAGCTCCTCTTGTAATACAACATTGGCCACTTCCGTTTCATCAAATGGATTTATTATCCATGGTGGTATATCAATCGTCAGTATATCTTCAAACCTGGTTTTGAAGTCATCATGCAGGGCACTTAAATGTTGACTGTAGGTATGGATATCCTCATCAATACATTCTACCTGCGACAAGTTTGGAAATTGAGAGAATTCGCGCCGACTAATGTTTTGCTTCATAAATTTCAATTTCCCAAGAAAAGCCGAAATTATCCCCTTTGTTTTTATTAAATTCAGGCTGTCCCCTTGTAACTGCAAGAATATCATTAAATTTTTTAAACAAATCTGTCAAATACGCAATGTCTGCTTTGAATTTGATCAAGTTTTCTTTTAAATCTGGATCTCTACTTTCTAAGAACTCTAATATGGAATCGAAAACAGAGTAAAATCTCGTTAAGCATGCACCTTTCGACAACCAGCGTACTTCAGTATGTAAGAGCAGTCGTTGGAAGTCTTCATCATTTTCGTCGCACAATTGAGCAAATAAACGTGTATTCAATGCATTGCTTCTGATTTTGTTGACAGCTTTTATTACAAAATGAAGAGATTGGTTCAACCTGTCACTTAAATGTTTTGCCACAAGATGTTGTCGGTGGATTACGCAATGAATAGCTGTAAGTCCTGGTATAATTCTTTTGAGATGACTTATAAACCCACGATATCGCCCGACCATTGCAGGAGCTCCGTCTGTTGCCACTGAAATAATGTTTGTAAATGGGATCGATTTTTCCGTAAAAAAATTACTCAGGACATTAAATATTGATTCGCCTTTAGTGTCAGTCTCCAAAGTTCTGGCAAATAGCAATTCTTCGTGAATTTCTTCCTCAACAATAAATCGGACATATGCCAATAGTAATGCTTCATTACTGGGTAACGTTGACTCGCCCAGTTGTATAGAAAAATGAGTTTTTTGCAGATGATTGCACAAAAAGCTTTCGATATCAGAGCTCATTTCATCAATGCGTCTTTGTACAGTATTGTTACTTAATGGAATTCTTTTTAGTACGTCAAATGGAGATTTGTGCAAAACAGTTTTTAAAACCTCTTCAACAGCGGGTAAAATTAATTGTTCTCCGATAGTGTGCGGTTTTCCAGATTTTGCTATAAGTAATGAGATATTGTAAGATGCCCGCAAGCCATCATCGTTACTTTGAGATGTTGAAGCGAACATACTGTGCATGGTGGGTCTCTTTCCATATTTTTCTTTCAATGTTTGAAAATATTTTAAATCTTTACCTATTTTATCAGTATGACACCTTTTTAGATGATCTTCGAGCTTTGATGGTTTCATAGAGTTTTGCTCAAAACTTTGTTGCATAATAGGCACATGGGCAATTGTTTGTCTGCCTCTGATGGAACAAAACCATATTTCAAATAATCGACACTATATTGTCGACATTTTTTCTTTGCTGTAGCCATGTTTCGTGTCAGTTACCTTACCTGTAAAAAAAATGTTTTAGTAACCAAGTTTTTTTCTGAATATAGGTATCACACCGCAGCCTTTGTCAGCACGCGGAAATAGAATTACGGCTTGTAAAGGGACCAACTAATAAACCGCTGAGACAAATACAAACGTTTTCACAAAACGGTATCAATTTTAAAGTACATAATTTACCACTAATTTTTAATAGTATAAATAAAAATTAGTGTACTCAGTATCGAATACTGATCATATTTGTGTAGGAAAAAATAAACGTCGAAATCCCAAAATTGTCCATAAAAACGATAACTAACATTTTATTAAATCAATGAGTTCACGCGCTCCGTGTATTTGCGTATTTTTTGTCTGCGGCTTCATTGTTAAAACGTGACAAACAGGCATCGAAGTTCAAGCCCCGCCCTTTTCCCGTCGCCCGCGCACCGCTCGCTCTTTCCGAAAAGGAATAGTTTTGATAAAATAGTTACTTCAAAATCAATTTAACATGATTATGAAATTACTGTTTTATAAAATTAGTAGTTATTTGCAAGAAAAATTACAAAATTAATTGCTCTGCAATATTGCTTATTCGGCCTTTTTAGAGAGGCAGTGCTTCTCTCGTGAAAAAACAATTGAATAAAACGTGCTGTGTTTGTCTTCAAATCGAAAGAGGACAATTAAAATATCTGTAAGTTACTAAGTTACCTATCTATACAGGCCGTTGTGATCAACCGACTAGTACACGTAAACAAAATACTTAAGTACTATAACAAAAAAAGGTAGGTTACTTACTTTTCTCCGGCACTAGCAAACACAGATATAAATTTTCTCACAACTTTTTTCCAAATTCCGCCTTGTTTTCGAAATTCCGGAAACAAATGAATGCGTTTGGTTGCCTTTGGCATCAAGTATTTATAGTGTTGATCAAGTTCATGTCTGAACAAGCATTAAGCATTGTCGGGCGGATAGCGCTTTGCAAGTCTGTACACGAAATTGTACGTAATATCGAATACACAAGCTTGGACAAGTAACAGTCGCTTGCCTTATTAAAATATTATCTGCTTAGATAGGTACTTAAAACAATGTAGGTAGGCCCTTATAAAAACTATGCTTACATTTTTGCTCTTTACTATCAAAAGCAGATAAATTTTCGTGGACCCTCATTAACATCTTATGGACCCCCATTTTTTGTTCACGCCTACGTAGACCCCCAGCAAGTCTCCCGTGGACCCCTGGGGGTCCACCTGGACCACTTTGGGAATCACTGCGTTAGAGGAATGATTTATAAATTTATACTAATTCCGCGGTAAATACTATAGATAATGCATGAGTACAATTTGGGACACAGACGAAGAGAAGATATATTAGAAGAATAGTAAGAAGTCGAAATCCGTACTCTCTGCCTAGCCCTACGGTATAGCGTGATTAAATGTTAGAAGTGTTAAAACGCAACCGGTATTTCCATTTAGTAAATACTAGCTTTTTTCCCGCAGCTCCGCCTGCTTCAAATTAGCCTATATTTGACCCAAGGGTTTCAACTATATTCATACCAAATTTCATCAAAATCCGTTCAGTGGTTTGGCCGTGAAAGCGTAACAGACAGAAAGACAGACAGACAGACTTTCGCATTTACAATATTAGTATGGATGGAAGTATGGATTTCGTTTGTATACTCATTTTACAAAGCCAAACATTACACTCGAAAAATTATCTTTGATTTGGAAACATCGATGGCTATCGTATCGTAATTAATACAGACCGCAGACCATCGCATCGAGATTCGGACTCGCTTAATGACAAAACATGTGTTCATTCCATGTTTATGGATGTATATTTGTAGTACACTATAAGTTTCACTATCAACTAATGTGCTTTATGATTTTTTTTGCTTTTATCGTTCATTATGGACAATACAATACAAATGCTCTTTATTGCTCCAAAATACAAATTTTACAAAAACAATTGTTGTACATTCCATCATACATCCTTATCCTATTTACTTGGGGTCGGCCTTCATTGTCATCATGAAGTTCAGGCTTCCTTGCTTCAGACCATTTTCAATCGTCGTCAGCCAGGTGGAGGGTGGTCTACCAGGACCCCGCTTCTTTGTTGGCATGTTGAGGACAAGCTTAACAATGTGATCCTCGGGTGGTCTCTGCACGTGACCATACCAACCGATGCGGTTTTTCAATCAACTTTTCGAATATATGGGCAATTTTAATGTTTTTTACTTTTAAATTGTTATTTATTCAACTCCTGAAGTGTGTTAATTGTCCAGATTCCTGCACGGTTGAGGGTCTTGGACCAACGACAGAGCGGCCAGCGTTCCAACGTATTGGTCTAGCCTAGTATTACATCGTAGCCATTTTGACTGGAGAAGAAGAATTGTTATGTATTTTAATTTGTACTTAAAAGGATATGTAGGTATGTGTAACGTTTGTTTTGTATGATGATACGGAAGGACATTACGACTTACCTTTAAAACTTTAAAAGAAATGCTGTATCTGACCGTATAGAATAATCATCATCATCTTTTTGGCCGCAGTTAGTCCACTGCTGGACAATGGCCTCTCTTAGTGATTTACAAAATAACCGTTTGTAAGCAGCCTGCGACTAGCGTTTGCCTGCGACCTTTTTCAGGTCATCTGACCATCTAGTCGTACAGATCTCAAAGAGTCGTGTGAGGTTGGTTTATATTTTTTGCCGTAGGTTCTTATATTCTAACAACATCGATATAACCGACGTTTTCAAGTGTAATGAATATTTAATGACGTCCTTAGAATACGAAACTAGGAGTTCTTGAGATGCTTAAAATATTTGAGATGAAGTGGCATTAATCATTTATTGGAAACGTAATTTAATTAAAATCAAATTCACCTACATTGGCGATGTTTCAAGATGATTTAAATTAAACAGAATTTCGTTAACAAATAGGTAGGAAAACAACTTAAAGGCATGAATAGACTGGTAAATAGGTATCGATAGTACCTACAATTAAAATTTAGTGATAATCTTAGAACCAAGAACGAGAGAAAACCAATATTGGTTGGTAACTAGAGATTTATAATACCAATCTTCATCTAAGCGTGTTTTTTAGGATCCTAGAGTTTGTAGTACTGGTTATTACAGCGACTGCCGTCTGACCTTCATAACCCTTCTTACAGGGAAACCAGACCAACAGGAACATGCCTCGAATCATGTTCAAGTTGGTCTAGTTCCTCTGTGTTAGTGGTCAACACTGATAGTTCTTCAAGCTGCCTAAAGGCATGTTACACAGCCTAACAACTGCCATCTATCGATAACATTGGGACCGATGGCCTCTACCCACCGCACTAAAGTTAGGACAATCTAGTATAAAAGAGTGGGGATGGCGTCAGACGGAAAATTGGCAGGCTAGTATGAAGAAACGGGACGACATGGTATCCATCTCCATTCTTTCATACTAGATTGCCCCAATATCTTTGAGGTTACTTACACCTCTGACGGCCTTTCGAAGTTCGGTGGAGCTCGAGATCGGCGTTTCGCCGTCGCTTGAAAATCTTTACGAATACCAGCGCCGCACTCGAATATGGAGCTCTTCAGATTTATAACACCAATAAGTACTAGAGACAAACATGTATTTCTTCCTTTTTTCATTTGACAGCTAACATATAAATTGAAGTAGGTTAAAAGTCACACCCACCCACATCGGCTTATATTTCTATACTAATAATTCGCTTATACGACGAACAAGTTTTCGATAAGTTATTCCGCTTGAGGGACCCAAGCATGCTTGTCTTTGCCCAAAGAGCAAATCTAGTTTGGTATAAGCGTATGTGACGTCAAAGGTCGCCCCCAAACTAAGTTTCGGCTTCATATTGTGTTGTATTAAATTTCGCTCGGAACATTGAGGAATTATGACTATGGACTATAGACAACATTTTTATTCAATTTGGTCTAACGTTAGTGCGGCATATTGAATTTTAAAAAGTGTTTTTTTTTTACAAAATATTGCGAGATAAGACTCGCAGTATTAATTTTAAGCTTCATTGACGATTCGTAATGAGTTAATTTCACTCTTCTTTTTTTTATCACTGTGGCCTCAGAAATGTAATTTAAGGGAAGATACACGTAAATGAGATTATTAATGGCATGTAGAAGTCAGAAGAATGTTCAAGGCATCTACACTCTCAACTCATTTTGTTAAGCCCTTTCAATTCCGTGGGCAACTTTAGACGTCCGTCGAAAACTGTTCTGAAAAGCCAACAACACAAACAAATTAGATTTTATTAAATGGTCGCGGCGTAATAGGCACGTTTGTAATAATTTATTAATCACAAGCTTTTTCCCGCAGCTCCGGCTGCGTCAAAAAGTAGCCTATGTTTGACCCCGGAGGACCCTCGGTTACGGAGGTCAGATGGCAGTCGCTCCATTGTGCCGCCAAGTCAAGGACCATGACTTACAGTGTACCCTATGCTCCGAAGATTCAGACAGACTTTATAACCTTCATTCCAAGCTCTTAATCTAGCACAGTCTTGTCTTGCCTTTTAAATGATTAAAAACTTTCCGGCACACAAAATCTTGTAATGTCAAGTTCGATCAATACTTTTGAACCACGTAATACTTTTTTCTTAATTTTTATATGTACCTACAATATTGTGTTTTAAAATAATGAAACTTCTAAATCTAAAAGTTAAACTATAGAATTCAAAAAGTGAACCGTCGTTTTTCTAGGCCATTCTTCTTCAATCTATGTGCTATGTCTTTTATTCAGTTTGACATAAAATTTTAGTTTATTCAATGTAGCAGGATAAGTAGTACTATAATAAAATTAACTCAGAATTTCGTCCCACGTAATTTATATATCAAGCTGAAAAGCTGAAAAATGCCGGTTCATTAACATTGGCTATTAAACCGTTTGCATAATGAACCCGTAAAATGGAGCTGACGAAACATGAACGAATATACTGCCTTGAGCTAATTACGGCGTGAATTTCAATTTTTTTTGAGTTTAACAGACTTCACCACAAACAAATAAACAGAAATAAGTGATTCAATATGACAGTGTTGGCCCCTTCTTGTCATGTTCCTATTATTCTGGTAAAAAGGGTTACGGAGGTCAGATGGTAGTCGCTCCATTGTGCTGCCAAGTCAAGTCATGACTTACAGTGTACTCTATGCTCCGAAGCATAAGCAGAGGATACAACTGGGAACTACGCTAAGACGAAGAAGATGAGGTAGTCTTCTAAAATAATCTTCATGAACACAATAAACCATTAGATTTTTAATAAAGACGTGAAAACAAGTTCTTCGTTACATTTAAATTAAAGATGTGTATTTTAAGGGAAAACAGAAACATATTATTGAAAATATGAGTACACGAGTTCCAAGAATTTTCCAACCATCTTCATATTCATTACTTTTTATCAAAATATTAAAACCAGTGTTTATTTAAGGAAATCGGTAGTCAAAGAAATTTATAACATTTTCTTGAAACGATTCTACGAAAAACGCTGACAAAATCAAATATAATTTAATGAGAATACAAAAATAATATTTACATTGCCCATTAAAGACTGACTAAGTATATTTTTTACCGTTTAGGTAAAATAATAAATCGGTATTAAGCTCACAGAAACTAGAATCTAAAATTATTTTTAGGCATATTAGTCAACAACATAATCACGGAGCAATTGCGCCGTGAACATAATAAAGAAAGTTAGTAATTACCATAATATTATAGTAGGCATTTAAGTAAATAGGTAATTATATTATAATTAAAAAAAATAAATTTATTTTAATAATTTATTTACAAAAGTGTCCAAACAAATATAAGATAAATGTCGTTTTGGATATGTTGAAGAATAGTTGATTGGCAAAAAGATAAAACGAATATCCATACTTCCATACTTATATTATAAATGCGAAAATCTGTCTGTCTGTCTGTTTTTTTCTGTCTGTCTGTCTGTCTGTCTTGCTTTCACGGCCAAACCGCTGAACGGAGTTTGATGAAATTTGGTATGAATATAGTTGAAGACCCGGAGTCAAACATAGGCTACTTTTTGACGCAGGCGGAGCCGCGGGAAACAGCTAGTATAAGATAAATGTCGTTTTGGATATGTTGAAGAATAGTTGAATGGCAAAAAGATAAAACGAATATCTATACTTCCATACTTATATTATAAATGCGAAAATCTGTCTGTCTGTCTTTCTTTTTGTCTGTCTGTCTATTACGCTTTCACGACCAAAGCGTTTGGTATGCATATATTTGAAGACCCGGGATCAAACATAGGCTACTTTTTGACGCAGGCGGAGCTGCGGGAAACAGCTAGTTGTACAATAAAGTTTTATTTGAGGTTTCCGACCACAGATAAACACAAAGAGCGTCGAAACGGCTTTCGTACTTATCTGGTTAAGATTTTCGTGTAGGGTCTACACGAAATCAATAATCGACTCTGTGTTAACACTACTCATAAAAAATAAAAAAACAAATGCATTTTCATGAATATACGAAAAGCTTTCAATAAATATTGGTTATTTATTAGTGAATGAAACACGGTCACAAACTTCAATGTAGGTAACCTATTTGTATAATGTAAATAGGTTGTTATGACCAGCTGCCATTTCCCATGTACCGAAAGTTGGTATTAAGTTTTAATGTACTGAATTAAGGTAACAAGAAACTTTTAGTGGTATGAAAATGGGGTAAGAACAAATTGTGAAGCGAACATT
Source organism: Euzophera pinguis (assembly GCA_947363495.1). NCBI lineage: Eukaryota > Metazoa > Arthropoda > Insecta > Lepidoptera > Pyralidae > Euzophera > Euzophera pinguis. The sequence goes on along the minus strand of OX376170.1, from coordinate 4,235,813 downwards.
TCTTTGCGCTATTATGTTGTGCATATAAGAAATACATAAATCCTTTTTTCACAAACATATAAAAACATCATTATGACATATGCCGAACGAATTCGTAATTGAAAGGGTTTAAAAAAACTCTATTTCTAAACCTCTGTTATTTCACTGGCATGAAGGTTAAAGCTGTGTAAAGCTGCTGTTATATGTTAACGTTATACAAGAACCTGAGTTTGAAAAAGGACACATAGGAAAAACAAGCAATATAAGCATCATAAACAGAAAACATACGTAAGAATAATCCGAAATATACTTAGAAGTATTTTGAATACATTTTTCTCGTAAATTACGTCACAAGTTAAACTTTACGATCCATGAATAATGGACAAAGTTACTCTCTCAGCAAATATACGCTAGTATCTCACCTTAACAAATGTTAAGAGTGTTCTACTAACGGCTTCGAATTCGCAAAGGAACAGAATTTGATTTATAGCTAATATGCGACTGGCAATATGCGAATTGAATACCAATCGCGCGAATGGGTTCGAAATTTAAACAACTTTTCTTTGGCATTAACACTGGCATTAAAAATTTAAATTGGAGTGGTACAAACCTCTTTTCCTTTGTAGTTTTCTATTGATACTCGTAATATATTTGCTTTGTTTTTTAGTTTATTACAGTTCGACTCTAACTTAGCTGCAATAAAAAAAAGTATACTATACGTAATATTATTACTTTTACAGCGCATAAATTAAGTACCTAGGAAGGCCCAATCGTCTAATATTAGATTTTCATTTAGCTTGTTAAAACTTTAGCTAAGAATTGCCATGTCAGTGAAGTTATCATTTTTTTTTTTTAACAAAACTGACAATCTTTTATATTACTTTAATTATGCTAGGTTTGTGTTACCATGTTTCATCAGTTTTCTTTGAGAGTAATGAAGAATGTATCCTAATAATTTAATCTAAATTAAAAGTTTAACACAAAATAAAATTAATATTGATAATTTATGAAGTTTAAAATATTCATCAAAAATACATTTGTTCAGAAGTTGAACGCGTTTAAACAATCGATAACGCTGTCTTCCGGTGTTTAACAGCTGAACTCACGGTTAAAATCGCAGTTAAAGTTTGCTGATAGTTCAGTGTCTATATGAGCCCCTGCTTCGGGAATAAAAAGTTATATCCTCTTGGTTCATATTGTTAAGTATTTGTTTAAAGTTATACTTGTATGGGAACTAACTTACTGGTTAAGACATACGCATGAAGTGTGCACGCAGTATTATAAAAACGCTAGAGTCGGCGCTTTAACGCTCGAGTCGGATCTAAAGCGCTCGAGCTGTGGCTTGAGCGTTTTAGCAAAAAGCTCACTCAGAGCGTCCAAACTCGACGCTTCGACGCTTGATTTGAGCATGAGCGCGAGCGTTAGGCGTGTATACAAGTAATTTTAAAACGTGATTTATTCCTTTTATTATTTTTTTTTGAGATTTTACACTGCAGCTACAGCTGTTTTTCTGTAACCTAGCAAACACTCAATTACAATTAAAAAAATATTACAAACGTTTTGACGCTTGAGCTGGAAACTCGAGCGTTAAAGTCTTAAGCGTTAACGCTCGCGAGCGTTAATGATTGAGTTTTTAAAGCTCAAGTCTTCAACGCTCAAAAGCGTCGACTCAGCGCTCAACGCTCGACTTAAGCGCTCATTTAGCATACTTTTTATTTTGGTTAGGACATTGCAGGCTTAAATCACCTATGCGATATTCGCAAGACATCATATTCTCATAACATTATATTCTCACACATCAGTACAGAGAAGGACATAGGATGCCTTGCTTCCTGTAAAAAATACTATATCTATAAGTGCCGCGCGCCAAATTTCCATTCGCTCTTTATAAATAATAGCGTACGTACTTATTCGCACGCTACGAGGTAAACGAGCTCTAGCCGAAACGAAACCGCGGGCGGCGAGAGCGTAGCCAGCCTTTTTCAAAAAACTCTCAAAATTTACAAACACTGAGAAAATCACTATGTTGTGTTGTGTACAGACGAGCCTTTTGCGCGTTTAGTTGTGTTAGTAAGCAATTTACCGCATACACACATGAAAGCGAAAATATGGATGTGTGTCGAAAATCCAGCCTGTGTCTTTACCCGAGAGTTCGCGAATATACAACGAAAACACCCGAAATGCCAAGAGTTAGAAATGGGTTAGAATGACATCTTGTCTCGCTCGCACCACCTTTCATTTCGCCAATTAGAATCGGGCATTATAATTACTTGTTTTGATTAGCTAATATCATCGACTGCAATCCAAAATGCGCCATCGCGTGTTATTATTGGATAATACCATGTCTATTGCTGCAAATTTAAAAAGTCATATACTTTGGAAGATTTCGTAGATGAAGGAACGTGTACTATTTTTGGTAGGATAATAATTTTTCAAATTCTAAATTGGGTGATAGTTTCCGGAAATATTTCGACAACCATTTTGCTCTTCGTGTGCTTTGATGTTCGTTAAAATTTCACTGCTTTGGTAAAAATAGAATAGAAACGCGTTTAAATTCTCAATTACAGATAGACATTGACCGGCATAATGCAAAAGTAGATCGTAATCGTAATTTATTTAAGCGTTTGATTGACATAGTTTGCTTTTTGGGTAAACAAGAAATACCTTTTCGAGGTTACGATGAGTCCGCTTCGTCAAATAATAGAGAAAATTACTTAGAAATTATCGATTTGCTTGCCAAATACGACGGCATTTTGGAAAACCATTTGCAAAATCATAGTAGTTCATTTACCGGGTTATCAAACCTATCAAATACTTGAGGTAGGCAAACCAATATACAACTAGAACAAGACTTCTGTAATTTCCAATATTTTTCGAATGATGAGTGTCTGTGTCTGAACGAGCCTTAGTGTAGGAGAGTAGATGAACAAGCCTCAACTTTTAGGCGAGTTATTTTTTTAACTTTATTTTCGAACCTTTGCTAAACGCCTCCTGATTTTAACAAGTTACTAAAAATAATGTTTTTTTTACATTGTGAAACACTAGGCAAATATTATTCAATTGGTATTGGTTCCGGATAACTCTGACACCAGGGTGTACATGATCGATTGACCAGATAACCTACACGATTCGAACGAACGATTGGTATATGTAACGTATGCAAGTACTAAAATGTGCCTATCCTGTGGTAAATGTCTGTGCACGTCACTGATATCTATGGAATTGAAATTTGCGTGCGACGCCGTAAGGAAAAATAATTAGTGCTTAATAAATGGAAAGCTCAACAACTGCACTTAAATCTAGTGCAAAATACAGTATATATGTTGAACTTGAAATCGATGACTAAATAATAGAGACGTGGTCTATGGACGAGATTATCCACTCAGTCACGCATGTAGGGATGAAAGGGGTTTATTCAAGAGTAAGCCAGAATATACTCAAAGCACCCCTTTACCGATAACATTTACTTAGTTCTATCACAAATATACAGTACATTTGATACGATGGGGAGCTTTAGTGCATGTTAATTTATGATACACAAGATAACGGTAATCTAAAAATAACCCGACTGCTTTTTTGTGTTATTTTGTAATGAAAAAAACTAAAAAGAAATCAGCCATTTTCGAAAATGGCTTAAATACTGGGTACACCCAGTGTCACTCTCACATAAAAACAAATATAACGACACCTATCAAGCTAAAATCCATCATGCCATTCCAGCTGGAGAGAGTGCCAAACAATTATACATTCACCTACCTATTTATATACTCGCGAAAAACATAATTCTCCTTCTGGCGCAGTCGGGTAAATACGTTAAGTATTTAAAAAATGCTGTATGAAATTTAGTTTTGGTGTGGTGATTGGCAGCGTGTGTAGATGTGGTCTATGATGGAGCTCGCTGACTTATTAATAGGTAGGCATATTCACTCTAGCTAAACAATCAAGTGATCAAAATAATAGCTTACCCACCAAAATAAATCTAATAATCCGCATTGTCCGCAATATTTAAAAGACCGTTTTAGTTTTACCAGCTATGTTCGGGACTTTAATCGCAATACACGTAGCATAGTTGCTCTTCGATTATTATTTCCCATCCATACTTCAAAATTTTTCTCCAGTTCTTTCTCTGCCCACGCGGTTCGACTATGGAATGCACTTCCCTTGGACATCAGGCATGCTAAGTCTCTGGCACAATTTAAACGTCTTGTGAAGTCTCATTTTCTCTAGCTAAACAATTTAGTTGCATCTGAACATTTTTTTCAAAACAAATTACTATTGGTCTGGTTTCGTTATTAAAAAAAGGTTAGGGAGGTCAGACGGCAGTCGCTCTAATGTAATAACCAGTACTGTCAAATCTAGGACCATGATTAAAGCGTACTCTAGGCTTTGAAGCGTAAGCTGACGACGCAATTAGGAATGCACGCTAGAATGAAGAAATTTTTTTCAAAACAGTCCTGCTTGTAAAGCTAGGAAGTAAATCTTTCAAGACATTTATACGTAGGTTACGTAAGTCCCACGGTTCGTAAGTTTACGTAAGATCCCCGTCTATCGCGTCGTTTAACGCTAGTTCCTGAGGGATTTCTACTCAGCAGACGTTTCGGGTCTGGTTTAAGTTGAGAACTGAAGAGAAACGCTGTTTTCTTGTATGAACTTGTTTGAGTAGAATTAATATATCATTGCACCATTAACATAATTAAAATTGGTCGAAACAGCTTGCAGTCCTGAACGTAAATCATGAGATTTTTTTGACACATACGCTGGCAACAGCGTTGTAATTTTTAGTATGGCAACTAAAAATGTACAGGTACAGCGCCTTGGCGGATAGTAAGATAACTAAGAAATTCCAAATCTTACGTGGTCGCTAGCGTCTGCGTTAATAAAATCTCGTGGTAGAGGTACTGGTATTATTTTCATTTTATTTGTGAATAACATCATAAATCTTTCAGAACCTGGTGTGTTATTAATTAATTTGTATGACTTAATAAAAAACGGGGAGCGAATGATGGATGAAAAAGAGTCAGAAACTAAGTACAGAATTTCACTTGATTCTATGGGAATTATTAATTACAACTTTCATTTGATTTCTTTCGAGTACCTATCATACCGATTATGTTATTATGTTTAATTTATTTTTGTCTTTTAAGGGTTTAAGTGAATTCTGGCCTTTAGTTCCACTACCTGACTCTCTATGTGACTGCGGGGCTGTTCAGTTGATGTCCCTAAATGCCCGGACTACTGCACGTATGAAGATCTTTTAGCAGCTAATAATAGTGCGGTGACCGTGCCCACTTATTGGTCTAGCTAGCTAGAGAGAGAGACGAATCTGAGTTAGCAATTTTGGACTCGACAAGAAGTTCCACTTCTTCTATTTTAATATTACCAAAAAGCCTTTTAATGGTAAACATCTATCGCTTATACCATTAAAGGGGTTTAAGCATACAGAAGATACGATCTTCGCTCGGTTACAAAAGCAAATAAGACGCGGGAATGGTAGAATAGACACAAAACATTTAGCGTAAAGAAAAAAAGCCCGCGGAAAATAAATCACTACCGTAACTCTTCATCGGAGCGTGTTTTCCTAGTGGAACTAGTAGCTTATGGTATGCTTTTCATCATTGTCTTAGATTTAGAGAAACTGGTTATTACAATTATAATCTTACATATATTTGATACCCTAATGACGCCAAATATAATATAATGTGAGAAAAAGAGAAAAAAAATTACATACAAATCATCCCAGCATTTACAATTAATAATTAACATGCCAAATTAAATTAAAAACAAAAATGTCAAATGAAAAAAGAGCACCATGAAAATGAAAAAGCAGATTGAAATGAAATGAAGTGAAATATTTATTTTGCTAAAACATGGTAACATTAATTTTATGTTAGATGTAATAAGTAGTGAAGGATCTACATGTTTCACCATTACTAGCATGCACAATTTTTTTTTAATGATTATGAAATATTATGAATGATTATTATTATGTATCTCCGCTTGGGATTCACGGGTTACCCCGGTCCTTTGAGAGGCTTGCGCGGGGATATGGATCCAACACGTAGAGGCCCTTTGGAGAAGTTGATGTCATGTGGTGCTCCTGCCAAAACCCGTTCTCGGCTATATCAATAGTTGACATTTCCATGAACAGGTCTCGGCAGGAGGAGGAACTATTTCTAATAGGTGAAAAGAATAAATGGGTTATGGTGATGAAGTTTGGATGGATTTAAACTGGGCTATTGCAATAGAAATTGGACGCCTGCCATAATCATGATTACTGACTATTAGTGGCAGGCGGTGACTCGCCACTCAGTGAATGGGCCCCCCAAATAGTCGCCGCATTTGGCAACAGAGGGGCAACATTGGAATGAGCGGCTAAGGGTGCCGAGAGGTGCGGCTCCGGTTTCGCCATCGCGAGTTGCCTCGTGAGCGGGTTTCCCCGTTATTACGCCATTACGTGCAATACACTTCCACCCTCGAGCATATAGCTCTTGCGACTCCACTCTGGCCGGCCGGCTAAGGCAAGCCAGAGGTAGGGGTCCTGTCCCTCATCGGCGTCCACTCCGACCTTGGCGAAGGAAGGTCGGAGGTGAGGGACGGAGGCCTCCCCTGGGAGCACTCAGGTCCGCGGTGTCGCCACTCACCAACAGCTAGCCACAAGCTGCCCTGCGGAGACTGACTGCACTGGGAAGAGAACCCAGTGGGCGATGGGGTCGTCACATCCCTACGCCTTGATTATTATTATTATTATGATTATGATTATAAATATATAGGACCTAATTGAAATATTCATCACATATTTTTTATTACATTTATAATTTACTTGCATAAAAGCTCTCCAATAATGCGCAAATCAAAGAAATTCATAAACCGATAACTACTTAATTTGATGTATCTGAGAACTTGCAATTTGTAAATTCGTCATTTTGGTAATATGATGTGATAAAATACATTTTTGCATCCTCCATATTTTTTGACATAAGCTTCTGAATGAGTTGCAACTGAACACGAGTAAGGTTATTCTTTTGTTAAATCTTGTGAAAATAAATTGTGTGAAATTATCAGTAAGCTTGTATCTGAATTCATTTATTCAAATGATCAAAATAATGGCTTACCCACTAAAATAAATCTATAATGCTGCGATATTTCTTTAATTACTTGGCGCCAAAATTTCTATCAATTGTTTGTAAATGTATCTTAGCAAACAAACGACTTTACCTATTTATTATCCGTCTTCAAATGAGGACGACGCGCAGAATTTTACATTCGTTCTCAAAAGACTGAAATAATCGAAATATTCGATTATTTCAGCCGTTTGAAAAAATCCTTGCGAATCTGTAATAACATAGATACTTAAGGAAATGTATATTACACAAAAGTAAAATCAAACCTGACCTTATCGCGTTGCAATCTCCGCCAGCAACCCGTAGCAAAAGCTAAAAGGAAATGAAAATTTAACATTGACCGAGGTAGGTGAATAACGAAAAATTTCGTGTTGGTTTCTGTAAAAGCCTGGCTTATCTAGGCTCGTTCACGTTACAATATATTTATTACTACCGTAAGAACATGGTAACAAAATGTTCGAGGTTTTGGGGCCCCAAAATGTATCTATTAGGGCCGTAGCACCAAATTCATCTACTGAATGTGGAACTATAATCGTGTTGTTAAAATGCCCTGTAGTGTGATGAAAGATATAAAAGTATGACATCAAAGTAGGTAACTTATTACTTCATAAGAAAAAATATTACAGCTGACACATTTTTGCTTGTTTATTTAAAGACAAAATGTACTAATGGGCCCGGCCCATCCAGATGTTGAAATCATTAGATCTCGGTGCTACTCGTGAATAATTTCATACATTCCATCAAATCCATTATATCTGTAAATGAATTTCTTATTACTGAGCAGGCCATAAGTTCAATTATGGACAAATTGCTAAGACATTTGTAACCATTTGTCCTGAGCATCCGTTCTTATTGGATTCGTGCCAAGGGAAAAATACCTTCTTGAAACGCTGAGTAAAAACGTTCACGAGAATGTCAACAGAGTGTGTTACTTTAAAAAAATTATCTCGATGAACCCAGTAAATATTTAATTTACACCATAGATATTTTTAGTTTTTTTGGAGTCATCGGGATCTATTTTTAGTAATAGTTATCAAATACTAAAACTGCAAATGGTGTTTTCCATTTAGAAACGTTATTTTAGAAACGTTTAGAGTAAATTCGCTCTCCAAAAGCCTCTAAAATGTCATCAACAAAATTAAAACAACTAGATAACTCTTGCTTCCCACGCTTATGTCAAATGAATGAAGCAGTTAATTGCAAAATGTTTTAATTTTCACATTTTAATTTGCGCGTCACAGTATAACAATAGTACATTTAGCTAAGATTAGATCAAACGTAAACTTCGCCATTGGACTGTAGGCTGTGGTCGTAAAGCGTAGATAGACTCCATAAGTGCTTGGTTCGGGACATTTATCCATTATTCAATGCGTCAACGGACAGCTAAGCACGTAACATCGTCAATGTTGTTAGTTCACATCCACAGTATAGGAATATCAGTGAGAACATTTTCCTTGTTAGATTATAAAAAAACTTCTGATCAAAGTTGGGAATTCGATCAGTATGTTTCCATATTTATGTTTCCTACGAAATGGAATGGAAATATAATATTGCTTACGATATTTAAATAATTTCTAGACACAGACTGGTTTTTAGCGTTCTGCTTTCATATACAGTAACCATATAAGTATTTCATATACAATAGTGTAAGATGTCCCTTTCATCCGAAAGGAGACATTTTATAACGGAGCGACATAGTATTATACTACACGGCATAGATACCCTACGAAAAAAAGCCATTACTTATGTAGTATCCCGTGATACTAGTTTTATTACTAAGTGTATCAGGATCATTTTCTATTTGTTCATTTATCCAATGATCCTAAATCCCGTCAGTTTACATTTGCTACAGTCGAGTCACGCAGAATCTGTCGCTTCAGTGTCAGTTAAAGACATTATCCATTGACTTTTCCATTATTCACTATTTCGTCGAAGCTAAAAACGACATACTTGCTCATACACAGTTGACATAGAAACACAGTCTAAAAATGTCAGTTCGTTCACTTAATCAACGTCTAGACATCGCGTTATATCATTAGCATTTACTTACTTTATTAGTTCGTAATGTTTTAAAGCTTTCTCTTTTATTACGATTAAATTCACACGTATTATTATAGTATATTTCTAAATGGCCGGGCATTTTGGATAATGAAATTTGCCATCATTTGAAATGTCTAAACATTATTTTAATATTAGCTTTGGCCCATAACGTAAGTATCAACTATGTCATTATTATCAATCATTACATGGTGTAAATTGATGTCGGAACAGTTTCGCCATTATCATCATTTCAGCCGCAGGAAGTCCGCTACTGGACATAGGGCTCCCCCAAATATTTTCAAAATGGTCGGTAAAAAGCGGCCTGCATCTAGCGCTTACCAACTAACTTATTGAGATTGACATACTTTCCACTTTCCGTTAGGTTGGTGGATGTCGCGCTTAATAATAACAAAACAAAACTCTACTATCGAAAATGTGACATACTTAACAAAAACACAACCACTGCAGTATCATCAGACTTTTCCGGAATCGTATCACAGCACAAAGCAACAGAATATTCATTAGGTACTTACTTTAGAAGAGCCGTGTTTCGCAGAGTAAAAATATCAGTAGGATCACTCAACGTTAGTGGATATAAAGTTGAGTTTCTAGTTGAGCTGAAATACAGAGGTTACAATCAATCTGTTTAAAATTGACAATGTTGTTACGGGCTCTTAGCCCTCTCCTTATACCTAACGTTCCCACGGATCCAACGCCGATTACGAAAAACGTATGAATCATCGTGGAAACTGCTGACATGAAGCCACCTGCATGGGAAGCCACCCTGGGAGCTTCTTCAGACAGGCAGAGCGAGTTGAGAGTCTGAACCATCGTCACGCGTCGTGTGACTCCTCGCTGATCAATCGTTGATCGCTAGAGTAAGTCCTTGGTCAATCGCTGAATACTAGTTCATAAGTTTTCTGTACTATTCGATTTTTTTAAAAACCTCCGCCGACGTCCCGTTTACGTATCTATGTTAATAAAAGTTTAAGGATATTTGTGTACATTGAGTAAATAAACAGACACAAGTAGTAGGAAAGTCTTGCGTAATACTGACGACATTTTTTTACTTGTTTGTAAGATTTTTGATGTTAAAATTATATATGTTACGGCTAAAGACCGAAGTACGGGTACACTTAGGTTTAGCCGCCATCATTTCGGCTAAACCTAAGTGTAGCCGATCTCTGTTGGCTAATCTTAGGTGCATGATTATTCTTACCGTATATTACTATTTATGACTGATATTTTTAAATAACCTCCCCAAGTAGATAGGATTTAAGTAGTCTATAGACATTTATAAGACAAGGAGTGGCACTTGCTTGTTGCCAACCCTCAAACAATTGTGTAGGCAAACAAGCATACGGTCCACCAGATGGCAAGAGATTAAAGTAGTCTAGACACCTGCAACTGGAATGTCACGTGCGCATTGCTGACCCTTAAACAATTTAGTAAGCAAACAGGCATACGGCCTGTTAGATGGTACGAGGTCATAGTGTATTCTATAGACACCTGCAACACTGAGCATGTGTGAATGGTCATGTGTGCAATTACCATCCAGGTGTTGCAGCTGTCTATAAACTACTGTAAAAACTCACGTTAGGCAGACCGTATGATTGGTTGCCCACAATACATTCATACTTCAAAATTAGTGAATGGGCCAATCAGACCTTGAGATAAATATTTATATGGGAAAGCGATAGACCTATAGACCTGCTTTTACAAGAACACCAATCAGTATCACAAAGACAAAAGGAAACTCTACAAACTCAGGTACAAAAGAAAATATATTTGTAAAGACTAATTACTCAGAGAACGCACAGTGCCGTTTCACAGGCAACCAATGAACGTTGAAATAAATCCAATCACAATGCTAACAATTCTAATTTAGAAATCCTTCGTTACCGCACCGATCTCTGCAAGCTGTGGTAAAGTTAAATACTTTACACGTCAGTGCATCTACGCTGGAACGTCGACTTCGCAGACGCGTATTATTGTTTTCTGGATACAGCACGCAAGGGACAGGATTTTGCCTATTTCTGCGATTGTTTGTAAGAAATATATTATGAGTGGACTTGGAACAATAAAAAAGAAAAAAAAAGGTTTTAACTCGTATAATTTTTTACGTAACTTTAATACGTGTCGTATTTTAAAAGCGATATTTTGTTTTCACCCTTTGTGACGTTAATTTACTGACCTAGTAAACAATAATACAGACATAATTTGGTAAATAATAAAAATTAAATTAATTAATCTACACAAACATGAGGTGTATTTCTTTAGGCACGCTGCTTTGAATGACATCCTTCGCCGGTCTCTTGCCTCGGCTAATGTAGCGGCAATATTAAAACCAACAGGTTTATCAAGAACCGACGGCAAGAGGCCGGATGAGATGTCGTTGATTCCTTGGAGCAGGGTCCTGGTATGGGATGCCACTTGGTGGACACACTAGCTCCTGCTCATCTCCGGGGAACCTGTGTAAGGGCAGCAGCGGCCGAAAAAGGTAAAATTAACAAATATAGCGGTCTCGGCGCCGAATACATTTTACGCCATTCGGCGTTGAGACTAGGTCCATGTGGCCCCGCAGTAATAGACCTCTTCAAAGATATTTCGAAGAGGCTAATTGATGCGACGGGAGACCGAAAATCTGGCGCTTTCCTCGGCCAACGAATCAGTTTGGCAATCCAACGAGGAAATGCTGCCAGCATCATCGGCCATTTTTAAATTTTTTTAAGGTAAGTATTTGTTTTTTATTAGGTTTACCTTATTTTATTTAGTATTGTTAGTTTAATTGTATTTTTAATAGTTTAATTAAATAATATTCTCTTTTCAAATTGCTAAGTAAATTCACATCAAATTAATATACAAATAAGAACAAAGACGGATATTTCATTTCTAATTACACTTCGATGGCCTGAGCGTTCTGTTTCAACAATTTCTCATGGGAAACTGAGTGGAGAAAATATGAAAAATAAAATATAAAAACATTGCTTCTTTTCCGCTATTCATTTACTTAAAATACAAACTGTTTTAATATGTCTACTCTACGATAATGGTGCAATAAAGTATTCATTCTTTTTTATTAATGATTTTGATAAATGGTAAAGAAAACCAGTCCATTATTTTAATACGAGTATCTATTTTTCTATGCAATCATGTTCATAAAAAGGAGGTTTTTGTATAACTACCTATTGCAAGAAGTAATCTGAATCACCAAACATCGTGAATTAACATTTTCTGAACTTGCCATTTCAAACGAGATTTGTGATAAATAATTTCTCTAGCAGATAAATTAATGGAAAATGAAGTAAAAGATCCTAAGCTTTTGGAAAGTGAGTGGTGCTCGAGTGATAGAGTCATACCATCAATAATATTTTGATAGTTGCGCTTCTTACCAAATATCAAAAACTTACTATTTCTCTTCTTAATCTTCCGAGCATGTTGCTCTAACTCAAATGTACAATGTACAGATCCCGAAGGATAAGCAAAAATTTATCTCATAGGATCTACTTGCTCACGTGGACGAAACCGCAGGTACCATCTAGTTCAAATATAAATTTTAATAGGCAATTCAACTTCTATAATTCAATTAAGCCTTTAATCTAGCAAACAAAATCTCAAAACTAAATAATACCCAAACAGTTTCACTGAAGACACGTATTAAATTTAATACATACTCCATACTAATATTATAAATGCGAAAGTCTGTCTGTCTTTCTGTCTGTCTATCTGTCTGTCTGTTACGCTTTCACGGCCAAACCTTTGAACGGATTTTGATGAAATTTGGTATGAATATAGTTGAAGACCCGGGGTAAAACATAGGCTACTTTTTGACGCAGGCGGAGCTGCGGGAAACAGCTAGTAGTTAATATATTCTTAGATTAATAATTGGTCTCCGCGGTGCTACGACGCGCGAGACCAATTAATTATCTAAGGTTATATTAAGTACTAGGAACCAACCAACGTTGTTTAGGATGCTTAGCTGAATCCGTTCACATGAAATTCATGGGGATTATAGTTTTGCATCTACCTACATTGTAATGTTATACGCAGCGTAAGCGATTCTCTGCCTATATTTACTCGATTCTTTAGTAAGGTGTCAATTCCGCAAATAAATTTTAAAAGACCATGCAACTAATATTCAATTACATTAAAATATTTTATAAAAAATATATAGATAAATTATTTTATATTTTTATTTCTATATCGCCATTTAGTAGAAAATGATACTACATGGCGATTAATCCAATAGTGGTCGCGTCACCCGTCGCTTGACACGGGCATTCGCTACGGATACGTGGGTCGCACTCGACTAACGAGCTCCGCAAACTTCAGTTTTATACATTAAAAATATCGATACGTACGCTCTTCACAGCCCTATAAACCAAAAATGGCATAGACAATTCAGGGTGAGATCTTAATAATTAAATAACACGGTTGTCTGACTGAAGGTACCGCGTCTTCCTTAATTTTAATTAAGTTTCCGAGAAATGCAATAGAATAATGAGAACAGTAAACAAACATTTCTCGTGTGATCCGTGCGTGGAATAAGTTGTCTTGTCAAACTTATAGGGAATGTTAATCTTATTACTGAGTGATTCATCAAAACTAGGATCGTTATTGTGTTGTGCTTATTATAATCGTGAATCGATTATGTTGGCACTAAGTAATTTGGCTAATATGATTTTACCGCCCAATCAATGTCGCCTACGACAACACGCATAAAACAGGATATTTATAAAACTCTTAGAAAGCTGACTTACCTACCTACCGCTCACTCAGAATCGTTACTACTTATGTAAATTAGAGACATTTATTGAATATGTAAGGAGCTGTTTATGTAAATATGTACTAACGAATAGGGAGATTTTTTTTTTTGAGACTGTAATTATTGGAGCAGGTAGAAATGCGAGCTCTGGGGTCTGTTTCACAGAAGACTATTCAAAAATATATAAAAATAAATATAAACTGACACTCAGAACACTGAATTGTTTCAAATTACGCTAAAAATCAAGTCTAGTCGTGTTAAAACTAACGAATCGATACTTAGAAATAAACAAAAGGTCATCAATATCACTTTTTATATACACATTTCATCTATTTTATTTTTCTGTAGCGTATTAAAACGAAGAAAATGTGGAGTCGTAACGGTCATTATTAACAGTCATTTTGTGGCGTCGCAGTATTACATAGATTTTTATTTTTGTAACAAGGTATTTATATAAAGAGCATGTTGTCATAGTAAATATTTACCGTTTTCAGCGAAAATAGGTTATGGTGTTTATGACTTGTGGAGGAAACAGTGTCATCCATAGGATCCTATTGAATTCTTATGAATTTCGTAGTTGCGCGATCTAAACGTTTGTCGTTCTGTTTTTGCAAGCGTTTACGATTCTAGTTTACGTTTGTCTCTGTAATATTTTTATTGATGCAATAAAGAATTTTATTTTAATTCCTCACCATGTGAACATGTTTTCTCAGTTACAATGAGACTCAAACGAGATACACATTTCGAATATTTAGTTGTTTAATACCCCCATAACCTTAGCAATACCAAAAATGTAGTACTAGTAAGGCGATGTTTCCTCAATAAAACGGAATTCTTAAATAGCCTCATAAATTCGCAAGTTAAGGGCCAGAACATTGACCAAAGTACCGAACTGCAGTCTATAGTAACCCAATGAGGATTTCGAAGGCTTCTCCAAGCCGCAGTGTGTTGTTTTAATATTTAATATCATTCGGGCTGAATTTACATTGAAGGTACGCAACATCTTTAAGGGCCCTTAAGCTGCCTTAAGTGGCTTACGTGCTTTTCCTGTCTTATATTTAACACTTGAATGCTACGGGAAACATTTTTTTTATTTGGTTAGGACATTGCCGGGCTGATTTATAGATGATTCTATGCGTATGGAGGCGATATGTGATCAAATTGATCTATTTTTCTTGTAAAAACTATTTATGGAGGTCAGACGGCAGTCGCTCCATTTTTATAATTAGTACTGGGAAAACGAGGATTATTATAGCAAGCTAAATATGCCACTGGGATATCTATCAACAGATTTCCAAAAAAAAAAAAACTTACATACATACCAACACGCCTGTTTCCCTCGATTCCTACGATCCTTACAGACTTTCATTAACTTCTTTTACGTTCATCACTCTCCGAAAACGCAAATTTAATAAATAAAAATCTAACAAAAGTTTAACAATGTTGAGCGCTGAAATTACGTGTAGGCATACAGTATAGAACACAAAACTTGCCAAAATTTATGTACAAGGGAAAATTGCGTAAAGAAAACAAAGTACAATTTTGATTTTTAATTTCCCATTAAGTATCTACTTTTCCTTAGTAAACACATCTCGTCCCGAGTTTTCAAATAGCCCTTGGCTTCCTGCTGTAAGAAATTTCTATTTTGTCAAGCGACTAATTTGTGGCCTATAGTCGTCCGGAGCTGTTTTCAGTGCAATTACACTTAGAAATAACTAATCCTTTAATGTTTTCACAGTTGTTATTTGTCACTTAGATATTTTGATTTTGATCTGAGACCGATCACAATAAAATAGTACATTACTGTTGAGGCCGGAAATGTTGCAGTTTACGGACGAGTAATATAGGAAGTTACTAGCCTTGGCAAGTGATTTTAAAAGGATGATTCGAAGGCGACGTATAGTTCTTTTTTTCTATAATGAAGCTATTTCAGAGCAAGTTTGAAGAAAAAGTTTTTTTTTTACTTGGACGAACAGACATGGACGAAACCTAACAGTTTTTAAAAGAGTGTCTATGATAGAAATCGCTGGCAAGTTGCTGACCAATAGGAATATTGAGAGCGGAAAAGGTCAGCCATCTTAGATAAATATCTAAACAGTGAGTGTCAAGAAAATTTATTCAGTCATTCATTCATGTCGTACTGATTACAAATGTAAGGTTATTTAGGCAGACGGCAGATTTTTCATTCTAATAAGCAAAGAAAGCGTTAAATGAGGAAATTAGAAAACACGTTTTAGGAAAAATTACTCTTACGAGTACCTAATCTTGATAAGATTAAGATTATTTTGTAAGCAGTGTGCTTTATTTATGCTTTTAGCGTTAGTCCATGCCTCGGTGCTTAAGGATTTAATAATAATAAAAAGACATGGTTTTAGATTTGGCGGTACTGATTATGACAATGAAGCGTCTGACCTTCGTAACCCTTTTTTCAAGGAAACCAGACCAACATGAACATGCCGCGAGATGTATTATATCAAAATGAATGAAAAATGAAAATCATTCTGTTTTGCGTGAGTCATGCTTTTCAAAAATAGGTCTTTTGGTCCTCCGATCGAACTTATATTTGGGTCCGAAACGTACAAATGGACAAACCGTGTCGGACGAGTCGAAATTCTTGCAACAAGCAATACAGAATTGGTTCTGACAAACTAAGGTTACCTATTTTATATAGTGAATACCTACTAGAAATGCCGATAGCATCAGATACAAGTGCATTTACCATTTTTTAAATCTGTAGATTCTAAGTTTAACAAACTAAGACCTAAAAATGTAAGGAAATTTGATACCTAAAGAAAAACAATTTGCAACGAGTTTGCAACCACTATCTAAACTTTGTACGTTTATAAGTTTGAGTACACCACACATACCAAGTCGAAGTGGGCGACTAGTTATATTAAATTTATTTACCTTTTTTTAAATTTATTTTTGGTCGGAGGTAATTAATTAATGTGTGACGTCTGAAAATGCGAAAAAAAAGAAATCACTACCATGCAAATGGTCACAAAACATAAAAGATCATGAAATGAGGGGCGAAAGTAGAAAATCGGACCATGGGCTCCAGCAACCAACTCAACGCATCTAGGAAAGCAGTTATCATCATCATTTCGTGTAGGTTACATTGTCTATCGAGTATGTACACCCTGGTGTCAGAGTTGTTCGGAATCGTCTCTCGGCCTCTGACGTGGTTCCTTTAACGACTACTGAATGACAGCCGGGATCATCTTTATTTTCAGACAATCAGGTGAGTCAAGCCTGAAAAGTCCTAACCAAACTGGAAACAACTAAAAATCCGCAAAAAAGCAACATCTGTTATCGGCAGAGTGCGGGGCAGACGCAACAGTATCCTAAGTACTCTGGCGGATAGGTACACGTCGCCGCTGTGGAGGTGCCTGGTGAGGAGGGTCATTTTTGAAACCCACTCATAATATTTACTTACTCATATTATTTTATTACTAACTTAGTAAGAATTCTGTACTAACATATTATGGATCCTAGTTATCTGGTAATAAAAGATTTTATTTTTATTTTATTTTATTTTTTTATTTAAAAAAAATATGCTTTCGGTGGGAATCGAACCCACCACCGCCGGGTAAAAGGCGAACGCCTTAACCACTGGACCACGGAAAGCAGTAATAAAAGGGGAAATACAAAATCATATTGACGTGAAATACGAGTATATACGCGCTTGTAAATTGTAAAACTAGCGCTAGGCAACTTCTAAAATGCCACTATATAAATATAACTATATGCGTAGTACCCTTTCACGCTTGACCTATCTTGTGATGCAAAGTCGCTCCATTCATAACAATTGCTCGTACACAAGTTCATTGTAAAATAGATTTATAACAAGGAAGTACATTGTTATGATATTTAATTTGTTGTTTTTAGGGTTTCGCAGGGAAGGGTGAAAACGGGATATTATTACGGAGCCTCCGCTTTCATTTTGGCATTTGATAGCTTGAGCCTCTACTATGAAATTTTATTGGCTCAGACGATAGCGATGAATTTCCTTACTATCCACTAGGGGCGCTGTACAGATTTACCATAGAAAATTGATGACGCTGAAAAATGATGAAAATATCGTGGTAGATGCACTGTTTCTTTATGGAAGTAGAGACGAGAAGAGGAGATTAGATAAACTAGTGTATGAAACTGCACATAATTAGGTCTTACAATACTCGCATAAAATAAAAAACTCGCCTACTTTTAAACAACAATTTCATTATAAAAAATGTCTTATTCCGATAATTTAAAGTAACTTGTTCAGCAAGTTTCTTCAAAACTAACCAAATTTTTTTGGAAAGGCATCGTACTTTTCGCAGAATATTATAATTTATGTTCCAGTCTCGAGGGTTGTTTTAGTTGAGATTTTCTTTCTAGAAAAAACCACCCGTAGAAAGAGGACTTTTTTTGCTCGTTAATTAGTTGCGGTCTTTGTATTTAAAGATTTTCATGTAAAAATTCTGGACAAAGCGACAACATTGTAGATTTTCATCTTTAAGTTAATTTGGGAGTAACAGGAGTTAGATAATTTTAGATTTTGGTATGTTTTGACCGTATAGGAGAGCCGACAGATGAACAAAGCCGAAGAAGAGGTTTGTATTGACCGTTACGCAAAAATTCTTTCACACTAAATTAATGCAGTTATGTATCGTAAATGTATTCCTAGAAATCTTTTATCGCACAAACAGTTAAAATAATATAGGTTCTGAAGTAAAGATAAATTATTTTTGTCGGGTGGAGGGAGCGGAGTCGTGTAATTCGGTTATGCTTATGACCTTAAACTGTTCCTTACTCAATGGGTATGTGTGCTGTAATACAGGCATACTGTGTGGTTTATACGGATCCAGCGCTGGCGTTCACAGACACGAAATTTACCTACACCAACAATCAATTTAATCAAACAACTTTTTGTGTATGTGTGAGTAAACTTCGTGTCCGTGAAAGTCAGCGCTGGATCCGTATAAGCAACTAATGAAGTTAGAAAAAGAGATTTTTCAAACGGAGGATAACATAAGGAAAATAGAAGGGATCTGAAATTGTTTACTTCATCAGATAGCTTAAAACTATTGTTGTGTTGGAATGGCGCCTGAAGATCGATGTTTGCCTCAGGGGATTGCCACCAGTTCTCGCTCTCTAAATAAACAGTTTGATAACATTTCTGATCATGGTAAATTCAACTCTAAAACGTAGTTTCCGTATTGATTTTTGATTAAATTAGTTTGGATTGGCTTAGTAGTTTTTATACATATAACTCAATGATTTCTTATGTTTTCGCGATTGTTATTCATTAAATTAAACTATTTTAATACGGTTTTATCGCGTTTATTACTTATTTATATAATTAAAATAGTTTAATTTAATACATATAACTCACTGTTTTGGAGCTGCTTCTTTTCCCTGATGAGGTATAATACACTTATTTTTTTTATACAACTAAGTAGGCAAACAGGCGTACGGCCCGCCTGATGGTAACGTATACAGGAAAAATAAAAAAAAGATTATTATATAAGATTTTTTTTTTGACCACTCTTTTGAACCCTGTTATCTGATCACGTGATTTTTATACGATGCCGAAAAAAATTTACTCGGTTTTCACATACTGTTTTATTCAAAATGATTATGGTAAGGTACAACAATATAACACTGTAGCGAAAGCAAGGAGAGACGGACGAGGCTCTGGCGGCGGCTTTCCCTGCGGGGTTGGGAGGTCAGACGGCAGTCGCTCTCATACAAGCCAAAACTGTCAAATCTTATGGTAAGAACAAGGGAAGGTAGTGTCACGGATAGGGCGCCGCCGCAAAACGGCGCGCAGGAGCTTCGCCCGACTCCTGTGACAAGCGGGCTAGGGTTACCGTATCCGGGGCGGGCACGGCTAAAGAAGCGAGCCCCCAACACAGAAAGCTCCGCTTCGCCACATTCAATGTTGGCATGCTAACCGAAAGCGCGAGGGAGCTCGCGCATGTACTCGCAAGGCGGAAGGTGGCCGTGGCGTTCCTGCAGGAGACTCGCTGGAAAGGCAGTAGATCCCGGTCCATTGGGGATGGCTACAAGCTTATATACACCGGCTCTCCTAGCGGCGATAGCGGGGTTGTCGTAGTGCTTTCCGAGGAGTTCCAAAGCGACGTCTTAGAAGTGAAACGTTTTAGCGACCGGCTGATGGACGTGGTGTTGCTTATTGAAAGGGTTACGAGCCACTTGATAAGTGCCTATGCACCACAGATCGGTCGTAGTGACGCTGATAAGATAGCGTTCTGGAACCTAATCGATGGTGTACTGCGGGAAATCTCGATGTCGCAGGTGATCGTTTTGGGTGGAGATCTCAACGGTCACGTGGGTGACGTGTGTGAGGAGTTTGAGAATATTCACGGTGGCTTCGGATACGGTAGCCGCAACGCGGAAGGGGAAAGTATCCTCAATACTTGTGCGGTTGCTGATCTCGCTATCGTGAATACGTTCTTTAAAAAGAAGACTGAGCACTTAATCACCTATAAGAGCGGAGGACGCTCCACCCAAATCGATTTTTTACTGACTAGGAGACATAATATCGAGAAAGTAGCCAACTGTAAAGTCATACCTGGCGAGAGTCTCACTGCACAACACCGCCTCCTAGTCATGGACTATCTCGTCAAACCCGCAGATAAATCTCCTTCTACGTCTCTCGAATCTACGTCTGGGGAGTTTGCAACATCGTTCGTGGAAAAATTTGCTGACGACGACCGCGACTCCGCTCAAGACCTATGGGATGGCATTCAGACCGCCATCACCGGTGTGGGGAGGACCGTGCTTGGTATGCCAAAAGGCGAGCGAAAGTATGACAAGGAGACTTGGTGGTGGAACGACACAGTCCAGAGGGAGATAAGGGAGAAGAAAGCCCTCTTCAAAGCGTGGCAAGCGTCAGGATCTCCCGAAGATCGCGATGCATACAGCATTGCCAAACGCGCCAGCAAGAAGGCTGTTGTCAGAGCCAGTCGAGACTACTTGCAACCTTTAAATGACAAGCTAGAAACGTCTGAGGGGCAAAAGCTTATCTACAAGCTGGCTCGTTCAAGGGACATGGCTGCGCAGGACATTTGTAAATGTAGATGCGTAAAAGATCCCCAAGGCAATCTCATATGCGACGACATTGCGGTAAAGGAGAGATGGCGCTCGTACTTCCACGAGCTGCTGAATAAGCAACACAAAGAGGTACAGCCTCCCTCCGAACCACGGACTAGTGCCACCTATCACACCAGACGAGGTCCGCCTTGCTCTTCGTCGCATGAAAAATCGGAAGGCTGTCGGTGCCGATGGAGTCCCTATCGAGGCCTGGAAAGCGATGGGCCCGCGTGGTGTGGACATATTGGCTGACCTTTTTAACCGCATTCTTTTCGGTGGCAAAATCCCTGACCAATGGAGGCTAAGTATTATTACTCCAGTTTTTAAAGGCAAGGGATCGGGGCAGGAGTGCCAAAGCTACCGCGGCATAAAGGTCATGTCCCACACTATGAAGCTATTCGAGCATATAGTGGATTCTCGGATCCCGCAGAAGAGTGCAGTCTCGGAGTGTCAATATGGATTTAGCCCTGGTCACGGGACCATGGACCCTGTTTTTGTTCTAAGGACCGTCATGGAGAAGTACAGGAGAAGGAATGCGCCGCTGCATGTCTTATCTCTAGATATGGAGAAGGCCTTTGACTGTATTCCTCGATCGATGATCTGGTAGGCACTGAGGACCAAAGGGGTACCAGAGATCTATATTGAGATTATCCGAGATATATACCGCGATTCCGATTCAATAGTAAGAACTGCTGTTGGTGACACCAAACCATTGCCCGTCACAGTAGGGCTTCACCAGGGATCAGTTCTCAGCCCTTATCTGTTCAGTGTGATATTAGACTAAGTATCAAGTAGCATCAGAGACACACATGAGCAACCACCGTGGCTACTCATGTATGCGGACGATATCGCACTGACGGATGCAACCAAGGGGAGACTGACCCAACGGGCAAACAAATGGAAGGGGTCACTTGAGAACGGCGGTCTGAAACTAAACGTAGCGAAAACTGAGTACATGACTTGTAATACCACAGATCCTCATCCTTTACGAATAGGCGAAGACCTGGTCAAGCGTAATGATCGATTAAAATACTTGGGGTCTGTACTCGTCCGGGGACATCAATTGCGATGTTAAGAATCGTATTACAGCGGCATGGGCAAAGTGGCGTGAGGTGACTGGTGTCACTTGTGACCCCAAAATGCCGATCGGGCTTAAGGGGCAGGTCTATAAATCTATCATTAGACCTGCCCTCCTGCATGGCAGTGAGACGTGGCCCGTCCTTGAGCGGCACAAGCAAGAGCTGCGTGTTACGGAGATGAAGATGCTGCGCTGGATGTGCGGAGTGTGGCGGAAGGACCGCATAAGAAACTCCCGCATTCGGGGTAGCCTTCATGTCCGTGACATAGCGGATAAGCTTCAAGAAAATCGCCTGCGATGGTACCGTCACGTTTTACGAAAACCGGCAACATACATTGGCAACAAGTGACTGACCATGCCGCCTCCGCCAGGGCCTGGTAGAAGGGGCGCGCACAAGAAGAGCTGGCTTGACATCGCAATACTGGATATGCGTGCTAACGGACTAACTGTCAGGGATGCCGAAGACCGGGCGAAGTGGAGACGCAAAAATAAGAAAGCGAACCCGGGGGTACGAAGCGGACAGCTGAGGATGCAACCGAGAGGGCGCTAAGATGATGATGATGATGATGAGCGAAAGCAAGGAGTCAGTAAGAAAGTAAGCAAGTTGAATTCTACAGACTCTACTTAACTCTGAGAAAAACAGGCGCAAATGTATCTTTGCACACAAGTACGGTATTATGATTGTTACACCATTGAATACTTACCATTTTTTTCGTGAATTAAAGTATAATTAAATCTTTAAAGTGAAAAAAAGTTACATCAACAAAATAATGTAGATAACATAATTTTCATACAATTATTGAAATTGTTCACTAATTTGACATCAATAACGAAAATTACTGATCGATTAGAGATTGATACGTAGGGCTAGCGATCAATTATTCAAAATCGATACCCAACATGCACGAACAACTATTCAGTATAATTTCTCATGTTGTGATTATGTTTTATGTTATATTGTACTTCAATTGAAAGCTATTTTATAATAGCTTTTAAGAAAACATATTGAGCGTGTATGACGACAGTGATGAGCGTAAAGGAAGCGAGGGAGTATATACATAAAAAACGCTAAACTAAATGTAGAAAAATCTCTGAAAATCTTTAAAAAAATAATATCTTACAAGCACTAACAGCCTTTTTAATTGTATCAAAATATAAATTAAAAGACTATATTTGTTTTATATCTCGAAATTTTGGACGTTTTTCTTCTTAATTCTTCTACCTGTTGTATTTAAATGTGTTCCCGACTGTGAGAAAATGTATTCAGTCAATGAACGAATGAACAAAAGGCTGCACAATTTTGAAACAAATTTACAATTAGTTGTACCAATTTTTTTACTATTTAAGAAAGAACTGATTGTACCAAGCTATTAGTGGACAAATAGTGGTTTCATTATTTCGTGCGTGCGTAATTGTGTCATTACCAATTACCCTGAATTCTAAACTCGTATTGTGTCTAATGTTTTTCCCTCGATATTTTTTTATAAAAAATCACTTGACAAGTAAAGTGTTCGGAATTTGTATGACCGGCTGCCAATTTCATGATATGTTTATAAATTTATGTTAGCACACACACACAGACAGAGACTTATAAAAAAAACCAACAAGGTCCCGGAAATCTATAGAAATTGGGTTTAACATAAATCAGAGTGAGTAGGGAAAATATAAATATTCTTTGACAAATTATCTCCTAGTGAGCTATTCCGTGAGTTTTTCCATCAAGATGTAAAATGTTAATAGATTTTAGAAAATAATTTCTTTTTGTTTGGTATATGTTTTCTATTTTATGCATTTTATGATCTTACTAACTTGCCCGCGGATTCGCAAGCATACAAATTTAACGGGAACAGTATTTTTTCCGACATAAAAGTTACCCTCAGTACTTTTAACTATTAGGTATATTTATTTGGACAGCCAGGACTTGCATAAAAGGAACATATAGCACTTATAACACGATACAAGAAGCCACTAAGCAAATAGAGCGAATATTCGCTTTAGAAATCTGTTGATGGAAAGTTGACGATGTAGTCGCACGAGTAGCTACAATCAGTGTATAACATGGAGATTTTGTGTTTTATACCGATTTGATCCTGATTAATGTGATCGCTCTGAATTAAAACTTCCATTTCAGTCTAAAGTTCCCCAATTCTCAGAGGAACTTTATAAAGTAAATTAAGTACATGTAACAGCGTGATTGTACCTCAATGTAGTTTCCAAACAATGACTAGACACGTTATCAGCCAGGCTGGAACAATGGTTGGTGCATACAAACAGTCGTTTCCGCCGCGGAAATTGAACCTGCTATCCTAGTAACAGAATGGTTTATGGTGAATGAGAATATAACGTGAATTACGTTTATTGGCCCAAAAAGTTAACGAGGGTAGGAAAGTTCTTTGGAGCACTTGTGTGTAAAAATGTAATTTACTCACTAGTTTCGAAAAAAATGTTTACTTGTAGCTAACTATTATACATTTTTAAGCTTACATCTACTTCTTTAAAGCCTTAGCTGAACGGTTAATTTGCAGTGATTGAAATCGTTCAATAAAGCATCATTTTCATTATCACACGGGATGGGTAGAGAGAGGTACTAGAATTTTTACGGGAATTAATCAATGACACTACTCAAGTCTTTCGACCTACTCACCTGGCCTGGTTATCATTGTTAGATCCTTCTTGAAGAAAAAAAATCCTATGTTACAGTCCCTTAGGCTGGTTTCACACTATCCTGTGGATCTAAAATGGAAAGTGGCCATTTTTATTACGAATTATTATTACTTATGACGAATTATAAAATGATCACATTATGCATCATTGCAAATCTTAAAATAGCCACACTTTGGCAGTTCATGAATTGAATCATTTCATGGTAATTCTGCTGTTTAACGGAAAGTCGCAAAATGGCTTATTTTTCGTGAATTGTTTGTGAACTGCTTTACCTTATTACCAGGCATAAAAATAATCTTTATTTTTAGACGTGTGTACTTTTACGATTGTTTTAGTTGAATAAGTTTTTCTAACCAATTATGTTGATTTACTGATGATGATTAATTTACTGTAGAATTATAAATATCAATCAAAATATATTAAAAATTAAAATCTATTTTTATTTTTATTTTATTACTATAGCAATACTCACACGAGAAATGAATCACGAAATGAACTAAATTAGAGTTGAAACGTCAATGTCAAAATTTGCAGAATTGCTAAGCTTCACAATTCACGAAATGATTCGTTTTGATGAATTGCTTAAAGTGGCAATTTTAGACCTGCTGGAGACACGAGCCGTCCGTTCAAGAAAGACCCATAGGAATAGCGCTCGCAGTGCTCTAAACAGAAATTTCAGTATGACACTCTGTACAGGCTCTACCCGGTGCAGATATGCAATACAATACAATACAAAATATCTTTATTGCCCACACATAGTAACAAATAATATAACATTTACAAAGACTTCAACATAATATGAGCAAAGGCGGACTTATTGCTATGCAATCTCTTCCAGTCAACCCTTACGAGGTGAAAGAGAAACAGTTAAGTTAGGGTGGGTACAGCAACAGATATAGTTGAAAATTATAAACATACACAAATATTGCATATATATGCATAACATACTTAAATAACTTACATAGGTACTGTAACATTCATACGTACTGTATGAATATCTAAGCGAAAATAACAGCAGTATCAAGTCAAAGTGAGAGGTAGTATTCTTTCAAGCGACTCTTGAAACTGGTTATAGTCTGAGCAGTGCGAATATCTTCAGGCAAAGCATTCCAGAGACGTGCTGCTTGTACAGTAAAAGATTTAGAGTATGCAGCAGAAGTATGAGTTGGAGTTTTAAGGATATGCTGTTTTTGAAAAGTGTAACTCACGGAAAATACAATACAATACAAAATATCTTTATTGCCCAAATACAGTAACAAATAATATAACATTTACAAAGACTTTAACATAATATGAGCAAAGGCGGACTTACGAGTATTGCTAGGCAATCTCTTCCAGTCAACCCTTACGAGGTGAAAGAGAAACAGTTAAGTTAGGGTGGCAAAATCGGCGTGTTGAATTATTTTTTTCGATATCGAGTGATTTTCGTTCGATATCGCACGATTTTCTATTCGACATATTTGTCATACATTCAAAAATAGGGCTCCAGTACGCGCACGAACCAATCCGAGCCGCTATGAAACGTCCTAGCGCCTCACGTGTGTCTCTATTCTGGGAACCCGTACAGTTTTCGATAGCTTTAAAACCAGCTTAGAAATCCAGTACTTAATAGGGGCGAAGCAGTAGACAAAAGTATGTTATGTTACAAAATTAACGTGAAATCCCAAACCAAACATGGACTAAGTAGGTATTGTTTCCCTTATTTCTTCCAATCTAATTCTTGATCCGATATCATACAAAATTCAGGTCCCTAGCGATAGTCCAAATATGAGAACAAAGGTATCCATACATATTTATGGTCATAGAAGGGGAGAAATGATATTTCGCCTAAAATAAGAGCCTTCTTAAATATTTACTTAGTAAACTACATTTTTATTGAAATAATACAATTTACTACAACTAACAGTGGAATCAGATTTTGTAACAACTGCCTATATATTATTACTAGCTTTTTCCGCAGCTCCGCCTGCGTCAAAAAGTAGCCTATGTTTGACCCCGGTCTTCAACTATATTCATACCAAATTTCATGAAAATCCTTTCAGCGGTTTGACCGTGAAAGCGTAACAGACAGACAGACTTTCGCATTTATAATATTAGTATGGATGTAGCGGACTGTGTTCATAATATAGATGACTATTTAGTAGATTTTAACTATTATTGATGAGGCTGGATGGAACGCAAGTGAACTGAGCGAACATTACAAATGATTCTAAGTAAAAAAAAAACAGGACTTGGGAGATAGTAGAATGGCTAAACATTTGTTCCCAACGATTTCCTTCCAAACGATCCCAACGATCTTCCCACTATCAACAAATGCGCCACTCTTGTTTCAGAGCTTATGATCTTCATCGGGTCACTGCCTTTTTCCACTTTATCTGAGGTTGAGAATGTAATAATTATGTTAATAAATATTTAATGCAAATATTTTGGTATTCATTTAAAGCCATTTTATATACTGCAGCCAATATTATACCCATACAACCAATTTGGTCGCAGTGTAAATACTGTTACTAGTATAGTGATATTAATCAGTAACGGCACTGCGCTGCTACCAGAATGGTATCGGTAGAAATATAAAGGATTCATTTCCAAAAAAACCTCTTTCAGGTGCAGTCGAGGAATAAAGTTCAATAAATCTAAAGATTGGAAAACCCATTACGTTTTAAATATTAACATTAAGTAGACAAGCAAATAATCCATTAGCCATTAGGCACTTTCATTTTAATTGAAATTTATTTCATTGCGTTTTTTTTTAAGTAATTAACGACTAAGCTTGTTCAAAAAACGAATTAGATTTAAATCGTTTTTCATTAATAAAAATCAACGACTAAGCTTTTTGAAAAAACGAAATATATTTAAATCGTTTATCATTAATGAAGAAACTTTTGTATCATCAGGTCGGGATTAATATTAAAAAAAAAAAAAACACGTAAGTCGCGCAAAACCGATGAGTTAAGTAATTTTGTGAGTGAGAGAGTCACAGATCTCAGAAATAGCTCACCAGAATGATTTTCCCGCCATATTGCAAATAAACACTTTAAAAATATTTTCCTAAAGGATTAATAAAGGCCATATGTGTAAAGAATAGGTACAATAAGTGCCTAAAAACCTGCTAGAAATGAGGGAAATTTTCGATAATACTGTTCAGCTTTTCACGGTTCGACACGTACGTGTTGTAAAATTAAATTTTAAAAATAGAACGTTTAATTTTACGCGGCATGTTTGGGTCAGGATGATATTGACAGGATTAGAATGTGTTAACGAAAAATCGTTACCACCCTAGGAGGATAACAGCACATTCTGAACACAGAATATGAATTGTTTTCTTAGATAATCACACATTTTTCGCCCAAAGCCTATTTGATGCCTAACATTATATGTATATTTGAAAGTACACATTGTAGTTGTCTTAATTTTTTTAGGGTACCTATTTTTTTAATCGGAAGATCAAAATGACATTTATCACTATGTTGGTATTAGTTGTAAGACAACGCTTTAATAATTGTCTATGCAGCAGTAACCAACGATCTTGCGGCTAAAATATTAAGATAAGTTTTTGTGTCCGTTCACAGTCACGCAGATGTTTATCACGTTTTAATATATCTTTTGTTTAAAAAATTAAAACAAATTAAATTAAATGTAAAAATAAACATATCCTCTCCGAGTCGAACTGTTTGAACGGACACTTCCCAGGACTGGGACTAGTTCCCCGAACTTTTGACCGCTTTGATATAAATTTAAATTTTTAAATTTCAAGGACAATCATTTCTTTTTTGCAATAGGGAAAATGTCTTATCCCTTTGTCGTGAACACACTTTGAGGCTAGCTCAGTCCATGTCATCGTCATCATCATTTCAGCCGTAGTCATTCCACTGCTGGACATACGAGTAGGTCTCACCTAATCATTTCAAAAATTACCGGTTGTAAGCGGTCAACATCCAGCGTTCGCCTGCGTCCTTTATCGGGTCATCTGACCATCTGGTCGATAAATATCCAAAGCTGCGCTTGCCAGCTAGTGGTCGCCATTCGAGAACCTTTACGTCACATCAGCCATCGGTACTACGCGTTGTGTCCCGCTCACTGCCACTTCGAAGAACTAATTCGCTTATGTCTGTGTCTTTTGTTCTCCTATTGTAGGCCAGTCTAAGTGATGTGCCCGTATTCATTTATAAACGCTTATACCTAGAATTTAGACACAACTTCCAGATCGTTAGTCAAACGCCTGACAACTACAAGACTACAGAGGCAGTCAATTCTATGATGAAACTGGACACTATTCCGCGAAATACCAATTAATTTCAGTACCGTTTACACAGAGCAGTCCTGCCAATTATTGCTTAGAACAATAGTATCGGTTTGTCACGTTTGCAATGATAATTGTACAGAGAGCCGCATGAAAATTAATACCAGGTATACATTTTTATATTAAGGTGCTCATACACAGCAGTTGTATATCGTTATAAAACATTGTGTTAAACGATAACATCCTATAACAATGAAGACAATTTATACGTATGAAATGTTAGACAACAAAGTTATGCAACATTCTCTAACATTATACAACTGCTGTGTGGGAGCACCTTGTATCTGTAGGTATTTCATAAAATTAACATCCTATAACAATGAAGACAATTTATAAGTATGTAATGTTAGACAACAAAGTTATGCAACATTCTCTAACATTATACAACTGCTGTGTGGGAGCACCTTGTATCTGTAGGTATTTCATAAAATCAAATAAAACTGAAATAGGACATATTTACAAAGTAATTTTTATGACAAGTATCACGAAAAGAACTACTGGTATTTTTTTTATTTCTCGCCAAAGAAGGGTTTCACGGAAATCCTAAGCAACGAGTTTATAGCGCTCTTGTGACATCATCAATATATTGCAAGCGCATAGGCCAAAGACTAAATACTATTGTGAGACTAATAACTACCACAATTCAATCATTCATATCGATTGCGTTACATGGTCGATTGACCCTGTATATCCTGTTTCCTGGTGTTAGATTTGAAACTAGGTCAAGGACTAACCTTATCAATAGTATTAAGTAGTTCAATCGACCTTTGTAAATAAATAAATATCACCAGTAGCCATTCATTGAAAGAAAAATCATTTGTTATCTTCATTTGCGCACAAAAAAATCATATTTTTGGTCGCATTCGGGTTTCGTTTCGTAAACAAACACGAAATATAATCCAATTCAGAGTTTAATCAAGGGTTTTTATATAGATTGAAATAATAATGTTTGAAATTACGGTGAAGCCAGAAAAAAATCGCATTACCGTTCATCGGTCGCGATTTGGGGCAATCAAGTGAGGAAAATATAAAACAATTTGGTATTTTTTTTAATGAAACATAAGACAAGATAGGATTTTGGTTGTTATCTCGTGCATAACTTAAAAATAATTTAAGAAAAAAAGATATGTCATATTTTTTTCCTATTTTAATACTAGCTGAGCCCGCGACTTCGTCCGCGTAATGTTCGATTATACCTACTTTCGTTACTTATTAATCTTATTATCCGTCATTGCAGAGATTTACACAAAATATTTGATGTTATCAATATTTAAAATGTTCAGGAGGTCGCTATGTAAAATATTGCGACTGAATACTGTTTGGCATGAAAGAAAAAGTCAAACAATCGTGATTTTTATATGAACGTTATCCACCCATAAACTCTTTCCAGACCTATAAAATCATGATTCGGGTGTGAAAGTTTCATTGATAACCACCAGTTGGTAGCAAGCATAAATGCTGTCCTTGAAATATACCTATTTTTGAGAAGTATTTGTTTGACTCACCTCACTTGCTTTCGACTTCCATATATGGTGAGTCATACTTCTCAAAGATGGGTATACGAGGGTCAAACTGAAAGTTCTTAGAAAATCAAAAACTGAGCCCACTAGCAAGTTATTCCTTTTATTACATCTTTTCAAAATAGTGTCCTTTCACGTCAATACATCTCTGCATCCGATGGAACCACTGAGAAAAGCACTTTGCCCACTCGTCTTTAGGGGTCTCTTCGACGGCGTTTTGAAATGCAGCCACTGCTTCCTCGGCGTCCATAAAACGTTTTCCTAGACGTTTTTCTTTTATTTTCGGGAATAAATAAAAATCGCAAGGTGCGAGGTCGGGGCTTTATGGCGGGTGACCTAGTAATTCCACGTTTGATGTCGCCAAATAGTCGATCGTTCGCCTGGTAGTGTGCGACGAGGCGTTGTCGTGGTGAAGGAAGATCCTACTGCGAGGTCGTTTCTCCCGAACTTTTTCCAAGACAAGTGGCAAACAATTGTTAGTATACTACTCTGCAGTAACTGTTTTTCGATCCTCTAAAACAATTGTCGCGTAATGTCCGGTCCTTCCGAAGAACGAGGCCACCATCTTTTTCCCCACGCTTCGACCTTTCTTCACTTTATTTGGCAACTTCTCGGAAGGAAACACCCACTGAGCAGACTGTCTTTTGGTTTTAGGGATCATAACAGTAAATCCAGCTTTCGTCACCCGTAAGTATGTCAAACATAGCATTTGAGTCACCTCCGTTAAATCTTTGAACCATTTCACGGCACCAATCAACACGACGGATTTATTGGGCCTCTGTGGCCTCCGGGCACAAAGCTTCCTAACCGCTAAATGTTCATGCAGGATTTTGTGCACTTGGCTCATACCGATGCCTAAACTTGCCCGAATCTGCTGATAGGTCACTCTTTTGTCAGTCTCTATCATACGCCGCACAACACTGATGTTATCTTCAGTCGCCGCCGTAGAAGGCCGTCCCTCACGCAGATCATCGGTGAGATTAGTGCGACCACGTTTGAACTCATTAAACCAGTTGTAAACAGTGGCACGAGATAGGGCTTCATCGTGAAAGGCCAATCGAAGTCTATCATAACTTTCTTGTTGACTTAAATGACAACGAAAGACATAAAAAATCATTGCACGAAAATTTTCTCGCGTTAAATTCATGCTGACGTGATACAGACAATTTTCAATTTGCCGCCAAATCGTAAAACAAATGACAAATTAATAAAATACATATCTACTGAATAATACCTATTGGCATAGAGTTCCATTTTCAAAATTTAAACTTATTTTTTTATTACACTGTTTACAAGTGGTCAGTTCTAAAGACTTTCAGTGTCGCCAAGCAGTTTCCGAAAAAAGGCATTTCTGAGAGCAGGGTGTGCAGGGTTGATGTACCGTGTAACCCACTCGATACGAATAACTGAAGAGTCATAATAAAGAACCCACGTCAGAGGCCGAAAGGCGTTTCCGAAAAAAATGTGACACCAGGTTGTGCAGGGGTCAATTGACCACGTCACTGATTCGATAAGAATGACTGAAAAGTAATAATTAAGAACCCACGTCAGATGCCGAAAGACGTCTCCAAAAAACTCTGACATCAGGGTGTGCAGGGTCGTGAAAAGTAATTATGAAGAACCCACGTCAGAGGCCGAATAACGTCTTTAAAAAAACTCTGACACCAGGGTGTGCAGGGTCAAATGACCATGTAACTTATTCGATAATAATGACTGAAAAGTAATAATGAACTCACGTCAGATGCCGAAAGGGTCTCCGAAAAACTTCTGACACCAGGGTGTGCAGGGTCGATTAACCATGTAACCCACTAGATAAGAATGACTGAATAGTCATAATAAAGAACCCACGTCAGAGGCAGAAAGGAGTTTCCGAAAAACTCTGACACCAGGGTGTGCAGGGTCGATTAAACATGTAAGCAACTCATCGTGAATTACTGAAAAGTCGTTATAAAGAAGGCACGTCAGAGCTCGAAGGCTCTCCGAAAAAATTCTGACGACGAAAATCGTCTCCGATAAAACTTTAACACCAGGGGTAGATTGACCACGTAACCCCACTCTATAAATGAATGACTGAAAAGTCATAATATACTCGTAGAACCCAAGTCAGAGGCGAGGTTTTGGTTACATTAATATATTTCCATTTAGCGCGATTGCCCTCCAGTATTTTATGACCAAATTCTGAACACATGCTATAATTATTCCGTGCTTTGGAAAGCACGTTAAGTCGTTGGTCTTGCCCGGCTGCCATCTGGCGGTCGTCAAAGGAACCATGTCAGAGGTCGTAAAGTAATTCTAAAAAAACTTTATCACCTGGATGTCCATGGTCGATTGACCATATTACCTACTCGTTGTGAATGAATGAAAAACATTTAAGTAACTACGTAATGACATACATTTAATAATAACTTACATTATGAACACCACCATCAATAATTATTACTCCAATTACAAAGCAATAGCAAAAATAAATTCTGCCGAAAAGGAAAAAAAATCCTAAAATTGAAATGTCCAATGTTGTTTGACCTCTAATATAGTATGCGCACCATACATTTTAAAAGTCAATTTAAGCTGGTAGTTGTCCTTCGAGAACTGGTAAAATTAATGCGTATATACCTATATGTTGCCGAGGACTATTTAATAAAAAAGTTTTTGTCGAGTAGTTTTTGGGTGAAAGATGCACAACAGACAGACACAAATTCCAAAAATCATATTTTTGGCTTCTCTTTCTCTATAAAAATTCCACGGACCAATTACAAACCGAAGATGGCGTTTCGAATGGCGCAGTGTTCCGATGTGAGAGGGCCCTAGTAATATTTTTTCATTTTATATTCAATTACTACAGTTTTATTACATTTATAGACATATGTACAGAATTAACCTTACAGTACAGTTTTATTATATGTAGATTATAGATTATTGACAGTGAGGCAAAGCAGAAACAATGATACCAAGGCATACAGGGTCGATTGACCGGGGCAACTTCTTGATGATCTAGCAAACAACTCCAAGGAAAATGCTGAAATTATGTGATTTTGACGACTTACTTCTTACTCCGCTTATTACTTTGCTATGAAAATTTTGTCAGGGGAAATTGAAAAAATCTTTAAATGATGAACTTTCTTTCCTGATATCCGATTTTGATGAAACAAAGATTAAATGTTGCCCTTCACTAAGGCCAATCAGTTTGTGAAAACTAAATTCAAATCTGTCCAGTAGTGCCTGTTTATCTGAGGGAAATTGGAAAAATAATTAATTGATGTTAACTTTCTTTCCTGTTGTCCGATTTTGATGAAACAAAGATTAGATTCAGTAGTTTCTGAGATTAGCGTGGTCAGACGGACAGACAGACAAGATTGATATAAAACATTTTTCATCTTTAGTCGTTCCCTCTTATTTTCTAGCCAAAAAAATAAATGTACAGACACGTCGATTCTACTCTTTTATTATAGTATATAGATTAGAGGTGTATTTTTTTTATCACAAGTACTTTATTTCCAAGTAAGTATGAGGTATGTGCTGTATTTAGATTTTTATGTAAATGTAGTTTTTGGGAGCTACAAGGAATGGGCTACTTACGAGCAGAGACAATCGACTTTGAGCTCTTAGGCTATACAATTTGAAAAGCAATAGGAAAACTTTGAACTACCTCTTTTCGACATAAACTTTACAGTAGCATCGACGTTTTTATTATAGCAAAGAAATGGTACAGGAGGCATATTTTTGAAATGTTTGACTCGCAAGAAACCGGTGAGTCGAATGAAAATCGTTCGACTTGCTGATGAAAATAATTCGATCTCGAAAGAAAATTATCGAAATATTGCTCCAGGAGTGCGATTTTTGACATATGTGTGTCACTCAGAACCGGTGAGTCGAATTGTTCATTTTCGAATCATTTTGCTGATACTCAAAAATAACACTCCAGCAAATTATATGAATTTGTTTCATTATGTATCATTTTTCAAGACATTACAAGTTATAAAGTGATTATTATATTAAAGGGTGGCTTGTAATCAGGTTAATGGAACTTCGCCCTCTTTGCTTAACATCAGAAGTAAAAATACATCATTGTACCTTCCGACAGGTTCGATTCAACAACATAATTATCTAGAAAAGCAAATACATATTAAAGTAAAACATTATCAAATGTAATAATTTAAAACTTGGATTCTTTAATAGATCGAAGAGCAGGATAGATAGAAGTGGAGATCCTTAACAGACTTACCAGACTTAACAGAGGCCAAGACTCACTTTGGGTCGCTGCGCCATCTTAGTTAGTAAAGTTTTTCAATTTATCATCAAATTCGAAATATCAGCCAGAATAAAGTAAGTATATGGAGAACAGAAAGAGGTGTGGAGTCTATTTAGCCAATTTGAAGACCTGCATTTTTTTTTCTTTTTTTTGAAGCAAGCCGGAATACGAATCACCCCTACCGTCGCTAAATACACCTGATAATTTCCTGAAAATGTCATATTTTCATACATCAGGAAGTGGACCGGGATAGCAAGCGCAGCTGAATTGTCTCGTAGAGCAAAAAACATAAGAACTTTCGCAAGCTAATCGCTAATCGCTTTAAAGGGGAGTTGTACCCTAAGAAGTTCTTATTCTCAATATACAATTTTCTCAAAACAAAATCACATTTCCAGAATGTCATAATTGATTGGAATTTCCTATGAACTGCCATACAGTGCCATATGAGCGTGGCCAAATATAGTGAGATCCTTTTACGTTCTTTATGACTTCATATTAAGAAATGTTTGTTAACTGTACACCTCATAATCAACATCTTTGTCACCGGCTAAAAGCTTCAGCCCGGTCAACCTTCCCTGGACAGATTGTAAATCACTCAACAGACCGACTTGTGTTGGAAGATGTCAGGGAAATCGTCCTAGGTGGAGTTTTTCCAACAATAACCACTGTTTTTTGGAGCTGTGCAATCAAAGGCTTACTTCCTGTCGTACTTCAATAGTCTCTTGAACTATGAAAGATTTGAATATGGCTAATCACCGCGCAGTAGAAGTGGCAACGAATAAATAATTATCTGGTATAGTGCCAATTTAATATAGTGCAGTCAATAGGCTCGATATATTGACTCGACAAGAACTAAAATGTGTTGTCTCGTTCTTTGTAAATATCGATAAGAAAAAAGAGACAAGCCAAATATTTTTAACATGGGCTTAAAAAACTTTTCTTAATACGGAGTATAGTCTCTTGGGATAATTACTTAAGCCGCTAAGTATATTGCTTAGCATCCTCAAGTACAAAACGATTTAGTTGCGGCCTTTGACTTAAACGATATTGTTGTATGTATATACATAAACGGTATATACTCTTACATGGAGTTAAATGCTATAGACACGATAAAAGAACTGACAATTAATCTTAAATAACCGATTGTAAGGATAGTACCGCTAAGAATAAAACTGCTATATCCCTTTGGAAACTTGTATTTCTGTTTCTTCATCTTTTCTCATTAATCTCTCATATCTTCCTCGATCATACGCGAGCCGGACTCGCGCACGTATTCCGTAGCTATAAAAACAAATCAAAAACATACCTATTGTTTAGGACCCCCTTGAATATTTATTTTATTCTGGTTTTTCTTTCTTACAGCGGCAACAGAAATACTTAAATAAGACAATTGAAATTATCCCAGATGATAGTTTCAACAGTCTAACTATCACGGGTAATGAGAAGCCTGGTGGCAGATGGCCAGAAGGACCGCGAAATCTTAGTTATAATAAATCCATACTTCCATAATTTCCGTGACACAAACGGAATTCCACGCGAGCGAAGCCGCGGGCACAGCTAGTAATAATAATAAATAACTCTATAGTGCACAAAGTTGTAGAAAGTACATGAATATTATTATTATTTATGGTACAAAGGCGGCCTTATCGCTAGAGCAATTTCTTCCAGGCAACCAACAATAATACAACACTAATAGGATCCCGTTTTACCCTTTGGGTCCGGACCCTTAAAATAAACTAATCTTATAAAGTGCTCATTCATTCATTCATTTAGTCATTTAATCTTCTTCCGAAATAAGCATCCGTAGTTTATCGAATTTCCCCAGAGGATGTTCTACTCAAGTCAACTCTCCTTTTAAAATTATTTTGTTTAATACAGTTGTAGGTAGGAAAGTGTGTTGTCCCATAATCGCTTTTGACGACGTTTATATGGTTAGTTTATTTTTAGATTCCGCAGCTCCGCCTGCGTCAAAAAGTAGCCTTTGTTTGACCCAGGGTCTTCAACTATATTCATACCAAATTTCATTAAAATAGTATGGATTCCTAAGCAATGTTTAAAATGAGACCAAATAACTAATTAAATAAAATACAAAGTATTTTCTTTTTACAATGAAAATAATTTGAGGTAATATTTTTATCACACAAAGCTAAGATTATTTTTCTGTAATATTTGTACTGATTCGTAATATAAGTACATATACTCAATAAAAATGTATTTAATCTTCAAAACTTATAAATGTCTAAATCGCATTCAATAGCATTTTCTAACAATAAATATGGACCGAAAAAATCCACATCACTAATCTACAATTTATTACCACAAGTTTATAAAATATAAGTAACCAATAACGTTTTTAATATAAATTTAAATGTCCTTAAATCTCATTAAGAAAACTTGAACTAAAAGAACGATAAATTTTCATAATAAAAAACGTCCACTTACCTGATAAATGACCTTAAATTCAGGCCATAAACCAAACGGCCATGAAAAAGTCCTCTCGAGTCACAAAGAGTTCTTTATTTGAAAATTCGAAAACTGAATCGGTTGAACTTCGAACGCC
Organism: Euzophera pinguis; assembly: GCA_947363495.1. NCBI lineage: Eukaryota > Metazoa > Arthropoda > Insecta > Lepidoptera > Pyralidae > Euzophera > Euzophera pinguis. The sequence continues at coordinate 4,198,436 of OX376170.1, read as the reverse complement.
CGGGCTAACCGCATACGCGTCGCCACTTCACCGCGGCTCGCTTTTCACTGAGTAAGCTTGCCTGAAAATTATCTGTTGCACTCACTCACTACGTTTCATACATGCGCGAATTTCGGGCGATAATGTCCTGCCTGAACTATTACATTCATTGTTCCTTACGTTTTTTGGGTTCTGTACCTCAAAAGGTAAAAAAGGAACCCTTATAGTCTCACTCGTGTCGTCGGTCTGTCCGTCTGTCACAGTCGATTTTCTCCGAATCAACCAGACTGATTAAGTTGAAATTTGGTACACGCCTGTGTATCTGTAACCAGAAGGTAGGCTGATTGTAAAAATAACTAATTAAATATGGACACTAGTTCTGGGGGTTACGTAGTCAATTAAAAACAAAGTTTTTCTAACTGGGCCCCAATAGCGGTAACTAAATAACGTATTTACCAATAGCTAGTTCCGATCGTTAGGACTATTTTCGAGTATGTAATATTAGTGAGTCGAATGATTCTCGTTCGACATAATAGGCGACGAATTAAAACAAATTAAATAAAAAAAACTAATCAAAATTAATGAAATTCAAGCATATTTGTCTAAATGTCTCGTACGTTATGCTAAATATTCCTCGACAGTAACTTTTTTCCAAACGTTATTTTGGTACTGGCTCGTACGTTTTAACTGTCAAAAACGTTTGTCAAAAAATAGCGAGATACCGTTGCATCACAGAAAGTTCGACCAAACATGATGCGACCAACGAAGTTCACGATAAAAATCATATTTTCTTTGTTTTTCTATATTTTACTAAATTCGACAATAATTGGTAAGTTAAAAAATAACCCTCGCTTTCGCAAATTGCTTTTAGTTTGAACGATCGCCTCCTTTAAAATACCGTAATTGCCCTCCTTTACCTTGTGATATATCAAACGAAAGGGCTCAGTTCAAAGATATTTCTGATATTTTTGTCAGTATCTTTTAGGTCGGTATTTTTTTAATTATTTAGGAAATAAGGTAAAAGATTAGTGTTCCCCCTAGTCTATCTCCGAAGTTGCTGGATATAAAATTTAAAAAAAAAATAAAAAAGTAGACCTTGTACTGAACTTTACAGGAAAAATAATCAGAAGCACGTGTTAAGAAAGGGGGGTTAATTTTGGGGGTTAAGTGATACATTTTAATAAAAAGTATTTTAATCTATACCGTATGATTTACCACACGAAAGGGTTTCTTGTGGCCATCTTAAATATATATTTTTTCCAAATCTGTGAAATAATCAGTTCTCAAGTTATTTAAGAAAGAAGACGGAAAAACAAAAACGAAATGTTCTCCCTAGAATATTTTCGAAGTTGCGGGACTAAAAATTTTGAAAAAATTTCAGAAAGTAGACCTTGTCCTCAACTTTACAGAAAAAATAATAAGAAGTACGTATGAAAGGGGGGAAATTTCGCAGATTCAAACACAAGTTGATGTGAAAAATTATCTTTCTTTTCAATATTTTTGTAATCGCCTTCAAAAACATTTGATTCTGAGATGACGTTAGTTGCAATTTTATTAATACTTCGCGCTTTACCTAACCATAGCACTTATGTTTTGTAAAGTAGCCTATGTTTGACCCCGGGTCATCAACTATATTCTTAACAAATTTTATCAAAATCCGTTCAGAGGGTTGGCCTTGTTAGCGTAACAGACAGACATACATTCTTTTAACTTATTATTCTTACGCCAGCTCGTTCGTCTACTCACAATGCTAAACTAAACAGATTATAGATGTTATTTACTAGACGTACTTTATTTATAGAGCCAAATCAAAAATCCACCAATCGCCGTTCAATTTTTTTTTGGGTTGCCTATTGAAACTCCAAAGAGCAAAACAAAATGAGATCTTATTATGTATGTATATCATTGCCCGTCTGTCTGTCACAAGGCTAGCTGTATCTCATGAGCCGTGATAGTTAGACAGTAGACATTTTCACAGATGATGTACTGGCATATTTTTGTTGACGCTATAACAACATATCCTAAAAAATACAAGAAAACAAATATTGAAGCGGGTTCCCATACAACGGACGTGATTTTTTGTGGTTTTTATACTTAGATAATGGTACGGTACCCTTCGTGCGCGATTCTAACTTGCATTTCACGGGTTTTTCATATTGGAAATATTTACGTAAGATAAATGTCAGTAATATATACGAAAATTATGTCAAAAGCGTTTGGTTATGATAAGTTATTGGGTATTAGATCTTTTGTTTACTAAACTACTTATTTGTATATAGGGACAATTATTACTTATTGTTTTATTTTTGTCCTAAATAAATTTTTGGTTTTCAAAATTACATGAGCTTGGTTTTACCGGTATTCGTCATTTTATCGTGCTTTCCTAGTTGCGACCTCAGCTTACGCTTAGGAGCCTAGGGTAAGCTGTAAGTCATGGTCCTTGATTTGGCGGCACTGGTTAATACAATGAAGCGACCTGCCGTCTGACTCCGTAACCCTTTTTACGGGGAAACCAGACCACTGGAACGTGACCCGAGGTGTTAGTGGCAAACACTGACAGATATTTTTTTAGGCATCTGACAGCCTAACGACTGCCATTTATCGATAACAACCAGGACCAACGGCTTAACGTGCATTCTTGAGATAGAAATTGCCACTTAATGGTGACCAATCCAATACGGATCGCGAATATACAAGCGTTTTAATTTGGTTTTATCGGTACTTAATATTTATGTAATTTACTAGCTCTACTCGTTACATCTTACCCAAACAGACAGTTTTAATAGTATTCCTTTTTTTTTAATAATTTTCCTTGTGACATGCTTTCGTTTTCTTTATCAATTATTCAATATCAATAACTTTTAAAGAGTTTTTACGAGTATCAAAAAATACTTTTTATCGTAACTGTGATTCTAACTCTTTTGGTTCATGAGATTTTTTGTGCCTTGATTTGAATAAAAAGAAAAAAATTAAACAACATGGCCGACCTAATTGTTTTTATGCAAATGTGGTAATTATGAAAACAGAAGCACACATTACTTAGGTAAAATACATTTTTATCCCTAAATCCCGAATTATTAACATTGGCCTTCGCTTGATCCCTAAATACGCTAATTTTGAAACTCTAAGCGGATGGGGGCAACTGTTTAATTATGTTTATTCTAATTTAATTTCCGACACTCTGTATTCGTAGGTTTCGATGCTTACCATGATATAAAATTCTGGAAGATAATTTCAATTTTCATAATAAATAGCGGACGTTCGTCAAAAATATTTTAACAAAAATATGTTTAGGATCTTTCAATATATTTGAGGTAAAGAATGACGCAAAACATTTTAATATCATTAATTTTTATAGATAGGCTTTATGAATTCTCCGGTGTTGATGTCAAAAATTTATAACGCCTTCCGAAATATGGAAACGACAGGCTTCAAGCTTGTTATATGGGGTAACAATTTTATTAAGTTTTGTTTTGGTATTTTTAATCCCGATGCCCTAAAAGATGGGTGTTATAAACTTGACGTGTCTGTATCCAACGCTAGCCTGCGACCTTTTTTAGGTTGGTCAATGGACTTTAAGTGGCTGAAATGATATGCATTTATAATTTGATAGTAGATGACAGGACATAAAGACATGCGTACGTAAACCATGCTCTTAGGATTTCTTCTGTTATACTTGATTTAGCTTAATTATAGGTTACTAGTTGTTTCCTGCAGCTCCACCTGCGTCAAAAAGTAACCTATGTTTGACCCCGGGTCTTCAACTATATTCTTACCAAATTTCATCAAAATCCGTTCAGCCGTGGAAGCGTAACAGACAGAGAGACTTTCGCATTTATAATATAAGTATGGATAGTATGGATTATCTCTGTGGATTTCGGAGCCTAAAACTACCTACACAAAAACAGAACATACCTAGAGTTCCACTAATTTCATCTATAATAACAAATCAGAAACGATCTATATCGGAAATTCGAGAAACTTTATACATACTCTACTGAAAAGTCGTCTATTTCTAACCACATAAATCAGTGGGAAATGGTCCCGATTCTAATTTATGCAGGCCCATCCACGTATTTTAAGAATGTCCAGTGAAATAAACGGGTATTCTGCGAAAATTTAATCCTGGCCAATATTCTAAAATAGTTTTTCGATTTAACGTAATAAATTATCCCGTTGTCCTAATGTTATATTTTACGTTTGAAAATTTATCGCTTTGTTGAAATTTTGTGTAGAATTTAATTCACCTAATGCACCCTTTCCTATTGTTTTATTATACAATTTGAAACAAAAAAGCTTTATGTAAAGTGTAATTGATGGACAAGTATCATTTAATAAAATATATCTATTTATTCCCCCCCCCCCTTATTCATAAAAATAAACAAACGTTCAATAAGACCAAATTAACTAATTTATGTTTTGTCTCGTTCTTTCATGTCAAAAATAGATAAGACTGAAAGGGACTATGAATAAGGGGGTTCATGTTTACTTTGTTATATATACATTGGAAACTTAACATTAGGAAAACTTGGTACAAGAGTTCTAAATTTTTCTTTCTTTATCTGTGATAATATAAGTATATGAAACGTTTATACTTTGTAAACATTTTCAGTTTTACATAACTTACTTAAAAACACTTATCACTATTTATTTCAGTCTTTCTGCCATACTAAGTACTTGAAACCATCTAGTATTTTAGTATTCTCAGATAAAACACTTTCTCATAATACTTTAGTATGTACAACACGTTTATTTGTTGTTTGTTTACGCCCAAAACAACAAGAATGTTTACTTTTGGCGGGAAGATGCAGGCAAATTGATGACAATCATAAAAGTTTCTGAAGTTTGCTTTTGTTTTTGAGTTAAATGAATCAACTTTTAAAATTCATTGTATCCTATCCTTATTTTGTATTTTTAGTTTCAATTTATTGTTATACTGGTTATTTTGTGACAGAAGTCAAGACAACGCTTGTCTGCTCATCGTAGTGTGCGTAGTATCTGAGTCTATCTATCTATCTTATCTATTATATTTATTTTATCTATTATTTTTTTATGTTTTATTTTTTTATTATATTTATTATCTATATATCTATCTATACTATCATGAAAGAGTAGAATCGACGTGTCTGTACATTTATTATTTTGGGTAGAAAATAAGAGGGAACGACTAAAGATGAATATAAATAAATTACAAAAAAATGTTTTATTTAAATCTTATCTCTCTGTCTGAACACACTAATCTCAGGAACTACTAGATTTGAATTTAGTTTTCACAAACTGATTGGCCTTAGCTCAGGGCAAGAAAGTTATCATAATTTAAAGATTTTTTCAATTTCCCCTGATAAAAATGTCATAGCAAATTAATAAGCGGAGTAAGTAGGTAAGTCGTCAAAGTCACAATTTCAGCATTTTCCTACGAATTCTGTGATAGATAATGAAGAAGTTGTCTCGGTCAACCGACCCTGTAAGCCCTGATGTTATTGATTAAAAATCTCTTCCCTTCAAGGTGCATTTGATGTCCGTTTCCCTTGGTTCATTCAATTTATATCCTATAAGCTGCTCATTCTGGTGTCAAAGGGTCAATCGACCTTGTATGCCTTGGTATCACTGTTTCAGCGTTGCCCCACTGTCAATATTCTATAATCTTCATCTATATATATTACATGTAATAAAACTGTAGAAAGGTCAATTCTGTGGCAATATAAGGCATTAATTAATCCCGAAATTTTTACCAGTTCTCGAAGAACAACTGTGACGTCGTGCCTTCGTCAACGGCTGCCTTTCCCCGCTTCCCCGCACCGCATCACCCCGAGGGCCATATATAAGCCTGCGCGCGTCCACCAGAGGACCTCTCTCGGATCATCTCGCCATCTCCAAGTTAAGTGGCTGGCTATTTCATAGCGGCTACCTGTCTGGATCTCGTGCCTACTTCGATCTCACGACCCCTATCTATATTTCTTATTAACATGTATCCTAAGTCTAAATTTGTAAAGTAAAAAAAAATAATAATATTGTACTATTCCTTGAAACCTGGATTTATCTTTTCTCCTCACACATGCCCTAAGTACCTAGTAAATTTTCTCTTTGTTATACAACAACCAACTTAAATTGACTCCTAAAATGTATGGCGCGCATTCTATACGAGAGGTCAAACAATACTGGCCATCAATTTTTGTAAACAAAACAGGTTTTATCCTTTACGACAGTTTTTTTTAGTGTACTTTGTAATTGGAATAATTGATGGTGGTGTTCATAATGTCAGTTATTTTTAAATGTATGTCATTACGTAGTTACTTCATTCATTCACTACGAGTGGGTTACATGGCCAATCGACCAAGCACATGCAGGTAAAAAAGTTTTTACGGAATTACCTTACGGCCTCTGACATGGTTCCTTTAACGACCGCCAGATGGCAGCCGGGCGATACCAACGACTTAACGTGCTTTTAGAAGCACGGAATCATTATAAGTCTTTTGAATTAGCACGTGTTGCAGAATTTGGCCATTATATACTGGGGGGCAATCGCGCTAAATGGAAAGACTTTAACGTAACCAAAACCTCGCCTCTGACATGGGTTCTATATTATGAAATTCCAGCCATTCTTATAGAGTGGGCTACAAATACAAAACAATACAAGTACTCTTTATTGCAACAAAAAAGAAAAAATACAGAAACTGAAAAACTGGTTACATGGTTAATCCACACCCTAGTGTCAGTGGAGTGCATACCATATAGACAAAAAGACACTGCCTACCCTGTACTTCACCAATAATAACATATTTTTTCAAACAATATATTTCCATAATTCAAAAACAACGCCAACCAAATTTCCGTTCGCTCCTTATAAATAACGCACTTATTCCTAACCTAGGGCAGCCGCGGGAAGCGGCTAGAGAGCGAGGCCAGCCTTTTTCCACAAACTCTAAAAATTTACAAACACTAAGAAACGCCTTTTGCGCGTTTAGTTGTGTTAGTAAGCAAATTACACGCATACACAATTACACACATGAAAGCGAAAATATGGATGTGTGTCGAAAATCCAGCCTGTGTCTTTTACCCGAGTGCTGTTCGCGAATACAACGAAAACACCCTAAATGTCAAGAGTTAGAAATGGTAAGTTACAAGATTTTTCGAATGACGAGTGTCTGTGTCTGAACGAGCTGTGGGAGAGTAGATGAACAAGCGTCAACTTTTAGTTGAGTTATTTTTTAAATTTTATTTTCGAGCCTTTGCTGAACGCCTCCTGATTTTAACACGTTACTAAAAATTATGTTTAAACATTATTCAATTGGTATTGGTTCCGAATAACTCTGACACCAGGGTGTACATGGTCGATTGACCACATACTCGTAACCCATACGATACGAACGAACGATTGGTATATGTAACGTATGCAAGTACTAAATGTGCCTATCCTGCGGTAAATGTCTGTGCATGTCACTGCCTGGTGTCAATGTTTTTCGGAGACGACTTTCGGCCTCTGACGTGGGTTCTTTATAACGACTTTTCAGTCATTCTTATCGATTTGGTTTACATGGTTTAGGGGTTTTTTCGGAAACACCTTTCGTCCTTTGACGTAGGTTCTTTATTATATTACTTTTCAGTCATTCTTATCGAATAAGATACATGGTTTAAAGTCTGGTAACCTACTCTATCACCGGGAGGGAGACTTAAGGAAGTCCCAGCATGGTGTCGGGTTCCTCGTTCACAGGTCCCTCATAAACAACGTCGAAACCATCGAGAGTGTTTCCGGTAGGGTAATATACCTGATACTCAGAGTATCAAAGAGATACTCCTTGAAGGTTATACAGGTATATATGCCGACTGGAAAATACTCAGATGAAGAGGTGGAAGCGGTGTATGAGGACATTAGTAGGGCCATACACGCTTCCAAAACCTACTTTACGGTGGTTATGGGGGATTTTAACGCAAGACTCGGCGGTCGAGGCGGTGGAGAGCTCAGGGTGGGACGGTTTGGATATGGGCAGCGAAACGAGCGAGGCCATATGCTGGCTGGCTTTTTGGAGAAAGAGGGACTCTTCGCGATGAACTCTTTCTTCAAGAAGCCACCGCAAAGAAAGTGGACCTGGCTAGGGCCCACTAAGAAGAGCCAAGCTCCAATAAAACAGGAGATAGACTTCATCTTGTCGACGAGGAGAGAGATATTCAACGATGTCTCTGTGATCAGCAAGATTAAAATCGGTAGCGATCACCGGATTGTAAGGGGCATCTTGAACATCGATCTCAGACGAGAGAGAACTCGCTTGATGGGGTCTATACTCCGACCTTCGCAAGCCTATATCCAAAGCCAAGATTCTTTCCAGCTAGAGCTCTCAAATCGCTTTGCATGCCTTGAGGATTGCGTTTCCGTGGACGAGATTAATAACGGATTTGTAGAAGTTGTCCAGGCGGTGGGAAAGAAGATCTTCAAATCCCGCCCCAAAAATAAACCACAAAAACTCTCACCTCAGACCCTGGATCTGATGGCTAAGCGACGGTCCATGATACTGCAGACCTCCGAAGACGCCGACGTCTACCGGCAGCTCAA